>CP149052.1:2522500-5022500 GCA_038024825.1 Polylopha cassiicola | reverse complement strand
TTGAATATTTTGTAAACATTAAAGGGAAACCTTTCAATTTTACGGCGTGCTTATTATCAAAAAGACTTACTTCACTAAATGAAAAAAAAATACGGTTGATGTTTGTTTAGATTGCCGTTTTCTAACCGATGCCAACCTTACCAGGCCGAATTGTACAGGTTTTCACTATCTGCAGCTAAATTAACGCTGATTATGAAGCGTCAAAACAAAATGACGTCATTTACCTGAATAATCTACAGACAAACAGTCCAAATTGCCATTGTTAGAATCACAAAGCCACAAAGCGTAGACCGTGGCAAATAAAAAAGTCGGCTTAAACGGACAAATGGAGGACATTAGGCGCAAAAAGCCGAGGCTGGCCGTAATTGATTTAATTTGTCGAGAGTCAAAAACGTAGAGGTGACAGACGCGACCGATGCACAGTAAGGGTACGGGGCGGTTGGTGAACAAACGCGTGGCCCTAATGTTCCCTGAGATTGCTATCCTACTAATGGAATGAAACAACCGTTGCAGGACGAAAGACAATATATTCAAAACTCTTAGCAAAACCTATGTATTCTAGCGGAACACATCGATTGCAAGTTTAACCTACGGAACAGCGACATCTATCGGATTCAAACAGTTGGTGCTATTATTTGTCAGTATCATGAGAATAGACTTAAAGACCGATAACTTTCTACAAATAGCTACTTCTCTTCTTTTTGGTTTCCTGTAATGAATAAATAGCCTATATGTCAATCTAGGTTCGTTATAAGCACTCTGTGGTTTAAACTTAATTTTGTTCACCTGGATCAAAGTAGCAGATACATTTGCTTACAATTCCACGTATATACATATTTTAGTGGGACTGTATGTATTTTAAATCGATAATGTAGACCTGAATGCAACTCAAATTTCAATTTTAATGAACGTTATAATAAAAAAATATGACTTATATACTGATGATATAAAAAAATATGGCCTGTTTCTAGCAGAAGCCTCTCCAAAATTGTCTCCAGTGTGACTTATTAGTATAAGGTTGTACTAGCATAGTGGGCCAAGCTTGCGCAATATGTTTTGCCAGGATATACGCCAATCTCAAGATGCAGGTTTGGACCCACGCCTCACCATTGCTAGATCTCCTATATAACACTAAGCTGCAACGTCTGTCAATCTTAATTAACTTGATTTCAATCCTCGATATGTAAACCGTTTAAAATACAGCTGTGTACGAGTCCTTAACTCGGTGGTACTACAAATTGTACAAACAGAGGCTTGTTCCGGCCACTCTGCGTTGCGTGTGAGGTATTTTATTACCCAGATTCAAATTACTTTGGGAAACCGTTAGCGGTACGGTTTACAATTTAAATACAAACCTCCACAATACATTACGCAACCTCCTTAAGTGTTTAATTTATTAAGCGCATTATAAAGTTGTAACATTTCAAGACACTAAAAAGTTTGTCTATGTAGTAAAATCCGTTTTTTCTGCGAGGAGAATCCTACTTTCTTTTTTGATATTATTATCCTATTACATTTAAAAGAAATCTCTCCAGGATATTCGTTAGGAAAAAGTATTGTTACTTACCTACTTACTTATAGCATCAGAATGGCACTTGGTTAATAGGTCAATACTTACCTAAAATTGCAGTATCATAGTTCACTACTTAATATATTATTATAGTAAATTTATTAATTAAACAAAAGCTGTGCTTGAAAGTTATTTTCTTGGGGAAGTCAAGCAATTTATGCCAAAATGAAGGGAGATTGTGAAGGGCAAAATTCGTTACTCACAAAAAGGCAGTCAAAGGCTTTTGTGCACTGAATGCGCGATATCGAGCAGCTGCAGTGAGTGATGACAGAGTGCATCCAACTAGCATGCACTTTACACCCTAACTCATTTTATTTACAATTTAATAAACTATAAAAATTGATTACTGTCCGAGTTACAATCGAAAAATTAAATTTATAAAATATTAGTTAAATCCGTTTATAGTTGTTCTATACCAAAGACAATTTGATTTCAAATAATTAATGAACGTTATGCTTTAAATCTATGTACTTAATCAATGTATAGTCAGATACAAAATTTGTTCCTTCTAAAATTTTCCTGCTATCGTACGTACCTATTCGTATTTTTCCTTACAAATAAAATAACATAATAGTCGCTTAATTAACAATTCTGTTAGTTTAGTTGCTATTATTATTATATGTCGGTCAAACCAACTGCTTTTAGTAAACTAGTTATCAGTCTCTTTATCACTCGAGCCCATGCTAGTCTCGATTGCAGTTTTATTGCAGCTTCCAAAGGAGCTCTTTGTGATGTAAAAGATTGATGCACGTCTCTTCCCGTGCATTACGGTGCATAAATATGCAGGAACGTTCGACTGTCTGCTCGTTGCAGACGTTAGTCAGTTGCAGTGGAATAAGGAGAATTGCCGTTATGGAATAAGTTGACACTAGGTATTTATGAGAATGTGTACTTTAGATTTATTTTAATGGTGGTTATTATTTTCGAAATGGAGCTTGGAAATATAATCCCTACTCCCTACTTAATATTATAAATGCGAAAGTAACTCTGTCTGTCTGTCTGTCTGTTACGCTTTCACGCTAAAACTACTGGACCGATTTAAATGAAATTTGGTACACAGAAAGTCTGGAGCATGAGAAAGAACATAGGCTACTTTTTAACCGACTGCAAAAAAGGAGGAGTTCCACGCGGACGAAATCGCGGGCAGAAGCTAGTTTGTAATAATTTTAGATGTATGACGAGTTAAAATGAAGGTATTTGTTAAATTATCAATTAAAATAAAAGTAAAATATTTTTACTGTAATATCATAATATGTATTATGTCAGTAGGTAGTAGGTATTATTTTTTTAGTTACTTACTGTGTTTTGCAGAATGTTCACTAATTATACCAATAAAACTTAATATACTTACTTCACAATGCAAATAAAGCAATTAACTTTGAACGCAATGTTTTATTCTAAAACATATAAAAGCAATTTCAATTGCAGATAATAAAATAGAGAATCACACAGTTGGATAAGCTCAGTGTACGCAAATAACATCTACTGAATACGAAAAGCGTGACGGTGCATGTCCTAGCATATTGAAAACTGGTTTAAACCTAGAATACACGCCACGTATCTCCTGAGTGCTTGAAAATCTAGGCTATAGGGTAAAAAACACTAACACTTATGTTACAGCAACGTTCGATCACTACCCCTACGATGGATTCTAAAAACAAGCCGCAACAGACAGAGTTATGTAACGTTATGTTTATTAATGATTATTGTATAGACCAGGTATATAATATAAAAAATAATAGCTAATACTTTGTCTTGCTAAAACTCCAGGACGACTAAGCTGATATGGCCAAATTTAATTTTGAATTTTCATGGAAATTCAAGGTTGATATTTATACGTTGAGGAAATTTTGAAAAAATAAATAAATATATAAGCAAAAAACGCGCTACGGAGTTCATAAAGTCGTAATTGCCTTACCTTGGATACCTGCTACATGTAAAACGGCCCCGCTCAGCGAGTTCCTTTCTACATTTATTTAATATTAATTACTAACACTAAAGTAAATCATCTGTCCCAAAATCACGCAAGTCTGGGGTAACTGAGATCTCACTCTAATAATGAAACCAGTCTCAACTGTATCAAATCAACAATCGATCTTTTGTCAAAAGTAAAGGCGTAAAAGGAATACGAAATCCTTTAAACGGCATTAATCTCGTATTTATCTAAGCGTCGCGGGTGAGTTACACCGCAGGTGCTTGAAACGTAAAAACCAGGCAGTAAGAGCACAATGCACGGAATTTATCGCACACCTCGTGCCCAAAACACGCGAACCATGATGTATTGTTACACTGGAAGAGCAAGATCATAAGATATAAGGGTGATTCCGGACGTTTCAACCGCCGTCAGTCCTCGCCCTGAATATTGAAAGAATAAGCTACAGTTAGATTTCAAATCGATTAATTCTGACAACATGTATGTACTAGCACAGTATGTATAAACATAATTTTTGATGTAGCTCATTTCCTCAATATTCAGAACTAGGGAGTGACGACGGTTGAAACAACCGTGGAATTATCCATTAAACTAAATAACCTTTATACGCATAATTACCTACGACGCAAAGTTTGCGCATGATTTCCTACTACTTTTCATAATAATATCTTCCTAAATTATAACCTATGTTCAATTCTGATGTGTAAGCTATATTATTATAAAGTTTCATCAAAATCCATTTAGTACTTTCTGTGTGAAACATACATCCAGACATGCATCCATCTTAACCTACATACTTACAAACTTTCGCGTTTATAATACTCATGTTAGTAATTAATTAGTAAAGAATTTATAAGTAAATTTTGGAAGTTGTGATCCTCTTGAACAAAATCAAGTTATCGAGTTATATTTGGAATGATTCATTATTTTTTTAACAGTGCCAGTTAGAAATCAATTCCAATATTACAATATCATTCCAGTGCGCTAATTCCGTAGTAAGCCACACCGCTGTCCGCGATAAACAATGCGCGGGACAAGTTTCCTTTGTGGGGGCGGTTAGCGTAATGCAGCCGGCCGCGCCGCCCGCGCCGCCCGCGCCGCTCGCCGGACGAGCTCGGTTGAAAGCCGGTGTTTTTCTTTCATATACAGCCTTTTATACTTTTTGCGTTTCTGATGTGAATAGTCTGCCAGGTCTGTTTTACTGCGGCGATGTAGGAATTAAGTGGACCTATGTATGGATTGCGTCCAAATATGTTAAATTAGTCGCAATTATATAAAGAAATCTATCCACGTAGGAATAATAATGGTACGCACAGGAATGTCACATCGGGTCAGCTTTCATAATATTTTATAAGGACCCGATAGTTATACCAAACTTGAGTAAGCGTATTTAATTTACAGATACATTATTTTACTTTACCAAACTAAGAAATCTATTTTGTTATCAGGGGGCCTAGACAAGGTGCCAACGTTCAACGTTAACGTTAAACGAAACGACCAAAATGTATGGGATTTGACATCCGCGAACGTTTGTGACGTACGTGACAGTCGTTCGCAGATGTCAAATCCCATACATTTTGGTGCCAACGTAATGAAAACGCCCCAAGGTAATGAAAAATATCAACATCTTTAAGGATTTGTAAACGTTTAGAGTCCCCGCAATCCACAAACTTTCTATCGGCCGATAGTTGGTCGGGTTGGGCTGTAGTATGTACTTAGTAGTAAATCGTTGTAGTATGAGAACTTGCATACATCTTCATACTGATTATAAGCCCGACCAAATTATCGGCCGATAAAAAGTTTGTGGTTTGCGGGGCTCTTATTGTTCACCTACTGGCATAACATAGTGCTCATGTAACTAGTCTACAAATAAATAACTTTGATTGATATAAATAATTATAATATAAATAGACTTTTTACCAGTTCGAGCTGAATTGTAGGTTCGTACCTACTTACGTATCCACATTTTTTTTTAAATGTTTATTTACATTGTAGTGCTCGATATTAGTATCTAATTAGTTTCAAAATAAGTAGGCACTTATTCTGTTTCGTCTATAAAGTAGAAGTACAAGGTTTGTCAATTCGTCTCTAAGCACCTGTCAATCTTTAAAACAACATTCTTTACTGAAACATTTCTCTAAAATGCTAAAACAGAAGTTACGAGTCGCACCGGGAATTAAACACATCCTGTTAAACCAGGAGCACCCAGACCTATCACTGATATTATAAATAAACTAGCTGTCGGCCCCGGCTTCGCACGGATCATCTTTTTGTTATAGCCTATGTCACTCGGGAATAATGTAGCTTCCCAACAGTGAAAGAATTTTTAAATCGGTCCAGCCGTTCTTGGACCTATTCAATTCAAACAAACACACCTTTCCTCTTTATAATATTAGTATAGATAACTAGCGGCTCGCCACGGTTTTGCACGAATCCCTAATTTTTTAAAAATTATTATAGCCTATGTCACTCGGGAATGTAGTAGTGTAGCTTCCCAACGGTGATAGAATTTTTCAAATCAGTCCAGTCGTTTTTGACTAACTTTAGCGTTAGGCTATCGTAACAATTGTTTTATTCCAATGTTAATGACCGCTAAGGCATCAGATATTACTAAAAAATATTAAATTCAAGCTTATGCCATGACTTCAAACTATTTCAGTTTGAAAGACTGGCTCGACTAAATCTGAACTTCTACTGAAAAAGAATAAAGTCTTTTGCATGCATTATTACACTTATTCCCTTTTCACTAACAGCACAGAAATATTTCATTATTTTCAGTTTAGCGTCACAAGTAAGTTACAACACTTTACGACAACTTTTACAGGTTTAATAAACGTAATATGCGTGTTTAACCGCTGAAAGAGACGTTTATGATCCTAATTCAACTCAGATATCTTGTTTGTTAGGTACTATTTAACACGCAAACCAGTAATTAAGTATTTTTATAAAGGAAATATAAGCAAAATTACATTATTGCGATATAATTAAATAATTTTATTATTTTTTAATGCTTTCACTAAGTACTTATAACAATTTAATTTCTGCTTTCGCGGCATTGAAATATAATAATTATAACGGATTTATGATGATATTTGTATCAAAAATAGAGTTTTGATATTCGATATAATATTCACTAGTTATTATACAAGTAAAAAAATTCAAAGAGCTTTCCTGACACGAAATCAGTAGTAATTCTTAAAAAAGTCGAATATCCCTATTAAGAACCGAATAAATAGCAATTAGCATGAAGTGAGAGGTCTCATACCGACTAGTAGCTCCCGCCAGCAGGGTGTTCGTGTAATCCCTTAAAGTGCTCAAAGTGAGAAAATAAGGGTTAAGTTTTAAAAGCCGGCGCGGCCCAAGTCACGGTCATACGGGGGCGTGGCACTGCCGTATCAGCCGGTTCAATTATACGGGGCACCCGAGCCACGGGGCCCCCGAGCAACGGGGCCCCCAACGTGCGTAAGCAGGAATTAATAAAAACTCCCATTTTTTTTACTTTACAGTTCCCATATTCGTAGAACGACTAAGCTAACAGAGTCTTATACTTTGGCGTTAGACTATCTATCTCTAAGTTTTCGAAACGTAAGTCAATAAAATACGTGAGTTAAATCCGTTATAGTGTATTTGTAACGAATTCGGAGCTAGCAAGTTTCCTCTGAACTACGGAACACAAGTAAAAAAAATATTTACCGAAGTCTGTTTTCAGCCTATTCAATTAGTGCAAAACTGTTTTATTTTTCTTAAATCTATTATTGGGAGTAACTACAATATCAATTTTCAATAGATAGGCATTAATTTAATAGGTAGTACCTTCATTGAATAAAAATCCTTACTAATATTATAAATGCGATAGTAACTCTGTCTGTCTGTCTGTCTGTCTGTTACGCTTTCACGCTAAAACTACTGTACCGATTTTAATGAAATTTGGTACAAAGAAAGTCTGGAGCCTGAGAAAGGACATAGGCTACTTTTTAACCGACTGCAAAAAAGAAGGAGTTCCACGCGGACGTAGTCGCGGGCAGAAGCTAGTGATTTATAAAGCAATAACTATTCAGATTTTTTTTACCACTAGGTAATTTAAGTTTCATAACTTTTAAATTAATAAATAAACACAATAATCTCTTCATATTCTGTCAAATGACTTTCTTCATTTCCATCTCAACGTAAAAAAACCAACATCGTCACACATACGTTTAAAAAAGTAGCTTCCTACCTTATTAAACTTATTAAAATTAATGTCATAAATACGTGTTACTTTCACTTGCGCCAAACACAAAGTGCCGACGCACGACAATCGGATTCAGATTTAAATAAATAATGAGGGAACCAATGCAGACCGTGGCACGCGCGGCAGACGAGCGGGGAACGTGCCGGGAACGCGCGGGGACCGTGCGGGGGCCGCGCGACACTTCGCCTTAATAACAGGGCCAAGTATCATAACACGCCCGTTGTGAATAAATTACAGCATACCTCCAAACCTCTGTCATTTTTGTAACATTCGATTTTTCTATTCAGCTGGTATTTCTCACTTTATGTTTTTAATTATTTACTGTCGAATTTGGAAGACATATAAAACAATATACCTACGAGGGGCGTTCAATAAATTCTCGGTATGACAATGAAAACAAACGAATACGATAACAATTTTTTTTTATTTTTCAATTTACTCCCCCCCAATGTTTATACACTTATGAGATCAGCCAATTATTTTTTTTAACCCTTCATAAAAATATTTTTTGTCTTTGGAGTCAAAATGGCCCTGCACTGCTGTCTTCAACTCTTCATCATCAAAAAATCGATTTCATCGAAGATTCTTTTTGAGTTACGGAAACGAGATAATGTCGCTAGGGGTTAAGTCTGGACTATGGGGTGGGTGGTAAATTATTTCGAATCCAAATTTCTGAGCAGCGGCCTTGGCAACATGAGCAATGTGCACCGGGGCGTTGTCGTGGACAAGCATAATACCTTTGGCTAATTTTCCACTTCTCTTCTCTTTAATAGCTTCCGTTAGCTGTCTTAAAATGTTGGCATAGTACCCTTCTGTCACATTGATACCCTTTTCTTTGACATCAATTCGTAGGATTCCTTTACAATCCCATAATATTGTGACTATGACCTTTCCAGCTGAGGGCACGACCTTGAACTTCTTGGGATGAGGTGTTCCTTAAATGTGACACTGCATGGACTCTTGTTTGCTCTCTGGGTCATAATGATGAACCCAGGTTTCATCACCGGTAACAATTCATTGGAGTATCTCGACGGGTTTTTCTCCAAACAGCTCATTAAAATCAGCGAAGCAGGCAACGCGTGTTTGCTTCTGAAGTGGTGTCAGCATTCGCGGCACCCACCTCGCACTCACTTTTGAAATATTACGATAGCCATGAATGATTTCGTGTATTGTGCCAATGGAAAGGTTGGTTCTTCCAGCTATAGTTTTCATTTTCACTCGGCCATGATTTAATATAATTTTCTCCACTTTTTTATATTTTCTTCTGTTGTGGCTTCGACTGGCCGACCAGGTATAGGGTCGTCTTCTATGCTCTCCCTCCCTCGCCTAAATTCGCTTGACCACTATTGAATTGTTGATAATGACGGAGCAGACTCAAAGTAAACGTAATCTATTTCAGCTTTAATCGTTTTTTGATTTTTTCCTTTTATAGTCAAGACTTTAATTACGGCTTGGTGTTCTAATTTATTCAACATCGCATAATCACTCATAGTTGTCGCGTTTGTTAAGCAGGTGCAGAAAAACAAAAGAACATAGCGGTTTGAATTTTACTTTTTTTTATTGCTAACGAATGACACTTATCGGTGAGTATTCAATAATTTACTAAAAAGGTTTTAAATATACCGATACCGAGAACTTATTGAACGCCCCTCGTACCTATAAGTCGATGGGTGTATTTTTAGGTGTGTATTCTAAAGAAATTATGATTTGTACTAGGTAGTGGCAGAAACTTGTAAGAATTTGTCCTTATTTATCTGTAAAAAAAACAAATAGTGAAGGAACAAAAAAATCGAAATAAAATATAGAACTAAAGATACAATAAATACAGAATAACGAAATAAGAACAAACAAACGTAGAATTCAAATAAGAAAACTATCAGATTCACCTTACCTACTATCATGGGGTAGTTTGCAATAAAAACATAATTCATCATAATAGTACGGAGTTATACACTTGTCTATCCTGTTGCCGCAATATTTCGCAACCGACACGCACGCTTTTATTGATGCCCCGATATCAATACTAGACTTGGAATAGTAAATCACCTAGACGTACCTCCATATGTGCAATACTTGCTGTGGCGAAATAGGTTTACAAACTGCTACTTGTTTGTAAGAAGCGTTATAAACTTGCTTACTTGCATATAATAGGTACTTACCTAAGTATCTAATAAAGTACATAATATTATACTATAGGATAAATTTGTATACGTACCTAATCTATGTAAATTTCGCATGTTAATTGTAAATTTGTAACTTAATCACAATTAAGACAAAACTTAATTGTTATTTGTCATTCTTTATTGTACAACAAAACCTTAATGTACAAAAGATAGATTTAATGCCATATGGCATCATCTACCAGTCACCCTAAGTAGACTAGTGGTTCCAAACCTGGGAATAAATCTTCTATTCTATAAAAGTAACAAAGACCCTAATAAGGAAAAGGAAACCTAAGATAAAAGACTTATTAAATAGTCTTTGTATTTTAAAATCATGGTAAAATCAGTTGTTACTAGGTCACAGGCGTATCAATATTTGAAAGATTAGGAACCACTAAAATAGACAGAGAGCTACTGTAGGGATAAATAAATATAACACAAATAAAAATCCAAACACGATATGAATAGTCCACATATTATATAGCATTCACTTTCCAGTAAGACCAAATATTGTTTGTTTCTTTGTTACTGTACTTTCCATGTCAATCTACAAATGCCTTCATTACGCCCTAGGATATCTATTGCAGCCTGACACTAAGTATACGCTTCCACCCGACTGTTACACCATCCAATATTTCCAGAATTATACAAATTTACTGATAATTTCGTATGCAGAAAGGAAATACGCCTTTCCGCATACAATATCATTTATGTTTGCTTTGTGTGGTGCTAATGGATATGAATTTAAAGCAAAAGAGATATATTTTAATGTAGAAAACTGATACTTACAGTGGAGTATTTTGTCGTCTAAAATACGTAATAATTTCTGATGCCTTCGCGGTTATTACACATTGGAATGAAACAACTATTAACGGGTTTAACTCGCGTATTTGTCTTAGTTACTCTTCTACACTACCTACTATTATAAAGAGAAAAGGTTTATATTTATGTTGTGTATATATGCAATGAATAAACTTAAAAACTACTGTGTCAATTTCAAAAATTCTTTAAAATTGGAAAGCTACATTCACCATGAATAATATAGGCTAAAAAATATTTTGAAAAAATTAGGGATCCATGCGAAGCGGCGGATCATTTAGGTAGGTATATTAAACTAGGTACTTATTTTAAATCAAAAAGGTATACCTAAGTACTTTAGTATCTTGTATCAGTCAATGTACTTATATCAAAAGTCAATGTATGTCTACTTAACTAAACAGTATTAAACAACATTCTTAATAGCCTAGCTATACTGAGAATTTTTAATGACCTAAACGTCTATTCTAGTACATGGATAATTAGACGTTAAATATAGACGACATTTGCTATTCCCTTTTCATAATTAGAAGTACGAGTAATCAAGTAATTTGCTGAACATGACACATGCCACGGTTATAGTATTAAATAGTCTATAGTAAGGACTTATTATTTTGACGTTTGCAATTTGATTGACTAGATATTCCTATATATCAGTCATTCTTAACCTTTTTTATAAGGGGCCCGTATGGCTTCAGTGATTTATATATTTATACAAATATTATTAAGATTATTAAAATTTGTCAGGCAAAAGACAAGTATAATTCAATACCTACTTACTACTATTGTCTTTAATAAGGACCGAGGGTTGAGTACGGCTGTTTAATATTAACAAAATATGATTTATTTTTCACGAAAATATTTTTAAGAATAGCAATATAATCGTTATAAGTAAAAAGGCAACAAAAAACAATAGCGCACTAAAAAGAGAAAAATAATAATTTTGTCTTTTATAACGACTACTATTTTGGTTGTTACGTTGATATTTTTGAAGTCGGTGCCAGCTAATGCAGCAACTCTTCACTCTCAACTCTTCACTAAGGTGCCCAAGTTTGTTTGAGGCTGGCACCGACTCCAAAAATATCAACGTAACAACCAAAATAGTAGTCGTTATAAAAGACAAAATTATTATTTTTCTCTTTTTAGTGCGCTATTGTTTTTTGTTGCCTTTTAGTTTTTTTTCGGCGGTTAAATTTTTTTATTAAAAAGTTATTATTTTATAATTTTCTGTGGCCATAATTTGTACAAATTATTACATGCCTAAATTTGAATTAGGTACTTTTGAAATAGCTACCTACCATGTTTTTGCTATTAACTTTTAGTGAACAGTAAATTACCCCTATTTTCCCACCCTTAAGGTAGGTTTCTTTTTCCAAATTTTTATGGGATCAACTTTGAGGTATGCCCTATCCAATAAAAAAAGAATTATCAAAATCGGACTACTCTGTAATAAGTTACGCGTGGTCATACGATACAATCGGTGCGTGAAAAATTAACTCTCTCTCAATCATCCCCTCTTTTCCTACCCTTAGGGTTGGATTTTTTTTTCAAAATTAAAATGGGACCAATTTCGAAGTATACCCTTTCTAATAAAAAAAGAATTATCAAAATCCAACCACTCTGTAAAAAGTTATGCGTGATCATACATAAAAAAAAAAAAATATACGCGTCGACTTGAGAACCTCCTCCGTTTTTTTCGTCGGTTGAAAATAGTAACTTGACGTACAAAAATAAACACTCTTATGAATTTTAAATGAAATAATTCCTAAGTTAATGTATGTTTCATTCTATCGACCTGTTATATCAGTACTTATTCACATAACAAATTTATAGGTATCGAAACAAATGTTTTAACAACAACCTCATCGGAACCTAGTAATTACTTACGTTACAAATTGGGAGTAACCTTTCTATTATTAAAATACCTTTTTTAATATTTTTGATTACATATATACTTATATTAGGTATTATAACTTAACTGATTCCATTAAAACCTCTTTCATTACTTATTTATAAAACCAACTTATATTTAACTAAGAAAAAAACGACAAAAGTATGACATATTTTTAGAATTATGTTTTCTCTTTACACAGCAAGGATAATAAAAAATACAATACACCACATATTTTAAGGAACTAAACAAGGTAACACGTGTGAAAAACACCGCTCTCAAATACAAAGGTACCCAATATATCACCGAACACAACGGGGCAGTTTCTAGAGCTGTTTCCCGCGATATTTGTAATATATAGAGGACATTTACCGACGAAAAACACTTGTAAACAGAAACTATGCTAATACGAGCCCGGTCGCATCCATCACAAACCCCGCTGGTCCGGTAGTGACTAGTATTTCACCGTGATTTCGCCGACATATTTATTTTTTGCATTATCGTATCTATACTGAGTTCTTGATAAATTTATGTAATAATATCTGATGCCTTCGCGGTTTTTACACATTGGAATGAAAGCTTTAGCGTTATACTATTTTCTGCTCAGTCGTTTCTCGGCTAGAAACTGTAAAGTTTTAGAAACGTCAGCCAAAACACGCGAGAGTTGTACCTGATTTCTTTGGATTGTCATGTGTGAGCTAAATAATAATTTAAATGTTATTTCACGGATGCAATACCTTCTGATAACTATTATCAGTGTTTCCTCTTGAATCGCTCTATTAAGAACTGTATCCAAATTCGTTGTGCAATTGATCTTTAAAAAAACTACGCTAAGATCTAAATCTGAGCATTCAATAGTGTCAAACAAACTTAAGCGTCTTTCTTTTATAGTGTACTAGCTTCTGCCCGCGACTTCGTCCGCGTGGAACTCCTCCTTTTTTGCAGTCGGTTAAAAAGTAGCCTATGTCCATTCTCAGAATCCAGACTTTCTTTGTACCAATTTTCATTTCAATCGGTCCAGTAGTTTTAGCGTGAAAGCGTAACAGACAGACAGACAGAGTAACTTTCGCATTTATAATATTAGTAGGGATACAGTGATATGAATATTTATCCTCACATTCAAAATATTAGTATCGATACGGAGTAGGCGCAAACATTACTCACACTTCAGAATCAGGTACGAACAAAGAGTGACGTATGATAAATGACGTCGGAGACGCAATATTTATCGCGCCCGTCTGACCACTGGCGGGGAAAATATGGAACGAATTTGTCCGGTTTTGGGCATTGAAAAGAACGATCCATTCGAGCCTATATGTAGCTGTTTGTTGGGATTTAATATGTAGCATTATCAGAGGGGTTTGTAATAGGGAGATTTTGTCAACTTTTATACAGTTTGTCATCTTCATATTTCGCTTATTTATTACTATTACTCCTTTCCCGATTTGCATTAAAAATGCGTGACGTTTTAGCTACTGCACTGTTTTGCGTATCTTTTGAATACTACTAGTTAACCCGTGGACACACGCGTGTCTCCAAAAATGTTTACTAAAAGATTTGTCATACGCGTGTCTTTAGCGCTCCACAAGCCAAATACTTTTAGAGACCGTGCGACGGGTTAAAAAGTACCAGGTGTCCCTAGTTCCGGGTTGAATTAGCGCAAGCTACGGCCGCTCTGGCTAGTCCTGGACTAGGTGGCAGACGAGCCGGCGTCGGCGAGGCGGCGTGAAATATGACGGCCGCTCCGCATTCAACGAGATAAGCGACGCGTGAGAACTATCACGACAGTACTACGCAGTACATTATTATACAGTATTATTACTTTAGTATTTATACAATTAAGCTACTATTACACATGCTAAAAAACGTGCTTTTAAGTGCCTATGCTCAATATGAGCATGCCTATGACTGGCTATGACCAGTTTACATTAGCTTAAGTAATAAGCAAACCTGTTCACAAGATCTAAAAGCAAGCCTCCCTCCACCTGCGCTGAAGGTAGCATGCTCAAAAATCGAACGACCGTTGATTTTTGACCGAACTCAAAACAAGCATGCTCATTATTACCAATATTTCGACGCATATGCTACTAAGTAGCAATTGCTCAATAGTGACATGCTTACGTGCTACTAATGAGCATACGTGTAAATAACAGCAGCTTTATATTAAAGCTAAATACAGTGGTTCGATGTTTGCAAAAGCGAAATCACGTGACTCGATTAGACGTTAATCGTCGATTAACATACTGTTTTAGTTTTGCCAAGGATTTGGCCGCGTGCCGGGTAATGTACTGGCTGGTCGTTTAGTGGCGACTAAAGCTCAAAACAGTATGATTTACTTATTATAGCATGCATGAGCGATGCTTTACAACATGCACGCTCCAAGCTTTCAACAGTTTCTCTAAGATTAATCCAACTGTTACCCGTATATTTACTTGTGACATCTAATGGAAACTATCGTAGCTCGAATTATATCCTTGAATTTATGTAAAAGGTTTTTGGGTTACGTTTATGAGTTTTGTAAAGACGCTGTCACGTTTTTGTAGTAATTTGAGCACCAAGGTAATATTGTTAACTCTACATATTAGTAAGTACTTACCTAAGTTTTTATATATTATTATATTATAATTAGCGATTAGATCAAACTGTACAATAGATACATAAATAATAATTCTTGGGCAATTAAGCCCGTTGAATGAAAAATAAGTAGACTGCTTTTTTTTATTAAGCAAGTGAAAATTTTGATTTTTTTTAATGTAAGTAAACGAATTTCGATTCTTGCAAAAAAGTGTCTCTCATTATGGACTTTGTTTTGCTTTATAGTTTAGTAGGTACCTAACATTCAATTTACTTACTTACTCAATTCCAGATTGAACACATTTTAGGAATATACAGACATAATCCAAAACACTGTTTTCATGCCTCACGGGCGTTAAAATGGCGGTGATAGCAAATACTAGCTTTTCAAGAGCACTCCTAAGAACCCTGAAAAGATGTGAACAATGTCGTCACGAGTGACGTCACGGGAACTAATCGCTCCCTACAAAGAGCGCGGGAGGGCTCGGCCCTCGCGGCAAATATTGACACGGCGCTGTTTTAATGCCGACGTCAAACAGTCGGCGATTTGTATCGAATACGCGCTAGTGACAGTGGATTCAATGCTTAACATCCCTTTTATATGCGACTAGCTTCTGCCCGCGACTTCGTCCGCGTGGAACTCCTCCTCTTTTGCAGTCGGTTAAAAAGTAGCCTATGTCCTTTCTCAGGCTCCAAACTTTCATTGTACCAAATTTCATTTAAATCGGTCCAGTAGTTTTAGCGTGAAAGCGTAACAGACAGACAGACAGACAGACAGAGTTACTTTCGCATTTATAATATTAATAGGGATACCCACCGTTGCCTACATTACCTGTTCCTGCGAGCCTATGATCATCGAGTCTTCTTGTCATGTCGATGTCTTATTCTCGTGATGATCTGTCAAAAATCGGTAACTTTGTCGACAACAAGAGATCTTATCATGGCGATGTCGTCTCTTATTTCTTCATAACGACAACGACATCGACACGACAAATATTCTCCTTGTAGACAACGTTCTCCATACTATGTCGACTCGACAGTTCGTCATAGGCTACCTACGACTATTTACTACTGTAAACTAGTAAACTAATAAGATTTTTTGGTGGGCTACCAACCTTAAAGCTGCACGAAAGTGTAAAGATTTTAAGTGCTTTAATTTTACTACTTGTCTAAAATCCTCAATCAATGATAAGCTACCAGCGAACCTATTATGAACTATCAACAACATGTTGTCGACAAGCAAAAGGTTCGTCGTTACGATATAATTTTGTTATCGACATGTAGAAATAAGAGACGACATCGACATGACAAGATTTCTCGTTGTCGACAACATTGATTTTTGACAGATCATCGCGAGAATAATACGATATATATAATAATATAATAATACGACATGACGAGATGTCGACTCGACAATTCATCATAGCCTCGCTGGTCTGTAATCGGTGGAACATGACATCTGGACTTCATTAGCGTATCGCATTAGCGATTTTCGTGGTAGCCTCATCTTGTTTAAATTATAAAATTAGTTTTTCTCTACCGTCGTTTCTCTAGGATTCATAATAAACTAATTAGCAGCGAAACTGGCAGCCTTTCTGCGAGGGACGCTCGTCGATGGATTGATAGCGCACACCGCAAATAAGAGCTTTTGTTCAGCCTCCCACTCCGCTTTTTGCACGTCTTAATAGCGAACTGTTTGCCCGACGTATTTATATTCTCTCAAATGTCTGATTCAGCTAATGTATAATGTCAAATTGTGGAAATCCAACACGTTCGCAAATTTGTTCTGCGTGAAACCTTCGGAAGCTTTTCGCACGTCGCAAAGAATTGCTGTGTTAGCATATGGGGTGAACGTGGTTTAACAGCACTTATGTTTTATTTGTTTGAATTTAAAAATGATATTTGTCTTATAGTCTTATCCCTCACGGGGTTTAAGAGTTTAGTCGGTACAGAGTTCCCAGAATGATTAGATACAATGGGTAGGTATTATTACAGAATAATTTCTTATTGCTATTTGAAATATATTTTAGGAGCGAATGTGCGATATATCGAATTTTAAATAGTTATTTATAAAGAAGTAGGTACATCATGTAGCATTCAAATTCGATCTTTTCATTTAAACTAAAAAGTATTCGTAAAGATAAACACACTTATATACTTACAGCGTTTGCAACGCACACACACAACATGTCGCAAGCAGCCCTCGCACACAAACACGCTGCCACAAAATAGGAAGAAAATGAACCATTCAAATTTAAAATCTGCCTTGAAATTTGGAAACAGATAACTTTCAAACTCGATAGTGGTCTGTATCAAAGGCTTCGTTCGACGGCATTTGTATTTATTTATGCAGATGTCATAAAATGTTCCCTCGGGGTCAGGCCTGGCGGAAATTATGCAAATACCGCCCTTCAGCAAAGTACAATTAGAACTGATTATCGTTTAAAATTGAGTTGCAAAGTTGAGGATTAAATTTTCCATTGCTCACAAGAGAACGTCGATTACGGTCTATTCCTGTATTTTTCAAATATAAGTACGAGTATTTTCAAAGGGCTGTATCGTTTGAGATAATAAGTGTCTTTTTGTATGGTTACAATTCTCTTGAGCGATTATAGAGGGAAAAAAACGTATGTGAAATTTTAATGAGGATCGAGTTTCCTTTCATGGTTTAAATCAGGTAAATCTAAATAATACCATAACTCCATACTTAGAAATAAATACTTAGAACTTATTTCACAATGTATGTATGTAGGTACGTACTACTTGGTAAGCTGCGGTAGAAAAAATATAAGTAAGTACAAAAATTATATTTTTTTTTCAATGATGTATATATTTTTGATATTCATTTTTTATTTCGTATCGTAATACATTCTGTTTATAAGTGCATTCATTCATATACAGTACGTAGCACGAACACCAATATTAAATACTTTCATTCTAAATCTTTGAAATAATTAAAAAATCCTTTACTTAGCGCCAGATACGGATAAGTATATACTCTAATATTTTGACACCAGATGCCTTACTAAAAAACAATTATTGTAAACCCCGCATTACAGCGATGGCGTGAAATTAGTCTGGAGATTATGACGTCATCATCCGCCGGCGCGTAGGCATGGCAAAATTATTACGAATGCTTATTCCTACAGTACAGGCTAAAATACCTCTTATTGCAACATAACAAGGGTATCTAAAGTGCAGTAATTATTCGCCGGGTGTATGCGTCCTTTGATAGCCCCCTTCTCTCCAGGCGAGTGAATTTGTATATTACACCCGAATGAATGGAAAAAATCATTTGACGGGCACTAGAACATCTGCGACTCTTTCGGATTAGATCTAAAAAAGTCTGTGATAATTTCACGCTAATTATTAACAATTTATTTATATTTTGAAACAAGTTTATTTTGAATGTTGTGACGGGGTCAGTTGTGATAAGTGAAACACCCAGTCATCACAAAATAAATAAATGATTTATTTAAAAAAATAAAATGGTCGTGGGCGGAAGGCCCGTCTGGGTTTGCCGTCGTAGTCCGGTACTTCCCTGGTCACAGTGCAGATGGTGAGGGCTCGACGGATGTCAACAAGCATCCGGATGTCTTCGTGGAAGTTTCCAGAAGGAGGTAGCGGCAAGTAGTAAGTGGCGTAGTCCGTCCGTAGCACGTCCGTGGAAGTCGACAAAATGGCCGCCGGTCGATCCGTAAATGACGAACGCGGTCGTGGCCAAAATTCCAACCGGAACGTAGCCCCCTGGAATTTATGTCCATTGTTGGCGTTAAGAAATTATCAAATTAAACAGTCCGATGTGAGCACCAAATGACGTAAGCAGTGCTAAGCGAAGAAACCAGGTGCAATAGATGATGGTGGTGCTCACTATCGGAACGGAGATTACATAATCAAGCAAAGCTCGTGAATAATTAAAATTTGGAAAAGTACCTAGATGGTAATACTTGTAAATTTGAAATAATGCCAAGAGTGCAATTAATGATCGTAGGTATTTAAAAAAACAATATTAAAAGTATAATTAACTTTTCTTAAAGAGAAAATAATTATAAAAATACATATTGTGCATAATGACAATTACCTAAGTGAATAAGGACAGTGAGAATATTATAAAATTATAATCACACAAATTACAAGTACATGGTCTGCATGACTTGCAAAATCACATGACACATATCTACGTACCTACTAAACAGAATAACAGCTACGTAATTAATTAATGTTCAACACTCACCTATTTAGGGCTTGTAAGTTGTAAGTCACATAATTATTGAAGTGCCTATTAGTTAGACGTTAAAATGAGAATAAGGCGTCCATTGCTAAGCCTTGTAATATTATTTCTGTGTCAATCAGAGGCGGAGGTTTGCCGTAAAGGACGACAACACATGTCCGACGTCTATTAGATTGACTACAGAAATATTGATGAGTTCACTGCGAAACCGTTAATTTGGTAACATTTTGCTACGCGATTAGAAGCGGAGGGCTGACGTAGAGGACGCCAGCACATGTCCGACGTCTAAGGCAGCGAGCAGTGAACTAACCGCCGCTGCGCGGGCGCAGGAGCGAGACTGGCTATACGTATATCAAAAAAAACGACAATCATTGTGTTTGCGCGTATTTAAGTTAAACAGATCGCAAACATGTATTAATGTTTGTGGGTTTAGGACGTAGTATTATAGATATAATATTTATTTAGAAGTAGATTTTTTATAGTATATTTTAAATTAATAATTAATGATTTAATTATTAAATGTACAACGTTACAATGTGGCAAAATTTTCTGTAAGTAAGTAAAGAAAATTAAAATCTTTATTGTAAATACGATATAATATAGATCAAGGGACACTTTTACACATCAATATAGTGCTTCAGCTGTTATGCCTTTTTTGAAATAAGATAACAATATATTTACCTAACATTTTTTCGTGTAACATTATTATTAGTACAGGATTGCTGATATTGCTTCGGATTAAAACAATAATTTAAAGTAAATTTATAGCTTCAGTTTATCTAAAATTAAGTATTTCTTTGTCCAAAACAAAACAGAGTATTAAGCAGAGATCAAAGGGTTGTTCTCGCTCAACATGTTTGTTTATAAACTTAGGCCTTTCTCAACAATTTGTATTTGTATGAAAACTAAACTTTGTAAGCGCTGAGCTCGTGGCATCCTAATTATGTTTACTAGCCCTTTGTAGGCTTATAACAGTAACCAAATAACCCTCAAACTGTAAAACAGTAAATTTTAATGAAAAATGTTGTAGCGTGATTGTAGAAAGAGATGGTTCTTTTTGGGCCCTAGGTTTGTTCGCGTATTAAAAAGAATAATATGCCAATATACGAGTAAGATTAAAAAAACTGCATGCGTCTTGAGTTTCATCGATTCCGATAGATTTATTTTTTTGAAAATAACTAGATACGATCGAAACAAAAAATATAACACTAATTCTAATAATAATATCTTAAAATCTTACTAACTGATCTCAAACAATTAATAAACATACACAAATACATATAAGAACCTTTATTCATAGTACTAATAATTGATTTCTATTAAATTAAAAAAAATAATGAAACATCCTTACATCGACATTTTTAACAAGAACATTCAGTATACATTATTATTACTCAACAATGTATTACAAGGTAGGTACTACTGTAATCTATACTAATATTATAAAGCTGAAGAGTTTGTTTGTGTGTTTGTTTGTTTGTTTGAACGCGCTAATATCAGGAACTACTGGTTCGAATTGAAAAAATCTTTTTTTTGTTGGATAGACCATTTATCGAGGAAGGCTTTAGGCTATATAACATCACGCTGCGGCCAATAGGAGCGAAGAAACAGTGGAAAATGTGTAAAAAACGGGGAAAATAACTATTCCACGCGGACGAAGTCGTGGGCACAGCTAGTCTATAATAAACAGGCAAAATAACATTTATTGTAAAAGGATTACAAAGAAAAACTAACTAAAACCAATTGGCTCGATGTAAAAGCTCAAAGCTAAGCACACCTTATTCTTTCAACACGCAATCACGAACACAACAGGTTGGCTTGTTAAATAATATAGGTCGCCTTTATGGCACCAAGTGGAAAAATAACAAACTTATTAAGTCGTTTTGAAAATTTCTTAATAATCAGCCGAGTATGATTAACTCGTGTATTACTTAGTTAAAATAATTAGCTACTGTATTATTCTAATACTTTAATGCTGTGTAAAGTTTAAGAATGTAAAATTAAATTTGAAATAAAACACTATAACGGATTTAACTCGCGTTTATTTTTTCTGACGTTTTGATAAATTTTACAGTTCCCATATTTAAAGCACGATTTAGCTGATGATAGTCTGGCATTATAGTTTAATATCAATGTGTAATAATCACGAAGGCATCAAAAATTATCATGTAAGATTATTTTAATACCGTAGAGGTTGTAATGTCTTGTGGATGACCGCGCAGAAGGTAATATGTTTTTCTCAAACATGCAATGAAATATCGTCCTTACGTGCGTCAAAACCCGCCAGGAAATATATCATTTCTGGCCTAGGCCGGGAAGTAATTTCTTTTTAATTTGAATATCAACATGGCGTTGATCTTCATAAACAGTTTAAGCAACCGTTTTTTTTTTAATAAGTTAGAACTTTATTGTACCAAAAATATTCGCGTTAATGCCTATATTATACACGAACTGAGAATAAAAAAAGAATCTGTATTATTAGATTAATTTCAATTTTATACTTGTCATGATTTTTAAAAAGTATTGTTATTTGTTTAGTTTTACTGGTATATTTAAGTTACGAATGGCAACATTCGCGCTGATCTATGATTGGCTATTGTATATTTTGACCAATGGCGGACGAGCGAGCGTGGCCAATCAGCGGCGAGCAGCAATCAGAGCTGTCATGGTAGAAGACGCAGGAACGAAAAAGGAGATGGCTGTCTTTGGACAAATATTGTAAAATGAATTCGCAATGTTTAGAGGTTGGAGGTTAACGGCCTGTTCAAGACTTATACGCTAATACGATTGATAACTAGAAGTTGTTAAGTAAAGGGATTTACTGGTACATGTTAGAAGTTGTGATTCTCAAGAACGGAATAAAGTAATCAAGTTGTATTTGGTGTAAAAAAATAAAAAATCCTGTTATTCAAGTGTAATTTATTTTATTTGAATGTTGTATTTATTTATTTCATTGCATTACTTTGAGAAAAGCACTATACATGCCTAGCCGAGAAGGGGCTTGCAGGCCTCGTAACAATATCCGGCCTCCCTTCGGTCGGCCGTCTATACTGTATACTCGGCCTGCAAGCCCTCACTTCCCTGCGCCGCCTGTAATGTACTATTTCGCAGTAGGTAATGTAAGGTAACTACTATTATAAATAGGGTAAGATCCCAGGTACGTCAGACCTGACCTATTTAGAATCTTCTATCTACATTGACTTCAGTAAAAACTATAGTAGGTAGGTAAATGTACCTATATTTCAAGGGGATAAAATAGAGATTAAAAGTATTTACCAACAAAGAGAAGAAAGGTAAGTATTTATTAAACGGATAAACTAGCAAAGGAAAACTACGCGATTACCGGCCGGTGAGTTATGAAACCTTTGAAATACCTTTTTGTACTACTTTTCTTCCTTTAACAGTCAAGTGGAAAAGTGATCAGAATAAAATTGACCATAATAATGGTGAAAATTTAAACTAAGAATTTTCTATAAATATTACATACAAAAACATCTTTAATTTATGATGTCTTTGCGGTTATTACACATTGGATTGAAACAATTAGAATAATTGCTGACATTTCGTAAACTTTAGCGTTAGACTGTCATTAGCTCAGTCGTGCTACGAATAACAAAAGTAAAGTTTTCGAAACGTCAATAAACTAAATAAGATATGCGAGTTAAATCCATTGTACCTAATTGTTTAACTACAAGGTATCAGTACTTACTTCAAGTTTATTTCCATAAATACCGAACAAACAAATTCGCATATTTTACTTGCAAAAATGCAGTAAAGTAATAAAGTTAGGTAAAGCACGCTACCAGCTTTGCATGGTAAGTATAATGTTCAAATTGTACACTAAATATTATCGTGGCTTCGCCCACTACATCTAGCAGAACATTCAAGAAATGTTTATGAGGAAAAGTTTAATGAAACTGCAGACACAGGGCCCTAGACAAATGCCAATCGATAATAGCAACGGAACGAAACGAATATAGAATTGACATACGAGAACGAAAACTGACCACGTGACGTTTCGTTACCCCAGAAAATTATGAAGTTCAATTTAAAATAAACTAGCGGTCCCGGCAGACGTCATCCTGCCCGTTCGAAATTCAAATTAGGTAACTTTAGTTAGACAACGTTTGTATGGGAAAAGAAAAGGGCTGTTTTTAGAGTTTTCTCGGCAATTATTCGATTTTTTCTCGCCGTAAGAACCATCCTTGGACTTCAACGAACATTTTAAAAAAAAAATGGCCAAATTGGTCCAGGCGTTGTCGAGTTATGCGCTTACCAACACATTTTGCGATTCATTTTTATATATAAGATGTATGCAGGTACCTACATTTGCGACATTAACCTAAGAACATAACATTTTTAAAACTTTGAGACAATCATATACCTATATGAATTAAAAATATTTGGAGTGAAACAATTATAACGGATTTAACTCGCGAATGTTGTTGAAGTTTCGAAAACTTTACAAAACCTTTAAACTCTTCGTATACTTTCTATAAGTTTCAGTTATTTATTACGTAAGTACTCATGGGTTATTTGAACCCTAACTTTGCCACAACCTATTTTTCAATAGCTAACAAATTAGCATTTGTGTTATTTCTAAATAGAAAATATATATTATAGTTCATCAACTGTTATATATTTTAAAATATTTAATACCAAAACATGAAACATTGAATAGAACATGGAAAACAATGGGTTAATGAACCCTCGCTTGGGTCAAAATAACCCAACCCTATGGTTTTGTATTATGTTTGGTTCATACAAAATCTTTTTATGATATTGTATACAGGCCGAAACAGATTAAAACATTCAAATTCGGGTCTATTATGACAATAAACCGAAAATTTAATTTTATTCACCGAAAATATACCATTCAAGAATAATAATATGGTTAGGTACACTTGTGGATGTGTAAAGTAATATTCAATTGAGGGCAGTTTTACAATAACATTGGTACCTATCTACACAATAAGCTATATTATTATGCAACTTTTTAATATATACTAATATTATAAAGAGGAAAGGTTTGTTTGTTTGTTTGTTTGGATTGAATAGGCTCCTAAACGACTGGACCGATTTGAAAATTTCTTTCACTGTTGGAAAGCTACACTATTCCCGAGTGACATTGGCTATAAAAAAATAGGAATCCGGGCGAAGCCGGGGCGGGCAGCTAGTATTTAATATATTAACACTAGGGATAATTTTAATTGTGGAATTATTTCTTAAATTAAGTTTTTCCCTGCTAGAAATAGTTAACTTGGACCATGTTGACTTGGAACAGGCTTTAAAGACATTTTAAAGCTTTCGCAGGCGATTGTAACAAGTGCTTCCAGGATCTTAATTGAATTACTCGACTTACGCGCCTTAGAGGAGCGTCGGAAAGCA
Organism: Polylopha cassiicola; assembly: GCA_038024825.1. NCBI lineage: Eukaryota > Metazoa > Arthropoda > Insecta > Lepidoptera > Tortricidae > Polylopha > Polylopha cassiicola. The sequence goes on along the minus strand of CP149052.1, from coordinate 4,997,704 downwards.
ACAAAGAATGTAAAGGAAATTCAAAGAGCGTTGACAAAGTATTTTATTAGACGTTTCACTTGAATCCTTCCCTATCGGGACATGATAAAAGGATTTTTGTGTTTGCCAGTGACGTGGCAGGTATGCTCGCGTCTCGAGATGGAATAAGCTAGCTATACCTAGGTAGTTAGGATAACTTATAACGAGTTGGAAAATGTGTGTTTCTGACGTGTATTTTACTCGCAGTAGCGTTGATACAAAATTCGCAATGGCTTTTTAGAATAATAAAAAATGAATTCCGAGTTGACGCAAGTTTCTAACGTGTATTTTTTAATTACCTAGGCTTTGAAAAGTGCCTTTAGCGCCAGTTGTTATTATTGCGTGTTAGGTATACCGGTGCAGAATAAATAATAATGTTGTAACTACATTTTTCCGTTTGTCTTTGTAAACGTCATGTAAGCTTAGGTATAATAAAGGTGCGTAAGTTATTTATTAAGGTTAGGAAGCAACTAGAACATATTCCACATTCGATGCAGTCACGTAACATTGGCACATGTATGAAGTCTAGAAATTTCGAGAGATTTCGAGACGTTTATACTATGTCGATGTAACTCCACTGGCAGTGCTAAGCGAACCGGCTAATTGCGGTCTGAGTGATGCATATATTAATTTCAATTCTAAAATTCCTGGTCACGAAACTCGATAAATTTTAGAAGCAAGAAATTCTGTTTGAAATTTTGTTACAATAAAACGAATGTAAAGTAAACAGATACCTACCATATCAGGTGTTTAAATTGAACACATTATTTAAGTAGCCATGATGTTATCCAAGCTAAGATAAAAGTTAAACACTATTTCTTTCTAACTAGCGGCCCACTCTGGCTTCGCCCGGATCCCTTTTTTCTATAGCCTATGACACTCGGGAATAGTGTAGCTTTCCAACAGTGGAAAAAATTTTCAAATTGCTCCTGTCGTTTAGGAGCCTATTCAATCCAAACAAACAAACTTTTCCTATTTATGATATTAGTATAGATAAATTACTGTTATATTTATTTCCGTGTTGAATTGTGTCGCAGCCTTTATAAAGGTCCGTTTCTAGCGAGCAGGTATGTCGACATGAAGATATGCATCCAGCAAATTCTCTTTACTGCCAACATGTCCGGAGCCCGAGTTAGACAGTATTTAGGTAAATTACAATGTGAAACTAGGCTATGGCTATGCTTCTGTCCATGTTTAGCAGTTTTAGAACATTAATAGCGTATTTAGTACAAGATACATATTTGAAGTTATATAATGTGCAATTACACAAATATATGTGAACCCTTTTTTGTACAATAAAAAAAATGACATATTTGACACTTAAGAAAGGCGGAGTTATCCCTTTAACGGATCTTTTCTGGTTCACTTTTGAGCGATTGAGTAAGTGTGGAAATATATCGTATGTTTAACAGGTGCAAATAATCTATATAAATATTTTAAAAATAAAACCCGTTTTCCGTTGTCCCGACATCACCCGTGAATGGCTGGACCGATTTCACTAATTCTTTTTTTGTTGTATTTGTTATTATTAGAAGGTTCTTATGTAAGAAAAAAAAAATATCATTCAGATAAAAAGGTAACAGATATTTCTTGATTATAAGGCGGTACGAAGTTCGCCGGGTCAGCTAGTTTTAAATAAATAAGTATTGTAACAAACAGTTGCACAGCTATAATTACTAATATTTGACAGACCTGAAAAAAAAACAATATTTTCATATTAAACAACCCGTAGAGCTATGATTACATTGGATTATATATTACCGGTATTTATCCCGAGGTTTATGTTCGGGGAGCGGTTTACATCGCGGAATCACCACTTAAACGGATTATTGTGACGTATTATGACTGACGACCACTCGGAAATGTCTTACAAGATTACCTATTTCATAATACGTAGCAATATATGACCGTGTAGGAATTTGGGTGAAATTATTAAGGAGGAAAATGATTACAGAAAATTACTGTTTTATAGGTCACTAGCTTTTGCCCGCGACTTCGTTCGCGTGGACAAATTGTAGCCTATGTGTTATTCTGATGTATAAGCTATATTGTGGTAAAGTTTCATTCAAATCCATTCAGTAGTTTTTACGTGAAAGAGTAACAAACATCCATACATCCATACTTACAAACTTTCGCCTTTATAATAGTAGTAGGATTTCGAAGGGTACTAAAGAAATGCGTTTAATATTCTTAATAATAACTTTCCTATTTGAGAGATACTAGGAACTTACCTATCTTCCTTAAAACAACCTCTGAATTGTATGCACTCTCACCGCACTTATATTTGATATCTGAGCTGAAATATAATTCACAATAATAATATTAAAAGTGATTTACTTTGGCAGTTATTACGACTTAGAATTTATACATAAAGTGTGACATTGTAAATTGAGATAAATCCCAACACCAACCTTACATAAACGTTTACACGTCATAATGAAAAGCAATTGCAACTATGTTTTTAACCCCCGACGCAAAAACGACGGGGTGTTATAAGTTTGACGTGTCTGTGTGTGTGTGTGTGTGTGTGTGTCTGTCTGTGGCATCATAGCTCCCAAACGCATGGACCGATTTTGATTCTGTTTTTTTTGTTTGAAAGGTGAATATGTCGGGAGTGTTCTTAGCTATGTTTGATGAAAATCGGACCTGTAGTTTAATAAATAGAGGGGGGTGAAAGAGGGGATGGAAAAATAAATGTCCACAAATATACTCGAGTGGGGTATCAAATGAAAGAGGGTCACGAGTACATTACAAAATTGAAATCATAATGAAAATCGGTTGAGTCGTTCAAAAAATATTGGGAGTGAAAGTGGGGATGGAAAATCAAATATTTACAAATATAACCGAGTGGGGTGTCAAATAAAAGAGGATCATGTGTACATTACAAAATTGATATTATAATGAAAATCGGTTAAGTAGTTCAAAAAATATAGGAAGTGAAAGTGTGGTTAAGATGGTTAACCAAATGACTACAAATATAACCGAGTGAGGTATCAAATGAAAGAGGATCACATGTACATTACAGAATTTCACGTAAAATGGAAATTGGTTAAAAAAATAATAAGCTACCTACATACTTTCAAAAAGTATGAAATAAAAAAATAAATTAAAAATTTTAACAAACCCCCGACATAAAAACATAAAAGCCCTCTAAAAAATATAATAATAATAAAAACTTGATATTAGGTAGGTACCTAAGTATTAATAGGTATTTCTACAAAGAAAACGTCATGTCGGGGGGACCATAGATTTCGATACATAGTAGGTAAACATAGGTAGAGTACAATTAGGTAAATGATGAGCGGTCCCCCCGGCATGACGTTTTCTTTGTAGAAATACCTATTAATACTTAGGTACCTACCTAATATCAAGTTTTTATTATTATTATATTTTTTAGAGGGCTTTTATGTTTTTATGTCGGGGGTTTGTTATTAAAACAATAATATTCGTTCACTAGCTTTTGCCCGCGACTCCGTACGCGTTGATTAGTAATTACATTTCATCCCTCATTTTAACCCCTTACAACCCCTTTTTTCTTATTAAAAGTACCCTGTGTCCTTTCTTACGCTCTAGACGTTTAAAATCGGTTCAGTAGTTTTAGCGTGAAAGCGAGACAGACAGAGTTACTGTCACGTTTATAATACTCGTATTAGTTAGCATAAGAATTGCCTGGAATTCCTGTAAAACAGAACCTATAAAATTCAATAGGTACTTGTAAAACGCTAACGTAGAGTATTTAAGGTAAAAGCACCGTAATAAGGTCTTATATAAATCACCAACCATATTGAATAGCAAAGTCTGCGGTTTCAAATTTACACCAACTTTAGTCTGTCGACAGATTATAAGTACGGTGTAATTTTTCCCCTCCACTGTTAAGGCTTCTTTCCTTACCCTTCGAACTATGAATACCATCATCAGACGCGATTATCATATTTCACCAAATAACAAACTTATTTGTGCACTCCTGAAAGTTCGTTTTAGATCTTACTGGTAACGAGATAAGGTTGTGAATAATAGTATTAGGTGTAAGTAGGACGTCTTAACCCCAGTCTAAGCCACCCTCGGTTGTGAGGTTTGTCTCATACACGTCAGAATATTTGCTGAAAGTATTAGCACGTTGAGTGGCACTGTTTCCATTGACGTGGTAAATGAGACATATATAGTTAACTAATTAAGGGAACAATTAAAAAAAAAACATTTTTTATTTAGAACTTGTTGTAATGCAATTTAAAATTTTGTACGTCATATGTATAATTTGGAATATTTAAAAGTTTTTACATTGACGGAAACATCAAAGCATTTAATGAAACAAAACTAATATACCTACATATATGTATCGCTAATAATGTTAATTATAATAAACATGATTTAAAACATCATAAAAGTGTACTCTTATGAACTATTCTCAAAATTTCTATAATTTTAAGGTAAGGCCCTATTAACTCATTGTTTTTTTAAAGAAAATTACACGTAATTAGTGCAATGGAAACGTAGATATTGCAAGTGACTTCCGATGTTTTGAGCGGCATTGGCAGCTGGGTAAAGGCATTGTCGGAGCGCCAGCAGATTTAATGTCCGCTACTGATTTATGCGTCTACGGGTACGTCTACCCTACGCTTGCCTGCCGCGACGTTCGAGTGACTAGAAATTGATTTATAAAGTTTGGTGATGATCGTTTGTGATTTAGTTAGTAGCTGATATCTCTCGTGTTAAAAAACAACATTAAGCCAGGCTTTTTGCGCAGAAAGGACTCACACTCAAGTACAGTAAAATCGGGTTACGTCGACCCAAGTATGTGTTACATTGACCCATTGTTTTAACAATTTCCATTTACACCCTTATTTTAATATTCAAAATGTTTTAAATAACAAAACAATTAGACCATTTCGAAGGGTAAAGTTGTTAGATAACTTACAAGAGATATATTTACTTATTTTTGCTAACATAATTATCATTATATTATTATGACGTCACGAGCCCCCACTCTCCAACTTTTGAAGCGCTTTTCGTTAATTAATTTTTAGTAGATCTACTTGATTGCAAAAAAAACAGTAGTTATGCTTATTGTTTAATTCCAATAAGCAATAACCGCGAAGGTATCATAAATTATTGAATTAAACTAATTAAATGTAACACCTAAGCTTGTCATTCAGTACAGTGAGAGCGTAAAAACTGTTTCTGAAGATTTACCGCGGCGTTGAGGGGAAATGTCTTGATCCGATAACATCGGCTCAGTTTAATTAACTTAGGGGTTTAGAGCTTAGACGTAGGTAATAATATTAGAAGAGCTTTTTATAATAACTTTGTGAGATTAGGTTGTAGTACCCGGAAATGTAATGTAGTTATCCTACTACTATTATAAAGGCGAAAGTTTGTAAGTATGGATGTATGGATGTTTGTTACTCTTTCACGTAAAAACTACTGAATGGATTTGAATGAAACTTTACCACAATATAGCTTATACATCAGAATAACATATAGGCTATGTTTTGTAACGACGCGTAAAGTACTCATCGTGCGCAGACGAAGTCGCGGGCAGAAGCTAGTTAAAAATAAAGCTAGTAATCCGTCCACTGCTATGATTGTCAAAAATAGGTTAAGCATGTCGTACAGGTTTTTATTACCGAAAAAATGGTGACAAGATAATAGTATGCTAGTAACAGAAAACATATAATTAGGTGCATTATCATATGGTTATGCACCTATAAGGTTACTAAGACCCAGAAAATTTCATATCGTATTTTTTGAGCTTCTTTTCTTCCTGTATTTTATTTTAAAATTTTCTCATTTTAGGTATACCTTTCCTGGACTTCCACGAATATTTAAAACCAGCCGTTTTCGAATTTTAACGCGACTAACGAACTATTCATTGTTGTTTCATTCCAATGAACAGATATTCATATTTATTTATTTATTTATTTATTTACAAATTTATTTACACGGCATTACAGTTTACACCAATGCACCGAGAAACAAAACTTAACATAAACTTAACATATATGTGGCACATTTGACAAATATCATTTTTAATTGACAGTTGTGATTCAAACATGCCTGTATATCTGTGGAACGGATATTTTAGTGAAACGGTGTATGAATTATTAACCTATAATAGTACAACTCTGTACAACAGTGCGATAATGTAAATCCAAGTAAAGATTTGTATGATGACTTCAAACAATATACCTTAATCCCAATAAGTATGCTACTTTCATCTGTTATTTCGTATGTTATGGAACACTTCACAGGAGTTGAAGTTCCACCTGCGACCGTATGAAACGTAAGTTAAACCTCTCAAGTAAGTGTGGTTTATGTTTGTTGCAGGCATGTAAGCGAGTGAAAAATGCTACCCACCTGCGGCCAACAGGCCTTCTTCCGGGGTATTAACATAAAACGAGAACTGTATGGTACTTATTCAAGAGGAAATGTAGAAGCCTAAGTTTTTCTGTGTTTTGTTTTCTCGACGATGACTTTTTTAGGACGTAATGATCAATGATTTTTAGTGAGATAATTTTTTTGAGGTTTCAAATAAAATAAGTTAAGTCAAGTTAGTTAAAAGCTCCTTGTCTTATCTAAAAGTATAATAATGAAATGTATATTTTTCAAACATTTATTAGGTAGGTACCTACTTATCATAATTGTATTATCACATTCAAAAATTATTCAGTCGACGACGGCATTTTAACGGATCAATAATACCTAATAATCATACTTGAACAATAATATGTATTATTCTATATAGCAATACACCTTACATATCAGCCCAGCCTTTCTCTCACAAATATACTATGTAGTGTCTATATAGATATACGAAGTATAGATAGACAGGACAATGAGTTCACTAACAAAAGAGATTATCGCCATTAGGTTTTGTTTGCGAATGCTGTCTATTCCACTCGCCGTTCTTTTCTCAATGAACGGGCCCTAATGTCCGTGATTTATAAGCTCAATTCTGAGCGCAAATAACGCCACGAATTACCTGAATAATAAATTGAGGGGAAAAGTGATGAATGCTAACAAAAATCGGGTTTTTGTGACGGTCTCGCGAGTTTCCCGGTCTCTTTATTAAATATCATCGGTTTGTTCAAGTGAGTGGTTGCTATTATTTACCGGTAGCTGATTGAAGCAAACAAGCTTGATGTCTAATTGAATAACTACATTATTTCAGAACTCGTAATTCACTTAGTATATTATTATATATTAGAGACATGATAGTGTTTAAATATACAGTATTGTGTATGTATACTTATAGTATAAAATATTTTTTATTATATAAAATGACTGAAAAAAGTATTTTCTACTGAGTTTCTCGACAATGGTGGTCATTCCGAAGCTTTAAAGGCTTTTTTTAATGGTCGATTTTCAACGACAAGCAAATAACTATTTTGCAGGATGTTAGATAAGATCTTGGAAGCTACTTGTTATCCCAATTTCGGGAAATAATTGATACCACGCAACGGAACGCTGGTAAGTGCATTTGTGGCCGAAAGCCGTTTCTGAAACCGATATGTACATAGCGTACGATGTAACAAGATTACCAAACCAGAACTGTAAGACAAAGACCAATGTCTTGGCCATGAATGCACCTCCCCAAGGCTGTATCGGAAGACATCCGGCGTATTAGTGCTGTCGCTGAGAGCTCAAAATTCGATCCCCCCGCATCAAGGATTCAAGTGCCGCAGTAGACAATGCCACACACCTGCCGCTTGCTGTGTGGGACAAGTTAATAGGGACTAAGATATTGTAATCAATCCATCGGTCAATCAAAATATGGTTTGTCATATAGGTAAGTATAATTTAATTTTGAATACAATAGGCGTGACGGCTGTGTTGTTTGTGTTCATCAAGTAAGTTATCAAAAATGATCCTATGTTTTCTTTCCTATATAAAACATAAAACAACGATAAAGCCTCTCAGAGCAAAACGTCCCTACACTTCACGCATAATGTTACAGTTATTATTGGTAAAATCTACGCTAATTGTGCACAACAAATAAGGTAAAATAAGCGGAACGTAAACGCAAAAAATACAATACCTACGGAAAAAGTGCACTACTAAAAAGTGTATATATACAAAAACAAAAGTGTGTATTTTATGCTAATTGTACAATTTTAAATTAAATGTTTACGTCAAGCCAGAAGTACAAAACTTTCAGTGCGGCTCTCATACTTTATTTTAGTTTAATACAATAGCTATTTAAAATTACTTTCAGTATCACAGATACACATATTATAAATTCTCGATAACGTTTTTACAGATTTCAATTAAATCTACAATATAGAGATTATCTCACCGATAGATCACATCTTCAGAAAAATCATTTCCCTGTGTTTTCATAGATACTTACAGGCTTGTATGTAGTTGCAAGGGATTAAGTGATTCGTAAGATCCCTTTTCTGGTAAGCCCCTTATCTTGCAAATCTTGGTAAGAGCCTTTTCGATACAGCCTATATGGTTATTAAGATTACAGAGGTCCTTTGGATCAATTGATTTGCAAGTAAGACCGACGGAGATCCGTATTAAATTTAATCTTGTGGAGGAAATGAGGTCTGTTTTACATCGATTGAAAATTGGAATGAAACAACTATAACGGATTTACATCTTTAGCGTTAGGCTATCGTCAGCTGAATCGTGCTACGAATAAAGGTACTGTAATGTTTTTCGAAACGTCAGCAAATAAAATAAATTTATAGTTTTTTCATTCCAATACGAATACATTCTAAGTTGTACCAACATAAAATAGGATAGGATTTTATTAACTACTAGCTGTCCACCCCGGCTTCGCGCGGATCGTCTTTTTTTTATAGCCTATGTCACTCGGCAATAGTTGCCAACAGTGAAAGAGTTTTTTAAATTAGTCCAGCCGTTCTGGGCCTATTCAATCCAAACAAATAAACAGACCTTTCCCCTTTATAATATTAGTATAGACAATAATTTCGGTACTATCGTCAGCTCAGCTGTGCCACGAATATGGGAACTGTAAAATTTTTAACCGACAGTAAATAAAATAAAATACGCCAGTTAAATCCGTTATAGTTGTTTCATTCCAATGTGTATAACCGCGAAGGCATCAGAAATTATTAATTATCGTCTCTTATAACTTAGCCCTCGGTAAGTCCTTTGTTTGGGGTCCTCACTTAGCCGAGGGGGCACAGGTGTGTTCCCGCGGCGAGCCCAATCAGGGCTCCGGAGACAGCCCTTTGATGATATTTGCTTCTCAACGTGGAGCCCTACGGAATGTCAGGATTAAGCTCACAACGCGACGTTGACATTTTAAGACTTAAGTGAAAAAGGCTTGTAACTTTTGGAATAAATCGTTTGAGGAAAATTCGTAAAGATTGAAAATTTCTTTCATTTCGTTTTGAAAATTATAAAGTTAATCCTCGTTTGGTTTGTCATATTAAATAAGTTGGAATAAAATAATTTATACTTACTTATTAATATCTGACGCCTTCGTGGTTATTAGGTACTATCAACTGTGCTGGCGATGTTACACCTTTAAGGCAATAATCGCTTGAACGACCCTGGTACCTGGCGGCTGTGTGTGAAGCAACAAGTGCAAGCAATTTTTTTCTAAAATGGCGTACCCCGAAAGCATCCGATAGTACCTACACATTGAAATGAAACATATTTTACTTTATTTACTGATGTTTCGAAAACTTTTCAATTCTCATATTAGTAGCACGACTAGGCAAACAATACCGACTGGATAAAAAATACTTTACTTTAAACTTTTTTTTATTTTTTCTCTCTCGAAAAATAATATGCGTGTTAACTCCGTTATAGTTGTTCCTATTTAAATTACTGAGCTACCCAAGTATTTTTTATACGTTTCTCATCCAAAATTGATTATACTTGAATAAACAGCGCACAAGCAAGTAGATGCACTTTACGATTAATTTATTATAGTAATCAGCTATTAATCTAATCCATACAAATACTTGACATGGCAAATGGATTTGACATTTCGATAACAATGCATAGTGAGGGAATGTCTTCGAAACCACCTGCTTATGACAAACCTACTAGAATATTGCGTTAAATTAAACAATTGAAACTCGATTTGAAACCCTATCTTTAACGTCTTTAAGTTCATTATTGTAAGTATCAGATAACATTATGAGACGTTTTAGAAACGAAGTTGTGCCATAGCGTACTAATTATATCAGTGGTACAAATAAACATTTGTTTTGATTTTGTATATTTTCCAAGTAAGCATGTACTCTCAATATGTATTAAATTCATTAAACATTATACTATCACTAAAAAATTAATGAAAGATTTTGATTCATTATTTTATACATTATGATTACTGAATCTTATGTCCTATTATATGCACTCTTAATGAGGTCGTCAAATGTATAAAAAAACAGAAGATATGAAACTAAAACTATAATTAGCAATTGACAAAATGTCAACATGATGTTTTTCTCCTAGTCAAATAAAAACAAATCTTAGTCGATTCACCTATAGTATTCAAACATCAAATCATAATATTCCAATATCTGTACCACTGTGAAAATAATACAGTCTGCAACATCCATAGATTCCAAAGCAGAATCAGCGTAATGCATCATTAGGCAAGTTTGAGTTTGGCATTCAAGGTCCCCCAATGGGGTCTGATCAGGCGGGGGACAATTCGGAGTGAGTGATATTTCCCGCTACAAGACCCCGACACGGTTCGCTGTTCACCGAGATAGGGGCCCGCGCCATTTTCCAAAATGTTGCCATTATAAAGCAAGGGCTGAGTTGTCACGATGTTCGTGTGGAGATGGCTTTATAGTGTGATTACATTTCAATGGACTGTAAATTGCTATTGGGTACTTTCGTGCGGTCATTTGAGTCTTAAGTGTATGTATCGCTAGTCGCCTACCCATGAAAAGATGTTTAAGCTATAAGTTAGTGGACTTAATGTGATATCCAACTTCGTTCATGTGGAATGGAATGCATTTGTACATAATCATTTGTAATCAACGCTATATTATAAGAGCACTATTAAAGTTGAATGATCCAACAAGATTTTTTATTCCCCATTAAGTACGTCACTAAAATAAAATATAGCTAATTTAAAATATATAAAACTTAATAATTACTGATACCTTCGCGGTTATTAGCACATTTGTGGATGTTATCACATTAAAATGAAACAATCATAATGAATTTAATTCACGTATTATATTTAATTTGCTGACGTTCAGTAAACTACGATTCCCATATTCGTAGCACAACTAAGCTGACCATAGCCAAACTACACTAAAATAAAATACGCGAGTTAAATGCGTTATAGCTATTTCATTCCTTTTAACATTCACTGTCAATTATTGCCGAAGCCGTCGATAGTCAACCCAACTCAGACTAAGCAGGTTAATGATGATCCTAACCTATTGATTATTCAATTTCGGCCTAACACTATTACCCGCGTTGGGAAGGTAAATAGATGGCGAACACAGATATAGACAGAACAGTTGCCGTTCCGTCACAATAAGAGGACGATAAGTATAGCTTATATACCTAAACTTTGCGGGTGGACGTAACTAAGAATGGTTAAAGCCACCAAAACTAATTACTTATATTTATTGAGCTCAGGATTTCACGGGACTAAAAATAATATATATCCACGTAAATTTACGCTCGGAAACATAATTATTATTAATGAAATTCATTTGAGCAATGCAGAAAATTTAAATAAGTAGATAATATACTGAGAACTCAAAAGTCGACCTATTCTTTCGAGTCAATGTGATGAGATCAGTATTAAATTTGTATGTTTATTCATTGTCCAGTAACGACCCATAGCCATGTCCCATGTACAAGCGTTAATTAGTTAGCGTAGTGTAAGACTTTTCATAATATTGATAGGTATTTGAAAACAAGAAACAATTTACTACAGAAATCTGCATTAATGCACCCAAAACTATCGTCTCCTTATATAACATAAATGCCTTACAACGTCTAATCTTATAAACGCTATCAAAATTGAGTAAACAACATTATCTTGACTAAGAACCATTCTTGTAGTTATATATCTCTGTCCCACTGTCTACGCAGTACGTCGCGACCCGCCTTAGTCATGTCGCAGGTGTGTGATACGGAGTTACGAGTTCCAGGGATTCAATGTAAGGCTAGGAATCCGATGGCGTAGCAATTGCTGAATTTGGTACTGACAACTCAAAACAAAACACTAGCATTCAAGTACGTACCAGGCGCGTGCTGTGGGGGGAGGTAAGTATGGCGCCAGGGTAGGCAGTAGACACTTCATACATTAGTGACTCTGTGCCTGTATGGAACACACGTCCTTGGCTGAGATACATTTTCTATTATAGTCCCAATGCGCAATATCAGTTCTTACAGCGTTCTCAACTTACTTCTACCGACTTCTTTATTTATCGTCGTAACGTGATTTAAACAAGAATTTAGGTGCAGTTGTAGAATTATTTCTATATCTAACCTATAATCAACTTAGATATTAACACTTAAGTCTTATACCTAACGTATTTGAGGAAGCGCATGAACGTTTTTAATAATTCCAGAGTTATGTTTTTTTATTATACCTTTGTAGTGCTTACATTTTCAACTCATTACGCAACACAATCCACATTGATTAAGATTATTTTTTATTTAAGATTATACATTGAGATAAAATTATACAACATGGTTACAAGATCTTCATTTATTTAGATTTATAGCTATAATAACAAGATTAAATGTATAGTATAATCCAATAATAATTAAACAGTATAGTAATTGACTGCGATACACAGTAACTGTATTCATAACATGATGTAACGTGTTTATTTCATGCAGTAGGTACTAACGATATAAATACCAATACTTGCAAACCTCATAAATGTTACCAGCTATCAATTTCCATAGCCAATATCGCTAGTTCCCAGGCAAGACACTCGTAACGATGTCTCGCTCAAGGATATTCCCTGTTCTTAGACCGCTCCAATTGCGGTGATTTAGCGCTGGTACAAGCGTATTGCGTTGCTAACACCGCGCGGTTAATGCAGCCGCATGCATGGCTATTACGATGCATGCACACTGCACACTGCACTCATCTATTCTAATGTAATAAAGAGGAAAGGTTTGTTTGTTTGTTTGTTTGGATCAAAAGGCTCCAAAACGATTTGAAAATTTCTTTCACTGTTGGGAAGCCACACCGTTATCTCCGTTATCTCAAATAATCATACTCGGCGAAGAACTGATCCCAGCCGCCCAGAAGAGTAATTTTAAAAATTATGAATTTTGTAAAAAAGAAACATGAGTGTTGAACGTATTAATACTTATCTGTCATAGAAAACTATATTATACATTGGTATCTATATGTTTCTATCTATATGGTTCTCCTATATGTTTATTAAGATATTTTTTTTAAAGAATTACAACTTCATTAAGATTTTAATGAAACTGTAGTCTGTATGTATTTTTAGCCTTTTTTGCAATGAACTAGAACTGTAACGGGACCCTAGAAAATAGTAACCGAACGAAACAGTGTTTTATTCGCCGTCATTACCTATTTCAAAATATTGAGAAAATGAGCTATTTTCACTAAAAATTAAGTTTTGATACAGTCATTTAATGTGCATGTGACAATTAATAGATGTTTTTATTGTAGCTTAATATTCCAATATTTTTTTTTAAATATTACGCAATGATAAAAAAGAAAAACAAAATGTTACTGTATTTTAAACATTCAGTGTCGAGTAACAATTTAGAAGTAGGTACCTAATTTAAAATAATGAATCTAGTACATTTTAATAAACATACTCGACCAAGATCCTACATATTTAGAAATACGTAATGACAGCGGTTAAAACGCCAGTGAAATCCACCCATACGCGAACGTAAACTGGCACTATTTTATAGTTTGTTGTTATTTTTATAGATATCTATGGGATATATATATATATATATATATATATTTGTATATATTTATGATATATAAATGATATATGAAGAATATTAATTTTAACGTTGACATCCACAAGTGCCTGTAAGAGCCTAGACCTATTTATTTCAAATTATCTTATTACATTCTCTACCTTTTAAGTTGTACACATATTTTTGTCTTACCTAAGATATACTTTTCCTAATCTCTCAATCGCCCAAAGGTTAACTGGAAGACTGGATAAGTTCGCCTTTGTACATTTATTGTGTTTTCGTTTACCTATGTTTAATTTTGTTTTGTTGTTGTACAATAAAGAGTTTACATACTATTCTACGGGCCCTTCTCTTAGACGTTCCTACTCTTTGGACTCGTCTCAAGCGTTCTTTGTGTCAATGTGTATTACAGTGCAGTGTACTGCATCCGTGCCGTTATCTAGGGCAGGATCGGAAGCATGCATTACACGAGGAACCGCCGATACGGGCCTTTACGGCTAATTGCCGGCCCCGGCGCGACCGAAGAATTCATTACGCCTTGGGGCTGGAACACTGTTGAACATTGTACCTAAACGAATGGTTGGTGTTGTCTTTGTTTTTAATATACTGGTAGGTACTTTGCTACTTTTGCTAGTTGCCGATGTTGTTTTGTTTTTTGCAAAAAAAAGGTAATTTTCTGTTTCATTTTTCTGATTCATTTTCTGGTGCTTGTAGTTAATAAGACAAGCGGTACCTACAAAAGCATTAATCAAATATTCAATAATATTACAAAAATATGATGATTAGATTAGATTAGATTTATTTATTTCTCAAAATTCATACAGTACAATTACACTATTATGTCGAATTATATGCACTCATATTGAGATCGTCAGAACAAAAATAAAGAAAAAATAATATGATGAATTTTATTTTATTAATCTTGACGACATAAAGTAAACGGCAAAAATATTTATTTGTAGGTACACTATGCATCATAGATATATCGCACACCTAGATCTAAAGGGATCTAACACAAAAACTGGAAGTTTTGAGTTATGTACACCATCGGATTCCTACCTACACTAACACAGATTTCAGCTAATATAACTCTGCTAGCTTTATTATAAAAAGTATAAATTTATACAGAAATCTCATGCGTGCATATGGACATATTAATCAGTTTCTCGCCTTTCCTGAAAAAGTACCTTTTTTGAGTTAGCTCTCTTTAGATCTAGGTGTGCGATATATGAACCTAATAATCCAGGCACCAAAACAAAAGATATACCTACGCTTTATAATAAGGATATTCGCTCTAATTCAACTTTTGTACAGCTTTGTGTGTTGCCTAGTTTAAAGAACAGGTATTTATATGTTAAATCGATTAGCACATTCGTTCATAACATTTTTTATATTGTTAACAGATAACGTTACAAGAAACACACAAGACGTGAACGAGTCCTGAAGACAACCACAAGACTGAAGACACTACACATGTTCCGTGGAGCGCTCTCTTCGTAATGACCTGCCTCTTCAACTCTCACGCTTTATGATCTCTTTGCACAAGTTTTTTATGAAAGATGCGGTCTGCCCAGCCATTTGTAAAGAATTTTTGAAAAAGGTAATTTTGACATGTTTCTGTTTCGAATGCACGTTTAACAATGCTTTGAAAAGGATTGTTAAACACGTGCATTCATTGTTGTATTGTTTGTGTTTACTCTTTCTATAAGTATAAAGAGTGAAGTGGTAGTATGTCTTCAAAACGTCGAATTGTGTATTTAATATAATTTTTGTTTAATACTAATATGTATTATTATGTTGTACTAGTTTTTGAGTACTTAGTGCCTCAGTATCGATCAATCTAATTGGCCAACTACGAATTTCAGATAATTTGGAAAGGACAAATTTTAATATTCTATAGCTTTTTTAAATATTACGCAATGATGAAAATGAAATTTAAAATATAATTGTAATCGAGTAACAATTTTGAAGTAGGTACCTAATATAAAATAATTAATCTAGCACATTCTAATAATTCTAATAAAGGAACGAAACGAATAAATCATTCACGTAATTTCATTAATAATGTATTATTCCTAGCAACCAATCCCCACTAACGAAAGAGTGAAAACGAAATATAGGAAAATATCAAAACATAGTACCTATGTTATTATTTCACTGTCTTTGCTATCTAAGCAGCTTATAGGAAAAATCAATTTCGGTTTGTCATGGTCGATGGGTTTGCCATGAACGATGTTTTATAATGGACAAAATTTTAAATAATGTATATGTTTTATGAATGAAGCATTTTCAGCTAACTATCAAACAGAGAAATATTTTGAAATGAAACAATTACAACAGATCAAACTCGCTTATTTCATTGCTTGAATGTGTAATAATCGCGAAGGCATCAGATATTATCAAACAGTTTTTATTTTTGTTAGCTACAAAGTTTTTAATCTACTTATGTTAGTTGACAATCTATCTATATATATATATAAATGAATCGCAGAAATGTATGTACGCGCATAACTTTCGAACGACTGCACCAAATAAAATGATTTCTTTTTTTGTTCCTTTTTGTACGGATAAGGTTACAAATCTCAATGGTAAATAAAATCAACGTATTACTATTTTTTTATATTTTGTCAACCCTTTCAACTTTTGTTACCAGCCAAATTAAAATTGATAAAATCCTGGACACTGCAACCGAATAACCCTACTCGCGCCCGAATTAATTTCCTGGTCTATAACTCTCGTATATTGCCCCGGCGACGGATTTATTGCGCGTCGCGGGCAGGTACCGGGTTAAGGCTGGGGCTTCTTTGAAACATGACCAATGTATTGGCAATGATTTAAGCTATATTATTAACACGTACCTACTTGAGAATTGCTATCACGTTTGGTACCCGATTTATGTCACAAGTTACTAACTAATTTGAACTCCCTAACGCTTATGTTATTCCATTTGCTTCAATAACAGCCTGTAATGAGTATTGTATTGGTGTACACAACAAATACCTATATATAGAATATCTATTTAGCATTTCCAGAGGTTTCTGACAATCTTTCAAAATCGTTTCACTTGATAAAAGATACTTTGGAACATCTTTGGTTAGTAACCTTTAGATTTTCCGGCACCTTTGCTTAGAGATCATGCCTAGTTATTAATAATTTCTGTTGCCTTTGCGGTTACAAATTTAAATGAAACAATTATAACAGATTTAACTCCGCGCGTAACTCGTCAGCTCAGTCGTGCTACGAATATGGGAAGTGTAAAATTTTCAAAACATCATTAAACATAATACCTAAAATACGCGAGTTACATCAGTTATAATTGTTGGAAGAGCAATTTTTTTTTTAAAACGCTCTCACAAAATAAAGCAAAATGTAGGTCACAGTTAATTTAACAAACTGCAAAGATACACAGAAATCTCGACAAAGAGGACATACGTGTCGTGTCCTCTGTAATTAATGAGAGCATTAATTAAATAATTAGGTACAACACAAAGCGCTGCAAATGGCAACTAGAATGTCTTTGAGGGAAGAATGTCGGGGCAATTAGCAGAGTAATATTACGCCCGCACACATTATAAGTAATATAAATTTGGTAAATTAACAACTATGATATGAACAGTTTCATAATGTTCAAATAAGTATTAAGTAACGTCATCATTATCACATCACCCGAAAGATGACCACTGCTGGACATAGGTCTCCCCTAACGATGACCACGTAACGATGATCAAGTAACCTACTTCATACATAATGTATTTATAGTCACTTATCAACACATATTAAAATTAAACTCATTAATAAATTAATAAACACAATATATCAAATTATGTATTAATATTAATGTAGGTAGGTATGTACATGTTTTATTTAAATCTGTTTTACATATAAAATTCGCGTATTCGTTGCCGATCTCCTTCAAAATGCCTTGACCGATTTTTATGAAATTTTGTGAGCATATATGGGTAGATCTGAGAATCAGTCAACATCTATTTTTCATACCCCAAAACTGTAAGGGTGGTCCTTCCTCTTTTTTTTTAAATCTACTTAAATATGCAAGTTTCGCTTTAGTCCAATTCCTTATTGTATTTTGTTTCTTCGCTACTTCTGTGTGTTTTGATAATATTAGAGTAAGATCCCAGTGCCGCCAGACCTACGTCATTTTAGCAAAGCTGAAATTTCGATGACTTATAGTCTAGTATGTGGTTAAGAGAGTATGCGTACTTACTAGCTCGAAAGCGGGGCCCTTTCATAGATAGCGCGAACTAAAGGTGTTTCAAAAATTAGGTAAACTACGTCATTTTAGCAAGCCTAAATTTGACATATATAACTACGTGGTACTATTTCCAGACTCTTTGTAAGCAGCCAGACCAGTCCAATGGGCCAATTATTCTCCCAGACACCTCAGACGCTTTTAAGGTACCCAAAAAATGGATCTCAAAGATGGATGAACATAAACATATCGTGTTTAGGCTCATTAGCCTCGGTATGACGAGCGCTTTCTAAACACGTGATGATGGTAGTGCTGATGGTGAATCCTGAAGACTACTACGGATCTCGAAGTTGGATGAACATAAACATATCGTGTTTAGGCTCATTCGCCTCGGTATGACGAGCACTTTCTAAACGTATGATGATGGTAGTGCTAATGATGAATCTTTAGTTTCCAACATCAACAGCACCATGACACGTTTTGATGAGTGAAATTGATGCTTATGTTCTCCACTTTACGAAAACCAACCAGTCCTTTAGTAATCAAATTAGTAATTGGATTACATTTGTAATCGATTGACGCCAACACTAATTGATACAGATGATGCTCGTCATAGCGAGTCGAATAAGCCCAAATACGATATGCCTATGATCATCCAACTTCGAGATCCGAAGTAGTCTTCAGGATTCATCATCAGTACTACCATCATCATGTGTTTAGAAAGCGCTCGTCATACCGAGGCGAATGAGCCTAAACACGATATGTTTATGTTCATCCAACTTCGAGATCCGTAGTAGTCTTCAGGATTCACCATCAGCACTACCATCATCACGTGTTTAGAAAGCGCTCGTCATACCGAGGCTAATGAGCCTAAACACGATATGTTTATGTTCATCCATCTTTGAGATCCATTTTTTGGGTACCTTAAAAGCGTCTGAGGTGTCTGGGAGAATAATTGGCCCATTGGACTGGTCTGGCTGCTTACAAAGAGTCTGGAAATAGTACCACGTAGTTATATATGTCAAATTTAGGCTTGCTAAAATGACGTAGTTTACCTAATTTTTGAAACACCTTTAGTTCGCGCTATCTATGAAAGGGCCCCGCTTTCGAGCTAGTAAGTACGCATACTCTCTTAACCACATACTAGACTATAAGTCATCGAAATTTCAGCTTTGCTAAAATGACGTAGGTCTGGCGGCACTGGGATCTTGGACTATATGTTTTGATATACTAGGGTCGGCGTGATAAGGTTTCTAATGAAGTTCTCTTAATGTTAAATTGTAAGTTATAACTTTAAGGTCACTCTAACAACTTGTAACTTGTGGGACTGAGGATTAGATTGTTAAGGATAAATAGTTTACATACGGAGGTAAGACTTTATTAGTATGTTAAATGATATAGTTAGAAAACTAAAATTTAAGACATAAATTATTTAAGATCTGAATATATTACAAAAAACTAATCATTTTAACAATCATTAATATGTATATATGAGAGTTTGATAACATATATCGCTTCTTTAGTATTGTGATGATTCAATCCAAAATATGTATGTCGTTACCCATTAAAGAAAGAAAAAGAAGAAGTTGTTATATTTAAATTTGCCTAGTTACATATTTCTAGCTGAGTCACTTTAATACTATAAGGGATTTCAACACACCTTTTTATGTTTTATATATTAAAGATTGCTAGTAAACAAATATTACATTTGGCATTGCATTATTTATCTGCAATATAATTTTACTATTCAGAAAATATCATGTCATTAGCTAGCGCTCTTATGCACATAGGTTACTAAATAAAAGAAGAGAAATCCAGAAGGAAGAATGAATTCGCTATTTACAACTCACAAAGGAATAATTGGGCTACCGGAACTGTTTGAGGACCCTTCATCCGTGAATATAATTGCCGACTCTTACCACAGACCTATTCTTTATTAATGATCTACAAAGACACCCATTTTTCACTTCTAAGCGTCTTTTATCTAGTTTAAACAAGGAACGGGGAAGTTTATCATTCATTAACCCTCCGAATAAAGGTGCAGTCTGATTTTTGTATTATAATTTTCGAGATTGTAAAAAAAATATTAGGCACTTCAAATATATCGATGTGATGACGATTTTAGTTTTAAATTTTTTGGGACGTTTTAAACCACACCATGATGTCATTACAAACACTGGCCAAGTGCGAGTCGGACTCAAGTATGAAGGGGGCCCTTTGTACCTTTATCTTTAAAAATGGTAAAATTTTAAAATTTATTTTATTCTGTTGTTTTTAGTATTTGGTGTTATAGCGGCAACAGAAATATAATATCACCTACCTATGAAAGTTGAAATTTTCTAATTTACAGAAATTTGAGATACAGTTTGGTGTCAGACGGACGCACAGTGTAGTCTCAGTAGGTATCACGGTACATAATCCTAAGAAGTATTTTTAATACATCCTTTCTATCTTAATTCAGCCATAGGTACTTCAAAATTCAGCTTTTTAGATTTATGCTTATACATCCAGTAACAACTTCCACTTCTAAACACCTTACAGATAGCGGGCAAAGTTTCTTTGTTCCGTGGAAGCGTGTGAGGCGTGAGAGCGTGCGAGGCGCGGAAGCGTGTCGCACCTGCCGCAGCCCGAGTAACTCGTTAACTCAAGGGCCCGGCGCGAGATAAACGAACCACCTACACTCCTATAGACAGGCAAAGTTGGACAACTTGGGGCAAAATTTCGGATGCCTACGCGGACAATGGACGACTGTAACGGATATAATTTGCTGACATTTCGGAAACTTTACAGTTGCCATATTCGTAGCGAGCGAGTAGTAGATAGTTCCAACTTTAGTTTTAATTTTAAATCTAATTCATTAACCAAATTTTATATTTATCGATACTAATATTATAAAGCTGAAGAGTTTGTTTGTTTGTTTGTTTGAACGCGCTAATCTCAGGAACTACTGGTTTGAATTCAAAAATTCTTTTTTTGTTGGATAGACCATTTATTGAGGAAGGCTTTAGGCTATATAACATCACGCTGCGACCAATGGGAGCGAAGAAACAATGGAAAATGTGGTAAAAACGGGGAAAATATGAAGCCTTATGAAGAAGTGACAGAAGACTTTGACAGATCTTTGACGAAATAATCGGACGGGCAGGACGACGTTTACCGGGGCCGCTAGTTTATTATATTTAGGAGGAAAGGTTGATTTGTGTCTAATCATTAAAGTATAACATAGTATTAAAGTAAAGTAAAAATCCAACATTGGCTTATAAGTAGGTACACTTTTTACACTTAATGTACGTATTTGCCTGAAAACAATAAACTCTTTCCTCATTTCAAAATTGTTATTTCAATATTTATAGTACGTATGACAAAATCTTATTGTAATTTTGATGTTAATTATTATTTATTCTTATTGTTCTTTGTTTTTGTTTTTGACGATCTCAATATGAGTACATGTAATTTGACATAATAATAAATTTAATTATATTGTATGAATTTTGGGAAATAAATAAATCTTATCTTATCTTATCTTATCAAAATCAAGCATAAGCTCATGACCTTAAATCTGTCACTTCTTTTGCCACCCTAACTCTATGCCGTCGTGTCTGTACAGGGCGCTATTTGTCTCCGGGTAGATTAGTATAAGTGTTCCCGGCCCGCCAGCACCTGCGTCCGTGTGTCTTCAACTTTATTGACGGTCCGTCTGAAGAAGCCCTACCTATCGGCCATAAGTTTACTTAACGACTTACTTACCTAAGAGCCGGCATTAGTTTTGAACAAGGTTATTTAGGTACCACGTCTCGAACAGGCTTTCAAAACGTGAGGTCGAAACTTGAAAGTGATTGGTAACTATTGATTTAACATCTTCCATTATTCATCTACGTTTCACAGAGTGATTACAGAACTTCGCTTTTGGCGTTTGGTTTTGTTTTTAAATAAATATATATCGCACACCTAGATCTAAAGAGAGCTAACTCAAAAAAGGTACTTTTTCAGGAGAGGCGAGAAACTGATTAATATGTCCATATGCACGCATAAGTTTTCTGTATAAATTTACACTTTTTATAATAAAGCTAGCAGAATTATATTATCTGAAATCTGTTTTAGTGTAGGTGGGTTTTGCTGGAATCCGATGGTATGCATAACTCAAATCTTCCGGTTTTTGAATTAGATCCCTTTAGATCTAGGTGTGCGATATATACAGTGAAACATGATGAACTGGAACTTTAAGAGACTGTACATTGGCCTCAATTAAAAGGGTTATACTTACCCAGTGTCTCAGATATCCAAGTAAAAATAAATATCTGTTTTATTTACAGAGGATTTCACACATAGAGGTGAGAAAAAGGTTATCTCAGTTACAGAGGTGCGTTATTTAATGTTTATATGCCCTTTGTAATGAATCTGGTATCTACGATAAACATGAATGAGTACCTACATGCTACGCTGCGTAGGCCGTAGACCTTGCTACGAAGTCCCTTATCTTTAAAGCAATTGCTACGCAGCACTAAAATTTGTTACATCTCGATATTACGATTAAATTTCAATATATTTCGTCTCATTAACAAAATTTGACGTAAGTAACCTCTTCTTAACAATATATTTATAGTATGTAAACCGATTAATAAATTTGTTTATATAATTTTAATTAATAATATCTACCTCAATCTAGATCTTATGGTGGTGTAACAAAAAATGCAACTTACCTACTCTGTTTCTTCTTACTGCGCAACCTTTTATATAGCAATCCATGGATTATGTAAATTTTTGTTTACTTAAATAGTAATAAAAGAAAACATTCATAATTTTGCTGTTAATATCGCTAACGAGGCTCTATAGATCATAAGTGTCGTAAGTGCAATTTAATGACAGGTGCTTACGTTAAAGACGTGTCGCTTACATTATTTTAGGTGTATATGTCATTGTCATCACACCCTCGAGTAGATATTCCTCGTAAGAGCCACATCAATCATCCGCGGTGCTATGTAAGACATTTTATGGGTGATATGTTTGTTTATAGGTAGACTTTGAAATTTTAAATTAATGATTTATGTACTAGCACAGCATTTTTTTATAAATATTTGCTTGTAAATACCTGCATTATCCATTTGGTTGACTACTTCTTCTAATCTATAACTAATAGCGGTTCGCCCCGGCTTCTCACGGATCCCTATTTTGTTTTTTCAAAATATTCTATAGCCTATGTTACTCGCAGATAATGTGAAAAATGTGTTCAAATGGTGAAAGATTTTTTAAAAACGGTCCATTATTTTTTGAGCCTATTCATTGCAAAAGTTTTCCTCTTTATAATATTAGTAGAGATTTAATATAAATATTGTATTATAAATAAATAATTTTCAAAGATTGACTGGTACAGAATGCATTAAGACAGCCATTTGTACATTTGAGTCGTGTACTGCAATAAAGAGTAGGTATATAAATAAAAAAATATTAAATAGACCCGTAGCCGCAGACCCGAGTACTTTTATATTAAATAAAAGGATTAAAAAACAGTTTTTTTTTATTGTATTTTTTTGGATAATTTTGAAAACATGAAGATTTTTTTAAATAACATTAACATTTGTAAATATCGAAGCAACTTGAAAAAAAAACTTTCAAAAATAGAACGTGCCGGCGTTTACGAGGGAAGCAAGTCCGAGGCTGTCTGAAAAAAACAAAAGTGAATTTAATTAAAGCCGTCTCGTAAACGTTTTATTGGAACAAACAAGAGCGTCATTGGTTCCGGGTCTTTGATAGCTGACAACTATTCGTATTCATTTCCCTCACTTTATTCTAATTCCCGTTGAACGAATGAATACAAATTAATCGGATGCTGCGACACGATTAAAATTGATTATTCAACGAGAGGTCTTCTTGTAGAAGGAAACTATTACCACTGTGACTGCTATTAGGTATGTACCGTACTAGCTGTCCGCCCCGGCTTCGCACGGATCATCTTTTATTTATAGCCTATGTCACTCGGGAATAGTGTAGCTCCCCAACAGTGAAAGAATTGTAGAAATCGGTAGAGCCGTTGTGGAGCTTATTCAATCTAAACAAACAAACCTTTTCTCTTTATAATATTAGTATAGATTAGCATAGATGTTACGGGTACTGCTAGAAGATGGAGTAAACCTAGATTTACCCGGGTCGTCTTAGTATTACCCAAGCTTCTTAAAAACCTAACATAAACCTAGGTTTACCCCATCTTCTAGCATTACCCGTAACACACATATATATATTTCATTTCACTGATAAATATTTACTTCCACTGGTGAGACAATTTGATCATTTTGAAATTCACCCCATCACAGCCCCTGTCTTTATTTTTACTCCTTGAAATTGTGTTTTTTTTTTTTTTAAATAAAAAGGTAGTATAGGTACTTTAGAATTAAGGACTAAAGAGAAAATTTTGGTAATTTAATATTTGTAAACCAAAAATGGTTTTACCTAATTTTAAATTATAAAATATTATTGTTTAGTGCAATAAGTTAATAACGAACTCAGTATGAGTGCATTTAATTTGACATAATAATATTATTTCGTTAGGTACTGAGAAATAAATTAACCTAATCTAATCTGATCAAGATTTAAATAAGTACATCATAATCACAATTTCTTTCAAGATTTACCTAAATGAATAATCACAATTTCTTTGAATACATTATTTTGTAGTAGAAAACGGTCAATAAAAAAATAAGCAACAAGAACCGAAAAGCTACTTTTATCGATTGTATTTATAAATGTTCTTCCTAAAATACAAAATAATATCCTTTTAAAAGGACAATACAGAGACCCGGGATTAATCACGTTGCAGGACACAAAACAAGGAGCAGGAAGGAATTTGCATAAAAAATGCCCGGGAAGCCACGAATCTAAATAATAAATTGTCCATTGTTAGTGCTAGTATATTTAAATGAAATGTGGATTATAAACCTGGGAAGCCTTTTGATGGAACGCTTTTTAATTAATCGTGTGTTTCAAAATATATACCTATTAGAATGAAGTTGAAATTTATGATTTATTTATTTATTTATTTGGGATTACCAACAGATAATACATCTTACTATATCTTAAATCTATTTATATTCTAATGAGATGCTTATCTAATTAGAGGTAACCACATCTTGCACAAATTTTGAACTTAGAGTATATACGATTATAACCTAGGTACAGAATGGTATTAAATTTATAGCATGATAATTACAAGTAATCTACCTGTATTACTATATCAAAAACGATTTTATATCCTTAAATAAAAGCAATAAGCTGATTCCGTGATTTCCTGTATAAGCATAAATTATAAAAAGCATCTTATGACAAAATTTAAATATGGTTTTGATTTCTGATGCCTTCGAAGTTATGAATCAATTTTAACGACTGCATTGGAGTTATACAATTTCAACGAATTTAGCTCAAGTATTTATTATATTTTATACGATAGTCTTCCACTAAGTCTTACATATCGTCAGCTCAGTCGGCCACGAATACGGAAACTGTAAATTTTTCTAAACGTCAGCAAATACAATAAGATTCGAGAGTTAAATCCGTTATAGTTAATAATTTCTGATGCCTTCGCGGTTATTACACATTGGAATGAAACAACTATTAACGGATTTAACTCGCGTATTTTTATTTTATTTTATTAGCCGACGTTTCGGATTCACAATAGACAATAGTCTAACTTTAGCGTTAGAAATCAGCTCAGTCGTGCTACGATTATGGAAACTGTAAAGAATCCGAAACGTCAATCCGTTAATAGTTGTTTCATTCCAATCCGTTATAGTTGTTTAATTCCAAAATATAGCATTGAATAACCTAATTGAACCAGAAAATATTGAACCTACGTATTGTAAGTTTTTAAAAATACGCCATCTAGCTGTAAAATGTGTCACTCTCTCTCGCTTTCCCTCTGAAGACAGTTTTCCGTGAAAGTCCAGCCCGTGCGGGCGCCTCGTAATGTCATTGTTTCCCGCTGCTTCTCTAGATGGCGTTGTCATAAACCGAAACACTTATGATGTACGTGTACATCATAAGTGTTTCGGTTTATGACAACGCCATCTAGAGAAGCAGCGGGCGAATGTTAATCACTACATAGTATAAAACAAAGTCCTTATGTATGCTTAAATCTATAAAATTAATATTTAAAGGGGCTTTAATACAAGAAACGTGTTTTTTTTACCGTTTTCATTGATAATTATAAGAAACATTTCGTGCGCGAACCTGACTCTTATTTGTTTTTAAAAACTTACCAAAAAGGTAAGTAGGTAATATTCGATATGAAGACCCGTTTCTAACACTAGCTAGATTGCAATAGTCTTTTGCCGTAAAAAAATCCAACTAATATCAAAATCAAAAATATATTTATTCAATGTAGGCTTTTACAAGCTTTAATGAAGGTCAAAAGAAACCGTTTCCAAAAAAACTGACTTTAAAAAAAAACGGCAAGAAACTCAATGAGGTGTCAATACAATTTATCCTTACAAACTAAACAAATCCTCTACTTGTAACACAATATATACGAATAGACAGACCTTGTGATTGTTTAGATTATTACCGATGTTATTTACAACTTCCGTTAAAAAAATACCGAAAAATTATTTAAATTATAGCGGTCGTAAACTTAATAATAAATTATGTTATTTTAAATGTTTTATTTCACTCTCTTATATCAATCATAGTCAAGCGGTATTTATTTATTCTTTTAAGACATAAGATTTTGAAGCTATTTACAAATCTAACTTGAGATTGTAACCATTTGGTGATAATATCATTTTGCGAGTGAAACCGAAATAGGCTTTTTCTCTTTACTGTTAATTCGAAATGTTATTCTTAAATATCACTATGTGAATAAAAGCCAGTCAGTCAGTAGTCATCTTCCAATATTGAGCCTTGTTAACTTAAGTTTGATGGTCACATCTATATATATAAAAGAAAGTCGGGTTTGTTACAACACTTATAACTCGAGAACGGCTGAACTGATTTGCCTGAAAATTGACGGGGAGGTAACTTAGAGCCAGGAAAAGGACATAGGATACTTTTTATCACGTTCCAGTAAAAAAAAAAGAAAAAAAATAGGTACTTATTTATCTTATTTGTTAAAACGCAACAATGACAACTGTCAAATCTATTGATTAATATGCTTTGCAGGGCAGGACGAAGTCTGCCGGGACCGCTAGTTTATAATATAACCTTAATATATCCACCTCAAAACATAACGTTTCACCTTTCAACATATCCCTAAAAAATGTGCTTGTATGTACTTATCTTCTCTTTATATATAAAAATGAATCGCAAAATGTGTTGATAAGCGCATAACTCGACAACGCCTGGACCAATTTGCCCATTTTTTTTTTAAATGTTCGTTGAAGTCCAAGGATGGTTCTTACGGCGAGAAAAAAAAATCGAATAATTGCCGGGAAAACCCTAAAAACAGTCCTTTTCTTTTCCCATACAAACGTTGTCTAACTAAAGTTACCTAATTTGAATTTCGAACGGGCAGGATGACGTCTGCCGGGACCGCTAGTACATAATAATACTGAATACTCAATCGTTTATTTGCATACTTTACGTACATTTACATTTATTTGTACTTACAAAGATGTTAAAATATTGTAATAATAGTGTCATTATGGACCTTGTTGGGCACAAAAAAATATCCAATACTTGACACACATAGGTAATAATAAAAATAAAAAGATAATAAATGTTCGTTTCTGTTATGTATCATTTAGTTAATGAGTTGATAATACATAAGTGTGATTACATGCGAGTGTACGTCAGATCAATGAAGTAATTTGCAAAACTGTTCACATTTCCAAACACGACACGATAATGTAATAATTGCATTTATTAATAGAATCAATGTGTCGTGTAAATCAATAGTAATTAGAGTAAATAGTATTTTTTTTAGTTAGTTACTACTAGTACTTAGTTAGTTACTAAGCATTTTTTAAAATTGCTCATATATTTTTAAATATCCAATAATACTAAATACAACAATAAATCTTATAAATACCCTTTATAATATTGCCTTTCCCTACTTTCTAATGTTAGTTAGCCATTTAAATATAAAGAATACTGTTACTGCTTTTTTAACACAAAAAGAACATCTACAGAACTTAAACAGATATACAAAAACGAGCATATACCTACAAGTGATCCCTTTCAGTTAACTATGTAATTATATCGTATGTCGTTGTACAATGGACCTGCGTCTTCTACGTCGCACAACAACGCTCGTAAGCGGCTGTTTTCGCAAATCGCTCTATTTTTATGTTGTTTGGCGCGATCGTTCTGCCGATTCTTTTAGCACCGTAGGCGAGCCCCGGATGACGTGACGTCACTAACAGTGGATATACACTACATAATTTATATTAGTCGTCACTTATACGCGATTAAACTAGTTATTAGCATGTTAATATAATTTAATGATTTAAAAAAATACAGTAGTTACAGGTACTCATAAATACTGAACATTAATATAGATAACATTAAATATCACAAGAGTATAAGTACATACAAACTACGAGCGTAGCCAAACATGTCCCTTAGATCAGTGATATTTTCCATTCACTAATGCTAAAGAATTGAAAAATGTATACATTTGACAATAATATGATGTAAAGTCCTATTAATACCAAATAGGTACTATCATAACTTTTAAGGGCAAACAGTTTTAAAAGATTCATAATTATTATTATGAATGAAGTAGCTGCTGGTGTAGGGCCCATGGGGCTAAATGTAAGTCAAAAGTATATGACCGCTACGCCTGCTACGAAACTTCGTAGCATGATGAAGGTCTACGAAGTACTACGAACTTAACTGAGCATAAGAGGTGCATCAAAAAAAAATATTGCATAATAATATTTATTAAGTATAAAAGTATTGGAATTAAACAATTCTATCGAAAGTTACTTTGACATTAGACTATCGTCAGCTCAGTGATGCTATGAATATGGGAACTTTTTTCGAAACGACAGCAAATAAAATAAGCAAGTTAAATCCGTTATATTGGTTTGATTTCAATGTGTAATAACCGCATTAGCATCAAAAATAATTATATATAAAAGTATCAATTTCAAATGTAGTTTTTACAAATTAAAACAAATACCTAATGCAATGAACGGCCACCTTTACCTCGTCAACTCGATCATGTGACGAACGGAGGCGTTCGTGTTTGTAATTTAGTAACTGTGTTTTTGTACAATGATGACGTAATTCCAGTAAAAACCGCGCTAATGACGATGACTCGTATCATCAACAGTGAATTCTAAAATAGATTTAATGAATAATTTCTGATGCCTTCGCGGTTATTACACATTGGAATGAAACAACTATTAACGGATTTAACTCGCGTATTTTTATTTTATTTTATTTGCCGACGTTTCGGATTCTTTACAGTTTCCATAATCGTTAGCGTTAGACTTTTGTCAGCTCAGTCATGCTACGATTATGGAAACTGTAAAGAATCCGAAACGTCAGCAAATAAAATAAAATAAAAATACGCGAGTTAAATCCGTTAATAGTTGTTTCATTCCAATAGATTTAATGAGTTTAATTAGTGTTGTGACGCGCATGTTCTGAACCGCCCATGAGGTTAAAATAAACCTATAAACTGAAATATTTTATACGTCAATGCCTGGGGAAAAGAATCATATTGTAAAAATGCGCTTTATCTTAGTGATTACTAAGATAAAGCGCGATTTAAAGTTAATGACGTCACTTCGTTGCAGTGTTGCCAATTTAGCGATTTTGTCGCTAGAACTAGCGACTTTTGCTTAAGGCTTAGCGACCAAAAAAAAGTTTTGACGACACAAATAGTTTAGCGACTTATCTGGCGACTTTTGGAGTACAAATTAAAACAGTTTTAGAGCCAATAATAGATACATGTTTTGTCAAATCGACACAGAACTTTTTATAGTTCTGTTTTAGTTTTAGCGACTTTCTGGCGACTTTTGACTTTGAGTTTAGCGACTCGAATTTCTAGGAGTTGGCAACACTGCTTCGTTGTGAAAGTGCCTATATGGTTAGAATGAATTAGGTAGCTTATATATCTATTGTTACCATCACACAATGTCCGTCAATTTTGCCTACTAAACATTTAAGTCCTCTTCAATACTCTTCATTATTAATTATTTAATTGACGGAGATTGTATTTTATGTCATCTAGCAAATTATTCTAATCATTGCCGGCTTCAAGTTCACTAGGTATCATGTTTTTTGTTTACGTCGACTGGAAGAGTTCTTTTGTAGAAATAAAACCACTATTAACTTTATTGTGTACAATTGTGTAATTTCCTACTTCTGTTGGTTATACTCGACCGCCTGGTAAACTTTACGGGAATTCATAGAAAAAATATGACTTACTCCAATCTACACCAATGTACTTTCAGTCACATATATGATTTCACACAGTTGGCTAGCTAATTACATATTAACTCAAAACATTTAAAAGCTAATAAGAGTCACGTGAAAACAACAAAGAGTTCGTTTTATTTTGGATCTCACATTCCGACGAAGTACTGCGTGTTAAAAGTTGGCAAAACACACAAAAACCCTTCGTTAATGAGTTAAACTTTGCCAATACGCATTAACGCAAGCATTTTATAATTGGAATAAATAACAAACGGATTTTACGCGAGTATTGATTTTATGCTGACATTTTGAGAACAGATTATAAAAAGCATACATTCAAGGCAAAGAATCTTCAACAAATTGCTATGGTAGGTAACACAATTTTTAAATGGACGATTACATAATACAAAAGACACATCTTCTAAGTTACGATAAGCGATTTAAGCTATAGGTACATTGATCCGTCAACCAGTAATTCAGAAGAAAGCATTTAATATGCATAGATATAAGATTTCCTTCATCGTGTGGACACAATATTGAATTCAAGATTATACATTACTGTTATCCTTGCTTTGCGTCCTTTTGTAATATATAACTATCCCAGATTATTTAAAAGAAACTAAGGTACCTACTTAAACTATTTTTCAAGCCTATAGAAATTTCTAGATGCGATACCTAATTCTATTTGAGCGACAGCCAACCGAGTGATTTATCGATGCACCGTAAAACGGACTTTCGTGGTTTGCGTTATACCGGCACGAGAATATATCGACCGGATCAAAGAGTTGTTCGTGAGAATTAGCATTATTCCTTGAAATATTCGCACTAACGATAATAAGGTGTCAGGTCATCCCGCCAGACAATTTTAATTTTGAAGACGAACTTAAATTTCATAATTTCTGATGCCTTCGCGGTAAAACATTGGAATGACTGACACGACTGAACTAACGCTAACGCGTTAGACGTTAGCGTTATACTACCGTCGGCTCAGTTGTGCTACAAATTTGGAAACTGAAACAAAATAACGGAAATTTTACAGTTCCCATATACGTTAAACGACCGAGCTGATGACGCTAAAGATTCTATTTATAATTAACACAAGCACAAAAACAAAGTACATTCCAAATATAGAACAGTATATTCTCGTAATTCATACTAAAAAAAACATATACCATAATACAGAATATATATGTGTGTATGAGAATATTTCCGTCACATCACTAGTCACACACATATGTACACAGTCCAAAAACATACGGAAGAACAAAAATACCTCACGGCCACTCGAACTAAACAAGTTCACGATTACCATTGTTTTTACGATGCCAATCACAATTTTATTACTAAAACAACCAGTCAAAATATCTTTAGAATCCATTATGCAAAGAAAAATCAGCTGTGTGTATTCCTATATTTTTAAAAACGGTTTCATAAATTAGAGGTAGGTAAATATCTCATCGACAAAAATGATTTAACAAGAGCTAACCCAGCGAACTTCGTACCGCATTTTTTTAATTAGTTGTCAGAAAAGTAGGTCTGGGTGATTCCACGGGCGTTTCAACCGCCGTCAGTCCCTTGCCATAAATATTGAAGAATTAAGCTACAATAAGATTTAAACTCTATTATTTTTGACGACAAGTGCGAGCGCAGTATGTCGTCGCATCAAAATGTAATTCTTGTTGTAGCTCATTTCTTCAATATTCAGGACAACGGACTGACGGCGGTTGAAACGCCCGTGGAATCACCCGTCTATAAGTTTGGCCGATTTATAGACCTACCGGATATGCACACAAAATTTTATAATAATCGGTTCAACCGTTTGAAGGAGTTTGACAAAAAACACCTCGACATAATATTCTATATATTAGAGATAGTGTTGTACAATCTATGTAATACAGCTATTAAAATTATTTGTCGTATCAAACTGGAGCCAAATGCTTGATGTTATAATGAAATAGCAATAAACACTTATTCTCTATTCCCTGATTCCAATAAGAATATGTACGTCCTTGCATCCATGCCAAATTCCATAGCTATGTGTTGTCCCCGAGATATATAGAAAAACACTTCATATTATTCAATGAGCGACACAAATACTTTTATATTTTGGTGAAAAATATTTTTTATTATCGCGAAAATAAATATAAAGTGTCGTCGAAAACATCCAAGACAACAAATAAAATTACTGCGGCTGTTTGAAATATTTCGAAAACATTCAGATCAAAAAATATGATAAAGCAGCAACATCAGAATAGATCTAACAAAATGCTTATACACCTAAGTACTTACTAAGTATAAAAGTAGGTAATGATATAATTGACCAATCACATCTTTACCTTATTAGAGATGGTTGTTATAAAATCTCCTTTGTCGTTCAAATGTAAAGAAAACTAAATACTTTATATTATTGACTAGCGGTTCGGCCCGGCTTCGCACGGATCTCTAATTTTTTTCAAAATATTCTATAGCCTATGTTACTCAGGGTGAACGTAGCTTCCCAACAGTGAAAGAATTATTAAAATCGTCCAGTAGTTTTTGAGCCTATTCATTACAAACATACAAAAATAGGTACAAATCTTTTCTCTATATTATATTGGTATAGATATAGATAAAGAAAAATATAATTAATATAATATAAATGTCCAAACTGAAAAATAGAACACACAAAATATGCAACATAAAATATCAAAAAATGCAAAACATATTCAAAGTAATAATAAAACGTAAATTTAAAATAGTTACATAATATAACTGCAGCGACAAAACTATAAACCCTAAATATATTACATCGAGCACTAAAAATTCTTTAACCACTTTTTATTGCATCTACACTGCATTCCGACAATTATAAACAAAACTGATCGTAAAAAATCGCATGATGCATTTTTTTGTGTAAAGAATTTATTTAAGAATACTTTCAAGGCTTTTACTGCAACAACATCAAATAAACTAAGGCCCAGTAGCACATTAATTTAAAAATATACTTTGAAATTTTTCTTTCAAGACGATTTCAGCCATCGTAAAATCGACTTAACGCATAATGCGAGTTAAATAATTAAACTTTATTTACAGTTAAAAAAAAGTGTAATAAAATTCAAATAAGCTAAGGCCATGTCATATGTTAAATTTTCTTTACATTAATATGTCAATTTCATACATTTCTTATTAATTTATAGCTTTAGCAAATGCAGAATGCACTTGTCCAAAGAGGCAGCTACAAAACATTATATTATAATAAATCTTGTATAGATGAACGATACCCTAATAATGACTATTGTTTATTTACATGACTATAATGTTCTCAAAATTGCTATATTTTATTAAATGTTTTAACTTTCAAAAGTCATTCACACGCACCAAGGGCAGACAAAACTTCACAAATGTTTAATGTAACATTTGTATTGAATTACCTGACAACGGAAACTCCTGTCATGCTACGTTTTTTTTGTTTTAGTTGAATTTTAGAATTAACAATCAGTAGGTATTCAGTAGGTGCACAGAAATCATAATTTACGTCATCGTATTATCTATACTAATATAATAAAGAGGAAAGGTTTGTTTGTTTGTTTGGATTGAATAGGCTCCAAAACGACAGGTCCGATTTGAAAAATTCTTTTACTGTTGGAAAGCTACACTATTTCCGAGTGACATCCCTACTAATATTATAAATGCGAAAGTAACTCTGTCTGTCTGTCTGTCTGTTACGCTTTCACGCTATAACTACTGGACCGATTTAAATGAAATTTGGTACAGAGAAAGTCTGGAGCCTAAGAAAGAACATAGGCTACTGCTAACTTTTAACCGACTGCAAAAAAGGAGAAGTCCCACGCGGACGAAGTCGCGGGCGGCCGCTAGTAGGCTATAAAAAAGAGGGATCCGGGCGAAGCCGGGGCGGGCCGCTAGTTCTAGTCTAAATCGAGTTATACTTTACAGCTGACTCACAATAGGAGAGAGAACCTCAATGAGATTCAATTAAATATGAATACTGAAGCACTTTGAAGAGCCACTTCAAATGATTTTGCAAATAACAATAGGTACCTAATCATAATTAAATATCGATGATTATGCATCCAACTTTAATCAAATACATCTCATGGAAATAAAACAATTATATTGGATATAATTCGTTTAGTTATATTAGCTTGTTTATGTTAAAATATATATTCGATAACATAGCATTCGCTCTCAATATTAACTTTTATTTATTTATTGCATACATGGCAATTGATAGGTGTTTTTACAGTGGTTAGTCTCACATGTACCCATTTGAGGGCATTCCAATATAATTAAATGATTTATTA
This sequence comes from Polylopha cassiicola, assembly GCA_038024825.1. NCBI lineage: Eukaryota > Metazoa > Arthropoda > Insecta > Lepidoptera > Tortricidae > Polylopha > Polylopha cassiicola. Next base: position 4,962,943 of record CP149052.1, on the reverse strand, counting down.
ATTACTAGCTTCTGCCCGCGACTTCGTCTGCGTGAAACTCCTCCTTTTTTGCAGTCGGTTAAAACGTAGGTAGCCTATGTCCTTTCTCAAGCTCCAGACTTTCTTTGTACCAAATTTTATCTAAATCGGTCCAGTAGTTTTAGCGTGAAAGCGTAACAGACAGACAGACAGAGTTACTTTCGCATTTATAATATTAGTAAGGAAAGGATTTAATTACATCTATATTATACTCAAGTTATAACATGTATTGTGTGGACTGTAGATACACAAAATTAATTTACTAGGGTCGAGATTATAGAGAGAAACTAAACATAATATCACATTTATTAGGTAATACTTAACTTACATACATACTTAAGCTAAAATAATACCAATCAATCATACTTTATCAATAGACAATTGGCTATAAATAGGTATTGGTAATCAGCATGGCATGTGATACCGGAACTGATAGCCAGTGCATAGATCTGGCCGCCTGGCGCCGCGCCAGATGCGCCCGCGCACTGAGGTGTTGCACCGATGATTAATGTAACAGACAAGATGGATCGTACTGAAAAATTACACTATGGTTCATTATAGTTTTTATAACTGTAAAAAAAATCTTTTTTTTCATACATTTAAATAAATGATCAAAAGACCTGGACATTTATCATCTGCCTTGGAGTTGACCCAGACGTGTTTAATCTTCCTCTTCCGAGGTTTCTATACATATTACGCCACTAATTGTTTCAATTTGTTTAATACCACCTTAATATCAGTTTTTTTTATTTACGTAATAAGTACCTACTTATTTAATAAAACATTTTTTGAAATAATTATGATGCTTTCGCGGTTGTTGCACATATTAATAAACAATACATGTTATACCTTACGATTTTAACTCTCGTATTAGCCCGAGATCCCACCGCAAAATTGTGCAGGTATCTGTTTTTTTAATGAAACTTCGTTAAATGAAAGATGAGTAGATATGTAATGCATTAGTTTCGGGTTGCCTGTAAAAAATTAGCCGCAATCATTTTTGATTAATTTTTTTGTAATTAATATTTTTGTAGGAATTGCAGCTATATGTTTTTTAAATAAAATATACGTCATTTTGAAGGAAAAGATGTGAAGAATGTAAAAAACAATGGTTGCCAACTCCCAGTCAGCCGCAACTTCAGGGTTGCCAGGTGTAAACAGGTACATTATTGTTGATTATGTGCTGACATCTGTTTTTTAGATAAATATTATTTAAAATTAATCTATAGTATTTATTGTTCATGATAATCCATGGTTGCCAGTAAAAAAAAAGCCGCAAGCAGTGGTTGCCGTGATTTGAACTTATTATTTTAAAAGCTCAAAATGATGAAAATTGTACACAATTAGCGGCGAAGTTGGACCCTATTTTATGCAATTCTAATTCTACCTGCAATTAATGCGTTCACTGGCTGGTATTATCCAGCGGCATTTTATAATAAAGGAAAAGTCAGGCCTTTCAATTTTTTTTCTAATAACAAAACCTTTCAAAAATTTATCGCATCATTGACTGATGCAACTGACGTCTTCGATGAAAAAAAATAGTACCTACTTATTGTCCAAGAATTTACCGCACTTATAATAATATAATTATGGCGTAAAAAATGCACTGGGGTAAATAACGCTCGATGTCAGATATTTCAAAAACTTAAAAAAAGTTACTCGTTTTGACTCGAAACTAATTCCGCCTTGTTGGAAGTAATTGAAACAGAAAATATTGCGGACCATTTTTATAAATAGTATGTGGCAAAATGCAACAGATCCATGTTGTGTGCAATTAAATGATTCCGATAACGTTAATACAGATTCGGAAAATGTATAAAATATAATTGAAAATAATGTGTAATTATAGCAATTATAGTTAAAATAAGTAAGTATATTTTTTAATTCATTATTTGAAAAAAAACTTTAATACTTACATATATATTTTTTCAATAAAAAAAAATGTTAATTCATCAATGTCATAATTATATAATCCATTGCTCTGATTAATCAATATTCATTATTTCCTTTTAAATAGTTACAACTAAGATATGATAAATTTCATAATATTTATAACACAAAAAAAAACTAGTAATACTAAAATAACAGATATTTTACTTGAATTTTTTTTTTCTAGAATGAGCGAAAGTAATTCGATTTTCTTTAAATATTTAATAAACGTTATTTGGAAAAAAAAAGATTCCTTTCTTATACAAGAAACATTGTCATATTCAAAAATCCATGCTTCATAGATAAGAATTAAAAAACATGATTACTTTATCTATACTACGTTACATCCTTGTCTATAACAATAAACGGTCTGTGCATTCCTTCCCTCTCACTCACTTTCATCTGAAGCGAAAATAATAAGTTTAAATCACGGCAACCACTGCTTGCGGCTTTTTTTTTACTGGCAACCATGGATTATCATGAACAATAAATACTATAGATTAATTTTAAATAATATTTATCTAAAAAACAGATGTCAGCACATAATCAACAATAATGTACCTGTTTACACCTGGCAACCCTGAAGTTGCGGCTGACTGGGAGTTGGCAACCATTGTTTTTTACATTCTTCACATCTTTTCCTTCAAAATGACGTATATTTTATTTAAAAAACATATAGCTGCAATTCCTACAAAAATATTAATTACAAAAAAAATAATCAAAAATGATTGCGGCTAATTTTTTACAGGCAACCCGAAACTAATGCATTACATATCTACTCATCTTTCATTTAACGAAGTTTCATTAAAAAAAACAGATACCTGCACAATTTTGCGGTGGGATCTTAGGCTATATTTTAATTTTACGCTGACATTTCCAAAATTTTACAGTTACCATATTCTTAGGAGACTCACACTGGGCCACAATACAGTTGTAGAAATAACCGAAACACTTAATGTTACGAACTAGTTTAAAAGTAACAAACACGAATATAGAGTGACGGCACCAGTAATGGACATGGCACCAATTATGGACATTATTTTCGTTGATCGAATTTATTAAGCAACTGGCCCAACATTTTTCAATTGGTGACACTAAAACATAAGCAATAGACGTTTGGGCTTTCATTTTGATACACTTCATCAAAATTGCCCGTTTTATTTAAAGATGGTTGGGAATTGAAATCTCGTTTCGCGCGGTGGTCATAAAAATCCGTTTTTGTTATTGAAATCGTTAAGGAGGTGAGTACATATTTGTGCATGGTATTATCTTGTGTTGTGTTGTAATGAGACTTTTTGTTATTTTTACGGAATAATACTATATTGCAAGTAAATTGAGCCAAGTTGAATATGTCCAATCCCAATAATAAGTTATTTGTGGGGTTTGTTTATCACTGGATTCGATTTTTTACGAATTCCAGTTATGGACAAGTGTCCATTCTTAAGTTTTTTATTTTTTTTTAGTTTATTGTATTAAATTATTTAATTTGTTGTACTAAACATTTTGGTTGAGTTGATTTTGTGATTGCTCTTCATTTTCCAATGATGGACAATGTCCATAAATGGCTATTTTTAGTCGTCCATCATTGGGTTCTTTGTTTTATCATATATGGCGCCAATAAAAAATGACACCCCGGAACAAATAGGGAGGGCATTTGATGCTGTATGATGCTGCATGATGCTGCTGAAGATGGGAGAAATGATGATCACAGCTGCCCTCCATCTCCCTCTCCTCCGTCTCCAATCCAGCATCCTTTCTTCCCTTGGACCTACGACAGACATGGCCCGTCTACTTCCATTTTCTCAAAGCTATGGTTTTTGTTATGTCCGTTAGTCTGGTTCTCTTCTGAATATCGGTATTACGGACCCGGTCACAAAGAGAAATACCTAATATAGCTCTTTCCATAGTCCTATACTACTTGGAGTCGATGGATGATCTGCCTCGTGAAGTCCAGGCTCCATAGACCAATACGAGAAGAACTCACTGTTGAAACGTGCGACGCTTGAGGTATAAAGACGCACACGTTTGTCTTTCAGGACGTCTGAGAGCTTACCAAAATCCCCCCATCTCAGTTGGATTCGCCCTCCGGTTTGGGGTCCCTCAAATAACTTTGCATAAAAGTATAAAAGTCCTGCAGTTTGTGCTATAGGACTTCAAACTATTTTCACGGTAGAGGAAGAGGGCAATTTGGTGAAATGGTTGGTCGCAATGAGTTAAAAGCACTTTCACATAAATTGAAATAAATTAACAGAGAGCGTGCAAAAAATTCTCCAGGCTCCAGGTATCCGGAGCCAAATATCTTCATTCTACATCTGGTGAGGGCGTCGCAGTGGCACACCAAGTGTTCCACAGTTTCACATTCCTCTCCACACATTCTGCAGTCGCTGCTGTTTGGAAGTCCCATTTTGTGTAGGAGTTCGTTGACTCCTAAGTGACCAGTGAACACTCCTGTTATAAGTCGGATTTGTCTTCAGTTTAGAAACCAAAGTTTTTTAGTCCAGTTTTCATTTGGGTGTTGTATAAATTGCCGTGAGGACCTTAGACCTAAGCATGCCTTCCACTCTTCGGTGTGGCTCTTGATTGTGTTTTCCTTAAGGCCTGTGTTAAAGGTATTATATACCAGCCCCTACTGCACTTTATCGGCTCCAAGGGCCTTCACCGTAGCCTGGCTGCCACTCAAAATATAGATGGTTTTTCGTCCAGGTGCCTGTCTATATTTTCTTGTGCACATGCAGCATACGTCTCTGCCTGAAATACTGTGGCATGCTTTCCCATGCTTACACTATAGCATATAATATATGCACCGCAGTTTCTGATAGATCTCAGTTGATTGATTTATTATGTTACCAATTCTAAGCTGCAGCTGCTGGCAAAGAGGCAAAGCCTCAATTAATGTTTAATAAATGATTAAAAACCAGATCGTTGATTGATAGCCTTATAGTATAACTTGGAAATCTAAGGCTGATCACGTTAAAAGTTCAAATAGAGTTAATCAAAAGTAGATTTTTTACATTTGTTTTATTTATCTGTGCAATAAAAAAGTGTCCATTAATGGATGTTCATGACTGGGTCCATGTCCATTACTGGGGGTCCATCACTGAATCTTCGATGTCCATCAATGGTGATATCGTAAATTTCAATTTATGTATTTTTTATTAATTATGTGTTATTCATACAGGATTTTTGGCGTTGTTTAAATGTTCCTCATGTATTTGAGTACCGAACAAAAAATCACCATTTTTGTATTGCCAAAAAACATCCCATTTTTAAACGAAATTCTAATTTAGTGCGCTTAACATGTCCATAATTGGTGCCATCACTCTACCTACATTAAAAAACATAAATTACGTTCGAGTTACGTAAAAATAAAAATATAGCTAAATTCTAAATTCTCCTAATGAACCCCAATTTCAAGTGCAGTGTATCAAGCAAACTAGCTTCCTTATAACCAGTGCATGAGGTTAATAATAAATACAGATAAATGTAACAGAAATGAATTCAGTTACTGCCTCGAATGATTTACACTGACACAATGTTGTTGAATGTGACAGCTTACTGCTTCCTAAGAAAAACAAGAATAAATACTTTGAGTAAGTATGTATACTTCCTTTTTTGCTAAAGATACTCGCTAAGCTGTTTTACAGGTAGCAGGTATCAAACGTGGATAAAATCATGCTAACTTTTGTTTTTCCATGGGTAAAAGGTATCCTGTGCCCTTCTCCTGATTATAAGCTACTACTACTAATTGGTGGGGAGATAGCGTAACTTAGTGATTTTGGGTTTCAAGCAATGGTATTTTCACCGACTCCTTAAAAGGTTGTTCAATAAATAACCCAAAAAGTAGATTTTCAAAATAGGGGCGGATCTTGTACTTATGAACGGTTTTATCTAAAACTAGCTGACCCGGCGAACTTCGTACCGCCCTATAATCAAGAAATATCTGTTACCTTTTTATCTGAATGATTGTTTTATTTTCTTACATAAGAACCTTCTCCTAATAATAACAAATACAACAAAAAAAGAATTAGTGAAATTGGTCCAGCCATTCACGCGTGATGCCGTGACAACGGAAAACGGGTTTCATTTTTATATATATAGATATAAATAAGATCTAAGGTCCAAGTGATAAAGGATATATTTGTTATGTGGTCTTTATAGTAAGTACATTTGAAAAACTAGGTACACTACTCTTTTTCAATAAATAAAATCATAATGTAATAAGTGCAGTCTAATTAAGTCAGACTTGTTTCACTCTTCAAATGAACTCATAAATTTCTCGGCTATTTTAGATCGATTTAAAAACAATTGTCATTGAACCAAATGAAAGTGACAAATTGCGAACCCCACTTCCACGACACACTTAAAATAAATTATTATGCGTAAGAGAACTGGAATTAGATTTGCTGTTTTTATCATGTTTATAGGGAAATTGGGTCAATCAATACGTCACTGGAAGAAGAGTTGTTATTTTGCTTGTAAATTATAATCCAATCGACGATGTAATTATTTTAAGCCAAGTCTGCAATTTAATAAAATAATAATACTAAGTTTTTTAACATTTAAATAAACTCAATTGTCTATTGAGGTTGACTTTATACAAGAACTGATAAAGATATATACTGCCGCTAGTAAAGGCATAAGCGTGGGTTCGAATCCCACTGGGGGTCTAAGATTTTTTCTACTCTTGTCTTTGTACAAAAATATCATTATGATAAAGATATGTTATAATTTCTGATGCCTTCGCGGTTATTACACATTGGAATGAAACAACTATTAACGGATTTCACTTTAGCGTTAGACTATTGTCAGCTCAGTCATGATTATAGAAACTGTAAAGAATCCGAAACGTCAGCAAATAAAATAAAATAAAAATAATCGAGTTAAATCCGTTAATAGTTGTTTCATTCCAAAGATATGTTATTTTATGGATACTTAGCTAATACCTAATTATTTTTACTTTCTACTGCCTTTCGCTTGTAAAAACTAGTACAAACACAAGATAGTGAAAGATTTTGTCTGCTCCATGAGTGGCGCCTACTGCGTAATTGGAATAAGCACGATACCTCTCGTTAATGTACAGGTTCAAGTCCCACTGGGAGTCCCGATTTTTTCTACTCTTGTCATGGCACTAATTTAAATTAATGGTAACCACAGATATCGGTCGAATTTCGGTTAATACATTGTACTACCGCCAAGTCTAAGTATTTGGTCAAAGTTTTAATTTTTTTTACTCCTAATAGATTAGACTATAGTGCAAATTCTAGGCCAACTTACAGTTTATAAATTACCAAGAAATGCCAAGACGAGCATTCGTAACGATGACAAAAACCCTAATAAACCAGTACCGACTCGGTATATAGGTTAACTAGCTCCGTGGTTATCCTTCGTGTATTTATATACGCAACATTTGTATAAACGCTTTAAATAAATGGACTAGATGTTGGACATGAAAGGACACATGTAGGGTTACGTTTAATCCCTACTAATATTATAAATGCGAAAGTAACTCTGTCTGTTTGTCTGTCTGTTACGCTTTCACGCTAAAACTGGATTTAAATAGAATTTGGTACAAAGGAAGTCTGGAGCCTGAGAAAGAACATAGGCTACTTTTTAACCGACTGCAAAAAAGGAGGAATTCCACATGGACGAAGTCGCGGGCAGAAGCTAGTTTCATTATATAATCTATGATGACTGGATTCGCGACGAAATTATAATGTAAGTTTTCGACACACGTGACTTGTTTTTAGACTTACAATCTTAAATTTTATACCACAAGGGCTTTTAATTATTATTAACTAGCTTCTGCTCGCGACTTCGTCCGCGTGGAACTCTTCCTTTTTTGAAGTCTGTTAAAAAGTAGCCTATGTCCTTTCTCAGGCTCCCGACTTTCTTTGTACAACATTTCATTTAAATCGGTCCAGTAGTTTTAGCGTGAAAGCGTAACAGACAGACAGACAGAGTTACTTTCGCATTTATAATATTAGTTAGGATTAACAAGTGCTGTAATCTAAACCAATTGTATCTACAAAGTTTTAATTGGTTACGTCCTGCTATAAGCTTTGTAAAACTACCATATTAATATTTTCATATAAAATCTGAATATAACTAGTACGTCCTCCTAAAGGTCGAATATTACGTCAAATTTCAAAACTCATTAGGCACCATTACCTATATGTAGGCGACGTACGAACAATTGTTGACAGATAAGATATTTTGGATTGTTACAGTAATTACATCACGCTTACATAACAGCTTCTTATGCTTCCAAAATATTACTAGTGTCTATGATTTGTCCCCCAAGATCGTAAGAAATAGAAAATACGCCCAAAGTCAGCATAAAATCAATATTTGAATACAATATATGCTGTATTTTTTATAGAATAGGTATTTAATTATCTCGAAGGGTTATTATTGTAGCTATTTTGTGTTTAAAAAAACAAATATAAATTACTTATAGTTTCTGATGAGTTCGCAAAGGCATCCAAAATTGTATTCTATAAATATTAGAAATACTGTATTGCACAATAAACGACTCAACCGCTTATTTTGACAGGCAACAAATGTTTCATATTCGTGTCATATTCTAATACGCGCACGCGCATGTTTTGCGCAATGCTTGGAAAATTAGAGGAAAACAGCGCAAAGAATACCATAGACATATGGTTCGATCATTTATGTCTCGAAGTTTAAATTTATATTCAAAACAATGGGCTTGCGCAATCATTTTTTTTTAAAAGTCTGTATGTTAGATTGTCAATATACCTAGATACCTATATATATAATATACCTAGATACCTATATAAAAAACAGAATATGTAGAATACGATTTTTTCCTTTTCTCAATTGAATTGTCGTTAAAGGTCACACCACACACCCTGCCAAACTATTTACCATAAAGTGACGTCACAAGTAACTAATAGCAAATACAACTCAGAGAAAGTTCAAGGAATCAAACGCGCTTACCTACATTTATATGCACCAAGGATTCAAAAACAGCATGGTTAGGATGCTGTTTTTTTAGGACTAAATTTGTAAACCCACTGAAACCATAAAAATCATTCTTGTCAGTACAAAACAAAGGCACCTAATTTTAGCTCTTCACTATATCAATAGGTATGCGCAAGAGTTTCGCAAGTCACCAGATTCAATACCTAAGAACGTCGTGCCTTCCAGACAATAAACAGATATTTATATGCTGTTTACGAATTGTGGCGCCAAAACGACGAGAATTCACCTTTTGATACACCGCCGTCTAAAATCAGAGGAATTCGACCTGTACTATAACACATCAAACTTTCTCTCTCGTAACGAAACAGGGATAGCTATACGTGTCACATAAGTGCGTCTCTTTTATTCGTGGGTGTAACATGTGGTATTTGCGACCGTGGTGCAGTGAAGTTGTTGTTTACAACTACGTCTCTGTGTTTTCTGTGTGTCTGTATTAATCTCCTGTAATGCGCAATAAAACACGCTAACTATGCAATGTGATATTAGCGTGCATTTTATCTCAGAAAAACAAATTTAATGGCTAATTTGCTATGCAGTGTGATTTGATACGCGACTGTTGCTAATGTTTATGCAAAGAAATACACATTGCATTTGAATATATTTAGAAACTTGTCACATATGACTAGCGTTTCCCCGCGACTTCGTTCGCGTACTTTTAACCCCGTTAGTGGATAAATTTCAATTAGATTTTTTATGTTAATAGGTATTTAAATAGATTGTACTAAGGAATCACGTTGTCCCATACAACCTTTCCACTCCTTTTTAACCCCCTTAGGGGTAGAATTTTGGAAAATCTATCTTATCTACGTTACATAAAGAACACGCCCTCCAAGTTTCAGGTCTCTACCTACGATCAGCCATTGAGGCTGTTTTTTTTTTTTCTTTTTCTTTTTTTTTAAACTAGCAATAGTTTCCTCTCGGCCGGATTCAAACCCGCAATCCAGCTTATTACCTAGTGCCTAATGAGTAAAGACAGACAGAAACAGTTGTTTTCTAATGCTGGGACTGTTCATCAGTTATAATTAAACAGTTTATCTGTATGACCTCATTAAGGGATACCAGACTGACTGAATCCGACTACCTTGACACAGTTGAGCAAAAACCACATGGGAAATGGAAAGATACAATGAAAACACTGTATTTATTTGCTAAATTTATTTTTATTAATGAACAGTGGATAACTAATAAGTAAAGCAGACAAATTCAAGATAAAATTAAAATAAGCACGATAATGATGACTGCGTAAAAAAAAAAATATTTAGTCCGTCAGTTACATTATTAAAAACTAGCGGTTCGCCCCGGCTTCGCACGGATCCCTAATTTTTTTCAAAATATTCTATAGCCTATGTTACTCAGGGTGAACGTAGCTTCCCAACAGTGAAAGAATTATTAAAATCGGTCAAGTAGTTTTTGAGCCTATTCATTACAAACATACAAAAATAGGTACAAATCTTTCCTCTTTATAATATTAGTATAGACTAGCGGTTCGCCCCGGCTTCGCACGTAGCTCGTGACGTCACGATATAGTACAAACTACAATTTATAACTAGCCGTGACGTTACATGCCCCCACTCCCGAATTTGGGAAGCGCTTATCTTTGGCATTTATTGTTCGATTCAGAAAAGAAAAAATACGTGTCCAATATTTTTTGGCATCTACTTGGTGTAAATAATAATCTACTTGATAGACAAAGAAAAATCATTCGTCATGCTTATAATGTAGGTTCTAACTAACCTATCTAGAAACTGAACAAAATATATCGCACGCGCAGCTGTAAATCGATCTTGCCGCTGCTGAGGGTGACTTGTGGTTGTTTACTGTGCTCGGATTACGAAGAGCCGTCAATAAGTTACATAAAAGTTTGTGTTTCTATATACCTACTTAAGTAGGTAGCTATCCCTACTAATCCCTACTATCCCTACTAATATTATAAATACGAAAGTAACTCTGTATGTCTGTCTGTCTGTTACGCTTTCACGCGAAAACTACTGGACCGATTTTAAAGAAATTTGGTACAAAGAAAGTCTGGAGCCTGAGAAAGGACATAGGCTACTTTTTAACAGTCTGAAAAAAAGGAGGAGTTCCACGCGGACGAAGTCGCGGGCAGAAGCTAGTTTGTTATAATTATGTCTAATTTACCTCTTTTTAGTGCTCTATTGTTTGTATAAAATCAATGTCAGTTGTGTTACGTGTATTAGTATTGTGTATTCTCAGGCTACGTATATTTTGTGTGTGAAACTTATATGATGACATTTTTTAAATTTCGTCTCGTATAGTCCCGACCCGGGGCGGTATGCGAAGTATCCAGGTCATACTTGCTTGTGACATCACGGAGCGGTATGCGGCGCTCGGCGGCACGCCCGACATTTACATCACGTGGTTTAAAAAAATACTGCAACGGCTAAAGCAGCAAACAATGAAAAAACACAATATCATAACGCAATAAACACAAATTTTCACTATAATACACACCAAAACAAAACAAATGAACAATATGAATTAACATTCTGAACTTTGACAAGTGGCAATCGATGATGACAATCGAAAGAAACGAATACAAATTTGTATGGAACTAACAAACGTGAACGAAACGTCACGTTGTCAGTTTTGTCAAACGTTCAACAAACAAGATGCCAACGTTCAACGTTAACGTTAAACGAAACGACCAAAATGATATTGACTGATTTGACATCCGCGAACGTTTGTGACGTACGTGACAGCCGTTCGCGGATGTCAAATCCCATACATTTTGGTGCGAGCGTTCAGCGTTAACGTTGATCGCAGACCCCAAATAAGACGAGATGTATTTTTTGCAAGTGTCATGTTTGCAACTAGCTTGTAATAAAATTTTGTTGTCTTTCAAATACTTTTTATATTTAAATACGAAGAGACAAGTGTTGTTAACAAATTTTTCTATACTGTTTCTAATAACATATGGATACACTTCTTTGTTCAATTTACTTCGTACAAACACCGACTCCCAAAGCTTTTCTTCTATTGAAAAAGTCCCTTCGAATGTTGAAACGTTTACGCTTGATGCACCTTAATCTTCCACATTTCAGTTCCAACTGGGAGCAACACATTGGAGATGTTGGTACACATCCGTTTCAGACACCATTATTGCTGCGCTCGCGCCGGGGGGATGTTCTGACATCCGGAAATAGACAGCGGATATGGCGGTCGGATGTTTCGTGGATACTGTGTTTAGTGATAACCGGGTGCCTTGCTTTCGAAGAACAACGGTTCGCAATGGAGCCCCAAGATCAGGTATTTTTTTTCTTATGTCTTTGTCTAATATCTTCTCTAGAGCCTTCAGGACAAAAGATGATAGGCTTATGCACCTAAAGGACTTAGCTTCTTGATATGTTCTCTTGCCTGGTTTTGGTAAGAATATTGCTTTTACCTCTCTCCAACATTTTGGTATGTAGCTAGTTCTTAGGCTGCCTTCATACAGTTTTTTGAGATCGCTAGTACTTTAGTGCTGTTTGCAACATTTTTGGGAATATTTCGTCCAGTAATTTTTGCAAGTGTCATGTTTGCAACTAGCTTGTAATAAAATTTTGTTGTATTTCAAATACTTTTTATATTTAAATACAAAGAGACAAGTGTTGTTAACAAATTTTTCTATACTGTTTCTAATAACATATGGATACACTTCTTTGTTCAATTTACTTCCTACAAACATCGACTCCCAAAGCTTTTCTTCTATTGAAAAAGTCCCTTCGAATGTTGAAACGTTTACGCTTGATGCATCTTAAATCTTCCACATTTCAGTTCCAACTGGGAGCAACACATTGGAGGTGTTGGTACACATCCGTTTCAGACACCATTATTGCTGCGCTCGCGCCGGGGGGATGTTCTGATATCCGGAAACAGACAGCGGATATGAAGGTCGGATGTTGCGTGGATACTGTGTTTAGTGATAACCGGGTGCCTTGCTTTCGAAGAACAACGGTTCGCAATGGAGCCCCAAGATCATTTTTTTTCTTATGTGTTTGTCTAATATCTTCTCTAGAGCCTTCAGGACAAAAGATGATAGGCTTATGCACCTAAAGGACTTAGCTTCTTGATATGTTCTCTTGCCTGGTTTTGGTAAGAATATTGCTTTTACCTCTCTCCAACATTTTGGTATGTGGCTAGTTCTTAGGCTGCCTTCATACAGTTTTTTGAGATCGCTAGTTATGTACTTTAGTGCTGTATGCAACATTTTTGGGAATATTTCGTCCAGTAATTTTTGCAAGTGTCATGTTTGCAACTAGCTTGTAATAAAATTTTGTTGTCTTTCAAATACTTTTTATATTTAAATACGAAGAGACAAGTGTTGTTAACACATTTTTCTATACTGTTTCTAATAACATATGGATACACTTCTTTGTTCAATTTACTTCGTACAAACATCGACTCCCAAAGCTTTTCTTCTATTGAAAAAGTCCCTTCGAATGTTGAAACGTTTACGCTTGATGCATCTTAATCTTCCACATTTCAGTTCCAACTGGGAGCAACACATTGGAGGTGTTCGTACTAGAAATGTTTGACAGAACTTTTGAAACTTTCTGAACCTTCGGAGAAACGTCTTTTTCATTAAAAATGTCGAGTCTATCTTGACTCAGGATACATTTTTTGGCGGAATCAGGATCTTTAAATTCTCCAGAAATAAAAGAAGTATATTCAGGATCTTCGTCAAATGCTGGAGAGACGTCTTTTTTCAAATTAGAGTCATTAAATTCAGGTGAAACTCCAGATGAATTTACTGAGACACAAACTGGCTCGACAAAATGGATAGATTTGTTTTCAAATTCGACAGACGATGACTTCCACAGGTTTTATTTTCTCTTCAAGCAAGAGACTACTAACTGTTTGATTTTTCTTATATAATCTTCTCCACATAACGAAAATCTTTTTTCGGTTGCGATAGCTGCATTTTAGGATAAAAAAAAGTGCAAATAACCTTATAGCGATCGTTTAGATTACTATTGGTCAATGGCTGTGGTCTAATCCCCAATTTTTTACTGCGCAGTAAATTTAACAATTCAAGTTCGGAGAAAATGGGTTGGCCACTGCATTTCGTTTTTCCATAAATATATAATTTCTGAATTTCGTATTGAAATTTATCAATCGAAAAACGTGAGAAAAATAGCAAGAAAGTGTAGTTTTTACATTTTGAAAAAAAACCTTACAATCCCCTTGAGAGATTGTTTCATCTTCTTTTATCTAAATAAGGTTTTATTTTACGGAGTTCTTTTGAAATTATATCGTAATCCTTACTTTTAAACGGCATTTTTTAATATGTGAGTTTAAATATTACTTGTACTTAACCTAACTATACCAAATATATTATTATAACAAAAAAGTAAATGCGATATGCTCCGAAAAGGTCTCACTGAGCTATAAGTGGGATAAAGTTATCTAATTCAAGATTGGGTTGCAAAATTTACTCGCACATACATTGCACACCTACTCCCAAAGCTTTTCTTCTATTGAAAAAGTCCCTTCGAATGTTGAAACGTTTACGCTTGATGCACCTTAATCTTCCACATTTAAGTTCCAACTGGAAGCAACACATTGGAGGTGTTGCTACTAGAAATGTTTAAAAAACACAATATCATAACGAATTTCACTATAATAGAAAACAGTAGGTATGTAGCGTAAAATGGCACACACCAAAACAAAACAAATGAACAATACAAATTAAGATTCTGAACTTTGAGAAGTGTCAATCGAACCAAAATACGTAAACGAAACGTCACGTGGTCAGTTTTGTCGCTCCAGGGGGCCTAGACAAGATGCCAACGTTCAACGTTAACGTTAAACGAAACGACCAAAATGTATGGGATTTGACATCCGCGAACGTTTGTGACGTACGTGACAGCCGTTCGCGGATGTCAAATCCCATACATTTTGGTGCGAGCGTTCAGCGTTAACGTTGATCGCAGGCCCCTAAATAAGACCTGTACTTTTTGCAAGTGTCATGTTTGCAACTAGCTTGTAATAAAATTTTGTTGTCTTTCAAATACTTTTTATATTTAAATACGAAGAGACAAGTGTTGTTAACACATTTTTTTATACTGTTTCTAATAACATATGGATACACTTCTTTGTTAAATTTACTTCCTACAAACATCGACTTCCAAAGCTTTTCTTCTATTGAAAAAGTCCCTTCGAATGTTGAAACGTTTACGCTTGATGCACCTAAATCTTCCACATTTCAGTTCCAACTGGGAGCAACACATTGGAGTTGTTGGTACTAGAAATGTTTAACAGAACTTTTGAAACTTTCCGAACCTTCGGAGAAACGTCTTTTTTTATAAAAATGTCGAGGCTATCTTGACTTAGGATACATTTTTCGGCAGAATCAGGTTCTTCAAATTCTCCAGAAATAAAAGAAGTATATTGAGGTTCTTCGTCAAATGCTGGAGATACGTCTTTTTTCAAATTAGAGTCATTAAATTCAGGTGAAACTCCAGATGAATTTACTGAGACACAAACTGGCTCGACAAAATGGATAGATTCGTTTTCAAGTTCGACAAACGATGACGTGGAAATGAATTCCACAGGTTTTAATTTCTCTTCAAGCGAGAGACTACTAATTGTTTGATTTTTGTTATATAATATTCTCCACATAACGTAAATCTTTTTTTGGTTGCGATAGCTGCATTTAAGGTTAAAAAAAGTGCAAATAACCTTATAGCGATCGTTTACATTACTATTGGTCAATGGCTGTGGTCTATTCCCCAATTTTTTATTGTGCAGTAAATTTAACAATTCAAGTTCGAAGAACACGGGTTGGCCACTGCATTTCGTTTTTCCATAAAAATTATAATTTCTGAATTTCGTATTAAAATTTATCACTCGAAAAATAACAAGAAAGTGTAGTTCTTACATTTTGAAAAAAAAAACCTTACAATCCTCTTCAGAGATTGTTTCATCTTCTTTACAATAAAGTTTTATTTTACGGAGTTCTTTTTAATATATGTCGTAATCCTCACTTTTAAACAGCATTTTTTAATATGTGAGTTTAAATATTACTTGTACTTAACCTAACTATACCAAAGATATTATTATAACAAAAAAGTAAATGCGATACCTATGCTCCGAAAAGGGCCCACTGAGCTATAAGTGGGATAAAGTAATCTAATTTAAAATTGGGTTGCAAAATGTACTCGCACATACATTGCACACCTATTCCCAATGCTTATCTTCTATTGAAAAAGTCCCTTCGAATATTGAAACGTTTACGCATGATGCAAATAAATCTTCCACATTTCAGTTCCAACTGGAACCAACACATTGGAGGTGTTGGTACTAGAAATGTTTAATAGAAACTTTGTAACTTTCCGAACCTTCGGAGAAACGTCCTTTTCTATAAAAATGTCGAGGCTATCTTGACTCAGGATAGATTTTTCGGCGGAATCAGGTTCTTCAAATTCTCCAGAAATAAAAGAAGTATATTCAGGTTCTTCGTCAAATGCTGGAGATACGTCTTTTTTCAAATTAGAGTCATTAAATTCAGATGAAACTTCAGATGAAATTACTGAGACACAAACTGGGTCGACAAAATGGATAGATTCGTTTTCAAGTTCGACAAACGATGACGTGGAAATGAATTCCACAGGTTTTAATTTCTCTTCAAGCAAGAGACTACTTACTAACTGTTTGATTTTTCTTATATAATATTCTCCACATAACGTAAATCTTTTTCCGGTTGCGATAGCTGCATTTTAGGTTAAAAAAAAGTGTAAATAACCTTATAGCGATCATTTAGATTACTACTGGCCACTGCATTACGTTTTTCCATAAAAATATAATTTCTGAATTTCGTATTGAAATTATCAATTCGATAAGATCAATGTTTGTCGTTTGGAACCTATTCAATCCAAATAAACAAACAAACCTTTCCTCTTCATTATACCTAATAGTATTTTATATTATGCACCGATACTACTTATACCCGAGAACAATTAAAAGTATCGTAGATTGATTTTTACAACATTGTTGAATCATTCTCAGTCTGTTCTAAAGAATATTGTAAGAAAAGTTTAGCTACAGCATTGAAGAAAATCTAGTGTTTCTAGTGTAAAAGAATGTGTGTTTTATACAAGAGATCAGTCAGCCGAGCCGACAGCTTGTGCCAAACAACTTTCATTAATTATCCCTGTAATATGTTACATGGAGGCGCGTATGTTTATTGCAAAGGAAGTGCTATTTTAGCACTGCACGCGATCCAATCAATGTTTAAGATTCGCAAGTCGCTGACCTACAAACCTTGCAACATAATTGGCAAACGCCTAAATATTGTGAATTTAAATGTTTTGCATAATGTGAACTATATTTTGTATTACAAAAGCTTAACTAACAAACACTATCAAAATACTGATACTAAAAGACTACTTAGTTTACAGCTTCTAATAAATGTACCTACGTCTATGGTAGATCTCTTCCTTCTTTTGTCTTTAAATCTGTCTAATTGTGCACTGTAAAATGAAAAAAAAACATTATTATTAAATTACATGAATTAGCTGGATAAATAGTTTAATTTCATGATTTCAAAGTTGTTTTATTTTTTAAAACTAACGTAAAAAAAGGTGTTATGGGTAAATTGAATATCAGTTTTATAAATAGTGCGTAATTTGTAACATCTTACGTAAAGAAAAAGGAAATGAAAACGCTTCATACCTCGAACTTATTCATCTATACTTCTATACTAATATTATAAAGAGGAAAGATTTGTATTTTTGTATTTTTGTATGTTTGTAATGAATAGGCTCCGAAACTACTGGACCGATTTCAAAAATTCTTTCACCTTTGGAAAGCTACATTATCCCCGAGTAACATAGGCTATATAATATCACGCTAGGTCTTATAGTTGCGGAGCAGTAACCGAAAATGTTTCAAAAACGGGGGAAAAGTATCGTTTCTGAGTACTTAAAAAAATCTTAAGTCCCCCCGTGCGAAGCCGGGACGGGCCGCTAGTCCTACATAAAGACAAAATAATCAAATCAAAACTCTTCAATACTGGTTCAACGGCTGACAAAGCGGCCGAATTTAACCGAAGAAAGGAATCCCGTATATTTAGTATCTCTAATTTCGACATCACCATTAACATTTCAGCGTTTCATATGAGAATAACATCGAAGTGGATGTAAGAGACGCATACCTCGCGTCACGCCGCGCTGGCGGCCGGCCAGCCCCCGCCGACGCGCGTAGGGCTGTCGGGAACTCAGGTGCGACCAGTTATATTTGATGCACGTGGAAGTGCTTACTCATGCAGTACAGGGTGCATTCCAAACTGGCATGAAGCTATAAATGTATGGAGTACCAGCAGTACCTGCATATTTTGCGATTGCATGCGCCTGCTATGGTACGGATGTTGAATTAGTTATAATTTTAAGCTGTGTTGTCCGAATTTTATAATTGTTTGTCTTTACCATAAACGGCTCCACTGAAACCAAGTATCGAAAAATGTCGTAAATATTGCGCGGTCATTTTGAGACGATAATAATAAATGATGTACGAAATTGGTTTATTTTTAATTGGGTATTTTATTTAGGTACCTATATATTCCAAATGAATTAGGTACTTATTTGCTTACCGTGTTTAAAACGAATTCACTTTATCTTTTCGAAAAAAAATATTCGAAAAAATTGTAGCGCACTCAGTTATATACAGGTAATTACGTAGGTAGGTACTTACTTATAAGTATGAACATGTAAACTTAAATTGTTCACTGTTAATTTAGGATTTTAAATTGACTACCAAAAAATACAGCAGCTCAAAAGATTTGCGTGCACTTACCTAGTACCTTCGTTTCTATTATAATATGTACTTACCTATCATCTAGACCAGGGTTTCTTAACCTTTTTGCAGTCACGGACCACTTTTACAATTTAAACTATACCACGGACCCCACCCATAAATATTTTTATATGTTATGTCATGTACTAATAAATATGTTTAGACTGACTGACCTACTGCGGACCCCTGACACACAAGCTACGGACCCCTGAGGGGTCCATGGACCCCACGTTAAGAAACCCTGATCTAGACATTTGATTACAAAACACTCTAAGCAATTTTGCAAAAGAGTCTCAAGCAGTTCTGGAATGCGACCATGATGTAGTGTGGTGGAATGTCATGACAGCCGCTAGCTCTGGACGGGAGAGTATTATTAGAACGGAATGCGAGACCAGTCCCTTGAGGTGAGCCCGAGATCTTAAGACCACTTCTGCGGTAATGGATTGATATATTTACTTGTTGTTTTGTAAAAACTTTCATAGATGTTTGTAGTTAGAATAATGAACCATGTTGATTTTCGTCATCAGATGTCAGAATGAGCTGTGGTGATTGCAAACCTGAAAACCCTCTTCAAAGTGGGCCATTGACCGACGTTGGTCCTTGGTATCTGACGGCGCGGGATAAGTTGTTGACCTTGAAAGAGACATAATAGTATGTTTCTATCTTCTATTAGACATATTAATATACTAGCTTTTGCCCGCGACTTCGTCCGCATGGAACTCCTCCTTTTTTGCAGTCGGTTAAAAAGTAGCCTATGTCCTTTCTCAGGTTCCAGACTTTCTTTGTACCAAATTTCATTTAAATCGGTCCAGTAGTTTTAACGTGAAAGCGTAACAGACAGACAGACAGACAGACAGAGTTACTTTCGCATTTATAATATTAGTAGGGATGTCTCCTCCAAGGACAGGACCAGTCAGTTCTACAACAACGTAAATACCGTTTATAGTGAGAACAGCATACATAGATAGGTGGATAGTCATATTTAAAAATTTCATAATTATTTTCGATTCAATCTTTAAAATATACAGCACATTAAGCGATTACGGATAGGTATACAGAACTTGTATCACACAATATTTAATTCCCCTGAATCTTCTCAGTGTCCTCGCAAATTACATGACTGCTCATAAATGTCCGCCGGCAATCATTCTAAATTATGACAAGCGCAGATAACTCGTACCGGAAGGAATATTAAAATAGTCTGGTACTCAGGAATGCGCGAAAAGGTACTCGAGGTCGTGCGTCTGTTGTTTTACAAGGTCGAAAAATATAATTCGCATTCCTAAGTGGTCTAGAAGAAATTTTTAAATAGACAGAAAGAGCAATTTCTTTGAAAACTCAGCGGAACTGTCATTGTGGTCTCTTTATAATAACTAAATAAAATATGCTTGATATACGATGATATTTTAGGTATTCCGCCTAAATATTTTAAATTTATAGTCACCCAGAAAATTCGTCGGTACTGTATTTTTTGAGGTTTCTTATTTAAAAAATTGGAGGTTATGGTAGTAGAGTGAAAATTTATAGTTGATTCATAAAAAAAAAAACAAATTGTCAAAAAATTTTATAAAAAACTTTGGGTGGACTACCCTTGACATAAGAAGTAGGAGGAAGGTGACAAATAGATATTAACTGATTCTTAGACCTAATCGACATGCACACAAAATTACATAAAAATCGGTCCTCCAGCCGTTTTGGAGTCAATTTTTGGCATGTGGAATTAAATAAACAAAACACCGTAATAATATTCAAAATAAACCTAACTATCACAAATATTTTATGTTTGATCCGAGAGTTCTGAGCCGGAATATATGACTTTATTAAGACCTTGCCTAATTTAGGTGTTAAGGTGATTTAATTTGGCAAAATGGCAGGTCGCCCGCAAGGTTGATATACCCATTTGAAATAATATGAATGCCAAGAAAACTAAAACATTTGCCAAAACTACCCGTGTCTTAATGAGGGCTAAGTTTATGAACTAAAAATAACATAATTATTTGTTTATTCTGAAGCTTTCATTTTTAATACAGATTAGAATGAAACAAATTTAACCATCGATTGTTTTAGACTATTGTCACGCCAGTCTGCTACAAATATAGAAGCTTTATAATTGTTGGAAGATCAGAGTCAAGTGTTAAAGTTGTTTTTTTGGAAGTAAGTAATAATTTGTTTCTTATGCTGTGAAATTATGAAATTAAGTTAGTCTGCCTAGTTAATAACATTTAATAAGATGCAAAATAGATAATTGGATAAAATTGGGCTCTAAACTTGATGATAATAATATACTTAATTAATTTTCTCGAAAACCAGTAGCTTATTATCCAAATTATTAAACAAACTGCTTACTTTATATATATACTATAGCAAATAAAATCTCAATAAATTCATATCACTGTATAAAATAACTTGAAATAAAACAACTGTGACGGATTTAACCCAAGCATACTGACCTCATTTTGTCATTTTGAACACCTCACTGGTTTCATTGTTGTAGCTGATGACAATAGTCTAACACTCAGATTTTCTTTTTTAGTTAATCTTCCTTGATCAAAAGCAAAACGGTTTTAAAATATTTTATACAGCATCTTTGCAATGAACAAAATAGTTGAGAGATGTAATGGGTACTTCGTGGGTGGTAGACGGGAGAGAGCCCGTCTGAAGTGATAGCAACCAGACTTTAGTTCCATTACAAAAAACGCATTAGCGCAAGATAACACCCTCTGTGGGAGGACTATGCTGTGCATCAAATTGACACATGACGCAATAGTTGGAAAACAATTTTCTTAAATATTCATTTTCGAATTCCAAGTCGCTCAATGTCATATTTCGTTGCACAAGAACTTAAATGCATTTTTAGATGTTGGTACTTGGTAGTACTGTAGTGTTTTACGTTGTATTATTTTACTGATTTTAATTTTTTGACCTTCGTTCTGACAATGTTAGGTTATTAATCAAATGAACAAAAATGTATATTTTTATTTTTTAGACTTGTTATTTTACAAAAGAGATCGGAGTAAAAATAAAATCTGTTTATCTTTTCGGATGTTACGATGTCAGAGATAAATACATACTAGGAGATAAAAAAATAATATAAATCATTAGAGACCTACTTTCCAATTTCCATGCAGCTTGATTTAGATTTACTTACAACCAGGAATCCAATGGAACAAACTCTATTCTCTTCTAATTACAGTTACTTAAAATACACTAATTAAATTTCTGCGGTAATTACCGAAAACATTGAACTTGAATCCTGTACCATTGCCAAGTCCCGCATGCCTAGGCCGACCTGTCAAAAAAAAACAACGCGCATGCCTAAGTCATTCCCACGCAATAATACACCGTATTTACATAACAGTAAAGATGTTTACCCCCGCCATAGATTAGCAAAGATAATATTGCCAATTTTTATTTTAGCGAACAAGCCGTCAAAAGGTAGACTTGAAAAAGGCGATAGAACTTGGCTGACAGCCAAAATCAATTTTAGACGAGTGTAACCTTTAGTTCGACTCAGGTGAGATAACAAATAGCAAATAGTTGGAATGCCACGTAATTGATTTATTTATGGTTTCCGCCAAATTATTTCCAATTTTTAGATTGATCAAAAGACTGTGACACACAGTCCTTTGAGAAATATATATTTTTTCAGGTTATTCCACTGGCGTTTCAACCGCTGACATTTCCTTGCCCTGATACTGCTACAATAAGATTTCAATTCGATTGATTCTGTCATGTAGGTACTTACGAGCGCATTATGTCGTTGCATCAAAACGTAATTCTTGATGTGGCTTATATCTTTAATATTCAGAACTGGAGTGACGGCGGTTAAACCTGTGGAATCATCATTAATGAACTTCAGATCCAACGTTCAGAATACCATTGCATTACTAAAATAGCTTGTGAATAATATTATGCCTGATAATAAGTTCGATTTTAGTAAACACTTGAACCAAAATGATTAAACTACAAATACCTACATAAATCAATAACTACCATACTTTAATACAATTCGATTTAGAATTTCTCTTCGAGTAAAATAGGTAAGTACCTACAAAGATACAATATGTCTAAAATTATACATACCCACACAAATTTAATTTTGGGTAAAAATGAATACTTAGGGACGTTAACCACGACTGGTGAACCCGGAGAGTATATAGTTACTCACTGGTTGCCAAAAATGCTGGAGAGGTCAATGACATTATTAGGCCCGTTAAAATTTATAATTACAGTATTTGTGTCTCGAACGTCAATTAAAAGGCGGAAGGAATATGAAAATAGAGACAACTAAAATAAAGTATTGCGTGGGAAATCATCATTATTTACAATGATAATCATGAGAATTTATAATCAAAATAATTTTTGATGCCTTCGCGGTGTAAACATTGGGATGAAACAATTATAACGGATTTAACACGCGTATTTTATTTTATTACTGACGTTTTGAAAACTTTACAGTTCTCATATTCGTAGCACTATTGTCTAACGTTAAGTGAACGTTTAAATAACGCTTATATAGGAAAAAACAGAACCCTTATGGATCACTTTGTTATCCGTCCGTCTGTCTTTCAAGACCCTTTTTCTCAGAAACGCGTATCAAGCTGAAATTCATGTTTTCCGTTATTACTTTACCGGACATTCTATGAACACCTATTAAATGTTTTCCTCCAAATACTGATTTGTCAGCAGATTACCTGGATTAAGAAATACGCAGTCATTTCGTCCAGGCAGCCGCACCATTGATTCTGGCCGCGCTATTTACAGAGCGCTCAATGCCACAGGGCAAACAACTCTGCCCGGTGACTCACTACTCAAACATCTGCCATTAGGTAATACTTTGTGAGCTGATATTAGAATGATTACACTGCAATTGGGGCAATTAGCACTATACTAAACTCTGTAGGTACAGTAGCCTGCGTCCGGGGTGTTCCATTTAAGAAATAAAATTGCTTGTTCGTTGTTATGAGCTTAACTTTGTGTTATCGACTGACGCCATGCGAAACGTTCAAACGAATTTCGCGCTAGGGGTGTAACACCGCGAACGCGGGCCACTGTACCTATCTGGTATGTGAAATTAAAATCATGACTAAAAATTCATCGCTTATTTATTTTGGTCCCAATATTATTTCATACACAAATAAATAACTTAACATAACAGTTTTATATCACATTGCTTAAATTACTAACTACTGTTATAAAAGCTTGACGTATACAATAATCATTTCTTACACAGAATTACCGTGCTATATGAATAATACTCTAATTATACACATATTTGCTTTTAAGACTTTAAATATCTCATCACATCGAATTCGTCATCTCACTTTTTTTCAAGTCTTCTATCACAATTAAAATCATTCATTCTTTCAGTCTTTAACATAAGGTCTTCAATCATCAGTCTCTTCCACAATACTAGTTTCATTCTCACCATTCATTCAGTATGTAACTAACAAGTCTCAACATTGCTCAATAGGGCCATATCTTTGGCGGAACCAGGTCATGCCTCTGTAGTCAGGTTCATAAACATCAGGAATCTCCTTATCGATGGCTTCGCAGTAGACCATCTTCACCGATGCAGCCCCAAAGAGTCTCTCCTCAAACTTAATCAACTGCTTGAAGAATCCGGTGTTCGGTCGGATTTGGGGTCTGTAATCAAAAGTTCTTATTAGCAACAATTACTTAGCCTTACTAATTAAAAACGCGATACCTTTATGGAATTCTGGAGGTATGTTTGTTCCTCTTTCACACAAAAACTACTCAATCAATTTTAAAAACACTTTACAATCCAACCTTACACATCAGAATACATATAGGCTATATTTTATAACGATATTGTATAAATACGTGCTCAAACAAAGTCGCGGGAAAAGCTAGTATAAAATAAAATTTCGTTCGACCTATCTAAGCTTAATGAAATGTCTTACCGTCTCTGTTTGAGGTGGTGGTAAGCGTCGCTCAGGTTCATTTTCTCCCATTTGACCAAGTACGCCAGGCAGAGAGTTACAGATCTCGACACACCAGCAACGCAATGCACCAACACAACTTCTCCTCTGCTCGTGACCTGATCAAAAGAAAAGAATAAATGTTAGATTAAAAGTTTAATTCACCAACCGGAAATTCTTTCAAGTTTTACTTTGAAGTTACTACTAGTACTCACCTCATTGATCAGGTCAGCCACTCGTTCCATGTAAGGATGCATGTCCGAGTGTGGAGTATCCAGAAGGGGCACGTAGTGTCTAGGGGCGCAGTCTTCTGGAGGTGGTGGAAGTTCCGGGGCTGCGCTCACCACCAGTCCGGGACGGAGCACCCGCACCGCGCCCGGGAGTGAGTGTGCGCCGCAAACATACACGAAAGGAGTCACTCGAGACACGCCAAGGGGACAACCTCTGTAATAAAATGTCACAATGAAGACTGGCCACAAATTTTACTGGTTTTTGGAACTAGTGCTAATTAAGAACATATTGCAAACGGGAACTGCAGATGTAGCAGAATAAAAAAGGATATGCTATCAGTTATTAATTAATAATCACTGTTAGTTTTGTTTGTCATTTTTACAGCATACACATCGTATTCAGAATAAAAGAACTATGTAGGTACGTTTATCCAGAAATAAGAGCTCGGTCAATATAAATATTTCGCTACCTACATTTTGTCTATATTATTCCGAGCAAAGAAGAACAAAAATAACGGGTTCCCGTGTTAATTTTCATAAGAAGTTATCAGAACGTCTACCCTTTTAACAAGTAAACATTGCATACCAAATGGCTGTGTCACCTGGCGCGTCGCCAGCCGGTGTTGACCTACCGAACTCTCAACAACCCAAGTCTATGGAGACTCTTCCCTGGAGCATTCCAGCGGACACAACAGCCGGCACGTAAACACCGCATACCACGCTGTTGTGTCATCTGGCATGACGCCAGCCCCGTCTGACCTAGCGAACCCGTATGCCAATCCACTTGATTCCACTCCCAAGGGATATTGACTTATGATTGCCCGTGAAAGTTTTGCTTTTGATAAAATTCTCGTTATGATTTGAATTTTATTGTAGTAAAATTTTTGAGTTCTTTTACTGAACGCTATGTAGTTCTTAAGTCCTTACTGAAGGACAGAGTTTTTCCTATAACTAATAAAATCATCTGTTCATACAGGAAAGATAGGCTAAAACCAAGATGGGTGTTATTTTTTTAATTAAACAAAAAACTGAAACAACTGAAAGATATCCTTTATTATTCTCTAATTGGATAGGTATTTCTTTTTTTTTAACCTACCTGTTCAATTCCTCCTTGGTAAGCTTCGTCGATTCCACCTCAACAGTCGGCTCGTTCTCATCTCCAACGCGAGAAACTTTATCTTCAACTGTTAGGACCTTCATCTTTGTATACCAAACTATATTAAAGTCTATCAAATCGCTCCTCAAAATCACTTTACAATTTTTAATTGCCAAAAAAGTTCTTGTCACTGTATTGTTTTATCGTGTTTAACATCGATAGATGTCTTGTATCAAGGGACACGTGCGCTCCGCGCGAGCTCGCAAGGAAGACTGAAGTGTGATCGCTGATCGCTGAAGCTGCGTGCGCGCAGGTGACCGCGCATCCTGTCATGGCCGGCGCAATATCCGGCATTCCACGATTATTTTCGTACAACCGTGACGAATATTTTGTTTACAATCCACTTGCGCGCTGTTTTTGGTGATACGTAAAGTATTTCAGAATGTTGTGTTTATACTTATAATTCGTGTTGTTGTTCAGTTTCATTCTTTGATTGAAAAATAAAATCTTATAGAAAGGATATATCTACTTACTCCGAAAAGGTAGGTACCTACACAGTATTATTACTAAACCAACAGTAGGTACCCACCTAATAAAAAAAAGTAGGTATACATAGGTAAGTACCACACTACCTTCTATTTGAAATAAATAAATAATTATCTTTTTCCCCTTTCCAAATTCCTAGAAGCATTATAAGTAGAAGTACCTACCTGGTACCTAAGCAATGTAGGTGTGGCGGCCCTGTCAGCAGATTGCCACAGTCACGTAGATCACGTAACATAGATAGATCGAGCAGCGATTTGCGCTGTCTCGATATAGTATATAAGTGTTATGTTTTATGAAATAAAATATATTATAACAGTAGCAGTCAACTCTTAGTGTCACTACGTCGTATCCTTCCTCTCACCATGTCCCCGGAATCCGGGGACATAACTTCTCGATCCTGCCCGGTAAAGTAGGTGTCCTGTTTACCATCAAGGTCATTTTCTGACAAAAAAAAATCTCCTGTTTTACATTTGCTAATTTTATAAAATAAACTTTAATATACCTACCTACTGAAAGTCGTTTAAGGTTGTCAAGGCAATCAGATTAGGTAAATATTTATTTTATTTAGATCTGGATGAAAAAATTTGTTGTGAGTGCAACAACTAAACTTTTCATCCATAGGTACGTGTAAAAAAGTGACCTAGGTCATGCAATTCACTTTTCGTTTTATGTGTAGGCGTCGAGCTTACGTATTTTTCATGTAAACAAATAAAGCGCATAGTGAATTTATTTACATTTTAAATAGTTGAATTTGTAATGAGTTAGAACGCTTAGAAACGGTATTTAAATTTAGCGCAAAAAATAAACAAGTTAGACAATTAAACACACCAATTTATTTAATTCCGAACTAATTTTTTGCTAGTAGTTAATCCCTACTAATATTATAAATGCGAAAGTAACTCTGTCTGTCTGTCTGTCTGTTACGCTTTCACGTTAAAACTACTGGATCGATTTAAATGAAATTTGGTACAAAGAAAGTCTGGAACCTGAGAAAGGACATAGGCTACTTTTTAACCGACTGCAAAAAAGGAAGAGTTCCATGCGGAAGAAGTCGCGGGCAGAAGCTAGTAGCGTATAAACACATATACATCCGAAATTCAGGTACCTACTGCATGTGCGTGCTCATCGCTGACCTATAACAGAAATCGTACCGATTTCGTGGCCAGAGACACTTTTAATGAGGAAGAAAACACATTTAGTTAAACTGATTATCTTAACATAAGTGTAACAAAATTGGAATGAAACAACTAGGTATAATGGATTTAACTCGAGTATTTTATTTTATTTGTTGACGTTTCTAAGACTTTACAGTTCCCAATAGTCGTTTATCCAATCTGTAATAGCCGCGACGGCATTAAACAAAATTGCAGGAGCCAAAATGTAAAAAACTGAAGGCGACTGAGCACTGATTGAACTTTACTTGGTAAGCTTGTTTAATTATTAAAAGCTTTTATTTAACTTGCGATGTATGTATGTTTGTATGGATGTTTGTTCGGGTGGAATCTTGCAACTTAATTTTAGGGCACTTGCCCACAACCGATTTAGCTGAAATTTTACATGTATGGTAGAATCAGGTGACAATGCAATATTATGGTACCATCGAGCTGATCTGATGATGTTTCTAATTATCTTTCTTTTAATATAAGCGGTATGCCTCCTCTGACGCCTTGTACGACGTTGCTGGTGGTCTCGACGAGCGGGGAGCGACACGACGCCGGCGCGGGCGCCACGGACGCGCGCCGCAGCACGCTCGCGAGACCGGCCAGAGACTGCATCTCGCCCAGACGCTCGCCTAAACAGAAACAATGACATTGATATACTTAAAACGTTTTTTTTATACCTATATTATTATACATCGATTATCCATTCCATCATCTATAGAACTCATGACCGCTCACTACTGAGCTATTAATCTCTCAAAGGTATTGTGTTGTATTAGTTGCTACCTAATTTTTTATTTTTATTATGTGTATGTGTAACCAATTAATATACTTAATAAATCTATGTGACAACAATCCCACTAACATTATCTTACGTTACATAGTCCCGTTAGTTACTCCCCGATACACGCTACTCTTGTTTATTTTTTTTTCAACCTTATACATTTCCCATTTACCACGATAAAGTATTGTTTTTAAATGTTGACAATAAATAAAGATTAATAAAAGGTTAGGTACTATCTTATCTCATTTAATAAATCTCATATATGGATAGATATATATAGTATTGATCATCTGGAAGAAAGTTACAAACTTACTGTTGACAGACTCACCTATACATGCCCTAGGTCCTACACCAAACGGCAGATAAACATATTTGTGCCGTCTGCTTACTTCTTCAACTGCAAACCGTTCGGGCCTAAACTCCGTTGGGTTGTCGAAATATTTCTCGTCCATATGCATGGCCTGTATCGGAATGATGATCTTTACCCCAGGATCAATCGTCAGGCCGATTTCGGGAATGGTGTACTGACGAACGCAGACACGATTAAGAACACCGAGAGACGGGAATATTCGCATTGCTTCTTTGAACGCCATAGCCAAAAGTGACATTTCGGCTACCGCGTCATAACACAACTTGTTGTCATATTTCAAAAGCACCTGATCTATTTCTTCCTGAATCTGTGATTGGATTGCCGGATTGTAAGCGAGTTCGTTCAAAGTAAAACTCGTCGCCGATGACGATGTTTCGAACCCCGCCGCGAAGAATACGAACACCTGACCGATCATTATATTAAGATCCATTTCTATCTGCAGCGCCTCTGGTTTTCCTTCTGCGTCAAACCTTTCGATAGACTCTCCCGTCATAGCTCCTTTCTTCTCTAACTCAACCAACAGATCAATGAAGTCTTTCCGCTCGGATACTTCATAATTTCTTTGTTTCCTTACGCCTTTCAGGACTTCTGTAATGGTTTGCTCTACTTTCGGATTGCCGACATAGATAAAATCTCTTAAGAAAGGAAACAAATCCCAAAGCGTATTTCTTAACATAACTCCGAAAGTGCGTGTGAAGATGGCTTTTCCTAGACCTCTAAAGGCGGAGCTCCCGTTGTTGATGGTGTCCATGTCTACGCCGAAGCCGCAGGCGCCGATGAACTCGATGGTGTATCGCGCCATGAGCTCGCGCACGTCGCACTGCCTCCCCTCACTCCTCACACCGCGTGCAGTCTCCTCCGCCACTGCCTGCAGCTTCTCGGCGCACTGCACTACTAATGGAAACATAGCCTTTAATTTGGCAGTCGTAAAAGCCGGCGTGAGGCGCTGCCGCAGCAGTCTCCACAGATCTCCATCTACTTGAAACAAATTTGTCATTAAAGGTTCCACTTGCGGGTTTCTGCCGAGACCGCGTCGGTGAAAGAACATAAAGTCCACGCTCAATATCCTACGCACTATATCTGGATCTCTGATGAGCAGTTCAGGTGTAGTTCCTCGGTAGTGACCGACTACTCTTTCGTTCGGATAATCATTGTATAATTTGGTAAAAATTTGTGTGACACTTTCCTTTCCAATAAAATTTCGTAAATTATTTCCAAATAGAAATAATGGTCTTTTATGTTTGATATTTCTTTTCTCCCAATAATCATGATTTCTGGAACCGTACCAGTAGAATAAAATCAATATGAGTATTAGAAGCACTACTATCATGGTCGTCTATACGTTGAAGACTGAATGATTTCTTCGTTCACTTAAGTGTAATATATTAAGTATATCTGTTTACATAAAGATAATGCGTGGAAGTGACGAGCTGGAAGCCAAGTTTGAAAATATAATTGTTTTACTTGTTACGGTATTTAACCGATAGGTAGCTATATTTTTTATTTCTAAGCCATCATGCTTTAGCAAAAGCTACAAATAAAATAAAAAGTAATGAGAAAGATTATTTACCTATCACATTATTTAGCACATTTTCCTTTTTACATTTAACGTAGATAATAATATATAAATCTAATTAGGTACCTACCTAAGTAGAATACTATTCCTAAATTAACACATGAAAATCTTCGAGTATATCACCGTATGGTAAATAAACTTGGTTACCCTTTTTGCACTTCCAGTTTACTTACCAACGTTCAATAACGTTATCTTAATTATTTTATCGCACTAGACTAGAACGTAAATAGAATTTATGATATTAATAAGCCAGATATTGTGTTCGGTTTGTTTTTGTTTAAGTTTGTAAAGCAACTATATCTACTTCTAGCAGTAAATGGCTCCTTATGTCAATTATCAGATGTGGTAGTATAGTAATGCATAACTTACTGTGCATTTTTGGCAAAATTTTTCAGTCTACAGCAAGAGTTGACCGCCGTTTACCTATACATAATGTGTTTTGTAACTGTCTTATAACATACGAGACAAGATCAAACCCCAGACTACAGCTTATGCGCTATACAGGCAAACAGATACCTAGTACAGGAGTGATCCTATAATGGTTCAGGTTTTTTTTTTCGAAGGTCCGAAACCCTAAAATACGCAATGTACCTAACATCCATGAATGAAAGCCTTACAGCCTAGTAAGTACCGTCTCTGATTACATACTTACAAGGCAATAAATCTTAATACGATGATAAGTATAATAAAACAATAAGTAAATATTTAAATATTTTTATTAATAATGTTTAGTGAGTAATAAATTTATTTGCACTGATTATTTAGCTTTACGAAAAGTCCTTGGTCACGGACAAAAAAGAAATAGATTTTAAAAAACATGAAGTTGAATGGCATCTACGTGTAATCTCGTGATATTAGGAAACAAAGAGAAAATTTATTAACGTCTGCGTCTGGTAGGTAAGCATTTTCTTTTATTTATCCTAAGCCAGACGTAGACATCCGATAAGAAAGGATTTTCAGAAATTCTACCCCGAAGGCGGTGAATATGGGGGGAGGAAACATTTTATGGGGCAACTTGATTCTTTGTCCTTACTAAAATAGTTTAGAAAGTGGTTCACAAATGGAAATTATGGTAATTTTCTGCGTTTTTTTTTATTATAATTTACTTACTTACTTTAGGTACATATACACTTTACGTTTAATAGCATAGAGATATAAGACTAGAGTACGTGAGCCATAGGACTGTCTATAAGTGGAAGCGTATCACGGTAAAGAGAGACAGAAACTCTAAATAGAGGCACTGTCCTTGTCTTGCCGCATGCGCAATGGCAACATGCTGCGCGCCGTCCGTTGCTACGGTACCGTTGACGACGCAATACGAAATGTTCTAACCTATTATTTCGCTTCAGTTCGTTTACGCGCGTGCAAATTTCTCACTTATGTTTATTATCGATATTATTAAAAATAAAATATGACAAGGAGAGCGACCACTATTCCAATGCTCTTTCTCTTTCTACCATTATAACGCGTTTCTGGCTGGCTCACGTACTCTAGTCTTATATCTCTATGTTTAATAGATTCGTTTTTGTATCTTTTTTTTATTTACGTAAATTAAAAGTAAGTACCTACCCTCTTTTAAGAATTGACAATGATCATATCTAGTCATAGACAAAGTAGTTACTTTGAATTATATTAATGTTATTGTCACGCCATTGTCATCCATTTTTATAATCGTAGTATTTTCATTTTACATAGTAATTTTTATATTATAATGTTTTATCTATATACAGAAATAAAATGTCTCAGTACGTAAAGATTTGCTACGGTCCATACAGATCCCACCACACCACCTCTCACAAGCCTCAAAGAGTAAGGGGACTCAAAGGTAATTCAACATAACAAAATAATTATCTAAGTAGCAAAATGTGTAACAAAAGTATTTCGAATATCTGATTCTGAATTGCCGAATCGCAAAACGCTGAACACGTAAAAAAATTGAAATAAATCGAAACATATACAGCTTCTATTTAATTTAGCGGTCTTTTAAGTTCCTTGGGTGAAATTAATCAGTTAAACCATATAAAAGATAATTAACTACAAAGGTACTTGGTTAATTTTCCCAGTTAACTCGTTAGTATGCACTATGCACTAATTAGGCCACATAAATGTTTTCCTACTTAGTACTTTGTAAAACATAATATTATTATCAACCCAAGAATATGCCGCAATCACAAACGCCTGCTAATATACATTAGCAGTATTTTTCTACTTACTGCTTTAACTATTGCCAACGCATAATTAGGTAAGTACTCAATACTTTTATGCCCAATTCTTATATTTTATCACCAGATCGACTGCAGAAGCTGAACTACCGCGTAGACCTCGTCCCGGTTCCTTACATAAACTACTGCGTTCTAGAAATGTTTGGATATGAGGTCAGAAAATAAGATGTTTTTGTCATTCTGTGCCTAGTTCTCCAATTTCGCTACTGTTGACTATCTAAATCTGAAGAAATCTTAAGATTTTAGTATACTTATTGTTATTACATTACGTCCTAACTGTTCACTTTGACACTTAAACGTTAAGAAATATAGGTAGGTACATCCCTATTAAATATAGACAGTGAATTGAAGTTATCTTTTAGTATATCGCTCCTTTAGTCACACAAGAGTAATATTTCACTACCAGAATTCAAATTAAATGTGAAGACATAGAATCGTTAATGGTTACTTCAATACTAAAGGAGCTATATCTACCAATAATATATCTAACTAGGTTCTTCGCTTTATCCAGGTTTTTCGCTGCAACATCCAAAACCTTCAATTTAACACAGAAGCTGAGAGAGATCCAGTTTGCCAGCGGGCAGTTACAGCTGTCCTTAGCGCTACCAAGAAATTCGTCCACGCACGTGTACACATTTGGATAAATTACCTAATAGAAGACCGATGTTTCAAGGAGCATGGATATGAGTATGTAGAACATTGGCCCTTCGATGTGAACATAAGTCCTACGAGTGGAGTAGAGAACTGCGCACGCTGTTGCGGTATTCTAACTAGGTTTAAAAATGAATCTGATTATCAAATGGAGATTAAAGATTGTACATAAAAAGTTTTTATCCATTTTGGACGTTGACAATCCTCAAATAGGTAATTAAGTAAGTAAATATTTAAAAAATCTTGAGTAAATTATGACAACGGGATCTGATATACGTATTTAGTATTGTACCTACGTAATTCGAATGCTCACACAATCATCAAATATATAATTATAATAAACATTTTATCTTTCTTCTTTAGTATTTTTTTATTAATTTGTTACAACCAAAACCAAGTGTCACAAAATTACCAACTTTCAACTTTAAGTGTACTTAAATAGAACATTCTTCTCTGAGTTCACTTCAAACAGTTGTTAATATTAGGGGGGGAACTGGCACTACGAGTACATAGCAGAATAAAACACTTATGATTTTAGATTCGTTATATTGAAACAAGTTACAAGGCTTTTGAGTTCAGTCGGCTAACAATGACATTAATAATTTAATGTCAGACTATTTTAAAGAAATATAAATAGTTGAGTAAGTAAATAACGATTCAATTCACCCAACTATCTAAATTCTTTATTTTATTCTCGATTCGTATAATAATGATCTCACTAAATAGGTGTAAGGCATGTCGTGAAACTATTTAACAAATATAATGGCTCCCTATGTGTCTATGGAATTTATTAAACTGGTAAATATTATATTTAAATCTAAACTGTCTATTTCATCCACGATACAACATCGAACTCATTTCAGTATAAAACCGTCTACCTAAAATTTCATAAATAATTCTATTAATTTACAATAGGAAGTAATATCAAGTAAATACATGGATTACAACTAATTTAATTATAGATACACCTATTACCAGAATACAATAAAACTTATTTTTTGTCCGTCTAAATTCGAAATGATAAATGAACTATCGTCATACCCCACCAGCGTATAATAATAATATACTGGTTACATACGAAGTACAAAAATAAACATACAAACATTTTATACACAAATTCAACAATAGTCGCTCGTCGTGTTTCGTTTTATGAAGCGGTAATTTTCAATGGACCGAAAAATTACATTAACAAATTATTGCTTTTGTGAAGACTGTCCATTACTCTTTGTACTATAAAAGCGAATAGCGACACTTGTTCCATTTTCGTAACTATTAAAATATATTCAGAGATAACTAGATACCGTTAGCATCAAATATATCGTAACGATCAAAGTGCTCAAACATATATATATTACACGTCTATTGTCAAGACTACTAGTGCGTATTTCGAATTATTTCTCCACCTTGGCAGCTAATATATATTGGATGCTCAACACCTTTTAAACCAATTTAAAAAATCCTTTTTTGTGTATTTGCAATGATAATTACGAAAACGGAATATAAGCGAACAAGTTCAGTGCAAAGTGGCTTAGTTTAAATTACTAAAAAAACAATCCGCTTGAATGAATTTCGAAACTATCTATTAGTTAAAAACTGCCTCGCATTATAAACTAAACGATTATCACTCTTATCGGCTCACCGTTAAAGTTCAAAATCTCATGGACCGAACAATGGTAAGACATTTACAAACATTCAGTCACTCGCCACGTCAAAACAATTAGCGGAAACAAATATACCGTTAACATACCGCTAATAATTTAAAAATAATCAATTGAACCAATAATTTAATGTAATTTATTTCCGCATTATCAATCACACACAAATACATCTAAATAAATCATTGTGATATACAAAGAGAAAGTTACACTTTGCCATCGTAAATATAATAGGACGGACGAATTCTGTATTACATTATGTACGTTGTATATCTGCCATTGTATAACGCAATTGGTTTTTAAGCGTTCCCAATGAGGGCTACCGCGTGTCAGAAATCCGCTAGATGCGCTAGTGTAGAGTGAGGCCTAGCTGTCATGTTCCACCAATCACAGGCCAGTAGAGCTTGCCTCTCATTGGTGGAACATGACAGCTAGACCTCATTCTACACTAGCGCATCTAGCGGATTTCTGACACGCGGTAGCCCTCATTGGTTAACTTTAAACCGGTATAACGAAACGGGTCTTCAAAACTATTCAATTTACTTATTTTAGTAGTAATCAGGCACTCCGTGATACGAATTGACCATTAGAGCGTCTTAAAATAAACCAATTGGAAACGCTTTCAAACCAAGTGTCAGGGAGTAACAAGGGGGCCATTTGACAATGTCAAAATAAGTTATTAGCCACTTAGTTAAACCATCATTTGAGATTAAAATGGCAAACTATTCAAATTCGTACGTCGCAATTATATTTCCGATGACTCCACATAGACGTCACACGTCTTTCATAACATAAATATTAGCTATTTACTCTGACACTACCCATTTAGTTCTACTTTAGGCTGTCGGAAAAAATATCAAAATACCGCTATTAAAAAAACCTAAAAAATTTGGTATGTAGACATTTTTTTATCTGTGGTTGACTATGTCAGCCTTTATGCCAGCGTTTATTTTTATCTGTAGCCTCCGATCCACCGTAATATTTATTCGAACAAATGCATTTCAATCGCAATATTAAAACTTATATTCCGATATATTCTGTCAGCTATTTTAACAAAATTATTTACATTTGATTTCGTAATAATTTGTTTAAACTACGCGTCAACACTATATCTATACATTATTGCGTAAAAGATTTATGTCGTAACTATTTTATTGTTTTGTAACAACACGTAATGTATGATTCACACGGTGCCATTTTGTTTAATTTACATATTTTTTTTAAATACACAATTTATTCGCAATATTTAAATAATTTTAATAAGATCGAAACTAAAACAATATCAATCGACAAAAAGATCATAAGACTTTAATTTTTATTTGAAACCGTATGAATCAAGCACTTTGGGCTAGGGCAGTGTCGTAGCGTAAACCTTTGGCGTGTATAGCCCTAACATATCACAAACGGTGCTCACATTCGGGAAGCCAAAGTGAAGTTAGATGTGTAAGTGAACGTGGTCTGCATTAATTGATTTTGTAGTTTTTAAGAATTAAAAAATAAATAGTGATGTTGGCACTGGCCTATCTAAAAATTGGCGATTAGTGTCAAAACTCCGCTAAATGTGCGTCGTGAAGAAGTGAGGTCCAGGTGTCGTGTTCCACCAATCACAGGCCAGTAGCTTGTCTCTCATTGGTGGAACACGATAGCTGGACTTCATTCTACACGACACGCATCAAGCAACACGTGACGGCCTCCATGTCTCAAATCTTACAAAAGGTATTTCATAGCACATATTTATTGTCTACAATATCCTTCAAAATATTTGACAAATCGGATTAATTCATAAAATTATATCACTGTTTTCGACTCACTTACACAACCGTACATCGCACATCGCACAATATAATAGTCACCTTACCGGTTGGGGAATAAAGTTCAATATCGTATAGCGACGTACCAACCGGCTTGGGCGTCCCGAATTGGCCCGCTGGTCTCTCGCTACCGGCGTCTAGCCACTAGGTAATCGGCCAGAACTCATTTGACTTGTGTTTTGACGTGTTGTAAGAATTCATAGTACGAGAAAGCGGACTCGACTCGGTCGTCGACTAGTCGCTCGATGAACAGCTGCCGCGACGCTGAGTTGTCCCTGTGGGAAAATAATGAGTTCATTATAATTTATTATACTTCCTCCATTACGCATTGTTTAGACTATCATCAATCATATCTCATGTGATTTTTATATTCACCGGAGACAAAAAAAAACCTAACATTTACCTATTTTAATACCTAAAGAGACATAATAATCATGTATTATATAAAATGCTTAAATATGTCTGAGTAGTAACATAATTAATAAGGGCTAATATAAGGTGGGGTCGAAGTTTACGGCTGAAGAAATATGGCGGTTATAAGAAAATAAAAAGTGCGTTTAAACGGAGAGAGGTCACATTTAAATTTGAATACGAGTAGTGACACATTTGGAGTTGTGTCAGTGTTCTACTATATCAGCAAATTATATATACATATATATATTTTTAGTTAAACTTTTGGATGCACCTCGAACAACCAAAAATTTATTGCGTTTTTTAACCCCCGACGAAAAAACGACGGGGTGTTATAAGTTTGACGTGTCTGTCTGTCTGTCTGTCTGTCTGTGTGTGTGTGTGTGTGTCTGTCTGTGGCATCATAGCTCCCTAACGCATGAACCGATTTTGATTCTGTTTTTTTTGTTTGAAAGGTATATATGTCGGGAGTGTTCTTAGCTATGTTTGATGAAAATCTGCTGAGTAGTTTAATAATTAGGGGGGGGTGAAAGAGGGGATGGAAAAATAAAAGTCTACAAACATACTCGAGTGGGGTATCAAATGAAAGAGGATCACGTGTACATTACAAAATGGAAATTATAATGAAAATCGGTTGAGTCGTTCAAAAAATATAGGGTGTCAAAGTGGGGATGGAAAACCAAATGTCTACAAATATACCCAAGTGGGGTATCAAATGAAAGAGGATCACGTGTACATTACAAAATTGAAATTGTAATGAAAATCGGTTGAGTAGTTCAAAAATTATGGGAAGTAAAAGTGTAAATGGTAAACCCAATATCGACAAATGTACCCGAGTGGGGTATTAAATGTAAGAGGATAACATGTACATTACAAAATTCCACATGAAATGGAAATTACTTAAAATAATAATTTAAGTAGTAGATACCTACTTACAAAAAGTATGAAATAAAAAAATAAATAAAAAATTTAACAAACCCCCGACATAAAAACCTAAAAGCCCTTTAAAAAGTATAACAATAATAAAAATTTAATATTAGTTACCTAAATATTAATATTTCTACAAAGAAAACGTCATGTCGGGGGGACCGTAGGTTTAGGTAGATTGTAGGTATTAAGTAGTAACACCTAAATGACAAGCGGGCCCCCCGACATGACGTTTTCTTTGTAGAAATATTAATATTTAGGTAACTAATATTAAATTTTTATTATTGTTATACTTTTTAAAGGGCTTTTAGGTTTTTATGTCGGGGGTTTGTTAAATTTTTTAAATGGCCTTTTGCCCTGGAGCCTTCACAGCTCCACCGGACGGGTGGGGAACTTCGTTTGGATAAAGCAATTACAATACAACATCAACTTACTTCAGTATTAATATATTAGCTTCATAGGGTCTGTCCTCGTTGAGTTTCTCTATGAACGCCCGCAGCGTCTCGTTGCCGTCGGTCTCGATCTCGGGCACGCTGCGCGCCTCGTCCGGCAGCTGGCTGAACGCGGCCACGCCGAACGTCTCCGACAGGAACGCGGGGCTCGCCGCGTGGCACACGTATATTATCATCGTGTCGCCGTCGTCTAGGAGGTACGCCCCGTTTGAGTTTATCCTGCGTAAAAATAGTAGGTATATTATACAGAAATTAACTAAAAATAAGGGTTGATGATAGAAGAGTGAAAATTTAGGGTTGTATGTATTTTTCAATTCTTCAATGCGGAATAATAATAAAAATCATCTAAAAATTAAAAAAACCTTTGTGATGGACCACGTAGCATTTAGGGGTATGAAAAATAGATGTTGGCCGAATCTAAAACTTACCCAACATGCACACAAAAAATGAGGAATAAGCTTTTAGCATGTGATTCATGCTTTCGCACCTAAATCACTAAACGATTTTGATGAAATTTAGTGCGGACACAGTTCAATTCTCGGGAATAGTTATCATAACCTAGAATAGTTTTTAGGGGCCGTTCAAGTATTACGTAAACACGATGTGGGGGCGGGGGGGTCTATGTATTGCTTATTTTGGATGACATGGGGGGTAGGGGAGTCTAGATGATGATTACGTCATCGGTAGTAAAATTACTCTTTTTTACACGAATGGCAACCCTCACAATGTCTTTGTTATGAAAGACTGTTAATTTGAATTTAACATGTGTAAGTACCAAAAATAATTTAAATTAGATAAGTTTGTTATGTTCGTAAGACTATAACATTTTTGTAACTTACTCCATGTTGAAAATCGTATCAGTAAAATCTAATCGCCATACTAAAACTTTTTTCTTTTTTTTTTAAATCATCATTATAATATTAAAAACAATACGTTCATAGAAAAATATTTACGTAAGCATAGGGGGAGGGGGTAAGAGCTTTGCTTACTTTTGCTGACAAGGGGGATGGGGGGGATAATAATTGTAATAAATCTGCTTACGTAATACTTGAACGGCCCCTTATCTCAGCAATTACACCTAAAGTAAGTAAAAAAGGGGTAAAAAAAATATTTCGATGAAATTGAGCACAAAGAACTCACGAAAAAGGATATAAGATAGTTTTCACTTTGCAAATCCCTGAATAGGAATTTACTATCAAATACAGTAAAATACGAACTACCCAATGTAATAATTCTACGCAGCGCGGATAGTAGCTAGATTTTTTCACATTTACCTCTGAGCGGAGAGATGCAACGCGGGCGGGTCGGGCATGAGGTCTTCCTTCACGTAGTCCTCGAGCGCGTGTATCGGGTACAGCGGCGGGTACACCGCCCGCAGCAGCTGCTGCAGCGGCAGCGTCTTCATGTCGCACATGTCGGCCACGCGGTCGTCGAGACGCGTCGACGTGCCCGTGCGGAATGCTTTCTGGAATTAATAATCGACATTTAACAATAGTCTTGAATCCCTACTAATATTATAAATGCGAAAGTAACTCTGTCTGTCTGTCTGTCTGTCTGTTAAACTTTCACGCTAAAACTACTGGACCGATTTAAATGAAATTTGGTACAAAGAAAATCTGGAGCCTGAGAAAGAACATAGGCTACTTTTTAACCGACTGCAAAAAGGAGAAGTTCCACGCGGACGAAGTCGCGGGCAGAAGCTAGTATACAATAAAATATTTGGCACGAAAACTATATGTATAATCAATTTTGTTTTATAACGTTACTTTATTGAAAAGAATGCACATTTGCCAAAAAAGAAACTATTTTACGATGTATTGTGT
This sequence comes from Polylopha cassiicola, assembly GCA_038024825.1. Taxonomy (NCBI): domain Eukaryota; kingdom Metazoa; phylum Arthropoda; class Insecta; order Lepidoptera; family Tortricidae; genus Polylopha; species Polylopha cassiicola. The sequence continues at coordinate 4,922,540 of CP149052.1, read as the reverse complement.
ATATAGGTTAGGAATATCGAAGAATGCGTCTAGCCAATTTTAGCCAAATCATGAAATACATAAATATCTAGAAATTTCGGGCGGATTTATCGATTGACCGCCGCAATAGAATGACGATCTTAACAAATATACTGCTACTCTCTTTAATAATGCAAGTAGGTACAAGGGCAACAGCCGTGATAGACCGGGAATAAGGAGGACTAAACTAGCAGCGCTGTTGAGCAGGTTCTGTACGGACCGACACGCACCTCTGACCACGTCTACCTACGATCTAAAGCCCAAACCAGTATATTATTTGCTACTTACCCTCTTCAACAATGCTAGTAGGTACAAGGGTAGCAGCCTCAGCGAAGCGGGAGCATGAAGGGCCGAACTAGCTGCTCCAGCGGGCAGGTTTTGTGCGAGTCGGTGCGCCGATAGCGCGTCTATTGCAACGTTTATCAACGCTTCTCGCGCTTCTGACATCGACGCAGACGCACACCGGTCCACGGCTAAGAATCAATACAAGACGTAGATCAGTGAGTATAAAAAGTATTATTAATTAAATTATTTAAATTACAATTTATTTTATTATAAGTAACAATGATTAACATCATCAAACAAAAACAGAAAATAAGAGGGTATGTCTACTCTTTTTTTTTTATTAAAAGCTTAAATGCATTTTACGTTACAATTTGGTATCATACAGTTTTTATACCTATAACATGAATGCTTTTAGGTAATAATCATGCCTTATTTTATGACAGTCTTTCATTATTTCTCACCTGTTTATATTTATATACTTACATAATTTTATTTAAAAAATACAACTTTTTTTTAAGCAATATATAAAAAATATATTAGTTGCCAATTGTGCCTACATGGCCATAGTCTTTTTATGTCCAATAATTTATTATTTATAAATTTTATGCTAAATAAACATTTAGCTGTCAGTGAAAACTACACATTTGTAGCAACTTATATAAATAGGTGTATAATGTACTCACCCATTTTGCTTAGTAGTCCTATGATGCACTGCTGGTCGGCTGAATGCAGTACGTCCGTCAGGTTGTTAGCAATCGGGAGCGCCAACGTGTGAACCCGTATCCTTCTTTCACCTGAAATAAGTTATTAGTCGTAATTATGTAAAGATTGCCAAATTTTGAGACATATATACAAACTAGCTTTAGCCCGCGACTTCGTCCACGTGGAACTCCTCCTTTTTTGCAGTCGGTTAAAAAGTGGCCTATGTCCTTTCTCAGGTTCCAGACTTTCTTTGTACCAAATTTCATTTAAATCGGTCTAGTAGTTTTAGCGTGAAAGCGTAACAGACAGACAGACAGACAGAGTTACTTTCGCATTTATAATATTAGTAGGGATTATGCGGATCTCTAAAAATTTACAAAAAATGATATCGTATCTCAAGTTCGACTGTCGACACGTAGGTATTAAGAATAATATATCTTACTTAACACATATTTTTTTTATATCCTATTTCTATAATAAATTAAAACATAAAATTCCATAATCAAATCAATGTAAAAGATCAATATCATGTGAGACGACCAGTATAACAATATCAATAATTTATTTAGAAAGTTAAAGTGTGACTTAATTATGACACTTATTTTTTTTTTTATTTACGATAGTTTAAACCAACATCGCAGAGAATCGGAAAAGGTATGTTTTTGTGTCTGCTAGGCTATTTATAAATAACTAGCTTCTGCCCGCGACTTCGTCCGCGTGGAACTCCTCCTATTTTGCAGTCGGATAAAAAGTAGCCTATGTCCTTTCTCAGGCTCCAGACTTTCTTTGTACCAAATTTCATTTAAATCGGTCCAGTAGTTTTAGCGTGAAAGCGTAACAGACAGAGTTACTTTCGCATTTATAATATTAGTAGGGATTACGAGCTAACAAAAATTCAAATAAAAAAAACATAACCAACCTTTACTGCTAGTGTAAAGCAGGGCCGCTTGGAAGCAGACCTGCTGGAGGTCCGCCAGAGACTCGTCTATGGTGAGCTGCATGCCGAAGCCGGCGTCGGGGGACACGTTGGGCAGAGACAGCAGGTCGGTCGAGCGAACGAAGAAGTTGCCGTGGAAAGTGTGGATGGATAACCCTCTGTTGAGAAAAAACAATATAATCGGTTATAAGAATATAGATAAACTAGCTGTTCGCCCCGGCTTCGCACGGATCGTCTTTTTTTTATAGCCTATGTCACTCGGGAATAGTGTAGCTTCGCAACAGTGAAAGAATTTTTCAAATCGGTCCAGCCAGAACGGAGCCTATTCCATCCAAAGAAACAAACCTTTCCTCTTTAAATTTTATTATAGACTAGCTTCTGCCCGCGACTTCGTCCGCGTGGAACTCGTCCTTTTTTGAGCCGGTTAAAAAGTAGCCTATGTCCTTTCTGAAGCTCCAGACTTTCTTTGTACCAAATTTCATTTAAATCGGTCCAGTAGTTTTAGCGTGAAAGCGTAACAGACAGACAGACAGACAGACAGAGTTACTTTCGCATTTATAATATATAGAGCATAGAGCAATAGAGCAATAGAGCAAAAGTCCCAACCAAAACGACTAAAAATCACTATCTCAATTTAGTTATCTGCCTACTGCCTACCCCCTAAGAACGATGGCGTGATTATTTATAGCCTATGTCCATTTCTAGGTTATCATCTATTACCATACCAAATTTCATCAAAATCCGTTCAGCCGTTTAGGCGTGAAAGAGCAACAGACAGACAGACAGACAGACAGAGTTACTAACGCATTTATAATATTAGTAGGGATATAGAATACACATAATGAAATCCGACATTTCGGCCGCTCGGCGACGTTGCTACCGTGGTAAGGACGGTTGCAACGTCGCATTCGAAACGTCGGATGTAATTAAATTATTTATTTACGCCATTAATTCCCGTTTGTGTATAGTATAATGTGTGACGATCGTAACAGTTTAAATCAGCATAATGAAAAATAAAATCTTTTTAAAGTAAATAGGACCTAAGGGACAATTTTACACGTTAAGTAAGTATTATATTACTAGTGAAAAAAGAGCATAAGTGTCACCGTACGTGTTGGATTTATACCCTTTTGACTAGCACCCAGGTATTTAACTATTTTACCTTGTGGCCCGGACTCTCATGACAGCCTCGAAGCCTATCTTCCTCGTGAGATATCTGGTGAGCATTCTCTCAAGCTGCGCCGCCTGCCACGGCCGCGACGCACGGAACAGCGGTATGTGATAAACTGTACCACCGCTGAATTTACTCATACCACCTGTAATTTAAAATGCCATATGATTCATTTAATATAAGATTTAAAAAAAGTACTCTCGTATTTTAAATTGACTCTACTTGCGCGTCGGGTCTTGCTGACGAGAAGAAACACAGTAAGAAACATGACACAAAGTCGTTATTTTTAAAGTTAAAAACAAAGGTAGGTATGTCCTATAGTCGCAGACAATATCTTACGAGCGGTCTAGTAATTATGTTTCTGTACCGACTATATTATTATTTAAACTATAGACATTTTTATTGTATCCATCTCATATTTTCATACCGATTATTAATGGTCAATCTTGTTGTCTTTTCTAAAATACAGCAGATGAGCGAGAAATCGGACAAACCAACCAGGACTAAAACGTGCGTCTTTGATATTTGTAAAGGGACCGTGAGTGGGACATATTTCGATATTTCTATATACATCATACTCCTAAATTCAATGGAAATATTAAAATTAGTTGTTGTACTGACTGAGCGTGGCGAGGTCCGCGTATTGCGAGCTGAGTAGGAACAAGTCGACGGCGATCTGCGCGCCGCTGCACTCGAGAGCGATTCGTTTGTAGAAGTCCGTCGCCGGGTTCAAGTGGGCCACCTCTTTAGAAGACCGAGCGTTCGGGTCCTCTCTGAAACATATTATTAATGTTTATTAATTTATTAATATTTAAATAAAACAAAATTCAATTTGTTTTAGCCAACAAGATTTATAAAATCACTTTAATATAGGTATTGTAGTTTACCTCGGTTGTAAAGCTCCAGGGCCGACCGTTGGTAAGCAAGTTTGGAATACTGTGATGCGACCCCCCGTTGGTGCCTGGAAATTAAATAAATATGTGATAACTAATGATATATATAAGACTATGGGAACTGTCAGCAAATAAAATAAAATACCGTTATAGTTGTTTCATTCCAAAGTATAGTAACCGCGAAGGGATTAGTAACTAAGTAACAGAATTGTTAATTTCTAATGCCTTTGCGTTATACACACATGCATTCTGCAGATACGAATAAACGTTGTATGTATGTGTTGTTGGTATATTAGTCTGGTCTCCCCTCACCATGAGCCGGTGCGCGGCCTGCAGCGCGGCGCCGAGCGCGGAGGGCCCGGCGGCGCCGGCGCTCTGGCGGCGCGCCAGCACGCCCAGCAGCTCCGCCACCAGCTCGCGCCGCTCGCCCAGGTTCACCAGCAGCGACTCCGGCGACGGCAGGAACACGTCTGCGAAGTATATAGCTCGGATTTAGAGGAAGTTCTTTGCTGCCACCAATAGACGTTGCTAGCCAAAAGTGGAGACATAAAGCCGGATTTCAACGTAGTTCTTTAATAAAAATTTTACTACGATGTATTAATCTAAATTCGATCGATATTGATTGTGTAATACTATTAATTAAATGATACAAGATATTTGTTTACATTTAGACGGTAGGTAGTCGATCATTACTAATATACAAGCGAACCGTGAACCAAACAGAAATTTATTTTAATGTGCCTTTATACATTGTCAAAATGGACAAAAACTTAAACGCAAGAGTGTTAAATTAAATTTGAAATTATCTAAGGGATTCTACATTAAATTGAAATCTTAAGGTCGTGATTAAAAATTAATAAAAATGTTTTTCATATGATATTTTTTTCTATAAAATTAATATCTGTAAATGTCCGCCATTTGTGTACCCCGATAAAATAAAAAATCTAAATTACGATTGTTTTTTTCTCATTTTTATATTTATGACTTCAAAAAACCTTTCGGAGTTATGCACGGCGAATGTCCCGACACACACTTGACCATATAATGTATAATTTACCGTCTATATCCAACACCGTCATCTCCTTGGGCCTGGTGAGCTCCTCGCTCATATAATAGTAGTGCACGTGCGCGTCGTAGCATATGAAGCCGACCTGCGTGCGCGCATCGCCCGGCAACTTGTTCAGATTGGCCTTTAGCGTCTCGCATACTATCTGCAAGGATCAAATAGGAGAAGGTTAAGTATGTAATTAGACAGTAAATAGACAGTCATATTGAATTTTTGGGAAATGGTGGTGTTCAAATGCGATATATTGTTTGTTGTTTTAATGTTCTCGTAACATTGTCCCATTCCGGTTAAATTTATGTATGTATGTATCTTTAGTATTTCATATTAATGTATATATATATTATATCGTTACAGTATTTTTTTGTTGTCCTGATTTTAGTTTTCAGTAAGTAATTGGTTCGACCATTTCTTTTTTCTCCATCATTGATTTTCATTCAAACTTTGCATTGATACATAAAAAACTACAACTACAGGAAAATTTATATAACTAGTCTAACCAACTAATAGGTCCTGTGCACTCGTCTAAATTTACATAAAAATATGGGCTATACATTTTATGATGGGTATTACAAGTACAAAAATAAACGCAACCATCAACTCCAGAGGCCGCACTGCCCTTCACAAAACAAAAGTAATAAACATACTATACTCGTAACATACAACGCGCTAGTACACGATTTATATATACACTTTTATTTCAAACTCTTGAGCTTCCATAATACAAGACAGAGGCGTATCTACCGCTGTATCTGCCGTACCAATTATACGAGGCCCTCTTTTTTATTTCACAAATTCTTTTTAATTTTATGCTATTTTTTTGTGAGAAATCTTTACCATTCCTAAAGTCCAAAAAACTAATTTAATTTACGAGGCTCTGTCAAGGGACGCAATGCTTATGATACAAGATAACCAAAATATAGAAAACCCCGTTACTATCTTATTGGTTAAATAAATTATGCCTTAAAAAAATCCAGATGCACCGGTATCCACACATCACATACTACCGTTGCGCTAATATCTTTGCCGCAACCCGTATTAATACCTCAAGCATTTTTTTATACTTACACTTAAATATCCCGAGTCCATGGCAATTTGGGAGACATCGAATAGGAAGAGGTAGACGGCGGGCTGCGGAGGGCGGAGCATGTACTCGCCGGGGGCGATGAACTCTATCGTCGCTGATTTTATCTCGGGCCGGCGTGTCGGGTCCCCGTAGGACTTGCTCACGGGGTCGTATTGGAACTCTTCGGGTACTGCAAAATTAATACAACACGTTACGCGTGACGATGAAATGTACGCGCGATGGGGCAAGCTTGTTAATGTCAAAAATTGTTTGCTGAGAACTCTAGCTGTCTCTGTCCGTAAAGTTACGTTCAAAAGCAAATGTAGGGATCTTTACCAGGATATAATTTTATAATTAAATGGTTGTTTTCGAGGAAAGAGAACTATATTCTGGGTATGTTTAGGGATTGAGTACCTAGTTATTTTTCTGGGTTCAAACCAACATTCAAGACAGCTACATGCGCATTAAAATTGACTACATTATTATGCATTAAACGTTTATTACAAAATAACAACCATCATATTTGTAACTAGCTGTAATTTAAGTCAAACAAATAACAAATTAATCAAATAATTTGCAAAAAAAAATATTGCATTATAAAAAAAAATTTCAACAGAATTAAATGAAAAAAAAACATAGAGATATCCCTTAAACTTAAAAATTTAGTCCATGTCTTAAAAAATTGATAGTTCCCTTGACCACCAATGTAACCTGACCAACATAAATAATTATGACCTAGAATTCGATTTCAAATCGGGGTCAAAGTCGAAACATATGAGTCACGACCATTAACCATGAAAAGGCGCAATAGCAACTTAGTTTATTAGTTACCTAAAGAACAAGTTAATGTCAACAATAATTTACATAACTAGAAATAATAGTATTCAAGCAGTTGAAAACAACAATAACATAACGTCGAATATCAAAAAAAAAAAGTATCAAAATGTTTCTCAATATTCGCAACAACAATAAAATTTACATAATTTCCGATGCCTTCGCGGTTATTACACGTTTTAAAAACAGAACAGTTCCCAGTCGTGTTAGTCTAACGCTAAAGTCGGATCATTCGTGCTACGAATATGGAAACTGTAAAATTTTCGAAAAGTCAGCAAATAAAATAAAATACGCGAATTAAATCCGTCATAGTTGTTTCATTCCAAAGTTAAGTAAGTAGACGGAGAAAGCACTTACGATCGTTGACCCTGTAGCACAAATTGCATTTCCAACGCTTGGCGTCGACAAAGTACACAAACGGATTGATGTAGGTGCGGCAGGCGCGGCAACGGACTATCGTCGTACATTGTATGACTGGGAGATGCTGAAAACCATAAAACTTCATTTAAATCCCAGATAAACATAATCTCATCAAAAACATTCTGTAAACAACTAGCCAAGCTTCAAATAAGCTGCTTTTTATCTCAAAAAAGTAATGGAATCTAGACAAAGTCGTGCCAAGCCTAGGGTTCCTTCCTGCGATTTCTTTTTTATTATAGTTAATGTTGTGCGACTTGGCCGTTGCACATTCTTTAATACCTATATTTGTTAAGCTAGAAAATAGCCCATAAGAATGTTGCGTTACGTAAAAAAGAAGCATCAAAATCAGTTCACCCAGTCGAAAGTTCTGAGATAAAAATCATAAAAAAAAACAGTCTAAATAAGACTCTTTTTTTTAAGTCGATCTAAAATAAAAGGGCAGATTTGTTTTTTATGTAAAGTGAATTCGAATTTGCAACAATGGTAGGTAAATTTATCAAGATGTAGTGGCAGCGGCAGACGGTTGATAAGATAAGAACTTACGTTGAGATCCTTGAATGGATGTATTAGTATTCCTAGAGGCAGTCTAGACTTCTGCAGCAAACTGTTCGTTTCAGGTATACGATTTACCGTACATCTGAAGATTCTGTCGAAGGAATAAATATATTAGTCTGTATATTGCTAGCTCTCGAATGCCTTGTAACAATTAAGTCGGTCTATTGTTACATAAGAAATTGGAATTTATATGTCTGAACAATGTTACAATTTATCATCAAATCGGTTATTGATTTTCATAAAGATTGTTAGTTACCTACACATCTTTCAAATACTTCTTATTGGAACTTTATTGGAATATATTTTAAAAAGAAAATGACCCTCGAGTCAATGCCCTCTGTGATTCTTGATATCAACAAAATGTGTTTTAGTATAAAAATATTTTTACTCTCAATTAAAAACAAATGAATGACACAGTTGGTATCAAATTAAAATATGATAGAGAGTTCAGTAACATTAATATTTGGGAATTTTCATTCAGATTAAATAAGCACTGAAATGAATTTTAACAACAACTTAAACATAATATAAGGCCCGATATCTACGATAAGCCCCAATTAGTTAACAAAATAATCCACTGTGATAGGGGCATAGGGTGTTACATAGTCATACCTAGATTTTTAATTCTTGTTGAACAAAAATATAACAATTGCATAGAGCAGTTTAGAGCACACATTAAATATTTAGTTGGAGGAATAATGTCAGTGGATCTGATTATAAGTTCTCTAATCATTGCGAAATATATTGTTTAAGAAGCTAAAATAATAAAAATATAGGTACTTAAAAATCATGGCTACAATAAAAACATGCAAGTAATATAAAACCGTTGTTAGAATTTATTTACGCAGCAGCTTATATAAATACATATACAAACCTACTTGAACTTATATGTTTATTTTAAGTAAACACTGATAAGAAAATTATGTCAATTAATAAAGAGGAAATCCAAACTTAACACAATGGCTTCTAATACTATAACAATTGCAATAATATATATTAATACTAGAACTTTGACCTTCTAATGAGTAGCCAGATTTGCTCTTATCAAAGATTACAAAAAACAGGGACATATTATTTTATGATCAGTGATAACATGTGCCATTATCGTCTTTGTATTCAAGTGACACTTACTAAGATGTCTAAGTGTGTATTCAACTGGTTAAATAACAAAGACAATGGTTTGAAAGAATATTTCATTGTACATTGCTCCAGAGTTTTAATTTAAGTAATGAGTTAGATGCAGACATCTAGCTTGTGTAAGAATTGCTAAATAAAGCATTACCTACTCAAAATACGTGAACATATCTCAGAATGGGGTCAATTACTGAGGTCATTAACACCAAGAACTTCTTAATAAAGAATAATCAAGGACAATATTATTATGTTTCGTTTTATTTATGAAATAACTTCACAGATCAATACTCACTCAGGGCTGCAGTTAGAAGACTCGGCAAACTGGTGCCCGAGCCTAATTTCGGGTGGCTCCTCGGGGTATTCCGGCAAAATATTTGAACACTGAAGTAAGTCAATCATCTGATGTCCCCACAGTTGATCAAACCCTTGCTTTGTAACACTCAATTGGCCCATTTGCTGTGCTAATCCTTGAGCATTGTATTGTTGTTGATTGTACTGCCTGTTCATGTTTGGCTGCGGTGGCAATGATGATGGCTGTTGGCTAGGATAGTTTCCTTGTGGCATCTGAGGATATCTATTTTGCATGTTGCTCATTGGTACTGTTGGTCCACTCATAGGCCCAGGTGGCATATTCGGAGGGCCTTGTGGCATTCCAGGAGGCATACTCGACGGACCATGTTGCATATTTGGAGCCCCCGGGGGCATACTAGGTGGCCCTGGTTGCCTATTTGGTAGCATACTTTGTGGGCCAGGTGGAATATTTGTAGGTGGAGGTGGAGGCATTTGTTGTTGCAACCCCATTGGTGGTAAGCTTTGTGGCCCCATGGGAGGCAAACTCTGAGGCCCAGATGGAGGACCCTGAGGCATTGGAGGTTGATTTGGAACTCCAGAAAATGTGTTATGCTGTAAGGGACCATTTACATTTGGACCCTGGAACATTGGGTTTGGTACACCAGGTCCTGGACCAAAAGATGGTGCACTACTGGGAGGAGCCATAGCTTGGGGAATATTTCCTAATGGTGGGTTACCTATTCCAGGACCAGAAGCTGGAGGTCCCATAGGGGGTCGTGCTGAGTTAACAGAGGGACCATTCATACCAGGAACTGTGTTAATAGGTGGAGCATTTGAAATAGGAGGTCCTGGTGGAGGACCACTAATTAAGGGATTAGACATTAATGGACTACTTCTTACTCCTGCCTGGGGTGGCCCTGAGAATGGTAAGTTGGCCTGACTTGTTATTATACCAGGGCCAGGAGGTTTAGGAATTGGAGGGCCAGGTGGTGGAATCCCTTGAGGTCCTTGCATTGGATTGGTTGGAAGTGGTCCATAGTTAGCACCACTAACTGGTGGTACACTTGTAGGTGGAGCACTTGAAAACACTGGATATTGACTCGGGGGCTGGGATACCGGCTTCGGAGGTGCTGTTATTGGTGGCCCATTCATAGGAGGTTGACTGAACTGACTAGAGGGTATAAGTGGTGGTGCATTTTCATTGATCTGTCGCTGTTGGGGTGGAATGTTGGAATTATATGATGTTGGAGAGGGATTGGTGTTGGTCACTGTTCTTGGGCTACTGGAGGAATAGGGAACATTCTGGGGAGGCAAAGAATTCTGATATAGGCTGCCTCCTGTTGACACTACTGGTTTTAGAGGTGGTCTATTAGGAGAAGACCCTGAACTTTGAGGTGGAGGTGGCATCATCCCAGAATGATTAAAAGCGGGAGAATTATTCCCGCTCTGATTAAAGTGGTTCATTGGCGACTGGCGGGCGAAATTATTCTGGTGAACGGATGTTGGCATATGGTGAGGGCTGTTGGAGTTTGAATCTTGCTTCATTCCATAACCAGGTGGTAGTTGGTTCAGAGGCACCTGACTGAGTGGTGGGTTCTGGTTAAACGGTTGCGGCCCGGGGTTGGCGTTCATTGGCGGAGCCCCGGGTTGGTTATTGTACGGATTTGGTGGTAAATTGGACATGACTCCTCAATCTGGAAAAGTTTACGTAAAGTCACTTCGTATACTTCAAAATTCACTACAAAGCTCGTTCCACTTAAAGCATATAGTATCATGTTATGTTTATGTCATCATAAAACAGTGATATTAGCAGTGATTTTCGATTAAACATGCTAATTCACTGTAAAATGACGGAAGGGCGAAGACGTTTGCTGAATGGAAAACACAACTTACCTTGTTTCCGACCAACTGTATGCACAGAAAACTGTATGTTCACTTTTCCACTATTGCACTGTTTTCACATATTAAAATGTAGTGTGAAATAATGTAATTAAAGCAATAAAGTCGACAAAAATACGACCCTGACTTACGTGGCCGAGCAATTTGCAGCGCCCTCTGCGGATTGATTTTTGACATGTCACGTCAACGTCGTTATGTTTACGAAGCATGATACAAAAATAATATTTATTATATTGTGATTAGTTTTATCTACCCAAGTGAAATATGTTATGAATAAATTGTTGTTTAAAAAACGGTAATTATTTACTTTTAAAAAAAACGTCGTAATAATAATACTTTTAGCGACATCTATCCTTTATTTGGCACACTACACATGACGTCTTCACAATAAATTATGTAAGTGGGTACTACAACTACTACATAAATATATTAAGTACTTATTGGAAACGTGCGAAGTTATTAAAAGCAAAATAAACAAACTCTTGTTATTATTTTTTTGACATATGCCCCGAAAACTGCGTTTGCAAGATGGCGCTGCTGTCGTGCACATTCCCAATACGCATTTGATTTCCTAATAAAGTAATCAATATTATATTACTCAGATTACTCTTTATGATTTTTTATTTAATTCTATCGCAATTTTATGGATCTTTATGAAACGTTAGGTATACCTAGGTACCTACATATTGTATATAGTGTTATCTTTGAAAGGAACATTTTAGATTTTTAATTCGTATTTTTTGGTTACCCATACATTACATATGATATCGTCGAAATAAAATGTTTCTTAATAATTAACCTAGTTTAAGGATGTACCCAGGAGTGGCGTAGGAGGATGGTAATAAAAAAATAATTGCACTTGTAGTACTTAACCCCTTTTATTTTACTTATTTTAAATTTAATTTTCATTCATCAACGATTCAGGGGAAGCAACATCAGCCAATTGTATTCAAGACTATTTTTATTGACGACACAACAGAAAAGACCAAAACTTCAACACCGTAATTATTGCAATTTGTGTTCTAATGTAAACCGCGAAGCTAGCTTTTGTATTAACATAGTAGGTACGACGTCTGGTAAAAAGTTTGGCCACTTTAATATAGATACGTCAAGTGGCCTTAATGTATAAGAGCCAATGTTCGTTAATCCGTCCTGTCCTTCTGCCCGTGAATTCGTCTGCGCACGATAAGCAACCCCGTTTTAACCGTTTAGGTGAATTTTCAAAAATCCTTTCTTGGTGCTCTTCTACGTTATAAAAGGAGCGAAAGTACTAAATTTCAAGTTTCTAGCCTATGCAGTTTTTTTTTCTCTTTTTATATCTTATAAGTATATAAAAATGAATCGCAAAATGTGTTGGTAAGCGCATAACTCGACAACGCCTGGACCAATATGGCGAATTTTTTTTTTTAAATGTTCGTTGAAGTCCAAGGATGGTTCTTACGGCGAGAAAAAATCGAATAATTGCCGGGAAATCCCTAAAAACAACCCTTTTCTTTTCCCATACAAACGTTGTCTAACTAAAGTTACCTAATTTGAATTTCGAACGGGCAAGATGACGTCTGCCGGGACCGCTAGTATCTAATTATAATAAAGATTGTTCTTCTGATTCACCATTCCATGGTTAGCTCTAATAGTATAGTATGGGATTTGACTGATATGGCCCCATTAAGAAGGAAATACTCAGTACCTGTATAGTAGTTGAAATAAAAGGAAGTGTAAGGAGATAAACAAAAAAAAGTTCTTCAAATTTCAAACGTTTGTAATTCAATGACAGTTCAAATCAATGATTTTAGTCGAAAACAAAATTTTAACAAAGATCTGCGTAATTTTAGGTTTGATTGGATAAAGCCGTAATTGTAAATATAATATATAAACTCTAAACTGATCGAAGACATTATTACTCTATGTTTTCGAATGTAAACAAAAATATAGCAATTGTAGTTGAAATGGTGATTGTTCTTTGTCCAATCAAGATAACGCAGGTTAGTCTAGCAGGTCTACACTTAACATTACAACTCTTCATTCGTTCAGCAATATAAAAGTATTCAAACTGATCACAAAGTTTATGGCAGTCCCATGGAACCCCATGCAACGCTTAACGTACCAACACAGCTTCAGAAATATATGACATTTCAATCAATCAGTTCACAAGTGCTATTTATTATAACTTTATATATATCATTATTACGAAGCGAATTTAATTCTTACAACAAACAAAGTAACCAGACGCGCGGCTCCGAGCACACTTGCACCTCTCAGCAAAAATGTCACATATTGCCTTCGACTCTATCTTATAAAAAAACGTCGATTCACTCTTAATTAATGAGATGTGGTTTTTCCATCGTTGGTAAAATGCAAAAATACAATCACATAACAGACTAGTTTCCGAAAAGTTCCTTCGAAAATCGAATATTTCCATTTTACAATATTGCAAAGGATAGGCCACAAACAAAATTACACAAGTAAGCTCAATTTCATTAAAAGGATTTTATAAATCCAAAAATAATTTTAAATCTGTAGTCGATATAACGTAGATCGGGATAACTATCTCAATATTAATACGTCGTTTAAGGACCGCACGCGGTCCCGGCGGCCGGGAGGGCCGCCTCGAAATAAACTCACAAATACTCTATCGATAAAAACTATTCAGTCGTTTTTATTTATTCATAAAAATATATCTTTAAAAGGCTCAAATAAAACCGTTCATAGCTCTAAGTACCGTTCACATGGTTGCGATCGGACGTATCACTGGAGTAATCCGTTGGCACAGAGCGTCCGCGCCCGCTCTCCGCGTCACTCGGAAGACATCTACTGAAGGACCTCGACCCGGGGATACCGCCGGCGCTCGCGTCTGGGCGATGAGTGAAGGTGGGGGGGGAGACTTCAGGAGCTCGGAACAAATTATAGGACGATTCCATCAGCCGCGAAATGAACTTTGGACGCGGCCGACTCGGTCCCTGATAGTCGACACTGGGTCCAGATACCGTGGATGGACGCGTCCCATAACGTGGCCGGCTCTAGTGGACGGGGAGCGGCTTGTCGGCCTGCAGGCGGCGGCGCAGCAGCTGCGACTCGGTGGGCGGGGACAGGCCGAGCGGGGCGTACTCCTCCCCGCAGAGGCCCATGCGCTGCAGCGCGTAGTTGGCGCGCTCGATCTCGTCGCCGTCGTGCTCGCGCGGCGTCTCCGCGAGCGCGTCGGGGCTGGGGTAGCAGGACTTGGTGGAGCGCAGCGGCGGCGGCGGCTCCAGGTACGAGTAGTTCATGGAGAAGTGCTGCTGGATCACGCGGTTCACCGCCATGGCTGACTCGGCGAAGTTGGACAGGTTCGCCGACATGTTGCTGTGGAGATAACGTCGCTGTTAGTTGTCATTTTGTTTTGAGACTATTTCAATCGTGTTAAAATCTAAGTAGATAAAACTTTTTTTTCATCAAACTATGACTTTAAATACAAAATAACTACAATTAATCAGATTTTATTCATCCATAATTTAAATAACTATTACATTACGTCCCATCATTCAGGAATCATACACATCTATACTAATATTATAAAGAGGAAAGATTTGTATTTTTGTGTGTGTGTATGTTTGTAATGAATAGGCTCAAAAACTACTGGACCGATTTTAATAATTCTTTCACTTTTGGGAAGCTAGGTTCACCCTGAGTAACATAGGCTATAAAATATTTTGAAAAAAATAGGGATCCGTGCGAAGCCGGGGCGAACCGCTAGTATTATATATACACGTCAACCAAAGCATCTCGAATGACCTCCCATTAATTTCATATCATTAATTAATCAACTAACCGTTTAATGTTAATGGGCGTTTGCAGAGGCGGGTAACGCGCGGGCGCGGCGGGGTCGGCGCGCCGCAGCCAGGGGTGCTGCAGCACGCGCTCCGCGGAGAGGCGCCGCCGCGGCTCGCGCACCAGCAGCTGGCGGATCAGATCCTTCGCCTCGGAGGATATGTCCGCCCACTCCTCCTCCGGGAACGAGTAGCGGCCCTCCTGGAATAAAACACGCAACGTTACAATTTTGCAATAAACTATTGTTATATGGTAGTAGTTACTGAGGGGATGTTGCGTACTCCTTGCGCACGCTTGTTGCGTTTTTTACGTTCTATTGTTATTCTCTTTATTTAATTGTCAGTTAGTTGGTTGTTGAGTTGTAGTTTTACTATTGTGCTCGTTTGTATATCATTTTATTAAATTCCTCCATTCCTTTCATACCTAATTTAATTATCATTATTAGGTATCTATCCTTCGTTAACACTTACTATGTATGCTTTTTATAACTACTTATGATGATGAATTTGTTCATTGCAATTAGGTAATTAAGAGATTGCGCTTTTATTTCATTTTATAGATATAAACCATAATTAATTAACCCATCTAATAATCATTATTAATTATATAATTATGATTAATGTGATTGAATGACATGTAAAAATGTGTAAGTCCGAGTGAGTATGTAACCGACTTTGGCTCAACTTTGATCATACTGTGACAGTTATTTACACCTGCACTACAAATAAAAAAATAATATTGATAAGTATAACATACCTGTATAGTAGTAAACAGGAGGTCCTGACAGGCGCGACAGTTCTCGCCGCGCTCCCAGCCGCAATCCGCGCCGCAGTCCGCCCTGAAGGGCGGGTATCCACACAGCAGGATGTATGCGATCACGCCGAGGGACCACAGATCGCATCGCTTGTCGTAGTGAGTGGCCGCGGATCCAGCGAACAGCGATACCACTTCGGGCGCCATGAATTCGGCGCTTCCCACCTTGAGAAAAGGAAAAGTTCGGTTAGAGTGAGTGCCGAATAAACCTACTATTCTACAGATATAAGGTCTAACTTGGCAGTATTTCGTTTATAACGTTAGATTTATCAATGTTCTTATCTTAAAACTTTGCCCACTATTAACAACAAAAATATTATTTACACTTGCCAATAGGACGAACAAATGTCAAGTGGATTTTTTTTCAGAGGATAACATATTTATTATGGATTATTTGGAGCTTAAATGATGTATCACGCTTTAAAAGTTGCTAATATCTTATTAGGGATTTACGCTATCCAAAACTGACCCAATTCGTTAGGTAATTGGAATTTGATATCAAACCTTCAACAACTTTAATAAGTATCTAATATAAATGTAATATACAAAATAGTTCCCAAGAATTCTCTAATAATTTGCTATAAATTTGAATCTCGGTGAAAGCAAGCTCCCAGCTAATAATACAGGCAATTTCGATTCACTCTCGAAGCCCATTGAGAAGCAATCGAGTCGAAATATCGATATGGCTCTAATAAACACAGTTGGTGGAGCGGACACTACGAGCTCTGAGAGATCCTATTTATTGTTTGATCGACTGAATATCTCACAATACCACGAATAAAAGTTGTTAAAAAAACTAGCATTTTCATGACTTAATTCCAAGTAAAAGTTTAGGCAAAGTTTTACAAATTTAGTTTTAATCTTAACTGGTTTTGTGGAGTTATAAGAATATGATTTTAGTATTTATTCACACTTATTACGCGAAGGTTTAATTTCAAAACGATACTATATTTAAACTGAACAAATGCTACAACAAATTACATTGCCTATTTGATCAAGTGGCAGCAGTTAAGTAACATTTACATAAATTAACGTCGTTCGGTCACGCCAATATATCTGACATACCGTTTGATACCTACCCAATAGGATTGTTTGCATTGAAATTATTAACATTTCAATGCGACCCGATACACAAGTCGAGAGTTATATTATCAAGGAGTTATTTATTTCAAAACAATATTATGTTGTTATTGATAGTAGCAATTTACCCGTTTCTATTCATTTTATGCGAGATAAGATAGGTGATTTTATAGCACTAGTCAGATTACAGTGTTTTTCGTATGCCCAATAGGTGCCCCTTTGTCTGAAAATACTAAAATACACTGTTATCTCTTTCTGCAATCAGGCAAAATTTATGATAAAAATGATTAAGCACACCTTAAACGGAGTATGAAGTAATGAATAATTATTCATTACAAAACCCAAATTAGTTGATAAGGGTCGATAATTCGCGTTATAACGGACCGTAATACCCTTTTTGGTAAATTTCAGCTGCGCGTTCTGAGTCATTTTCGAAAAGGTGCTTCACCGCGATCAAGATATCGTGACCAGACATATTAAACCGTTCCTTTACAACGACGACTTTCCAAAACTTTATTATAGTTAATAATACATTCAAAACATACCCCTGAATCATCATCGTTTGCAAAAATAAAGACCTTAATCTCGCGCACTTATATTTTATGCATATAATAAACACATGAAGGTTGTCTTTCGGTCAATCGGGCAGCCAGTTATCACATCTAGTGTGACGTATGCTTATGACACTTATGCGTTATTGTTTGGTTGGTTTAATGGCTATAAATTTAACTACATACCTACCGACATCGATCATATTTACCTAAATGACAGTGGAGTTTTTATAACGACTGGGGTTGGACAGAATTAAATTTTATTGCGTTGACAAATGTAAAATGTCACATGTCAAGGGGGGGCTAGACGATAAAGTCGATTCTTACCGGCGTCATGAGCTGCGGTGTAGCCAGCGGGCCAGCCAGGCTGGAAGTGAAGCTGATGCCGCTACCAAGATCGAAGTCACAGATCTTGACCGGGCACAGCCTGTCAGTGTGCACGCAGAGAATATTCTCCGGCTTGAGATCCCTGTGGGCCACGCCCTTCCCGTGTAGGAAGTGGAGGGCGTTGGCGATCTCACGCACTATCTCAGCCGCCTGCGGCTCTGAGAAATAGTGGTGTTCTTGTATGCGAGACAAAAGTTGTCCGCCGTTGATCTGGAACAATCGATAACGTTAAATTAGCAGCCCGGTAGTCAACTGTAGGTATCCTATTGTCCAAAAGACATTTGTTTTCAAATTCCCGATTTATCCTCCCTCATTACAAAATGGACGAGGCAATAAGAGTAAATTAGTTACTAAACGTTAGTTATTTAAGGTTGAACAACTTTATGATAAATAACCCTTCATAAGAGTTCATTTATACCATGAATCTTTTGTAAAATTCACTCCGAACAAATCCAACGTTCATTGAATTCGTATGAATAAGCTAAATATGCAGTAGCTTCGCTGACTGGGAATAATGCATGCTCTGACGCAGAACATCATTACCCAACTGTTTCTTCTGCTTGTTTTCATGATTAAAAGACAGTGTTGCAACCATGTCATGTCCCATTTAAAAGAATCGACGCCGAATAATACAATATGTCGATTTAAGCGGCAACGTGAGTATTGAACACAGTAGGTATACAAGCCTAGGAGGTACAAATAACAATAGACCATAAAAATAACGCAATAAGGTGCAATTCAAGAATCGTTCGAGAACATATGACACTGTGTGATTTGATTCTAGTGATGTCCAAGTATCAAATTTATGCTGTGTTTCATGGAGTAGGTATGTGTACTTTGTATTAACTCAGAAACGTGACGCGTACATCACGCGTGACTGAATAGGCCTCATTTTTTTCAATTGTTTAAAATCAATGTTAGAATAAATTGTATTCAGTACTTTGAACAACGTTAGGGAAGGAAGTAAAAGGGTACTCAGACGAAATAGCATATGAAAAACGATCCACATATTATATTATGACAATTTACACCAAAATAGTCATAATACCTACAAACACTGCATAGTTTCTTTAGGAGTAGGTATTATTACTGTTTGATCATAAAAACGTTTCTACGTGACACTTTATACGTTTTAGGTTTAATTGTTATGAGTTATTATAAGGTAGGTAATTGTGGAATAATTACGTAAGGATGTGCATTGTCTCCATAAATTTAATTACCAACCGTCGTAAGTAAATTAATTTATTATCAATTATAACATTATGTGACGCTTAACAATCAAACAATTAACTATAGACGTAGGTAGCATATCACATCTCAATTTACGTTTGTCACCCAAGTACCTACTGGAATTCAGAACCAGATACCAGAGTCAAACAAAGAAGCATTAAGTATAGGCACTGAGTTGACACAGGTAGTTCGGCTTATCACATCTACCGCGCCCTACGTAAACTATAGGATTATCATACACTTAAGAACCACAAGTCGTTTTATAACAGCACGTCGATTTATAAATATGCATGTTCGTACCCAGTAAAACAATATACTTACAAAATTAAAACAAAACACGTCCAGATATGCTACCAGTCACATTATAGAAGATACGGAACTTATTCTTTTTTATAGTTTTGTTTGATTGCTACAGGCTACTATCGCTTATTTATCTGTCTTTAAATCCAACCCAGAATTTAATTATCCACCTAAATCCGTATAATACGACTTATAGCATCTTAAAGGTATATTACGGAACTATTTTTTAGAAGCGCCCTTTGAAATCGGTCATGTACATACCTAAAACTAATATTATAAAGAGGAAAGATTTGTATTTTTGTATTTTTGTATTTTTGTATGTTTGTAATGAATAGGCTCCGAAACTACTGGACCGATTTCAAAAATTCTTTCACCTCTGGAAAGCTACATTATCCCCGAGTAACATAGGCTATATAATATCACGCTAGGTCTTATAGTCGCGGAGCAGTAACCGAAAATGTTTCAAAAACGGGGGAACAGTATCGTTTCTGAGGCCTTCCGTGGCGTGCGCTGAGCATATAGTTAAAGTTATACAAAAATGCTTTATGGGTGAATTGTTCATCTTAACATTATCTTTAAAAAAGTCCGCGAGAGCATATGTCTATCTTTTATAGTTTACCCATAACAATCGTAAAACTATGAAAATCTTAAGTCCCCCCGTGCGAAGCCGGGACGGGCCGCTATACCTAATAAGCCTATTCACTTCGTAAAAGGATATAGTTTGATGTTAAGCGTTAAAAGGCCAGTATGCCCGAGTCGAAAGCCTGTTCAGAACAGTTTGAGAAAAGTTGGAAAGTTTAATTTTAGACAAGTTATTTTCAGACGGTTATAAAATATAGGTACACGGGTGAAAAACGCCGTTCGGGGCAAAACGGCTCGCTTTGGTGCGACTTCGCAGTTTCAGCAGTTAAATTAAGACTGTTACGTGAAACGTTTCCAAAATTAGAAATAAATCCACAAAGTACCTATACACTTAATACATTAATCTTTAATTAAAATATATTTTTAGAATATGATAGGTAAATAACTTTCCGTATCCTCGTTGATATAATATCTTTAAGAAAATAGGTCATTTTGCTGTGTAACTTAACGTTTAATTTACAGTCTACGAATAAATTGTAAAACAATAGATCAAATTAACAGAAGAATTCCTTTTCATACGAACGCAAATATAGGTAGGTATATCCGTTATATTATACTTATGTTAATATGTGGAAAGAACGTTATTTACCCATATGCCACGTCTGACTCATTGAAGAAAATGCCAAAAGAATACCTGTGATATGCTATCATCTATAATAATAAACAATTTATTTAAACGCAAAAAGCGAATACGTAAATTCCATGATAAATATTCATGAACCCATCTGTCAACAGTCACGGCGACACACGATTGAAAAATATAATTAGCATTAATAAATCGTTCACGTAAGTAATTTAGGTATTTTTTTAAGAATTGTACAAAACTATTGACTATGTATAACCATTTACGCCTACAAAAATCGTAAAGTGTAGACAATAAGAATTATTTAAAATCGTTCAACCACTATTTGAGAACTCACTTATAACCTTATCTGCTTAGTAATATAGGATCTAATTACAGGGAAATGATCAAAGATAATTATGCAAAGTAATATTAATTGATCAGATTATTCTGCAATTTACTAGATTGTTCAATTGATGTTTTAGCACTATAGTCCATCGGGTATTGACCCCGCTGCGGTGGCACGAACTGTGTGTAATACAACGTTGCACCGAGTGAAAGCCTATTGCATCAGTATATGGTAAATCATGGATTAACCACTAGATACT
This sequence comes from Polylopha cassiicola, assembly GCA_038024825.1. Classification (NCBI taxonomy): domain Eukaryota; kingdom Metazoa; phylum Arthropoda; class Insecta; order Lepidoptera; family Tortricidae; genus Polylopha; species Polylopha cassiicola. The sequence continues at coordinate 4,901,295 of CP149052.1, read as the reverse complement.
ACCTATTCAATTATTTCCATGTGAATGGAAAGTAAATCATATATCACACAATCCATATATACTATTGCTATATACCAAATTACGTTGTAAGTTATTGTTAACTAACGCGAATTCTACAAAACATTACGAAACGTTGAAAAAATTATGAATGAACCTCACTAAGGCAAATAGTTTTTTTTTTTTTATATATAGACACTAACCTTTTCAAAGACAAGGTAAAACTTGTCGGTGTCCTCAAAGAATTCAATGAGCTGGATTATGTTTGGGTGTCCCTGGCAGTAGTGGAAGGTCTCCACCTCCCGGAACACCCGGGCGCGGGCGTGCCCCGGTACTTTGTCAATGATCTTCACTGCAAACTCTTGTCCAGTGTAGATGTTCACGCAAGTCTGCACCGAGGCGTACGCGCCCTCGCCCAATACTTCGCCCGTGAGCTTGTAAAGGTCTGGATGGAACAATAACGTCAATCAGTTTGACAGCCAGATATGTCATAAAATCTACAGAAATATAGATAGAGACCATACGAAAACTAGAATCAATTCAACATAAAAGGTTTTGACGGCCTGCTGGTCTAGTGGTCAGAGCTCCTGGCTACGAAACCGGAGGTTGCGGGTTCGAATCCTGCTACGGGCAGATGTCAGTGTGATGAACACTGGCATCTGTACCTGAGTCTTGGATGTCTTATATGTATTTATGTATGTTTATCCATTGTCTAGTACCCATAGTACAAGCTTTGCTTAGTTTGGGACTAGATCAATTGGTGTGAATTGTCCAAATATATTAAAGATATTATATTACTATTATTATTTATTTGGCTGATATTAGGAATTTAACAGAGTCAGTTTCGTATCTAATAAAATAGTATCAATTTAAATGAAAAGGTGATTCTAAAGGTCAGATCAGACAGATAGTGAATGCAATATTTACGAAATATTCGAATGAGAACTTAGTTCAATCTGATAATAAGGTCATTCGAAGGGTTCAGATCGCCTTGAGAATATTTAGAGAATGGGCAGAACATCAATCATTTGTATAAGTAAATACTCAAATTCCGTAATTTGAACGTAATTTAGTAAACAACACCGTAATCCTCAGTAACCTTGACACGGTTTAGAATAATAAATACTGCGGTTGACAAATTAAAGCCCGATAATTCGGTAACATTGTTTCCTGTTACAATACGATTAGGTCCACGAGGTAGTGAACTGACTCACTGTGTTTATACCTACAACCCTCGATGATGTAATGATTACAAATGAGACGGCTAGTTTCGCCAACAATGGTGCAAGTAAGACTGACCTTGGAAGCACGATGTGACGACCGAGCTTCCGGAGCGCTTCTTCCTGCGGCGCTTCCTGCGAGCCTCCTCCTTACGCCTCTGCAGGTCCTCGCTGTCGGGGATGGGCACCGGCGCGGAGGGCTCCGACCCCCGCGGGCTCTCGTCCGACTCCCGCTCGCTTGAGGACTGACTGCTGCAACGGCCTACGCCTGGGGACAAACAAAATTGAACTTTAATATTATCTTACGATGCTTATGATTAGGGGTGGAATGCGGGACAACCCTCCGAAGCTACAACCAAAGTAGAAAAACATGAGGAACCTACTAATAGTGCTAGGCAAGATAATATATGTTATCTGAATAGTAATTAATATCAATCTGTAATGCACGTAACAAAAGAGATTAAAGTAGTATTGTATCGCTAGACAGTACGCAGGTGTAAATTTTAGGTCAAACAACGACCTCATGAGTATGGCCAAGGAATGGAGCTAAAATGAGAGCATATCATTATTCTGCATTAATAGCAATACATAATTATGTAACCTGAATATTTAATATAAAGCCTGTTAATAAAATAAATTTTATTTTCCTAAGAACAAAAGAAACCATACGAACGGCGAAGTAATACGGATTGCGAACGGAACAGCGTTTACCTAACTAATGTTGTAGAGCGCAGAACAGAAATAAATGTGGGGTCAGCGAGGTGAAACTGGCAGTATTTAAAGATCTCCACAGCTGTAGAGAAGGAACATAGCAACAAGAGGTCACCTCGCAAACCAGAAGTGACCGAAGCATCGTTATCTACATTGAAAGGACGATGACCGGACTTAAACACCCAATGCTGAATCGAGAAGTCCCTTGTTTCCCAGAGGCCCATGAATAACGCACTGCATTATGTATGCTGCATCAGTACAATGGAGTGTATCGACAGCTCTCACTCAGCGAGCGTTTGGTGCCAACTGCCAGCCCATTGTTAGCGTGTTTTCACCGTATTAGCTTTTAAAGTGTAATATACTAGAATTGTGTGTGCTGCATACAGCTAATAGATTCATGTATGACCTCATCACAACCTATTGTTTCAGATAGGCGAAGACCGTTGCAGAACTTTTATTGAGTCCATCGCTCTTTCTTTCATAAGGTACACGACTTTTTCATTTTTTCCGCATGCAAATAATGAAATCAAATAGGCAAAAAACTGTCCAAATAGTATTTCGATTAATTCAAAAAGAAAGAATACCTCACGAACGTGACAAGGATTTCTTTCATCAATGCACACGTGTGCAACCGTCACGTATGTCATCGATATCAATAGATAGGTAATCTGTGGTGCAAGCTGAGTTGGCAAACAGCCTCGGTTCATCGACCGGCAACCGCGCCTGGTGCGCGCGCGCCGCGCCCACGTTACGCGACCGACGCGAGACGCGACTCGAGGCCGTACAAGCAATACTGCTTCGTGGTTCCTGATACCATCGACCTATGATCGCTTACGTCGGTTCGTAAACATTTCAATATTCGTCATCAACAATACGAATTGCAAAGGAACGACTAAGAACGAGATGAATGGTGAAATGTTAATATAAGTCGGCTTTTTAGCATAATCGGTGCGATCACGACTATCACGATAAGGACCAGCTAGCAGGGTGATGCAACTTGATTGTTAATGACAAGAACATCACGAAAAATTTTAAACTTCAAAGATACGACGTCGATAAATCTCAAAGCAATAAAACGTTTACCTGCAACTGAATTTAATTTATAAAACCGCGCAATTTAATTTATCGGATAATTTAGAGCTTTTGATATGCTCGCTGGAGACTTATATGACACTTAAATATTGTACATACATATTATTCGTAACAAAAATTTAATAATGCATGACCGTTACTGCTAGATGCAGAATAACGTTCATTCAGAGGATATAAAGAGAAAATAAACCTGTTCGGATAACAGAACTGCATTAGCAACAAAGTGACGTGCAGTTAAACTATCCATGTAATTGCACCTCTTAGTACTCGCAATTCGTGCGGTTTAGTGATAAAAGCGAAACTTAGCAACTAATTACACGCGATGAGGTCACCGTAGGACGTACTACTCGCATTAAACTAAACCGAATAAACACGCAATAAACGAACCAATGTAACAATCGCAGTTGCCTCCGAGCAGACACGCCCACACGAGGTACAATCGCCCGTTCAAACATAGAAACTTCCTGTTTATGTACTAAATAACATAAAATAATATTACCATATTTAAAGGCAATTATTTGTTTTGGTTCGGATTATTAGTAAACTTTTATGCGTTGGAAGAAGTAACAGAAATAACTGGGACTACGCACATGCCCACTAAATATCCTACTGAGAGCAGTATAAAAACTGCAGAACATTCATGATTTTCTATTGCGTCATACATTTGATAGTCTCAAAATTGAAAATGTTGCTGCTGATTATTTTATTTTAAGAAAGACTTTGTTTGATAAGTATTAGACTGAAACCTAGAAGTCGCCTAGAATACTAGGATCTAGAACTAGATCTAGGATCGCATGTCTGTCGCGTGACAATCGCCTCCACGTGGCATCACACTCGCCCCGCAACGTGGCTATTGTTATGTAAAACTTCTGCGACGTGACACAGCCGGCAAAGCAAACATCTGTACTAATTGTCAGTGTTACCAGAATTGCCAGATCTATATATTATGAGTCAACTACAAAAGCAATCGATAACAACAACTGTATTTATTGCTAACAATAATATGCTCGGCTAGAATTGAATCCATAATTGACAATTACTTCAGCTGCTGTGCGTGGAATTATAAAGTTGGCTATTAAATAGTTAGAGAAGTTACTTTACTTATTCAAAATTTTCTCATTATTTAACAACAAGCATGTAAGAAGCATGAAATGATTTCAAAAATTTGATTGGTTGGGTAAATGCAGGTCGAATGTGAACTGATCCGTCGTTGAGAAGTTCTTGTATTCCAGCAACTCCAAACGGACGGATCTGCTCCAGTTCCAATGCGAATCAATTAAGAAACATTTTTTACTTCTTGTTTGTCTACCTAGATTCCTTTGGTTCAAGTAAGTTTCTTCTTGGTTTTTCTATCAAATCAGATTTCAATTAGAGTGGCGTCAACATACATTTATGGTCCAAATATGTCATGGACGTTACTGCCCTTAGCATGCAGATTTCTATACTTTCTAATCTGGTTAGTAGCATTTACGCTTGGGCACGAATGCACTCTCTCGGTTGCCGAACGCAAGCCTTTAGACTTTTATTGTATGTATACCCTTAAGCAGCTTTGAAACAAACACTTTCTAATTGCAAGCGGATACCTTTTAGATACTGTTTTTCAATCTCGTTAGCTATATTACACCGTCTAACGTTTCGCTTTAGATAGCCAAAGTAAAACTATTTACCAGGTACAATCTACGCTACCACCGTAAATTATAATTATTATTACCGAAGTGAACCGAGTTTATAAATTGTCTTGTCAGTGAAATTGTCGGGAGCAACCACCGAACGCAATCATATGTCTTAGAAACTTTAAGGACGATGCAACCTCACATCCAGCTTTCCCACTTATTCGTCATCAGTCATTTATTATTACTTATAGCTATAGACGACTGCAACTATAAATGATAGCATAGGTTTATTCTGAGCTAGGGTAGCCAAAAATAAACGTAGCCCTATGCAACTACATACATTCGGGACAAAATCGATTTGTAGGAGTAAGGCGCAATAGAAGATGAGGAGCGAGGGAGAGGGGCTGGTATTACGCCGGAACGGGCGTGAGCAGTCACGGTCAAGGTTACTCAGCTTCACTCGGCCGATAGACACGATTGACTGACTCTAATCAACACTGAAATGTTAATTGTGTTCGTACTAAAATTTAATGCACTAGAAAAATCTAATATGCCTATAAGAAATAACATTTAGTGTTCTGGTCTTAATGAACTTTTAAAAGATTCGTTGAAAGTTTGTACCGTAATTGAGTAGGTATATGTGTTGGTTGTTTTAGCCGGTGACCTTGACAATGAACGTGGTACCGTCACGCTTCGACGGTTTGGTTGAAACGATTCCGAGGGGAACAATAATGAAGTTGCGTTAAATTTTCTACGCATTCCATTGCGATTTGATTTGTTTGCATAACATTAAGAAGGTTATCATAAGGATTTAGCTACCCAATTATAAGCGGTGCTTGTTCTGTTTATATGGGAACACTACTCGTGGCAATTTTCACAGCAAAAGATTATATTTACAAGTAATTTGGATAAAATGAATAAGTTAAGCAAATAAACAAGAGTTCCTAAAAAAGAACTATCAAAAATATTTAAAGGAAATGGGTGAAATTAATTATTTAACCTGCAAAAGATATTTCTGTAGCCTATGGCAGAAGAAAGCTCGTGTTCTATATAATTTCAGCTGCGGCCTAAAAACTGATTTACGTTTTTCGCTAAGCGTACCAAATACCTAGTTGATTGATTTTTTTTTATGTAAAATAATCACTATTGCCTTTTTGTTGAGTAGTTAAAAAATGATAACACACGACGCATCATTAACTTTCTGGTAAATTATTTATGCAATATCAGCGCGCATTGCACGGATTTACCACGTAGGTATCGGTAATTCATTGTAGCAAACTGATTCAAGTAAACAAGTCTCAAATAACGTGCATCCTGTCAGCGATATCGGTTTACAACACCAAGCATTTTTTGGCGAATATGATTGAAGTGTTTAAAATAGTTGTTGCAAAATATTATTATTATAATCATGTACTTACACTTGCATAGGCCGGAAGAACGGTCAACGTCCGCGCGAATGGCTATGAACCCTGACATTTCAAATTACTTCATACTCAGTAAAAAGGTACTCAATATTCAGCAAATTATACTCTTGAACAAATTAATTTTACTATTTTTAGATTTTTACTATATTTGACTATCGAAATTAAGATATGCTTCAAACCTAGTAGCTTGAACGACACCGCAAAACTACCTCCTTCCTCGTAACAGAGAAGTACATAAATTGAACTGACCTTCATCAACAATGCAAAAACCTATAAAACTAAGATAGACCGCCGCGTCACACCGGCTGTAGTGCATGATGAAAACGATGCAATTGCTGCACCGATTTATCGTCTTGACTATGGTCAGTGAGGAATACAAATTGGTCATAAAATATACTCAACAATGAACATAGGTACTAGTATGTTCTATTGACTATTAAGTTTATTATTCAAAATCTTAAACGTAGTTATTATGCTTTATGCAGGAAGTAAACCTTTACAGACAATTAACCGGCTCTTCAGAATGAAGCAGGGATGATCGTAATGTTATGAAAAAAGTGACATGACAGGCGGTAGTTTAAAAATTTTATAACGACATTTTCTGAAGCTTTGTAAGTTATTATAGGGGTGGAATGCAGTCGTGCTGGTTAATCCTTTGTCTTTTTTTGGTCTTTATTATTTCAATGACAATAATTAAGTTTTGATTCGAAGATGATGCTATCTCGCTGAGTTGTATTTATCAATATAATGAAACCAATATTTTTATACATCACGTATAGCAGAATCAGCAACCGGCATATCTACATAGACTACGTAATTGTACATAAAAAAAAGTTTGCCTTCGAATTAAGTGATTGTATCGACAGCACCAAGTACACCGACACCGGTCAGTGAGCAGAATCGTCGCAAACAAACAAAACAATAAAAGATCCACTTACCGCTATCTACACTCTCTTCGGATATTTTCTTCACCATTCTGATGGCCGCCTGATGCGTTGACACAGCAATATTGAAATATTACGAGTAGGTGTACTACTCTTGAAAAGCCGCTTTCAAAGTTGGTGCGGCCGCCTTCTCGATGTGAAATCGGGACGACAGAAAATTAAATGCAAAGATGGAAAAACTAAAGCACCACGATCGAGAAGGATTTACGGATAGTGCGCCAAAAGGTAATAAACAAACACTGCTAGAAGGCGGAATTAAAAAAAAAACTGCTGGTGTGGTTAACGATCCATTCTACACACGCCCGCCCGTCCGATGTTCTGAAATCCAACTGAATATGTTTGAGTGGGTTGGGGCCGCGAAGCCGGCTCGACGCGCAGTAGGCACCCCGCCCGCGCCCCGCACTTCCCCGCCAGCTGCGTCGTTGTTGTACCCTCTTCTCTCGCGCATGCGTTCTCTCGCTCACTCCACCACTGACGTGTTTATATTTTTTTATAGTTTATTTTTTTAAGAAGATGCTCACATCGTCAGTGTATGGTGTGATAGTTACGTCTTCCTGTTCGGAATTATTATTACTAGCCATATGTTTTAATAAGGTGTCCATTTACAGAAATAAAAGATGCCTTTTCAAAATTTTGCAAAGCTCTTATCAAAATTTTGAAAACTTATTTCAGTTAAGTATCTAATTAGGTATGTAAAAAAAAACTAACTGAAGTAAATAATTATCAAAACTTTAATTTTTATTAACTTCAAAGTTAATCATAAAACACCGGTAGGTATGTTAATTTCAAACCACAACGTAACTCCTACTCATTCACAATTCAGGCGTTACTCACCAAGTCTCAGCTATAACATACTTCCGCAGTAACGTTGCATCATTCTAGTTGGACAGGACGTAAAATCTTCGTTTCTTGAATCTGTACCTATGCACGTAAACATTCACTACGTATTTTCTTCGGTTCGGTTTATTATCCGATATAAATAAAAATATCTAATTAAGTACCTAAATTATCTTTTCCTTATAAATTATCTTTTCTTTTAATTGGTACTCGGTTTTTAAGCATAATCCTTATAAGAATACATCTAGATACTTACAAGAATACATGGGACTTCGGTCACCTTGAATGATGGGCACCTAAAATTTTCATTTGATTTGTTTCTTCAGGCACGGGTCTAAAATGTTTGAAGGCCACTTATGGGTTCCAGTTTTTACTTAACAATTCTTATCTCATATTCTTATTGGTAAGATGGTGATGGAGGGTTACGCAATAAGGGCTCCTTTGTCTTCCCTTTTACAAATGACCTTCGCAGGACGTTTGTTGACAAACAACCTACGGGAACGGCTCGGCGCAGCACGCACGTGGTGCGAGCCAACCGGTCCAACCGGCAACCGGCAGCCACGCCGCCATGTTTGTTGTCACGCCACCCATCCGTCCCTCTCGTCAGTCTCTCCACACTCCTCTAACTCGTTCTATATTCCGTCTCTATCCCCCACGCATCTTATGTCTCGCTCGGAGGCCTACGTGACTGACAATAACAAAAACATAACCCTTGCAATTACAGCAGCCAGTTCAATACACAGCGACTTTGTGAATCTAAGTGTTCTTCTGTGCTGGCGATATAACAATCAACATTTCTGCATTTAAATTTAGTACATTTACAATCTACATAGTTAATGAATAACTACTAACGCAAACTCAGTAGGTTTTTAGCGTGCCAATACCTACATAATTAATCATTATAAAACTTTCAAGAGACATTAGCGGTGATAAGGTTTTAGATTAGAACTAAATTATTGATATACAAGTAACTTATCTTTTAAGTCAAAACCAGTACCTATTACCCTCACTAGTGTCATGAGTACGCTCGCACTCGAATGAACTCTTAAAAGCATCCATCTTCTTATATATAAAATCTTATATATAAAAATGAGATCACCATAACCACTCCATTACCAAATCACCATAGAGCATATTGCGGCATCGCAAACAAAACTAATTACACCCCCATCCCTCCTTTACGGAAGCCAAATGTATGCAAACAATTGCACTTTTTGCTACCGTTAAACTCGATGAATTCGCACTTTCCCTATTCCTGGAATCGACGGTTGAGGGGGGCGATGCGTAGTCCGGCAATCGTTAGTCGTTACGCATGGGCATCCCCACGGGCCGACGGTTAAGGGCGCTACCTGAAGCTTGCGCAAAACAATTCGGGAGTCGTTCCTTTGTGAGACAAGGGAACAAAGCTCTCGACTCCCGTTCTCTAGTACCTCATTATTGTCCTTTGTACATGAATCGAGCTTACAAACTCAACGGGATTTTCTCAAAGAGTTTAAATGATCCCTAAAGCTTTGGGACTAATGAGTATTATACATATTTGAATGAAGGATTATTTCGGTATTTAGTATTTTCGTAGCTGTAAGTCCATTAAGCAAGCATAAGGGTTTTGATATTCGTAGCAATATAGGTAAAATAATAAGGCATATATACTAACCACTGGAAAGAATTTTCTGTATAACAATGACGATATCTTCATCCTCGTCCATGTTGAAGACATTCTGAAACAAAAGCCTCATTAAACAATCTTGTCAGCTATTAAGTGATCAACGTGTAACAGAAGATTCACATTATAGTGCGCCCGTTGATGCTATCCACATAACGCTTGGGTACATTTACGATCGACTATAAAACCGAGTTCAAAATGAATCTTCGGGCCCCTTTCTTTTGCATCTCCAACGAAAATAAAGCTCAAGTTACTTATTGATAGCGTCGATTTTTGAATAGAGTTCAAAATATTTAAATTGCTAGCAGAATCTATGGATAGGTTTGGTTCAGCGGGTGCACAGGGGTATTCCCGTTGATCAAAAGTTTTTGCCCTTTTGTGTCGGGGCGAGGCTGCGGGCCGGTGTGCGCCGCGTCACGTACTCCAAGTGCACCTGATGAACAAAGGACTGCATTTGGGGACTCGAGAATTCGGGAGGAACTTTGTTTAACGCTTCTATAAAGCTTAAAACATTTTGAGAATTCTAAAATGAACCCGAGCCATTCATAACATGTATTAAAGTTGAAATCAAAATGTTCACTGTTTTCTACGTGCAAATGTATCACGTTATTACGTAACTCGACAGTTTGTTGATAAACTTAGTGGACAAACTTTAAAATCTGCATGTAAATATGACATCGTCGGCGTATTTAATTTACGTCAATTAGTCTGAGGAGTAGAACTGTAGAAAAAGATAATGATAAAATAGCATAATAGATAAAAAGCAATTTTTTCATATATACTTTATATATTACTAGCGACCCGCCCCGGCTTCACACGGGGGCTATAAACCTTCCTTAAGAATCACTCTATCTATTAAAAAAAACCGCATCAAAATCCGTTGCGTAGTTTTAAAGATCTAAGCATACATACGGACATACAGCGAAAGCGACTTTGTTTTATACTATGTATTGATAGGGCGGAGGAACATAAGTTTGAGAAAACATCAAATATTACACGTACGAAAATCGCTACGTAACATTCATTTAGGTAAAAGATTTGAGACTACACAGGCACTCAAAACCCAATAATGTATTACCAACGAATAACCAAGACCAAAAACACCTAAGTACTATACAACAAATAAAGAATATTTGATTCAGGTTATGCTTTGTAATTTTCAGAGTTCATTGATCCACGCCCACGCCGGAAATCTTGTTTCGGAATTGATTGGATTATGAAACAATAATAACGAACGAACCTAAATATCCATCCAATTGAAGAACAGCGAAAAAACTGATCAAGTGCGAATCTGGCTCTGAAGTCTCATTGTCCTCAATTTAGATTCCATTCCATTCAATCAATAGAATTTCAAATTTCAGATATCTAACAACCTTTTACTAAAAGTCTTATGGTTCACTTTAGAATTTAAAGTTTTCATTGACTCAAATGATTATGTCAATAAAAATAAAACAGTTGAAAGTAATCTTCTGAGATAAGTGACAACTAAAAGCAACAGACAAACAGAAGAAAATTATTTAGTCTATTTAACACCATATCACCATATCGCACCCCTAGATCTAAAGGGAGCTAACTCAAAAAAAGTAACTTTTTCGGGAGAGGCGAAATTGTTGTAAGGAATCGGATCCTTTTTTTTAGCGTGTGTTTAATTTTTAATCTTCAGAATTTTGAGTTAGCTCCCTTTAGATCTAGGTGTGCGATATATTACACGGTCACCCAATACAAGGTTGCGGAAACCGTATTTGCAATGCTGATTTATACTATTTGCGCTGTTCTATGGTAGAAGATATATTATGTTTTAAACATTTATGAGGCCCAGCGCGATAAAGTGAGTCGACAACCTTACTCACATTTTTTTTTTAATATCGGGGCCTCTGTGAAATAGAGACGTCAATCATACTTAGGTCCGCAAAAAATGCTCTTACCGACTCAATTTAAACTGCCTACGTATATATTAAAGTTTAATCTAAGATAGTAAGTAGGTACCTATTTATTATAATTACTTATTAGCTACCAAAATCAATCAAAGTCTGCTCATTGAACTAAACTCAAATTAATGTAGGTACCTACAATTTCTTTATACTCACATCCCTTAGAATCTAGAGACGTATTAATACTGACCGTAGGGTCGATACAAACTTAAACTACTTAGAATTTGCAATATAAACCTTAAAACGTAGTCTTCTAGATTTAAAGGTTATTAGACAAACCTAACAGTCAGGCTAAGTCAAAATAGTTCGCAAAATGGTTTCGTGGCAGCCGGCGGCTGGTTCCGATGTTCAACATAATTTAAGGCAAACTGGCATATCATCGCATCAATGAATCATCAAATTGAACTAATGAATTAAAACAAAGCAAAATTACAGTTGAATAAATCCATTTATGTGTTACTTCGGCTAACCTCAGGTTGGTGTTCCAGGTCCAATAGTATCATTTTCAGAAAATCTTAAACATGATTAACACATTATTCAGAACAGATGGCTTAAAACAAACCCTGTCAGGTCTTCACCAACTGAACTAAATATTATTACAAATAAATAAGAGTCTACCCACCTAATATATAATAAACCACGTGTCACACAGCCTTCTGCGTAAAAATATTTTGCCGTTAAAATTAAGTTAAAATAATTAACAAACCAAGAAAATATATAAATTTTAATACCCATTTATCAAACAGGAAAATACGACCTTATAAACAAAAGACTGCAAGTACAGAATATAGATTAACTGGTACCTACCTACGCCGCAAAACCACAAAAATACAACAATAGCAAATTGTACATAAACAATTATTATGGGTTATTGATAAGAAGTGCATAACCGGTTGTGATTAATTAGAATACAAATGGGTCATGTCATGTGTATAGCAGTAACCGCAAGACAGAACTAACACTTAGTGTGAGAGATAAACCATCCCACTTCTGCTGAATGCGGTTAACACGTTTTAACCATTTAAAGTACACTAACACGTTGTTAACCTAAAACGCATAGCAAAAGAAACGTACTTAATGCAGTTGCACCATGTAACTTTAAGCATCGCATTACGGCGATAAAAAGTGCATTTTTTTCATTGACGCAAATAGGCGTTAATGCATCAGCGATTACTATCAAGCGCCATGTTTGGTGAAATACTTATTTCAAGTAAAAAAAATTAATATTCAGTAAGCGTGTAAAGAGCGAGTCGAAAAATATTTCGCTCTTGATTAGTTGTTGATGGAAGGTATGACAAACAAGTTTTGCTTCAACATCAAATTTCGAAACTTATAATATTATAAGAGTTAAATTACACTTGTCGAGGGTTACACGTTCCCGCTGTTCAAGGCCAGACCAATATTGACAATTCAAATGCCCGAAAACATCCATCTTTTGCAAACCAAATTCGAGTTCGTTGTACTTTAAAGTTTCAATGATATTACTAGCGCATAGCGAAAATATTCCCTTGGACAGTTTGATACTGTACGAAAATGAGCATTTGATAAAATTTGTTTTCGAAGCGAAATCATTATACCTACGTGATGTAATTTATTTTTCGTGCTATCATAAAATGCTCCAAAGTCTACCACAAACTCACAAAGGCTTAAGTAACAGACTAATAGCATATACTTATTATATATTACACGTGTTTACCTTTTTTGTGTGGGTCGAAAGTATTAAGAAGCAAATTTGAGACTGCGCGTTATTGTACCTATCGTCCACGGAGCGAGTTAAAGAACGAGTTATGCCGCGACTGAGAGCCGTACATGATGTCATCTTCGCGACTAAGTATACTTATACAAAACGTAAAAGTACGTACCCATAGCTCTATATGCAAACAAATTTTACATGGAAAGTTCCAACGCTAGCCGTGTTATAAACCCAGAATCGTCTCGTATTAAAATGTATATATCAAACCTTGATTTAGTGTCCTATACTGACTGTTTAGTAGCTCACTCGGATTATAAAAGGAAATTGAGTATATCAAGATTCAAGTCTAAAACCAGTCATGTATAAACAGAACGTTTAGCTGTAAACAAGCTATTACAATTCAACGAGAAAATTTATTTCTCTCGAGTGGATATTCGGTCAAGGTGCACGTATATTATTTTTATTAACATTTCAGTTTAAATTCCGGACCTGTACAAAGTTTCTGAAACGCAATAAAGTAATCGCCTTAATTAAATACAAGACTGAACCTTATATAAGTCAACAGAATTGATAACGCGTCAACGTAGTCGTAATAGAACAACTTTTTGTAAATTAAAATAGTATGATATATAGGTATATACCTACACATAATTATATTAAAATAATAAACATGATTGATGCGTCTCGATAACCTGAGGCTTACGCACAGTATGATAGTGAATAAATAAACGTTATAGAACCAGACGAAAACAAATATTGGTTACACAACCGACGACAGAAATAAATTATCACGAAGAAACACGAGATAACCAGTTCATTTACCATATATGTATACGCTGTACAATCATAAATACCTACCTACTTATATAGAAAGGATAAAATGGAATGGAAAGAAAAATAACGAATGAGCTGATAGATAGAAAAAAAGGACTATTATCAAGAGTTCAATACTTCGCAAAAGAAATACCCAATATTTTTAAAGTCAAGCTTGTAAGTCTTTAGCTCTATAATGGGAAGTAAGTTCAAAATCATCATGCCAAAGTAAAATCGCGTACATCGCAGAAAGGACTTACGAAATTGCAATAGCTTCTTAATATTTTACTGCAGAGCCTTATAAAAGATACATTTTAGACAAATTTTCATGTCTCATGTCATTAGAGATTCTGATATCCTCTGGGTCAGTTGTCATATATAACGCCAGCAAGACTGGCCTTCAGATCGATCAAGTCGCCCAAAGTTAATTATCAACACCCACACTTACTGTATTTGGTAACTAGGTCGTTTATCGATTGCCCCCAACCTAACCAAGGTTACGTCAAAAAGCGTAATATTACTAATAATCACTTATTACTGAATCCGTACAAAATCGTCTACTTCAACTGGAAGACGCAACAGGCAGATTCCCCGATAAACTTAAATAAAAATGAAACAAAACTAATGAAATGTACAATTAATGTTTTGAAGATATCAATGAAGAAGACTCACTAAACGTTATCAGATAAAGATATATAATGACAATTCTCTTAAATTTTCGTCACAGTTCTATTCTGTAATTGAATCAAGTTGCAGACGACTGGTCGCTTCAATGTGTCACCATTATATTGTATATACAATGTAAAACATAATATATACTTTTATATTTACATACAAATCTGCATTTGCTTATCATAGTGCAACTATGTTAGTCATATACGCAATACAGTTCATGTTATTTGTAATTACTTTAACCATCCATGACCTGCTTATCCGAGTGGTGTTATACAGTCATTATACAGCTATAGTGGAATGATCACACCCTCACGTGATCATGGCTTCATGATCATTCTTACAATCTTTGACGATAACAAATCAGTACTTATTTGTGTACCTTGGATATCAACAGTTTTGTTTACATTTTACGTAAGTATCCATAATATATAAATAAATACAAAAATATTCTTCAGTATTCTACTAGTTCGCAACGAAAATGTTTTTAGTACGAGTATTATCCTAGTTCGCCGCTACAAAATAGTCCGACGATCTTTATTAAAGGTCGCTGGAATCCGCTGGATGTGGGCGGCGCGGGATTGGTCTGTGTGGAGAACCTTAGGGAAGACTTAAGCAGTAGACCATTTTCTATTGAAAAAGATGACGATGTCAAAGTCAGTAGAAACATAACATCAGAACACTTCTAAACTTCTTATGTGGCCATCATCCTTGCTGGATCGCAACCTCTAAAGCACCCATGGCCATTAAAAACGCCAGACGCGTTTAATGGCATTTGCCAATAGATAACGGAGCAGAGGTGCCTAATGGGTCGACTACAATTCACCAGTCAAGGTCAATCTATTTAAATCCTGCCCGAGTTCGTGTGTACTCATGAGCTTTTTACGCAGTGATAATAAGTAAGTAGGTACATCTCTATAAAAATAAGTTTACCTATGCATAAATAGTTAATGATCAAAGTAATATAATCAAGAATAGTCTTGAACAAACAACGAAGTAGGAAGAAATTACATTACGGTTTCTTTGAATACCTAAGTATCGGCACTCTTATCGCAGTGTAAATTGATAAGTACTGGAGCGCATAATTGATTACTAATGTTACATAACGGATCAGGTGAACACAGGTTACAACGATTACGTAACAACATAAGACAACCACAAATATCAGGTTAATCCAGCAACATCACCTTTTCTGTTTATTTGGTCACGATTCCCATAAAAGCAAAATCAGAAAAAAAATACACAAAAACCCGGCCGACCTTGAAAGATTCCATTCGCAAATTTGATAGAGGAGTTTAATCTAGTTGTATAATAGTGCAAATAACAGAAAAACATGTTACAGAGAACCATATTAAAACATCGGTTTATATTTCAGCAGATGATAAGATAGTGGCAGATAAGCTTATTGCGCAGCAATTCATTTCCACATTCATGGAATGTAAACAAAAGATAGTGGACGACGTGTACGCTCATTTTCAATTTGCTCTTAGCAACAAATGAATGAGCTACCTCGTGGATAATTTGGCATTGTCCGACTTCTATAGTACCTTGGTATTTGACAGACAGTCGACACCTACACTAACCTACATTTACAATTATTACACCCGTAAGTTATTTCACACTAAACGCTAACGAGACTTCGTTTTTGTTTAGTTTTATATTTTTAAAACATTTATTGTTGAGAATTATGCTCGCTCTAAGCCGGATATACAACTTCATACTCATCACAATTACTGGATGTGACTTCGCTCATCAAAACGTATCCCTTGTTTAATTTACAATATTTTAGTTTTATTCATAACGTTATTTATTATCACATTTTTCAAAAATAACATAGGTTCCTTGCATATGACCAAATAGCTAAATGCAAATACGCAGTAAATGATACCCTAAACCGAAAACACATTTCCGCACGTAAGGTGTTGACTAATCGGGTTTCACCATATCAATCAACAAAATCATATAATCTTTAATAAGAAAACTAATCGAGTGAATAGCAAACAATGACTGTTTGACATAATTAAGCGAGTTCTAACCGAAACTAATAAATATTAAGTATGATTACAATTCAAAATCAAAGACTGCTGAATAATAAACCGATTACCTATTTCCTACAGAACAATTGTTGGCTAACAATGCTATTTAAATGCAAAAAGCCGAATTCCTAATGTATATCAATTAATACAATAGATCGCGTAAAAAATTCAATCTGTTGAAATATCAATATTTCTTATTACTTCTGGATTCAGAGATTTAGTGATTTAAACTCAAACTAAATGGTTGGGTTATTTATCAAAACGCCACAATATTTTGACATTTATATACAGAGAAAAATATTGACCGAATCTAACAAATTGACTGCTGATAAACTTTTTTTGGTTGCCTTTGGAACCGACGTGAAAGGGCAATCCAATCACAAAGCGCCAATTCACTAAATTATAAAGTCACAAGTTACTCACCTTTACTAAACTCATAGCATCAAGTATGTTGTTACGATACGGTTTATCAAAGATACCGGTAAATCTTTTCTATGGAACCTATCAAAATAAGATGAATTGCCTTTGTGTGTAATTTTCAGTGAAGGAGGCTGGCACGTCATCCGTTTACTTAACCCGAATTTCGCACATTCGCTGAACAAGCAAACTGTAAAACCTCCGAGCTCTAAAAACGTTAATATAACCAACGTGATAATGGATGGCAACGAAATCTCTCGGCACGTTAGGTATTTGCCATGACAAATCGGAAAAGTACGACAAGTCGATAAATAACAACAAGTTACGACATCAATAATCAGTTCTACAAAAGCAAATAAACAGCAGGGTTATAAATAAATAAATGACTCAAAATACTTGACGAGTATTATGATTGTTATGTAATTTAGTTTGTTGACGTCGTTGTAGTAGTAACATGGAGGACGATGTGTGCAAACTGGGTCACCGTGTGATGTGTGGCTGTGTGCAGCAAACAGCTGATGACGGCCGTTAGGTCATTGCCCTCTAGTAACGAGGCCAACGACCCCCTTCACCAACCCCCTTCGGGGACAGGTGAATGAAATACCCGATTAAATTCCAAAACAGAATGTAATGCTATTGAAGTACAGAAAATATGAATACGAATACGATTTTTCATTAAAGTAATAGCTAAACCCAAGGCTTCTAGGAGATTACAAAAGCAAAGTAAATATAATACACATTGGAATGTAAACAGTATTAACAGATATAACTCGCGTATCTTTATTTTATTTTATTTGATGACATTTAAATCCATTAGCAGTTGTTTCATTCAAATGTGTAATAACCGCAAAGGCATCAGAAATTCTTAAAAATAATATAATTAGAAAATATATGTGGTGAATTAAAATCCACGTTAAAAAAGAAACAAAAATGTTAATATGAATACATCCTTTCCTTTATAAAATTCTTTTTATATTTACCTATATCGTAAAATTGTGCACAATATTGAATGTAATACTTGTTATCTTTTAGCAGTACCCACACCAATAACTAAAACGATTAGGGCCCCCAGTTCAACTGCGAGTATTGGTATATCAGACGAGAGACTTGGCACACCAGGCCACACATTTGCGGCTCATAGATTTCAAATGTGGTCGTCTTGTTTGTTCCCGTTGAAAACGAGTGGGATAGTATTATGCGTGTGGAATTGTTTCTCGGGGTCGAGCAACTTTAAATCGGCCTTCTGGTGGGGACCGACGCATCAGCTCAGAGATTACAAGCCGCTGTAGTAAACAGGCCTGCGTTCTCTGAAGCACGTACGCAGTGCTCGCCTGGTGGCCTTGCGCACTTTGTAATTGGGCTCGGAAAGGGAAAACAATTTTACTAGAGATCATTTCAATAGATTTTTAAAGGAACAAGATAATCTATACTAGGTAGCTACCATTTGTAGGTGTAATGGGAAATCACTGTACGTAAATTATTCTTCTTAACTATGCAAAATTTAAGAATAGAACTCTTCGTTTGAGAAAACGGGACTCAGCCAGTATTCAAAAGTAATATCATAAAAAACGACGTCTTTTTAATTCAATGACAATCACTCAAAACGCCGTGTTGGCAAGGTTTCCGTCAGTCCGAGCACATCTTTTAACAACATTCTAATATGGTTAGCAAATAGAAATGTTAGCGCTAAGTGCGTTTTGGTTATGGTTAGGTGATAAACAGAATATTTTTCTGACGGATCGTATGATCGTTGATTAGCTGAGCGGGCGTAAATATTGACAATTGGCAGCGTTGGCACAATTGGAGTTATGGCCGTGATAATTTAAGTTAGAATTAAATTTGGCGTCCATTTTGTATGTAAAAAAGAAAAACCGTGTCTATGGTTAACCGAGGCAATGCCTAGACTCTATAAAGGTACGACTTTATTTATTCGGAATATTACATACGTATATTTCAATATTCAGAAACTTATTGAATGGACAATGTCTCTTTTTTTTGCTACCATGTAACTATTCTTACACTCATAATGTAGCATAATTTGTTGATGCTTCTGGGCAAAATACAAAATGAAATTATTCAATTTAAATATGAAATAAACGTAATCTTATTCAGATCTTACGTTAAAATTATGTAAGTAGGATACACCTGTACTTACTGTGCTCATTATAAACAAAAGATGTTTATATCTATACGCTACAATACACCTACCTACTTATTTATTAGGTTAGATAAGTACCTATTTATCAGGAGTTTTGGAACTTATCAAATATTAAGGGAAAATTACGAAGTACCTTTGAATCATACCTACTGCTGTAACAAGTTCCCATGATAACAAAAAACTTTTAAAACAACAAATTAAATATGTACCTACTTACACAAACCCATAATTTCCCATTTAGGGCTTTGTTGTAATTTTATTAAATGTTTGTGAACCGTTCTAATATTATTCAGGGCTCCCTATTTTTCTCTTCCAACAAAAGATTTGACAAACATAAAACATTAAGTAGGTGATAAAATGCTTACTGGTTCTGAATCGCATTTTTTGGGAACACTGATAAACATTACTGGTACTTCTGGTACACTTGTACCGTAAGTTGTGTATATTGGATATATTATTTTAAATATGTATATAAAATCACACATAATTTGAAGGGTGCGTCTATAGCACAATGTGTGAAAATGAGACTTATAAGTCTTCTTTCTTATCCGAATAGCAAAACAATTCTTACGAAAATACCTACCGATTCTTAAAAAGAAAACAGGAAAATAATAAGAATAAAAAATGATAATGACGAAAACTGTCCCCGGGCCGTCAGTTAAAAGAAATCCGAATCTTGAACATTTTCTAATTAATCGCGCTCTTGTTTGTTTACGATCGGTATTCTAAATTTAGGCGGTACTTGTACTTTCTCGGATGTTTTGGCATCGAGAACCGAAAACAAAATTGTGATCAAACTCAATACGCTCATAATGTCGGTACGTATGTTTACCTAACATTTGAAAGACGCGGGGAATCTAAAGTCATTTGAGACATGTGAAATTAGCACCACAACTGGACCAAAATAACTATTAGATCATTAGGTATAATCAGACCAATTAGGAGCGAAGAAAATCAAATCAATTCATAAAAGTGAAAAGCACAAGTAGATACATCAAAAGAGTAAATTGATCAGGGATTTATACGTCAAATCGAAATATACCAAACGAATACTTTAAAAAAAAACGTCAGTATTAATGTACCTCTTTTGAATTGTAGATGTGTGTGATTAGGCCAATAGACCATATCATGTATTTATATGTGGTTAATGTTTATATGAATGTTTGACGCACGTGGCGATGTATCGTACGACCGCCGTGCGTCGCATCCGTATCATTCAAACAGATTATAGGCAGACCCAATACATGAGTGTTTGAAGGTAAACTTAAAAATAAAATTTTGACTCTCTAGGAAAAATGCTCAGGACCCAATCTACAATTAATGATGTTGTCGTCAAATCAGCCCCCTGATTTGATTGACACTTGGTTTAAATGTTTAAATGTGATCTCAATTGACTTGTAACACGGTAAGTGAGATAATGTTTAAAATAGTTTAACAGAAGACAACCAGTATTTTCGTTTATAGACAAAAAATTCAACCGTAACGCTTGACGCGTTGTACAACCAAGTAGTTAACATAATCAAAGGGCTGTCTGAATCATGAAAAAACATGTATTGCGTGAAATTCAGATATTATAATAATTAAGAACGCTTATGCTTTTTACTCACGTCCGTTGTCAAATTGATTTCTTGGCAACCGCTCTTTCCGACAATATCTAGGGTAAAGCCTTACCATTAACAAAATCGTTACAATCATCTATTCACATTGTATTACTTTCTTGGAATAGTCTTTCACTACAAAACTCGTGTGATTTTATATTAACCTTTATACTCTTTTTTAATGTCTATCATCACGTAATCTTCTTCTTCTTTCTTATATATAAAAATGAATCGCAAAATGTGTTGGTAAGCGCATAATTCGACAATACCTGGACCAATTTGGCCAATTTTTTTTTTAAAATGTACGTTGAAGTCCAAGGATGGTTCTTACGGCGAGAAAAAATCGAATAATTGCCGGGAAAACCCTAAAAACAGCCCTTTTCTTTTCTTATACAAACGTTGTCTAACTAAAGTTACCTAATTTGAATTTCGAACGGGCAGGATGACGTCTGCCGGGACCGCTAGTAGTTAAATAAAGATGTGACCAGTGAGCTCATAATATTGAAAACGTTGTCGACAAGGTGAAGGTTTATCGTGTCGATATTGTTTCGTTATCGACATCAAAAAATAAGAGACGACAAGATTTTCGATTTCGACAACATTACCGATTTTTGTCAGATGAGACCGCAAGAATACGACGACATCAACATATAGGTATGTTGACTCGACAATTCATCACAAGTTCGCTGGATTGAATATACACAAATTAAATAAATGAAATTATTTGTATCATGTAACAAAACAAACAAAAGCGTTGTGTTGTTGCAACCGGAAAACCATCTCGATCGCAATTGGCATGCAGTTCATACAACATCCGCTCGTCCGATGTATTTACCTTTCATAACATAATAAACATCATTAATTATTTGAAAGAAGTTTTAAAAATCACTTCGTGTTCAGTGTTAATTTTTGAACGATATCATATCAATAAAAAATATATATAACGTGTACAGTATAGTCGGGACATAGTGATATATCACTAAATCGGTCAAGGTCTATCGATTTATGAATGCGCACGATCAATAAGGATATTTCAATGGACACAGTAAATGATGTGCAAGGTGAGTAAGTACATGATATTAAGGAGCAGGTTCACTTCGATACACAAATCCAATCAAAACAAAATGTTGAGGGGAACAAAATCCTGAAGTGGTATTTTAGTCCCATCAGAGTTTTACGCAAGAATCGGAGTTCGAACGTCAAAGCCGGAAAATCGCCTAGGAAACTCGACAGAGCATGTGAAACCACCGAAATAGCCTAACGAGAAGCATCTCTTATACAATATACTCCAACACATAGATCTGTATGAAAATTTGAAGGAGTTCAGAAGCAACACTGAAAGCTGGCACTTGTCACTTTATGACTCATTGCGATAGCCAGATAATTAAAATTAAGTGTATCGATGCCAGGGTAAAATTTATATTACAAATTGTTTACATAATAAACCCTGCTAAGATTCCATAATTTCGTTTTTGAATTAGCAATATGACTAACTTATTATCTCGCTTTAAGATAGCGTTCTGAGCAAACAATTAATCTAACACGAATCTGCATATTATATCGGTTTTGAATATCGGCCAATTAGCTGATTTTTATTCGATTATTAATCAGTTAATTTGTATAAAATTATTATGGATATTATAACATTCCAATTGTATTCACTGACTATTAGTAAACGTTATTATTATTGCTGCATTTTAGCATTAACAGCAACATTGGAGTATTTATTCTTGCCAATAATTTGTTCCTGGATAGTTTAATCTTGTCTTTAGGTTATGCAGTCTCTGGTTTCACGTTACTCACGTTGGCGCCCAACTTGGTTTAGATTGTAAATGCTAAATAGATAAGCACAACCTGTGCGAAGACATTCGCCACGCCCTGGCTATATGCCAACACCTTTCGCCAGGTCATTCTCACAAGAAATCTGGAATAACCGACTCGTCTGGTCTAGCGTACGTAATAACCCCACGCGGTGATACCCAGAACTTTGAACACAATTTGAACCGCAGCCAGGGTGACAGAACAATGACAGTATTCGTAAAAATATCGCCGTTCGTAACACACTCGACGTTTGACTCACGGTTGCACAAAGTGGACGAAACTGATGTAGGCAATTAGGTGAGATGAGTCTGCTGAATGTGCATAAAAATTAAGCATCAACTTAAATTGTTTTCTATACCGCTATAGATTAGACTACCTATATGAAGAACGCGTGCATTTATTAATTATAAAAAGAAAACTGTATTTATTCATAAGTGTAGGTAATCTAAACAATACACTACTATTATATATTATATCAGTAGGTACACTAATAACTTATATAAATACATCTCAACAATCAGCCGCGGTGGATTATTTATTTTTATCGCGGTGTCATTAATTTAATAATAATAATCACTAATGGCTAGCCGGTTACTACTGCGCAGTTACTTAATAAGGATATTAACATACAGCACTTAATAGACCATTATTGTATTATATGAATATATTATTACAATTACCACTAGAATCTTGATTTGAACAATGTTAAGCGTAATTTGACACTAACTTCAGTGAAACGATTTTTTTTGTCAAAGCGTGAAAGGAAAAAACATCACTGTAATAATAAACTAAATAAAGATTTAGAAAGACCTAGAGATTAAGTATTAATAGACGTAGAACCCCAATTAAAATTAAACAGAGCTGTATAGATCTAAACGAATGGACGCAATTAAATATAATCTGCTCCAGCGGCACATCTGTAACACCTCTGAATCAGGTTCCACGTCCGCTCCTCTAGCAACGAGTAATCTTTCCATTTCATCAGGCAAATTAACTGGTTCACAACGGATATTAAATTCAACGTCTGTTTCTTAAATAACATAATTTACTTCGTCAAGTTTCTCTAAATGTTAAATTAAATATATCCTGTGTTATCTTTCCCTTCACTTCATATAAAATTATGGTTCCTTATAAAAATCATATTGGAATTTGGAGCGAGTATTGCGGAGTTGTTTGTTTGAATAAATTGTTATATCTGCATTGTGTAGTATAATATTATACAGTTTAAATTGGGCAGGCGGGTAACTAGTTAGACCAGTTTTGTCTAGCCCAGGCATCATTGTAGCTGAGGAAATATTCAAATGTAATACCTATCTCGCCAGCACAATTTCCAAGCATCACATTTTATTTATGTTGTCATATACTTGATTAATTTGATATATATAATCATTATTTGGCTGTGCGTAAATCACTTAGACTCTAAGTGATTAATTTGTTAAGGCTCTAAGTCTTAGAGCCTTAACAAATTAAGTCTATTTATACAGGTTGCTAATACAGGCAACTACTTAATAATTTTATAATTCGACTCGTGCTCGCACGGATAAAAAGGAATGATAGATTACTTTAAAAAATCGAATAGATGAACATAACAACATGTGTTTATAAAGTTGATAAGGCTGATAAAAATGTTGCCAGTTATAATAATATATCAATAACATTATTCATAAAAAAGTATAAACATTTACACAAGCATCGATACAGCACACGTTCACGGGTGTAATCTGCTTTACCTTAATACTTTATACAACAACAAAAATACCGAGTAGACATTGCTAAGTAATCAGTTGATACATGGGATAAGAATAAGTCCCAAATCATACCTATCAATGATTGTACAATGATAAAACTAAATAGACTTAGTGTACTCGGTGACATGACGACTGGTGAACTGCGCAGTGCGTTATTTTGGGACAACAGCTGACATATGGCGAGATCGCTAAATAGTGCACCACATGGCTACAAGTTTTTTTTATGCTTAGTAAAAATTTTATGCGAATATTATAAATTAAGTATAAAATTTTACCTATTAAATTAGTTCCTTGAAGTTGATGAATGTGTGAAAAATCATACTGAGGCACTAAGTTAAAGAGAACATGAAGATGGTAGGGGAATAATATCTTATATATTGTCATAATAATGTTTTCATTGAAAAAACTAAATATTATGTAATAATAGTTAACAAATGAATATTACAACACATTATTCGACCACAATGTTGATACCAAAACTTTTTCCGACATGCTACCATTTCTCCGGTGAAGGAAAACAACGTAATGAAACCTGCTCTGCTTAATTAACGCGTCGTGTTATCCGCTAACCTGCGTTGGACCGACCATTGTGGATTTACATGTTCAGACCTAATCTTTGTGCTCAATTTATTATTAGACGAATTAAACACACAATATAATCACAATGGTTCGACACAATTGATGTTTGCTTAAACGTTGAAATCACGTGAGTCGACAATAAACACCAAGGGTTGTCTCGAACTGATAACAAATCTTTGTATATATTATTTCGGGCTATGAAACAGCCCGAAATATATCTCGTTCCGCAGACTTCACTCGATTACCCTGTAAAAACGCAGTCACCTGATAGTCACCAGGTGACGGTGTACATAACTCGACTTTTATATTACATAAATGTTAACATGACACTACCTACAATAGATAATCCTAACTAATATTATAAATGCGAAATTAACTCTGTCTGTCTGTCTGTCTGTCTGTTACGCTTTCACGCTAAAACAACTGGACCATTTTAAATGAAATTTGGTACAAAGAAAGTCTGGAGCCTGAGAAAGGACATAGGCTACTTTTTAACCGACTGCAAAAAAGGAGGAGTTCCACGCGGACGAAGTCGCGGGCAGAAGCTAGTAGTGATCATAATTTTAATTACTTAAGAAAATAGTTCAATATGAATCATAACAATTTTTCACATAATGTACGTGAGTCAGTTTCGATGAATCATCATGGGGTCCTTCATGAAACAAAGTCATTAAACTTTTATCAGAACCTTCTCTCACAAACAAGTTAGAATATACATACATAACCATAAATACCTTGTTGTAAATACATCAGCATAAAATATAGACGAGATATAATTCTCGTATATTGAAAAGGTAATATGTGTCACAAAGTAAAATATGAATCATCGGACTATTTTCATTTCATAAAATCAATACCACCGGAATCATTAAATCGAGCATGAAACGTGGCTTTTAAAAGGGTTGGAATACTATTAAAGAAATAACATTAGAATGAAACATTGTGAAATTGCTTAGTGGATGATGTAACATTAGTCATATCGTTCACAATATTTCATAAGGACGGTAATTTTACTCATACCTAATGGAAGCAAAATGTCTTGGACTAAATACAATACTTACTAACGTTCGCCAACAAAGTTTAAGCTTATGTGAAAAAGTCCAAATGTACTTTAATGCTTTTATATAACTAACGTGTCTAAAGAATGAGACAAACGTCCAAAAAAGTAGTCTTCATCTCGAACAAAGGCCAGTGAAGTCAATTAGTCAAATAGGTTACATATTCTCACTAGAGAGGTTGGCTTCCTGCCAAAGGGGTTCATTTGCCGGAGGTTCGTTCACGCGGATCTCTTACCTATTTTTTATGCTATTGACCGACCATTAGAATGACGGCAAAACGTTGAAATTCTTCATACATTTTTCTGTGTTTACCTTGACGACATAGCAGCTCAAATAGCACTTGAAAATCAAAGTGATTACGTAACAAATAGATGCAGCAAACTCCCTCATTTACATTTTCGACGTTAAATTCATATACATAACCGTTAGGATACTGCAGAGTTATTACTAGATTAATTAGAAAATGGTCGCATTTGAATCTAATTGGTCTGATAACGGTGTTCAACGGAGACAATTTGCTGCAACTAGTGAAATAAGCAGTGTCCCATTAGATATTCATCTTAGTGCCGCTCGAACTGGTTAGACCAGCGCTACTGGTGGCCGGCCGCTTCAAATGGTTCAGTCCTGCAATTAGTTCTGCTTGCTGTACTGTTTAATTCTTGGTGTCGAGTTGTAAAAGTGTCGACCATTTACATGCATTCGATACGACCAGAACTACATATTTTGCTTGTGGTGGAATACCCAGTAACTATTTTAAAGTGTAAGTACAAATTTGCGGTAAAAGACAAAAAACAAAACTCAAAAGGTCTTGTTAAAGAAGATACGATTAACAGTGTCAGTGTATAAAGTAAAAAATAACCTAAAGTTTACTTCCGCTCATTATTTGAATTTATGGTCACAGAATGGAAATCGCTGCGGAATATTAATGATATGCAAATGAATTACGTAATTTTACCAAATACAATTTATCGTCCCTCCCAATCGGGCAATCAAGTTTGTGTTCCTTTCACTTGAACTAAACCAGACAAATATGGTATTGTTCAATATTTTTGTCAAATCACTAAAAGTAATTTAATGTACATTTTTCATATCGTTTAGGTGCTGTAAGCTGTTTGAAAGAGTCTGGTGTTGTCGGAAACTAGATTCTGCTCGCCAAATATAATGAAAATGTAGATTAAAACTAACCTAAATCTAGCATGTCATGTCACTCTGAATCAAACAGTATACATACAGAACAAACCCTAAGTAAACAATTCCTATCTATACGTAGAGCATAACAAGTACACGCAAACAGCAACGCCTTAATCTATGGAATCGGAGCAACGTGCTCCACAGTCACGACACCATCCTCTAGGTGGCACGATCATTCAGAGTAAATCTAGATCCATAAAGCTCAAAATTTTAAACGATACAGTATATAATTCCTACAAATAGACATTTACGATCAACGTGTTAGCACTAAATTCATCAATAACAATTGTAGATCTCCGCTTACGTCAATTAGATCGTTTACAAACTGTAACCAACTTTAATTCTTCGTTAGTTCCCTCCTATCTTTTTAAATGTAGATTGGTAGGGTTATTGAGCCCACGCCACAAGTAATACAGTAAAGTTACGCTACGTTAAATATAACTTTTCTATTTATTCACTATATTTTTACCTTTCATTGATTTCATACATACCATACTAAAAAAAATCTCCGTTAATAATAAACCTCCAAGAAACAACAGGACCTGAAAGTGAACGAGTAGATTTCACAAACGAAAGGTCATGGAAGGGAAAGTTTCAATTGTAACTAACATAAAAACCTTAGTAATTGGTAATGCGTGCAGTTTACAAGCCAGTAGGCCGAAGGCGTTTTCCGTTAGGGCTAGGGACGGGCAGCTAACAACAACGAATGGTTTGCTCGGTCACGCGCGACGCGCCACATATCAACCTAAACGAATGGACACAGTTAAGCACACATACTGGATTGCATAAAAGTTGAAGAAAGCAACGCCTCTGATAAAATAATAACGATAAACGCGAGATATAAGTATAACATCAAAACGAATAATTAAGCTTACGAACTACCTATGCAGGCGATGTTTTTATACTATTTGGGGCTTTTACCACTCATAGAAATATCTGTTGGAATTATCTGTACGTAGCAGGTATCCGGCACACAAAGGGCGAGTGGGAGTCGCTGAGCACCTGTCCCGACTGGTTATTCGAGCTTGAACCTCAAACAGTTTCTATGCATCAATATTAAATTTTTTCATATGTATCGTTTCATCTCCCACTCAATGGAAATTTATAATAATATCCGACTTTAACTTGACAAATTTTAATTTAATTTGGACTTTTAACAGTCAAGTATTTTATAGACACTAAAGGACAAAATCATATTAACTTAGGAAAATTACCGAAACAATATTTGAATTCCATGTTAAGACTTACTCTCGGCGCACCAATTTTTATTCTCAAAGCACATTGTACCGACGGCACTATATAAGCCGATTCCGGGCGCAACAGGAATGCTTCTAGGGTGCATAATGAAAAGGGCAAGTGGACGGTTATGCTTGACTCGTCACTTTCCAACAATTTGCATTTAACTATTCACGGATAACACAACAAAAGCAATCAGAAAAATCATCTACGCCTGCGTGAAGGAAGCGTAAAGTGGAGACTCTGGCTCGTGGTTCGTCAAGCCAGGCAGTAATAGAAACCTGACAGACGGACGTCATGCCAGAGCTTTGACCGATCGCGTGCGTCAGCGGTTTTCAGTTTGCACGGAAATAACTCGCTCTATGAAACTTTGGCACCGTATACCGCAGCGGGAGACACACGCCTAAATCTGAGTAAGTTTACCTTTCGTTTTAGTGAACTAAGATAAAGAACTACCACACAAGTTTACTACAAATACATTTTGAAAATTTGCTTACATTGGTTCTATTTAGAACCGTAAAGCCAGGGAATCTTTTGGTGCCATTTAGTAAGTACTGAATTGGGCAATGGTCCAAGTAACTGGTACATAATAATATTATTAATTTTATTTTTTATTTATGGGCTTACCATAAATAAAAATAGTTAGGTATTGATTTTGGTTAACATGAAAAACAATAACATAATAAATAACGCAAGCAATACAAATTTAACTGTTTTTACATTGGAATATATGGAGCACATGGAGATGGTCAGACATAGGTCGCACGATAACTCAGAATATTAATAACAGTGATGTTGGCGCGGTATCCGTCGGCTCACAAGCATTATCAGCACGTGAGCAATGAACCTTGTTTTTAATTATTTTTTATCAGCACTCGCATATATTTTCAGTTCACGTAGCGAGTGCGTAGAATCTGCTATATGGAGCACGTAGGGAAACTGTAAACATTGCAAAAATTGAGAAGAGACAGACTGCGCGAGCGCGGGACCACGTAGATAAAAATTAAAATAGATTTTGGCTAGGCGCCGCGTGCGCTTGTCAGCCGAACAATGCTGGAAAGTAGGTCGACAATCTGTTTACAGTGTCAAAAATGTCAGTAATCCGCCGTAGAGTCCAGCACATCACCCAGAGACCTTAAGTACACTATAACTGTGTGTTAAGTGACGGATTGGATGCGATTTTGTCTCATCGCCTGTATGACGTGTCATCGCAAATAACTTCACAAACCTCTTTGTTTTAACGCAACTGAAAATGTTTTACGATCCTTTCTGGGTCAAGAAATTTCGTACCGGGTATATAAACAACACATTTTACGTTATCAGTTTTAAGACTCTTTCAAATATTAATGAAAAGAGATGGACGCCAATTAAAACCACGTAACAGATCCCTATTTTAGTCACACAGTAATCACTGTGTGAATAAAATCGTGATGAAATTAACAAAGAAAAATCAGAGTTTGTCACTCTAAATTGACTTTAAAGTTTGCTTCAAGAAAATTTAAAGATCAAGTCAAGTGGTACGTATTGATTAAACAGACGATCGCGGAACTTTTTTTGTCCTTCCGTATTTGGTCAGGAAAGAGGTGCCCTTGTATGGTGAAATTCATTTCCTCATTGTGCTGAGTTCTCAAGCATCACTTAATTGTAAGCATCACTTAATGAGCTCATTATCGTATGTGCACAAGTTTAATAGCTGCATTGTGTGGTGTATCTTTTCGAAGCTATATATATCTATCAAAATTTAATTATAACTCAAACGAACCCCTAATTGTTTTATTTTTTTAAGTCGTTTATCAAAATCGAACATAGGATACGAGTAATTTTGATTATCTAACACAAGCTGTGGAACAAAAACACTTGACATTCACAAGCACAGAGGTTTCTTAGAAAGTTCGAACACTATTCTATTTAGCCAAGGAAAAATACATCTATAATTCTAGAGAAACGAAAAGCGACCGGTTTGCGCACATTTGACATTTCAACGTAATACTACTTACTCTTGTTTTTTCGCAAAGTCCTTGAAGCCGAATCAAAACTGCGAAGATGTAATCAGACGAGATGATATTTATAAAATTGAACACTTTGCTTTGACATTCGTGTCTAAAAAGGATGTGGTCGATCGGCGTGGTCAGTTGCTAATATTGTAAGTGGGTGTCTATTTCGCATCATGTGATTCAAACACTTATAATGGTCCTTACATACGCAATGAACGCGTGGTTAAGGCAATCCAATAGACTCTTCACAATGAAAGGTTGTTGTCAACAGCGACCATCGTGGAATATGTTGAAAACACAAAACTCCTAAGTACATTTATTGATTGAATGAGATCTTATGATTGTGAAAACAATTGTTGGTAGATCTAAATAAATAAATTTTCAGTGTTGTATACTTATGGAATTTTATACAATAATCATTTGCATTTGCTGATGCTTTCGCTTATCTTATTAATACAGCGATTTATACTGTAACTATCTGTACTATGTATTGCATTGTTTAGATTTTAATTTATGTAAGTATTATATTACTTTTAATATAGATTTAATGCTATCGCTTCGAGAACTTTACATTTCGCATAATCGTAAACTTTTGTCAAGTTCCATTTATAAAAAGAAGGTAATATACTAGGTACATTTGCTGCCACGCTACTGAGTAAAAAGAACTACAGACCCCAGAAGTAGGTACAAACACAAAATAGATAATAATCCTACCTATCTAAAGACAACAACTAAACTTAAGAGCAATCGTAATCCGTAACTAATTTACTCTAACAGTGTGGATAATTAATGGTTTAGTTACGCTTAATTCACCCAATAACAACAACGTCGGAACATCACTTGAACATTTCATTTCAGACTTCCAAAATAAAATTGATAATACTCTCGCAGTTAATTTTCGCACGACCTTCAACAACAAGTGTGATTCTGCTAACGATTGCGATATCGATTCAACCTTGAATATTTTCATCCAGACCGGTTAATGGGACATAAATTTCTAATCTCTAGGTCTTCAGAGAGGAAGTGTCAGTTTTAAACGAAATTAGGTTTCCGCGTTCCACGTTTAAAGTAATAAGCGAAACTACAGAATGTTCTGGAACAGCAAAAGTAGTATTAGAAAATTATGTATTGATATTAGACCGGGACTGGCAGCGACCGGCGATGACGTAGAATAAAATACAGAGCGTTGAGGCGTGCCGGAAATTTGCGGCTCAGCCACGCGGTCATATTATTGAAACTATTTAAATTTGAATACGACGACACAATTTATTTTACGTAAACTGGCACTATAAATATGTCTTTGCTTAACATTTTAACTAAATAAACAATCCCTAATTCAGACAGTAAAATTCTAAGCAAAGAGTCGAGTTGAACCAATTACACTAATTCAAACAATTAAACTTTTCGTTAAACAAACCGAAAAAATAGGTCGCCGCCCAGACCCGCAGAACCATTTTGTAACTAGAACACGGGCTGCTGGATATACCTACGCCTCGGATAAAATTTTAATTCGTGTTCGGGTAAACTTGCCAATAAACACTGACGGTGACGGCCATCGACGGTTATTCGGTCAAGGATCCAAATGGATTTAGATAAACGAACCTAAAGCCACACTTAAAGATGATGAGATTAGAAAGATTCCGAAGAAAATAGTTTATACCTACGTACTGATTGAAATCTATCTTATTCCTAGCGTAACTAAGGGTCAATAAAAACTAAAAGTTCGTTGAACTTAAAAGGTTCAATTGAAATGTAAACGATTTATAAACCGCCGACAGAAATCTTATTGAAAAACAATATTACATTGATTTACTGAATCTAAAGACCGTGATAAAAATGTATGAGGTCAAACCAATGAAATTCAATTCGATGAAGCGTTAAGTGTTTTTTTTAAGTTAAGGAATGAATTCCATGTACAATAGTACAACAGTACGTCTGCCTTTGCAAGGATATTAGGCAAGCTTAAGAATTTTCTAGTTTATAGTTAGATTTTTTTTATCGTTCTACAAGTGAAATTTTCATAATTTGTAGAAAAAGCACTTTCGCTTAAAATGTATTCAATTTGCAATTTCATATAAAATATACATCCATCCATACCTATAAGTATATTAATTTAACTATACTTTCGGTAACAACATAAAACAATAATTATTTTCGAACAACGGATAAGACTTGATCAGAGTATTTTCATTTTATACTTTGAAATTTATGTACAAACTCATCGCAAGGATACGAGTACATTCTTGATATTGTATTTAGTTAAACCCACGGAATTCACAAAGTTATACGTTTAACATACTATTATAATATGTTATTGAAATTACTGCCAAGCATCATCCATATATCTAAGCAAATTTAATTTATGTTCGTACTACCTGAAAATTGCGCTTGCGCTACTTCACAGAATTCTCTAAACACAAGAGTGTTCGTATAGATTAAAGTGATTATAATTCCGTCAAAATTTAGTTTTTGCTTCAATATATTATCGTATTTTCCTGTACAAAAAAATATTTAAATTAAAACGTATGAGTAGGTCAATGCCGCATTGGCTATCGAATTCGGCAAGCGATCGCATACTGAATCTACTTAAAAGGATTATATTTTACAGCCGAAATAATATAATACGATATTGTATATATACTTACTGGTAATAAACATTTGATAATACAATGATGTGCTGACGATTGCCGTGAAAGTGCGTCATGGCGGGCAACCATATTAGTAAGTTTTAGTGTATTGTAAAATAAACTAAGAACTCTACACAAAAGTTTATGTTAAGCATGAAACAAATATCAAAAACAGGACATTTTCAATGAATATGTTGCTCATAGGAACAAGAAATCATTTATT
This sequence comes from Polylopha cassiicola, assembly GCA_038024825.1. Classification (NCBI taxonomy): domain Eukaryota; kingdom Metazoa; phylum Arthropoda; class Insecta; order Lepidoptera; family Tortricidae; genus Polylopha; species Polylopha cassiicola. The sequence goes on along the minus strand of CP149052.1, from coordinate 4,867,999 downwards.
ATTACCTATATAGTTAATTCTGCTTTGACCGGGGCAACTTGCCATGACATCATAAATATGTAATGGAGACTTGTGATCGAGTCTATTTACTTTAAACATACATAGCAAAGCATAGGTACCTATATTCAAGAATAAGCAATTTTTAATATGAATCATTTTCATTAAGTATACTTTTATTTTATACTTCGGGTTTCATTGTCAGTGATATTGATCTTTTTAGCAAGTTATTGATATTCCATTCTTTTTTTATATTTTATACCTATTAGTATTGGGGCCAAGGTTCGATTAAGTCTCACTAATGCGAAGTAAAATTGTATCATTATCATTCAAGTGTTTGTATAACAATAAGTCCAGAAGATAAATTAAAAGAAATTGGTGTTAATTGAGCGCAGCGTAATTCCAGAGGTTTGTTGCGTCAGAAATTGCGCAAACCAAAGTCATCTGAGGTTACAGGTCTGCGATGGATTTTTCTTTAATTTTGTATAGACTATCTGACACGTGACAGTTATCATTAAACATGCACATGCCATCTCGGCTCGATAACGGTCACGAGAGAAAATGTCAGTTTCATTTGATTTGACAATTACTTTAAACTATAACTTACTAGACGTTAATTATAATTAATATGGGTCCTTATAACAAAAGCTTAAGCTACTTACAAATTAACTGCGTTTTTTGATAATCTAGTACCTACTTAATCTGAGTGGAAAGTAAGACAGACACAACACGTTAGTTCATATTTTTCTAGGAGTTTAGAAAAACTTATATAATCATTTGGAGATCCTCCTCAGTTTATTATAAAATTACACAAATGTTTGCAATCATAACATCAATTTTTAATTTTGGTGACAGATTAACTACTTTTTACTCATATTTTCGAATCGGTTACAAAAGTTTAAGGTATAAAAACTAAACTAAATTCGCTCTGCAGCAAATAACCGTTCACTGCACATAATATTTCCATGTTTGCATGACACAGAGACTCTTTGAATTTTAAAGTAAGGGAATAGGCTGCCCTAGTTTCAAAGGCCGCATTTTCCTCCGTCATGAAGGTAAATAACTTCTTAAAGCCACTTTCAAGCAATAGATAGACCCTGAATATGTTTCTAACCTATTTTGGATGAAAAGTGGTTCGAAAGTTTACATTTATGAAACAACATCACGACTGTTACGCTATGTTGAAAGAGTTTTATTTCCGAAACTATACAAAAAGTTTAAGAACTTTGACAGAATAATCAACATAATTTTAACTTTAGTCACTTGTCCTTGCTGAAAACGGTTTCAACTGGTTTCTGTCAGAGGTTCTTTTGTCTGGCCGTATTTACACAAGTGCGCGTAATCTATATAAAAATACCATATTTCAGGCACAATATCATGAATGGCGCCGCATTTTTATACGATACCGTTGACTATAGACCGAACCAGGTACGGCTTGGTTTGCGCATACATAATGTACTTAATTTTAATTACTGGCAATATTTACAGTAATGACATCATCTTGACTGTCTGTGTTTAATCACGTTTACTAAATGTTTAAGGATGCTGTAAGATGTTTTAGGTCGTGGAGGGCAGACATGACAACAATATCGATTTGCGATGTAACCCAGATGATCTCCGTAAACAATGGCTCATTCCATCAACCGTGAAGTAAATCCCAACATGTAAGTTGACGCCTCACCAACGTTCGTGTTACCCGCAGGGCGCCTCTGTCACAACACATCATGCGTTCCACTACAGTATGTCAAAACAACAATTTGTATATGATATGAGTAAAACTGTTTAACTAACGAAAAAACATACATTCCTTCTAAACTTCTCCTATCTGAATCAGAAACACAGCATTGCAAAGTCCTACCCAGGTCATTTTATGATGCAAGCAAATACATAAACTCCATAGAAGGAAATACAAAATATTTTTTTAAGGTCGAAAAGGGAATAGAAAATAACTATAATAATTTTCAACTTCATCAAATCATAGGAAATTGGATTTCTTAGGCGAAAGCGATCTCGTCAGCCACTCCGTTATCACCAGGAGCTGAAAAATACACATAACATGTAAAAGCACAATAATCATAAAATCGAACTAGTTTATGTTGAGAAACATATTATAGCGAAACAAGCTTACGTGGCAATATAAATCGATTAATTTACGACACTTAAGCAAATTATACTCATGTTTACAATACCCCAGATAACCTACATGCAGCGACAGCTGTTTAGTTTACTGGCAATCTGATATACAAGCAATAAGCGATGACATATACTTACTGCTACTACACTAACAACAAAGCAAGAGCACTTAATAAATGCACAGATAAAGTCATCTATTTGTCAAGCCCAAACGTCATGACTTGGATGACCTGTTCGTCCGTATCTCAGTTAACCCAGTTCGTACAGATTGGAGTGATAATCGCGACACGTACTTAATGCAAATTAATATTAATTTCTGTCTTGTATCACCCGAAAAATAGGTGAGCAATAGGTGATACTTATTACGTAAAGAAAACAACCTAGCGCAAGAACGACGAAGATGGCATCAGCCAGATACAGTTTGTTTATCGTCATATTTCTTCGCTAAAATAAATTCGTTACCTACAAGTAGGGACCAAAGGAGAATGGAAAACAAAGAGAGCAACCTGGTAGCTATAACTTTTCGTGACAGTAAATGTCAATTTGTACTAGGCTATGGCATTATTTGCATTTATTAGATGGCAAACAAACAGTAAGGCTCGGGTGCAAGTCGTGAACGAGTTCAGGGCTCCAGAGGCAGACAAGCGGGCGCGCCATCTGCGAGGAAGGTGAAAGGAGGGCACTGCCCGTTCCTAGCTTATCCTTAGCATAGGCGTAGGCAACAAACACAGTTCAACTTGAATAACATAAATCAATGCTATCGACTATAAGCGCGACCCGCGCAATACCACGACATTTATTTAAACTTGTACTAATTGAATATACAATTAAAATTGACATGGCATTCTATTTCTGAAATTACACGAGCGGACAAAAAAAATGTTTGGTCATCGGCGAACTCGGTTTTGGCAAAATGACAGACAACGCGGTAGCAGGGTTAAAGTATAATACTTTTATCCAATTAAAAAGGGAACCTATTTCTGTTCTATTTCAATGGAAACATGTAAAGACGTCAGCGAGAAAATCGTTGATTCTAGGAAGAAGAAATATGTTTGCCAAATATTTTATTTTACAGCAGATCGACTAAAATTCAAGTAGGTTCCTACTTACCGACAATACTCCAAAAGTTGTAGAGGTGTTGAAAAACATAATTATTAGAATTCATTTTCACGAATTGCATGTGCATACCTATACTGCGCGGGCGCGTCACTTTTATACAATTTACGTGTTCGGCGAAGTTTGGAACAAACAGTTAACAAAGATTAACATAACAGGGCACGTTTTCTAGGCGCGGAAACCAGAAATCAATGAATAATCAGCACTAACAAATCTAACAAGAAAATTTAAATTCATGGAGTCTAGGAATAATTAAACTACATCGTTTCAGTTAAAACCACACCGCAGCTCCAAAATAGGTAGGTACTACTAGGGTTAATTTATTTAAGCATTTATTAGCTCAAATTAATTGACATAGTATCATAAATACAAATTATAGTTAGTATCGAGTATAGCACAATATACATATGTACAGCAATTGCAAATCCGTTAGTCGTTCAAGCCTCCGAATACACGGTTCGCGCTGACGAAACTGTTCGTAAACGTCGCCCTCGTAACGTCCTCCTGGACCCGCCCGATTCGATCACGGCTGCCATAGCGGCCGCCGCGCCCCCTCCCACGGACACAAACCGTACACCGACACACAGGCAGCTGCCGCGCGGCATGCGGCCTCACCCACACCTAGCATACTCGATAGTGTTACAGCGGCCCCGCCGGCGGGGTCGAAGACGTCCACATACACCCGGCGCGCGTCGGACTTATCCGCAGGGACCTTCTGTTCCCTTGCAACATAATAGTCGTGTCAACACACCTCCTGACGGCCCGAGCCGAGGTGCGACCCCCACCTTGGGGGGCCCTCGGGTCGGTCAGGGCTAAAAACCCTAAACCAACCTAAAAGGCTTAAGAGTCTCCTTTCAGGAGTCTCGCCACCCGTCCGGTTTTGCAGTGAAGGCCCATTAGCTGGCCAACTGCGCTTCAGTATTCAGTTCGAAAAAAAAAAAAAAAAAAAAAAAAAAAAAAAAAACAGCAATTGCATTTTCCAGTCCAGTTCTTTGTAATTAATAACATGCTTTATCATGATAATCGGTCAGCAACAATGGCTCGTAGTTGCTTTGTTTGTTTGGCGAAGTAACGGGTGGACTTTCTAGGTCCAACGGGTAAACTATGAAACGGGTACAACAAAAGGGATCTATAGAACTAGTTATGTTAACTTAACTTAGCTATAAACTGTTAGGAGACTTTGCACGTTGCTAAATCCTCAATTGAATGGGAAACGACACACATCAACAGTACAGTACCTACTCGTATATTTATAATAAAGGGTTTACCTCTAAAGTGTTGCTCCCATAGATTTGAAGACAAAATTATCATACAAGTACAAAACAACAACACTTTCACGGAAACACCTTTACGCAACGTTTTTCATGATTGCTAGATTTTATGACGTGTTTAGAAAAGATAATTAAAATTCGTAACCATTACCATACAAAGAAAACAACACTGAACGCGTCAATAGACAACAGCCATGAATATTTTTAAGTTTTCTAAGCGAATATAAAAACTGCAACGTCATTTTTAAAAAATAAGATTCAAATTAGAATCTATCGTGCCGTAAAGTAGGTACACCTAATTGATTTACAACACAACAATCGTTTAATAACTAAACGATTAGGTATTCTCATTATTAACTCAGAATAAGAGCGGTCCCATAGCAATTATCGGACCTTAGCATAGCAAATTATATTCAAGATGCTTCTTCAACAGTTTTTATGATCAATTAGTATTTCATTTATTGCACGACTTGAACTGAATAATTGAGTAGAAATTATTAAACATTTTTTGTGTGTAATTTGCTCCAGAATCTTGTGTCCCAGATATGTAAGAGTGTATATATATTATAATGTCCTATATATTTTGGCATGTTCTCGATATTCCTCGTTTGTGTGGTTAGGACTTTTTCCAGAAGAATACTGGCCGTGTGAAGTTTTTTCAGGTGTTTAGCCAAGATCTGAATAGGTAACCTAACAAACTGGGGTGGGCACGGCGCACCCATACCAAGAAGTTTATTGTTGAAGTTAAAGTTTGAAAATAAATAATCCTTGCGCTTTCAGTGACCTTTCTCCCTATCAGTTATTCACATACTTAACTAAGGTTATGTGCTTATCAAACGATATCATATCTTAAACATGATACATGATCCGAGAACATAAGAACTATTATTATAATTATTTCGTATCAATGATTGAAAGGCATACATGATCAGGTCACGATATTTCACGTACATTATGGTAATCCGTTTTTTGTTATTTTTCTACATTATTCGTGTTCAACCCGATATCAATTAATTACTTATAAGAATAAGTAGGTATTTCGTCATTATAAAAATATATAAATATCAAATGATACAAGTTAGGCATAACCCAGTCATCCGACATATCGACGCAGAACTTATACCATCTACATTTAAGCAATACTTGAAATTAACAATCTTAACAATCTCTAAAGGGTCGAATCGAGAGTTCCAGAAGGGGGGCAATTCTGCGACACATTCTCAGGATTCCCTATACACGCTCCCGTATCTTACGTTTAGCTAGTGTTTGCCAGCGTTTTACCTCGGCTACCGTAACGACTAGCAACAGCGGCGGGCGGATCGACAACCGGCCGTGACCGCGTTGCTGGCACGTCCCCCGGCCGCTCAACCGTCTTGCGTAATGCAGATAAAGCCTGTCCCAGCTAATAAGGGAACAAAAGGGACTGGCTGCATCTTATAACGTATACCAGTTTTCCATAAACGACAAAAAAATGGTGATAACCATGACCGTGTAAAATTTTTGTCGCGCGAGAATCAACTACCACTGTGCCACTCTCTCAGTTTGGAAAAAAGACTGATATATTTCACACGTAACTAAAACAACGTGTTTGGTAAGGTGCTTAATTATATAATTCTCATCAATTCTAAAATCGGTAGGGTACGTCGAAATTCGCGACCACGTAATGCCTAGATAATGGTAAAAAACAAGTTTATCCTTTAGCAACATTATCATGTTAGAAATATCTAATCTGGGTTACTTTAACATAGATCTGACAAAGATAACTGAATCATTAATCACGGATAGCAAACAATAGACACGTAGCCTACTCGCTTAAAATGCAATCACGTGTAATTCAAGATCACGAATTTTCCGGTTACACCCATATGACAGTGCATAAATCATGAATCTTGAAAAAAACCTGAGTCAGCATATTAAAAGTCGAGTAGGCGGCCGCACCTCTAACTTTTACGAAATATTGCTATGCGGGCCAGACTAGGCACAACCAATAAAGTATCTAATTATGTACTTGTATCTTCATAAAGCATATTTTCTGTATACATCTATACTAATATTATAAAGAAGAAAGGTTTGTTTGTTTATTTGTTTCTTTGGATTGAATAGGCTTCAGAACGGCTGGAAAAAATCTTTCACTGTTGGGAAGCTACACTATTCCCGAGTGGCATAGGCTATAAAAAAAATGATCCGTGCGAAGCCGGGGCAGACAGCTAGTCTTTTCTAAAACCGTGGACTCTAAAGCAGCTCCGCCTCTCAAAGAACCTTTAGATACAGACCTGCACTGACTTTATTGTAATTAACGGTTTATTAATAGGAACATTAGTCTAAACATGATGTCATGACACGACGAATGATAAATACGAGATAAACAAGGCAAAGTAACAGCCAGCGAACTAATTAAACTGCCACGGTTTAACTACTAATCAACAACAGCCGGAAATGCGGGTAGACGCCAATATACGAATGAAATTTAGTCAGTGAAAGCTAAAACATAGGTAACGTGTCACAATTAATTACATTTAAGTAGGTACTTATAAAATATAACCAGTGTCATTCGTTGACTTTATAATGAATCCAACGAAATAAATACCAAAGACATAAGTTGACAAAACCCCTCCAGAAAAATCTGTAAAGTAACAAATCAACAGTAGCATAAAGGCTTATAAAATTTCTGTGGATTCCTACGCTTAAGTAGGTACATTAAACTTGCTGAACAGTATGTTTTCCTAAAAAATATTTATTCAAATTTAATATTCAACTATCAAAGTTTTGGAAAAACAAGTTTCCTTTATTTAAATATGGTTAGATTTTAAGAGGCATTGACATTGACCTCATGCATTTTGTATCTTTTCTGAATGCCTAATGTATTTTTTATTATATTTCGTGATAACAAATGTCTGAATCGAGTTCCGTGAACTTGTGCATTATTTCCTATTCTAAAATATTTAGATCATTAAGAAAGATATTTTCTTACTTAAGGTAAACTTTATTTATTATTTAAATAAAAATATTTTTTTATCATCAACTGGTTTTTCGTCGTCGTCGATGAAAGACAATATATAGGTGTGTAGGTGACTATACAATTGAAGAGGACAGTTCTCTCTCAAATCTACTGAAGTTATTGAAGTTAATAAGTTACTTAAAATCGTAACTCAACTTCAGTGAAAAGACACATAAAAGAAACATGTTTTATTTTTTATTATAATATGTACATTCAAGATGGATTGAAATTAGAAATATTTTTAACTAGATACATATTTCCTGTGACATTAGCATTTAATCATGCACCATAAGAATTACTTAAGTACTGTATATTTGAATCTTGAAACATATAAATAAATTCGGTTTAGGCTGTGCAATGTACATTTAGGAGTCAATAAGACAATTATTTCTATTTTTATCTTTTGGTATAGACTGTGAATTAACTACTATTTTTTAAAACTAGTGATTCTGTAATTAGAGATATAGGTACCTATTGCATATAGGTAAAAAATTAATAAATTATAAAATTTTGCTTCAAATTGTGCTATTTGTAATAAGTTTGTAAAGATATACTTCAACATAATTCGGAATTATTACTTATACATATTTTGCCATAATGTTGTAGGTACCTATTTAAATATGTAGCTACTTATAAAAAGTTTTCAGCAAAAAAATTTAATTTCATGTTCAAGTCAAGGTAGAAATTATCTAGGTAGGTACTAAAGTAGAAAGGTATAGTTTTCATATACTTAATTTAGAAATTCAAGGTGACTTTAATTGAAAACTAAATTCAATCAACTTCAAGCTTGAAACTAATAACTTGCGAATTTGCAATTCTTCACTGTATATCAGTAGATGCTTCTGTACTTATAATTATTATTATATGTAGGTGTACCTAATATTAAATACGATCTATCAATCGAAATTCGATAGATATTTTTGGTCCAATACCATTAGTTTTTGATTATAATGATATTTTTGTACTAAGACAAGAGTAGAAAAATTGAGATTCAGTGGGACTCGTAGGAGTAGGTGTACCTACCTAGATTCAACTAGGTAAGTACCTATACTTTAATAAATACTAGGTAGGTACTTACCGACTTTCCGTACTTCACAGGTAGGGTAGTAATAACTTACGTAATACGCGACTTCGTTGATGAAATTAGGTAGAAAATGAGTTGCGAAATATGAAGAAATATTATTATGAGTTTAACATAAAAACAATCTAACCGAATACCTAATGCATCATAACGGACATAGGTGTTCTTTTCGATGTTTCAAAGAGGAAAAGTTACTTATGTGAAAGACACGTTTACGCTAATAACTATAAACATAAAGTAATATTCACTCACCGCGCAAGTTGGGTTTCTTATTTGAGCCATCATCCTGCACTTTCTTATAAAAATAATAGAAGAAAACCGATTTACGGGTTTCCTCTTGAAGTAAAATTTGACCAACAGAAAAGTCAAAGAAAAGCGGTGAATTCAAATTTTTGGTGACAGATGACAGTTGACCATAAACACGTACTATATTGTTTTTAAAATGGGCGCATCAAGGTTACTGACCTTGGGGTAAAACTTACATAAACTCCAAGTTCGCCAACCAAACCACAAAAAAGGTCTATTAAGTCATTTATTAGTTAGTACCTATGTTTAGTACGTAATATTATTTTTATAAGTAAGCCTGCTAATTATACTTAAGCTTTGTCCGAAGAGATTAGAAGAACACATGTAGTAGCACACACGGTGTCGCCATTAGCACTTTATTTGAGAGGCTGTATAACAGCATACCCTAGTCTTCTTTTTTTTTTTTTTATAAGTAACGTTTCCTTTGAACCGCGCCACCTATTCATTCACATTTCAGTGCTTCGCCATTGCACAATCTTAATTATTTTGTAAAATAGAATACTGCCTTTTAAGCATGGGAAAACGTGCTCGTTCGGATTCAAGTGATTATGATTATGAGTGCCTCGCTCGGAAATTTAAGAAACTGGAGCGCAAGTTCCTACATGCTAAAAGGAAACAACGTGACCGGCGACATTCCCGGCCACGTTCTCCATCTTCATCGCCAGAGTCATCGTCGGCCTCGTCTTCGAGATCCAGATCGCCCTATCGACGTAATAGATCACGTTCACCTGTATCGCATACGGTAAACGAAGAAGGCAGCTACGGCGATACGGCGTTATACAATAACCTATATATTCGTCATGGATCAGTACTGCGGGTAACTTTTGGGGTTATCACTTTACTGATATTCGAATATAACATAAGGTTTGAACCCAAAAGTATTAAGTTAGCAATGCGATCAGCTTCTGGGGCTGTTACTTTGCTAATATTGCTTAAAAGGGTCTTGCTATAACATGCTGTCTCCGGGTAACGTGTTTCTTCGACACAAAACCTTATGGCTTGATACTTGGGTATTGCGGGCATCCTTTGGGGTTGTCACTTTACCAATTTTGCCTATTAACAGTACAACAATTCATTCCATATACCGAAATATTTAATTAAGGGTAAGTTAATTACTTATTACAGATATACCGGATATTACTGAACAGTATACCAGTGATTGCGTCGCTGAACCTGTTGACCAGCCGCCTGCCCTACCAAATGCAGGTATTACTAAAGAATCTGCAACTACGTCCACCGCAGCAGCGTCATAGCCTGTGGATGTGCTAGATATACCTCTAGACGAGGAGTTATTAAAAATCTTGGGCGACAATCCGACGCAAAAGAAAGTCTATGGAAAAGAAAAACGACCGGATCTCGCAGTCCGTCTGCAGTAGGTATACTGCTACTGTCGTTTTGAATAAAGAAATGCGCAATTAACTACTGCAAAAATACTTACTTCCTGAGACCAGTATTGATGCTCCTATTTTGAACTTAAAAATAAAGGCGGCTATTAATGAGCAATTGGTTAAATGAGATAAATGCTTAGAACTTAAACAAAAACAAATAGCATCAGATATTTCATGCATAGCTGAAGGACTTTAAATGCTTTTAGAAGAACAAATTGGAAATACTTCTTTAATACAGGTAATGATGGACGCATGTAAGATTTTATATGACTGTCAACATGCTGAGTCACAGGTACGTAGAAACTTCATTCTGAATGCATTAAAAAAGGAATTGAAGGATGGACTTCTAACTTACAGAATCGACAAATTTCTCTTCACTGAACAACTTGCAGATAAATTAAAAGCAGTTAAGGATATAAAAAAATCAGGGAATGAAATAAAGAATACTCCTATATATCGAATACCTATTACTTACTAAAAATTTAAACTGGCGTGCTCCTCCTCAAAATCACAGGCTGAAGGGGACACAGCGCCAGTACAGAAGAAACGTCGCGGGTACTCCTCGAGACAATCGTCGCGTCGAGCTCCACCATCACACAGCAGCCATCGGTAGACACGGTAAAATATTATTATGTTGGTAGACTCTTTTAACATAAATATCAATGGTCACTTTTAACTAATGATAAAACAATAGGTACTGCCATGGATAGAAGGATGTCAAATTCCATTCTCACATCCAGTATTTCTGCAGGTACCTACCTCCTACCCCAAATGCTTTTTCTAAGATAGAAAGATTAAGGTACACAGAGTCTATTGAAAACCTTCTGTCAATATTTCTAATTCCTTAACCTAATGGCAAAACAAGGTTTCTTTTTAAATGTGAAAACATTAAACAAATTCATAGATACACACCATTTTAAGTTAGGAGATCTCCGTACTGCGTTTAAAATTGATATGCAAAGATAGCTATATGAGCACATTAGACTTGAAAGATGCATATTTTTTAATTCGTATACGTCATGATTTCAAAAAATATCTTCGATTTTATTTTGATGAAACGTTGTACGAATTTAATGTTTTGCCTTTTGTTTTGAGCACAGCTCCTTACGTTTTCACAAAGGTTATGAAACCAGTTCTTGGCCTACTTAGGTCTTGTGGACACTTATCCACAGTATAAATCTGGATAAATGGTTACTATTTCGATTTCTAAAAATCTTAATTTTTGTTTACAAAAAATAGATGATACATCTAAACTTTTGTTATCCTTGGGTTTCATAATTAATGTAGATAAAAGTAACCTGTCTCCCGATACTACCTGCAAATTTTTAGGGTTTATTATAGACTCAAAACGCTTAGAAATTACTTTACAGTCAGAAAAAATCTTAAAATACAATCTGCAATTCAAAAATTCATCACATTAAAACGTTGTAGGATAAGAGATTTCGCTCGCTGAGCTGGTTTACTAACATCGGTTTGCCCTGCTGTCGAATATGGGTGGCTTTATATCAAGGAAATAGAAAGATGTAAATATTTCAATCTAATTCATGATGATAACTATGACAATTACATGAATATATTACCGTTTGTATTAACTGACCTTAATGGTGGTCTATTCCTATTATACATCCAGTAAATAAAATACATTTGATTTAGAAATTTATAATGATGCCTCAACTACGGGTTGGGATGCTGTTAGTGGACAGGAACGTGCGAGTGTAATGTGGAGTGATGATGAATTTTTGCAACATATTAATTATTTAGAACTCTTGACAACCTTTTTCGGACTTAGAGTTTTCGCTAAATCGTTTTATGATTACCAAATTTTACTCAGAAATTGACAATACCACAGCTATTTCCTACATAAACCGCATGGGTGGTATTCAATTTCCCACCTCACAAAAAGTTACTAGGGAATTATGGCAGTGGTGTGAAAAACGCAAAATAACCCTATTTGCTTCATATATAAGTTCTGCCGATAATGATATAGCGGATGCAGAATCACGGCGTATACATCCGGATATGGAGTGGGAATTGTCAGACTTAGCCTACCTATAACAAGATTATCCGGTTTGTTGGCGGTCCGGATATCGACATATTTGCGAGTAGAATAAACAAAAAGTGTGAAAAGTATCTGCTGGCATAGAGATCCAGATGCATAATATGTAGTAGTTGCCTTTATGGTAACATGGTCTAAATTCCGTTTTTATGCCTTTCCTCCATTCGCTATTATCCTGAAAACATTAAGAAAAGTTGTTAATGATAATGCTACAGGAATAATAGTGGTTCCACACTGGCCCACTCAACCGTGGTATCCTTTGTTTCAAAGTCTTTTGGTCTCCAGACCATTGATTTTCAAACCTAGTAAAAATTTAATAATGTTCATTCTAGCAACCGAGACACATCAGAGGACTGCTCTGGTTGCACTTTTAAGAAAAAGGTCCCAATTGCATCTACTCATATCATGTTAGCTTCACTATCTGATAGCTCTCTGCAACAGTATGACACATGCCTCAAGAAATGGTACCTACTTATTTTGTACTACACGCAAAATTGACATATGTCTTAATTCTGTACCTAATGTGATTGCCTTCTTAACACAATTATACGAGTCTGGTGCTAATTATGGAACGTTAAATAGCTGCAGGTTAGCTTTGTCATTAATTTTAGGATCAGATATAGGAACTAATGCTCGAATAAAACGATTATTTCGAGGTGTATTCAGATTAAGACCACCTCTACCCAAATATAATGTGACGTATATATACGTCTATTAATAGTCCTTAACTCCCTTTCGAGATGGTATCCTAATGAATGCTTAAGCTTAGAAAAAATAACTAAAAAGCTAATTACATTTATTGCTGTAACAACTGCGCATAGTGCCTAGACATTATCAAAAAAAATATTGTTCAAAATATAGAAGCATATACTGATTATATTAGAATTAAAATTCCTGATTTAATAAAAACTTCACGTATTGGAGCTACACAGCCAATGTTAGTTTTACCCCTTTTCAATGAAAAACCAGAGATTTGTCTAGCATCTACTTTGCGCTGCTATTTGGACATAACACAGTCTATACGTAGTACTAATAGTCTGTTTGTAAGTTTAAATAAACCACATAGAGCCGTTACATCACAAACGTTATGTAGGTGGATCAAAAATACCCTACAAGAATGTGGGTTGATGTATCCATTTGTACTGCCCACATTGCAAGACATGCAGCCGCTTCCAGGGCTGGTAGATTAGGGGTTGCTTTAGATATAATTAGGAAAACTGCTGGTTTGAGCGCTAGCTCAAACTTTTTTGGTCGTTTTTACAACGAGATATTATAGATAGTAATAATAGAGAACTTGCAAGAGGTGCATTAAGTTCTTCTCATGTGTTTTAATTTTTTTTTTGATCATTAATATTATTATTAAGTACCTACCTACATAGTGTCATGTAAGTTCTCATGTTGTTAATAGATCTATTAACACATAATTGATAAATATTTAAATCAAGTTAATCAAACTGTGATTTTATACTATATTCTCTAAACATCTACATGTGTTCTAATCTCTTCGGACAAAGCTTAAGTATAATTTAATGATTAAACGAACTTACCTGTAAGTGAAGTTCTATCATAATTATACGATAGCTTTGTCCGAAGAGATTAGCATCCCACCCACCCTATTTTGATTCCCAATTAATATAATATTAATGATTTTGTACTCTGAACTAAATGAATAGGTGGCGCGGTTCAAAGGAAACGTTACTTATAAAAAAAAAAAAAAAGAAGACTAGGGTATGCTGTTATACAGCCTCTCAAATAAAGTGCTAATGGCGACACCGTGTGTGCTACTACATGTGTTCTTCTAATCTCTTCGGACAAAGCTATCGTATAATTATGATAGAACTTCACTTACAGGTAAGTTCGTTTAATCATTAAATTGTAAAGCAAAATTTTCAAACATTACGATTTCTCTCTTTTTACTAGAGTTAAAATGTATAGCTCTATCCTGCTCATTGGTTACATTATTAGCTGAGTATGGCCATATCTATTGTGTCTTCAAATCTATGCAAACAATTTAACTCTGCAACTTAATAATCAATGAAAAACGCCTAAAATAAGAAAATAGTTTGCGTCGTCGAAAGTTATCTTTAATGATTTCTGATACAATATTTTAATTTTTGAGTGTATTTGAATGAATACTATCTTATATCTATAAGAATAATATATGCTGCTGGCTGTTACATAAATTATAAGAAGCATTTTAAGTTAAACTGTGAAAGAGGTTAAGTGTCAAAAACTAAGGGCGCCGTATAGTCCCGTATTAAAAGTAATTTCTAAATGAATAGTGAAAAGAGAAATGCTCGTGGTCGAGGCCGAGGTCGTGGTCGCGGAAGGGGTCGCGGGAGAGGGCGCGGCCGGGGTAAAAAGGTACCGAAGGTGATGTCTTCCGATGAAGAAGAATGTTCAATAGAAGATACTTCACAAGACATCGAGGAGCCGGGAATTGACGAAGTAAAGGAGGAACCGGAACCGGTGGAGCCCCCTAAATGTATGTATTGTTTTGATTGAAAAAAACATTCGATTATTTGGTATTTTATCTAGTTTTTATATTTTAAGAAAGAAAAATCATAATCGATTTAACTTGTGTTTTTTTTTTATTTGCTGTCATTTCGAAAGCTTTACGGTCCTTATATTTATAGCCGACTGAGTTCATGATAGTCTAACACTGAAGTAAATAATAACCATCAGCCCATTAAATACTTGAGTTAGATCTGTTAAAATTGTTTCATTCCAAAAGTTCCTATGTGGTTTTTAGCTGCCCATATATTTTCAATTTCTTTTATTTTCTTTGATTCAGCATCCTATTTGCTTTTTCTTTACAGTGGAAGTTCCATCAGACATATCTCAATTGGAAGCTCCTGTGTTCACAACACTCCAGCGAGGCCCTCCCGAGCCTATGCTGCGCCTCGACTGGAGTCACCGGGCCACACTCATTGGAGAAAAAGTTCTCAATCCCATGATATACTGCTGCGATATATGCTCTAAGCCTATACTTATTTATGGCCGAATGGTTAGTGTTTGTTAATTATGTACATATTATTATTAAATGACTGTGTGTGTGTTCATGTATGAAGTTACTACCTACTGTATGTGAACATGTATGACGGCCTGTTGGTCTAGTGGTCAGAGGCCCTGATTACGAAACCGGAGGTTGCGGGTTCGAATCCCGCTAGGGGCAGATGTCAATGTGATGAGCACTGGCATCTGTACCTGAGTCTTGGATGTCTTATACTTAATACTCAAAATTTGTATTACCTACCTATTAGTCTCTTTTCATGCTGAGAATTTGGATAAGATGCTAGGAAGTTGAAACCCTGTAAAATTGCATGGCCTATGTTGATATTTTTAATTGTATAGTGGTAGCATTTTTTTTGCTTATTTACAAAAAACCTGTCTGAGTTCTGTTAGATTGGAACTATATATACATTACATTTGTATTAATTACTATGCAATCTTGTGAAAAACAAATTAGATCAAAGATATTTTATCAATAACATATTTAATGTTGTGGTTAACTGTATTTATTCTTATTATTATTTCAGATACCATGCAAACATGTGTTTTGCTTGTCATGTGCTAGAGCTGAACATACTCATTGTCCCCGTTGTAGAGAAAAGGTAAGATTTTTCTAGCATATAATTATTCATTATATAAAAAAGAAATACAATATAATAAAATGTTTAAACATTTTTTCAGGTGTTGAGAGTTGAACAGACTGGTCTAGGAACGGTGTACATGTGTACACATTCGGGTACAAGATATGGTAACACTGGATGTAGGAGGACATATTTGTCACAGGTAAAATATTATTAATATAAAGAATGCACATTCACAAATAAAAGCTCGTCACTCATGTTTTAAGGTGAAAAATATGCACACAGTAGTAAGTAATAGCTGAGATTGTATTAATTATTACTTTATTATTGGACACATATTTGCATTATGCTTTTAGTTTTTTAATCTAAATCTTTTTATAACTTACTAGCTTCTGCCCGTGACTTCTTTTTAAAGGATGGTCGCCGAGCACAGTGAAAAACGGATGTTTCCCTATTTCTATTTGTCCCTGTCGCACGCGCGCAGTAATAGTGCCCTCACGCTCGCACAGTAACTTTGATAGAAAAGGGCAACGTCCGTTTTTCGCTGTGCTCAGTGACCATCCTTTACTCTTAAAAAAACCTTAATAAATTATAGCCTATGACTAGTATGTGTCATTCTTCTGATGTGAGAGCTATATTATTGTAAAGTTTCATCAAGATCCATTCAGTAGTTTTTGCATGAAGAAGTAACAAACAAACTCACAAACTTTCGCCTACATACTTTATGTTTGAAATTAACATTTGTTTGCAGAGGGATTTGCAGGCGCACATCAACCATCGTCACGTGTCGTCGGGAGGCGCGACCGCGGCCGCCGCCGGGGCTGCCGACAGCAAACCGGAGCCCGAGCCGCAGCCCTCTGTCGCTATCGTCAAACCTTTGAATGTAAATGTTACATTCTCCATATTTACTTTATTATTATCATGCAGCACTTCATATCTTGTTAAACTTAAGAAACTGTAAAGATTCTCACTCTATCTCTTTCTCTTTCGCGTGCGAGTTTGAAATTTACGCTGATGTTTCGAGATCCTTACCAAGTTTAAACTTAGCAGACTGAGCTGAAGTTAGTGAGATGAACATTGGGCTAAATCTATTGCAGTTGTTTTCATTCAATATGTAATAACCTGAAAGCAAGCATATATAACTAGTCATTATATATCGATATATTATGTACCTACCTACTATAAAAAAATGGCAAATTTTATATTATTATGACAACATACAAATAACAATCAAGAAAAAATCTTATCATTTCCCCTACAGATGCCGCCCACAACGAACGATCCTCGTGGGCACACGCACACACACACGCACGCCGCGGAGCGCCGGGCTCGGTCGAACCTTATAACCGTTCCGCTACAGGAGCCTCCAGATTCGCACTACTACAACTATACGCATTATCCAGTGAGTAACTCGTATATTATAATTATTATGTTTATATATACCTCCGTCACTCGCCATTAATATTTATTTCAAAACTACTGGCCCGCACTGTCCCGCCCGGTAAAGCAACGTTACATTAACACAGCTCTACAAAAAAAATCTTTTTTTTTTTTACCCCTTGCCTAGATATTGTTGCAAATTTTCGTTTTCTTAGAAATAAAAAAAAATCAGAGCAAATCCTACAAAATCATTGATAGTTTAATAAATTAATGAATTGTGGGTATAAATAGACCCAACATCATTTTCATATCTAGGGCAACAAAAGAAAATAAATAAATTTTAGCTTCATTCATGTAACAATCTGTTGTTTCCAGCCGCCGACGGTGCCGGGCGCGGTGCCGGGCGTGGCGGCGGCCGGCGTGGTCCCGCACAGCATGAGCGTGCCGCCGCCCGCGTACTACACGCAGCAGCCGCCCTACCAACCGCCGCCCAGCTATCAAACAGGTAAATATAATCTAATTGCTTAAAGCATCATAGCCATAATATATGCCAAGGGTTATTCCGGACTGCCCAAACCGCTGATCGTAGACCTGAAACTTGGAGAGTGTTATTTGTATGACGGAGAAGTCCAATAAGGAGGTATTTTCCGAAATTTTTCCCATAAGGGGTTAAAAAAGGTGCGCAAAGTTTATATGGGATAACGTTATTCCTTAATCCGATCTATTTTAAATTTCGCTTAAACATTCTTTACCAGAATTGATAAGACTTATTTAATGGGTTAAAATGTACGCGGAGGTAGTCGCGGGCAAAAGCTAGTTTTCGTATAAAATATATGCTGTTCCATATTCTGCATGCCTGCACAATTGACCTGTCAAAAGGTCGTATATAACTCTTTTATGATCCTGCTGGTGTTTATTGTACCTACACACCTATTGCAGGTACCAACATGACACCAAACGTAACGTCAATCCAGAGTTCCGTGCCAATGGGTACGGTGGCCCCACTCCCGGAGACCTCCCGCTGGCCCGAGGGCTATCAACAACCCTCTGTGCCAGTTCAGCAGTGGCAGCAGAGCCAGCATCACTACTACAGATAGCCACCGTACAGGCGCCGGACGTGACAACGCCGGTCGCCCTATTAAGACTCCAAGTGCAGTGTGACTGAGAAAGTACATTATAATCATTGGATAAGAAATATTAAGATTTGGTGTACGGCCGCTCGTTAGGATTCGATACAGTATACATAACATTTACATTACAATAATGATAATGGAATAATTGTGAGATTATCTCCTTGTTTAGGCAGTAAATGTGGATGGCAATTGAAGCAAAGTATACGCGTATAAAAGGACGGTAACCTTCAACGTCACTGTGCGACCGTGAGGGCACTATTACTACGCGCGCGCGACAGAGACAAATAGAGAAAGGGCAACGTCCGTTTTTCGCTGTGCTCGGCGACCGTGTTTTAGTATGACGCGTCTGACCTTCACATTTTCTGATCAACTTTCGCCAAGTCCACACAATTTAGTGCAAGTTATTTCGCAAAGTTGTGATTCCAATAAATCAATGGGCCAAATTCTGTTAAATGTAGTTGTGATGGGAATCAAGATCAATTTTTCAATAAAATATATCAATGATTATAGTGCACTGGATCACAGGCAAAAACATGGACACCATTGTGTGCCGTTTTCGTACTCTTTCATTTTTGATTTGACTGTGAAAGCAACTATGTGGTATAAACTTTGAAGTTGTGTAAATGAGTGAAATAGACACTAATGGTTATATATTTCCTTCTATTATGGAGTGGAGATTTACTTACATAATTTCCTATGAATTGTAAGTCCCACACCGCTGCTGATTTTTTTTTGCCAGATAATATTGATGTGTATATTGTTTAACTAAGAGAAAGCATAATAATTATAATACGCAGGTACTTTATGAATATGAATGATACTTGAATTAAAACAATAAATGTTATTGGTGTTGTATGTATATACAGTGATTCAAATCTCTTGAGTATGTATTGATGTTATACAATTATTAAGACAATTTACTGAGTATATATAAAAAAAAAACAAATATGACTATAAATTAATGTAGTGACCGATTTCAGTAATGATAAAATACTTCATGTCAATGTAAATATCATTATTTCATCTAATCTTGAGCGATTCCTACTTTGTATATCAATATGAAACGGAAATAATAAAAACATACGCAATTCGATTGGGTATTATTTTATTTATGTAACACTAGTCAATATCAATTATATTATTATTTACAAGTCTCACTCCATTCACTCTCCAATCTCGATTTCAACAAATACTTTTAAAATCTGCAAAAAATATTTTCTTTATATAACATTCTCACACACTGAAACAAGTACTGGACTTTAGAAGAGATAAATTTAATAAATATTATTGTTTACAAATTCACAGCGCCATCGCAGAAACTGTTACATTTTTGGGGAAAATAAATTCGAAATAAATGCTTTTGAACCATTTACTGGTAAGGGGTGTCATTGATACCCTCTCAGACACACAGCTATCAAAGCAATGCATGGATCTCGCCACAGACGCTCATTATCTTATTAGTTACCTAACTATCAGCACCACCAGTGACACATATCAAGCTCTTCCTTCTAAATACACTGTTGAATTGACATTTATTCCAAACCAATTTTCTTGCATACTATACACATAGATCTGAATAGTTTGATATGTATCTACTTAACACAGGTGCAGACAGGTGGGTTGTATTACAATTACTGCAATCCACCACCCAACTATTTTATTTTGATCAATTTCAAAAGTTTGAAATCATCATAACAACATTGCTATCTAATCATACCAATTTTCTTTGCCTAAAGAAAGTCCTTTATCCCTTGGTGTTTACGAACCCCGTAATTATATTGACTCGTTATTTTAGCATTGGCTAATAATGAAGGCTTGATTTTATATCTCTCTTGATCATTAATTTTCCACCTTGGTTCTGTGAACATTAGCTCTAAGGCTTATCCTTGGATCATGATTGTTTGGTGGTGGGCGTAGAATCCGGCCCCAGATCGACTAAAGTTGCCTCGGTGGGAGCGGGTGGTGTTGCGTGACTTGTCTCTGGTGCTTCTGCCGCCGGAAACTGTGGTATTACATGTGACGATTGCATCTTCCTTACAGCATCCATGTTTACTTTGGTAGAAAGATTCTTTTGTCGTGTCTGTTCTGACGTTTTCGATAATCTCTCGCTCAATGCCTTGAGCGCGATTTGTCTGTAAAATTTTAAAATATATTGTTATTACTTATTTACTGCCCCCAGCTTCACATGGATTCCTAATTTTGCTCACTGTATTGGGTTTAGTTAGTCATTCTTGCAAACTTTCTCCTTTTTTAATATTTTTCTATATCAACTGAAGAAATTAACAAGAGCAAACTGTACCTAATTCAATTTATGTATGTACAGATAAAGTTTTAATATATACCGTCGCCTCTCCATGTCTTGTGGCTCAACCCCTGGCATGGAGATGGTTACACCGCGGGGGCTCAGCGCAAGATGCACTCTCCTCTGGCTTGGAGAGCAGAGTCCTATTCTAACAAGACACCGATGTGGCGGTCCTAGAATGCCACGGATAACTGGCTGTAGAACTGTTGGGAAAAAGCTGCAAGAGGAGAAATTTTATATAAATAGGTATGTAAAGATGTCTTTTCTTAAAAAAATAAAAAGACCATTTGTTTCACATATATCTAAATAAGAAAATTAATGTGGCTACTGCATTGTTTATTATGAATATTAATAACATGAAAGTAAAATCAATCAATATTCATTTTAATCATGTAATAATACTAGCAGTTTCTAAGAGATTGAATTCTTTATAATTTACTTTATTTATTACACCCTATCTATCATTCTATCACTTTAGAAGTAACAAACAAACTCACAAACTTTCGCCTACATACTTTATGTTTGAAATTAACATTTGTTTGCAGAGGGATTTGCAGGCGCACATCAACCATCGTCACGTGTCGTCGGGAGGCGCGACCGCGGCCGCCGCCGGGGCTGCCGACAGCAAACCGGAGCCCGAGCCGCAGCCCTCTGTCGCTATCGTCAAACCTTTGAATGTAAATGTTACATTCTCCATATTTACTTTATTATTATCATGCAGCACTTCATATCTTGTTAAACTTAAGAAACTGTAAAGATTCTCACTCTATCTCTGTCTCTTTCGCTTGCGAGTTTGAAATTTACGCTGATGTTTCGAGATCCTTACCAAGTTTAAACTTAGCAGACTGAGCTGAAGTTAGTGAGATGAACATTGGGCTAAATCTATTACAGTTGTTTTAATTCAATATGTAATAACCTGAAAGCAAGCATATGTAACTAGTCATTACTTATGATATATACTTAATTAGATATATTATGTAGGTACCTACTATAATAAAATGGCAAATTTAATAATACAGATAACAATCATGAAAAAAACTTATCATTTCCCCTATAGATGCCGCCCACAACGAACGATCCTCGTGGGCACACGCACACACACACGCACGCCGCGGAGCGCCGGGCTCGGTCCAACCTTATAACCGTTCCGCTGCAGGAGCCTCCAGATTCACACTACTACAACTATACGCATTATCCAGTGAGTAACTCATATATATATTATGTGACTATATATACCTACCGCACTCGCCATTAATGTTTATTTCAAAACTACTGGTCCGCAGTCGTCCCGCACAGTAAAGCAGCGTTACATTGACACAGCTCTACAATAAAAAACTTTCTTTTTTGTTGCCCTAGATATTATTGCAAATTTTTATATTATCAAGTGCCCAAATTACGAATATATTTATGAAAGTTCTCAATGTGCTCGTATTTTCTACATAATAATCTTATATTTTGAATAATAATCAGCTTGTTAGAAATCAAATCATTGATAGTTTCATAAATTAATCAATTGTGGGCATACATAGACCCAACGTCATTTTCATATCTAGGTCAACAAAAGAAAATAAATAAATTCTAGTTTTAAAATTTAAATGAGCTTCATTCATGTAATAATCTTTTGTTTCCAGCCGCCGACGGTGCCGGGCGCGGTGCCGGGCGTGGCGGCGGCCGGCGTGGTCCCGCACAGCATGAGCGTGCCGCCGCCCGCGTACTACACGCAGCAGCCGCCCTACCAACCGCCGCCCAGCTATCAAACAGGTAAATCTAATCTAATTGCTTAAAGCATCATAGCCATAATATATGCCAAGGGTTATTCCGGACTGCCCAAACCGCTGATCGTAGACCTGAAAATTGGAGAGTGTTATTTGTATGACGGAGACGTCTGATAAGATGGGATTTTCCGAAATTTTACCCCTTAAGGGTTAAAAAAAGTGTGCAAGGTTTATATGGGACAACGTAATTCCTTAATCCGATCTATTTCAAATTTTGCATAAATATTCACTAGAATTGATAAAAGACTTATTTACAGGGTTAAAATGTACGCGGACGAAGTCCCGGCCAAAAGCTAGTTTTCGTAAAAATACGTGCTGTTGCATATTCCGCATCCCTGTACAAATTTCCTTTCAAGAATCCGTATGCAACTCTTTTATGATCCTGCTGGTGTTTATTGTACCTACACATCTATTGCAGGTACCAACATGACACCAAACGTAACGTCAATCCAGAGTTCCGTGCCGATGGGTACGGTGGCCCCACTCCCGGAGACCTCCCGCTGGCCCGAGGGCTATCAACAACCCTCTGTGCCAGTTCAGCAGTGGCAGCAGAGCCAGCATCACTACTACAGATAGCCACCGTACAGGCGCCGGCCGTGACAACGCCGGTCGCCCTATTAAGACTCCTAGTGCAGTGTGACTGTGAAAGTACATTATAATCATTGTATAAGAAATATTAAAAGATTTGGTGTACGGCCGCTCGTTAGGATTCGATACAGTATACATAACATTTACATTACAATAATGATAATGGAATAATTGTGAGATTATCTCCTTGTTTAGGCAGTAAATGTGGATTACATTTGAAGCAAAGTATACGCGTATAAAGGATGGTAACCTTCAATGTTACTGTGCGAGCGTGAGGGCACTATTACTACGCGCGCGCGACAGAGACAAATAGAGAAAGGGCAACGTCCGTTTTTCGCTGTGCTCGGCGACCGTCCTTTAGTATGACGCGTCTGACCTTCACATTTTCTGATCAACTTTCGCCAAGTCCACACAATTTAGTGCACGTTATTTCGCAAAGTTGTGATTACAATAAATCAATGGGCTAAATTGTGTCAAATGTAGTTTTGATGGGAGTCGAGATCAAATTTTTCAATAAAATATATCAATGATTATAGTGCACTGGATCACAGGCAAAAATATGGACACCACTGTGTGCCGTTTTCGTACTCCTTCATTTTTGATTTGACTGTGAAAGCAACTATGTGGTATAAACTTTGAAGTTGTGTAAATGAGTGAAATAGACACTAATGGTTATATATTTCCTTCTATTATGGAGTGGAGATTTACTTACATAATTTCCTATGAATTGTAAGTCCCACACCGCTGCTGATTTTTTTTTGCCAGATAATATTGATGTGTATATTGTTTAACTAAGAGAAAGCATAATAATTATAATACGCAGGTACTTTATGAATATGAACGATACTTGAATTAAAACAATAAATGTTATTGGTGTTGTATGTATATACAGTGATTCATTATTTGAGTATGTATTGATGTTATACAATTATTTAGACAATTTACTGAGTATATATTTAAAAAAAACAAATATGACTATAAATTAATGTAGTGACCGATTTCAGTAATGATAAAATACTTCATGTCAATGTAAATATCATTATTTCATCTAATCTTGAGCGATTCCTACTTTGTATATCAATATGAAACGGAAATAATAAAAACATACGCAATTCGATTGGGTATTATTTTATTTATGTAACACTAGTCAATATCAATTATATTATTATTTACAAGTCTCACTCCATTCACTCTCCAATCTCGATTTCAACAAATACTTTTAAAATCTGCAAAAAATATTTTCTTTATATAACATTCTCACACACTGAAACAAGTACTGGACTTTAGAAGAGATAAATTTAATAAATACTATTGTTTACAAATTCACAGCGCCATCGCAGAAACTGTTACATTTTTGGGGAAAATAAATTCGAAATAAATGCTTTTGAACCATTTACTGGTAAAAAGGGGTGTCGATTGATACCCTCTCAGACACACAGCTATCAAAGCAATGCATGGATCTCGCCACAGACGCTCATTATCTTATTAGGTACCTAACTATCAGCACCACCAGTGACACATATCAAGCTCTTCCTTCTAAATACACTGTTGAATTGACATTTATTCAAAACCAATTTTCATGCATACTATACACATAGATCTGAATAGTTTGATATGTATCTACTTAACACAGGCGCAGACAGGTGGGTTGTATTACAATTACTGCAATCCACCACCCAACTATTTTATTTTGATCAATTTCAAAAGTTTGAAATCATCATAACAACATTGCTATCTAATCATACCAATTTTCTTTGCCTAAAGAAAGTCCTTTATCCCTTGGTGTTTACGAACCCCGTAATTATATTGACTCGTTATTTTAGCACTGGCTAATAATGAAGGCTTGATTTTATATCTCTCTTGATCATTAATTTTCCACCTTGGTTCTGTGAACATTAGCTCTAAGGCTTATCCTTGGATCATGATTGTTTGGTGGTTGGCGTAGAATCCGGCCCCAAGTCGACTAAAGTTGCCTCGGTGGGCGCCGGTGGTGTTGTGTGACTTGTCTCTGGTGCTTCTGCCGCCGGAAACTGTGGTATTACATGTGACGATTGCATCTTCCTTACCGCATCCATGTTTACTTTGGTAGAAAGATTCTTTTGTCGTGTCTGTTCTGACGTTTTCGATAATCTCTCGCTCAATGCCTTGAGCGCGATTTGTCTGTAAAATTTTAAAATATATTGTTATTACTTATTTACTGCCCCCAGCTTCACGTGGATTCCTAATTTTTTTCAAAATAATCTATAGCCTAGTTACTCTACTAATGTATGGAATTAAAACTTATCAACCATGCCATTGTTGCCCACTGTATTGAGTTTAGTCATTCTTGCAAACTTTCTCCTTTTTTAATATTTTTCTATATCAAAAAAGAAATTAACAAGAGCAAACTGTACCTAATTCAATTTATGTATGTACAGATAAAGTTTTAATATATACCGTCGCCTCTCCATGTCTTGTGGCTCGACCCCTGGCATGGAGATGGTTACACCACGGGGGCTCAGCGCAAGATGCACTCTCCTCTGGCTTGGAGAGCAGAGTCCTATTCTAACAAGACACCGATGTGGCGGTCCTAGAATGCCACGGATAACTGGCTGTAGAACTGTTGGGAAAAAGCTGCAAGAGGAGAAATTTTATATAAATAGGTATGTAAAGATGTCTTTTCTTAAAAAAATAAAAAAACCATTTGTTTCACATATATCTAAATAAGAAAATTAATGTGGCTACTGCATTGTTTATTATGAATATTAATAACATGAAAGTCAAATCAATCAATATTCATTTTAATCAGGTAATAATAGCAGTTTCTAAGAGATTGAATTCTTTATAATTTACTTTATTTATTACACCCTATCTATCATTCTATCACTTTCTTCTATCATTCTATTACACTTGTTTATATTAAGAAATTGTCTAGAATCTTAGGGTGTCTTTGTTCTTATTTCTCTTCAGAACCATAATATAACACCTGTATTATTGCTTACTTATCAAAACTGAAGTTATCGGCCATGTCACCCCTGGTGCCGCTGCTGTGCCTCTGCCAAAACCTTAAGTACACCCAAGATAAGATTGTGCCGCTCCCCCACATGCAAGGATATGTCCCCTCTAGAGCGCCAATAGCCCACAGAATGATTGCTGCTATCAAAATCAAAAGGGGCAAAGATCTGTTTGTTAACTTCCCTGAAAATAAACACACACATTTAAATGCTGATTAACAGATAAGATAATAGGTAGACTATTGTGGATTTTTTTTTATTTGTTGTTAATGCAATAACATAATAAAAATAAAATAATTACTAAGATGCAATAAATGTATTAAAAAGGCAAATTTAACTATTTAAAGTAATGTTCACAAGTAAACATAACAAGTAGAAAATAATTATATCATACCTAAAGGTGTTTTTATAAGCAGATGGTCAGGCATTATCTGCTTTACTGCTACACTCACCGCGGCGAGGTAGCCGGCCAGACCGTGCACATGTATGTCATACAGATACGAGGACTGACCCGTGCACGCGAATATTACCAAATAGTAAATCGTAGTCAGATATGCCACGCCGAAGTTCGTCAGGAAAAAGAACTTCATCATTTCCATTTGGCCCCATAGTGGTTCTATTAGCTTCCCACACAACCCCACAGTCACGATATCGATAACAACTTCCCATAAGTGTATCTCTAGAAACCAGAACGTAAAAGTAGAATACAACTGAAAATAAGGTGGCAACAAAGTGCCAGGAGTTACGCTCAAAACGTTCACGACGTCCTCGGAAAACGATAACACGTATCCTATGACTACGACCACACAAATAAACTTCACTGAGGGCGATGTATTCCCTAGTAAGGCGGAAAACTGTTGTCGAAAATAAGGTAAATTACGGCTAAACACTCTGAGCGCAGCCATTTTTGTGACGGTTTTTATTAAGGAAATTGACAATAGAAACCTGTCAATTGTTTTCGGTTTAGAAACATTCATCTAAGGTTATTCATGCACAACAAAGAATGCAAATTGGTATGTATTTTTATTTTATTGAAATAAATTTTATAAATATTGCTCGCAATTTACATAATTAGATGTCAAAATCACTTAAACACCCATTATGTGGCAGCACTACTCAATTTCATTTAGACTAGTGCGTTTTTTTTATTGTCTGAAATAATTCCACTGAAAATAATATTATACTACTGTATTCTAACTCTATGCTACGATGGTGACATTAATGATTGTTGACTTAATTTGACTTGCTTGACATTCATGGCCACAAAAAATTGTTATGATTTATCTCAGGTGTTAGGTTTGGATATTTATAGTTCTTGAACCGACACTACTTCTTAAAAATTACTGTGTCAATGTTACTTTTTCGACTATTCGGTAGTGCTTTGTTGGTAAGAAAGTATCATAAAGTTCCTGCAGTGTAGTATATAATTTCTATTTTTCTTTCCATGCAACTTATCTTACCTAAAAGGATTTTTTGCTTTCAGTTACGAGTAGCCAACGTGTGGGGCAGCAGCGCGATGACGACCGGTGGAAAACAATGTAGTAACGGACCGTTGAGATATCTCACGCAAAATGAAGCTGCAGCATTAGACCAAGAATTATTCACCGATTATAAGTTTAGCGTTGACCAATTGATGGAATTAGCTGGACTAAGTGTGGCAACAGCGGTGGCGAAGGCATTTCCACCGCATACGTAAATTATATTTAAATCAATCTTGTGCACCTTATTTTTCATAATACTTTTAAATCTTCTGTTTATGTGCAATAAGGATACAACAAGTTTCTTATCTGTGTATCATCTAAAAAACTTTTTATTTTTCAGTCATAAATCTGCATTAATAATATGTGGCCCTGGCAACAATGGTGGGGATGGGCTAGTGGCTGCAAGGCACATGGCTTTATTTGGGTATACTGTAGCTGTCCACTACCCCAAGCGTACACCTAAACCTTTATATGAAAATCTATTTGAACAGTGTAAAAAGTTTGGTGTCAATATAGTTGATAACTTACCTCCATCAAAGGTCTTGTCCAATGATTACAAAGTTCTTGTTGATGCTCTGTTTGGATTTAGTTTCAAACCTCCTGTAAGAGATGAGCTCAAGCCTGCACTAGATGCCTTAATTGATGCTGGATTGCCCGTATGCAGGTAAAATAAAAGATTTTTAAAACTAACTACTACAATTTTACTACAAGTACTACAATTTTACTGAATAATGACTTACTTAATTATTTTTAGTGTTGATATTCCGAGTGGATGGGATGTGGAGAAAGGACCCGGTCTTGAAAGATCCCTGAAACCAGCACTTCTAATCTCTCTATCAGCACCTAAGATGTGTGCAAGACCACAGTATCTAGCAGATGCGAAACATTTTCTTGGTGGTAGGTTTTTACCCCCAGAGATTGTGGCAAAGTTTAATCTTTCTTTACCAGCCTACCCAGGTCAAGATCAAGTGGTTCAATTGTCATGTTAAACTGAAATATGTTACTTAGGTTTTGGTTTAGGGGTAATGTCCATTCTTTACAGCAAAATACATATTCAAGAATGTTGAAAATTTGTTTAAATAAACAATCTGTTTACCTGGCCTACTGAGAAATTGTCTTGAGCAATTTCTTTATTTTGTAAATATGTAGTTATATAAATGAATTTTACCATGTAAGAGATATACTTCATTGTTATGGGAATAAAAATTAAAAGTTTATTATTTTTTTTTTTCATTTATATATGTGGCATAAAAATATGCAGTCCTGGTATAGCTCTTTATGAAAAAAAAAAATGGGCACTGTTTAAGTTCAATTTAAAAACGTCGAAGCTTGTACTCTATTTGACGTTTTGTGTCGCCTTAATTTCGCGCCATATTTTCCCTCCACCGGCTGTCATTCAATTCTGCTAGCGAGGTCAGCGACCAGCGTCAGTTATTTGGTCGCAAGCGTTTGTCTTTTGCTGTAAAACCGCCCAGTTTGCAAAAATGTAAGTAGTTTACTTAGCAATTTACCTAATGCTCGATCATATTCATTAAAAAGAACGCGTGCATTGCGAAACGAACCTTTTAAACATCCTCTACTTCTTCATGTTCATTGTTGGTTCACGTTTCATTTTCTGCTCATGTTCAGTTTGTTACTTTGTTAATATTAACATTTGCGAGTCTTTTTATCAATACTTGTGTTTTTTTATTGAAATACGATAAGATTTTCTATTGCATCATTACAGATCAAAATGTTCGAAGCACGTTTACTGCGAAGCTCTATCCTCAAGAAGGTGCTAGAAGCCATCAAAGATCTACTGACACAAGCCACATTCGATTGTGACGACAATGGGATCCAACTGCAGGTAAATTTATAAAGTTCCGTTTTGTAGTTGAGTGAGGTAGGTACTTATATCAGGATTACAGCCTTCAATGATTCTGATAGTTCTGAACAGTAGTGATAGAATACTTGTAATATAGGTAGGTATTATGTTTTATGGTATTTCTGACGTCCTAGTGGTAACATAATAAAATGCATGTCTTGTTTTATGTTGTAATGTTATTGTTTAAGTCATTTTCCTTTGTTGTGTTCATTCCTAGTTTGATATAATTATTGTGTAATAACTGATAAGTTGACATTGGCAGGTAGATACCATGTAAAGTTTTGATCATGCGAGAAATCGTAACTAACTCTCTTTCACTCATTCCAAAACTGTTTCTTGCAGAAGAAAAAGTCTATGTTATGGTAATATTAATTATTTTAAGAGACATTACTTGACTGAGTTTCCGTTTTATTACTTAATTCTGCTATGAATGAGTTTGCAAGCTATATTTACATTTCAGGCCATGGACAATTCTCACGTATCTCTGGTGTCGCTCACTCTCCGTGCTGATGGTTTTGATAAGTACAGATGCGACAGAAATATCTCCATGGGCATGAATTTGGGAAGGTAGGTGTTTATGTATTGTTTGTTACACATACACAGAATTTTTAATTTACCTTTAATTACCTAACAAGGTGCACAATTCATTGCACAAAGACTTAGAACAGAATTTTGACCTAAATACCCCATATGATTGGAAATTATGGGACTTATAGATAACTAGCTTCTGCCCGTGACTTCGTCCGCGTGGAACTCCTCCTTTTTTGCAGTCGGTTAAACAGTAGCCTATGTTCTTTCTCAGGCTCCAAAGTTTCTTTCTACCAAATTTCATTTAAATCGGTCCAGTAGTTTAAGCGTGAAAGCGTAACAGACAGACAGAGTTACTTTCGCATTTATAATATTAGTAGGGATGTAGTGTGTTTAGCTAATGTTATTTTATGTAAAAAAAAAAATAACTATTTATCAGAAGTTTAGTTATTTGAAATAGTATTTGTAGTCCACTTTAAAATTAAGTTGTTTTTTCCAGTATGTCTAAGATCTTAAAGTGCGCTGGCGACAAAGATACAGTGACAATGAAGGCGCAGGACAACGCTGACACAGTCACATTTGTCTTCGAGAGCCCTAACCAGGAGAAAGTCTCAGACTACGAAATGAAACTAATGAACTTGGATTTGGAACATTTAGGTGTGTATTGGTGAAATAATAATAGGCTAAACATACCAGAACACTAATAAAATTGATTATAACATAATGTATTTATATTTATATATTTTATACTAGCGGCCCCGGCAGACGTCGTCCTGCATGTCCGATTGTTTCGTCAAAGATCTGTCAAAGTCTTCTGTCACTTCTTCATAAGGCTTCATATTTTCCCCGTTTTTTACACATTTTCCACTGTTTCTTCGCTCCTATTGGTCGCAGCGTGATGTTATATAGCCTAAAGCCTTCCTCGATAAATTGTCTAGCCAACGAGAATTAAAGAATTTTTGAATTCGAACCAGTAGTTCCTGAGATTAGCGCGTTCAAACAAACAAACAAACTCTTCAGCTTTATAATATTAGTATAGATATTGGTTAATAAACTAGTTTTACATTTTAACTATACTAAAAATATACTTATATTTGCTCATAGTGATGCTAATTAGTAACAAGTAAATTATTTTTCTTTTATGCAGGTATACCCGAGACTGAATACAGCTGCACAATCCGACTGCCGAGCGCAGAGTTCGCGAGAATCTGCCGCGATCTCTCACAGTTCGGCGAGTCTATGGTCATCTCTTGCACAAAAGAGGGTAGGTTTTTTTTTCTGATAAAGCCTTTTTGTGAGCTGGGTGATTCCACGGGCGTTTCAACCGCCGTCAGTCCTTTGCCATAAATATTGAAGAATTAAGCTACAATAAGATTTAAACTATTAATTTTGACGACAAGTGCGAGCGCAGTATGTCGTCGCATCAAAACGTAATTCTTGTTGTAGCTCATTTCTTCAATATTCAGGACAACGGACTGACGGCGGTTGAAACGCCCGTGGAATCACCCAGTTATATTTTTAAATCTGGGTTTTTTGTATCATTCATTAATAAAGTTTCATTGAACACAATTTCCAACAGTATCTAAAAAAAAATATACTAATGTAATTTTAATGAAATAACTTCCTTATATAAAAATGTCTTCAATTCAGTTTAGTAATTTTTTGTTCTACATTTAATTATGTTATTTTTAAAGGAGTGAAATTCTCTTCAACGGGAGATATTGGGTCTGCCAACATCAAGCTGGCTCAGACTGCCTCCGTGGATAAAGAGGAAGAGGCAGTGGTCATCGAAATGGAGGAACCTGTCACCCTTACCTTTGCCTGCCAGTATCTCAACTACTTCACTAAAGCAACGTCACTTAGTCCACAGGTAATTTAATTATTTTCCAATAACGTTAATTAGAAAGGCAGTCTTCTTAAATTAAATGACAAGGACAATACTTTATTATTCCCTTTGTGTTTAATGAAGACAAAATAATTACGGTGGAAGCGTCAATGGGCGTCAAAAATCTAGATGCGCTAGTATAAATGTAAAACGAATCTAGCTTACTTGTTCCACCAATGAGAGAAAGGCTACTGATTGGTCCCAATTCTGGTATGTCAAGTTATATACCACTCGGATGATTCACGATCTCTGCCACTGTGAATGTAGTCACCACTTTAATAATCAAAATCGGAATACCTTTAAATTAGGGTTGCCATACGTCCCGGTACGCCGGGACATGTCCCGGTTTGAAGCATGGTGTCCCGGCGTCCCGGCCGATAAGCAAATTGTCCCGGTTTAAAAATCATAGTTATTTAATAGAGGGCTGGACTTGGTAAACAGTAATATACCTCCAATAAACGCGCTCTAACTAGTGTACGATTAGCCGTACGTGGATAGAACGACGTAAGCGCTGACAATTGTCCGTTCACGTTTCACGAATTTACGTTAACAGTGTCAACGCATTTCGAGATCGCAGACTCTTAGCGTTGACAGAGCAAGAGCGCATCAATGGCATGCTATCAAGCCCACTATGTGACTTAGAGATGTTTGATACAAGATCGATTTTTCTAATGCATTGATATATTTTTATATCGATTTTATACATTCAGTTGATACCTGACTTCTTGAGAAAACTCGACCTAAGAAGCGTTAAAATAAAAAAAAAATCGAATATTATTATATAGGTAAATAAAAAAAAATTACCACCGGAAAAATAACTTCAAAGGCAACAAAAAACAATAGCGCACTACATAGAAAAATTTTTTTTTTTTTCTTTTCAGTGCGTTAAGTATTGTTCTTTGTTGCCTTTTATTATTTTTCGACAGTTAAATTTATTATTTAGTTATTATTGTGTAATTATCTTTGGCCATAATGTATACAAATTATTACATGCTTCATTTATAATGAGGTACTTTTGAAATAGTAAAACCTACCTTGTTTTTGCTATTAACTTTTAGTGAAACAATAAATTACCCCTATTTTTCCACCCTTACGGTAGGTTTCTTTTTTCCAAATTTTATTTATGGGATCAACTTTGAGGTATGCCCTATCCAATAAAAAAAGAATTATCAAAATCGGACTACTCTGTAAAAAGTTACGTCTGGTCATACGATACAATCGTCAAGATCCGTTTTTTTTTTTTTTTCTTTACTAGTTTTTCTTGAAATGTCCCGGTCCGAGTCCTTACACTTATGGCAACCCTACTTTAAATAGATGTTTATATTCGTTTTCCAGGTGCAACTCTCGATGTCGGCCGATGTTCCTCTAGTAGTGGAGTACCGTATACAAGACATTGGGCACATTCGCTATTATCTGGCACCCAAGATAGAAGAGGAAGACAACTAGACTATTTAGAATTAGGATAAACGTAATTATTAAATAATCTTCTTAACTTTAATTTTCCATTCGCATAATCATATTTTTGCAAAACTTGATAAATGTCGGGACCAATTTGGGCGAAAAATAGCTTTGTCAGTAATTGAGCGAGATCTCGTGCTCATTTTCCGTTGCGACAGGAACAACTAATAAATTATGGTATCTTTGTACAAAACTACAGAATATACTTGTTTTGGAAAGATTTTTTTTTTTCATTTACTATATACCTAAATAATTGTTAAGTTATTATCAGCTGTAGATAGTTTGTGGGTAAGTTAACTATCATTCAATCCTAAAAATAAGTTCTATTCAATCGGAATACTCATAAAATTGATTATTTGACTTTGGGTAAAAATAAAATAGCTTATACAAGAAGGAATGTTTATTTTCATGCCATACTATAAAACAGTACAAATCAAACTGAATCATAACCACGTTATGAGTATTAAATAAAATGTTAAAACTTCCGTTTTCTCAACACTGACGATAGTGACAATCCACAAAATAAATAAGATTCTAATGGCGAACTTAAAGCTCTAGTATAATTTATTAAATGCTATTTAAGTCTCTAAAATAAACTTATACCTAAGGAAATTATGTTGATCCCAACCTAACTTAATTTAAACGGAATGTCCATGAATTATGTAAATATGCGACTAAGAAATGTCATTATATTATTTAGAAAAAAAATAAAATTATACCTTGTATGCCTATGCATTGTAGTTGTTAATGTTAATTTAGGTTTACATTATATAATATACTTCCATGTACTGTAATTCTACTTTAATTAGCAAAGGCGGAATCATGATCAAATCACATATTAGCACTTACTTGGCTATGTGACTAGGTATGAAATTACACTTAGTTTAGTCTGTTACACTAAAACAATAACTAAGGAATATAATCGTTACGTATAAATAATTCACTAATTAGGATAAAACGAATGTTTAAGAAGTATAAAGGAGGGTGGGCAGGAGCGAAGTGAAAGTTCGGTTAGTCGCAACTCCGCTACAAATTTTGATGCCAAACTCAGAGAGAGAGTAATCAAAATAAAATTATCTCAAT
Source organism: Polylopha cassiicola (assembly GCA_038024825.1). Lineage (NCBI taxonomy): Eukaryota > Metazoa > Arthropoda > Insecta > Lepidoptera > Tortricidae > Polylopha > Polylopha cassiicola. The sequence continues at coordinate 4,833,590 of CP149052.1, read as the reverse complement.
CCGGTATCGACGAAGCAGATAAAGATGCATATAACATGTTGTACATTATTCTCGAATCACGTAATAAGATGCATAAGTAAAACCTCACAAATTGGCGAAGAAATTTCATGTTGTCACACTATTTTAACCTGATAATCTCATTTCTTTCAATATAGAGATAGTGTTCGGTTTTTTACTAGTGTTAGTATAATTAAACAGTTAAAACTCAAACGACGTTAACAACAATACATACTCTATTTTATTTCTTGCCAATAATTACGTTACGAGATATTGAAAAAAAGTCTTCGAGAGGAATAATCATGCTTTTAAAACTTCCACGATACCGGTCGGAGATTTGTAGCGAACGTCAAACGCGGCTCATTGTTTCCACTTCTTTGCCGAGAAGAGTACCGCGCGCTGCTTCAGAAAGAGCGAGTAGCTCTGTTTCTTGGGCGTGGGCTCTTGCGGTTTCCTCTTCTCGACGGCGTGGCGGCCTCGGCCGCGCCCCGCCGACCCTCCTCGGCCTCAGGACTCGCGCTTCACGTCGGGCGCCGCCGACGGCCCCGCGGCCCCCGCAGCCCCCGCCGGCGCCGCGTCGTCGTCGTCGCCCTCCACGGACGCCGGGCTAATGATCTGATCGTGCAGCGTACGCAGGTGTCGGAGCAGATTCGATTTCACGTTGAAGCCTTTGTTGCACATACCGCATACGAACGGTCGCTCCCCTGGAATTGACATTCAAATTATATTTACATACATTATGGGCTTTGTTTCGAGAAAATAGAGGTGCCCCGAACTATTATATTTTATTCTTTGTTACGACAAAATAATATCTCTATTTAATGATATAACGAATTTTAATTAAATGGGTAATTTGTGAGAATAGTTCACATTAACACTGATTCGAATATTATTAATATTACAATTTCCAGAGACTAGTTTACCACTGTTACTTTGCCTAATAAATAAAGCGACTGACCTGTGTGCGTCCGCATGTGTATGAGCATGGAGGCATGCGACGGGAATGTTTTCTTGCAGTGCGAGCAAGTCTTGTTTTGCGCGCCCTCTGTGAAACGATTGTGACGTTTTGGTGGGGCACTGTTGTTTGATATGGCCAATTCTAGACAATCGATATCGACAGACATTTAGAAAGGATACATTAGGTTCATATAGAACGCTTCGCTTGATCGTCGCTGCAAATTAACAAGCTGTGCATTGAAGCGAAACCACAAGCTAAGCGTCAGGTATTATCTAAACATAACTGAAGTGATTATCATGAGTGTAGCGAGGTATTAGTGGTGTTAGTAGCAAGGCAAGGAAGGTACGAAATAAAAAATAAAGTGATAAAACATAATCAAAATTACTTATCGTTTGTCGAGAATTAGCCACATACATAACAATCAGATTTCAGCTATGTTATAGTATCATCATTATGCACGTCCTTTAAACAAACACTAGATAGAAAAGTGACTGAAAGAATTATAGATTAGGGTTTATATTAATTGCGTAAATATAACAAAAAGTACTTCATGTGAAAATATCTACAGAAGTTCTATAAATATAGAAAAGTACCAATTAAAAGATAACGTGTCTAATATTGGATCATATTTGGTACTTGGCCAAATTTTACTGGATACAATCCCGGTAACCATCTTGGGCAATAATCTGCTTTACTACAGCCAATCAGGACGCTCATATCCTTTACCCAATTAACGATTTTCACGCATCCAAGCTCAGAGTCTCAAGTTGTTGCCGAGATATAATGTTATGATATATTTGATTAATGTTATATTGGTATGTACCTGTTTCAGTGTGCGTGCTCTGTATGTGTCGCACCCACTCGGCGGGGTTGGGGAAGTGCTTTTGACACAAGTCGCAGCGTAGCAGCGCCATCGTTTCTTCAGTATCGTCGCTCTGTGTACAAATAAGCTTTTAGTACAGAAAAGTCCAATTTTCGCACAATTATATACACGATAATTAAACTTAATTGAGATAATATAATGAATTTATGTTTGTGACAACTTGAGATGCTTTATACATCATGTATATTAATAACAGTATTAATGTTTTTTTAACTTAACGAATTTATCAAAAATCTTCAAAAATTGCTGTACGCAATACTAGAACAGCCTCTAATGATGATCTAGTCCCAAACTGAGCAAAGCTTGTACTATGGGTACTACACAACGGATAAACATACATAAATACATAATATATATAAGACATCCAAGACTCAGATACAGAAGCCAGTGACGAAGCTCATCACATTGACATCTGCCCTTAGCAGGATTCGAACCCGCAAGCTCCGGTTTCGTAGTCAGGGGCTCTGGACCAACCACCACTAGACCAACAGGCCGTCTAAAAATATAATTATTAATATACTATATAATTTGTGTGTGTGTGTGTGTGTGTGTGTGTGTGTGTGTGTGTGTGTGTGTGTGTGTGTGTGTGTGTGTGTGTGTGTGTGTGCGTGTGTGTACTGACAGCGGAGCGGTGCTTCCTCTTGCGCGCGTGCGGGGTGTCCTGGCGCGCGTGGCCCTGCACGTGGCGCACCCACGCGGCCGGCACCGTGAACACCTCCGCGCACAGCTCGCACGCCAGCGGGCTGTACACCTGCAATAACCACATAATTAGTGTAATGTCTTCCTATTTTATATTGTATCTATTACATGTGTATTGTTTATTTGCGCCTACAGATGCTCTATGTTGGCTTCAAAGGTTGACTGCTAGAGAATGCCGTATGGCATTAAGTTCGCCTTTTGTGCATTAGTTACGCTTTTTTGTGCAAAAAAGAATAAAATAAATTAATATATGACATTAAATATAGTAAATAAGCTATTATTCCTACTTGAATTCATGTTTTTGAAATAGGATAGTTTTTGTGTTAAAATTAAAATTGAAAGCGGCGCTTTTACAGGTAGCAAGTATTAAAAATGATCTTTTTTTCCCACGGGAACAGGATAAAAGACTACCTACCTCCCCACCAATTTTCAGCGAAATCAGTTAAAAATAGTATACCTAAAACGACTTCCGGACGAAAAGATATTCGTTTTAGTTACACCATGTAACTCATGGACAGGCCATCCATTATTGAAATTAAAATATTCAGTATTTCGGCCATTTATGACCCAATGTGACCCTGAACAAATGTGAATACTGAACAATATTTACCAATCCATCCTCGTCGATATCCACGTCATCGGGCTCCGACTTGACGCCGATCTCGGCTTGGAACATCTCGGCGATGGACCGCTCCTCCTCCTCGATGCTGCTGGCGTCCCAGTCGGGCTCGTCCTTTATCGTCACCTCCGCCGCCTCGTTGTTGCTTGCCGATGATTTCTCTGAAGATGTACCATTTGTTTAAGATTAAATGCTTTAAACTACTGTTCCAACTTTATAATTATAATTTCTCTTGTTTTTATGACATCCTCTTTTTATGATATACAAACATTTTAAGAAATGGGAATTTTTAGAAAGTCTAAGTTTTATTATCTCTTGGTAGGTACATATAATTCAGCTTATAGTATTCCATCAAGACTTGCATAATATGAGTCAAGTTGGAAGTATTTTTGAGCTTAAATTTGTAAGAAAATGTAATAAGCCATACAACAAAACATGAATAAATAGAGATATCACAAATTAACGTCATCCCTACTAATATTATAAATGCGAAAGTAACTCTGTCTGTCTGTCTGTTACGCTTTCACGCTAAAACTACTGGACCGATTTAAATGAAATTTGGTACAAAGAAAGTCTGGATCCTGAAAAAGGACATAGGCTACTTTTTAACCGACTGCAAAATAGGAGGAGTTCCACGCGGACGAAGTCGCGGGCAGAAGCTAGTTGTCAATAAAAATACATACTTGAAACCACAGAGGCATTGTCCTCACTGTCCTTGCCATCTTCTGCGTCAGTGGAAGCATCAGTCTTTTGCCGCTTCCCATACTTCCTCTCAGCTGCATGTCTTCTTAGTATCCTGGGAGGAGGTGCTTCGTCTGGAGAGTCATCAGCTATCGTCGTGGACCCTACTGTTATAGCTGGGGTGCTTGTAACTGTGGTCTGAGCCTCAGGGTTGGGGGCTGGAGCTACTAGAATGGTCTGGCCTTTGGGACCAGCAGGACGGAGGGCTGCCTGAGTCATGCCACCTTCTGATGTCTTTATGAAGACTAGCTTGGGTGGGCCAATGAACATTGGTCTGAAAAATACATAAATATCTTTAAATAAAATGTGTTAATTGATTTATTAAGTATAGAATCAAGAATGTCAATTAAAAAAATATACTTTGAATATATATATCAACTATTTTTAAGTTATTACCTATTCCCTCCCTGCTGCTGGACAGGTGTAAATGTCTTAAGCAACTTGTCATCTTTCTTTACTGTTATTTTTGGTGGTGCTGGAGTTTCTTCTGGTTTCTTGGGTGCGGGCTTGTTGACACTCACTGTGGGTGTTGCCACTGGTACTGCCGTAGTTTTCTCTGCGGGGGCATCTCCAGCTTCATCTGTTTGTCTCCAGAGGCCTCGGATTTTAAGAACCTCGCCAGCTTTTAAAACTGTGTCTAAAACTTCATTTGAAACTGTGGTTTCACCTGAAATTGTTATTGGGAAATATTTTTATAAAGTAGGTATACCTGTTTACAAAATTCAAATAAATAAATATAAAATACAATTGATTAAAAATGTGATTTGATTTAAATATATAAATAATAAATAAATATTTAAGCATAGTTGTGTTACATTTTTAGTTATTTTGGTCAAAGGCAAAACATAAGATCAATAAATAAAAAATTGTAGGTTATGTAAAATATCTAAGTATTCAGTGGTTATATAAATAAGTTCCAGTTAGTATGTTTCTGGTAGGTAACTAATTCTTTCGACGGTTTTACTAATACAATATGAGAAATAGAAGAAAATGAATTCAAGACTAAAATGAAATATTTACAATGCCTGCTGAAAAGAATAATTCCTAATTAAATATAAAATAACTTTCACGTTAGACCTGCTTACCTTTATACATGTACTCCACCAAAACCTTGAGCGCCTTCGTAGATATCTCTGAAGGCAGCACCACGTAAAGCATGCCGCCCATTCGCGTCACATGCCGCTGGCCCTCGAATAATCCACTCAGGTACACACTGCATGAGCTCAGGATGAACTTATGTGCCGGTATCTGAGACCCATCCATAGTACACAGCACCACGTCCGTGAACCGCTCTGAGCGCAGCAGAGCAGCCACGGACCCATTCAAATGGGAGCTGTGCGAATGCCATTTCAACTGATACGTGTCAGTCGAAGTCATCTTCGATTAAAATTATATCCACGCCATCTGCGACAAAAATTACAATGTTTCCACGTTTGTTTACGAAAGCGAAAACGCCGCCATAACCCGGGAACGCATCGACGTTTTGACGGAAACTAAACAAACACACAATTTAAACATATTCTTTCTATACTTTTATCAGATATTTGACACATAAAGTCAATTCAATTAAATTATTATAATTTTAAACGTTTTAAAAAAATATCAAAACTTTTTTATTATACGAAAAATATCATTAAATGGACAATTCATGATCTATTCCAGAATAAAAAATAATTTAGTGGATACCTCTAGTAATAACCGGTAATTAATAAAATCGATAATAGTACATGAAATTTAACGTTTTCATTGTCGGTTTTTCACTTGGAATCGGAAGTAACAAAACTTAATTTGGTCTATAAAAATTATGAAAGCACTGCGCGCAACCACCGCTTGCGACCCTCGATTCTAGTGTGCGGCGGCTGCGGCTGCAAAAATCGATAGAAATTGTATTGATTACAGCGGGGTTGCGCGTTTATCTCATCGATCCATACTAGAAAGCGTCGGTTTGCGGCGCGCGCCTGCGTCGTATCGTGAGGGGTGCGTCGGTTGCCAGCAGCAAAAGCGGCGCCCGCCCCGCCGCCACTGCGCCACCCTGTTCACGCGCAAATTGCTTTCCTGGACTTCATATTTTTCTACAACAAACAATAGTTGCTATCGTAACATTTGTAATTACAAAAGTTAATTACCTATATCAATCGTTTATATTTTGTCTATTACAACAAATGAAGGTCGCTTCATTAGGCTATAGTAATACCGAATAAAAAAATATCAAAGTTCGTAGGTATACCTACTTAGTACAACTTCATTTCTAAGAAAGAAAATGGCACTTACGTATTATATACAGTAGGTAGGCACTGTATGAAATTAGAGCAAAATAAGTAGGTACATTTCATATTATCATAATTTTCTATGCAATTAAAGCAGATAAAATAAGAACAAAGGCGAACTTATCCCTTTAGCGACTCGGTTGTTCCGCGGAACTGTTTCTATAGACCGTGTACCTAGCGGTTTCACCCGCGCTTGGATAGATTCTCTGAAAATTACTGTAATACGCAGTCTATATAGTTTTTATGGATAAAAATATAGCCTAATTCTAAATTCATCCAAAATATGAACATTTTCACTTACAAATACGGTGTGTAAAAGGAAACTATGATTTTAAAATAATTATATTATGGACTAATAACATAGATCTACGTAATATGCGGGTATAAACATATATATACATATCTATATAGAAGATTCGTTTAGGTATACCTATATAAGCTTACCTGACTTTTAATAAGAGTTTTTACTTTGACATGTATATATAGTTTGTTATATTGTTACCTACATAACATAATAATATATAACATAACCATTGTTGACATAGGTCACATCCAGATAGACTGACTAAACTACCAAGATTTAATTAAAATCGTGTTTAACTGAACCCTTTGCGAATAAATAGGATGTTATATATATAACTAGGTAGTTAGATATAAACTATGTGTAGGTGGATACCATGAGGCGAGCCTGGCGAGCTTGCGCCGATCGCGTGCGCAGAGTCGCAGACGTTATTGATTTTCCCGCGACCCCACGCTTAATAACGCATTTCACCCCCCCTAGTACCTACATGAGTACGTATATTCTAATATTGGTTTGACGTGTCTATTTAATCGATTGACATTGGTTTAGTTACTATAGAAAACACTCGGACGAGATTTTGGTACCTACTTATATTGGTTTAAATCTAAATAAAAAAAAATGTGCACTACAGAATATCTTGATAGCATCTCAGTTAGTCAGTGTGACAACTCACACCGAATATTTACTTCGCTAGATAGATATATATATATACATTTAATTAATGGCATGCTTGCTTATTACTGCCGTAATTTCTAAAAAGGCGACCTGACAAAACTTTACTTTACAAAAAAAAATTGACATTTTTTTTGCGATTTTCTCGAAAGTAAGTTTTGTCAGAAGGTCGCCTTTTTAAAAATGATGGCGGATTACTCGAAAACAAATAAAACAAAACATTTGTATTTTACAAAATATAAATACTTTATTTCCCCCACAAACATATTCGTCGGAGCGAATCGAAGTTAAAGATTTGACTTAGGTTCAGAGACGGAGAGCGGAACATTGTATGTTAGTATGTTTTATTCGATGATAATATTTTATCGCTGATCCAATGTTTACCTAGAAAATGAGTAGAGTAAATTAATATTTTTAAGTTCAAATATAATATACGGTTAAACAAGAGTTTTAAAAGTATTTTCTATACTAATATTATAAAGCTGAAGAGTTTGTTTGTTTGAACGCGCTAATCTCAGGAACTACTGGTTCGAATTCAAAAATTCTTTCATCAATCATGCTGCGACCAATAGGAGTAAAGAAACAGTGGAAAATGTGTAAAAAACGGGGAAAATATGAAGCCTTATGAAGAATTACTATTCCACGGGGACGAAGTCGCGGGCACAGCTAGTCATATATATATGTTTAGGTGAGGTTTCGAATTTAAAACGACAAAATTGTAAGTTCGGAAATTCAGATAATGCGTCATTAATTCTTAATTTGAAAATATATTAGTTCACATCTTTCAAGATTTGTTTCGTGACTTATAGTTAGGTACCTAGATTATTCTATAAGGTTCCATCTATCTCGTCAGTAACATTCTTAAAACTTATGTCGATGATTAAGCGTGTGTAAACAATGTGCCTTAATGAAATAAAAATATCTTCGACGATACTGCAAATGCGCTTAACCATCAATGGCTAATGCCGCGTAACTAAGTTTATTAAATTTGTGTTTGCACACTAGTAGTAAGATTGAAAATAATCTGTAAAGATTTTCATTGGTCTCCAATGAAATTTGTCAAAATTCATTAGCATTAGTAATTGTTGGTAACGTGGATTTGCAGTGCCTATTATCGACGACATACTGCCGTAAGACTGAAGGTTGAGGGCACAAATAAATGGACTCTTTCTTAGTAAGTACCTACCTAATGGTTTTGGTGCGTCTTGTAATGTCTTTTGATTAGGTACATCGCTGACGAGTTCCTTGCGGCGATTCTTCTCGCACTGCCATCATTTTTTATTAACGCTAGTAAATACTGACGTATAAAAATGTCGCTGAGATCATATTTAGGTACTTAATAAAGATTTTAATTTTCACATTAAGTACCTACCTACGTGAATTGTATGATAACCTTACAGTTGGCTCAATAAATATGATTACTATATTTGCATGAATTTATTATTTAGAAAAGTATAAGATGTAATAGTATGCTAGTAATGTAAAATCGCGAAGTTTCGTCGCCCTTTTTTTAGACAGAATATTTATATTTCCGATTTTTTATACCGGTTTTTTAAAGTAGGGGTTTTACCCCTCGCGCGTACAATATTTTAACTGACTTTTTGTTTCCAAATTTACATTTCACTTATGTCCTTAAGTGGTTTTTACACGGCTCAATTTCAAGAGTCTCTAAATTGCAACTTAAAGGCTTCTTAGAGTTTTACGAGTTTTATAATACAATCCTATTAGACATTAGGGTCTCTTTAAATAGGGTCGTGCAGTGGTGGCCTATGTTGTAAACTGTTTGCGAATTGGTGTTTTCCTTTAATGGATTTTTAAAAACACCCCCACGAAATATGATCATAAATTTGTAATCATAATAAACGATTACTTCGAAAAAAAATTAAAATATTTGATTAAAGCATGATTTCATTTTCAATTATTATTAATAGAATATGTATAATATGTGGCAATAATTTATCGTAACGTCAAATAAATGTCATCACAATGATCACATCACATCAGGGCTGCCAGATTGTATCTTTTGATACAAAACGTGTATAATTTGATGTGAAATTGTATCCTAGATGTATAATGACCCATTTCGTATAATTTGATACAAAAAATACTCGGGGCACGGAAAGTATGAAGCGGAATCTCTAGTATGAAATGAACGTATTACCAACATGACAAAATATAACGTATTGTCGTTGCCGTTGAACGTGTTTTGATGTGAAGTCTGTAGGTTTTTTTGTCACCGTTGGCACACTTGTGTTTTTGCTGTTTTTCTTTGTTTGTGTTATGTAAGGCGCCTAAAAACCTAACTACCTAACTTATTATTTTATTTCTCATCACATAGATACTAAGATGGAATGCCTCAGTGCTAGTAATTTGATGTACAAATGCGTGCCTATCAAGCGTGAATTTTGATTTAACATGAAATACAACAACATCATTTCTTTTCAGTAAAATGTAGTATTTTAATTTATTCATGACCTATTTTTGAACTCACTTCAGTTCCATTTGCACCCCCCCCCCCCCCCCTGTTCGTAAACATGTATAATAGAGTCTAATTTCGTATAATTGCTGATGACGGACCGTATATCGGAAATATTTTTGCTGGCAGCCCTGCATCACATACAACTGTGCAACTGTCAGTACTCAGTTCTTCGTAGTTTGTTTTGCCAGCCTTACTTATATTATGTCTTTAATAATTATATTAGAATTGTAGCACGACGTCATCATGAATACTGCTAGCAGTTCTACTGCTTTGTCTGCGGACCTCAATAACTTTATATATGGCGTGTCCAGAAGGAATTTCTCAAATGCCTTGGACTTGACTAAAATTGGTATTTCGTTGCTAAAATATTTTCCAGCAGCCAGGGATGCTGTTTTGGAGTACTTCGCTATGGTTTTTCACAACGCTGTTAATATTACTATTAACCCTTCTGAGTATGAGGTGAGTAAGGGGTGTAAATAACCGGTGCTTGCAGAGGTTAGATATCTGCGAACGTATTTTATGAAGGATAAAATAATAACAATAATATACAATTAAAATATTTAATTTATGTGAAAAATGAATAAAGGCTTGATATTTACCGAAGGGACAATGTAAGGGCATGTTTTACAATGTCTAAAAAAGTCTTTGGTAAGCTATAATTGTAACTTCTAGCAGATAACAATATTTCAAGTATTAAGAGACTATATTGTTAACTCAAGTCTCCTATGAATATGGGACATTTCAAATTCTTAGAACTTCAGTATAGCACCAATATAATAAGGTAAATGTACTATATTACGGGATAGTACATTGTGCCGTGATATTTTGATTTTTGTCGTAGAATAAGAAAATAAACAGTTAAATCTATATTTACTATATTACTAAATCAAGTCTAATTATAATACTCCAGGAAAATATTTTTTTTGAAACCACTGGACAAGTTTTAAAAGCCTCACGCATCTCCGAAATCGCCAATCGGAACCACGCAGTCGTTTCTAAGGGCTGTGTTGTCGGTGGGCGTAAGGTAACACCGGAAACTTCGTAAGGATTTGTTGTGATGCCGGAAAGTCTATTTAATATATAATTGTAAAATTATTGTTAAGTAGTTATTAGAAGAAGGTTTTGTAGTCACATCAAATTTATTTAAATAGTATTTTAAGGGAAATAGACGATTTTGTAATTTCCGTAATTATGTACACAGCCGAGATGCGATGTACGTAATTGCATGAGTATCACGCAATTAAAGAAACTCAGTCAGAAATGTTTTATTTCTATAAATATTTCTGGGGCTACATTTTTTTATAAATTTTATTTGAATAAGCGAAGTAATGACTGTAGATTATGAAGACGTAATTACGGTATATGTTTTTTTGGAATCTTAGTCTTACATTCAGGTCTAAAATTAATGATAACCACGTTTTACTGAAGTTAAATGGAGTATGACATGAAGAATAAATTAGTGATAAATTATATAAGTAATTCAGTAGAGTTATTTATATCGATGTCATGCTAATAATAGTAATATCACCTTCCAGCTGATTAAGAATTTTCAATAAAAAATATTTAATTTACACACTTTTTTTCACTCCCGCAATAATGAACGCAGATTTTCTACTAATGTCTCTTATTCTGGTATATTCGATATTAGTAAAATATTTAAGCAAATGAACTAAAAATGTAATAACTATTTTGTGTGTGTGCACTTGTAAATATTTTTATGCAATAAATGTATAATTTCATTATGTCATATTGAAGCAAGATGTTTCGGGTTCGATCGACGGCCTAATAGGGAATTATGTATTCCCATTTAAAATAGAGTTATGGTAATACACATAATAAATAAAAAATACACAATCTTCGAAAATCACCTTTGAATGAAAATCCTTCTCACCCCGAATACGAGGCACTAAGGGGTGAGGTGAATTTTCCTTTTTATAGTCAAAATTATGAAATATAACTACCTATTTACTTAAAATAAAATCAAAACTAAAATACAAATGTCCAAAACACGTATTATATTTTTTTTTTTTAATTTTTATTTCTAATTACCTGCCCAAATATGAACGGTATAGGTGTCACGGAATTGCGTGCATCAAATCCCGGAATTAAATCACGAGCCAAATTTTATCACGGAATTAGAGCCAAATAAATGATTTAGCAAAATATCAATAATTTCTATAAATTAAGAGGTATGAGGCAAAATAATATTTAAAACCCATCTTAGACGAACAGTCTCTAGAATGAACAAGAGTTGTTACTTTTAGCACCTTCGTATTTTTTTTAAATCGTCCTCAAAGTGTACAACGCCTTAATATACCGTAATATGGTACATTTACCTTATGTGTCTTAAATTGAATGCAAATGTTTCATTTATAAGTAATACTAAATAAATAATAATTATGTTTTGTCTAAGTCTTTAGTACTTTCTAGCACTATAGATAATAAGTCATTTACTTACAGGGTGATCCGAGTGTGAATAACTGCATTGAGAGTGTCTGTATGATTGGGCCGGAGCTTTGTGCACTGGGGGAGTCCTGGGCCCCCTTCATTGCACCATGGAGCATCAATCTCATCATGGACATTGCTACACAAAAGGAAAATGTGCCAAGTAAGTGATATGTCCTGATTTTCAATGTAGAACATTTTTAATTGAAAATACACTTTTTTTAAATCAAGGTTTTGTATTTGAATAATGGCACTGTTCTAAAAATTACAATGCCAAAAAGTTAAAGAGCGTAGACTGGCCCAAAGATTATTTAGCCCTAGGGATACAAAAGGTTAATATAATATATTCAATAGTCATTTTTAATGTGTTAAATATACCATAATGTTAATACCAGTAAGTAATGTGATCTGTCGAAGACTGGTTGTATTCTCATGACATGTCAAACAGTTTTAAAAAAATTTTTTTTTTTTCAGGTGGTACTTTGCAATCTACAGAGCCAGTAAGGGTCCTACTGGATATTACTTCTCAAAACCTCACTTATTTGGACACAGATATGAGAGCAAAATGCATTGACATGATGCTCGGTGAGTGGGTTTATTTTTTGTGGGAGGTCAGATATCTCTGACGTTAACTATAGTAGTTCATAATCATTTCTGATGCTTTGCAGTTATTACATATTGGAATGAACGGACGTAGTGGTACATAACAAATTAAATCATCTACCTAGATATTATTCTTCCTAATACTGTAAATGTAAACTTCAATGATATTTCAGTCACACAGTCAGTAATTCTATACAAAAGATAGTAATTTGATCAAAAGTTGTAAATTCAGAGAAATATCTACTGCTATCCTAGGGCCTGGAGGGAGGTGTCATGACCCCTTGTTTCCTCCTGCAAATAAAGTTTGATTGTAGGTTGCCGGGCGTGCTCGTGGGCGGTGGGCTGGATCGGACGCGCGGAGCCGGCGCTGGTGGCGCCGCGCGCGCTGGCGCTGGGCGCCGACGCCGTGCTGGCGCACCTCGCCACGCACCCGCCCGCGCTGCACCACGTGCGCGCCGCGCTGCTCGACCTCTTCCAGGTGATGTTTACTAACAACATGGTGTAACAAACAAACTCGCTTTCCGCTGTCTGTCTTTACTATGTATGACGCAACGGATTTTGATCGCTATTATTAATATGACTACTGTTAATATTGCTAACTTTCTAAACAAATATTATCACACATTATATTTTCAGCTCGTAGATAAATATTTAGTGTTTCATTTTTCTGTCTCCAATAATGTTATTATTTGCAGGAAGCTATTTCTTTGAATGGCAATATAGAAAAGCAAAGGGAAGTCATCCCATATTTGTTGAATTTGGCGTCGAAATCAGACATAGTGTTAAAAGCTCTCACACAGGATATTGAAAAGACATGTAAGTGTTTTATTATGCGTTATTATATGTGTTGTTACTGTGTTTATTTCTTTTTCGGGACATAAATAGACTTTATTATGATTTATATCCAATTCAAGTTTATTAGGTATCATATAAATAAACAGAACACAGGGAAGTATGTGATATTTCTAAAATAATGTCTTGACTAGAAATGCAACTATACTTATTTGGCCGAATACCTGATGTTCAGATTGAGCTCACTTTCGTCACTCCGTGCAAGTCGTAACTTGATCAATTCAAATGTAAATATGTTATGTTCGTTGAAATTTGTTACGTTTTACGGTATTTACTACTTAAGAAAGTAATAAAGTACCCACGGCAACTAAAAGATCGTGATGTCTCATCTAACTATCTGGTTTTCGGCCGATTAGTAAGCAACTATACGGTATTCGGCCGAATAGTAAGCATCTATACTGTATTCGGCCGAATAGTAAACTTGTGTCCGGATACCGAATACTGGTTGACACAGTGACCATTTGTTTCTATCATTTAATAGTGACGGATGACGTGATTCAACGTCTGTGGGTGTTGTGGTCAACGCAACGCCATACACCGGCCTGGGAAGGCGTCGGGCCGGATGCGCTTGTGACGTTACTACTTCGGGCACCAATTAACTGCACCCTGCATCTACTGAGACATCCTGCCTGCAGGCTGCTGCTAGGTAAGTCACTGAGTACCTTGAATGACTACTGAGTATACTCATACCCCGCGCTGAATAACTCTATTCAGCACGGGAACTGCTGCTGGGTGAACCACTGAGTACACAGCTAACACAGAATATTGGTATTAAGTGTGGAATAACCTATGGACTGCTGCTGAGCAGTGCTGGATCAGTACACATATAAACAACGTACTAATTATGGTGAATTTAATGTGGGTTGATCTATGAGTAAACATGGTTGTTAGTAAATATGTTATGTATGTAATAGCAAATAAAACCACTGTTGCTTATAAATTATTTAGAATTTATTTGGTTTTGGAATGAAACAATTTAAAAGGATTCGACTCGCATATTTTTGTTTTATTTGCAGCTGAATTGGCTACGTATATGGGTACTGTGAAGTCTCATGTCGTCAGAAATTATTTCGTATATTTTTTTTGCAAAAGAAAAACGATGTATGTGATATATATTTTGATACTTAGGCACTAGAGTTTGATAAATATTTTATTTCCTAGAATATCTGCTACAAAAGCTAGAATTCGAGTGTCAGGATCTAGACAACGAGTTTCCTGTGATTCTGAGCGCCGCCGAAGAGGCTCAGACCCTTCGAGAGATGCTTCTGGTTGGAAACCAGCTCGAGCGGTATACCGTCGCACGACTCCTTATTATAGTGGGTGAGTAATACATAGTACAATATTACAACGGTGCTTTAATAAAAACTTTTTTAACTAAATCTAAATTCACATACAAAGCTATGTGATACGTTTATGTCGCAGCTGGATCGTAAAATCCGCCGTTTTACATTACGGCTAATCGGTACCGAATCAAACCGCCGTTTTACAAATGGCTAGCCGTAATAAAATAAGGCGGACTATACGATTCAGCTGCCACATATATATAGTTGTCTACTATGCAATAAAATGGTTGTCTGAAGAATTGTACAAATTTTTAGAAATCAAATCTAGTAACTGTTCCACTGTGTGATCACACACAGTCTTAGGTTACTTTGCAAGTACACAATAAATTGTATCTTGTATTTCAATCTTAAGTTCCGCACATCGAGATATCGACACATAACTTTTTAATTAAGTAGTATTGCAGTTCAGTTCGTATTTTTATTTAAGGTTCTTTTGGGTATATTAGATTTATAGTTTTAATCACTAGTCAGAATACTGATTATCTTTTTTTTTAGGTTACCACCAACCGTCAGAGTTTGTGAATACGCTCACATACTTACTCCAATATTCTCGCAATGATACCACACTAGCGTTACTAGTTCGTATAATGTCGGGTACTCCAAATATGTACACAGCTACTGACTACTCCGACATATATTCGGGAGGTCCAGAGAAATACCAGACA
Source organism: Polylopha cassiicola (assembly GCA_038024825.1). Taxonomy (NCBI): domain Eukaryota; kingdom Metazoa; phylum Arthropoda; class Insecta; order Lepidoptera; family Tortricidae; genus Polylopha; species Polylopha cassiicola. The sequence continues at coordinate 4,818,066 of CP149052.1, read as the reverse complement.
TACATACAGACAGCCGTTGAAAATGCACTGAGAGGGGCAATGATGGAAGATACTCAGATAAAGAAGTGTTTTGTGTTAGGAAACGTGCCCGCGGATCAGAAGACTTATTTGCACCATTATTGTTTGAATATCATCACGCTACTGAGGTAAATTATGAATTTAAATTATAGTATTGTTTTAAAATTATTTGTATATAAAAAGAAAAAGAAAGTTCCAATAATTAGGATAACCTGTATGAAATGGTAATCACATTTTCTCTTGTAATTGTATTATTTTTTATGTTTACATATAATTTACTCATGATATTCTTTATTTATCCCTGTAATATTAATATGTCTGCTTAAAAGATTTCTTTCAAAATGTAGTAATATATAAAATAAATATGTACATACGATTTAATGAAATTTTAAAGTTTTCATTACCGCGGGTCCATCCGATACGTTTCTCGTTCCCCTATTTTACTCAAGACTTGTTTTGATACTGAAAATGTCTACCATGATTATCAATACATATCATAGATGGGAGAACACAAACCGCATATCTCACCTGCGGTCGCGGCCCGTGGCGCGCGCCGTGGAGGGCAACCTGTTCCGCCTGGGCGCCGCGCTGCAGGACAGCGCCTCGCTGCTGCGAGTCAAGCTAGACTGCACTATGTCGTCGCTGAATGAAATGCCCACATGCCACGCCTTGGCTGAGGTAAGTAATGAACAATTGGCAATGTTGGTATTATTTAAATCACAGAAAATATTAGGAACTTGAAGTATTTCAACTCATATGGGTATATTTAGTGTGGTATTGTGGTCAGGTTTAACGCACGAGGCTGTGTGTTATAATGTAGATTATTTTAACTGAATCTGAATTTCGGCCGAAACCGAAAATAGTAATATAAACAAATAAAGTGATAAGATAAGTAAGTAGTTCTTTTTGTGCAAGTGAATAATATTAAGGAATTAATATATGACGCGTTCCGTAGAAATAAGTTTTAAGTATTTTTATATTTTTGGCCGCACAAAAACCTTAGATAAAGTTGGATTTTTGGCCGAAACCGAAACATCGATCAATCAGGAATCATAGATGTATTTTGTGATTTTAATGCAGCATTAGCAAATTGTTAACTGATATTTATATTTATTTATCTATCTTTTTGTTTGTCTGCTTTATTAACCTTAAACATTTGTTTCTAGGTACTTGACAGGATAGATTTGACCGGTACTAAAGGATACCCGCCTAGTGTCGAAGCCATTTTAAAACTTGTCAAAGCAATTGACATGTATTTCTTTAGGTGTTTACACGAGGAAGGTAAGTAAATAATTATGATAGGAATGAGTATATTTTTATTTAATAACAAAGCAAAATAGTGATTATTGTTATTAAGTTAATGATAGATCATATATTTGACAAATAGCTACTATTATTTAATTTCTTAATTATCTTAAAAATGCCAATGTAATCATTATTTTTTCTTCAGATATAATGGACAAAATGCGCGGTGTCCAAATTGCGTGCCGACTTTTGCGCAAACTCTGCGTTCATAGTAAACTAGCTCGGGCTGTGGCTTTGCGTGACTTGCTAGAGACTGCTATGTTTAGAGAGGAGAAAACTTTTGGCAGTAGGAGTGTCGTAGCAAATACTGTAGCCAGTAATAAGGAGTGGAACAAAGAAGATTTGTTGCTGCATTCCAATCAGAAACACGTAAGTCTCACAGTCAAATTCTATGCAATATATAGTAATTAGATCAAAATCAATTAGTTAGAAAAATATCTACTACTATCCCAGATCGCCGTTTAATGTGTTCATGAAAATCATACATATATTGAGTACAACAACTTTTTTCATTAGGATCACTAAATCAATTTAGGTATGAATCTAAAGCTCTGGACCTCAAAATACAAATCATATTAATTACCAATTGAGCCATTTTCAAATGACCAAACGGTTCGCAGGTTTTGTAAATATGATATTGATATATACAAATTTTCAGGGTCCAATAACACAGTTGACTCAAAGTCACACGTCAGTATTCCACGCGGGGATCATAGGCAAGGGAGTGCGGAAGAAAACGAGCGACGACAACAAAGACCTGCCTCCCATTTTGAACACCAACAATGAACTTCTCATGGGCGCCCTTATGGCTTGTATGGTGAGTATTAAAATTAAAAGAGTACTGAAGTTTTATTAACTAAAAAAAATGTATGACTCAAGAATTTCATCGAATTGAAATATAATGTAAATTAATTGATATAGTGTGAGAAATGTTTTAAATAGATATGTTACGAAATGTAAGGAAATAGGTATGACGTTGTGCTATAAAAAAAGGTAAATTAGTCTTTTTTGTACAAATGAAAAATGAATTGTATTCTCTATAGTGTCCGACTGAAATATGTTTTTTCGTTCGCTCTGATTATTGTTTCGGCCGAAACCGAAACCGAAACATCGGTCGGATACTAGTATTTGGCTTGGTGTTATATAATTGTTTGAAGAATTTAAAGCATAACTTATTCTTCTTCTTTATAGGATGGAAATAACGGTATCGTCGAAGGTGCTACGTCCGTATCGCTATTATTAGTGGAACTAATATCACCCGATGTCATGTACAATGGACTGCCGTGGCCCGACGAAGATTTTACGAAGGTATGTCGTCAAAGTTGATGTAAGTGATGAATATGAGTATCTGTATCTGAGTCTTGGGTGAATTTGTGTATGTTTATTCGTTGTCTAGTACTCATACTACAGACTTTATTTACTTTGGAAGTTGATCAATCGGTGTGAATTATCCAAAGTATTTTTTTTATATTAAGGCAAGAAAAAAATAGGTAATGATCGAATTTAGATTAATATGTTGTAATAAACTAGTATAAGACGTAGATCGTACACAGTAATAGCCGCTAAACAAGTGCCAATCGATAATAGCAACCAAACTAAATTACATGGAATTAACACCACTCGGACGAAACATACACATACATGGTCGGGTTTCGTTCGCGTGTGTCAATCCTATACAATTTGCATTCGTTTCGTTCGGTCTGATTGTCACTTGTCTAGGGGTTATTAGGTATTAAGTATGAGGTGTATGTAAGTGTAATGTGTGTGTGCCGCAGCAAGTGAGCATCGAGCGCGAGCTGTACATGCGCGCGGCGCTGGAAACGAGTGCTACGGCGCGAGCGGCGCTGCGGCGCATGGCGGCCGCGCGGCCCGCGCTGTGCCTCGCCTCCGCGCTGCTGCGCGCCGCCGCCGCCGGCACCGCGCCGCTGCAGCGCTTCGCTCAGCAGAGAGGTCTACCATTACTTACTACTTGCTGAACTAATTACGGACTGACCGAAATTTCGGTTTCGGCCACTTTCGGCCATAAAATCTAGATTAGGCCAATGTATGTATGTGCAATTATAAAAATATCAAAAATTAGGCCAATGTATACCTACTCCTACCAACTAACTCCTCAGACGGACTGTATACAAAAATTTATTTACAGTACCAACAAACATTTTTATTATACAAGGTATCGGTTTCGGCCGTAAAGTGATCGAAATTTCGGCCGTGTCACATTTAAGATAATCTCTACTGAATTTATATTTTATTGTATTGTTTCTCGACAGATTCACAGTTACCAGAAATAATCCGCGAAAAAGTGGCATTGACGGAACTACTCGGCACGATGACGCTCGGCCAGCTGCTGCCGTACCCGCTGAGCCACATGATCGAGATGATGCGCGACCTCTCCGCCAACCAGGTAAGGACATTAAGAGCATAATCTTTCTATCGGCAGATAATTTGGTCGGGCTTATAATCAGTATGAAGATGTATGCAAGTTCTCATACTACAACGATTTACTACTACATACCACAGCCCAACCCGACCAAACTATCGGCCGATAGAATGTTTGTGGTTTGTGGGAGCTCTAAATATGCATTACTTAGATTAGATTAGATTCATTTTTTTATTCAACAATCACACAATATAATAACATTAAAATTATAAAGTACATGTAATCACACCGAAATCGATTTAAGATTATGTAGGTACTTAATTTAAAAGCATAGCAAATTATACCTAAGGTTAAAAAAACAACTAAAATGTTAGTGTTAGAGTATTAAATCATCAATATAGGTGTCTCATTAGTCAAAACCTATTTGTTAATTATTGTCAATAGTTTTAAAAAAATATCTGCTAAGTATTATTTGTATATTTCAGATTGTACACGTCCTCAGAGAATGTGTATGGAATTACACAAGGGATCATGTTCCATCGCCTGCCTTATTCACTTGTGACGCAACAGGTATTTAAATAAGAGTTTGTAAAATTTTACATGTACATACCTCTTAATTAATATATAAATAATAGCTATTGCCCGCGATTTCGTCTGCGCAAGATAAGCACCCCCGTTTTAGTTCTTTAAGGGGTGAATGTTCGAAAATCCTTCCTTATTGCACCCCTATGTTATAAAGGTACCAATGTGCAAAATTTCAAGTTTCTAGGCTTTATACCTAAATGACTGACATATCAACGCAGAGTCATTAACTCAAATTGATTTCAAAATACATAGCTTTAAATTAATATAGTAAAATACATTTTTGTTTCTAGGTTTACATTGGCGTGACCCGGCCACCTGCAAACCTCCCGCCGTCTACACAGACGTCCTTCGCGGTGTTATACAAAGTAGCATCGACAAATTAGGTCCCATGTACCCCATAATGTTTTTGGAAATACTTAAGGCCGCAGACCCGCCCGATCCAGAGTTCCCACCGATGCCTCCGCCGCCGCCGCCAAAGCCTAGGCCGTTTGTGTTTGGTCGAGAATCTAGGTATCCTAGGATCGCAGCGGTGTTGAGGTCCTTAGCGCAGGCTGATACTTCGGAGCAACCTGGGCAGGTTGGGCCGTCGGGGCAGGTTGGGCCGTCGGGGCAAGTTGGGCCGTCCGGGCAAGTTGGGCCGTCTGGGCTAGCGGGGTTGCCAGGACAATCGACGCAACCTACACAATCGGCGCTTACACCGCAACCGTCTACGTCACAGGCGGCGCAAAGAGATCCCGCTGTTGTGGCATCGTCTTCTACGGCTCCTTATTGAAAAAAATAAAAATAAAAAAGCCGAATTTTTGTATTATAGTAAATATGATACAACTGAACGAAGATTACACACGGATCTTATTATGTATATAAGAATTCGATTAATAATGTGAGTTAAGTTTAAGTGCGAATGTTTTCAATATTGATTCTGTGAATTTATATGACTGCGATTTTGATGTGATGATTTGATAAAGAATGTTGAAAGTAAATAAATACATGTTACGAAATAACTTAATGTTTTAATTCATGTACTTATCTACATTTATTCTAAGTTCAGTAGCTGTTTTTATTTCTACCTAATTTGTTATTATGATACGTGTCAGAATCGTTTGGTCCGATACAAGATTTATATTTATTTTCTTTGAATATGATTTGTACAAAAACAATTTCCTATTCGATTGGTTTTGTTATTATCTTTTTTTTTATGGTACTGCAAAAAAACTAACATTACTTATTACTAAATTTAAACTTTAATCGTTCTCTTACGCTTATCGAACTTTTAAAAGCATGCCTTAAATATGAAATGACAATGAGTTTGACAGGAGTTGTCAAACAAACAAAACAAGAAGTAAGAACATCAAGGTCGCACTTCGCAGCAGTGTTGCCGTTTGGTCACATTTCTCACGTTTTTCGTGAGTTTTGGCCCTCGCTTGTAACATGTGCGTGACTTGTGATTTTAGGCCGATTTTTGTGACTTTTTAAGATTTCTGGAGAAACTTTCGACCACAATTGTCATACGAATTTTGTAGCCACTTTTAGAGGGGGAAGAGTTTAGCACCACATACTAAAAACTACAGTAGCCAAAATAATTAATATCGTTACATACGTACACTAATACAAACCGTCAACAATACGTGAAATTTATTCACACCATCAAATAAAAAAAAATTGATGTCAGATCCATACAAAAGTTTTACATGTGTAAGTAGCCGAACTAAATGATTACCTAGTGCTTGATTAACTCTTTGGGTGCGCATGATGCACATGTGCATCATGGAATTGCAGACCCCCGCGGCGCATGATGCACATGTGCATCATGGGTTTACAGTACCTGCCATGCGCATGATGCACATGTGCTACATAACAAAAATTGATTTTGCCATAGTATTTTGTTTAATCATATATTTTTTTTGGGTGGGATTGGGTTGTTGACAAAGAAATCTAACTAATACAATTTTTTAAAGTTATTATTTCCTTGTTAGTTCAGAAAAAAACACTTCAAACTTTGACCATTGGTTTTCAGTATATTTAATAAAGATTTTTTTTCTTTTGTTTTGATAAATCTGAAGGTTAGTTATAATCACGGAAATATAAACAGTTATTTTTACAAAACATCAATATTTTCACCTTATAATGGCATGATAACTACGGTGCATCATTGCGCCGCCTGTAACCGTTTTTGTCAATACACGAAGTTAAAAGGTCTTAAGTATTTTTTTTTAAATGCAAGTTTATACGTTATGACACTTGTGTTAAAGCTTTTTTTTCTTTGGCAAGCAAAGGGATCGCAACTGGATGGTGTTTTCGCCATTTTACGTCAACCAATTCTTTACTTTACTACTAATACTTTGTATTTTATAAATAATTTATGCATTGTAGGTCTAAAGTGCTAAACGACGCTGCAAATAAATATATAAAAATAAGGCTGGGTATTTCAAAACAAAGGAGCCGAATTGCAGTAATTAATAATTTCTGATTGCAGTTATTATACATCGGAAAAACAACTTTAACGGATTTAACTCGCGTATTTTATTTTTATTGGCTGACATTTCGGAGCCTTTACAGATTCCATAATAGTAGCACGACTGAGCTGACAATAGTCTTATGCTAAAGTGATAGTACATATACATATGATATGGTAAAAATAAAATACGCGAGTTAAATCCGTTAAAGTTGTTTCATTCCAATGCAGTAAGTAATTATAATTTCGTTATCTATTCCAAGTAATCCACTCTTTGGCGACACCTGCGACACAATCGACTACATAGCCGCGGCTGGGTATTTCCAGACAAATGCACTAGTTGTTATTTTATAAAATGAGGATGTCGTTAAATATAAAAGGAAACAAGAACAAAGAAAGGCAATAAAACTGACTGAAGTCTGGGTCGTGCGCAATACCTATCTCCCTTAAACAATGGACGTTAGAATTAGGTAGTCGGTTTTACCTGGACATCAAAAGTAAACTCTTTCGGCGTAATGACATTGACTTACGACCATATTTGAAGATAACAATCAAACAATAGATGTTGGTAGTAGTTGGTTTTAATTGATTTTTGCACGTGTTCTAGTTTAGGGATACAGGGGGTGGGTAATAATTCTTCCTATGCAATTACAACGTACAGTCTTGGTCTGTGACTCTGACTGTACACTTCGTGTCTTTGCGCATCTAAGTGCCTTCAGTTGTTATTAAGATTTTTTTACTAATCTCAGTGGACTCTGATACGACACTAGCTGTGATGGACTCGACTTTCTTTACTGACTTGAATAATGCTTCTCCGATTGACTCGGCTATCTCATTGGACTCTGATACTGCACCCTCGATTGAACCTAGGGTAAACCCTATGGAAGTATGGACCCGATATCTGCTGTTTTATCTATTGGCCAAACAAGAAGCGATCTGCCGATGCCGCTTGGTAAGTACTTTGTCCGATGATTTCTCTATAATACCTGGATTATGTAGCTAAAATTATAATTACGATTTTAATTGCATAAGGTTTAGACAAAATGTCGATAATTACGGAATATCTTATTCTAGGGTTATATTATATTTCAGGATTTAATGTGCAATGTCGAATAAATATCAAACGTATCAAAACAGCAAGAAGTAAACAGGGATAATGAGGAGGGGATTGTTACAGAAACCACAAAAAAAACTAATTTATAATAATAATACATTGAATGATTAAAAAATATTGTCTTTTATTTCACCCAAAGGAAAAACATTTAGTGATTGGTTATTAAAATAAGCGTATGAACCATCCATTCATGCGGTGTTTGTTCGGCCGATTTTCGAACGGTCCTAGCGGGCGCAATGATGCACACGTTGCATCATGGATTTTAGCACGAAAAGAAATGTATGTGCGCCTGGGAGAGGTGCAAAACGTAACTAGGCCTGCGCACAGGAGTAGTGCAGCGCGCCGCTAGGCTCTCGCGTCGAAAGGGTTAAGTCGACATCAATACATTTATCTCTATTCGTCATGAAAAGGCGATTTCACCATCTTAAGCATTAAATTTACGTAATAGATAGTTATAATATAATTAAATATCAGCTCTTTATTCTTTGACATCGATTATGATTTGGCCACACGCATGCCTTGCACACTTCTCTCACCACTATCCTCGCGTACCTCGTGAGAGTTTGGCGGTGCAGTTAGACACGCTAATAATAGAGAATAATATAATGTAACAATGTATGTTGCTTCTGCGGTTATTACACATAATGAAATGAAATAACTATAACGATTTAAATCATGTATTTATTTCCTTTAAAAATAAAATAAGTATCTACACGAATTTAATTTCAATAAAATAAATTCGGTTTTATATGAATGAAAATATGCATAGCACGCATTCCACATTCATAGGTACAAGTACTAGGTCTTGTAGCTGTACGGGAAGTATTTTAGGACAAGTAAATTGAATTATATCTCCAAAAAAATACAAGAAACAGCCATTTTAGAAATAACTATTTTTTTTTTCACTGGAACGTAATAAAAAGGATTCTATGGCCTTTTCCTGGTTTTGAGCTACATCCCCAGCAATTTTCAGCCAAATCGGTTCAGCCGTTCTTGAGTTATAAATGGAGTAACTAACACGACTTTCTTTTATATAATAAAAAAATATAAATAAAAATAGAAAAGATAAAATAAGATATATAGATAGAAGATAGAAACTAGAGATAGATAACGAATTTTAAATTACTCGCGTATCACTTTTTCCCTCGCGACTATGTAGCCACTTACACGAGCTCGTACTCACTGTCCTTTTTTTTTCGACCTTGTCGGTGTGAATGGTGCCTTTGAATTTGTGTAAATGTCATTGTTTTTAAAAAAACGAGCAGTTTTTTTTTTTTTTTTTATTTATTTAATACAAAAAAAAAAATTGTGACATTGTCACTCAAAATGTGACTTTTTAGGAACCGAAACGTAACTTATGACCCGAGAGCCCTGGCAACACTGCTTCGCAGTTATATTTGATACTCATACCTGTGCCTGTACCATACAAACAACGGTGTTTAGTCATTTGAGTTTTATTCGTTATCTTAAATTCCATAACAACGTGAAATAGCATTCTATGCTAAGATAGTAAATATGGCTGAAGCGACGACGGAAGGCACGAGCAATGAGTCCAAGAAACCAGTGTGTTTAATCATTTTAGGTTAGATCAACTGTAAACATGTTGTGTTTTGTTATTAATTATTGAGGTTTGTTGGCTTAAATGTACGTTCCGGAAACTTTTAGGCATGGCGGGAGCTGGTAAAACGTCCTTCACTAGACGTGTAGCCGGGCATGTCGTAAATGGTTCAAGACCGTACATTATAAACTTGGACCCTGCTTGCCGAGAAGTTCCGTATCCAGCTAACATTGGTGAGTAATTATAATATTGCAATGATTGCCAAGGTTAAGATTGCATTGCATTACATTAACATTAATTATGTAATACAGACTTATTTTTATCATTCTTTAAAGGTTCACTGGTTTTAGCAATATTTTTAGAATAAATGTGTGTGTAATTCACAGATATTAGAGATACAGTGAATTATAAAGAAGTAATGAAGCAGTATGGCCTGGGTCCAAATGGAGGGATTGTCACTTCTCTTAATCTGTTCTCCACAAAATTTGGACAAGTTGTAGATCTTATTGAAAAGGCCGGAAATAAACATAAATATTGTGTCATAGACACACCAGGTAACTCAAAAATTAAAATACAGACTTACTTTTATTACATAGTTTAAATATGTATAAATTGATATTACCTCCACCTTTACTTTACTATTTTTTTCAGACATACATTTTTACTGATCAAAACTTCAAACATTTCTTTGCAGGTCAAATAGAAGTGTTCACATGGTCAGCATCAGGTACTATAATCACAGAAACTCTGGCGGCATCCTGTCCAACTGTGGTTGTATATGTCATGGACACAGTACGAAGTGTCTCTCCAGTCACATTCATGTCAAACATGCTGTATGCTTGCTCTATACTATACAAGGCAAGACTGCCTTTTATTGTAGTCATGAATAAGGTTAGTTTTTTGTTATTTTATAAATACCACTAACTGTACAATTGTAAACATAGCAAATAAATATGTATATAGTGTCTTTATTTTATTATCATGTAGGAAAATATTACGAATTTTTATATATATATAAGTACTTATATATTGACAAATTAATAAAAGAGATTAAAGTTAAACAATAAAATAAAAGAAAAGTCTATCTATTTGAATAGATGTACATTATATCTTCTTGAAACTGCATAATATTTAACCTTTTCACCGCCCCAGTCGGCAGTTACCGACTACAAAAAGCAGTACCACTAGCGCCTCGTCGGCCCTTACCGACACAAAGTTAGAGGCGAAAATTATAAGTAAATTAAAAGTTTAGTATACAAATTATGAACTTTTATTATTGGTTAAAGCCTAAATTACCGTAAACCTAATACATAAACGGGATACAATATAACATCATTGAATAAATAAACATTTTTGCGCACCATGATAAAATGCAGCAAATACGGCCCGTACTGAAGCCCTAGTCGGCGATAGCCGCGGCGTAGTGCTGTCACCAACTGTGTTTTGTTTGTTGCAATACACGTAACGAAAATTTTAATGTAGGTGAATTTATAAATGTGTAGTTCTATAATTGTAAGTTCAGTAATTAATTTACTTGAATGCGATTAATTTATCAAAATGGGAATAGTAAAATATATTTTACAGCATATTTTGAACACTTATTTAAATTAGTCCCGCGGCTATACACGACTAGTCATGTCTGAGATCGGCTCGTTCAAGTAAATAACAAACGAAAAAATTGTATATTACTCTAATTTTTATCCTGTATAGGTACCTCTGTCAATTATTATAATGAAGTAGTTCGACGAGCAATCGAGACAAGTGTTCTAGTTTAGGTAATTATGTATATTAAATATTTACAAACCTATCGTTACTTTATCTAAAGCACAGGCAACCAAATAGGGTCTTTGTTAAATAGAAAACGACTACATCCAGGTAAAGAAATGACCCTTTTATTAATGTTTTTTCTACCTGTAACACTCATTAGCAATAACAATAGGCTTAATTTTTGTGAGGAATTCTTAGTAAATATGTAAAGCACACCGCACGTGCAGGCGGTATTTCAAACGAATTCCTGGAAAATGCCGACTATATGCTATTTGTACTTCCTAAATAATTATCGGAATTTATTTAAAAACTTTGTTTGTAAGAAATCTAGGTATCTAGGTACTGCATTTTATTATTGGTTTGTTGCTAAAGAATGTGTAGGATTTTTTCTTTGGACTCCCTGCCAAAATGTCGATAAATGCAGTTAACACATACCTACAACAGTTTCACATCTCTAGAATCAAAGCAATTTGCAGTACCTAAAAGCCCGGGTCGGCCGGTGCCGACAACGCGTGACGTCATCGCGTGAGTAGTGTGGTGACTTTCGTCACTAAACTGTACTGTAAATAATGCAAATATTTTGATCTTTTCATTATTTAATGTTGTTTTATAAGGTTAATAATCAATGAACATGTAGTAACAACATTATTATATTATTCTTTTGACATTTCTTTGACTTTTTGGATATAATTATCGAGGAATTATTTAAATATCGATACATCATTTCCAAGTCACTATGGTTTCTCGATCTCGAATGCTTGTTTTTGTTCTGGCGTCACAGGCTCAGCGTTTTGTATTGTTGCGTGGCGGCGAAAAGGTTAAATTATTTATACATACCTTTTTAAAAAAACTTAACAAAGTTCTAATAAATTGTAATGTAATTAAGACTATAATTCTTACTTTTCTAGACAGATGTAGTAGACAATGCATACGCTGTAGAATGGATGCGTGATTTCGAATCTTTCCAAGACGCATTAGATGCAGGTGGTGACGCAGAAGGTGGCGAATCTTATGTCGGTAACCTGTCTCGTTCCATGGCACTCGCACTTGACACATTCTACTCCGACCTCAAGTGCTGCGGTGTTAGTGCGCTTACAGGAAATGTGAGTTATATTGTCATTAATTATGTTACGCAATCACTATGGCATTGCCACACTCATACTATTGAAAATTGTGGTGGATGTGTTGTATTAGAACACCCGTAATAAAGTGTATTTTTATTTTCTTGTTCAATTGCATGTTTAACTATACCTAATGTATGTTTTTGATTATTACAGCATGCTTTAAATATATGTTTTACAAATAAAAACCGTTTTTTAAACATTTCAGGGCCTAGATGAGTTTTTCAAATTGGTGGATGAAGCTGCTGAGGAATATGAGAAGTATGTAGACTGTAGTAGAATACATTTTGTGACAATATTTATATTTATGTAGTATAAATTTAATATGAATATATTTTTTAGAGAATACAAGGCAGACTGGTTAAAAATGCGAGCTGAAAAATTAGAGGAACAGAAAAAAGAACAAGAAGAACTAATGAAGAAACCAACAGGTACATAATTATGTACTTTATTATTTTATAAAATCAAGTCCATACTGAGTAAGCAATTATTCAAACTGAAAATTAAAAATGCATTGTTACTTATTTATTTAAATTCTCTTGTTGTGAAATCAACGTGAAACATTTAACTGTATAAGACTGTATTCCTAAATACATAATTTAGGTAATATGTATGGAGTATTTATGCGACTCTTTTATATTAGAGTGAGTATTTAATAGTGATATTGTGTTACAGAGAGGTCAGATACAGTGATAGATAAAAAGAAACTTATAGAGGAAGTGCACGCGGGCCGGGAGACCTCAGACGTGTACTTGAAACATCCCGGCAACGAGAGCTCTAGCGACGAGGAGGGTGAAGAAAACACCGCGGAGCAGGGTGAGTAATAATGGATTTTTTTTTAATATCAATAGTTACCAAGCAGGCGCGTGCAATATCTAAGGCATGCACATGTAGACGCCGATGTAGGTTCAGGCTAGGCACACCTAAGATTTTGTTAATGGGGGAGCAAACTTAGAATATATCTGAGGTATTTTGATGCCTAAAACTATTGAAGTAATTGAACAACTAACAGAACTATGGAAGTGAAGTTTATTGGATACTAGTTATGTCACGCAGTTTCACCATGGTATATTTTATTCTATAAGGTTCGGGATATAAACTAACCTTTATTTTATATTTAGGTTCATCGTTTAAAGCGTAACAAATAAACTTACTTATACATTAATAATAGTTTTGAAAGTGTTACGTAATATGTATGACAAAAATATAATGTTTTCTTATGAAAAACATTTATTAACTTAAAATTCCATTTGTAAATCATGTAATATATTTTCACCAAAGCGCCTACTTTCGGGCCGCTGCGCAAGCTCGACTTCGCCTCGGACGACAATTACATGTGATCTGAGACATTTTTTATTTTACTGGCCTTGGTGCGTAATGTACTATATATATTTTTTTTCAGACGATAAACCGGAGGACGTCGCCATGTTCCAAGAGTTCATTAGAAAGCATGTCAAACCGAACAATTCAGAAAACAACACGTAAACACTAAGGGTTCATCTATTTGTAAATAATATCTGTAAGATTTCGTAAATACGCTGTTTTATTTTAAAGATACCCAGTAGACTTTCACGGCACATATATAGAGTACTAAAGTGACCTAACTCGAAATATGTCACTACGTGAATTCAAATTTAAATGTGACTACTTAAAAATCTTAATGGTGAAACATATATTTTGAATTGAGTCACTTTTTTATTGTATACTTACACGATATATATAGGGATGGAGGGATACGCTAGTCTGTTTTTGTGTCCGTATTTATGAGGTATAATAGTCCACATACATAATTATTATCATCTGATGATTGCATTAAATGAAACACAAAAATTTGGTGCAGAACTGTAATAAATTCGTGATATTTCAAATAAATTAAAATTACGTATTATAATTAGCTACCTAATTTACGTACTTTTACAACCCATTTTGGTCTACGTTATTTTGATAATAAAAATAATTTAAACTAAATTAATTTGAAATGTATAGACGTATATATTTTAAAATAAAACTAAAGTTTTATGCTTGTTAATTTAAGTACTTTACGGAAATGAGACTCGATGAACGTCAATTGATAAAAATTAAAGATAAATATCACTGGCCGACTAGCACATAAGGTTTTTGTCGCGCGAGAAAGGATTTGTCACTGTCAAACTATTACAATGAGTGAAATGGCAGTGACAGGCGCTATTTCGGGCGACAAATACTTTATATGCTTACGGTTTTCATTTACAATTCATTATATAAGGTAAATGTACCATATTACGGTATATTAAGGCGTTGTACACTTTGAGGACGACTTAAAAAAAATACGAAGGTGCTAAAAGTAACAACTCTTGTTCATTCTAGAGACTGTTCGTATAAGAAGGGTTTTAAATATTATTTTGCCTCATACCTCTTAATTTATAGAAATTATTGATATTTTGCTAAATCATTTATTTGGCTATAATTCCGTGATAAAATTTGGCTCGTGATTTAATTCCGGGATTTGATGCACGCAATTCCGTGACACCTATACCGTTCATATTTGGGCAGGTCATTTGAAGTAAAAATTTTAAAAAATGTATATAATAAGTGTTTCGGACATTTGTATTTTAGTTTAATTTTATTTTAGGTAAATAGGTACCTAGTTCTATTTCATAATTTTGACGATAAAAAGGAAAATTCACCTCACCCCTTAGTGCCTCGTATTCGGGGTGAGAAGGATTTTCATTCAAAGGTGATTTTGTAAGATTGTGTATTTTTTATTTATTATGTGTATTACCATAACTTTATTTTAAATGGGAATACATAATTCCCTATTAGGCCGTCGATCGAACCCGAAACATCTAGCTTTAATATGACATACCTAATGAAATTATACATTTATTGCATAAAAATATTTACAAGTGCACACACAAAATAGTTATTACATTTTTAGTTCATTTACTTAAATATTTTACTAATATCGAATATACCAGAATAAGAGACATTAGTAGAAAATCTGCGTTCATTATTGCGTGAGCGAAAAAAAGTGTGAAAATTAAATATTTTTTATTGAAAATTCTTAATTAGCTGGAAGGTGATATTACTATTATTGGCATGACATCGATATAAATAACTCTACTGGATTACTTATATAATTTATCACTAATTTATTCTTCATGTCATACTCCATTTAACTTCAGTAAAACGTGGTTATCATTAATTTTAGACCTGAATGTAAGACGAAGATTCCAAAAAAAACATATACCGTAATTACGTCTTCATAATCTACAGTCATTACTTCGCTTATTCAAATAAAATTTATAAAAAAATGTAGCCCCAGAAATATTTATAAAAATAAAACATTTCTGACTAAGTTTCTTTAATTGCGTGATACTCACGCAATTACGTACATCGCATCTCGGCTCTGTACATAATTACGGAAGTCACAAAATCGTCTATTTCCCTTAAAATACTATTTAAATAAATTTGATATGACTACAAAACCTTCTTCTAATAACTACTTAACAATAATTTTACAATTATATATTAAATAGACTTTCCGGCATCACAACAAATCCTTACGAAGTTTCCGGTGTTACCTTACGCCCACCGACAACACAGCCCTTAGAAACCACTGCGTGGTTCCGATTGGCGATTTCGGAGGCGCGTGTGGCTTTTAAAACTTGTCCAGTGGTTTCAAAAAAAATATTTTCCTGGAGTATTATAATTAGACTTGATTTAGTAATATAGTAAATATAGATTTAACTGTTTATTTTCTTATTCAACGACAAAAATCAAAATATCACGGCACAATGTACTATCCCGTAATATAGTACATTTACCTTACTACACCACTCTGTTTCCTCTAAGTTTAGTCGAATTGTGATCTACCCGGCTAGTGAGTAAGGTATGCGCAAGCGTTTGTCATTATTATATTGTTGCATTGATTGAAATATTGAGTGACAGATGCTGTCTCGCGCGACAAAATCCTTAGTGTTGCTATAGCCTAAACTGTCAAAAATTAACTCGCAATACAATATACTCGTATTTTATGAACACAAAAATAAAGATCATATTTAACTACAATCATTTCACAGCACAACTTTTGCATTTTTTAAGTAGTTAGGCTTTTTAAATACTTTTATAATATTTTAATTAAATAAACATTGAATTATAAACATGAACCTGGAATTATAGCCTCGACATAAATTGTCATAAATATTTTACAACACATAATATCACATAAAATAGGTTATTAATTATTATTACATTATAATAATTATTAATTTGCGTGATTAATAACGTCATCTTGTTGCTTGTCCCCATAATCAAGGATTTTCTAATACTCTGATAAAATATTTCCAAATTAAACACTATAAATATATTATAATCTTTTCGTTATTGTCTTTCAAGTTTAATCATAGGATATAAATAAAAATTCGTAAGTACCATTACTTAAATACTCATTTACCACAATTATTCTAAAGGGAAGGTTATGAAATCAATTATACAGATGTTTGGGGCATGTTTCACTACTATACTATTCCTATGAGTCAGCAATAAGTTATCTTCAACATATTTAGGAGAAAAAATATCGGCGATTGGGATCACCCAATCGCCAAAAAGAAGTAACAGACATTCTAGTGCTCGGTAAAAACGTCGATTTCGATTTGAATAGTTGAAAGTACTTTAGGATTTTTTTTTTTATTTCACATTACTGTTCAAAATATATCCACTAATAATTAATCAAATTTAAATATACATATCACATCCTTCCCTAAAATTAAAACTATTAAATTTGTCTAAAGCCCTCTACCATCATCCTTTATTGTTTAGTGCGATAATTTGTCCGTCGGTCTGGCAGTGTCCATTGCTGGGTGCTTTAGGCGCGGGGCCGCGGCCTGCCCTCTCCAACGCGCCGTCAGTGAGCCGCCAGGCCGCGTGGTATGATATTCCATTGCGATCTTCGTATGCTAATGAAGGGTTTGGCCAAGTATTTAGCGCACTGCCTATTGAGGTATACCTGTTGAGAAATATAGTAAGATATAGGGAGGGTGACTAACGCCTTAATAAAAGATAGTTTGGCCACGTCACTCGACTTGGCGAAACCATGTGCATTTTTTTGTTGAACAGTAATTTAATGTGATAATGTCTGCTGCCTTCGTGGTAATTACACATGGGAACGAAACAACTGTAACAGATTTTTAAGTCGCGTATTTTGTTTTATGTGCTGGCATTTCGAAAACTTTACAGTACCCATATTCCTAGCACGAGTGTGCTGATAAATTAATTTGGAGACTTAGGGCCACTTTGATATATAAATAAACCCGAGTAGGTAAGCTATTTTCTACTATTCAATAATTTTGACCCTGAATTTTTTTTTTCATTTCAATGTGTAACCGCGAAGGCATCAGAGAATATTACTGTTCATCAAAAAAAAAATATAACTTTTGATTAAATCTCATATTTTCTAGTAAAAGAAAGTTAATTTTTTTAACAAATGCACCTACCCCTTATCGTAGAGGCTGCAGTAAGGCACACGCCGCTTCAGTATGTAGCTCCAGATCTCGTGGTAGGACCAGTTCAGAAGGGGCGATACTCTCATCACTTGGGGCCAATTGGCATCTGTTTTCTATAGAAAAAACACCTCTTATAGTTTCTTCGTCACAGATGATATATAAATTACATAATAACTTCCTTTTGTCATTATTATTATGTACCTATATGTAATGAGAATAATAACATAATAATATAATAGGCGTTCTACGTTCATACAAATGTATATACTTATGTTAAATTAGCTCTGTGTGATGTCAAACATCTGTATCAATATCGATGGAATTTAGTATTACCTACTTAACTATTGGAATGGAAAAATTATAACGGATTTACCTCGCCTATTTTATTTTATTTGCTGACGTTTCGAAAATTACTGTTCTCATATTAGATTATCGTCAGCTCAATCAGCTATCTACGAATATAAGAACTGTAGTTTTCGAAAGGTCAGTGAATAAATAAAATACGCGAGCGAAAATTGTCTCATTAAAAAATAATGGCAAAAGTATCGGCAACTAATACATAACTAGTTTTTAAATACACATCATCAATTAGGTATATGGTATCTGCCAATTACACCTACCTAGATCTAAAGAGAGCTAACTAAAAAAAAAACCTTTTCAGGAGTGGCGAAAAATTGATTATTATGTCCATGTGCACTGCGAAAGTTTTCTGTTTAGATTTATGTTTCTTTTAAGAGGTTATAAGCGTTAGCTTAAATGCTTTATTGGTAGGTAGGTTTTGCTTTAAGGAATTTGGTGTGCATAACTCAAACCTTCAGGTTATTGAGTTAGCCCTTAAATCTAGGTGTATGATATGGTCTGATCATAGCCTAATAGCACATCTTCTTCTATGACATGTGATATAAATTTATCAATTTTATTTACCTGCATGAATCCCAAATCACCGCTATAAGGGTCAGACCTCCTGGTCCCCATGAGGCAAGCCTTTAGCCTCTTATCCTGATCCAATATCCTCTGCAACGTATTCTTCATTTCCCCTTCAATCACCACCAACTTCACTCCATAGTGTCTTTCAACTTCCTTCACGAAAATTTCCATTTCTCTGAAAGGACTTTTAGTCCTTATATACACGACTTTAAGGTTCTTTATCGCGTCTCTTGTTTTGTGTATGTCGATAAGGACTTTTATTGTAATATCTAGGAGCACTGTGCAGTCTTTGCCTCCGTTGAACGATAGAAACACCTCGTCGGTTTGATACTGTTTGAAGCATTTTCTTAGCACCTGTAATGAAAAAACACTATTTTATCATACTAATATTATAATTTAAACGCGAAAGTTTGTAAGAATGTAAGTATGGATTTCTGGATGTATGTTTGTTCCCCTTTCACGGAAAAGCTATTAGATGGATTTTGATGAAACTTTCCGGTACGGATATCATTATCATTTAAATTAATCGTATTAAACCATATATGTATACATATCGATGGATAGCGATTGTTACAACGTACACAGACTGTACCTAGTAAACGAATAAGTAAACAGTTAAGTCGGCGGTATTAAAGATCCCTTTTGACTAATAGTTATTTTATTTGAAATACGATTTACTAAAATATCCCAGTAAAAGTAGGTATAAATAAATATAGGTAACTAATTGGATATACTTATTTCAAGAGTTTGAATACGTTTGAAGTTTATTTCCTCAATTAATTGTAAGTACCTACCTAAGTATTGTAATTTATTGCGAAGTCAAGTCACAAATTATCAGTGCCTTTAAATATTGAAACAATTATAACGGTATTAATTCGCGTATTTTATACCGCGTAAGCGTCATCTCAGTCGGCTACGAATATAGAACAGTGGCGGATTTACCAGCAGGCTGAGTAGGCTAGAGCCTAGGGCGGCAGATTTTAGGGGGCGGCAAATTTGGCCCAAACATTTTATTTTGTCTTACAGAAATAAAATAAAATTATATACCTACACAAAGAATTTTGACCCATTTATTAAATTAAATACGTATATTATGATTGTGAACTAAACTAGCGTATGAGGTCAATAAGGGCGGCAAAAATTGAATAGCCTACTGGCGGCAAATTTGTAAATCCGCCACTGATATAGAAACTGGAAAGTTTTGGAAACGTCAGCAAATATAATAAAATAAGTACGCGAGTAAAATCCGTTATAATTTCATTCCCGAAAATATCATATAAGTACATAGGTACCTAGCTAATTATTTTTTCGACACTGTTCTTAAAGCCTACCATGTATAAATTAGAAAATAAAATTAGTCAAAAATAAATCGAACCTGTTCCGATTCTTCTAAGGCCGCCGAGAAGTCCGGGAGCCCCATAGTGACGAGTTCTCCTTGCTGAGGCATCCTTCACAATGCTGAAACAAGATTATTACCTTAGCTTCAAACAATAAACAACGGCGTATATAAATTCAACCTTATCGTCTTACACTTAAGGTTAACGCTTGACTGATAGTAACCACTAATTAATATTGAAATGAAACTATTATTTATTAAACGGATGTGGATCATTAAAGGGTTACGGTTGATTTATTTGGTTTGTACAAGTGTTACATTATCATTTCGCTTGCGATAAAAAGTTTCGTCAACGGGTAAGTAGGCAACTAGGCACCTATCTTAAATTTTTTAATTAGTTATTTGACTACCTACTACAAATTAGGTACCTAAGTAGTTTTCATTATCATCATTTACGCGTGTATAAGGTAAAATAAATTAGTTTGCTTAATGTAAAATCACTAGTGGTAAACTATTCAGTTCAGTCGGCTACGAATATAGGAACTGAAAAGTTTTCGAAACGTCAGCAAACAAAATATGCAAGATAAATCCGTTATGGTAGGTTTATTATTCAACTATAACTGGAACTTACCTACTTCACACAGTTATATATTTTTTTATCTTATCAGCATTTAACAACTGGATCATATAATTATATTATATCACGTTATGATGAGTCTGGAGAAATTTCAAACAACTTAGCTCGTTTATTTTATGTGTAGAATGTAACTACCTATATTTCTGTGGGAAAAGTTAAAGTGACAGCTAATGTTTTATGGTAATATTACTACACTCAAAATAAGGTTTGTTGGAAATACCAGTAAAACGTTAGTCGATTATATCCATTGGGTTTTTACATTGATGACGGATACGAAATCTGGATAACAAGAATTTGATTGATTAATGAATATTGAAAATAATAATATGTAGGTACTAAGTATGTCGCGAATTCATCACTGTATTTAAATATTTATTAAATAACGCTTCAATTAATATAAAAAAAACTGTAAATAAATTACCTGCTTAGAACATAAAATTTGTATCGTTATAAAGAAACTCAAGGTCATTATTATTACTGCTATAATTAATATATTTTATTACAAATAATATTTTAATTTCATTATTATCTAGTAGCATGATAGACAGTCTACGTTATAGAAGCGTTATAGGTATGGTACCTAGATTATTATCTAAGATCGATATCTGTGAAAAACGTGATTAAATCAAAATAATATATTATGTACATATTTTTTATCATTCATTTAACGTATGTTGCGACATGACAGTTCTACCCTCTAAGAGACCTATGCTGTTTTTTGTTCCAGCGCCTTTGTTCGTTCATTCATCTTTAATGGCGATTTTTTTTAACTATTGTCATACTTAGGTACTATCGTAAAATTATCAGATATAATTATATTGTTGTCTCGTTGTGACTAGATTTATTTTGTATACTAGCTATGACGATTAGCATATTGTATGGTTTTATTGAAAACTAGCTTCTGCCCGCGACTTCGTCTGCGCACGATGAGTACTTCACACAATATCGTTATAAAATATAGCCTATATGTTATTCTGATGTATAAGCTATATTGTGGTAAAGTTTCATTAAAATCCATTCAGTAGTTTTTACGTGAAAGAGTAACAAACATCCATACATCCATACTTACAAACTTTCGCCTTTATAATAGTAATAGGATAAATATAATCAATAGAATTTATAAACTTTAAAAATACATGTCATTGTATTGGAATTTTCTAGAATTCATCCTCCCATACAAATAAATCAGATTGTTTTATAAATTTATTGTATTGGAAGTGAGTGACATAATTTAGCAATGAAATCCTTTTTAATGTTTTGATAAACTTTATTATATAGAAAAATCTAAAATAAACAAATGCAAAAACTGTATTCTTATAATATCTTGTATGACAAAGATAACAATTAATTACACAAATTCAGCAAACATTTTTATCTCTAAAACAAATTATGCAACAGTCACTTGTTTCCTTATTCACTATTATTTGTCAAACACATTTTTTTGCTTGGTGGTTCACTTTCACAGTCCTTGACATTGAAAATGATTTCTTTCGTTAATTGGAAAGTTACTCTCATCATTTCTTTTTTCGGTGAAACATTTCTGACATTAAAAATGTCTATAATATTTTCTGATATATCTGAACCTATGTTGTCTATTACCATCTTTTTAGCCGTAGAGACTACATCATCACCTGTAGCAAAGCAATAAACATACACTACGATGTCACAGTCAAACTTCTCTTTGAGATTTTCATCCTGTATTAAGCCATTAAAATAACCTAGAAATTCTACAGCCATTGCTGGCAAATTCATGGTGATATGGATTTTGGCATTCTTCTCTAATTTCTCCTCACCCATACAGTATTTAACAATGTAATCTTTAAACACATTGGTGATAAAATCTTTTCCATCCTGATTGAATGACTTAAAATTGTCAATATTAACTTTGTTGTTCTTGGCATTGTGGTTTAGCCACTTATAAGAGTCAGGGTTCAAATCATTGGCGTAAACTTTTATTTTACGTTTCGCTGCTGGCACAGAGAACGGTCCAACTCCACAAAAAACATCAAACAAAATGTCCCCCGCTTCAAGGAAGCCAAGAATTCTCTCATGTTCTTTGCCAAGTCGAGGATTCCAGTATACCTTTGAAAAGTCAAACTGAAAGTTGCACTGGTTTTCTTTCACCGTCACTAGGAAGTCATCTTCTCCTGCGATTACTTCCATACTAAAGTTCCGATAAGTGTTGTCAATAATATTGCTTTTGTTCACCACTGTGCGACATGTTTTTATTTTATCTACTAGTACTTCACCGATCAATGGGCGATACTCCAGTAGATGCTCCCTCAAGTTTAAGTGAATAATGTGGCCAATTTGAGAGAAGCCACTAACAATTTCTTCATTTTCTGGTAGCACAGCCTTAAAAATTGTTTCATACCTCCAATTGTTATAGGATAATTGCACCTCCTTGATAATAAAGTTAGTTTCATTGACATCATATTGAATTAGAGCTGTGCGGTCACCCTCACTAATATCATCCCATTTACAAACTTTCTCTGGGTTCAAATGGATGTGTTTTATTCCCTCTTCATTCTCCGAAGATTGAACTGGTCTGAAGTTCTCGAGTTTTAAAAAGTAAGGCTTACATATTAAAGTAATTTTAGACAGCTTTTCCTCATTAACTTTTAATACTGGAGCTTGAATGTTACGCAAGAACTTCTCACGGTTTAACACTTTCATACCGCGTACCCCGATCGGGAATAAGGATACAGGCGAGGACGAAGACATATCGCGACGAATTATGCCAAAAAAACTACGAGCATAAGTCATGCCAACGTGAAATCAAAACTAATACATCGTCATACTAACCTATTTGAGGTCAGAGTTCATTTAACGTTCCAATCTTCTGAAGAGAGCGATGCAACTGTATTTTAAGTTTTTAGTTAAATAGGTTAAGATACTTTAAAATTTTAATACATTAATTCGACCAGAGAAAGTTTTGATACGAGCGTTACTAGATCTTGTCAATTTTGACATTTGATTTGAGTTTGACACTTCATTGCTGACATTGCTGTACGTTTCGGTTTACGAAGTTTCTTGCGTTCATTTTTCAATGAAATACGAAATAGAATATAAAAGGATAGATATTAGAAATACAGTAAATTGTTAAGGTTCAAAAAATACATAATTCGTATTGGAATTCTTGCTAAAACTGTTCATTTCTCAGTAAAGTTAAATAAGATGGCGATTTTTTTTGGTTTTGTATATAAATTGGCTTGTATAATATCCGTCTGTTAGATTTAATAAAAGCTTTACGTATTATATACATTTTAACCATTAAATTTACCAATAAACTTGAATGACATTTGAAATATCCACAATATGTGTATTTGTAGTTATTAAGTGTTTGTAGTGAACATATATACCGTACCGTAGGTTGGTAGGTACCAACCTACATACATAGGTATATGTCCGCTATAACAAATAAAAAGTGTTAGAAATATATATCATTGCACAGAGGCACGGAACTTTTTGTGTACCAGTTCGAGTCACTCTTGGCCAGATTATTTTCGTACGATGCGTTGTACGAAAACGTTGGCACTGACTCCAATACATATAACTCAAGTTCTAAGTTGCACAAACTTTTTCTTACACCCCATTGAACGCCAGAGAATAAATCCTCGCGTCTAGTAGTTCAAGTCTAGAGTTGCGAAACAGTAGTTGTGGTGGCGCTCATTGCTTTGTAAAACGGCCCCAAGGGCCCCACGAACCAATGTGTACTATGCCTTATATTAAGGCGGGTTGCGACGAGTTTGCGCGCATTTTGGAGTAGGTAGGCGTTTTTTTAAGTTTGAATTCCCACAGTAGGTACCTACACCTTAATAAGATAAGTTAGCAAACAGAGTCGAAATTTTCTGTTACATGACGATTCCATCAGTGACAACATGGAGACATCAGTAGCAGAACGACACCGCCTAATTGTGGTAGGTATGAATAAATTACAAATTTAGATTTCTATGATTTCTATGCTTTTCTTTGAATATTATAATTATTTAATAGATAGGTAAGTATTTAGTTTACAACGAAATTGTGAAATATTACTTCCGTGATTACGTCAAATTATCTGCCAAATCTAAAATAAGATCGATAGACGAGTGTCCATAATTTAGGCGCGTAATCAAGAACCTAATACTTAAACCATGTTGTTAAAGATAAGTTTCTAAAAATACTTTATTCCTCGCCAGTTTCTAATGAACGTACCTAATCTGTACTGTACATTATTAGAGAGCTTTGTAATGGTCAGCGTTGGAATTACACACTAATTCACATCGTAGAAAACAAATTTAACAGAAAATATTGCTGAACGTACTTAAAGTCGACGATGCCGTTGCTTAAGGGTGGGTTTTATCAAAGTCGTCTAAAGTACCGACCATTATTTCCACTTACACTCCAGACGCATGAACTTTGAACCCTAGCAATTGTTCTTACTCTCGACAAATAACTACCGAGCGAGCTATTTCTATTGAAAATGTAGCTAATAAAGTTCTCGACCGTGAGCGTTCGTCTTTTGTGTGTGTAATGTAATAACGCGGTGTTTGGTCTACTTCCCGAAGAAAGGAACTTTCAACAGATCTTGCTGAAACATGATGGGACTGCTTGTTTTCTGCCTGTTGAGTTTGTCTTTATCTTAAATATCGGTTACTAATACCCATTTGGTTATTTGCGATATTGGATAGATTAACGAGCTAACGTCTTCGCTCCAAAATAACCATTATGGATTCTATAAATAAAACGTGTTCTAGGTACGGCTTTAAAGGTTATAACTTAGGTAGGTGTCTATATTTTGGTGTCGACTCACGGCCTACCGAGAGATCTACATATATATATATGTACTTATATGTATATATATATATACTAAAGTTACTGTTGCACTTTCATGTTTAAATGAAGTTTCTTTATTCTAATACTTACAAATATTTGCTAGACTAGTCACTAGTTGCAAATAAAGTATGTTAGCAGGTGCGTGCAATGAGGACTTTATGAGGTAGGCACTATATGCAATTTAGAACACTACTTAAAATACACGCTCTTGATTTTGTCTTTCTTAATAAGAAATATGTATGTCAAGGTACATATCTAAATTATAATATAATCTCAATTTATTTTCACAATTTTTATAAATACGTTGAAAATGCTTCCTATAAGAATGAACTATTTTCGGTTCCATATAGACCTTGTACTTCCCTTATTGTGGTAAAATAAAACACATTTTTTTGTGGTCTATTAAATTACCATTTCATATTTTATAATCACATAATTAAGTGAGTAAACTGTATGTTGGTGTCGAAGAAAAATACCTATTACAATTATTATAATTATATTCATGAATATATTCGAAAGACGTAATATTAGAATAATATCATAAATTAAGCCGATACAAATATTTTTATCATATCAGCCCTAATGAGTACCAGGTAGTAGTAACACTGATTTGGCAAGAAAGATTTATACAACGAGATAATTGAGAAAAAATACAAGAAGAAAAAAAAAACTTAAGTATATAACTTCTTTGAGCCAGCTAGTCTCTCGAAATGAAAACCAGGCTTCTGTTGGCGAATTTGTACCTAAATAGATTTCTTTCAACCCTATTATTTCGGCACCGGACTATTCGGATCTTTTTCGCAAATAAATGAATATATGCTATCACAATCATCATCGTCCATGGCGCCATGTCTGAACACAGCGCCACAGTGTTGATTGCCTCCAAGGTTGTCGGGCTGCACTCCGTCCCATGCGGGAGAACCAGCCTTCTTAAGAGATTGTCCTGAAAAATATACCTTCTGGTTTACTTCGCCTATGTAGGATAAAATAGTTTAAGTAATACTAAGTAGTACTCAAGAGTCATGTTATATACTAAAGATTTTCTAATTTGTTGTAAGTAGTGATAATTTTATGTCCATTAAGCATAATTATGATTAAAAAGTATTGGTCACACATTTTTATTTTCCTTAATCGAACAATAAATGATAATGATAAGCACTTTCAAAATTCGTTGTTGGGGTCCGACGTGACGTCTCATCTCAATACAATTTTAATATAAATTGACGACACGATTCTATTAGCTACTGACATTTTTTATTTTATTGAGAAAATATAAAATACACCAATATTTTTGAATAGGTAATCTAACTGACAGACTACCTAGTCAA
Source organism: Polylopha cassiicola (assembly GCA_038024825.1). Lineage (NCBI taxonomy): Eukaryota > Metazoa > Arthropoda > Insecta > Lepidoptera > Tortricidae > Polylopha > Polylopha cassiicola. Next base: position 4,791,237 of record CP149052.1, on the reverse strand, counting down.
TATACCTATAGTAAAACTCACCTTCGATGGTAAGCCACCTCCTTTCGCCACCAAATCCAAAATCCTTGAATCCAATATGAGCACCATCGACCCATCGCGCAACCAACGTATCTGCTGGGTTCTTGTTAAACACATCTTTTATAGCCTCAACCTCAATATCACTGTTGATAATAGCTAGATGCCCACCTTCATCAGCGCAGGTTTCAAAAGCACGATGCCAGTATTTTGGCTCGCGATGGAATTTGTAACAGCTACCAGTTCTTACGTCTAATTGGTAAGCTAGAATATAAGAAATATAGGTAAATTGTTGATCATAGGATTCATGTTATAAAGTAGGAAATTATTTTGAATTGTAGATGCATTTCAAAAGTCCGAAGTAACCACATCTGTAATCTATTAAATTTTTAAATAAGCAGCGTGAAATGAATCGATATTACTTAACTCACCAGAGTCTTTTGTCCCGCATGGATTAGCTGCCATTTTTCTAATATTCTCTTTGTACAGGAAGGGGATATGCGAGCAGTTCACTTCAGCAACAATACCGTTGGGTAGAGTCATAATACAGCCCTTATTGTACCCTGCAGTACCAGGTTCACTAATACTTGTACCTTCCGGAATTTCCATAAGCGGAGTACCTATTAATTTTGGAGTGTTTGTAAATACTAAATAATAATAATATTCACAATATGATCTTTGCCTAGTCTTTAATGATTTTATATATTTACCTCTTGCGATTAGGTTAGTCGGATTTTTCTCGCAAACAAATGCGTATTTTCCATCACAGTCGTCATCATCTAGCCCATTGTCTCGAAATATGGCACCGCAGCGCTGATTGCCACCGCTGTTGTCTGGTTGACCCGAAGCCCAATTGGCGTGACCAGCCTTTTCCAGCGTCTGTCCTGTCAAATAATTCAATACTTTTCATACGCTTACTGTTACTAAACTGTCACAAATATTATATTTAAAGGGCAGGTTTTTCGGTTTAACAGATTTGACTGTTACAAGGAACAGACATACGAGTGATCATATTAGAGTTTCAATTAATCATCAAGTGATAAAATATCTTTAATAGACTACAAATATAACTATATTATGTAACACATTTCACTAACCGTGAATTGTAAGCCAGCTGATTTCACCAGGGAAGCCAAAATCTCTAAAACCAATGTGGGCTCCGTCCCTCCAACGGGCAGGCATTAAATGTTGTGGAGCAAATAGTTCATGGACGACCATTTTTTCCGTTTCACTGTTGATGACAACTAAATGCCCTTCCTCGTTTTTGCATGTTTCGAAGGCGTCTGGCCAGGTCGTTGGTTGGATGTGAAACTTGTAGCAACTGCCGGTCCTATCATCCAATACGTACGCTGAATAAGCAACAAAAGTAAACAATGAGAAAAACAGAGTAAAATGCATTGAGTGAGAACTGTACTCCAAAACAAAAAGTTGCGTAAAATTTTAACCGATGCACTAGTGACCTATTCGAATATTACTGGCCGGTTATAACATAAGTTGAGCCTCTGTTCACATAAAATAAAACGATTTGTGTACTATTTTGATATTTTGATGAACCTTACATCGGTTAAACTTACTTAACCTAATACCTCACCTGGGTCTGTTGTTCCACACGAGCTCACTCTTGTTTTTCCAGACTTGGTCTCAAATATAAGATGTACATCTGAACATTCAACGATGATTACAGTACCATCGGCAAGAGCAAGAGAACAGGCATCGCTGTAATTAATACTTGATAGTGGAATACCTAATGGAGTAAAGAGTTAAGCAGGTGTTAATGTTGGTCCGATTTAAGTCTCTTATTGCATTTCAAATTGTCAAATAGTAGAATAAATACAGTGTTCAGTTTATTTTAAGATGAGACAAGAGAGGGTCTATTTATCGGTTATAGTATGACTTCAAATCTGTAAGAGTAACGATTTTGAAAAAGAAAGTTTTTTTTAATAGAAATAGCATCTAGGTAATCTAATTAGAAACCGCCTTACCACCATTTTTCGATACCAAACTATTTGGATTCTTTTCACAAATAAACGATAATTCGCTTTTACAGTTCTCTTCATCTAGAAATCCTGATCTGATCATGGCACCACAATGTGCGTCGTTCTCGTTTGTTTTGTTTGAATCTTTCGGCGCCCATTTAGCATAACCAGCTTTATTCAACATTTGTCCTGGATAAATTTAAATACAGTATTATATAAAGACCATTTTAACAACAATTGTGGAATGGAACTTGAACTATTCGGCATCACTGATTGAGTCGACAAAATTATAAGGAAGATGTCATATTATTATCCTTTGGAGGGTATATCACAGCATCAAATTCTTGATGCATTTCAAGAATATTTATTCAATAATTCAAACAATATCGTTTTTTAGTTAGTTGGTTTAGCTACTATAAATGTTTATAAAAAGTAAAGTTTTACCAAGGATCGTCTGCCATACACCAAGTTCGCTGAAATACCTAAAGCCGATGTGTACGCGATCTTTTTTGAATTTCCCGGAAATTTCGTTCTCTGGATTTTTGTCGAACAACTCCTTTATGAGCTGAACCTCCTTCTCACTGTTAATGACAACCAGGTGCCCCCCCTCGGCGGAACAAGCCTCGAAAGCATTTTTCCAGTTTTGGGGCTCGCGGTGGAACTTGTAACAGCTGCTGGTTCTGATGTCCAAGGTGTATTCTGTATATAAGAAATACTATATAATGTACAAAAATGGGACTTAATCGCGTATATAATTTAAAACAACAATAAAGACCAAGTGCGGATAGTTCTAAAACTCGCGTAGCTAGAATATATATAGACCTTAGCCAGTCATAAAATATATAAAGGGCTTTGACGGCCGTCCAAAGGGTTACTAAACTACTAAGTAAATTTTTTGGGAGTTATTGAACTCCCGAGGATGAATAGTGAAGAGAAATGAATTTATTTTAGGATTTTCTTTTCTTTCGTGCAAATGCTATTTATTCAGTAAAGTTAAATATATTTTTGGAGTAATGATAATATAATGTGATTGAAAAATATGTCTAACATAACATTAACAAATAGTGTGATTAGTCAAATCCTAGGCATTCTCTGCAGGCGCAGGAAAATGCGTATGTACCTCGCTAGAATAGGCACTCGATTCATGTGCCTATACGGAATGCACGCACTTGATACCGTGAATAGTAAAAATTACGACTCAAACTCTCGAAGGTCCGCCCAAGAACTGTAATTCCACTATCGCTGAATCCTTAGACTTGTGACATCTTTCAATATGTTTTTAGTCGATTATTATCACATATTTAACATTACCTGGGTCTGTTATGCCACAAGCTTGGTTCATTACAGTAGAACCGCTTTTCTTTTTGTAACATATGAAGGGGTATGTGTTAGAACAATTGTCGTCTGCTAGATTGCCGTCTGAAAACATAGCAATGCACTCCTCATTGTTTTTGAAGTTGTCTGGCTGCCCCGGAGCCCAGTTCACAGGCATCTGCGATAGTGAAATACCTATGAACAAAGAGGGCGTTTTATAACGGGATGATGAATGGAAAGAAAACGTAAATCTATTGAATTTTATTAAGGTCGTCAGCTTAAAAAATATTGGAAAAATTATTGGACACGTGTTTTTTTACTTTCTCAATCACACAAAGAATAAATGAAAGTTCGAAAGTGGAGGCTCGTGACGTCACGGCTATAAACAATTTACATTCAAAAACGCGACGTCGTGACGTCATAGCCACACAATTTTTTCCCGAATGTTTGCCTTATTGGAAAAGGAAAACAAATGTGTCCAATATTTTTCTATAATCTACTTACTTAACAATGATAAAAAAATCAGTCCTTGCCTCTTACATAATATAATATATTTCCTTGGCGTAAATCTGTTTAATGATTTCTGATGCTTTTCCGTCTATTACACATTGGAATAAAACAATGATTCATACTTATATTTACACAGTAAACATTTTACTCAAAAGATAGAAATTTTATTAAAAGTTAAGTTCAGAAACATATTTACGCTATCCCATTACCTCCTCCTGATCCGCGCTTTAAGTCCCATTTATGTACCTAAGTATATTATTATTATTCTAATTAGGTATATATTTAGTAAAATCCTAGTTCTGGACAACATGAGTATTCTTACCTCCCACAGAGTAATACTGCCTTTTGCCGAACCGGGCGTGTATACCAGTGAAAATAAGTCCTGGAGACTTCAACATATCAGTGGCTTTCTTCCTCAATGCGTGCCATATATCTTCATCTTCAGGCGAAGCTAACACAGCACCTGAAATACACTTTAGAATTTTTAATGGCTTCTATGAAAATAAAAGGCATGTGAAGTCTTTGTAACTATAAAAATAGATTTGTCAAATTTCTGGAAAAAATACTATTATATAATAAGTCAAACTCAAAAAACTTGATTACCTAAACTACTTACTTGAACATTTTTTTTATTCTTTGATACTTACCTAATATTTGAAAGGATGTGTGACTGTGTGAGCGACCGAAATAATATTTACTCTTTAAAAAATAAATATAAAAATACTCACCCTTACTATATTACTTATCTCAAATTTCTAGGTGGAAATTGGAAAATGGATACCTTATAAAAATGTCCTTTGAATTATTTTCTCACAATTTCGTGTAAGTACCTAATTTACCTACAAGTGAAACGTCGCTTCAGCGCCAAACATATCGATCGAATTTCGATTATTACACTTATTATTATACCTAACTACCTACCTAGTAAATATCCATTATAATTGTTTTATTTCAAAGCCATTATATTTATAGGAACATGATTACCTTCGTAGAAGCATGTCCTATGAGCATCTTCCCAAGTTGCCGGTATACGATGAAGCTTCATCCAACCTGTGACATCATCATGATACTCGTAATCCAAACGGAATTCAACACAATCTGGTAAACAGAAAATTAATGAACACTAAATTATTTATTCATAATTGAGTATTAGTTGAAACTGAGAAGTTCACTTGAGTTTAGAATCTTAAATGTTAAATTTTCACAACCTCATCTTCCGTAGTCAGTTCCTTTGCCGGAACTCGAAATCTTGTGCTGTGCCTAATGAGGATGGTAACAATGTAAATTATAAAACATAAAATTTTCGACAAATCCATAAAATTAAGAAAAAATAAGCTGTTCTGCAAGTTATTTATTATATTCGACACATTTTCCTTATAGCAGTTCAACTTTGTAAATATTTTGACGTTCATGTAGGAACCTATATTTTGATTAATTTAATATTAGATACTTATCTAATAAGTACGCTTAGGTATATATAGCTAAACAATGACTTATATTTAGAAAGCGAGATGGTTATAAGTACTTTTAATTCTACAAAAATACTTAATGCAATAACTTGTACCTAGTAGCTAAGGACCTGTAGGAAATATTGATATTTCAATGGACCAATCTATAGTTAGGTAAAAGTATAGCTTTCGATCGACTGTAACAAACTGGATAATTCTTTTTTGCCTTTGTTATTATCGGGACAATGTTTGTATGTAAGAAAATAAAAAATAAAATAGAGATTATTAAAATCAGAAAATGGCGGTATAAAGTTTGCCAGGTCAGCTAATAAAGTAATAAAATAGTAACTTACCGATGCTACCAAAATACAAAATTACACAGAAAACTAGAAGTAAATTCATTGTCAATAAATATGTATTCTAAGTTTTTAACATTAGTAGAATTACAAACATGACCGCCCACTTCTGAGGTGTAGGGTAAACTGGTTTGAGACTTAATAATTATTACCATGTATATAAATACCTCAATCAGGTTTTGGTACCTAGGTAGTAACACAGGCAGAAGACACATTCCTAAAAAAAATAAAAATAGCAAGACACATACATAGGTACTCGTACCATGTAGGTACGTAGGTACCTAGGTAGCCGTAGACATTCTGAATTTTTAACTGCCAATAAAAGGTACTTTGAACTTTTGTTGCTTTTATGTACGAGTAGATATAAACCTAATCTGTCATCAAGTACCTAATGCTTCACTTCATTTATATACATTTATTGACAGGTAATCGTTTTATTGGCTCTGATTTCATATAGGTAAATTTCTACATGTGAAAGGATGTCACGGTAAAATAGATACAATTCGTTTTAGTAGAAACAAAGCCAAATCTTACTGGACTTTAGGTGTCTACGCTATATATTGTATATGTTGCGCTTGTCGTATATATAGGTATCTTCTTACATATAATAAAACAGTAGAAACAGCGTGTCTGTACAATTGAAATTTTTAACAAAAAATGGGTGTGGGCAATAATAAAAGAGTAACAGAATCTTACATATAATAAAACAGTAGAAACAGCGTGTCTGTACAATTGAAATTTTTAACAAAAAATGGGTGTGGGCAATAATAAAAGAGTAACAGAACACAAAAATATTTTTTTAGATTTTCTTTTCTGTCTGTCTGTCTGTCTGTCTGTCTGTATGTATTCGCTAATCTTGAAAACTACTGAACAGATTTTGACGCGGCTTTCACTAATAGATTAAGCTCTTCCCTGAGCAACATATAGGCTTTGTTTCATCAAAATCGGATGTCAAATAAAAAAGCTATCGTCTTTTAAAGTTTAAAGGTAATTTTTCTATAGGAGATTTTATAGTTACATAATATAGTACTAGATGGCGCCTCAAGGCAATTAAAACGCGCTATAGCTTTTTCCTCTGAAAAGTATAAATACAAACTGGTTGTTTCCCTACGTTTAAAACTAGGTAAGTATTTAATTTTGTTTGTCTTGCGATTCGGTTAGTTGATGATTTTGATGTTATACTTGGATACGGACTCTGAACTTGCTTTGTGAATTGGTTGAAAAATATCGGATATAATCTAAAAAAATATTGCCTACGTAGATTTATTGAAATAAATATATGTATTATTGCATGTATTTGCTTTGATTTTAAAAATGCCCAGACGAAACGCTTACAACGCATCGCTATTGAGAAATCTTACTCCGCCTAAATTGTGCAATGGAACCCGACTTAGAGTAACTTCTTTACAAAGAAACTTAATCGAAGCTGAGATTCTTACTGGATGTAGTGCAGGTGAAACTGTATACACACCACGAATACCAATCATCCCCAACAATTTCCCATTCCAATTCAAACGGACACAATTTCCAGTGTCCGTTTGCTTTGCTATGACAATTAACAAGTCTCAGGGGCAGACGCTAAAGGCTGTTGGAGTTGATCTCAGGTCGAATTGTTTTTCACACGGCCAACTATACGTGGCTTGCTCGCGGGTTAGTAATGCGGATAACCTTTTCATATTAGCCCCAGAAGGAAAAACTGTTAATGTGGTTTATAAAGACATTTTATTTACGTTTGAAATATTAAATACATACCTATATTATATTTTTTATATTATTTGTCTGTCTATCTGTGTGTTCCGGCTAATCTATAGAACAGCTGGACTGATTTGGACGGGACTTTCACTGGCAGATAGCTTATGTAATAAAGAGTAACTCATTTTAGAAAAAAATCTTTAATTATCCATACTTATGTTCCAGTACTTAAATTCCACGCGGACGAAGTCGCGGGCACAGCTAGTTGTATAATAAAATAGGTAATGTAACTCTTCATGGATTCGAACCCTAAAATATAGTTCTTTCATTCCGAAATACCTTTTGCCTACATAAAAAATCCTTGAACCTAAACCTATAACGCTCGACTTCTGACTCAGTTCTTTTTAAGATGACCCAGGACAATTCGTCGTAAACCGACAGCGTAAAGCAAATCGTCGACCTACATGTAAATAAAGGTCCATTCGACTGTAAGCAGGTCACTTAAACTTGAGGCCACATTGTCCCCAAGAGAGGTGAGCTCAAAACATTGGCCCTCGGAAAATGACTTACACTTCGGCTGATTTGAAATGATCCGCGACCTTTTACGTAACGCTGTGGCGTCCCGTGAGGTGATGGGATCGTTATTTTTATGTTTGCTTTTGTTATACAATCTGAATATCTGTATTCCATGGGTTATAAAATATTTGGTTATTGAGGACTTGTAGGAATAGAACTGCCTTGTTTATAGGTAAGTATACTAAACCTAAAAGTTATGATACCTATTGTGCATAAATTTTAAAACCGAAATAAGTACGCTACGCAGTTTGTGACTTCTCTAAAACGATCATGAACATGAACGAGAATGTCAGTTCGCCGTTGGCTTAAAACGGGGTGATGATGATAAAATCTAGGTACGTAATGATAAATACATAAGCAATAGAGCACCAGTAGGTGACGATGATCATTCTATTTTGTAGTTTTTATAAACATTTACCTATAAAGTAAGCGTGTTTTTAACTATAGATTACCGTACAGTTTCTTAAGAAATCTTAACTTGTTTAAGGTTCAGCGTAACGAATTTACCGAAAGCATTTAATAAATAACAGAATACATACCCGGATAAAATTGTTTGAAAGGGCCCCCGTATTTTATCAGGCCCTGGCTGATAAATTGCTCGAAATTCAATTTAAAAGGGTAATGTTTGTGTCCCTATTACGATGTCACTCGACGCCCGCCTATAAACTCTGTCGGTCCACTGAACAATTGAAATATTGAACCCTGTTATACCTCCCTTGTATAAAAATATTGGACGGGAGGGTAGTGTTTAACGGTTTTGGAAATCTTATCATTATCTCAAATCGTGTGGTAATTACATAGGTACTTACCTACATACATTATGGATGCATTCATATTATATTTTAGCGTGTGTAAGCGTTCAAGAGAATGAACAAAACGTAGGTAGGTAGGTATGTTTTTTATGCCCTATTTTCTGATATATACAGTACCTAACCATAATATATAAGTACTTAGTTTACTTATATACTAGAATATAAATAATCATATTTGTAATTATTAACACATGACATGGGAATTACAAAACTTCTCTCGTTAATTACGTCCTTAACCAAACGGTAAAGAATTTAATAGAGGTGGCTGCTCGATAGGTACCTATATAATTCCTTTTACACGAGGTACCATAATATTGTAGGTACATATTAATATTGCAGACCATCAACCTTTACACAAGGGTACATTGCTTACCTCTCTGTGTGCAAAATTGACAAACGAGCAAACCTATAGGTACATCTACATGATTGATGAAATAAGTGACTTCAATTTCCACTTGGGACACCCTGTCGCCGTCTTTCCCTCATCTAATAAAATGATGACGTGAAATTTGAATATGTAATTTGTATCACCAAATTTAACATTTTTCTTTAGTTAAACTGTAATAAATGCTAAGTAGGTCCCATAGAGAGCTTGCTTAAAGTTTACAGATAGGTAGGTTTTGTACCTATAAAACGGGGTACAATTTTGATTGTTTTCTAATTACCTAATACTTACTAGATAGAACGCTCTTAGAGATGGAACCTAGGAAGATCGATTTTTGCCCTCACAAATACCTATATTGTTAATATTCGATACCCTAATAGCCGTTTTCGTGAACACATACATGTTCGTATGAAATATTTATATGTAAGTAACAGCTTTACTTAGATAAGTACCAAAGTGTGTGTTATTTGTTTCACTAGTGTGCGAAAAGTGCGTGTAGTTTTCATTTTATTATTGACAGATGACACTTTTAAAGAGCGCTCTACAAACCACGAGTAGCAGAGGTGTAAGTGCTTTCTTATTTCAACGGAAAATACTCTATTAGCGATTCCATCGGCGATACGCTCATGGTTCACGAGCCGTATGGGGTCGCTATTATTCTTTATGACCCCTATAGGCGTTATTATGGCGAAATGGGGTCACCGTTGTTGAGGTCTTTAGATATAGTGGAATCTTTATTTTTGCTTAAGTATAGTGTTATGTAGCTGTTATTTAGAAGAAAATGGGGGAAAACATACAGAATTTCTTAAAAGCATTTAAGTAGGTACTTAATCTAACATATCCATCACTTTGATATAAAAGTTTCTTAACAATAACAGATTTAATTCGCGTATTTCATTTGCTGACGTTTTGAAAACATTTCAGTTCCCATATTCGTAGCAAGTGTATTAAGCGTTATATCGTCAGCTCAGTGTGTAATAACCGTGAAGGCATCAGAAATTATTACATACCTACATAATTAAAATATGTTGGTATACCCAAAACCAATGTAACACGTATAGAAAAGTTTAAAAAAACTTTTAATATACTTTTTCGATTTATCAATCACTGGCCCCAAAATCGACAGCATCAACGCAGTACTTTATACCGAAACAATAGAATTTCCGTTAGTCCCAAAAAGGTTGACCCATTTGTTACCGAGCGGGACAGTTTTTTTCCTGACAAATTGCCTGAAAGTAATTTTAAGCCAAAGACCAGTGTTTATATTACTTTGCCTAGGTAGGCGGTATATAGCCTTGTGTTTTCTAAGTGTTCCTCAGGGTGTAACCAATTTAAACATTTAACTTCTTTGAAAGAAACGAGGTGTAAAAAAAAAGCCTACCCTGCTTAAGATTGACAAACTTTTATTGTTTTACTAAGTTAGCGCCGGTTGAATATGAGGACAGTTTTTTGTTTTTTTTTGTAGTAGTCATCCTTATTATGTCAAAAGTGTGTTTTAATTATTAATTATGGAGTTTCAATACTGAATCGAAGCCGATCTGTTCGAGTAGTTATATAGGTAGGGTTTGCAAAAATGGTTTTTTAATTGTTGTAACGTATATCAACTTGATATATACGTTACTACGTAAGTAAATAAAGAAAACATCAAAAATAGTCAAACCAAAATATTTACTTTAATTAAACACCTTATGATTACAAAACATAATAAAAGATTACAATAATTCTTACAAAATACATCAAGTTATTTACACCATAGGATTACCCTATACATACATTTTATTACAATTGTAAAGTACTAATAATCAATAATAGAGCATTTCCAAAAAACGGACATCATTCTGAAAACGTATTATTTTTAATACTAGTTAGTCTTCGACTGTTATTTATTAAATAAAAAACAAGGAGAATAAAACTGTATAATATACGCGCCGTAATTAAAGATGTCTTTGTTTAGAGATAGGTACTTTAAGAAAATTATATTATTTTGAAATTATTTTAGCTCATAAGTATTAGTAGTTAGCTTCAAAAATATGTGGACCCAAGATTTTTTTTAATTTTCTTCAGTGGTCAAACGCACAAATAAATCTAAAGAAGGATAACTCAAAAAAGTTTTCCAGGAATGGCGAAAAGATGTTTAATATGTCCATGAGCGCTATAGTAGTTTTCTGTATAGATTTATGCTTTTTATATGAAGTTATAAGAGTTAGCTTAAATCTGTTTTAATGGTAGGTAGGTTTTGCTGTAAGGGATTCGATGGTGTGCATAACTCAAAACTTCAGGTTTTCGAGTTAGCTCCCTTTAGATCTAGGCGTGCGATATAAAGTATATGAAACCATTTTAAGTGCATCCCTGTCAAACTGTACTGGTTAGAAAGGAGCTAGTTACTGGCTAGACGTAAGATTGTGCAAGTAAGCATATAATTTTTATACATTTGCAATAGTGACAGATGCTTTCTCGGGCGAAATGTTTTGGTGAATCCCCTTGGTTCCATCACACATGGTAAAAAGATACAATCAGTTTAATTCTAATGAAAAATGAAAAGTATCAGTCGTAAATTCGTAATTATCCAAGTTGCCGCTTTTAAAAGTCACCTATTAAAGTCCTTAATTAAATTTGTCATTAAAAATAAATAATTAATTTCACATCAGTCGTTACATTCGCTGTGAAAACCGCTGCAAAGAGTATCACAGGGAAAATATACTTAGATATTTTGTACCGGGCTTCATATTTGTATTTATTGGGGTGTTACAAAGTGAAAAGAAAAGATACAAAAGATTATTAATAAAATTAAGTTTCTCACACACAATTGTTAAAAAATCACACTAATTAAAGCAGCTTATAATTTATAAGGTACAATCGATATCAAAACTTACAATAATAAATTAAGAAAAAAAAAATACAAAATTCCTTTATAAACATTATTACAATAAAAACTTCTGTTTCTGAACTGAACACAATACAATTATTAAAGCTAAATAATTACTTAGTTTTTAAAATATTCTAAAACTTACAAACTCGTTACAAAACTCGATATTGTTTACGAATTCAATGAAAATGATTAAGCAAAGAACTTGGAGCGCGAAGTTCACTAGTTTCAGACTGACTCTTGAGATTATTAAACTTAAAATATGTATATTTTAAATCTTGGTGCATCACATTAACCCTTTAATAGTATAATTACAATTATTGTAACCATTTAATATACCGATTTCATAAGTTTGGAATCTGATAAGTATGTTTCTGATAATCTTATATATAAAAATGAATCGCAAAATGTGTTGGTAAGCGCATAACTCGACAACGCCTGGACCAATTTGGACAATTTTTTTTTTAAATGTTCGTTCAAGTCCAAGGATGGTTCTTACGGCGAGAAAAAATCGAATAATTGCCGGGAAAACCCTAAACACAGCCCTTTTCTTTTCCCATACAAACGTTGTCTAACTAAAGTTACCTAATTTGAATTTCGAACGGGCAGGATGACGTCTGCCAGGACCGCTAGTAAGTACTAAAAATACTTTAAATCATAAATGGACTTAAAAGATGTAGAAATAAATAAAAAAAAAACCCTTTTTAAAAACAAGCATTTATGGAGATAATTTTAGAACGACTTAAACTTAACCGATTCTCATTATAAATTAAATTTTGCTATGTACATGTACACTCTTTCGTTTTATAGCACATCGGGTATATTTGTAGACATTCGGTTTTAGAACGACGTCACATAATTAACCATGTTTTTTTTTAAGTTCAACACCAGAATTATTTGCCTTGAACTGTAATATAATAGTTAATTTCTCAGTGAATGAATTTATGTTTTTTAGATTTAATTTTCAAAGGAAATGTAGTTAATTTAAATGTATAACGTAGGTCAAAGGTAAATTTGAATGCGGTCGTTGTTATAAGAGTTTGTTAGTTTTCGAGTGTTAATCCTAAAAGTACTAAACGATTTGGGTGTTGTTTTTGTACTAGAAGTTTGTTATAATATCGCATACCTAGATCTAAAGGGATCTAACTCAAAAACAGGAAGATTTGAGTTATGCACACCATCGGATTCCAGCAAAACCCACCCACACTAAAACAGATTTCGGCTAATATAACTCTGCTAGCTTTATTATAAAAAGTTACATTTATACAGAAAACTCATGCGTGCATATGGACATATTAATCAGTTTCTCGCCTCTCCTGAAAAAGTACCTTTTTTGAGTTAGCTCTCTTTAGATCTAGGTTTGCGATATTATGGAAAAGGGGTTTTAGGGGTTATTTGAAATTAGTACCGCGGCCTATTAGAATTACATAACAAAAAAAAACCTAGTAACCTCTGTTTTTTTTAGTGCTTCGTTTATGATGATCTGTTATAGAAAACGCATTATCAAATGATTTGTGTTATCTAATAAATTCTTATCGAAAATCTGCTAGACGCGCTAGTACAGAGTGGCATGCATCACAGACCAGAATCTTGTCTCTCATTGGTGGAATATGACAGATGACATTCTACACTAGCGCACCTAGCGGATTTTTCGAACACGGCAATTCGCATAGTACGCTCATTCTGTTGATTTTAACACTAATAATAAAAACAAATGAACAAGCACGATATTTTCTCAAACTATAATATTAACGCGTCAGCAATAAGCTCGTCATGTTACGTTTAAACGCAAACAAAACACCATCAGCAAATTACTCGGACAAAATCAACATTAGAACATAAATTTACCATTCTATTTATGAATTCACCGATTGTAAATAATAGTAATAATTATTATGAATAATTTTATATTGTTTCCAAACGAGTATTAGCTCAATACTCGTTTGGAAACAAACATGCGTTCATTGCGTTAAAATAATGTTTTGTCGCTGTTACATATTTGTATAATATTCATGATCTATTGTTGTCGCTGTTTGACTGATGTTATTTAAACTGAAAACTCAAACTGGTGAGCAGTTTCGCTTATGTTTCAATGATACAATAGGCGTTAAGAGCGTTAAAATCAAACAGAGTATACATTTTTCCATCTAACATTATGTGTTCTGATATCATTGAATACATTTTAACATAATACATAATAATTTACAAAAGATACGATATTCTAACTTTTTTTTCTATATGTACGTAACTTTCTAATGGCAAGAGTCAACTGAACAGTAAGCATGTTTTTTCAGTGATAAAAGTATTTTTATTACACGCGTAGGTACTATAAACTAGATTTAATAATTTCTACAATAAGCGATAAAACATTTACGAACGCAAACAGACGACAAACCACAACAACTAATCTGGAATTCAAATAGTCAGGTCATATCGTTTACGAACGCACACGGGTGAGAAACCCTTCTCAAGGTGATAATATATACTTTTAAAGGGTTAAATTATAAAATAGATTAAGAGTCAAATCAAAACAGAGTATTCCACAATTTGAGGGAAGAATTTATTTCCTACTTAATAAGTTAGCAAATAAAATGAACTAAGCAACTGTTACTTACTCAGACATTGTAAATCGGGTACTTATACTAAATGTTACACATTGGAATGAAACAACTAACGGATTTAACTCACGTATTCTATTTGCTGATGTTTGGAAAACTACAGTTCCCATATTCGTAGCACGACTGAGCTCGATAGTCTAACGTTAGTCGTTATTGTGTCATTCCAATGTGTTATAATCGCGAAGGCATCAGAGATTTAATACTAAATGTTATATTTATATTACCTGGATGTTCGGATCACCGCCTGGCTGGCACCGGCCGAGAGTAAGGATGCGCCGTGCCCCGGTCTCGCCCCCGCACTGCTTTACAACCCACTAGCCGTTCACTCATCTTACCCACTGTTAGTTTTATAGACGCCACACACATGAAACAATGTTAGTTGTTAATTGTAATACAAGTAGTTTTTGTTCTTAAGATATTATTTCCAATATGTTAGGTATGTTGCTTATTAGATTATTAGAATGTAAAGTAGATATAAAATTACAGTACTAATATAAAAACTTTCTAGTTTTTAAGTAAAAAAGAAATATAAATGATATAGTTAGTCATTGGTTAATCCACAAACCCGAAATAATTACATTTAGTTGAGAAATTAACGGAAGATATGCGGTGATAATATTATAACTTTAAAATGTACTATTTTAAAATCTTTAATAGGACTTCACAGTCTGTTACTAACTTCACAGGACTTCCGTTAATTCCTCGGGATTATGTACAAATCCCGAATTATTTTAGTTAGCTTGATTTGAAACAAAAAAAATAAATAACAGGGTATAGTATGTAGATCAAGGCAAGAAAAAGAATTCTGAAAACATGTACAGGTTTCATATTTATTTAACCTCTTCAATGCTATCAAAGAATGTGTGTATATACTTCAGGACTCTCGAGATAAATTTACGTTTTAGTAGAAGATGAAATGATAACAGTTACTATTGTTTTTTACCAATTTATCTCTTCAAAATATTATCTCTAATTACATATTCTTTCTAACTGTTACATACTTCTAATCATAAATGTTTGTCGTATTTACCTTGCACAGTCCTGCTGAGCGGGGTGCCGTCGCGCGCTAGTCCGGAGCCGAAGCCCTGCGCGGGCCGCGCCGGCGGAGCGCGCCGCTGCGGGAGCGCCGCGCCTACCACCTTCGACAGCTTGCCTGTCACACACAATACATTTATATACTACATTGTAATAGCGATATTATTTCACGTGAATAGAGTATTATTCGAATATAAAACAAAATCAATAAAAACATAAATGAACAATTTCGCATTTTGAAACGGTAAATAATGCGAGCTATGTGTGTTTTAGATAATTATGTAAATTTCTCATTTATGATAATGGGAGAAAAAGTAACTATTGATATTTTTTTTTTATATTTATTTAAAATTTTATATCTAATCGTGTATTTTGAAGTTATCTTACCTCTATCATTAAAATTAATAGTCTTCTGCGTATTGGTTCTGTCAGTGAGTCCCCGCTTTGGCGGCACGCTGGGTTCAAACTTGACCGGCTCCACTTTAGGCTTCTTCAATGCTTCCATCTTCCCCGCCAACACGAAAGTGGAGTTCAAATCCTTAGGATCGATAGCGTGCATATTCTCCGCGCCCTGTATAGTAAACGCTTCTTTCTTCAGCTTCTTAGCCGAATTCATTGTTCTTGTAACGTCCAAGTTTTCGAAGGAATCGTCAATAATTATAGTTTCGTTGTTTGGCAGCTTAATAGGAGTACCCTTACGCTTCTTCGGCGAAACAACAGGTTCCTGGTTCTCCAAGTCTGTTAACTCATCGCTATCTGTTATTATATCTACAGTTGTATTTATCTCCCGATTCCCGCCTTCAATTTCATTTGAATCCAAACACGATATGTATTTGAAATGTGAATCATTGCATTCTTCGCTGTCTTTATCCAACCAAGATATTGATTTGGCCGATTTAGCTTTTTTCATCAAGTTAAGGTATTCTTCCGCCATCGCTGGTGGTACTTTGTCGTAACCTTTTAGAGTCAGATAGAGTTTCTTGAGCATAGTAGGCATGTCGCTCATGTATTCAGTGAAGGCGTTGATTTCTTTGTTTTGGATCCATAGTAGTTTGTCCCTTAGACTATCGCTGGCCTGTGTTTGCCGGAGTTCCCTCTGTATTTTGACTTTGTCTATAAAGTCTTGTAACTCGGGGCAGTCGCTGCGGGCATGGTCTAAGGTGATCTGGAACCGTCTCCAACTCTCGTCGCATTTGCTCTGGGCGGCTATGATCTTGGCTAGCAAGTGTTTTGATTTCTTCTCGTAGTTCTCAGCGGCTCGTTCTTGGCGGGGAATATCTTCCGTGCACATCTGAGTAACAATATAAATTTATTTATTATATCGTTAACAAAAACCACTTTTGTATTATCTTTCAATTATTCCTGTAACTCGCAATTGTGAGGATCTATCTGACTATGTAAGACTAGCTCATGGTAGTTTTTTTCATGTTTCCTAGATTTACACCCATAAATAAATAGTTCTATATAATATTTTTTTCGATAAAAACCATTGCTTAAGCTTGAAATAGTTGACTAATATTGTCCAGTAGTATTATTTATTAATTCAATTAACAATTTGAAACTAAGCAGTAAAAATAATAATATAATAACAAATAACAATAATAATTATTGATTTAACTTAATTATGTGTACAACAAACTAGGCATGGTTATATATATGATTAATAATAATGAGTATCTATTAGAAAAGTGCTTTGTGGTTATAATACGACTTTTTTATCCATCATACCTGTTCCATGGCTTCCGTGGAGGACCTATGGGCCAGGTCGGCGACGTGGCTGAAGGCTCTAGTTTGCAGGCGATGCCTTAGCGCTAACACCTTCTCACGAGTCTTCAACCCTAGTAGATGCAACTCTAAAGCTGTGTGTGCTTTTTCTTCTTCATATATACGACGACGCCATTCTTGTTTTGCTGTTTGAAATAAAATATGTTTTTTGACTTCAAGCTTCACTAATGAGTAATTTGTAATGTAATTAATATAATTTAGAAAGTTGATAATCTTGTGTTATGGCCATGAATATGGAAACTGTAAAGTTTTCAGAAAGTCAGTACATAAAAGAAAATACGCGAGTTTATTGTTTAATTTTGGAATATAGTCATGAATTTTATTTACAATATTGTAAATATTGTAAATAAAATACACGATTCCTTTATAACTGTCTGTTTATTTTAGAACTCCTAAAGTTTTTTAAAATTGTTCTCTAGTACATACTTAGGTAATTTCTTGCAAGTGGTTTTAGGTATCATGACTAAGTTAGAAAATACGAGTAAAAATTACATATTATATATTTATAGTAGACACTTTCGCAACTAACCTTTTTCCTTAGCTAAGTTGGGTTGTTCTTTGACCTCGACAACTGTCTTCACACTAGACAGTGACAATTTCGCTTCAAGCTCTTTGACTTTCTTCTTCAACTCCTCGACTATCTTCACGTATTGTGACAGTTTCATGTCTCCATCGACGATGTTCTTCTTGATACTTAGCTGAAGAAATAAAACAAAGTTAGCAAACATTCATTTTAGTTATTAGAGTAGAAGAAATTGGTATTATCTGGAAAGGGTAGTAGTAAAAGTTTATAATAATACTAGCTTCTGCCCGCGACTTCGTCCGCGTGGAACTCTTCCTTTTTTGTAGTCGGTTAAAAAGTAGCCTATGTCCTTTCTCAGGCTCCAGACTATCTTTGTACCAAATTTCATTTAAATCGGTTCAGTAGTTTTAGCGTGAAAGCGTAACAGACAGACAGACAGACAGAGTTACTTTCGCATTTATAATATTAGTAGGGATTTGTACCAAGACAAATAACTATAATTAAGAACTAATGGTATTGAACCAACAATATCTATAGAATTTCGATTGATAGATCATAGTTAATATTTAGTAAAAGTTTACTTTCTTTTTTACTAAGTAAAAATCCGCTTTTGTTAGACCAACACTGCTCTCACCTCAACTCTGGTACAAATATGAAAAGTGTAAAGTTTTAAAATCTGTTAAAGCCAGCAACCTTCGTTTTGCAGTCAGAGTCACAACCGATACCACAACAACAAGACCGTGAAATATGAACACTTATTAATCATACCTGTATCTTATTAGCTCTTGCCGCATACTTGAGCGTGTTGTAAGTGTCCTCATAGCTGACGCTGGACGGAGATATGTTTGCGATCATGACAGTCTTGCAATTACCACCGAGGCTGTCTTTAAGAAGTCTGGTCAGTTTCGAGTCCCTGATGAAAAAAATTGTTCATGTTAATATTATCAATTTATAATATACAAATAATAGCTTTAATAGAATATTGATACAAAGCTAAATATGTTGTTAATTCATTTAAAAATTTGTAGTTCTTCACTGAAGTGCTAGAAGATTTCTAGAATTATCTAGAGGACTAGAGCATTGCAAAATAGCAGGATAAGTTGAATCCTACACAATGTTTTGGTATAGTAAGTATAACATAAAACCAGCTGAACTTATTTCAAATAAAATTTAGTACTTACATAGATACAACTTAGATTTGGATAAACACATAAAATACATACTTACTTATGATTCGGAAAAAATTAAAAATATCTGATACTGAATGATATGTTAACTCAATGGAGCATAGACCACATCTTTATATGCTAGGAAACTTGCATAAATATAGTTTACATCTAGAACATTGCAAAATGGGCAAAGGATGAGATTTTAACTCACCTGTAAGGTATATAATTACTGCCATCAGCAAGCTTGTTGATACAGTTCCCTAGAGACAGTAGGCTCCTGTTGATATTGGCTCCTTCTTTGAACCGCTCACCGACGCAACCCGTGGCCGAGGCACGCTCGCTGCCCGCTAAGTCTATCATAGACAACTTGACTATGCGCACTTGGCTGCTAGTCTTATAACGCATCTTTATGTAAACCTGCCAAGTAAAAATTAATTGATAAAAATTACTTGTTTTATAATGCATCTTTTGTATACCTGCCAAGTTAAAGGTTTGTTTGATAACAACTTTATTCATTCTATAAATCTTTATGTATACTTACAGGTTTAGGATGGAACTTTATACCTATTTTATTTGATATTTAACATGGCATCTTTTAATTATACTGTGAATAACAAATCACATAAAACTAACTGGAATGGAAAAGCAAAATTAAAAATATACAATATATTATATTAAGTTGTATTCAATACATATTTTTAGTTGTGAGGAACAAAGAATTTGCTGTAAAATATAACTTATAAAAAAAAAATATATGTATGTAACTTACTTGAAACACTGCATGGCTTCTTGAGCTCTCAGCATTAGCGTCTGTAGGGTGCTGAGTTCGATTTTTGTTGCCGTTCTCCAACATGTTTAATAGTTCTCGGGCTGTCTTTATATTGTTCAAAGTCAGGCCAGCCACCATTACACCATATTTAGAGTCTTCACGCAATTGCAAAGGAGTCTTAGACGGTTTGAGTAAGTCAAAGACATTTTCGTTATATACCTGTGCAATGCAGATTTTTTTTGTAAGTAAATATTTTCAGTTGTTAATTATACATATTACATGCATAAGGTGCAACTGTACACTCAAGATATTCATAAAAACATAAGTACTATTTCAGTTCAACATTATAACTTTATGGCATATAATTTCTGGATTGGACTTTATGTTACAAAAATTGCAAAATATACAAACAGTTACAAACTTACCTCAATATAGGAAACGCCAATATCAAACTCTCGCTCCTTTTCAAATGAGTCTATAGTGTAAAACAGATGTTCCATAGTCAAGTATGTTATTCCTGGGTTCTCCTTGCTGCCTATCATAGTGAAAGTCTTCCCCGCGCCCGTGGCCCCGTACACAAACACAGAACAATTGTAGCCGTCCATTAAAGACATCAGCACATCTTTTGTAGTCATCTCAAAAATATCCTTATTTGAAGCCGTCTGACCACAAACATTGTCAAATACGAACTTTAACTCCTTATTCGCTCGTCGTATCACATTTCTAGTCGGTTGTTGTACACCTTGATAGAAAAAGGGCCGCATTTCTTCTTTAGGGTCAAACACTAACATCGTATCGTCAACAACATCAACTACGACTCGATTGTTGGCCTCTTTTTCTCTCTCATTCAGAGGCCGCACACGCACCACCACTTTAATATTAGCTGCCATGTTCTGCGTAGATCCACACTTTGAAGGCAAGGCACCACTCTTAGACTTCGCCCCGCTCGTCACAGGTTTTCCTAGATTCATCATTCTCATCTCTTCGTAAAACTTTTATCATCTGAGTAACGCTCCCGTACTGTACTTGAATGTTGAAATAACGACTTTTTAGTGATCATAGAATGAGTAATTGAATAATGAGAAGACACAATTGGGATTAATTAAAAAATATTGCAAATATCTCGTAAACGATAGTGACTCGACTGACTGACTGTTCCGTCTGTTTCCGAGACTAAACTTAACCGTCAAAATTTTAAATTTTCGAACTGACAATGTTGACAGCTAGGTGCGTGACGCCTATTAAGGAACGTTTCGTTTTACGTAATAACATTACTACAATAATTAAAAAGTTTTAATTGTAAATAATTATCTTAAAATAGGTTTAATACTGTGCCATATTTTATATTATGTAAGAATAATGTCAGTAACTTTAAGTACGAAATTATGTAGGGCGGCTGCCTCATGCGTTCATAGAGTACCTTAATTTATGACCAGTCCTAACTTCGGATTGGTTGAAGTCAAAGCCGCGTCGAGTTGGAGTCAAGCTCAACCAATGACGACTCACATGGAGCCCTGATTGGCTAATAAAAGATATGCTCGGTGAAAGGAATAACAAATATTTTGATTCTATCTCTTTTTCCTGTTGAAAACGTTTACGGCGCTGTCCTGCTCACCGTATCGTTGGTGTGAGTTATCGTTACATTTTGTTGTGGCTACATTCCTTAGCAGTGTTGCCAATTTAGCGATTTTGTCGCTAGAACTAGCGACTTTTGCTTAAGGCTTAGCGACAAAAAAAAAGTTTTGACGACAAAAATAGTTTAGCGACTTATCTGGCGACTTTTGGAGTACAAATTAAAACAGTTCTAGAGCCAATAATAGATAATTTTTTTAACAAATTGACACATAATTATTCCATGCCAAGAGATACTTAATATGGAAAACGACAAACGCGATAGCGCACCAAATTCAAAATTTATTTAATTGAAGTTCCATCTGTATATCATTATGGGGGGGGGGGGGTCCCCGAACTTTTTATGGTTATGTTTTAGTTTTAGCGACTTTCTGGCGACTTTTGACTTTGAGTTTAGCGACTCGAATTTCTAGGAGTTGGCAACACTGTTCCTTAGTCTATGGCTTTGTGTCATTCTGTTTAACCTTTAAAAAATGATTCTATAAGTCTGTTTTATTAAACCACCGTGCCTTAGGATATTTAGTGAATAATTTGAGTTAATTTTGAAATTTTTATTATTTTAATTATATTAATATTACGGAGCACATTTAGTTACAAGTAACGACAAAATTTACGAAATACGAATCGACCATAGACACATAGGTAACTATGTAAATAGGTTCGATCCGAACATTTAGGATTCCTTGAAATCGGGCCTTTTTGACCAATAATGTCTAAATCTATTATATAACACAGACAGCACAGACCTACTTAACATGTCTTTTAACTAAGTATATTATTATAATTCATGTCACTGCATGGATTATAATAATGTGATTCAAAGAACCTTAAGTTACTATATCTAAGTTCTGAATTATTACCTACAGCAGCAAGCGACCAGAATTCAGATGCTACCAACGTTTACCTTTAGATACCTATATTTGTTTTTCTTTTATAGAATTAAGACCATGTTCAAAGTAATTCAAAACTAGTTTAGGTGCCTACTGTCTACTGTTAATCTTCTAAGAAAATTAATATTATATAGATGCTTTCTATTGTAAACTTGTCGCTGTGAGTATAAGAAACAAATACAATTTCCTTTTAATTTCCGCCTGTGATCTTATCTGGACATAACGAGAGTCTTAGCATTCAAAGAGTCTTCCTTAGAAGTTTTGGAGGGATTTCATTCAGCTTTATGGAACAGCTAACGACTGAGCGAGCCGAGTTCGCATTATAAAGTTGGCATAACGGTTTATGACGCGCAGTTGCATTTTGTTAGGTTGGCAACATTGCGCAGAGGAAATACTCAGGCCCGTTTATAGAAACAATGTACTTGCAGTACAGCCAGTACGGTTCTTATTACAAGGTCCTTTGTAATAAAAATTAATCGTGTTGCTAAGTGAATATTAGTACATTACAGACGGCGCAGGGAAGTGAGGGCTTGCGAGCCGAGTATACAGTATAGACGGCCGACCGAAGGGAGGCCGGATATTGTTACGAGGCTTGCAAGCCCCTTCCCGGCTAGGCATGTATAGTGCTTTTCTCAAAGTAATGCAATGAAATAAATAAATACAACATTCAAAAAAAATAAATTACACTTGAATAACAGGATTTTTTATTTTTTTACACCAAATACAACTTGATTACTTTATTCCGTTCTTGAGAATCACAACTTCTAACATGTACCAGTAAATCCCTTTACTTAACAACTTCTAGTTATCAATCGTATTAGCGTATAAGTCTTCAACAGGCCGTTAACCTCCAACCTCTAAACATTGCGAATTCATTTTACAATATTTGTCCAAAGATAGCCATCTCCTTTTTCGTTCCCGCGTCTTCTACCATGACAGCTCTGATTGCTGCTCGCCGCTGATTGGCCACGCTCGCTCGTCCGTCATTGGTCAAAATATACAATAGCCAATCATAGATCAGCGCGAATGTTGCCATTCGTAACTTAAATATACCAGTAAAACTAAACAAATAACAATACTTTTTAAAAATCATGACAAGTATAAAATTTAAATTAATCTAATAATACAGATTCTTTTTTTATTCTCAGTTCGTGTATAATATAGGCATTAACGCGAATATTTTTGGTACAATAAAGTTCTAACTTATTAAAAAAAAACGGTTGCTTAAACTGTTTATGAAGATCAACGCCATGTTGATATTCAAATTAAAAAGAAATTACTTCCCGGCCTAGGCCAGGAATGATATATTTCCTGGCGTGTTTTGACGCACGTAAGGACGATATTTCATTGCATGTTTGAGAAAACTTACATTATAATTCTGTGTTTTGTAAGAAACAAACGAAATAAAATCGATTTCATTTAGTGTGATTGCAGTAGATGAAATGTAAAAATGTAAACACACACACGTGCTCCTCATAAATAGGTCGGTAGGTATATATCCTTTAGCGTTAGACTATTGTCAGCTCAGTCGTGCTACGATTATGGAAACTGTAAAGAATCCGAAACGTCAGCTAATAAAATAAAATAAAAATACGCGAGTTAAATCCGTTAATAGTTGTTTCATTCCAAGGTATATATCCTTCAAAACTATAACTGGCTAGTCTCTAGAATAAGATTTATAATTAATAAATAAATATCTTTGAATTCATGAATTCACACCAATTAATCTAGTTCCAAACTAAGCAAAGATTGAATTAAACAAAAGTTATCAACATACCTACCTCCATAAATACATATATAAGACATGATCAAGTACAAATGCCAGTGCTCATCACATTGATATCTGCCCCTAGTAGGAATCGAACCCGCAACCTCCAGTTTCGTAGCCCTTAGCTCTGACCACTACAATAACAGGCCGTCAATAAGTAGGTACCTACGTTTGTATTAAACGTTTCAGCTATATCATAATTACGTAGCATACCGAATCTAATTACTACTGGCATCGGAAATGTCTAACCTATTATTTCGCGTAATAGATCACATATCTGAAATATTCGCGATCAAACATTCATGACAACTGCATATCACTGCAGAATTTCTCACGTCAATTTCCACGGAATCCACTGGGACATTCCATTCCATTCACTCTCGAGATTCGAAAAGTGACGCACTTGTTTTTGGAAACTTTCCAATAATACAAAGTTGGTATTCGAACTTTAAAGATGGACAATAAAAGAGATTTAACGAAGCATACTTTTGTCAAAGGTATTTTGAATTATTTCGAAGATCCCAGATATCCTTCTATAGGGCCTCACATTCGTTTCTTAAGTTTGATTGGACAATGGACCCCTAACCCTAAAACCCTTATTACACGGTTGAAACGTGTCCATTACTATATCACCTTTGCGTTTTTCTTCAGCGTTTACATAAAATGCTTGAGGATTTTAGATTCCAAGTGCATTCTTGACATCTTACATTACGCGCCTTTCCACATTGGGTTAATAAAGGTCGGTTTTTTCCGAAAAGACTATAAGCTTTGGGAGAAATTGATCGAGTTCATGTCTACTACGGAACTGAGTCAGATAGCTAAAGGCCAGTACGATGTAGTGGAAACAATTGGCTTTTATATAATGAGGTCGAGACGTATCACTTATTTCTTTTGGATTCTTGCTTTTTTTTCCAACTTTAGTATTTTCTGCGAGCCGTATCAGAAAAATCATGGAATCGAAAATGGAACGGTCGCTGATTATGTTAAGTTGTTTAACGGAATGACTCCTTTCGACCAGTCGGTACCCGCCGGTTATTACGCATCTATGGCGATTGAAACCATTTACGGGTACACAGTGAGTGTTTACATCATTACTTGGGACGCCTTGGTTGTTTCTATTATGATCTTTTTCGCTGGACAGTTGAAAATTTCCCGTATTCACTGCACCCATATTATTGACGTCGATAGTGTCGAGAGAAGCCAACAGAATATTGCAGAGTGTCATCGATTTCACACTACACTTGTCATGTAAGTCATAGTTATTATTTATATCCATATAAATATACTTATTATGGCTTCCCAAAATACCTACCTATATCTTTTAAGACTTTAAAAGGATCAGGATAAGACTGAATGACGGTAATGGCGTAAATATGTACCTACCTATCTACCAGCGTTCATAAACCAGACATTCTACATTCGCTAACACATTAGAATGAAATATATTATGGAATTATATATATGGTGCTCGCCGCGCTATTTTCAAATATACATACCTAACTATGTATGTAATATGTTTTGAAAAGGAATAATTGGAAATATTTGTTGTGTGAAGGTATCATCAACTGTTCAACTCGCTGATATCTCCATTGATGTTCATCTATCTCGTCGTGATTTGTGTCAATCTCGGCGTCTGCATTATTCAGATGGTTCAGGTATCATTTTTCTTAAGTTGAAAAATGTGAAAGAACTTTTTTTTTTCATTGTTCATAGTGGTCTAATAATTACAATTATATATACCTACCTTCCTGTCCACAGTGAAATTTAGAATCAAAATATGAACAAAAATTTTATTCACACTTTTAGGAGATGTACTTATTTTAAAACTCCTTTTCTAGTGGCATTAGTTTTATAGTGTAGGTACAAATGCAAAGTTTCAAATTTTTAGACTTTAGGTCCATAAGCTATCGTGGTCGAACCAAAATAAGTACCCTACTTATAACAAGCTAGCCGGTGTTACTTACCTACTCACATTTCATTTTTGATTTTCAGATAATGGACGATGTTCCTGCCTTAGTCGCCAGCGCCCTGTATATTAACGCTTGTCTTACTCAATTGCTACTTTTTTATTGGTATAGCAACGAAGTTATTATAGAGGTAATTACTTTTTAACTTTATGCATGGTCTTGTTGACCTTTCCTCTAGTTTGAGCGAGGCTATAGCTGAGATGCACGTCAAATTCGTGATTGGGTGCTGTTTTTACGTCCAGTTGCTTACTTAGCAACGGCGTAGCTAGGATTTTGTTGAGGAGCAGGTGTAGAAAAGTTAAGAACATATCTAAGGTAATTTTCGACACTCGCAAGGGAATCAAAACCCACAGGTTACTTCTAGAGGTGTTCTGTTTCCCTCTGCCGTGTGCGAGCTACGCCCATGCTTATTAGCAACAGTCTCATATAATCAAAAGCGTGATAAGTTCCTCACGTCTTACAATCTGCTGAATGAAACCAAAAGAGTACCCAGTTTTTTGTTGTTTCAGAGTTTAGAAGTGAGAGATGGAATATTTGAAAGCGATTGGGTAAATATGGACGCGAAATTGCGAAAAGATATCGTCTTGTTACAATTCACTACTGGAAAACGTCTGGTGTTCTACGCAGGGCCTTTCAATGAGATGTCGTTGAACACTTTTCTTGGGGTATGACATATTTTATTTAGTAGGTTAAATCACCAAGGGCGGATAGTCCAGGGTGATAGGAGGGGAGGGGGGGTCACACAGTCAAATTCAATTCAAAATATGGTAACTTGATCAAAAGCAATGACTTTAGAAAAATATTGATATTAAGCTATCCCACGGCCCGGAGAGGGGATATAATTTCACATAAACCATTATTTTTTTAGTTTTTCTTACATGTCCTATTTGTCGATTACCTACATAATTTTCCGTATTATTCTTAAGTAAAGTTTGTAAGTAATAACATATACCTACGTACCTACTAAGTAATTACCAAATAACCATTCATATTTTATTACAGATCCTTCGGGGCAGCTACAGCTTCTTTACTTTATTGAATAAAACAAACTAGTTATAAAAATCGATCACTTAAAACTATAAAGCACTAATCATTAAATCTAGTAACTTATTATTCGAACAAGAGGAGTTGATCCAATTTTAGGAATAATGCCCGAAAGCCTTCAATTCGGCTTGTTTTGCTACCCTCCTAGTTCCTTAGACCCACGGGATCCTAATGGACAAAGTTGATAATGAAAGAATAATAAAATTTATCCCCAAAAGGTCTTACCGGGAATTTAAAATTCAAAACATATTTATGCAATTAAGCTCGACCTGGGGGAATCTTCGGATGATTCGGGGATTTTGAGGAATTTATGAATGGCGAAATAATGGAATTAGTTTAATTAAGGGTAAAGCGGCGATTAGAAACGATTTCCGTGACCGTTTCCAATTAGTTATGAAGGTTTGTTGCGAATTTTGTGGTGATTGTGACGAGTCGATCTAGAAGTTTAAATATAACGCTGTTTTAAGAGAATACTGACATAACTCGGAATGTGTCGCTACGTGAATTCAAATTTTAATGTGACGGCTTAGAATCGTAAATGGAGTGTCGAAATACTTCGGTTTGTATCACTAATCCATTGAAGCAAATATTTCTTTTTCTATTTTCTTTTTCATAATTGTAGGGGGAAATGTTATCTAATCAGTCTCATTGGAATACTAAATGCTGGAGGTAGGTAAATCAGCGTGACAGTGGATCGGCACCTAAGTCCGGGAGGGGGATAATTTGATCAAAAGCATTAATGTACACCTGGGAGGTGGACATGACCCCCATGACTTCCCTCCGCCCTCGGTCAAGGCATAAGTTTGTGAAACGGGTTGAAACTATGAAGATAAGTTGATAAGCATGTCGCGACAACCTAAATTAGTCATATGTCATTTTGTGCTTTCGCAAAACATAACACTTACCTATATATTATACTAACACGAGACAGCACTAATCACTCCTAGATCTAATAATTTATAACGCAGGCTTCGTCAATTAACAAATATCATAAAATCGGCAACAAGCTTCGTCAATATAAATGATTAGTACTTACCTAAAACATTCATTGTATACCCCCATTCCGACCCGTACCCGACCCAAAGGTTCCCATCACAGCAGCCGCGTTGCCGCGCTGGATCGCAATAGAAATCTGTTGGACCAGATACGATCCGGAACGAGGGTCACAGCCCTTCTCCCTAAGGCGACGTCCCAAAAGCCTGCACAAGTCTAAAGCCTCCATACCCCACGGACCCGCCGTTTCCACTGCAACTGGTACAAAGTCGTACATTGGTTCCAAAGCAGCATATTTCATGTGCTTTAGATGAGCCGCATGCTCTGCTGCGGACCCAGCCGAAACACATGTTTGGCTTAAATGGGACGGCGCAAAGGTGGAAACACATGTTGCGTCCCACAGAAGACACCGACCCTTTTGCCATGGAACCAATGTAAGACCATCCGGCCTCTTTCCGTCCGTACGACTCAAACCCGGAGGCTCCAGAACACAAGGCACATTGGCAGATACCAGGGCCCGGCGGATGATGTCATTAATGGCATGATGTCTAGGAAATCGACCCGCACTTCGCTGACAGCTTAAGCCATGGTGCCCGTTCTCCTCCACTATCTTTCCACAAATACAGTGGTGCACCTCACATACCTTGCAGCCTAACCTTAAAGCAGACGCTATACGAATCGAGTCGTTGTCCAACAGCGTACCAAGATTCGGTGAAGGCAACGCCTGCAACCAGGCCCCAGACTCTGGCTTTATGGCCGCCTTAAGACGCGCCACGTCCACACCCACGGCCTCACCCAATAGCCCGTCACTGACATGCCTTGATAGAATATCGTCCCACTTTCGCTGCACGTGACGATCTTCAGGCAATTCACCACTCGGAACAAGGGTCGACCAAAAAGAGAGGGCCTCTGCCATGAAAGGTATTTGGACACTGTCACCGTGATATCCAAGAATGCGAGCGACAAGATCCAACACCCCATGACAAGAACCCAAAAAGGCACTTACACCCACATCCCTAACCCTGCGAACCCCCAAACCACCATGCCGAACCGGAAGTGCTGCCTGAGTCCACTGAGACTCATTGAGGCTTATATTAAGGATACCCTCCAATGTCATCCTGAGTGCGCCGTCCAATTGGCCTACCTCCTGCGGATACAACCAAGTTGGGGAAGTTCGGAGAATGTATGTTATCCGTGGCATCCCAAAACAATTGCGCAATAAAATTAAGGACACGTGCCTAGATAATTTTGCAAGTTTATTCCCCGCGGATTCCAGAGTCTCTTGCTTTGAACCAATAGCTAAGGGAACTCCGTCGGGAAATATGGGTGCCCCAAGAAGAGTCAAGGTAGATCTATCCAGTAATTTAAGGCCTGGGAGCACATGTTCAAACTCCGGAAGACTCGCAACGGCATCGGCAGTGAAGAGCTCACATTTAACCGGATTGATCTCCAATCCTATCGTTTTAAGCGCAGGCACCAACACTTCTAAGTCTCGTAGAACTTCCTCCGGTGTACCGCCAAGAACCCCGTCATCCAGGTACCATACATTCAGAGGAGACTTCATCCTATCGATTATCTTATGTATGGCAAGACAGAACACTAAGGGCCCCAACGGATCACCCTGCTGCGCCCCAACCTGGGAAGATATTAAATGGCCATTAAAGAAAAGGTTGCTCGGCGAAGAGTAACACTGATACAAAAACCGATAAAGGGATGGAATCCTATCCACAACTTCACTTAACATGACATCCCTCTCAATACTGTTAAATAATATTTAATTAATTAAATATTTAATTTATAGTATAGTTACTATTACAATACTATAATAGTAGTCTAAAAGTAGAGAAATTACATTTTCATTTCTCTCAACAGCTCCTTGTGAAGTGCTCTTTAAATCATAGGTAATACATAATATTAAGTTTGTTAAAAAATTAAATCTGGTTTGAAAAATTGATACCTTATTGATTATTTTTCAACACATTTCACCAAGAGTGTGAAAACAAGAATTAAAATTTCCTTACATGACGGCATTCTTAATATGAAAAAATCATAATATTTATCCTTTGGGTTACACCCAAATTACAACCAACTCCACAATTCAAACTACCAAAGGCAATTGGACAATGGAATGATCTCAAACAGACAGACGCCTCGAATGTGATACAATCAGGGTTTAACCGAGTTGAGTGGGATCCGACGTTGCAGTGAATCGATTAAACTTGAAATTCGTAGTTATTCGATTCAGACCCGATGAGTTCTCGATTGTAATGCATTCAGACGAGTCTGTAGTTCATATTTTAATCTGTTTGAGATGACAGTTGTAAATTGGAAATATTATTTTACTCCTCCATCTATTTTGAAGGTAACTAACTAACTAATTTTATACTAAGGTATATAAAGTTTCGCATTGAAACTTTATTATATTTTCGTTTACGTTTTACATTTCACATTGAAACGTATTTTTCGGGGAGGAACGTAAAACGTATATACGTATTTTTTCAGAATACCTAATGGTAAAGAAAAAATAATAAGCCTATGGAATTAAGATCACTAAATAAATATTTATGGTTAATTAACTTCCATTGAATTATATTTATTGTATACGTTTTCAGAAAGTTTACCTTTAATTTCGCGTTTCCCATTTCCTACATTATCTAACCGGAACTTATATCATACAATTCAATTTACGCAAGCAAAATAAACAGCCTCAATCCATCCTGTTTCGCTAGCCAACGCTCGTCAGAGTTTAAAACTCAATTTATTTAGTCTATGCCTGTAAATAGAATACATTTTAAATTCCCCGCAATGGCGCCTTTAAAGTCAACAGCACTTTTTAGTTCAAAAATGGAATCAGAATGTTCCCCACGTCTGAGGACGGCATAAGTAAGTCGGACCGATGTCGGCGCTAATTCACTTCTAGAACCCGGTCCACACCTCCAAAATTAACATATAAATTGTTTGTGGAATCCGACAACACCGCGTTAAATTATTTCGCGAACTTGGCGAATTTACATGGTAATTGCTAAAACTCAAGATTTGTTGTTGAATCCCCGATTGTGTGTAGACGGTATCTTTGTGGGTTTGATGAGTTGAGATTTGGTAGTCAGATTAACCTACGTACCGAGTGGCGTGAATGACGTTATGGGAACCGATTGAAAATGAAATTAATACGCCCGCTTGAATTTTTGGTATAATGGGCTAGATCTTCGTTTTGGCGCGGAATACGATTTCATGATTAGGTATATAAGGGCACGGGTTGAAGAGGCCAGTTATATCGCGTCTGAGATAACTGAGAATAAATTTATAGATTTCAATTATTTTTCATAGAACGCCCTCGATTTTTCAACCGACGAAAAAAACGGAGGAGGTTCTCAATTCGACGCGTATTTTTTTTTTTTTTTTTTATGTATCCAGCCAGCCTCAAACAAACTTGAGCACCTTAGTGAAGAGTTGCTGCACCAGCTGGCACCAACTTCAAAAATAACAGACATTACAACCAAAATAATAGTCGTTATAAAAGACAAAATTATTATTTTTCTCTTTTCAGTGCGCTATTGTTTTTGTTGCCTTTTAGTTTTTTTTCGGCGGTTAATTTTTTTTATTAAAAAGTTATTATTTCATTTTATTATAAGGCCTATATTAACGACCAATTAGAAGTGAACATTTCCTCTCTCATTTGTTCGAAGAACACCAATATAAATGTCACTACCCGGAATCCCTGTTACTAGTAGGTACTAAATCACCTTTATTAAATTACGCGTCATTCTGAACCGAAGCACTCGTTCGTAAGTATATAAAAGCAGCAAATTAAATTAGGAACGCGAGATCTCGCGCGCCCGTTGACAGATGACGAAGGTTAGTTGATTTAAAAAAAAAAGATTCATGAAATTCCTTGTCTATTCTTATCTTTACCTGACTTTTTGTTAAGCTAGCTCTTTAAAAAAATAAAAAAGTGCCAAATATACCTTGGGCCCTAGACAAGTGCCCAACGTTCAACGTTAACGTTAAACGTTAGGACCAAAATGTATGGGATTTGACATCCGCGAACGACTGTCACGTACGTCACAAATGTAACGTTAAACGTTGGGCACTTGTCTAGCCCCCCTTGGGTCTTTTTAGATACTCACTCTGTGGAACCATAAACAAAGATTAAGTACCTAGTGAAATTTCATCTTTATTTTTTTAGGGACAGTTAATAGACAGGTATATTAAGTTTCATGGGTTATTTCAATAACCTATATTCAAAGTTTAATTCACGGCAGCTTTGTCAATTTATATGAAAGTAAAAGTTGAACTTGCGATGTGAAGTGGCGAAAGACAATGCATTTTAATGTACCTATACGTGCGATGTGACGGAGCGCTACTATATATTCTCGAGAAAATTATTCTGGTTAGAAAGCAAATAGGTTGAACAATTATGCATTGTAGAGGGAAAAGTGATCAATAGATGTGGAAGAGTTAATTAAGTAAAGCTGTCTTAAGAGATGCATATTAATATGGTTTTCACAAGTGGGTACTTTCTTTCTAACCGTTGTGCTTATTAATAAATATTATTATATTTATTTAATGAATGTCCAAATAAAGATAAAGTCATGCTAATTAAGGAATTATGCATTGTAAGCTAACAGTAGGTAGGTATTTAGATACTGTTATTTTTATACATTTACCAACACCTTATAGATAATATTAATAAGAATTATAGTCAATAGATCATAGACATTTTGTAAAAAAAAACACGATAGTGATTTTTTTAATGACAAATTCGGTTCATTCATTCTCAGTCGTGCTAAAATCATGAAATCTGTAAAGGTTCCGAAACGTCAGTCAATAAAATAAAATACGCGAGTTAAATCCGTTTAAAGATGTTTCATTCCAATAATTATTTACTTTTAAGCATGGGTCGGGTTTCCAGCTATTAGATAATTAATATTATCTCATTAAACATCAAATTTTCTTCTAAAGCGAAACTAAGATTTCAATATTTCTGTACCTACCTATTCATTCAAACTAGTAAATTGATATTATAGCTTACTAATAATTCAGACCATAATTTCATTATTAACATTATGTTAATGAAACTCGTGGTAATTCGTTTGTAACAGGAGATGAGAGTTTTGCGACTGTCCGGAACCGGCGCATTCCGGTTCTATCCGGAACTACCCGGCACGGATATTATTACGGGTACAGTTTGTGCCTACTTGTGCCGTAATAAAGTACAGATAAACAAATAATGGAACGCTTTTCGCCACCAAAAATAAAATTATGTTTTTTTTATGGTAATTCGTGCCCCATTCTTACAATTCGCGAAAATAATAAGTCATAGATTTGTCTTTCTTGTCGGAATATCGGAGTTGATATTTCCGATTTCAAAAATCAATCGATATTTAAGTTAGGTTAGGTTAGGTTGTCCAGGCACTAAGTTAACATTATTTGAATGAGACACATTTTTTAATGATCAACAACAAAAAAGGAGGTAAATTTGTCTAAAGATAAAAAATATATTAATAAAATTAAATACATTGTACCTACACAGTTTGAAAGTTAAAACGTTGACGTCACAAGTAAATTAATTAAAGTTAAAACCAAATGACAAACACGTTCAAGTTAAACGCAATTAAAACTCCTATTAGTAAAACAGCAACAGAACAGATAAAACTTTCAATTCGTCGGTCTCACTGGGCCGCGGGAAGCGTTTTTCATTAATTTAATTAAATTCGTGTCGCATAGAGGAGTGACGACGCAGGACTGAGTTACATTTGGAAAAACGCTCTTGGTAACTTTTACGCGTGATTTTGTAAGAAATAAAATTATTATGTCTATACTTATCTATCCGAAGGAGTAATAAATATTATTTATTAAAAGTAAGTAAACACTTTTTTTAAAACAAGCATTTATAATGAGAAAAATATTCATTTAAATATACATTTAAATTATACAAAACAAAAGCAAAAAAATGAAAACTAAAAATAAAATAATTAATTCGGGCAGGTATAAGTAAGTCTATGCAGTTTTGTCCGCTTAGATTTATAAGATGGACTACTGGATCCCAAGGTACTGGAACGAAGAAACCATCTTCTCTATTGAAATTCGGTTGTTTTTGAATTTCAATTGCCTCTGTATATAAATAATTGTGCCAAAAAAGCTTTTATAATTTTACAACATGTGATCATTTTTTATTTTATACTCCACTTGAGTACATTCGTAGACATTTGGTTTTAGAGTGACGTCACAGTTAACCATGCATAGTCATCCAAACTGAAAGTGTATACAAAATTTCAGCTCAATCGGTTAAAGTTATCTGCTTCAAAATTGAGTTGCAAGATTTCACCCCTACATTTACATATTTTCATTACAAGTTAAATAAAAGCTTAAAAAATATAGCTCTATACTTATATAACTCTCTCATATAACTTTCGGTGGATATCATGACATTTGTAATACTAAGTTGACGAAACCTGCGTTAAAAAAATACTTATAACTAATTGTAATATGAAGAGCATTTATTAAACTACTTAAGTTGATCAGATTAATTGAAACTCCTCGAAAACGGGTAGGTATGACCTGCATAAGATTTTTCACCTGTTTTCGAACAGATTGTCTGCGAGATTTCGCAAAGTATAATAGAACGTAATCAAATGGCAGAGAGGCCAATTTTCCGTGCCATCGCGCGCGTGCGAGATATCTGCCAAATTAACCCTGGGAGTCTGTGCTACAGTGGCCCAACAGATGCACTAAACGTTAAATATTGAATAAATGATAAAAATAGTAACCGCAAATATTAACTGACTCCTAAAATTACAAAGAAGTAAATTAATTATTTTTGACAAGAAAATAAATATTTAAAAAAATCTTTTAGCTATAGGTAATATACGACAGGAGAAGCCGACTTAATAACTGACATATTTTATCCATGCAGA
The DNA here is from genome assembly GCA_038024825.1 of Polylopha cassiicola. Classification (NCBI taxonomy): domain Eukaryota; kingdom Metazoa; phylum Arthropoda; class Insecta; order Lepidoptera; family Tortricidae; genus Polylopha; species Polylopha cassiicola. Next base: position 4,756,177 of record CP149052.1, on the reverse strand, counting down.
GCCTATAAGGGTTAAAAACTAGCACACTAGTTGGCACTAAGACCTTGTATTTTTAAAAATTCAAACTCTAAACGGGGTAAAAAATGTCGCGGTCAGAAGCTAGGTAAGTTAAAATCTAAAGTAGTTAGGTTTTTTTATTGATAACTATATGAACAATAATATGTATTCATACACAGATAGTGCAAGTACGTTTGAACTTTGAACCCACGAATACGACGTTTCTTTAATTAGAATCTGTTAAGTACAAAATGTGTGTAGCATTTTTGAAGATGATTCTTAATTGAAAAATACCGCGTTACGATGTGTGATGTGATGATGATGATAATTAAATAAAAAAATAATAAGTAAAAATTCACCTGTAGACCATTGCGGAACAATTTTCAATAGTCGCATGCGGTAAACGGATTGTGATGTTGAACGAATCAAATCTAGATGTAGGCGATCTTCGAGCTCTGCTTGAGCCATAATTGAGGGAGATACCTCCGCGATAGATTGCAATGCGGCATTTTGAAGAAAAACGGGGAATCTTAGTGCTTTAGTAGAGATTGCGGGGATTTCTTGTAAGCTTAAGTAAATAAGTAAACTTTCAGGCCGTTCTTTAACTACTACCCTGTTTTAAATTACGGAATACTAGCGGCCCGCCCGCGACTTCGTCCGCGTGGAACTCCTCCTTTTTTGCAGTCGGTTAAAAAGTAGCCTATGTCCTTTCTCAGGCTCCAGACTTTCTTTGTACCAAATTTTGTTTAAATCGGTCCAGTAGTTTTAGCGTGAAAGCGTAGCACGACTGAGCTGACAATAGTCTAACGCTAAAGTTACTTTATTAATCCGAAACGTCAGCTAATAAAATAAAATAAAAATACGCGAGTTAAATACGTTAACAGTTGTTTCATTCCAATATGGAATATTTGTTTCATTTTACGCACAAACTATTTTACAATTAAATAAAACAGGGGGCGTTACTCGCGCTTCAGAAAAATCATAATTACCTACTGAGAAGAAACATCGTAAGATACTCAGTAGACAGTGGTGAATGAATGAACTGTTATTAATATTTTAAGGAAACAAAGAGGTTAGAATACAATACAGTCAAAACAATGGGTCATATTACTCACAGGTATACACAACTACATACTTAACTATGTAGGTACCTAGTTACAAAGAGACAGATACTCATAGCGGATTTAGCAAGTCAAGCTCCGGCCACACGGGAGGTATTTTACCTAGAATTTAGCAAAGCGCGTTTTCGGGGAGTCGCTTAAATTGAAACCTCGTACGAGCCTTTATTAGCGATCGCAGTCGCTGTCACTGTGCGGCATGCACTCGCTAGGGTTGCCACTCTATTAATATTTTTCAAGCAATTAAACATTATTGTAGTTTAGCATTTCAATTATCATTGGAATGAAACCACTACTTATAACAGATTTTATTTGCGTATTTTATTTTATTGGCTGACGTTTCGAAAACTTTATAGTTCCCATGTTCGTAGTATGACTGAACTGAAGACATCGAACACAAAAGTCAATAAAATAAACTACGTGAGTTAAATCTGTCACAGTTGTTTCACTCCGATGTGTAATAACCGTGAAGGTATCAGAAATTATTATTATAATGTTATTATTTTAAGTTGTAATGAAGTTACTTCATTACGAATTTAAGTAATTAAAAATAAATAACAGTAAATTAAGAACGAGTAATATATTTAAACAAGTACTGCTACTGATATATGATGAATCAGCAAAATCGCGAGTAAGCACAATGCAACTAAAGCTGAAATCTTTTTGACAACCCTAAGTTACCAAAGCGTCGAAACTCGTTAACTTTACAAGTGTAACGACGAGTCGATGCTAAGATCCCCCGTGACACTGACACCTGTCCAATTTGTGTCGCGCCTCGCGTCAACCATAATGAGCTTTAATACTATATCTCTGATCTACTCATGTTTAAATATGTCATGTATTATTATATACCACAGGGTAAATCTGTGAAGGTTTGTTTTGTAAAGATGTACGAGTAACAGTTACTGACTTTGAAGATTTTTGGAAAATTTGTCTTAAACCCTGTTTCCTTATTACTAGATTCTGAACGTCTTAGTTGATTGTAATTTTTTTTAAATAGGTTTTATTTTGTTGGAAATTGAGTAGGTATAACTTCAAGAGTTAGGCATGTGATAGGGGTGAAGTGACATGAAGGAGGTTTTGAAGGAACCACTTGTATTAAATTTTGGTAGGTTGGCAAAGTTATTTTTAGGTGGCAATACTAATTTCCCTTCACCCACAAAAATTGACTATTTACCGAAACTAATAGACGATATCGAGTCAAAGTTTTTGCCATTAAATAGTAAGATTTTAATTTCATTTAGGTTGTTTTTTGTATTTTATTGTGAACAATTACAGACAAATGGTTTATAATTTTAGTTTGCGCATATATTTGGTTCTGCTGGTTATATAAACTAGGCTGCATAAGGTCTGATATTGTTGTTGTTTTGAGGGATATATATTTTTTGAAACAAGTCGTGAAAGAACGGTAACTCACATTTTAAAACTTTGTTCACCAGTAATTCACATTTTTAAACGACACAGGTGAATGATAAAGATGGTATTATTTCAAATATTGGTCTCAGTCAAGTAACTACCCGGTGATATTTGAATTTAATTGAAACTTTCCAACTACACACTAATAACGAGCGTGCAAATTAAATGCCTTGTAATGCAGTCCGCATGTCGCGACATCAACGCCGGTATCTACCTGCATTCATTACCGCTGCACTGAATGGGATGTGCAGAATTATGCACTGAATAAATTACTGCCACAAGTCAATAAGGACGCAAATCCTGAAAACGTTTTATGGATTTTGTGGCTTCGGGCGCTTCATGATTCCCGAAGTCAATGGGTTTCAAATAGGTACTTCAAGTTGGAGAAATTAATATTCTAGCTTAATCTGTACTAATAATCTTCGATAAGCCATTTAAAGATATGTCTTGTGTATTTTAATACGTACTTATCCAAAATTTTCCGTTCGGTTGTTTTGTGACAATTTGTGAGTTAGCAATAATATTCGAAAGATGATTGTGTGTCATAACTTCACAAGTCAATTCTCAGAAAAGCTAATAAATCGTGTTATTTAATTGAGAAGTATTACCGATAATATCTTAAAGCAATATTGCGTCTAACCTGATGAAGATAATCACTCTTCTATTAAACGGACTCGACCTTTATTCCTCATGATTTTTTCCGGAAAAAAGTGTGAGGTTAATTAAAATAACCGACGGGACACCGGATCGCTTAGGCAAGATGGATTGTGCCGGAAAGACGCCCAAAAATTTTCCTGCGGAGGTGTCAACAAAAAAATTCTGATTCACGCCGCAAATGAATTGATTCCCCTAATCAATTTTTTACCCCAGTACCCTGAGTTTGGAGTCGGATCCGTTCATCCACTCCCGCTCAGATTGAACCGGTCAATCATTCGGTCTCACCGTTCACTTAACTGGAAAATTAGTTAGCTTCAATTAGATTGTGAAGGTGATAAACTATTTGTTGGATTTTTTGCTTTGTTGTTAATAAAGAGTTCATCACATTGTCGGGTTGTTCAAATAAAAGCGTAGTTTTTCTTAAAAAAACAATTGCTTTTTCGTCAGCGCCGACGTTACGGCAGGGATCATTTGTTTGCGGAAACGTGACGTGACAAACTAACAGACTGATTCCGTGTCTTTGTGTAAATACAAATAGTGCTTTAGAGAACTGGGGTGTAATATTTCGTTAGCACGTTTTTTCACCAAATTCTAGTGGAATAAGTAGTTTTCTTACTGGAATTAATAAATAAACCTTCACGGGTATTACACATTGGAATGAAACAACTATAACGGATTGAACCCGCATATTTCAAACATACGCTACTAAAGTCTATACTAAAATATATAGTCGGCTGCAAATATTGGGAATTATATTTTTTTTGAAACGTCAGCAAATAAAATAAAATACACAGTTAAATCCGCTATAGTTGTTTCATTTCAATTTCTAATAATCGCGGCATCAGAAATTTAATCAATTTAAAAATGGCTACGTAATTGTAAATTTAAATTTTGCGCGGGGAATTGAATTACCATTTTGTCAATAACAAGGAAATAACTCCAAAAAATATTTTTGGTATAGTTAATTGATATTTAATGTTACTAAAACGAAGTTCATTACTAACCGATAACTAGCGACATATAAAGAAAAGCAAATATACTTACAAACAACAACCCGTATATTTGAAGTGTTTGAAGCGAACAGCAGGAATGTAACACTCCACTGCATCCAAAGGCAACTCTTTTTGTGTTTTTCCGTTTTCTTCTTTTTCGACTTGTTTGCTTTCTTTCCTTCGAGATTTAGTAGTCTCACCTGAAACTTTAGTAACTGAATAATGGTCATGATATCTTTTAAGAGAATGGAATGTGCTTTTACGATATTTTATGTTTAACTTACCACCTTTGTGCTGTAATGAAAGCTTAAGTTTTGTACAAGATAGGGTTTTCATCTCATTGACTATGATGAAATGATCAGGAAATAGCACAAAGAACACAAGTTGCCAAGCAACCGATAGCAAAGTGACCATTTGTAATTGCTATCTTCCTACTCGTCTTTGAAAATAAAAAAATCAGGACTCGTATAAACTCCTATTTCTTATAACGCAAAGTTGACAAAGTATACGATAGTCATTTCTTAACCTTATAATATCTCCCGCGTTATTTATCTAATTTCTTCACTAATTCTAGCTTAATAGACGGCCTATTGGTCCAGTGGTCAGAGTTCCTAACTACGAAACCGGAGGTTGCGGGTACGATTCCTGCTAGGGGCAGATGTCAGCGCGATGAGCACTATCATCAAGTCTTGATAGCCTTATATGTACTTTATTATATAGTACAAGCTTTGCATAGTTAAGGACTAGAAAATCTGATGTGAATTGTCCAAAGATATTTATTTCTTATCTTATCTTATTTTATTAGTGAGGTCCATTCGAATGCACATGGGATCTTTTGAGCTTACCTCCGGGGTAGGCTCAAAAGCTAAGCTAAGGGAGGGGTAGTACCCCTCCCTTAGCTTACTCCAGGTTCTCTATAGATCTTTATTTAATTTATCTATATTTAATTTCGTATTTGCTTGTTCTTCACAGATTCAATGCTTAAGATCACGAGTCAATATTTGCGAAGCGAGAAACAAACGAGTGGAAAAATCGTCCAAACATTGTCTACGATGGATTCATTGAACCGTAGGAAATTAGATACTTCGCCGTTATGATTTCAAAATTTATTATTTTCCTTTATTTGATACCCGAAATAAATTAACAGTAAATATCATGTTCCGTAAACAAAATCTTGATAGATTTTTACTGTAAAGAATGCTCAAATTATATAGCTAATTTTAGTATTTATCAATATATAATTATGCTGCAGTATTTTGAATACCAAGTTAATGTTGGTAACACTCAACCTTATGTACCTATTTATATTTTTTGTGATCAACTGTACCTGGTAGTTTTATTTTAAACACTTCCGTCAATACATAAGTACTTAAAATAGAAGTGTAGTAGTTTTTTTATGTGAGAATTCCGTGAATAGATAAGTAATAATTTACTTATCTATTCACGGAATAATCCAATTCCAATACTAATGTATTTGAAGCCCAATCTCGGCTCTCAGGATTAACGCAGCGTTTTTAGACCTACTATTTGAGCACAACATTTTAGGAAATATTCCCATTCCATTTCATTTTATTGTCGGTACACATCATAACGACTAAGCTGTTATGTATGTAAATAAACAGGCGAATGCGCGCGAAAACTCGCTCCGAGAACAAACGTTCGCTACCGCTCTAGATTATATCGCATTTACTCTGTCTATTGTTTTTTATACTTGTTTGCTTTATAGAAAACACTGAATAACAAGGATAATCTATTCTGTTTATAAATCAAAAAATAAACGCTAAATAACTTGTGACGCTTTCGCTATTACTGAAATAACACTACTGCAACGGATTTAACCCGTGTTTATTCATTGTATGCTGGCGTTTTAAAAATTGTACAATGTTTATCTGATATTCGCAGCGGACTGAGTTTATAGTCTAACATAGTCTTCGGAACATCAGCTTAAGGAATCGAGTAAACCCGTTACATTTTATTTATTCCACTCTTTGAGTTGAGGTTTTTTTACGTAGGTACTGAACTATGTACAGTTATTATAAAACAAATGATGACTCAAATGTGATGCAATATAACTTCTCTAGTTAGTGACGGATATTTTAGTACTGTGTAGACTAACGTTATTTATTTATTTATCAAAAACAATTTTATAACATATATATCTTAAATTGAGCAGAATTATAATATTTATTTTAATTGAGTAGATAATTTAGCGTACTCACAATTGTCATTTCTGTATTTAAAAATATTAAATACATACATATATACTTTGATATTTTTGTTACGAATGTGTATGCTTACGTATGGTATATAACTAGCGACCCGCCCTGGCTTTGCACGGATGAAATGATGATACTAAGTATCTCTACTATATTATGAATATATTTATAAAAACCGCCCCTATTGAGCCACTATTTATTAAAAAAATCGCATCAAAATTCGTTACATAGTTTTAAAGATCTAAGCATACATATGGACAGACAAGTGACTTTATTTTATATAGTGGCTTAGCTATTCAACAGAGTTCCATTCCAAGGTTTTAATGAAACATTTCGTGTAATCTCAAACACAAAGAGGTCGTTAGGGCGCGTGGTGCAGTGGGTCAAGTAATGCTGTCTCTAATGCACTCGCGAGCGTAGATCCACTGTCAAACGGTGCAGCGATGTATCCTAGTTTTACTTGTGAACAGGCTATGTTGTCAATGGCGTAGCGAGGTACGGGCTGGAAGGGGTAGCCTAGAAGTAACTTGTAGGTTTTGATTCCCTTGCGAGTGTCGAAAATTACCTTACATAGGTATATTCTTAGTTTGTCTACGCCTGCCCCCCCCTTCCCCCCTCTCAATAAAATCTTAACTACACCTTTAAGTATGTTGTCCTCAACTCTTTGTTTTGTTATCCAATTATAGTCAGCCAAAATGAAGGTATATGTTATCTAGGTAGCAGATACCTACTATGTTACGTATGTTTCCTCGTAGCAACAATATGATTTTGGGTACAATTGTTGACAATAGATTATGTAAAGTAACCGTCGTGCGGTTAGTAGGGTTGGTGTTTGGCAGTTTAATTATAAAAAATATTGCTTGCTTAAAAAATTGGTAAATTTTTTTTTTGTTTACTGAGTTGAAATTCACTGACGCTTAGCTGGATTCTTCAATCTAAAAGATTTTTAACATGGGTAACCTTTAGGTAGTAATTAAGATGACAAAAAAAAAACAAAAAGTTTTTTCCCATAATTATCCTAAATATAAATGCAAATCATTTGAAACCTCAATGCATTTTGATACAATCAATTTCATACCTACACAGATAATCAAAAGGCAGAAGGCATTCCCTACTGTTCCTTCTCTACTCATGCAAACAGTTTGTTTTGAGACTGCTTCAAAATTATACCTTCTATAGTTCATATAAGAAGTAGATTCCGATTTCACTAATGTCGGTACCTCACGAGTACAGCGATTGGTCGTTAGACGATTGAAGATGTCCGATTCATTAGGATTGCTTTTTACTTTGTTCTTTAATCTTTGTTGACAGTAACATTGTGAGTTTAACTAAAGTTTAATTCTGCACTAACAGTAGGTATATGAAGAAGACGGGTTATTTCTATAGGTACTATCGGATGCTTTCGGGGTACGCCATTTTAGAAAAAAATTGCTTGCACTTGTTGCTTCACACACAGCCGCCAGGTACCAGGGTCGTTCAAGCGATTATTGCCTTAAAGGTGTAACATCGCCAGCACAGTTGATAGTACTTACACCGTTTCACTTAAAGTCCTTCCCATAAACATTCTCTGAGCTTGCACACACAGTTGAAAAATATATGATACTAGCTTTTGCCCGCGACTCCGTCCACGTGGAATTTTATACAAAATTTAAATTATAGTAGCTATTTTCGTTATAAATGACATTTCATTTACTTAAAAAGCTGCGAATAGATTGCCTAGAAGTAACCTGTAGGTTTTGATACCCTTGCGAGTGTCGAAAATTACCTTAGATATATTCTTAGTTTGTCTTTGCCTGCCCTCCAACAAAATCCTAAATACGCCTTTTGACTTGACACTTGTGAAATAGTACCTTAGAACTACAACAGAATCCGCTCGGCGCCGTGATGAGCTTTTAGATGCTTAAGCTTAATTAAATCCTAGTAAGGAAGCTTCGTCAAATTTTAACTGCAATAAATATTATAAAATGGCACTTTAGTAACAAGATTTAAACTATTTTATATAGTGTTTAAATAATTAACACAAATTGATGTAGTCCCAAAGTAAGCAAAGCTAGGGTAATAATTTTGGGTAAAGGATAATAATATTGACATAATTATAATATATGTATTAACTACGATATATATGAATCACGATCTTTTTTTTTATTTAGTTTGTAAGGGTAAATTGTACCTAACAATGTAGGTATCTTCAAAAAAAAAATGCCTACCGTTTTAGAAGAGAATATATTTTATATTTTTGAATCTTATAAATACCTATACGAGTTGGAATGAAACAACTATTAACGGATTTAACTCGCGTATTTTTATTTTATTTTATTTGCTGACACAGATAATAGTTGTTTCATTCCAATGTGTAATAACCGCGAAGGCATCAGAAATTATTATACCTATACGAGTATTTTTGACTCTTGGTACGAAATATCATTATAATTAAAAACTAATGTTATTGAACGAAAAATATCGATCGAATTTCTATTGATTCTATTGATTTTCTTTGTAATATTAAATATATTTTTGATTTTAAGTTTTTTATTTCACGTCAGCACGAAAAATAATGTACCTATGCGACTTACCGTTGTAGTTATATCATTGCAATGCATTAGAAATTGTTAATAATATACGCGACTTATAGTTGCTTCGAAATTGTTTATGTTCTGTTTAAGGTAAAGTTTCACTGTACTCCCAGAACTGGTTCAAACATTTAACTGGCAGTCGAAGCACGTCGCGCGCTGTTGATTTAAACGTGCTTCTTATTAGCGATTACTGCCTTTTGCCTCTAATGTTGCCTTCCATGCCAAAACAAAGTCAGGGTAAATATACCAAAGGTAAACAGCCTTTTCATCTTGTAATTCGTTTCAAAGCTTAATGGATGTTATGTTATTCCAAATTGTTTGCTTCTAGTTAGGTACTTTTTGGAAATGTTTGGTTTTACATAATTCTGCTTAGGGATTTTTTATTATAAATTATTGATAGTGTGATAAATGCGAAATATTTTGTTGAATGTTGGTATAGAGATAAATTGGGTCTAGACGAAGATAAGTACCTATCTAACTGTAACCATTTTCCGCGCAAATAAAAGAAACTTCTGAATAAAAAAAAATTGTACCAAACGCTACTTACCTAAAACGTTTCACAACTATTTTCTTGTCATTTAGCGTACTTTACGTACCTACGGTAGATCCATCGCTTATAGACGACCACAATTTGCAAAAAAATCGGCTTACAAAATTGAGAATTATAAAATTTCTCACAGTTAACCGACATCTCGCAAAAACATCCGCAAAAAAATGTTTCGTAAATTTGATGACTGCTTAAACTCAATTCTTACCCTAGACGTCAGGGTAATGACGTCAGTTCCTCCGTCAGAATTTTATCAAGTGACGGGGGCCGGTGGTCGGTTGTAATTGGTTTTATGTAAATACGGCATCCTCTAAGGAACCCTGCTGGTACGAAACTAGCGGGTTCATAAGCTGAGTGATGTAATGGTTTACCCCTAGCCCTATATAAATAACTACCTATAACTAACTATATCAATACCTAAAGGTATTTATATACATACCTAGTTAATCAAAATGGCCGAAATTAATGTGATCGTCTATTAACTACGTAGGACCCAATACGTTGTGTATAAATACGTTATGTTTTATGGCGCAAATACAAATATTATCAAATAAAACAAAAGATATAAAATAAAATAAAGCAAACACTCACGTGCCCGAAGAGAAGTCTTCTTAGCTGTTGAGAATAAAATTAATTAAACTAAAAAATATTATACTTAATTAATATGTCCTGATTATATCTCCACCCCCTGCATTAAAAAAGGAAAAATACAACGACGAATCTGAAAACCCGAGCACAAAGGACCTGTTTGATATATAGACATTTAGTCTATAAATGGGGAAACCTAATTCGATTTGATTAAAAATATATATAGGCCTCCCAACACTCCTTATAGCCTATGCCATGATATTTAATCGTAATTAGCACTCGCCCGATTAAAATATCCCATCAAATCCATCTACTTTTTTATCGCCCTGTTTTCTATTATTTTCTTTTATAAAGTTTCATTCAAACCTTCTCTTCATACTGATCACTTAAATATGTGATATCTTTTGAATTAACAAATGACATGATGTCTTTTTTATATAGTATTGATGCTTTACGAAGTGTGTGAGGCTTCGTGCAGCGTTATTTCCTTTTTTATATGTATGTAATTTCTTTTATGGTTCTTTAGAACTTCTTTATATTTTTATAATATTAAAGTTGAGACAGCAGACGGACGGTATAGCAGACGGACGGTATTCCGTGTTAATTATCATCATTCAAAGATATATTTTACAAAATGGAAACTATTATTTGTGAATAATAGTTTTCATAATATGAAACAATCGTTCAGCCTTCGTCGAAATCAATCACTCAGTAATATACACGGAACAAGCCGCAGCACATGAAATAAAGATGATCGGTTGTGTGTGTGTGTTCTTTCCGTTGTTGGGTTTTTTAGGTAGAAAAATAGAGATTTGGAAAGATTTGCGGCGAGTTGATCTCTTTTCTCACACACCGCAGATTGGTCCGGATACATTCATGAACAATATAATTCCATAAGGTTGTGATTAATGATAATTATTTTTTAATATGAATATTTGAAGACACATCAAATGTGCATTTTCAGAGTATATTTCAAAACTGAAATTCATTTCACTGAAGAAATGGTTCAGGTGATAATTAATACTAAGTATATAGAATTTTCACACACACTAGGACATCGTTCTATTGTGAACGACCTCCAAAACCGATTGCAGATGAAATTTGTTTCTTAGGTTAAAATCCATTATTATAAATCATAGATCTTTAAAAATATACATCGTCATCATCATGACTTCAAACAAAGATAAATCTTATAAGTGGTTCAGTAGTTTTCGCAGTCAAATTACATACAAAGAGAAATCTTTTAGAACGGTTCAGTAGTTATTTCAGTCGGATTATGTCTTTTATTAAACATAAAACTTTAAACAGTAGCTTTAGAGCTTGCAACAAATTTACAATATAACTACAAATGTCATACAAGTGATCGAAACTTGTATTGAACATCATAGAATCACAAGTGATCGAAACTTGTATTCCTATTTAGTCATAATTTATATACATCAATGTCATTTGTCTCTTCCATACTTTCAAATAATTCATACATCTCACAAATTTCACAACCAATTATTTACCTACCTACTAATTTTCTAACCTAGCTAAAGTCTACCCAAAATTAAAATCACTCGTGCAAACTGCGAACTCCTGAAATATAATTGAATCCAGACAAGAACTAGGTAAACCATTAAAACAGCACAACGGAGTCTAAAACAAAGGAACCAAACATACCCTCGATGATCTGCGTCACACTTGATAAAGAAATAAAATTACTTGAAATAATATTATCTTAAACTAACACTTAAAGTTTATAAAGTTAAAGTTCTTATTTTATTTTACACTCGCGACGGTACTGTGTCCCCAACTCTAATTATATTTCACTATTACTAACTTAATTAATGTCTAAGCAAGTAGGTCAGTGCAACCCTTATTATATGCGCACGCGTTGTCGCTTTAGTATCGCTAAATCCCGACTGCCTCGACTATGGTCAAAATATTCCCTACCATATCCCCAAACCTTGCACCCCTCACTCCTCAGGTCTCAGATCCACGAAACGTTCCCAGGTAATAAATTATGCACTTGTTTTAAATAATCATCTCATAGAACGCAAAACTTTAAGGTTCAAGTGTCAAAACGTTTCTTTATGATACTTGACTCGCATAACATTTGTACTAAGTGGTTCGTAATTTCTTTGTAAGAACTAATAAATTATCCACTTCAAAAGTGTTTTTGTATTTACAAAAAAAAAACAAACAAAAAAAAAAAATAAAGTATTTACTTTGTTAAATATTAAAATATATAGGTACATAAACAACATTCGTTACAGTCGCCCCTTGGTTTTAGAGAAATTTTGATTCTTGAAGTAAAATTTAGAGAAAACCACATTAGTTTTAATTTCTTTAACGAATGCGCAATTGTAATGCTTGTAAGCTCTATTTAAACAATTAGTAAATCATTAAATAAACTATTCATTAACACAATTTAATAGCTAAGTGTTTGACACTCATTCCGTCCCTTACATATTCTACAATCTTGCATATGCGCACACGCCCCTACATTAGAATAACCTGTTAACATTTATTAAATATTTTGTATAACAATCAGAATAAAACTTTACACTAACGAAAATAATTTTATCCTGTAAATTATTTACGCCCCTACTCCAAAATAGCAGTGTCATGAAACTAATACCTTCATCTTAGCATAATCAATTTAGTTAAATAAATATTCTAACCAACGCAATGTAAATTGTTTAATATCCGTTTATTTTCATAGAATCTGAACAACGCCTCTCCATACAATTAAAACAACTAATTTCAAAACTCCAATGTTATTTGCAAAGTTACATCTACTAAACACTCAGTACATACATACTTAACATACCTTCAATTCATAATACTATCTATGAAACTAAACATACTTTATTACATACATAAATACCTAACTACTTATAAAAACAAAATATCGAACGCAACAAATAGTTCATATCAAGTTTAATTTCTGCAACAAACATCATACATACAGAGAATGATTATTGAATAATCAATCTTTTCCTTAATATTTTTTTTTTTTTTTAGCTTATGAAAGTAGCAATTGAATTCACTTATTCATTACCAAATCAGTAGTAGGAATCGAACCCACAAATATTTTGTTTTAATTTCAAATGAGCTTTATATTAAATCGTACTTGATTTACATCTTATCTCGGTACAAATATACAGTAAGTACAATACAAATTTACATCACGTAGATACACAAACCAAATCAATGGTAGGGATCGAACCCACCTCGTAAAAGCTAATTAAATTGTTAAAACATATTTATCGAATTTTCAAGCGGGAATCGAACCCACTTACGACAATAACTAAAGCTGTTCGCAATCTATGCTCCGCAATAAATATACCTCAACAAAAAAAAGGTGACCCTTTTTTTATACTCTCCTCAGCTGATAACATGATATTAGATTACTTGACCTCGGAGTCTAGTAAGACGCCCCTAACATTCTAAAACAAAGTTGTAACCTAGGTTCTTTTTATTAAGTGTTTAAATTAATAATAATTTAAACTTGTCTAACTTAATATCCTGGTCACGGCACCAAATGTAATGGTTTACCCCTAGCCCTATATAAATAACTACCTATAACTAACTATATCAATACCTAAAGGTATTTATATACATACCTAGTTAATCAAAATGGCCGAAATTAATGTGATCGTCTATTAACTACGTAGGACCCAATACGTTGTGTATAAATACGTTATGTTTTATGGCGCAAATACAAATATTATCAAATAAAACAAAAGATATAAAATAAAATAAAGCAAACACTCACGTGCCCGAAGAGAAGTCTTCTTAGCTGTTGAGAATAAAATTAATTAAACTAAAAAATATTATACTTAATTAATATGTCCTGATTATATCTCCACCCCCTGCATTAAAAAAGGAAAAATACAACGACGAATCTGAAAACCCGAGCACAAAGGACCTGTTTGATATATAGACATTTAGTCTATAAATGGGGAAACCTAATTCGATTTGATTAAAAATATATATAGGCCTCCCAACACTCCTTATAGCCTATGCCATGATATTTAATCGTAATTAGCACTCGCCCGATTAAAATATCCCATCAAATCCATCTACTTTTTTATCGCCCTGTTTTCTATTATTTTCTTTTATAAAGTTTCATTCAAACCTTCTCTTCATACTGATCACTTAAATATGTGATATCTTTTGAATTAACAAATGACATGATGTCTTTTTTTATATAGTATTGATGCTTTACGAAGTGTGTGAGGCTTCGTGCAGCGTTAATTCCTTTTTTATATGTATGTAATTTCTTTTATGGTTCCTTAGAACTTCTTTATATTTTTGTAATATTAAAGTTGAGACAGCAGACGGACGGTATAGCAGACGGACGGTATTCCGTATTAATTATCATCATTCAAAGATATATTTTACAAAATGGAAACTATTATTTGTGAATAATAGTTTTCATAATATGAAACAATCGTTCAGCCTTCTCGAAATCAATCACTCAGTAATATACACGGAACAAGCCGCAGCACATGAAATAAAGATGATCGGTTGTGTGTGTGTGTTCTTTCCGTTGTTGGGTTTTTTTAGGTAGAATAATAGAGATTTGGAAAGATTTGCGGCGAGTTGATCTCTTTTCTCACACACCGCAGATTGGTCCGGATACATTCATGAACAATATAATTCCATAAGGTTGTGATTAATGATAATTATTTTTTAATATGAATATTTGAAGACACATCAAATGTGCATTTTCAGAGTATATTTCAAAACTGAAATTCATTTCACTGAAGAAATGGTTCAGGTGATAATTAATACTAAGTATATAGAATTTTCACACACACTAGGACATCGTTCTATTGTGAACGACCTCCAAAACCGATTGCAGATGAAATTTGTTTCTTAGGTTAAAATCCATTATTATAAATCATAGATCTTTAAAAATATACATCGTCATCATCATGACTTCAAACAAAGATAAATCTTATAAGTGGTTCAGTAGTTTTCGCAGTCAAATTACATACAAAGAGAAATCTTTTAGAACGGTTCAGTAGTTATTTCAGTCGGATTATGTCTTTTATTAAACATAAAACTTTAAACAGTAGCTTTAGAGCTTGCAACAAATTTACAATATAACACAAATGTCATACAAGTGATCGAAACTTGTATTGAACATCATAGAATCACAAGTGATCGAAACTTGTATTCCTATTTAGTCATAATTTATATACATCAATGTCATTTGTCTCTTCCATACTTTCAAATAATTCATACATCTCACAAATTTCACAACCAATTATTTACCTACCTACTAATTTTCTAACCTAGCTAAAGTCTACCCAAAATTAAAATCACTCGTGCAAACTGCGAACTCCTGAAATATAATTGAATCCAGACAAGAACTAGGTAAACCATTAAAACAGCACAACGGAGTCTAAAACAAAGGAACCAAACATACCCTCGATGATCTGCGTCACACTTGATAAAGAAATAAAATTACTTGAAATAATATTATCTTAAACTAACACTTAAAGTTTATAAAGTTAAAGTTCTTATTTTATTTTACACTCGCGACGGTACTGTGTCCCCAACTCTAATTATATTTCACTATTACTAACTTAATTAATGTCTAAGCAAGTAGGTCAGTGCAACCCTTATTATATGCGCACGCGTTGTCGCTTTAGTATCGCTAAATCCCGACTGCCTCGACTATGGTCAAAATATTCCCTACCATATCCCCAAACCTTGCACCCCTCACTCCTCAGGTCTCAGATCCACGAAACGTTCCCAGGTAATAAATTATGCACTTGTTTTAAATAATCATCTCATAGAACGCAAAACTTTAAGGTTCAAGTGTCAAAACGTTTCTTTATGATACTTGACTCGCATAACATTTGTACTAAGTGGTTCGTAATTTCTTTGTAAGAACTAATAAATTATCCACTTCAAAAGTGTTTTTGTATTTACAAAAAAAAAACAAACAAAAAAAAAAAATAAAGTATTTACTTTGTTAAATATTAAAATATATAGGTACATAAACAACATTCGTTACAGTGAGTTTATATATTTTATTATTCATTATTAGTTATTTCTTTTTTTTATCCCTTCAGTTTATTCCGTGCGATCAGATTATTTTGTAGGAAGGAAAGTTGCATGTTAAGGATTAAAGAAAAATTGATTTAACAGTAGGCATTAACATGAGAGTAAGTCTGAGTGAGTACCTATATAATTTTACTAACTAATGTAGCTTATAAATGTATGTGCTCTGGTGGTGTCACTGTAGATATTTCACATATCTACAGCAAACCAAATTAAACGGGAAATGATAATAATAATGTAAATGGACACAAAATAGTTAGATAGCTAAAAGTAGTACAACACACACATCATGACAACTGACATTGTTTTATAATAAAACGATTTCAAAATGAAAGAGACTTATATAAAACTAATACCAAGGAGTCTGAAATAATTATTTTCTACTAATAATGTAATTAAGAAAGGGAAATAACTAAGGATAATGCAAAGCCGCGATTTCATCTGAGTACTTGTAAGTTACGTAAATATGATAAAATATATAGATATACAAACACAAATAACTACAATGACAGATGAAAACTAACGGTCAAGAAAGTGCTTTTGTAACCTACGCTTAAATGATATTTTAGCAGGGGTACTGCCCTGATAGATAGAGAAACCTTTGCGAAAATTATAATTGGAAATCAAATTAGTGAGTATATTTCATAGCCGAACACAGTGTTTAATTCCACAGTAATATTTGAGGCGCGGACTGGGGTAAGCCGGCCTCAACACGGTCCGCCTTGTCCCAGTTAATTGATTTGTATGCTCTAAAGGATCAAACAATCAGTATCGATACATCCCTTTATGTAAAGGAATTCGTGTGACACTGACATGCGAAGAAAGACATGTTGTGATTGGACAGAAACAACTATAACGGATTTAACCAGCATATTTTATTTTATTTGCTGACTCTAAAGACTTTTAAATTCGTTTATTGCATGTCACTTTTACAGTTATATACCTAGTTGGAATTACATTGATACCTAATTATTACAATTAAATGTTATCTACGAATATTGCACATTAATATTGTGTAACATACTTTAGCGTTAGACTGTCATCAGCTCAGTCGTGCTACGAATATGGGATATGTCCGCCAGTTACGATTCCGTATCTCGTGATAGTTAGCCAGTTGAAATGTTTGATGATGTTTCTGTTATAACAACAAATACTTAACATATTTAAAAGAGCTTCCATACAAAAAAACGTAATTTATGCTATTTTTAACCCCTGACGCAGAAACGACGAGGTGTTATTTATATACTGGTTTGGAACCCTTCATGCACTAGTCCGGCTCGCACTGTCGGTTTTTCTAATAACGATGACGTAACAATATGATGGATCTAGTTTGAGATTTCTAGCTAGACTATTCTATTTATTAACATTACTATATTCTTTGTAACAAAAGTTTATTGGGAATAATAAATCTTCGAAAACCCCAGTGGAGTGTTCAATCCCACAGTAATATTTGAATCGGAATGAGCCTCAACACAAACCGGCTTGTCGCCCCTAATTGATTTATATATTTTGAAGACGGTTCTAATAGATTTGTTGCTTCAATAATCCGATTGATTTACGTGTTCGGGATTACAAACGTTCGTATTTGAGTTAATTGTGTAATTGGGAGCACATACTGTACGATACAATGGTTCTAAATTTAACTCTTAGATATATGCGTAGTGAGTAGTGTTTGGGGTTAGTAGTATTAGTTCAGAAGTGACGGATAGATGGCGCTGTACCGGTCAGTGAGATTTTCTGTATCGCGCTATCGAGATTTCCTTCAGTTTTTTTATATATAGGCTCTTTAGATTTATTAAATGTGCTTCCAAAGTAACGAACGGGTTTTATTTTTAAGTGAGAAATGAGAAATGAGAATGAGAATGAGAATCAACATCAACACAGTGCCTCTTTTTGATGTAGGAAGTACATACAAGTAGGTATGGTGATATAGGTATGATGAGGTAACTGGTAAAACAACTCTAAGTATATTTTAAAACTTTCTGTCGTCAACGAGCCAGTTATAAACACTACGGGCTCACGTCTGAGGTTCGATTCCCAAATCCTGAATTAAAATAGAGGTAAATAAGGATTTTTTTTAATGTTTAATAACTAGCGGTCCCGGCAGACTTCGTCCCGCCCAACAAAGAATCGATTTAAGTATCCTATGTCCTTTTCCTGGTTCTGAGCTACCTCCCTGCCAATTTTCAGCCAAATCGGTTCAGCCGTTATTGAGTTATGAACGGAGTAACTAACACGACTTTCTTTTATATAATAAGATTTCTTTTATATATAAGATAAAGATAATAAAGAAAAGATTTGTTTGGCATGCTACTTGACCTGATCATTGGCCACTCTTAGTCGTCTGCCATTGGTCAAAATATATAAACGCCATTCGCAACTTTAACACAACATATAAAACAAATAACAATACATGTCATAAATCATGACAGTAGTGATACAATTAAATTATCATTTATTTTATGACTGTCACATAAACCAACTTTGATTCTTGTTAATATCTTTTCTAACATGACTTGTTAGAAATTAACAGGAAAAAAAAACGGGCTATTAATAGTGACAAAATGTTCATCATCGTATCTATATACCTACTACATATATGGAATAATATTTGTACTTTATGTTTGAAGTGGTATTAGATAGACATACAATATCTATGTATATATAGATTAGGTAATTTAGGTACTTTGATGGCAACCCCTTAGAATATCAATTCGCCGCTGACAGGATGACAGATTTAGTGTTTCCATACTATGTTTCATTACAATTTATGGACCAATTAATAGCTTGATGAATTTGGTGATAGGTACATGATAAATATAATCGATAGATAATATATAGGTACCTAGTATTATATTTAACTAGACAACTTTCTCCACTTTGAGAAAAAACAAGCAAATCATTGTTTTGAAATTATGTATAGGTACGATGTCAAAGCTAAATAATTGGCATAAAAATGTGTATCGGTCATAATGGCGCTCGTGTAGAATGAGGTCCAGCTGTCATGTTTCACCAATGACTATCTACTGCCCTGTGATTGATGGAACATGGCCGCTGGACCTCATTCTACAACACATCTACATTTTTGCTGCATGGCAGCCACTAAAGTAGAAAAGTAATAAAAAAAATACAGATTAGGATTATTAAGTATACAATATCGAATTGGTATTCAGCACGTAAACATAATAAGTATAAAAGTCCGACAAATCCATCCCAAATTAGAAATCGGCTCACACACCCAAACCAGACTTATCTTTTCAGTCTTTCTTTTATAAATTAACAATGGGAGAACCCTCATTCGAAAAAAATGGGCACGTACCTTTTCTAACGAAGATTTAGTTAATTACATCTGTAAATTAAGTAATGAAAGAGCAAAGAGCCCGTGATACGACTGTTAAATAACTTTAATCTTAGATGAATTTAAAGTTAGACGCGGGTTGAATTTAATTCGATTGCAATTAAGGTTGTATCGGTACAACTCCGGGAGTAGCGCCTTCTGTAATGGAAATGTTATAGCTAATAGATTATTTGGGGTGAATGTAAACTTTAGGGCTCTTTCCATGGATATTAAACGGAATTAGGCTTTTTCAAAATTCTGTAAAATATGGGGGTGCGTTAGCTACTACATAATCCCATTACACAGGCGAGTGCAAGGGGGTGTCGCGTATGTTCCACTTCAAGATAGGCACTCCATACATTTACACCATTGCATTGTGCCTATATGGAATGCACGCCCTTGCCATTACAACAATGTGAATTTAGTAACGAGCTATGTATGTAATAGGTACTATGAGAACATAATAAAAATAAATACTCTTAAAAGATATTTAGTAACTTATTATTATTATACTTATATCACCAATCACAACATATTTACGTCTGTACATATTTACACAACATATTTATGTTTTCACAACATATGATCTTTATAAAACATCCCTACTAATATTATAAATGCGAAAGTAACTCTGTCTGTCTGTCTGTCTGTTACGCTTTCACGCTAAAACTACTTTATCGATTTTAATGAAATTTGGTACAAAGAAGGTCTGGAGCTTGAGAAAGAACATAGGCTACTTTTTAACCGACTGCAAAAAAAGAGGAGTTCCACGCGGACGAAGTCGCGGGCAGAAGCTAGTTTAAAATAAATAGGTACCTACTCTTAAAAGATAATTATTAACTTATTATTGATCCACACTATATCACCAATTCTCTAGATTCCCAGTATGACAATCTTCCATATTCGCAACAAATGATCTTTATAAAACATTATCTATAACATGTCTTATAATGATTACCTATATGTTGGCGGATTTATCCTCGCTTACAGATCGTTCTTTGACATATTGCCAGAGGCAGCGAATGATCCGATTTCATTGTGATCTTCTGCTGCAATCTCGCTTAACCTACCGTAAAGTAAATAAAGTCTGAATCTAAACAGTAATATGCCAGGTTCACGAAACTGACTGTAGTATATAATATATCTAAATTCTTAATGTCGCCAGAACGTTTCTTTTCATTTATATTGTAAATAGCGGTTCCACGAAAACCTAATTGAATAATATTTGAGATAAAGAGAATTTAAATTAATGATAGCAATTTTTCGTCTATCAACTTTGGGCTGCTTATTAATTTTCTCTCTCTGAGGTTTAATGAGTTTAGATTGTAGGTATTTAGCTTATGTTACTCATCTATGGTAAGAAATAGTTCAAATAAACCCCAAGTAGGTCTAATACATAATAATTTCTGATGCCTTCGCGGTTATTACACATTGGATTGAAACAACTATTAACGGATTTAACTCGCGTATTTTTATTTTATTTTATTAGCTGACGTTTCGGATTCATTACAGTTTCCATAATCGTAGCACGACTGAGCTGACAATAGTCTAACGCTTAAGTCAGCTAATAAAATAAAATAAAAATACGCGAGGTAAATCCGTTAATAGTTGTTTCATTCCAAAGGTCTAATACAGTCAAATATATTGTAAGTTTCAACTCAATAACTAATTACAATCGTTAATTTTTCTCTTTATCCTTTTTAAAACTCCTTTAACTTTTTTCCCTCCATTCTCATTTCAAAAAGTGTCGAACCCTCGTTTTTTTTTTAAATCTTACAATTATTATATCCAGCCAGTATTATTATTATTACAGATAAATAGCCATAAAGGTTAGTTTAACTTGAATAATAAAAATCATTGTAGTAATTAACTACCTACTCATTAAATTTTACATTTTATAAATACAAATTTATTCTAAAAGCTAACACTTACTAGTTAGATACGGAAGTGAAGGTATCTCTCCCCGTCTATTTTGCTAATTAATCTAAGCTTTCAAACTAACTAGTTTATGCCATGAATGACACTTTTATTACTTATCCATTCTGTAATCTAACATGAGTTTGTATCCCTGTCCCCTTGAACCTTAATCTCGAGAATCTGTTTGCTAATTGATTAATTGGACCGTGTTTAACATTAGTGTGTCAACCCACAAAAAATCGGGTTTTGAGTTATGAATGCAGTTTTATTAAATAGATCATGAGGAATACAGCAGTGAAATCCATTTTTTTTTAAAAAAATCGTAGAATATTCTAGAGCACAAAATCGGTTATTGCTTAATTCCTATGTCAGATTTGTATTTTTGCATTAATGTGTTAAGCCACATATAACACATTATTGCTTATTTCCTATGTCAGATTTGTATTTTTGCAATAATGTGTTAAGCCACATACCTAACACATTAATGCAAAATTCTAATTTGTTGTTTTAAAATGAATATACATATTATCTATGCAAACATTTTTAGAAAATGTAACAAAATAAACAACTAACGAATTAAAAGTTTAATGTAAGTAGGTACCCATTTATTTAAAGTTTTTATTGTTGTATAACATGTTTCAAATAACATTATATGTTCTGCTAAAAATGAGAAATGTACAAAATAACACTTAAATATTATTTCAATTACTTAAAAATCTTAACCAAACCTATTTTTTTATTATTATTATTTTTATCATATTAAATAAAATCAATACACATTTTAGGTTTCCGTATCTTAAAGGGAAAAAAATGGAACCCTTACAGGATTACTTTGTTGTCTGTGTGATCCTTTACCTCAGTAACGCGTGGAGGTAGGTATCAAACTAAAATTCAGAGTAATATCAAATACTCAGGACTACCGTCCCTTGGAATTGTAAAAAAACAAAAAAATCGCCAACGCAATCAAAAGAACCGCCGTTTATGCCGCGAATTGACAAAAGTTTTCTCGTGAACTCAGGATCTTGAATTAATTTAGTAGGTACGAGGTAACGTCATATAGCACACATAAAGAAAAAAATACGAAAACCATACATTTTTAATGACATCATTAAAAAATATATACCTACCTACAGGTTATTTATAGTACGGAACCCTTGGTGCGCGAGTCTAACTCGCACTTAACCGATATTTTTTTATATCCATCATTAGATTAAAACTTGTGTGACAAAAATTAGAATATTACACTTAATAATATTATAGAATGGCAGACCGACTTGTCTCCACAATTTATCAACTATTCGAAAAATGGTTTTTAGGTGGTTTATTAAGCTTTTAGGTACGGAAGTATATATTATTGGTTTAATTCAATATGATAAAATAATAATAATAAATCAATTTGGTTAAGATTTTTAAGTAATTTAAATAATATAAGTGTTAACTTGTTGTACCTATTTCAGATTTTTAGCAGAACTTATAATGTTATTTGAAACATGTTAAAACAATAAAAACTCCATAAATATGTACTTACATTAAAGTTTTAATACGTTAGTAGTTTATTTTATTACGTTTTCCAAAAATTAGTGTAAAACATATTCATTTTAAAACAACAAATGAGAATTTCTCATACTGTTATGTGGGTTAGCACATAAATGCTAAATGTAATAAACCTTATAGCCATTAAGCATTAACCATTTTTCTGCTTTTTCTTTTAAATTTTGAATTTATTCCAATAAATACATTTATATCCTTAATCTATGCATTTCAACAAAAAAAATGATACCACATATCAATACTTTTTTTGCTTAAAATAAGCGGAAAAAGAAGAATGTTCTCAAAAAACTTTAAGCGCCGATATCTCAAAACTAGCTTGGTGTGGGTTGAAACACTAATGCTAAACACGGACCAATTGTGAAGCTAATAGGAAGTTTCATTTACTTATGATGCAAAAACAATAGTGAATATATCGCACATCTAGTTCTAAAAGGAGCTAACTCACAATAGTTCTGTTTTCAGTACTAATATGTCCGTATGGACGCAGGAGTTTTCTATACAGATTTATGTTTTTTTAGAAGAGCTTAAATCTGTTTTTATTGGTATTTATCAAACCCTCAGGTTTTTGAATTAGCTCTCTCCAGATCTAGTTCTGCGATAGGTATTATGCATTTTAGATTCAGATTTAGATAGAATAAATAAGTCTTACTTAGTATATTTCTATAAACTACTAGCGGCCCGCCCCGGCTTCGCCCGGATCCCTTTTTTATACCCTATAGCGGTCCCGGCAGACGTCATCCTGCCCGTTCGAAATTCAAATTAGGTAACTTTAGTTAGTTTTTCTGTATGGGAAAAGAAAAGGGCTGTTTTTAGGGTTTTCCCGGCAATTATTCGATTTTTTCTCGCCGTAAGAACCATCCTTGGACTTCAACGAACATTTAAAAAAAAAATTGGCCAAATTGGTCCAGGCCTTGTTGAGTTATGCGCTTACCAACACATTTTGCGATTCATTTTTATATATAAGAAGATTATATGGTCCGTGTTTAGCATTAGTGTTTCAACCCACACCAAGCTAGTTTTGAGATATCGGCGCTTAAAGTTTTTTGAGAACATTCTTCTTTTTCCGCTTATTTTAAGCAAAAAAAGTATTGATATGTGGTATCATTTTTTTTGTTGAAATGCATAGATTAAGGATATAAATGTATTTATTGGAATAAATTCAAAATTTAAAAGAAAAAGCAGAAAAATGGTTAATGCTTAATGGCTATAAGGTTTATTACATTTAGCATTTATGTGCTAACCCACATAACAGTATGAGAAATTCTCATTTGTTGTTTTAAAATGAATATGTTTTACACTAATTTTTGGAAAACGTAATAAAATAAACTACTAACGTATTAAAACTTTAATGTAAGTACATATTTATGGAGTTTTTATTGTTTTAACATGTTTCAAATAACATTATAAGTTCTGCTAAAAATCTGAAATAGGTACAACAAGTTAACACTTATATTATTTAAATTACTTAAAAATCTTAACCAAATTGATTTATTATTATTATTTTATCATATTGAATTAAACCAATAATATATACTTCCGTACCTAAAAGCTTAATAAACCACCTAAAAACCATTTTTCGAATAGTTGATAAATTGTGGAGACAAGTCGGTCTGCCATTCTATAATATTATTAAGTGTAATATTCTAATTTTTGTCACACAAGTTTTAATCTAATGATGGATATAAAAAAATATCGGTTAAGTGCGAGTTAGACTCGCGCACCAAGGGTTCCGTACTATAAATAACCTGTAGGTAGGTATATATTTTTTAATGATGTCATTAAAAATGTATGGTTTTCGTATTTTTTTCTTTATGTGTGCTATATGACGTTACCTCGTACCTACTAAATTAATTCAAGATCCTGAGTTCACGAGAAAACTTTTGTCAATTCGCGGCATAAACGGCGGTTCTTTTGATTGCGTTGGCGATTTTTTTGTTTTTTTACAATTCCAAGGGACGGTAGTCCTGAGTATTTGATATTACTCTGAATTTTAGTTTGATACCTACCTCCACGCGTTACTGAGGTAAAGGATCACACAGACAACAAAGTAATCCTGTAAGGGTTCCATTTTTTTTCCCTTTAAGATACGGAAACCTAAAATGTGTATTGATTTTATTTAATATGATAAAAATAATAATAATAAAAAAATAGGTTTGGTTAAGATTTTTAAGTAATTGAAATAATATTTAAGTGTTATTTTGTACATTTCTCATTTTTAGCAGAACATATAATGTTATTTGAAACATGTTATACAACAATAAAAACTTTAAATAAATGGGTACCTACTTACATTAAACTTTTAATTCGTTAGTTGTTTATTTTGTTACATTTTCTAAAAATGTTTGCATAGATAATATGTATATTCATTTTAAAACAACAAATTAGAATTTTGCATTAATGTGTTAGGTATGTGGCTTAACACATTATTGCAAAAATACAAATCTGACATAGGAAATAAGCAATAATGTGTTATATGTGGCTTAACACATTAATGCAAAAATACAAATCTGACATAGGAATTAAGCAATAACCGATTTTGTGCTCTAGAATATTCTACGATTTTTTTAAAAAAAAATGGATTTCACTGCTGTATTCCTCATGATCTATTTAATAAAACTGCATTCATAACTCAAAACCCGATTTTTTGTGGGTTGACACACTAATGTTAAACACGGTCCATATAATGATGATGAAACTATCTAGATTACTAGGCACATTTCGACAGAATCACTCAAGTATAGAATAAGATAATAAATATCTTCCAACAGCCGGGCAATTAGCGAATATAAATCGAACACAGACGTCAACTTCCAGTAACAATGTTAGGGTTGTTACATTTACAATAAATATATAAAAATAATTAATTTTAGGCTTGCGAAATATATACAACATCCTTTCGCTTTTGTGACATGTTTTCACCTATCGTAATATAACGTTGTACGATTAGTGAGTTTATACACCATACTCAGTAAGTACTTACCAGATTTATACACACCACTTTAACCCTTTAAAGTTAAAATAAATAAAAATCACGCGTACATCCACATTAATGTGTATAAATAAAATTCTTCGTAAGTCAGTGCTCCAAAGAAAAAGAAAGATATTTGTTGACGACTCAACATTTTTTGTAATACCTACCTACTTATTATTCTTTTTATAGTATTTTTGTATTTAGTACTTACGTATATATTTTTGATAGTTGTTTTTTATAACGTCATTTTTTTATTATACATTTTGAGTTCGAATTGCTAATACGTTTTATTTATTACGTTAAAAAAAAGTCTTCTATTTCTTTTCTTGTGGCTTATAGTACTCTTCACATTAAATTGATTAAGAGATGAGCAATATCTTTAAAAAATATCAAAGACATTCTTTTTTTTTTTTTTTTTTTTTTTTTTTTTTTTCGAACTGAATACTGAAGCGCAGTTGGCCAGCTAATGGGCCTTCACTGCAAAACCGGACGGGTGGCGAGACTCCTGAAAGGAGACTCTTAAGCCTAAGACATTCTACATTAAAATACATTCTACATTAAAATATAAACGTTTTTCATATTACGCATAAAGTGGCAACCTTAACAGCAATAATTAATCCTTCTCGCGCGTCGCTGGATCGCCTAATTACCGACTTACCTAATATGGTTAGACATGACCTATTGCGTAACACAGTAAAACTTTTAATGATATTTTATTACTTATCTCGTAGAGTAATCTAAGCAGGAGCTAGGAAGATCTATGTCCTGCAAGAACCTATCATACTCACTCATTGCAAAACTATGACAGTGACAGATATTATCTCGCGCGACAAATACATTACGTACCCGTGAAGGAATTTGATGGTGTCCATAACATCTTCGAATTCCTTACAGCAAAACCTACATACATACTGCAGGGACACATTAATCCGTTTTTAGTCTTCCTGAAAAAAACACTTGAGTTAATAATAATAATAAATAATACCTTTGAACAATTCACAACAATTGATCTAGTCCCAAACTAAGAATAGCTTTTACTATGGGTACTAGACAACGAATAAACATACAGAAATACATATAAGACATCCAAGACTCAGTTACAGATCCAAGTGCTCATCACATCGACATCTGCCCCTAGCAGGATTCAACTCGAAACCTCCGGTTTCGTAGTCTGGGGCACTGACCACTAGGCCGTCGAATAATCTGTTCCATAAACGTATACATAGGTATGTATGTAGTGTTAAATCCGTGAGTATGTGTGAGTAACCGCACTTTATAGAAGTACTTCGTGATAGAGGTAACTGATTGCCGTGAATGTTTGCAGCGTAGCTAAGCTTTAAACTTGCCTTTTAACTGATTATACGGAACCCAATTAAAATTAAAAGGGAAGTTTTGAGGCTAGTTCATCGATTGGGTTACGTTAATCAACCCTTATATAAAATCGACGGTAGATTAAATTATTAATGATTTCTCTCGCAATGTCCAAGTAGTTTACTTTCCATTTATCCAACTGTTAACGTCGCTTTAGCTCCGAAATATTAAATAATTAAATAATCTTCACTGGATAGACGACATTGGATTTTGAACAATATATTCTGAAATAAGGATTGAACAAATAAATTTTAGAAAATGAAGAAATAAAATCTTTAAATCTTACTAGCGGCTTCGGTTGACCCGCGCCCGCTTCGCACTGAACCCTGTTTTTTTTTTTAATATAATATAGCCTATGTCACTTGGGAATAATGTAGCTTTCCAACAGTGAAAGAAATTTTTAAATTGGCCCAGTCGTTTAGGAGCCTATTCAATCCAAACAAAGAAACAAACTTTTCCTCTTTATTATATTAGTATAGAGTATAGATGTATATCACTCGGACATTATGAACAAGCTCTTAGACAAGAAAAGTACTTAATAAATATTTAAGTTCAAGGCAAATATTTAAACACTTGACAAGTTTGAATTTTCCAGGGCTTAGTTGAATGCATAAGTTTTGCTTCCATTATTGGAAAACTCAATACTAAGAGCTTAATTAATTCTAAGGCCCCTTAACAATATCCAAGTAAGTATCGGGTAAAATATTTGAAACTTTTGTAGTTCTAACTCAATAACCGATATTTTCACCGTTATCATACATAGAAATATAAAAAATATAATGGATTCAATTCACGTTAAATCAATTTATGTTGGAATACAGTTTATAAATACTTACAGCACACATCGATATGTCCCTAACATAGCAATTTTCTGACCCGCCCCGGCTCCACTCGGGTGCTACACTCCTTCCTCTTGATTTACTCAATCCATCTAAAATCCGTTGCGTAGTTTTAAGTATTTAAGCATACATACGGAGAGACAACGACAGCGACTTTGTTTTATACTATGTAGTGAAGTGATAGTGAAGTAACTAACTTATTTACACGATAAGTTATTACATAAATTTCAGCATAAAATCATTATTTATAATTATGCGTGTTAAATCTGGCAAGTACTGTAGTTAATTTATTTTAATAGCAAATAATTTATTTGAATATTGTGAAATAGGGCGGAGGTGACAAAAATGCCTAAAGCGATTAATTCTCACGCTCTGCCCAAAAGCCTGCGCTGAAAAAAAAAAACAAAAAAGAAATTACAGAGCTTCTAGTACCTTTATGCGTTTGCAAATCAAATATTCTCGTCTTAAAAAGCTTGTAAATAAATTTAGACATGAGTTTCATAAAATATCAATATATCTACTTATTTGATATAAAACGTTGCAATATCAGAATTATATTGGCAAATAAGTATCCAGAAGAATCCAATGCACGGCATAAGTATTTTATTATTACGTACAAACTATGCGAGCGATGGAAATTTAATATTCTGTAAGCTATCAATAAAGATTCAGCCCTATTATGAATAACTAAAAAAATCACACTATCTGACTTCAAGTAAGCTTTTTGCAGCTTTGGACATAATATTGTGTGTTGTTTATGTTAACTAAGGGTGTTAGGCAAAGGATAAACACACAATAAATAATAATATATAATTTCCAAAATTTAAGTAAGTACCTCATTTTCTGTTGACAAACACATACGAAAATCTGTACTTATTCAGATTTGATTCCCTTACCGCTACGCCAGCTGACTATCACATTATAAAAAACTTTAGGCTACTGTCATATATATGAGTGAGAATTGAACTGTTACTCCAATTTCCTCTAAGCAACGACTTTGAGACATTTCAAAGAATCATGTCAATTATTAAAGGGTATAAAAAATTCTACGAATTACGCAAACCCACGAAAATACAAACGCGAATCAGTGCACTCTGCAATTGCCGTGACTGTCCTCGTCGCATGCAGTGCGGTGATTGGACGTCGCGAGATGTATTAGACGCGCTGTCACCGTGACGTATTGCGTCGGAGCCGTAATATTGTGTCTGTGTGAATATAATATTGCATTCTTGACAAGTACCGCGGAATGAGCCAGAGGTTAGCTGGTTAGGTTAGGTTAGGAACCTTTGTGCGTTACAAAGGTTCCTAACCTAATTGGTTTGAAACCGATCCGAATTGGTGATCTTCTGAACGTTAGAATGGCCATTTTCCATAACGCAATTTCGAAATTTTCACTTGAAGTGTAAAGTTTTGTTGCAAACCAATTAGAGTTTTTCTTAGTTTTAGCATACAAATGCGAAATTTCATTTTTAGTTACAGATTTTTGTGTTAAAAGTAATTTAGTCAAATGACTATTTGAATAACAATATTTCATGCTAATATTTTCCGCATGATTGGAGAAAATTACGTGTTTAAGTGAGAAAAGTGGAGAAAGAAAATTTAATCTTTACCTGTTCCACTTTACTCTTCCAAGAACTATGTTATTAGTTTTCTAGGAACATTAAATAGGGTAAATATAAAAAAAAAACTAAGAATATTAAAAAATGCTAAAGTATCGATGTTTTAAAATTATTTTTTACTTTAATTCAATTAGCGATTTTTCAGCGAATTAAAGTAAAAGATATGCTATATCAAATGTCTGTCTATGTCAAGTAGCATTAGAAATTAAAAGAAGTGTTATTACCATAATCACACTTCTTTTAATTTCTAATGTTACTTGACATAATAAAATTAAATAAAATACGCGAGTTAAAGTCCTATATACTGATATTTACCAATTACCGATGTTTGTTTCAAAAACATTACAGTTCCGAGTGTTACACTATCGTCAGTAAAGCCGGTTTCATTCTAACATACTCCTTTTGTCTCTTATTAAGCGTTTGCGATTTTATTTAAAAACGTAGTACTTTTTCATTTCAAACAAGGTGTTAAAGTAAATAGGTGCTGGCCTGCCCGGCCGCTGCGGTTGCGGCGAGCCCCCGACGGAATCAAACATTCGCTGGCGGTTACATCTCGTTAAACACGGCTTTACGAATGCATTAAATACATTATAATTTATTGTAAAATATAACGGCTAAGTAATTGGTACATGTCGAGAGGCACTTTGAAGTTTGTATGCCTGATGTTTGGCGAATTATATTTAACAATCAGCCTATGTTAAATAATTTCCTTATTTCAATACTTTAGGTTATTGTTTAGTAGGTAATCTTACGGTTATGTAGTTTAATTATGATGATAAGATAATTGCTGAAATTTAGGTACATCTTCTAATATATTAAATTCTGGTGTCGTGGTGTTTGTTGCCAAACTTCTCCGAAACGGCTGGACCGATATTTATGAAATTTTGTGTTTATCGCGCAGGTCTGAGAATAGGCTTCTATTTTTCATAACCTTTAATTATAAGGGTGGTCCACTAAAATGTTTCTAATTTTTCTTAATTCAGCATTGAAAATTTATATGTATTTTTCAATGCCGAATTATGAAAAATTAAAATAAAACATCAATCTGAATTTCAAGACTTTACGTGGCGAATTTGACAAACAAAACGTTTAAAAGATCCAACTCGAAAACTTTCCAACCAAATTTCAATCCAAGAATTTAAAGATCCGATTGATTAAACCGCTATTGAATTACATTAGAACCAAAAGGGGAAAAGTAATCACGGTAAGAAATCGAGAGGCTTAGAGAGAATAACGGAGTCTGAAGATACGATTACAATCCAGGATTTAGCAATAATGGCGGAGGTGTGTAAAAAGAAATGACCCCGGGATGCAGTTAAAGTGCAATGAAGCGGAACAGTAGTTGAACTAATGCTCTTGTTTTCTTGGAATGCAGTTAAGTAGTTTTATAGGAATTCTCTGGGCATCGCTTACATTGTTGGTTTGTTGTGTGTTTGTACGTGAAACGTTTGGGATTTCATTGCCCTTCAATGTGGCTAAAACACTCATGTCTGCCACAAATTTTAAAAAAGCCTTTCTTATTGCTTTCTTACGTTGTAAATGGCACCCCTGTGCAATATTTCCAGTTTCTAATAGAATAAATTAAAAAAAAATCTTTCTTAAAATAGTTTTATTTATTTTAAGTATATTTAACTAGGTAGGTACAATTCAGAGATGGGTATGTTAGTCGAAGCGTAATTTTTCATTCATAGGTTATGTGTGAAACAAAAATGTTTTTTCACCAATACGACAGCATTTTATGGATATGACAGACAGCTGAAATGTATCCAAACAAACCCCTCAATTTTCGCCTGTCCTGTTTCGGTACGGCCGTTTTCATAAACCTTTATTTATCGCGTTATTTTAGTTTGCATATTTGAAAAGTCAATTCGAAAAAATGTTCTGTATAAAAAATACTGTGTAGGTACTTCACCTTTCATTCAAGATCTTATCTACACACCATTTTATTTTTATTCACCATGTTACTGTACTAGTTAAACAGAACTTCAGCGATTAACTGGAAAACGGCTGCATAAAAAAGTTTAGACACCTCTTACTCTCTAATCTCTAGTTAAAAAGGAAAAAGACTAAATATTTTGCCGTAAATTCGAGCTGTCCAACTTTAAGCAGTCGTAAAAAATGTCTATTTGGGGAAAATGCATGAAAAATCTGGTGCAGGCTTTTGCAGTTGGAGGTGCACTTGTACCTCGCCAAGTGAACTGAAAAATTATTTACTTTTACATACAAAAAAATCACATAATCCTGAAAAAGTATATGAAAATCAAGAAAGTTTAAGACAAAAGTGTCGAAAGTTTTTAGTTAACTTTAATTTAAATTTTATGAAAGACTTTTTAAATTTAATTTTATGTTATGTTCTCTTATCGCGATTAGTTCATAGTTTTGTGTTGTATAATAATATGTATGTAAAATTAGTATGGTCTGAGTGGAATTCACACAAAAACAAATCTCATTTACCGATGTATGTTTTACCGAGTCAGCAATATTATAAAACAATCTTTCTTCCAACTTTAATCAATTTGGATGCGTTCTTGCGTACTTTCTCTTTCTCAAAGGGAATAAAGTCTTAAAATTCAAATGAACAACATTTAAGGCAATAATAAAAAGAATTTTATGCAATTTAAAATCTCAAAGTTCCAGTATCTTTTAAAATCTAATCAGCCGTACTTACCGTCTTTTAATTTCAACCAACTCACTAGACGCTAACTCAAATTATGAACTCGGCGGTGTTTGAAGAAACTTGCATCTCATTACCGGACCGGGTCGAATAGGGTTGCTAGGTTTTATCGATAATATAATTAACTTATAACTTATTTTTTTTTTTTATAACCGTATACGAGTATAATTGTCTATACTTATTATGTAGATAAGAAACGAATAATTTATGTACATCGAATTGATAGTCGTTTACATGTGACATAAACGTTTTGTGCCCGATGTATTACAATGCTGACTCACTTGTGATGTAATACATATAAATTACTGTCAGTTGAATTTGATATAGCATATCATTACTAAGAGATTGGCAACCCTAAACCTAAGGCTTTTCTCATCCACTTAGTGTTCGCAACTTGTTAAAAAGATTACCTGACTTCGTATATAGAAGAAATTCCGTTATTTAATCAAAATATCTCAAGTTTGTTAATTGGCTTTCTTAAGGGTTCTTTCACGTTCTGTTAAAATGGCGCCTT
This sequence comes from Polylopha cassiicola, assembly GCA_038024825.1. NCBI lineage: Eukaryota > Metazoa > Arthropoda > Insecta > Lepidoptera > Tortricidae > Polylopha > Polylopha cassiicola. Next base: position 4,723,211 of record CP149052.1, on the reverse strand, counting down.
AAAGTTTTTAAGCTCATTTTTAAAGGCTTCTTAGTGAAATTTGTTGTTTAAGAAAAGGAGTTTCATGACTGGATTACCTCGTTAGTAAACTTGAAACTGTATAACGGTCGTCAGGTCGCCAAGACATACTAATACTTAAAGTCATGTGACTCTTGAGATAACGACTATAAAGTGACATCTCTCTATCTCATTTGCCACTTTGAAATAAGCGCTTCGGAAGTTCGGGAGTGACGAACGTAACGTCACGAGCTTTAACTCCTGAAATTTAGAAGCACATCTTTGTTAAGTACCTACTTTTAAAAAATATCGAACGCGTATTTGTTCTTTTCTCAAATACTGGTATGTACGTATATTTGTTTGGTAGGTATATTATTTGATAGGTATATTAACCATCTAGCTGACGGACTAAGTAAATATAATTTCGTGTTCTTTACCCAGTCGTCTCTATTATGAAGAGAGAACCGAAAATTAACAAATTCAATGAGTTTTTAGAATGTGGTAGAATTAGCTAACATAATGGCCGTTCGAATTTGTTGTCACGTGGTCAAATATAGTCTTTAGATTGATATGCTAATTATTGCTTGTTCAATACTTAGGTATCAGAATAGAGTGTAAATTGCGCGTGGAGGGTTGACATTCAACCCTTTTCTGTTTCAGGAATGCTGATTCTTAGCTTCTCGTCTTAGCAATTATCTTTTGAGCTACAGATTCCTTTCTATATATAGAACAGCATTTTCAAGGAACTATTCTAAGCTCACAACTAAAAAGCTAATAAAGGAATTCTTAGGGAATAGGGAAAATGGTGACGGATAAAATGATTTTTCTGTCCTCCGGCCAGAAAGCGCCAACTTTGTGGCCGCTGCGCTAAGTGAAATTTCCGCTTTCTGGCTTCGTCGAACAAAAAAATAGTATACTGACCACGGCCAGTAAATAAAAAAGCCTCAGATCACATTTTTGTCAACCTCGGCTTCGCCTCGGACGACAATTACGTGTGATCTCACACATTTTTTATTGTACTGGCCTTGGTGCGTAATGGAATATTACCATAAGAAACATAGGTAATAGAATAGTTTCAAGTTAGACACGCATTTCAATATTTCATTCAAATATTCTTAGACAAGTTCCCAATCCCAGTGGTGTTAATATAGAAAATTTAATTGATCAGAACTAAAGTCAAAAATAGTTTATTGTACCTATAGGTACAAAGGATACAAAATATGTTGATACAGTAGTTTAGTCATCAAAGTGACCCATAACTAACCACACAATACCAATCATACTCGTATGTATATGTACTGAAAAAGTAACAGTACCTATGTATTAAATAATTATTTAAACGTTTGTCGGTACTTTATGCTCATAAAATTCATTCAAATCATAAAAATACTTGTCAATAATATGCAATAACTGTCAAAGCATCAGAAATTATTTAATTATTTAAAATATCAATTAGACGTAAAAATCGGGAATAAATTACTAATTAAAATATTAATATTAACCAAACTGACGTCAATTTATTTAAATGTAAGAGCTGTAGAAATATTATTATATTTTTAGCAACCCAAAAGGTTCGGATAAAAATATGGCGATTATAAGAAAAAAATAATTGAATCGATTATGCAAGACTTCGAAAAAGTATGCAAAGTTATTCTTAGAGTAATTTAAAATTTCAGTGTCGATTAAAAAAGAAACTCCAGGAAGGAAATAGTTTCACTAACTAATCTTGCCAACTCGCAGCGTAAAGCTGAGTACCTACCAAAGTTATTAATATCATGAGAAGTAACCTTGACTAACAGGATAAAGGTAGGGGGATCGAATCAAATCAGAAGTACATTTTTCCATAATTTAATCTAGGATATTATATATGTTTACCCGTGTAAAAAGTACTCATATAGAATACTACAGTAGTATATCTAACTTCTCATGGTACTTACAGCTTCTTTTAAGCAGTAGTCCCGTGTATTATTTTATTTGATGCAGGAACTTATTTTTCATGATGATATCTTACAATTCAAGTTATTCTAAAACTAGCTTAATAGTTATAAGGGTAACTTTAAATTCTCTCGCGGTTACTGCACATGATAACAGATTTAACTCGCTTAATATTATTTAAGTCTGCTATGAGTATAGGAACTGTATCGTTATCGTATACGTTATAAAAAAACCGAAAGTCATTTTATGAAAACTGTATATCAAGAAGGTAACCTAAAAATAGTTAAGCGTGTGTTGAAGATGCGCTTTTGGAAAATTGTTCTGGTTCTTCAATTGGAATTAATAAAAAACAATGTATTTTAGTATCGTACATACTTGCGATTGTACACTGACACCTAGAACGTGCAACTTTTCACGATTAGACTAGCCTCGGTTGAGTTATTTTACAGCGTTTAGTAAAAAGAAAACATTAAAAATATGACTTTACTGAGAACAAAAGTCCTCAAAAGGTGTTTTAACAATCCAAGTAGCCGATTTCATCCTTGTTAAATACCGACCTAATTATAAGAACAACTTATTAATGTATCTTGCAAATAAAATACAGCATTATATATTTTAAATCTCATCACAAAGATGCTAAGGTTCAAAATGGAATGTCTTACAAGTAGACCGGAATATAATATTTCCTGACTGAATTATTTGAGTTACCTCTAGGTACTTAGCACTGTTTTAAACTTTGTCAGTTTGTTTCAAAATTATCGTTTGCATTGTGACAAAGTTCCAACTGTCTGAAATGAAGGTAAGTATTGCACTTTCTCAAGTTTCTGAACTGCAAAATGTATTACTACCTACCCGATAGTGAGTCGAAAGAATGAATAATAAGAGGTATAACCTACTTGGTTCAAAGTAAGAAAAATACAAGTAAAATAAGTCAATAAATAGTACAATCAAAATAAGACTTGTTTAGTCTAGCTCCGTTAAATATACTCTATAGAAAAAGCTCTAGAGGACTCCTACGCTGTAATAACAAAACCTTACAGATAATGAGTTCTAGGTTCTAGGTTTTTGTAGAGCTTTACAGAAAAATCACGTACCTACTCGTGTGTACCATAAATATAATAAAAGTTGAAGAAAAATATGTTCGTATCATAATAATATGTTTATATATATCATATTTATCATTGGAATACACTCACTGGTAATAATACAGCCTACAAGGTCGTCATTGTATACGCAAACTCGATAGTGTTACAGCGGCCCCGCCGGCGGGGTCGAACACTTGCATTCACACCCGGCACCCGGCACGAGTTGGACCAATCCGCAGGAAGCTTCTGCGTATCCTTGCAACAAAATCGTCTTAAAACACGTGACGGCCCGAGCCGAGGCGCGATCCCTACTCTGAGCCCTCGAGTCAGTCAGGGCTAAAAACCCTAAACAAAATATAGGCTTTGAAGGTTCTTATCTGGAGACTCGCCACGGGTTTTGCAGTAAAGGTCCCCAGCTAGTCAACTGCGCTTCAGCATTCAATTCTAAAAAATGCACCTTCTAGCACTTTCTACGCTCATTGTAAGTACAAAAAATGAGTTATTATTACTAGAAAATACTTGCAAATAAACCTACAAATTTATGCTGAAACTAAAGAGGAAATTCCTTACAATCAAAGCGTTTAATCACCTATAACGGAATGCCGCAGCTAATAGGACCCGCCCGATACCCGCCGACACTACCAGCGCAATTAAAACTGCCGACTCTTCCGCCGATATTACGACACCTGGACTGTGGACTGGGAGCCACTGCTGGATTCCAAACACATCATAGTTTATTAGTTACTAGCTGTCCGCCCCGGCTTCGCACGGATCCCTTTTTTTATAGCCTATGTCACTCGGGAATAGTGTAGCTTCCCAACAGTGAAATAATTTTTCAAACCGTCCAGTCGTTTTGGAGCCTATTCAATCCAAACAGACAAACTAACAAACAAACCTTTCCTCTTTATTATATTAGTACAGAAGTATAGAAAAAGGCCGAGCCATGTTCTCAAAAAATAGGTAAATAAATAAAAAAATAGTTCTGTATTTTAGGGGTTACTCACCTACCCAAATGGTGAAAGTATATAATTATGAGACTATTACTAAGACATCGCCGAATTAGATTTAACAACAAATACTGAATAAGATAATAAAATATATATTCTATAGATAAAAGCAGTCTCAATATTATCGAGTATCGCTTATCTGTTGGATAATTTATTAAATTACCTACTTAGTTAACTATCGGGAGCGTTAACGATGTTTTTGTCTGCTAGGAAAGTCGCAAAACAGCTCAGACTTTATAGAACATTTCATTAAATTACAGTTAATATATATGTCAAACTAGCTGCCTGCTGCCATTATACAAACATTATCTTGACATAAACGAACACAACAGAAAAGGAATTATACAATTTGGTGCAGTCGTTCGGATGTTATGCACGTACATACATTTTGGTGATTCATTTTTATTTTATCACTTTCTTATTTTAATGAAGTATCCCTTACACTAACTCCCGCGCTATTTCGCTCCCCGTCTTGTTCGCTAGGAATTTTGTTCTATCTCGCTTGCGAATAGTTCCGGCAACTTTGTTTGGATTAAAATTAAGGGTCCGTACCGATTTGTCGAGTGACGTCACGATCGCCATTTTTAATTCATCACCAATTTTCAACTTTAGTTAGGTATTTTAATTATAAATAATTCCACCAAGCTTCTCGTCTTGCGTAAAGTTTTTAATGCAAAAATGTTAATATGTTTTATGCCCTGTGGATACAACAGTAAACGAAATATGGCCACAACTGTGTTGCACGTCAGAGAGCTCGTTCCGAGTTGCATCCGCATTCAATTGCAGCAGCAAACATCAAACCGAGCTGCAACATTGTTCTACTGAAATTCATTTGGAATGCTCCGTAATTAGTTTTTAAAGGTTGAAGTGATTCTAGTTACAATACAATTTTAGGTTTCACTTCGAAACTCATTTACAATGAAATTAAGTTAGAGCATGCCAATTGTACGGCTGTTACTATGTCCATAATTCATTTTCTTTTAGTAAATTTTATTAATTAATTTAATTTAAATTGTGGAATACGTAATTGGAGAGACTTTGACTTGTTTACATATTAGAATAATACTTACAGACTGTAAATAAATGTAGACTTATTTTAATCGATATAACTTCTGATGCATTTTTTTTCTACGGGATTCGTCAATTTATTATAGGTATATTAAGTTAATAAATATATCCATATTAGAATGAAACAACTATTAACAGATTTAACTCGTGTATTTTTATTTTATTTTGTTATTCACGTTTCGGATTCTTTACAGTTTCCATAATCGTAGCACGACTGAGCTGACAATAGTCTAACGCTAAAGTCTTAAGTAGTAGTAGTAATAACCGCGAAGATATCAGAAATTATTAAATATATCCATATCCAAAAATACCAACAAACATAAAAAAAGACATAACCGCCAAACAAAACAAAAAGCCCGTATCCGTTACACATTGACATTTCTCACTTTATTCCAGTCTTAGATTACCGACAAAAAATAAACATTTCTTATGCTTACATTTATTATCGAACTTTTTTGCTCCCGAAGGTGTAAGCAAGTTTGGTTCAAGTCGTGTTGCGATATTCCTGAGAGGCTGTTTCTTGAGCATCAATCTCATAGTATGTTTGACGGATAAGTTCTTGTATCATATTTCTTTTGCGATTCCCTGGGCTACTGGCTGAGGTGTCAATACGGTTATCATAGCGTAACCTATAAAGCTTCCAAAATTATATGAAATGTTTACGTTCTATTGCTCGTAGCGAACTGAATTTAAACTGTGTTATTGTACTTTATGCAGTACTAGCGGCGCGCCCAGGCTTGGTACGGATTCCTTTTTTTCATAGCTTATGTCACTCGGGAATAGTGTAGCTTTTCAACAGTTAAAGAATTTTTCAAATCGGTCCAGTCGCTTAGGAGCCTATTCAATCCAAACAAACTTTTCCTCTTTATTATATTAGTATAGATAATATAGTAAGCACATATAATATAGTACTGTAGACCTAGTGTGGACTAAATCTACTACTAATTTTAGGAGTGAAGTGGGTATTTTGGATGCTTAATCGCAAGCGCTCCCTGCCAACCAACCTACAGTACAATAATATTTATATCATATAATAGGTATAATATTTTTACTAGGTATATCAAACATGCTTGCTGTAGGTAATGATGCTTTTGCTATGAGTTGCACATTGAAATAACACGGCACCCGTTTTAAATAAAGTAGGTAGGTACCACAAATATGGAAATTGTAATAAGAGTAATCAATAAATGTATCTACCTATACAAAAAGTGAACCTATACCGGTTTTAATAACTTAGTTATGATTTGCCAATATTTAATATATTCCTACTATTGCGTTGGTAACCTAATTTAATAGGTACATATTTTTGCGGGACGTATATTATTAATTGTGGCAATTATTAAAACGATCAACAATGCTCAATTATATATTTCACTACGTGAAAGAGTAACTTTTAGGTTATAACAAAATTCAAATTAACATTCCAATTATAAACGGCGCAAAATGTATGGATCTAAAAATTTACAACCATTTTCACATTCAAGCCCAACAGACTAGAAACGTAGGCGTCAAAAAAGCCTGATTCCGATGTACAGCAATTTATTGGGTAAAATCATGTCACATTTTTATTGAGTCGGCGGCTGGTATTATACAAACAATTATGAAAGAGTCGATAAAGCCTCGAACAATTTGTACATTTCAACGGTTCCGAGGCAATTTCCGACAGAATGCGAAATAAGAGCGGATTTCACAGAAAAAACATGTCTGTCTGCCGCCGACAGACGAATACTGGATGAGGTTTTATCAATAACAATAACCTCTAGCGAGAAAATAGCTTGACATATATAATTATTATTCTTAGACCTTAGGAAACTTTTGATGGAAGCATCTGAAATCTGAAACGTGGTTGAAATCTATTTTACTTTCATCTTAGTGAAATGTTTATTTTCTGAATAATTTCTAATGCCTTCTCGGTTTTGAAAACTTTACAGTTATAATATTCGTAACCGACTGAGCTGACGATAGTCTTACGCTAAATACTATGAACGAAATGTCGGCAATAAAATAAAAGACGCGAGTTAAATTCGATATAATTGATTCATTTTGATGTATTTTTTCTTATAGATAGTATTTTATCTAGATTTTATATTAAACAGGGTTGATTTAATGTACCTAATGTAGTAAGTACCTAGTAGACCAGATAATCTCTTTTTTATTGACTTCGAACAAGATGTATTAGCGAAGAGCCGTTTTGTAAAAATCATGTCATGCGCGAATTTAAAGAAATTTTGAATCTGTTGTAAGGAATAAACAAAAATTATATCATTGTGTACTTACACGTAACAAATTTCATTCTAAGTGAAGTTATTATACTTATTCTTTGTCTTCTTTCAATAAAGTCCACATCCAGCAATACCAACTCCCCGTCCCACGGGAGTAATTGTTTAAAATGCACCAACCGCCCGCCAGATGTCACCGCTTTTGTCGCAAAAAAATATACAATAAGACCGGACCGAAATATACAATAAGCTTTATATGTGCATATGACGTACGGACAGCTAATCTTCGCCCCCGCTGAATGATGCCATAAATATCGTGAGGTTTATTTCGAGATATATTTGGATGCGTATTTTTGTCTTTTATTCTAGAACAATCTTAAAGTAGGAACTATGTACAGTATTCAACACTTACGTTGTCTTTTCCAATAGACACAACGACTGGTTTTTTTCAATCAAAAATAATTGGAGACTTTGAAAGTTCGAGAGTGTGGGGCGGGACGTCACGTTATGGTGCAATTTATAATAGAACGTGACGTCACAAGCCTCCACTCTCGAACTTTAGAAGTGCTTATCTATTTTTTCTTTATCCAGTCGTCATCCCTATTAAGCTGTTATTAGATAAGGTTTATAAATTGGAATAAAACTATTGTAACGGATTTAAACTGCATTATTGTGTATCGACGTTTCAAAAAGTATATGGTTCCCATTAATTCCCATATTAAAATCAGAGAAAAATTTCATTTTAGAAAATAGGGCGCTTTTGATTTTGAATGAAGGTTCATTAACATTTAATTGTATTTTGTAATATTGATTCGGCATCAATTTCCATCGTGGCCATGGTCTATAAACTCTGCTAAAATATTACACAGCTATAACGGTGCATTTAGTGAAAAGTTTTTCTCTTTTTGGAACATAAAACTCGGGTGGTTCGGTAGGCTGCAGTATAATTTAATTATTTATGCCCGCAGTAAACGCCACGTTTAGTGAATATCCTTTTTACTGTTTCAATCGACATTCGCCTGTGAGTTTAACTTTCATTGCCTTAATTATTTGTTTTCATATTGAAAGTTTCATCAATTCATGTAATCAATACTTTATGCATTTTTATTCTTTTCGGTTAATTTAAACAAGACTTTTAGGAATGCTTATCTTAAAATCATCGTTCAAGAATGTTCAATAATAGTATTTTTCTCTTGTAATATTTATATTAAAGTTTTAATAATATTTCATACCTATTCAATCATTTATTTGCGTTATAGGTGCACAAAGATGTTATAATATTGTAAAAATATTAAAGAACCTTTATGGGACTAGATCAAACGTTGCACAAGATTGTTGTTCGCTTATAATTATATTAATAAATTTATAAAATAGTAGCGAATGGCAGGGCAAATAATCTGTAGATTTTGATTCCCTTGCGAGTGTCGAAAATTACCTTAAATATATTCTTAGTTTGTCTATGCCGGGGGAACCTTAACAGAATCCGAGCTACGCCCTTTAACTTTAAAAACTTATTTAAGGAAATAATAGAGGTAGTGGCAGAGTTTTCTAAAAAAGCGTTAATAATGTAAGAAGCGTCGGCGGTAAAAAATGTAATAAGTACACATATCACGGTTTGCGCTCAAAATTCTACCGGGTCTCTTCAGCTGAGAACTTCCCGACTCGCAAATTAAATTATTTATGTGTTCCCGCCGCGCCGGCGAATAAAATATATATATTTTTTTGTCTCCGGAATTTAATATTTTTCATTATGCCGTGTTTTATGACGTAGCTTTTATTGAATTTCGTTGGCGCGTTATTTTTGATAAAGCGTTGCTTTCCGCAAATGTGTTCGCGAAATTTAAAATTTCCCCGTGTAATAATGTTTGCCAGGCATTCGCGTTTATTACGAACGTTTCCCCGTAAATGGTGAACTAATATGCGTGAAATGGGAACACATTTTTTAGATGTTTAATTGTCATACGTACGGTCTACGACTTCGGGTACGGTACAAAGATTGTTATCGTTACATTTTTACCTTTTATATATTTGTTTTATTTATATTTAGATATTCTTGCTTTATTGAAGGCGGATATTATAAATACTTTAAAGCTTGAATGAGAGTGTGTTTTCAGATTTTATCTATACACTTTTGGATTACGATAAATAAATACTAAGAGAAAATATTATTACACAATAAACATATAAGATAATCAATAACATTAAGTAGGTACATAGCTTATTATATTGATGCCAATAGCACATTAGAACTAAGTAGAACTACTAGTACTACTAGTACTACTAGTATAGCAATCAAGACTCGTCGATGTTTGCAAGAATATCGAAACCACGTGACTCAACGACAAATACCATGTATTGTCCCGAACTGCCAACAAGTATTTGTATAGAGTTCGGGCTGCTGCCTCGCCCTTCTCACTCCGCAGCCCCTGCACGATTGACCTATTAAAATGTCATCGTCAGGTGACTATTTATCTCTGTTGTGGTAATAGATATTATATCGTATAATTACTTGTTAATGAATGTTTGTGCCTGAAGTACCGAACCGACAGAATTGACAGTGGACTATATTGCATGTCAATAATTAATATGACGATGTTGTCATCACAACTAATTATATGTGGACTAACGTCAAAGGGCTACATAGTATAATATTATGATTTCGCAACAACGAACCTGAAGGTTCGAGTTATGCACACTATCGAATTCCTTACAGCAAAACCTACCTACCAATAAAACAGATTTAAGCTAAATTTTTATATGCACTTCTAGTAACTAGTTGCATATAAAACGTATTAATATATACAGAAAACTCTTAAAGTTCACATGGACATATTAATAACGTTAAGGCCAAGTTACCTCTCTTACAATTATTCCAAGAATATAAGTCAATCTTACCGGGAAAACAGAAAATCCCCAAACAAAACTTAGTCAAAAGAAATATTTTCTCCAACTCCATTCCAGAGATCCCCACGAACGTAACTATAACCCATATGTTTCGCAGACACGATAACCTCAAAGCATCTCATGCTCGATAGAAATGTACAGAAAATAACCATCTATCTGTCGGTCCTAATAACGGCTGCGGGGTTGTATTATTTTATTACCAATCGCGATTGAAAAAGAGGAAAACGTGGAGAGGCGTCGGGCGCATTTATGGAATTGACGAGTGACGTGCGGCCTTGTTTTGAAACAGAAAGACTCTGTTTATTTGCACAATCTTGGTGCTTGCTTTGTTAATGGCTCTGTTATTACACGTTGTACAACTGTATATATCGTAGCTACCAAGGTGGTTTAATACACCGAAACACGCTCTAACGCCGTTTATAAAAGAGTGCCGATATATTTGAAGCTGACATGACAGTATATATGGTTATAAGTGCAACACGTGGGACTGTCTTGCTATAAATAGTAGACGGATTAAAATTTAAACAATCCTAGAACTAAAATTTTCTGATACTTACATAATTATAACACATTTTAATGAAACAAGTATAACGGATTACATACCTATATGCATGTGCGAACTGTAAAGTTATCGAAACTTAGTTAGTTTCGAGAGATTTACAGTTCGCACATGTAAATGTAGACTATCGTAAAGCTTTTGAAACGCTATATATATGAAATAAAAAACGCTATATATATAATCTTCTAATATATAAAATTTCCATGTTACAATGTTAGTTACCGTACTCCTCCGAAACGGCTTGACCGATTCTCATGAAATTTTGTGAGCGTATTAAGTAGGGCTGAGAATCGGCCAACATCTATTTTTCATACCCCTTAGTAATAAGGGTTGTCCACCCTTAACATTTTTTTGCCGGGCGGGACGAAGTCTGCCGGGACCGCTAGTATAATATAAAATAAAATACGCAATTAATAAATAAAATAGCGTAAATCAGTTATAGTTATTTTATTCCAAGAATTCCAAAAACTATTATCACCAAATTTGCTTGATATACGTATTTACATAGTTATATATTTCATTCATTACGGAAACTTCGACACAGATTATAATATTGTGTTTGTTTAATAGCCACATCAATGACCTAAATCAGTCATCCTTAATTTGTCTGCAGTCTATTCATTTATCGGCTATCGTTCATCGGCAAAACTTATTCTTTTTTGATAATCTCAACATCACTGTTTCCTATATGTACAAAAGTTCACCCTCGCTCTCAGTCATAATTTTTCCCCGGATAAAAGTAAGAATAACCCACATGTCCCGCATCTATCAGCTGTTCTCGGGTCCCCGGGATTGATGGATGGCCCGGGACCGGTATAATCCGGGGCCGTGACGATTTGTCAATACGACGACACCTTAGGGGTTCACCTTACCTATTTACGTATTTTCCTGTTACTTTCCAAAATGGAAAATATTTTGAACCTTAGAAAAATAATCATGGTTGTTGATTTTCTAACATGTAACATTACTTTAGTTCTACATTTTATTATAGCTAGGGCTTTATTCTAGGAGGGGAGGAACAGGCCCTCGAGAATCTAGTATTTGTGAACTTTTTATAGGCATTTAGCCTAGACCCGAATGGATAACCTAACCTACCCGGCCCACTCGGCTCCTCCCAAGTTACTCCTTATAGTAAGTAGTCTTTATTAGCCAGATAGCGGAAATACTAATTTAAACTGTTACTTTGAATTCCATTATTTAAAAAACAACCACAATTCTGTAAACGGACGAACCAGGTAAAGGTAGCTGGAAGTTTTTGAATGATCATTACTAACATTATGGTTTATAATCATTTCTGACCCCTTAGCGGTTATTATACATTAGACTGAAACAACTATTAACGGATTTAACTCGCGTATTTTTATTTTATTTTATTAGCTGACGTTTCGAAAACTTTACAGTTCCCATATTCGTAGCACAGCTGACGATAGTTTAACGCTAAAGTTTATGTAAAGTTTCCGGAACGTCAGCCAACAAAGTAAAATCCGCGAGTTAATGAAAAAATGTTAATGAAACAAATGTAGACGGATTTAACTCACGTATTTTATTTTATTGGCTGACGTATGCGTAGCTGAAAATAGTCTTATGCCAGACTTTAGCATAAGATTATTGTCAGCTGCTGGTTTTGAATGAGACTCAGATATCTTATATGTATTTAAGTATACCTATAGTACAAGCTTTGTCTAGAAGTAGATCATTTGGTGTAAATACTATGGAAGTGCGATATATAACTTAAGTTACCCGAAACACTAATTCTAGAAGTTACAAGTCCACTTACCCATAAAGTTCAGTAGCATCCCCCCAATTGTCGAACAACATAACAGACTTGCCAGTAACTGAATAACAAATCTCCAATTACCGCTCCTTACACTTGCGTCGCGTGCCTTATTTCCTTGCCGTTCCTCGGGCGGTCCTTTATTCTGTTGAACGCGTGTTTAAGTACGGGGCGCGTTAACTGCCTGTACAGTCTCGAGAGTACGGCCACGAAAATGGAAAATGGAACATGTGGTTCTAAATTAAGCGATATTTGAGTAATAAGTAGTAGGAATAATTTGAGAACGAAAAAGGTACTTATTATAAGAATGTTTTCGTGGCGTTACTTGTTGATGGTATGTACTTGTAATATAGGTATTTATATGTAAAGAAGCTGACTTAATGATTGACTTGGGCCTAAGCTTTAAGGGTCAGAAACTTGAATTTTGTACAGCGGTTCCGGTTTTAACGTAGGGGAGCACTTAAAAGATTTATGAAAATTCACCCCCTAAGGAGGTAAAACGGGGGTGCTAATTGTGCGCAGACGAAGTCACGTACAGAAGCTTGTATAATATTGCATTGCTTTGAGCTGGATATTAAATTTCTGGCAAAACAAGCAATTAAGCAAATAAGAAAATGCATTTAAAAAATGTAATTTAATTTGCGGTACCTCACGTCGTACGTCACGCCTTAAGTCTGAGACAATATAAATTATTATCAAAACATGTCGACAAACAAAAGTCTTGAAAGCGCTTTCCGCTAAATCAAATCTTATCAATAGTAGATTCCGCACCTAGGCCAGTAAAATAAAAAATGTCTCAGATCACATGTAGTAAAATGTGATCTGAGGCTTTTTTATTTTGCTGGCCGAGGTCAGTATACTATTTTTCTGTTCGACGAAGCCAGAAAGCGTCAACTTCATTTAGCGCAGCGGCCCGAAAGTTGGCACTTTTTGGCCGGAGGATAGGTAGGTACTTACGAGAGAGGTACGTACTTAGATAGGTACCTACCTACTTTCAAAAAGTATGAAATAAAAAAATAAATTAAAAATTTATTTTACTGGCCGAGGTCAGTATACTATTTTTCTGTTCGACGACGCCAGAAAACGGCAACTTCATTTAGCGCAGCGGCCCGAAAGTTGGCACTTTTTGGCCGGAGGATAGAAAAATATCTTACAATCCAAAAATATTTAAAACTAGCTTCTGCCCGCGACTTCGTCCACGTGGAACTCCTCCTTTTTTGCAGTCGGTTAAAAAGTAGCCTATGTCCTTTCTCAGGCCTCAGACTTTCTTTGTACCAAATTTCATTTAAATCGGTCCAGTAGTTTTAGCGTGAAAGCGTAACAGACAGACAGACAGACAGAGTTACTTTCGCATTTATAATATTAGTAGGGATTATTTCCGCTACACCAAAAGCGAAGCCTAAAACCATGTGTATAGTCCTTGATTAATCAACCTCGCGTCATTCTGCAATATACTTCGTTCAGTGAGTGCGGGGTCGACAGACACTAATTCGTACTTGCGAACTTTAATTTATGACTACCAACGCACCCCGGAATTGTTTTAGTTTGGGTCCGCAGTGCCTTTTGGACCGCCAACTTGAGTATTTTACGTCGGCCTTGTGATTTGATTTGTTGGTAATTTTTAAGCACATTAAGTAGCGTTAGGGTATTGTCAGCTCAGTCGGGCTACGATTATGGAAACTGTAAACAATCCGAAACGTCAAATAAAATAAAATAAACATACGCGAGTTAAATCCGTTAATAGTTGTTTTATTCCAATGTGTTCAACCGCAAAGGCATCAGAAATTATCACATTAAGTAATTAATTTGAATTTATGAGTACTTACCTACTCGTATCTTCTCTAAGTTATTAATATTTCATATACTTTTTCAAAATTTAAACCAATCTTTTAATGTTGTAATAAAACAATTAAAAAACATATTACATATAAGTGAAATCCATTATAAGCAGCAAAGGCATCAGGAATTAGGTATAACAGAATCAGATAAAAAAAGTAATAGGGATTTAAGTCGCGTAGTTTACTTTATTCTCTAATGTTTTAAAATCTTTACAGTTCCCATATTCGTAAGTGACCGAGCTTACATATTACCTTAATACTAAAATTAATATTTTATTTTCCATGACAAACTAGTACCATGTAACAGCTGAATAAAAAAAATCTACGCATATTTCCATCGTCATAGTAATAAATTAATATGTACAATGAATATAATGACAGCATTATATATCTAAGTTGTACCTACTCGTCACTGATGATGTAAATATCAAATTTCTTCTGTCATAAGTAAACTGATCAAAGCCTGAAGTAAACAAAGCAGGTAGTATACCCGCGGTATGTGATATGAGGAATAAAGCTTTCTCCTAAAACATGGAGGTTCTAATATAGGATAAGATAAGATAAGTATATGACATACCTTTCTTATTACTGTCTTACGTCATATTCGAGATTTGAATGCATTTTAAAATTTATAGTGTACTAGCTTCTGCCCGCGACTTCGTCCGCGTGGAACTCCTCCTTTTTTGGAGTCGGTTAAAAAGTAGCCTATGTCCTTTCTTAGGCTCCAGACTATCTTTGTACCAAATTTCATCTCAATCGGTTCAGTAGTTTTAGCGTGAAAGCGTAACAGACAGACAGACAGACAGAATTACTTTCACATTTATAATATTAGTAGGGATTTGGCTAAAAGCGTCAACAAAGGTATAATTTGAATTATAGTGTTCCCAAGTAAGCTTGCGATAACGTGACCATTTATTTTTTAACTCAGTACGGCGGGACATTGGTTTATGTAGGTAAATTAATAGGTAGCTAATGAAACAAAAACCCTAAAAATCGGTTCAGTTATTTAATAGCAAATCGGTTTGAAAGTGGGAATATGTCCTGTTTAAAACGGGACAGTTCCGTTCAAAACGGGGGCCGTCCCGTTGAAAAGGGGGCAGTTCCGTCCAAAAGGGGGTAGTCCCGTTCAAAACGGTGGTAGTCCTGTTCAAAAGGGGGTAGTCCCGTTCAAAAGGGAACAGTCTCTTCAAAAGGGGACAGTCCCGTTCAAAAGGGGACAGTCCCGTTCACAACGGGACATCTTGTCCCTTTAGGTTACGATCTAAAACTATGATTCGTAGCTCTTGTATAGTTATTCACTTTGATCCGGCATCTCCCGGAGGCTCTATCCACGCGGACGAGGGTCGACGGTTCCGCCAGCTTTAACATTACAAATTGGACAACTTTTACGTTAGAAAAAAACTACGTATGCTTTGTTATGCTGATGTACACGTCACAAACATTTATGTTAGATTTGACGTGATATATTGGAATAATCGTGTTATATCTAGTTTAAATCATTTTCATAGTTAATCAGTAAATTTACTGGTAAGAATATTATCGGAATAGCTAGAGCCTCTACCTGAACTTGACAAGTAGATGTAACTAAGAGTGGGTCAATAAACTATATTTTTATTGGTTGTAACCACTTTTAGTTAAGTCCAACCGCCAATTTAGGTAAATAAGCTCTTTCTATTCCGAGCTCTGAATATTATAGACGTTTGGGATCTTACTAAACGAATCCAATGCAAGTGTTTTACTGTGAAATTATGTTACACCATATTACATACAATACCGATATAATTCTGTAACAAGTACAAAAGCTACTAAAACTTTATGAAGATCCTTTATAAACTCAAACGATATTCCAGAAGTTATGATAGAAAACAAAATTCAACGCAGCGATTGTAAGTGAATAACGAAATAAAGCAATGAAAGTAGTAGTTTTACATGCCGTTGTTGTAGAACGCGTTAAACGGAATATTCAGGTAAGTAAATTTTAGAACGAATTATAAAGCAAGGTCCAGGAAACATTCCCGCGTCAGTCAGTGCAGCGCACTCCACAGGCGATTTAATTAAAACAACCCAAAGAAAATAAAGTGAGAAATTTAGCGCGCGCGAATTCACTAATGAAAGTTTTAAATGACCGACAAAAGGCAAAAAAACTCGTGACCTCGTTATTTAGAGGAACAAACCACCGCTGCACCTGGACAACGGCGCAACTTCAAAACAAGAACTCTGAAACTTAGGTCATAAGAGCGGTTTTGTTTCAGTTCGATTTGAAGCCGCAGCCACACGAGTGGTTACAGGGTGGGAACTTTTTTTAACTTTTTCGCAAATCCGGATCAAAACAATGGTTTGCGAATTTCATAAAAGGGTCCCAGAAAGCGTCGACAACAAGTTTGACAATGGCGAACGATCTGAACAATTAATCTTGCCCACGAATCGATCTTTCCAAACTTGTGGAGTGATTAAAATGTAAGCTTGATACTTTTTCGCGGCGATGGATTACTTGCCCTTTTTTACTTAGACATGCTTGGGTCGGGTTCTGATGTGAATATTTTACGAACTACTTAACGCTGAAGTTGGAATGATCAGTGTTCCATACATCACTGGGCGGAAGCTTTAATTTTCTTCAACTAGCTCCTTCTTACTTTAGGAGAATACTTCCCTATCTTACAGCATGGTATGGTATGGTCAGAACAACGCCACTGATGTTACAAGTTCTTCTTGACCAAGAACTTTGGGGTAAGTTCCAACTTAGAGCAAATTGTTAATTGATTTTCAAGTGTCACAAATACAATATTCGATTCAACACAAAGCACATATTATGTAGATAAAAATAATACCAACCCTTAGAGAGATTTTTTATTACAAGTATTTTTTAAATATTAAATAAGTTCTTTATATAAACTGTAATAATGGCGTGGGTTTTTGTTCTTTGATATGGGCTTTGTATAGCATTTATTAAACTTGCATGCTGGGTAGACGTAATAAAAAACCTTGTAGTTTTGAAATAAATATGTAAATAAGCACATAGGTTAGTAAAAAAAGGTTTATTCTAATAGAAACGATGCATCTCATACTGATCGGTGAAAAAGCCAAGTTAATTCGAAGCAAGACCGAGACACCCACTTTGAATTTCAAATGCCTATTCTTTGCAATCTTCTACAAATAAACTTCGGTCGCCGACTTTTTAACGATAAGTACCTACGTTGCCGCTCCACACTTTTACAGCTTTTATATAAATACACAAGTGTCCTTAAATATAGAGAACTTAGTGAATAGACGTTTTATATTCTGAGTACAATATGTTACAAACAAAATGATGTTTAAATATGTATATACTACCTATTGATACGAATTCACAAATATAATGAAAAGTCTTGTGATCTCTGTAAATTCTGGGGTTCTAGTGAAAGAAGGTTGTACGTACATGGATACCTACTACTTTGGAAAGACTTGTATTCTACATCACGAGGGCCATATGTCGCTTATAACGTTTTTCACTACACCGAATGTCTATTGTATTACTTGTTCTCTTCGTTTTATGTGCAATAAATAAAGGTTATTGCTTATTAATATGACCTTCAACTTTAGAACAGAATTTTGTCCCAAGAAGAATTGATTACTCCATAAACAAAATATATTCAGTACCATAACATTATTAAATGCAGTTTTGTTGGTTAATTGATCAATGGGTTTATTTTTTTAAGTTAATAAAGAAACGATAAATAGACATAATTTCTTGTAGCTCATTAAAAAAAAAAACACCGGAATGTGCAGTGATTTTATGTTGACTTTTGAAAATTTTACAATTCCCATCATCGTTGAGCTAACGATAGATTTGATATATTTAACTTTATGCAAATTGCATAATTATTGTGTAATGAAAAATCATTTCAGTCAACATAATACTCATATACACGTGAGTCAAAGCGAGATCACCAGAAAATATTCTATTTCTCCTAGAAAATAAAGAGTCGAGAAAACAAAAAGACTTGAATACCAATACAGCATTTTTTACAATCGTTACTTTGTCTTCAACCTTCTTAAGCAACAAACCTCATGTTATACAATTCTTGTATTAGAGCCGTATCAATTCAAAGACCCATATGCATGCAGGAATCCGCATCCTCAAGCCGGACTAGGTTCCCCAGATTAAACATTCTCCAGAATCCACACGTCCGGCGTCCACCGCATTCCAATCACAACTGTTTTCGCTTTGCCTTGTAACGAACTTAGCTATCTGATTTAATTTTGGAATTCTACGGTGACCCAATTTAAAAAAAAAAACGTTGAAGATATTTTGTAACTGGCCTTGATACCCACATTAATGAGTACCCACTCATTAATGTAAAGCGAGATATTATGATGACAAAAGTGGATGGCATTGTCCACATTGACACGAAATTTTTCAACATATTGCGGTCTAGTAGGTAAATGTCAAATTCTATATTTGTCGTTTATTTATGATAGCTTCTACCCGCGACTTCGCCCGCGTGGAACTCCTCCTTTTTGAATTCGGTTAAAAAGTAATCGATGTCCTTTCTTATTCTTCAGACTTTCTTTGTACCAAATTTCATTTAAATCTAATGGGTCGTTTTAGCGTGAAAGCGTAAGAGACAGACAGATAGACAGAGTTACTTTCGCATTTATAATATTAGTAGGGATAGACCCAGGCGACAAAATGTCGACAAATCATTATAGACTTGCTGCAAGCTTATGATGATTTGTCACAATGTCGTGCAGTATGTCGACAGAGTGATATCCTTAGTGGTCAAGCCGATAATGTAGATCAAGTGCGGGTAGTTCGAAAACCTCGCACAACTAGATGTTGATATCTTAGCCAGTCGTTTTCCGCAACCACGGCTGCAACGTCGCTTCCGCAACGCTGCTAATTTCGTTATTTGTTTACACGATTAAGCCCCGTTTTTGTATAGTTAGATATTGTGTATTTGCCTAAAATATACCTACTACTACTTGTATACCTACCTATGACGATTAGTGTCAATTTACTTAACTGGGATTTTTTTACATCTGCGAGCTATTCTGGCGTGCGTTGCATAAACTATTAAAACTACACGTAGGTATTCTGTAAAGTGATTCTGCGTGAGTAATAATACTTCACATATCAATGTTATAAGACGCTCGCCTAAAACGGTTAACCGAGAGAAGCCACGGCAACCCTAAGTGTATCAGATTGCTCGAGTTCTGCAATCGATTTTACGACATTGAGTGGATTTATGCCTCGCGTGTAACTACACCTGCTTTTACCTTAATCACTAAATATTTCAGTATGCTGTAGAGCTCGCCACCAAAAGATTGGGCAGTGAGAAATAACGCGCAAGAACTTTAAAGGACTTGAAAAGAATAGAACGCATTTTGTCCGCACACCAAACTCACAATTTAATCATATATAGTTAAGGCAGTTTAATAAATATAAGAGAGAGACAAAAGCTACTTAATAGTTTAAGATACAGATTCTGATTATAAAATCTGTATTCTAAGTTTTCTACATTTTAACGCAGGATTTAAACTGTACAGGATTTTTAAAAATTCGTCCTCTATGGAGATAAAGCGTGAGATGATGTCGCGGGCAGAAGATTATTATAAAAGACTAGCTTTTGCCCGCGACTTCGTCCGCTTGGAACTCCTCCTTTTTTGCAGTCGGTTAAAAAGTAGCCTATGTCCTTTCTCAGGCTCCAGACTTTCTTTGTACCAAATTTCATTTAAATCGGTTCAGTAGTTTTAGCGTGAAAGCGTAACAGACAGACAGACAGACAGACAGAGTTACTTTCGCATTTATAATATTAGTATGGATTAAGATGGTTAGAGATACCACGATTCAAAATTTTAAAGCCATGCCTCTTTAAAAACTCTGAAACTGTCTTATTTTTTGTGTACCTGTATAGAACAGAAAAAATCTTAAAACTGCGCGTTTATTCATTTCTACATCGCTGCGATAAGCTGTAACAGTATCCTTAGCTCGAGAATTGGGCGATATTCGCGTCACGCGTTCATAATTAATGATTCACAGACAGACTGAACTACACAAAGTCGTAAAATTCCTCCGACTGTACTGCGGAGGTATGATTAATAACGCACGATACGTCATTTACAAGCGAGTATGTTGGAGCATTGTTAAATGTTTGCTAATTTTAAACGGTTTTCATATGTGTGCTCCGGAACAGCTACAATATTAATAACTGTAGCTTTAAATGTGTGTGTTAAAAGCCTGTGCTTAAGCGATAGTTACATCTTACGGCTTGTTTCATTATGTCCATAGTATAGTTGAACTCATAAATTTGAAATTCAGAACACTTTTACTTTAGCTTCATAGTACCTTGGTGTGAGAATAAGGCATGTATTCATAAATAAAGATAATTATAATTAATAATTTCTGATGCCTTCGTGGTTACTACACATTGGAATGAAACTTTAACGGATTCAACTCGCGTATTTAATTTATATTGATGATGCTGATAATGATGATATAAGAAAATAATTGTAACTTATTTCGTAAGACATATAAATAAATAAGCAATCGGGTACTACAGTCGTCGGTCGACACTTGGCATGTCCATTTCTACATTATGTAAGTAGTCATATTAATTAGTGTCGTCGGTTTTTCAGTCACCATGACCAGACGTCTAAATTTGTGACCCCGACGTTATTTTGCAATGAGTGAGAAAGCAAATCTTACAGATGCTTTCTCGGGCGACAAAAACTTTACGCGCTATCCCTTCAGATAGTTTAAGCTAAGTCTTATCATCCCGTGTACGTGACATAACGGAAACTTAAATTGGATTCAACAATCTGTCACTTTCTAATGACCGCTAGACACCAGTGTCTGTTGCACGAAACTTGTACCCGCTGACATCTAGTTACAACTCGTGGACAGTTGTCTGTTTTAGTTGTGATAAGTATTAGCTACTTTGTATAACTTATCATACATTGCGGGCTATATGGTTGGATATTAGATAAACTAGCTAAACCGACAAACTTTGTTCTGACACCTACTATACCTACAAAATTTGGTGAAAATCGTTCTGTGTTCATGTTCCCCAATTCACACGGGATACGACGAATATTATTGTTAAATAAGTTGTAGGTAAGTGCAATAACAATTTATAAGAACATTAAGTACATTCCGTATTATATTTAAAAAAGTAGGTACTTACTAGCCATAATTATTTACTTAAATAGTATTGATTACGTTTGTTATTCCCCGCAATGTAAAACAAAGCCAAATTTATTTCAACATTGTTCTAGAGTTACTACGGCCACGGCCTACAGCGCCGACCGTCGCCTTCAACGTGTTTACAAACTTTCCATGTATCCCTTAAGTTTATCAACAAAACCCCGCTGCTATTTGTATACTATTCACAGATATTATTTCGCTGCCCCACCGATAGTTTTTATCAGCAAACTTTTGGGTGCCAACCCTTTTTGATTGTTGCTTCAATATAATACGACTAACAGTCGATTTTCACTCTTACGATTAAGACAGCAAGAAACGGCTTTCGACTGGCTCCTGTTTATTCGATTTTCTTTTCTTTTCGAAATTTAATAAAGGCAATGTAAAAACTGCTCCGAGTTGGGATGATCAACACAATTTCTTGATTTATTGTAGGCGTCTAATGTTTTTGAAGTTTCATTAACTAGGACGGCGATAAACCATTAGCATTTGTTCTGAGATCGCTGAGAATAACGATTGGCATTGTGAATACTAATTTCGATAGTTTTGTTTTGACAAACAAGTGACACTGTCTGTCGTTAGTCATTGTTTTTCGTTCCAAATATAAAGAAGTTTACATAAATGATTGTATTGTAGCATCTATCCTATTCTATTTCTCTTGGTTGAAGTTTAGGGCTACAGTGACTGACAACTCAAAGAAACCATCTTTTAAAAAATATTTTAACATATTCGCAGTTACAAACACCAAATATAACTATTTCTATGATATGCGCAATCATATGAAGTTCAAATAGTTACTCTTGTTTCATAAGGAGTCACACCGCACACCTAGATCTAAAGGTAGTTAACTCGGATTTTGTTAATTAAAACATCGATCTAGTCTTAGTCTTTATACGCTAATAATGGTCGTCCCTTTAATTAAAATTTATTGTAACTTGTCAGAACTCTGAATTTCGGCATTATTTGAGAGGCAGAAATTAATTTCCGCGTCGTAAGTATACTTATTGTAACAATGTCGACGTAACAATTCCTTAATTTCAAGGGTGTTTTAAAATTATGACTTTATGTAATAGCTGATTAGGATCATTTTGATTTGAATATTTCTGATGATATCGAGTATCCGCGTGGAAAATTATAAAAAACTAATCAACAATCTTCTTTTATATTACCGCGATTCAATCTCCCTTGAAATATAATATGTTTGGTATTGTTGGAGTAATCTAATATTATCATCTCATTTTCAACTTTGAATTCTTTAAATTGAGTGATAATTAATATCGTTATACTTTTATGCAAAAAGTTTGAATGAAATTCTATGAAATTTAGAACACCGATCAGATATTTTAATAGGTGTGATGTGGCTGATATTACTTTTGTAATATATTATTACAAGTATTTTTCTAAACATCTCTAAATATAATAATTTCTGATGCCTTCGCGGTTATTACACATTGGAATGAAAAAGCGAAAAATGAATGAAGAAGCGAAGCGCTAGTAACGCCCCCTATTAGGTTTTAATTGTAATGTATAATAGTAAAATATTTTGCGTAAAATGTAACATAAATATTTCATAATTTAGAAAAGGGTAGTTTTTCAAAATTTGTAATTTAAATATAAGGTAGTTTGCATAACTGTATAATTCACTTTAGCGTTAGACTATTGTCAGCTCAGTCGTGCTACGATTATGGAAACTGTAAAGAATCCGAAACGTCAGCTAATAAAATAAAATAAAAATACGCGAGTTAAATCCGTTAATAGTTGTTTCATTCCAATCTCTAAATATGTTTACTTAGATGTATCAATCGAAATTCGATCGATATCTATGGTTTAATACAATTAATTCAAATGATAATGATATTTGTACTACGACAAGAGTAGACCGATTCAAGAATCCACTGGGGTGTCGATTTTTTCTACGGCTATCTTGGTAGTGGGTACATATAACATTATCATCTCTATATATCTAGATTAGTAATTATAAAGTCGTGAACAAAAGCTCTCCAGCTGTATTCTGCACAACAACGCATCAGCTAAAGTTGGACTGCAGTTTGGCATATGATTTTTTGCAGTTTGGCGTATTCAGAAATTTTCCCAAAACAGTGGTCTCATGTTTTTGAATGCTTTTGAACTAGGACACTGAGCGAATAGTTGAATATTTTCAGTGGTAATTTTTTGGGCTTTTTTTCTCTGGTAATAACGTAATGTGTTCAACAATGGGTATTGTAAATAAAGACTGCGATTAAAAGTTTATTTTAGTTGCAACTCAATTTAATTAACTACGTTTGTTTTTCATTTAACTTTTGTGCTTTTGTGTATTTTGATTTAATTATGCAAGTGTAATATAACAATATGTTTTGTTCATTGTGACATAATTACTATCACTAGATATATGAACATGTAAATATTTACTATTGGTAAATTAATTTTGTTCATTTTTATATCATCTTCAATTTTTTTATATCATATATAAAATATAAAAATAAAAAATAAAAAAAAATAAAAATAAAAATAAAATAAAATAAAATAAAATAAAATAAAATAAAATAAAATAAAATAAAATAAAATAAAATAAAATAAAACAAAACAAAATAAAATAAAATAAAATAAAATAAAATAAAATAAAATAAAATAAAATAAAATAAAATAAAATAAAATAAAATAAAATAAAATAAAATAAAATAAAATAAATATAAAATAAAATAAAATAAAATAAAAAAAAATAAAATCAAATAAAAAAAAATAAAATAAAATAAAATAAAATAAAATAAAATAAAATAAAATAAAATAAAATAAAATAAAATAAAATAAAATAAAATAAAATAAAATAAAATAAAATAAAATAAAATAAAATAAAATAAAATAAAATAAAATAAAATAAAAAAAAAAAAAAAAAAAAAAAAAAAAAAAAAAAAAAAAAAAAAAAAAAAAAAAAAAAAAAAAAAAAAAAAAAAAAAAAAAAAAAAAATAAAAAAAAAAAAAAAAAAAAAAAAAAAAAAAAAAAAAAAAAAAAAAAAAAAAAAAAAAAAAAAAAAAAAAAAAAAAAAAAAAAAAAAAAAAAAAAAAAAAAAAAAAAAAAAAAAAAAAAAAAATAAAATAAAATGAAATGAAATGTAATGAAATGAAATGAAATGAAATGAAATGTAATGTAATGTAATGAAATGTAATGAAATGAAATGAAATGAAATGAAATGAAATGAAATGAAATGAAATGAAATGAAATGAAATGAAATGAAATGAAATGAAATGAAATGAAATGAAATGAAATGAAATGAAATGAAATGAAATGAAATGAAATGAAATGAAATGAAATGAAATGAAATGAAATGAAATGAAATGAAATGAAATGAAATGAAATGAAATGAAATGAAATGAAATGAAATGAAATGAAATGAAATGAAATGAAATGAAATGAAATGAAGAGGGTGAGAGGGGGCGAAACCATCATCATCACTCGCCCCAAGCCAACCTCACCTGCACGCGGTGCACCCTGCTGTCCAACGAACGAGGCAAGAAGCTACGCCCTGCGATCGCCAACCCGCCTGCCCAGCGTGGCGATTATGGGCTTTTACCTCCATGCAGGCACACCAAAGACCACGGCCCCTAGTTCCCGGCGGTCCCGCTATTCCTGGTCACGGTGGCGACCATGGTAACGGTGGGACGGGGGGTGCGAAGAATCCCCGGGCTACGGGAGGCCATCACACCAAACTGACCCTGGCGACGTACAACGGACGCACGCTACGGCTCGACTCGCATCTGGCGCAACTGGAGGTGGAACTTGAGAAGATTAGGTGGCACGTATTAGGGTTATGTGAAGTCCGAAGAGAGGGGGAGGACACCATATCTCTCGAATCAGGCCACCTAATGTACTTCCGAGAGGGAGACCAACAATCTCAAGGTGGCGTTGGGTTTCTGGTCAATAAGTCCCTGGCTGACAATGTTGTCGAAGTGTCCAGTGTGTCGAATCGGGTAGCGTACCTCATCATCAAGCTCACCGAGAGGTACAGCCTCAAGGTGGTACAAGTGTACGCACCGACCTCGACACACTCGGATGATGAGGTGGAGGTTATGTTCGATGACATATCGAGGGCCCTTCACTTCACTACTAAGACCCATTACAACGTTGTCATGGGGGACTTTAACGCTAAAGTGGGAGTACAAAATTGTAACGAATCGGTAGTAGGATCCCATGGATATGGGAGCAGAAATCACAGGGGGCAAATGCTCGTCAACTTCCTGGAACGCGAGGGGCTCTTCTTGATGAATTCCTTTTTCAAGAAAAAGCCCCAAAGGAAGTGGACGTGGCAAAGACCGGGCACTGTGACAAAAAACGAGATCGACTTCATCATGACGGACAAAAAGCATATATTCAGAGACGTCTCTGTGATCAATAGGTTCAATACCGGAAGCGATCACCGACTCGTCCGAGGCTCTCTGAATATTGACTTCAGGGCTGAACGTGTTCGCTTGATGAAGGCCAGGCTCCGACCAACTTTGCTCCAAACTATGATGGGATCTGAAACATTCCAGTCCAATCTGGAGAACCGATTCGCTGCCGTGGAAACCACAACTGACGTTGACCAGAACCTTGAAAATGTGGTTCGGATTCTCAGGGAAGAAGGTACGAGATTCTGTAAAATGCAACGTAATGGCAGGAAGTCGAAGCTTTCCGGAAGAGACTTTAGGGCTAATGAAGAAACGACGTGAAAACCCACCCGTCACTTCGTCAGAGAAACGGATTCTAAAACCGAGAGATTAGTAAACGCGTACGACACGATCTTCGGTCCTTCAATACTCTTTCGATCGAAAGAGCGATCGAAACAAAACCGGGGAGCAAAAGTGTTTGTACAATCTCTTGGAAGAAGCCACCTGACGAAGTTGACCACAGAAATTGGAGAAGTCGTTGCTTCGAAGCCGGCAGTCCTAACCGAAGTGGAAAACTTCTATGGCCGGTTGTACGCTTCGCATGCATCTCGACCTGATCCCGGAAATGAGGATTCTAGAGCCACTTTAACACGCCACTACAGCGAAGACCTGCCAGAAGTCAGTATTGGCGAAATCGAGATCGCTCTTGGACAGCTCAAAAACGGAAAAGCCCCTGGAGAAGATGGCGTTACAACAGAGTTATTAAAAGCAGGAGGTAAACCTATACTTAGGGAGCTCCAAAAACTCTTTAACGCCGTCTTGTTTGAAGGGAGAACTCCAGAGATGTGGAGTAGAGGTGTGGTCGTCTTGTTCTTCAAAAAGGGAGATAAAACCCTGTTGAAGAACTATCGACCCATTTCCCTTCTAAGCCACGTCTATAAGCTGTTCTCAAGAGTAATCACGAACCGTCTTGCGCGAAGATTTGACGAATTCCAACCACCGGAGCAGGCTGGGTTTCGGAGCGGATACGGCACCATAGACCACATCCACACAGTGCGGCAGATTATACAGAAGACCGAAGAGTATAATCAGCCCCTGTGTTTAGCATTTGTGGACTATGAGAAGGCCTTTGACTCGATCGAGATCTGGTCTGTTCTGGAGTCCCTGCAGCGATGCCAAGTCGATTGGCGATACATCCAAGTGATGAGATGTTTATACGAAGCCGCTACCATGTCCGTCCAAGTCCAGAATCAGCAAACAATGCCTATACCATTGCATCGCGGTGTGAGACAAGGGGACGTTATCTCCCCGAAATTGTTCACAAATGCAATGGAGGATATGTTCAAAACGCTGAACTGGCAAGGACGTGGCATCAAAGTAAATGGCGAGTACATCTCTCACTTGCGATTTGCTGATGATATCGTCATCGTGGCAGAAACGCTGCAGGACCTACAACAGATGCTGAATGATCTGGCTGACTCTTCTGTACGCATTGGCCTACGGATGAACTTGGACAAAACCAAGGTCATGTTCAATGAACATGTACTACCGGAACCAATTGCGGTACACGGCGCCGTTCTCGAAGTTGTTCAAAAATATGTCTACCTTGGACAGACATTACAGTTAGGTAGAAACAACTTCGAGGATGAGGTGGATAGAAGAATTCAGTTAGGTTGGGCAGCGTTTGGGAAGCTACGTCAAATCTTCATATCGTCACTCCCACAGTGCCTGAAGATGAAAGTCTACAATCAGTGCGTCCTACCCGTCATGACATACGGAGCCGAAACGTGGACATTGACGGTACGGCTGGTTCACAAATTTAAAGTCGCTCAGCGGGCTATGGAAAGGGCTATGCTCGGCGTTTCTCTGCGGGATCGAATCAAAAATGAGGTGATTCGGCAGAGAACCAGAGTCATCGACATAGCCCACCGGATTAGCAAGCTAAAGTGGCAGTGGGCTGGCCATATTAGCCGAAGAACCGATAACCGTTGGAGTAAACGTGTTCTAGAGTGGAGACCGCGTCTCGGCAAGCGTAGTGTAGGACGTCCTCAGGCAAGGTGGAGTGACGATTTGCGTAGGATGGCTGGCAGGAGCTGGATGCGAGCAGCCGAAGATAGAGCAAAGTGGCGTGCAATTGGAGAGGCCTATGTCCAGCAGTGGACTGCGACGGGCTGATGATGATGATGAAATGAAATGAAATGAAATGAAATGAAATGAAATGAAATGAAATGAAATGAAATGAAATGAAATGAAATGAAATGAAATGAAATGAAATGAAATGAAATGAAATGAAATGAAATGAAATGAAATGAAATGAAATGAAATGAAATGAAATGAAATGAAATGAAATGAAATGAAATGAAATGAAATGAAATGAAATGAAATGAAATGAAATGAAATGAAATGAAATGAAATGAAATGAAATGAAATGAAATGAAATGAAATGAAATGAAATGAAATGAAATGAAATGAAATGAAATGAAATGAAATGAAATGAAATGAAATGAAATGAAATGAAATGAAATGAAATGAAATGAAATGAAATGAAATGAAATGAAATGAAATGAAATGAAATGAAATGAAATGAAATGAAATAAAATGAAATAAAATAAAATAAAATAAAATAAAATAAAAATAAAATAAAAATCATTTATTTCAGACCAATAACGTCCATAAAATGAACTTTTCAAGATCCAAAAAAATAATTTATTTAGAATAATTTTGGATGGATTAAACACGCGTAAAAAATGTAAACGCTGACGATTCGAAAACTTTATAGATTCCATCTTCGTAGTTGACCGAGCTGATGATAAGACTAAAGTGAAAATTTGTGTTAAATTACTGTCAGCTCACTAAAGGTATAGTTTACTTTCATCTACTTTATCGAAGTTAAATCCGTTATAGATATTTTATTTCAATTAATAATTCAGTTTCAAAATACTTATCTAGTCTTTATCTAATTGAAAGAAACAAAAGAGGCCGCCTTTTGTTTCCGAGGTCTAATGATTTCATAACTCTTCAAATCTATTGAACTAATTTTGTTTACAGTTGATTACTATCAGACCTTACAAATGAGGCTGTAAAGCAAAATGTAAATGGGCAGTTTTAGCGCCGTCGTTACTTGCGACCGTTACGTTAAGTGTTGCCAATTTCCGCTCTTTTAGTGTTGCTAGTAATGGAAATTTGCGTTAAATTAGTTTTTTTATAACTTTTAATGTTTATGTGCCAATTTAAGTTTTAACTTGCCCATAAAGTTAATTGTTTTTTTAACGGATTACCAAAAAAAACGGTCGTATTACTTTATGATTCGTTTGATGTCAGAGGCTTCCTTTGTACTATTAGTAAAATAAAAAAAAAATAAGTACAGAATAGATATAATTGAAATAACTCACAACTGAAGGCTTGTCGGTTCGATGGTATGATCTACGAAAACAAAGGATTGCAGGATTCGAATCCTGCAAGGGGCAGATGCTAGTGTGATATATACAAGCATCAGTATATTGGTAAGAGTCCCTATCTACGAAAATAAAAGGGTTGCATAATAATTTCTGATGCCTTCGCGGTTATTACACATTGGAATGAAACAACTGTTAACGGATTTAACTCGCGTATTTTTATTTTATTTTATTAGCTGACGTTTCGGATTCTTTACAGTTTCCATAATCATAGCACGACTGAGCTGACAATAGTCTAACGCTAAAGTTTCTTAAAGTTTCTTTCTAAAAATACGCGAGTTAAATCCGTTAACAGTTATTTCATTCCAAAAGGGTTGCAGATTCGAATCTTGCTAGATGCAGATGCTAGTGTGATATGTACGAGCATTCTTACCCGAGTTAAAGTTGTCATATATTATTATGTTATCTGTCATTCAGTACCTACCCATATTACAAGCGTTAGTTGACACTCATTCTAACTAAATCGAGTTCCTGCACTATAAGTAATTTTAATTAATTACTACTGTGAACATCTTAGAGCGTTGCCATATCAAATTATGTTCAGAAACTTATTTCATTCGATATTTTTTTTTACTTTCGTCTGATGACACAACAGCGAAGAAAGATCTTACTTCGGATCTTAGTCCTAAATCAGTATTATAATATTGTGAAATGAAATAGAAATCTATTCGGCTACGTCCCTTGGATTCCATATTATACAAACCACAAGAGCTTAAGGACTTAAGCCTTTCCCATATTTTTGAAGGTATTTGTAAATATATTATAGTACCTACCTACTCAAATTCGTTAAAGTACGTTTTATTCTTGTAACCAAGTGTAACTATTATATAATAAAATTAACATATTATCTATGCTATTTCCAATTACTTAAGTTATTGTTATTTACAATATGGCTAAATAAGTAATAATCATTTAATTTTAATGAGAATTTATAATATCTAAATAGTACTTGATACTATTGAGATATTATAAATTTACAAATAATTAGTTGTATTTAATATTTGTGAGCGTGGTCGCCATTTTGATTTCTGTCAATATAAAAAGCAATGGCGGCTGCGTAGAGTCAGTCTTTCGTTGGCAGTCGTTTGATAAGGTTGTGAATAAACTACGTGAACATCAGTGCTGTTTTATTTCTGTAGTAAGTATGGTATCATTAAGATTTATATCTATGGTCGAGGTTGTCTATGCTGACTATTCTGTATTCTGTATTGTCATAACATGGTGATTATATCAAGATTCAATAAACGTGTATTACTAACTAATTGTTGTTTTGATTAACACGATACATGGCGCAGTCGTATAAAAAGATAACAGTGTTAATCAGAATCCTGTTATTAAATGAGCATAATGTCGTCATTTAATTTGCCGGATAAACTGGTCGTAACCGGTAACATCTCAGAAAACTGGAAGAGTTTTTACCAGGCATTGGAGATTTATTTAAAGGCGTCGGGTTTAGATACGTCAAAGGATGAACGTAAGATAGCGATTCTTTTAAACATTATTGGTGAGGATGGTGTGAAAATATATAATGGCTTCGATTTCGATGCGAAAGTGGAAGCGACATTTGATGAGGTTATAACCAAATTTAAGGACTACTGTGAGCCGAAAAAGAATTTGCTACATTCAAGATTTTTATTTTACAATCGCAATCAGGAGGAGGGTGAACCTTTTGACAGTTTTTAACTGATATAAAAAAATATCGAAGGATTGTGCATTTGAATCTGTCGATGAAAACATTAGAGATAGAGTTGTTTTTGGAACGAATGATATAGAGACACAAAGGAAAATAATTGTAGAAGGTAATACGAACTTAAAAGAAGTTATAACAAAATTACGATTAGCGGAAATAGGCCGCAAACAAGCCGACACGGTTCTGGGAAAGGTTGTGGATAAAGTTCAAAGAGAGAAAAATAGAGAACCAAAATTAATTAAATGCAAATGGTGTGGATTACAGCACCAAAGAAAGTTGGAATTATGCCCGGCAAGAGGCAAAGTGTGCAACAAGTGTAAGAAACTGAATCATTTCTCTTTTGTGTGTTTCTCAAAAGATGTTCAAAATGTGCAGGAAGGTGGAGATG
Source organism: Polylopha cassiicola (assembly GCA_038024825.1). NCBI lineage: Eukaryota > Metazoa > Arthropoda > Insecta > Lepidoptera > Tortricidae > Polylopha > Polylopha cassiicola. The sequence goes on along the minus strand of CP149052.1, from coordinate 4,691,750 downwards.
ATAATAGTGATGTTGAATTTTACTGTGGAGGTGTGAAGGTGAGTTCTATGGACTGGTATGAAACATTAGTTATTGAAAATGCTAAAAGTTACAGATTCAAGTTAGATACAGGGTCAGATGTCAATTTAATACCAAGGAATATTTTTGTACAACTGCAAAAGATGCGTAAATTGGTTTTAGAAAACTGTAAATTTAAATTGAGTGCATATAATAAAACAAGTATAAAAGTGTATGGCTCTATTTTATTAGAAGTGAAACTTAAAAGTAAATCTATATTTTTGGATTTTATTGTAACAGATGAACGTTTTCAGCCAACTTTAGGTAAGGATGCTTGTCTTGTTTTAGGATTAATTGAGAGGAAAACAATAAGTACAGTTGATGTCAGTCAAGTGGATTTTCAAAAACAAAATATTGTAAAAGAATTTAAAGATGTCTTCACAGGTACAGGTAAATTTCCAAGTGAATATCAAATATTATTAAAAGAGGGCTCTGAGCCAGTGTCAAAACCACCTCATCGTGTTCCTATTAAGCTTAAAGAAAAATTAAAGTTAGAACTTGACCGATTGTGTGAAAGAGGTATTATTTCTAAAGTTGATACCCCTACTGAATGGGTGAATAGAATTGTAATTGTTGAAAAAGATGATGATGCCATTCGATTGTGTTTGGATCCTCGTGACTTGAACAAATGTATACTAAAAAAATATTTTGAAATACCTACAATGAATGATCTTAAAGCCAAACTCAATAATGCAAAGTATTTTTCTGTCCTGGATTTAAAAGAATCTTTTTGGCAAATTGCTCTCTCAGAATCTAGTAAAAAAATATGTACATTCTCAACTGTGTTTGGTACATATCAATTTAATGTTTTACCATTTGGTCTTGATGTCTCCGCTGAAATTTTTCAAGAAAATTGTGAAAATTGTTTCCGGGATATTGATAACATGTTTTTTATATATTGATGATTTTTTAATATTTGGTGAAACTAAAGCAGAACATGACAAGGCATTGAGAAAGGTATTGACACGGGCCAGGGAATTAAATATAAAATTTAATGTAAAAAATTTCAGTACTTACCAGAGACAGTTAAATATTTTGGTCATGAAATTGTGAAAGGATGTTTGTTACCAGATAAATCTAAAATAAAGGCCATCATGGAATATGATGTGCCTAATGACAGGCAAAGCCTACAAAGATTTTTAGGGATGATTAATTATTTACGTGAATTTATACCTAGATTATCTGAAATAACAAGTCCATTGAGGGAACTTCTGAAGAAAAATGTTGTGTTTGAATGGGGTTTGATTCATGATAAATGTATAGAGACATTAAAGAATATATTAATTAGCCCTCAAGTATTAAGAAATTTTGACCCAAAATTGCCATTAATGATTCAGACAGATAGCTCAAAGAATGCTATTGGTTGTGTGTTATTGCAAAATAAACAACCAGTGGCTTTTGCATCTAAAAGTTTAAGTAGTACAGAATGTGAATATGGTCAAATAGATAAAGAATTTCTTGCTATTCTTTTTGCTTGTAAAAAGTTCCATTATTATATATATGGCAGGCATACTTTAGTTCAAACAGATCATTTACCATTGGTTGCATTAATGAAAAAGAAATTCATTGTATTTCATCACAAAGATTACGAAAAATCAGATTAAAATTAAGTATTTATGATATTGAGGTTCAATATGTGAAAGGTTCTTTGATGTTGATAGCAGATGCAATCAGTAGGGCATCATCTAAGGCTAATTCTGATACTTTAGAGAAATCTTTGGATAAGGTAGTTCATACAGTAAATGTAAGTGATTGTTTGCTCTCTGAAATTAAAAGGCTACTGTTAATGATGTTTCTCTAAAAACAATTATTGAATATTGTAAATTTGGTTGGCCTACAGCTATAAATAAAGTTCAAGACAATGTTAAATGTTATTGGAAACTAAAGGAACTAATTTTTTTTGAGAATGATTTATTGTATTTAAATCATAAAATTATTATTCCATTGTCAGTTCAGGGTTTAGTGTTAAACAAAATACACTGTTCACATTTTGGTATAACAAAAACTGTTGGTAGAGCTAATACTTTATTTTATTGGCCAAATATGAGAAATGACATTATATCTCTTATTAGTAAATGTCGACTTTGTGAGAAATATAGTGTTAATAAAACAAAAGAACATATGATTTTGGATGAGATGCCTAAGCTCCCATATCAAAAAATTGGTTGTGATTTTTCTTAATTTTGCAAATGAAAATTATTTGATTATTGCAGATTATTATTCAAAGTGGTTTGATCTTGTTAGGGTAAATTCCATGTCTGCTGCAGTAGTTATAGATATTTTAAAAATATATTTTCTACTCATGGCATACCAAAAAATTGTAAGGGCTGATAATATGCCATTTAATTCAATAGAGTTTAGAAAATTTTCAAAGGAGTGGGGATTTACAGTCATAACTTCAAGCCCTTTGTATCCTAAATCCAATGGTTTTATTGAAAGATTAGTTGGTGTTGCGAAGAGTATTTTAAAAAAATGTAAAGAGGATAAATTAGACCTATATTTGACTATTTTGGAATATAGAAATAGTCCAGTTATGGGCTCTCCATATACACCTACTCAATTGTTATTTAGTAGAATAACTAGAACTGTATTACCAGTGCATGATAAGATATTGTATCCCAAGATAGTTAGTGATTTTAAGATTTATCAAGAAAAAAGAAACATAATTAATAAAAGAAATTATGATAGATCTGCAAAGTTTTATGACTATGATTTTAAAAAAGGGCAAGATGTTGTATTTAAAAAAGAAAAATTATGGGAACCAGCAAGAGTAGTTGATTCTCACAGTTCTCCAAGGTCATTTATAATTAAAGACAACAATGGTACTCTTCTAAGAAGAAATACTTCTCAATTAAAACCTTCTCTCAGTTCAAGTTATCATAAAATAAGATCTTTACCTGTAGAAATTAATTCTTTTAATTATCCTCTAAATAATACTTTGGAAAGCTCTGAGACTCCTGTTACTCCTATACGACCAAGGCGCACTTGTAGAGTACCTACTTATTTAAGTGATTATGTTTTAAATTAAAAGGGGAGATGTAGTAAGTATGGTATCATTAAGATTTATATCTATGGTCGAGGTTGTCTATGCTGACTATTCTGTATTCTGTATTGTCATAACATGGTGATTATATCAAGATTCAATAAACGTGTATTACTAACTAATTGTTGTTTTGATTAACACGATACAATTTCTGAGTAACAACCTCAGAAGTGGGATTAAACTGCAAAATCTTCTACGATTTTGCCCAGCGCCTACAAAGTGTAAGTACTTTTCTTTATTGACTTGATATTATAACAACGAAAAAAACAACGATCTGTGTTTTAAAGTATTTCAGGCCATTAATATTCTTAACTTTTCTTTTTTTAAAAAGTGCTTTATATCTTTTGCCTATTTTACTTATGTTCAATATCTGATTAGTGATTACCATTATGGAAGGTTACGCTAATAATATAATTATATTGCTTGCTAATACACAATCATAGAAGTGAATAATTGTCTTCTATCTAAGTTAATTTACTTTTGCTTTATAATTTAACACGTGGGCTTAAGACATAGACACCACAATTCAAGAACAATAATAATGAAGATAACTATTACGTAATATTAACACGTGGTAGGTTGTGCATGTTTAATTTAACCGTCGTTATCTACTATGTGTATGTTCATATAGTTCCGTAACTAACCTAGCCAGGGCTACTCTCTGGAGGTTATTTCCTACCTAACCTAGCCAGGGCTACTCTCTGGAGGTTGTTTCCTACCTAACCTAGCCAGGGCTACTCTCTGGAGGTTATTTCCTACCTAACCTAGCCAGGGCTACTCTCTGGAGGTTATTTCCTACCTAACCTAGCCAGGGCTACTCTCTGGAGGTTATTTCCTACCTAACCTAGCCAGGGCTACTCTCTGGAGGTTACTCATTACATAACACGGACCTAATTTTTACGATATATATATATATATATATACATATATATTCTGTTTGTTCTTTACCTATTATTAGGCATGTAAATTACAGCCGTTATAAATACTTTTGATTTTGAAGATAGCGACTTAAACAGTATGCTTTGTCTAAGTTCCAGATGCCAAACACTGTGGATAAACAGGGTGCTAATGCACCGCAGGTTGACGGTACTCCACGTCAAAGCAGGCGACGATCCAGGAGACCTCGTGAGCGGCGCTCGAGGAGGCACGCCGCATCACATTCACGAGGTCGGTCACACTCTCACTCACCACGTCATAAGTCTACCTCAAGAAAATCTCGTAAAAGGTCACGTCATGATAAACGATCTTCTAGGTCGTCAACGTCCTCGAGTAGTAATAATGAATCGGTTACTCGTAGAAAACGGTCTAGAATCACAAACCATGTAGAATTTTTCGAACAATTTGTAAATGCCATGCAGAGTTTTAAAAACGGCCCTGATCGTAATGATAAATTCCCAATTTTAAATGTAGTTCCTGATTTTGATCCCATGCAAAAAGAGCAGACGGTTGCCGCGTGGATTAGGAAAGTAGAGGAATGTGCACATATTTATAATTGGAATGATAAGCAAACCATTCATTACGCTTTACCTAAGCTTTGTGGTGTAGCCAAAGTTTGGTACCAGGGTCTGCCGTCGGTTCTGTTTTCTTGGGATGAATGGAAAGTAAAACTGTCAGAATCGTTTCCATCGAACGAAAACTATGCAGAACTGCTTACAGAAATGTTAAATAAACGCGTAAAATTCGGAGAAGCTTTAGAGATGTACTACTATAGTAAATTAAATTTGTTAAATAGATGTGCTATTACTGGCAAAAATGCAGTTGATTGCATAATTTTCGGGATCGAGGATCGTGGCATACGTTTAAGCGCGCAAGCAGGTCAATTTACTGAACCTGAACAATTACTAAAATTTTTCAAAACTGTTAAAGTCGGGCAAGGTAAAGACACAGAATTTAGAAATAGAGATAGAAAGATAGTTCTTAACACAGGAATTTCGGAAGCGGGGAAGACAGCTAAAGTAGATACTAGTGTAAAGTGTTATAATTGCAATGAGACCGGGCACACATTTTATAAGTGCAATAAACCGGCTTTAAAGTGTACCAATTGCAAATGGAGGGGCCACACTGCCGACTCTTGTCCCAAGTTAAAAGGCCAACCTAACAACTCAACTGTTAAGGCAAATGAGACTCCACAAGTAATGAACGTTTGTAACTCCAGTAGCAAAATTACAAAGTATAAAATACCGGTAAAGGTTAACGGCACCACTATAATGTCACACATTGATTTAGGCAGTGATTGCACTCTAATGCGTTTATCTGAAGCTAAAAAGCTTGATGTTAAATGGCAAGCTGTCGATTCCCCGGTTCTGAAAGGACTAGGTAACGTACCTTATAGACCAATAGGACTCTCTCATGTTACTATAGATGTTCAGGGAGTTATTGAGAAAGAAGTAGAGGTCTTAATCGTAGACGATGATTTGATAAGCCATCCTATTCTGATTGGTCATACTTATACGGAGAGACCTACGATTGCAATGATTAAAACCTCAAGCGATTTAATTGTAAAAAGATCTCCAATTAAATTAGACGATTGCAAAATATCATTATTTTCCGTAAATTCTAATAATCTTACTCCAGATGGGCTGTCCTCTGTTACTGTAAGTTCAGACTCTAATTACTCCGGTACAATTTACGTGAATGGAACCGTGAGAAGTCCTCCAAATCAAGAACACTTTCTCTTGCCAGGAGACTATGAGCTCACTAATGGTAAAGGAACGTTATTAATACAAAATTTGTGCACTAAAGCAGTAACGCGAGCACATGCTCAACAAACCCAGCATGCCATCACGAAAGACCAAGCGTCAACTATGGTTATAAATTTCGCGGATGAATCAGTATTAAACTGTGGTGATATCACCGTGGATCAGAAAAATAAACTTATGGATTTACTTGATAAATATAAACAATGTTTTTCATCGAATTTACATGAATTGGGTTTTACTACAGCCACAGAAATGGTGATTCATCTGAAAGATTCGGAACCTGTTGTATACAGACCATATAGATTGTCTTTTTCAGATAGGCAACTAGTTAGGGGTATGGTAAATGAAATGCTAGATTGTGGGATAGTTAGGGATTCATGTTCACCATATGCTAGTCCTATAGTTTTAGTACAGAAGAAATCGGGTGAAAAGCGTTTGTGTGTCGATTACAGAGCTCTCAACAACAAGACTATTAAAGAACATTACCCTTTGCCTCGTATCGAGGATCAGCTTGACCTTCTGTCTGGTAGTAATATCTTTATTTCTCTGGATTTAGCCTCCGGCTATTACCAGATCCCAATCGCAGAGGATTCGCGAAGTAAAACTGCCTTTGTTACTCCCGATGGCCAGTTCGAGTACACTAGAATGCCGTTTGGTTTAGTCAATGCACCTTCGGTTTTCCAACGTGCCATAAATAAAATACTTAACCAAGCAAAAGTCAAATACGCGCTCGTATACATGGACGATGTCCTTATCCCGGCTCAAACATTTGAGGAGGGCTTGTCACGTTTGGAAGAAGTTCTAAATTTACTCAAAGAAGGCGGATTAACATTAAAACTAGAAAAATGTAAGTTTTTCTTTAAAAAAATTGATTACCTAGGGTTCGAAGTCAGTGCTGAAGGTATCAGACCGGGGACGCTTAAAACTGATGCCATATCTAAATTCCCAACACCCCAAAATGAACACGATGTTAGGCGTTTCATCGGATTAGGAAGTTTTTTCGGCGATTTATTAAAGGCTTCGCTATATTAGCAAAACCTCTAACGTCTTTACTAAAGAAGGAAGTAAAGTGGCATTGGGGTAGGGAGGAGCAGGATTCTTTCGACGCTATTAAGTCTAAACTCACTCAAAGACCTGTACTCGCATTGTATAACCCAAATGCAGAAACCCAACTTCATACTGATGCCAGTAAGGTAGGCATAGCAGGAATCCTGTTACAAAGAGATCAATTTGGCACATTTAAGCCAGTGGCTTACTACAGTCGCCAGACGAATAAGGACGAACAGCAACTGCATTCGTTCGAGCTGGAAACTTTAGCAGTTATAGCATCTCTTAATAAGTTCAGGGTATATCTGCTAGGAATACATTTTAAAATTTTAACGGATTGCAATGCTCTTCGAACAACGCTTACTAAGCGTGACCTAATACCTAAAATTGCCCGTTGGTGGATTCAATTTCAAGAATTTGATTGTAGTATCGAACATAGACCAGGTGACAAAATGACCCACGTAGACGCTTTGAGCAGGCATGCTATCCCCAATGATGACGTTGAAAACCGTGTTCTAGATATTCTTTCGATAGGTTCAGAGGATTGGATTGCCACAGTCCAGGATAGTGACGAAGATATTAAAAATATTAAGAACGTTCTTTCCGACCCAAATTCTGAAAAAACAGTAGATATAGTTAAAAATTACAAAATTAAAAATGGTAGAGTTTTTCGAATTTTAGATTCCGATACACTTAGATGGGTAGTACCTAAGGCAGTACGATGGCAAATTTTGAAGGCAAATCATGATGACGTAGGACACTTTGGTTTAGAGAAAACTTTGGAACGTATTCATTCCATATATTGGTTCCCAAAGATGCGTAAGTTCATTAAAAAGTATGTCAGCGCATGCTTAGAATGCGCGCATCATAAAACACCTAGTGGTACAAAAGCGGGACTACTTCACCCTATCCCTAAAATTGACATACCATTCCACACAATTCATGCCGACCATCTTGGTCCCTTTAATAAAAGCAAAAGGCGAAATACATATATATTAGTTATCGTAGATGCTTTTACCAAATTTGTAAATTTAACCGCAACCCCTAATACGAAATCGACTACTAGCGTTAGAGTTTTTAGAGAACACTTTACTTATTTTGGCACTTCTACGAGACTCATAACCGATCAAGGTACAAGCTTCACAGGTAAACATTTCCAAGATTTCATGAAAAATTGCGGTATAAAACATATATTCAACGCGGTATCCACTCCACGTGCCAACGGGCAAGTGGAGCGGTATAATCGTACCATACTTGCTGCCTTGGGAGCAATGACTCATGACAAACCTAAGAATTCTTGGGATGATTACCTGCCTGACGTCCAGCTTGGCATCAATACTACCGTTCATGCCACGACTAAAAAGACTCCTACTGAATTACTTTTTGGGCGTAGAGTAACCAACCCATCTGAAGGAAAACTAAGTGATGTAATAGACGATGTTGGCAACGGTATGATTGATTCAAGCTTATCTGATGTCAGGCAAAATGCTAAAGAACTCATTGACTCTCGTCAAATAAGTGAAAAACAACGGTATGATAGTACCAAACGTGATAAAACATTTCAAGTTGGTGACCTTGTTAGGGCAATGAGAGCCATTCCTAGTCAAGATGGTCAATCGAGAAAACTAGAACCTAAATTTAGGGGACCGTATCGAATTAAAAAAGTACTACCCAATGATAGGTACGTTATTGAGGATACCCCTCTGTCAAAGAAGGGTAAACGCTATGAGGCTATCGTTGCAATCGATAAGTTACATCCTTGGCTTAGTTTTTCTAGGACACATGATGATAGTGATGGCTCATCAAGTAGTGATAAGGAAGGTAATGAAAGTAATTAAGATTGTTAAAGGATATTTTAACTACGATAGTAGACCGATTTGGTAAATCGTGTAAATCAAGCTCATTTAATGATTCTGCATTTTAATTGTGAGTGCATTAATATTATGTTTTAATATTTAGTTCATGTACTTATTGATTTATGAATGAAAGATCTATGAATAAAATACCTAGTCAACGGTCATTGACGCGATAAACTGATCGTTGGGGTCTCTATGTCCAGGTAACCGGTCAGTGTCGTCATGCCGTAGGGTATAGAATATAATAATATAAATATGAAGCATTGTATACGGTGACGTGGCCAACCATTCGAGGGGCGTAATGTGCCAGGGAACCGATTGGTAGCGTCGCCTTGTTAGTAAAATGACTGAACGGGGGCAAAGATGTCCGGAAACCGATCAGATACATTGAACCCATTCCATAAGTACTAAAACCAATTTGATTTATAAGAAGAATTATATACTTACTGTAAATTATATTAAAATGTACCTTTGTATGATTTGGCTTAGAATTAAGTAGCCACTTATGTTATTAGTAACGAGAGGGCTCGTTAGCAATAGTTAGAAGGATGGCCGAGTTGTAACCAAGTGTAACTATTATATAATAAAATTAACATATTATCTATGCTATTTCCAATTACTTAAGTTATTGTTATTTACAATATGGCTAAATAAGTAATAATCATTTAATTTTAATGAGAATTTATAATATCTAAATAGTACTTGATACTATTGAGATATTATAAATTTACAAATAATACGTTGTATTTAATATTTGTGAGCGTGGTCGCCATTTTGATTTCTGTCAATATAAAAAGCAATGGCGGCTGCGTAGAGTCAGTCTTTCGTTGGCAGTCGTTTGATAAGGTTGTGAATAAACTACGTGAACATCAGTGCTGTTTTATTTCTGAGTAACATTCTAGTGTGTTATAACTGGGCGAGTATTAGAAATTACTGCACTTATACGACCCCGTTTATGTGCTAAATGACAGCGACTCGGTCTAAATTAAACTACTCTGCATTTTGACAGCTTTTAAAATCGCGGTCGAGCTGCATGCTCTATCACTTCATATAGGGATGTTATACTCAAACTATATACGGTAGGTTTCACGTGACACACTTTCGAGGTGACGACTAACCGTCCACGAAATCGCCGGAATACGACACGTTCTGACAAAACTTCACGAGCGATGTTAAGTCTGTACTCGCGAGTTCAACGCAAACAAATTTAAATTCAAAATGTTATGTCGCCGTTTATTACTTCGGCGTGTCACATAAAACAGCGATTATTGGATTGCGAGTTGTTAAATAAACCCGCTGACTTTTAGTCTTCCAATTGCTCCATTCTTAGTTACCTCCGGAGTTCCAATTATATCATAAGAAACTTCACGTGCCGAGTTTCATCTTTTTGCATGACACGTAGCGAGCCTAATCACTTTTTGTTGAGCTTTAACGACGCAACTACGAGTCGACTCGTAACTTTCTTATCTTGTTTTCTTTTGATACGCGAGAAAGTTTTTTGATACATGATAATCCACTAGTTTTTCGGGTGCGTAAGTTGACTACTTTTCCAATGAAATTGGGGTTGTTTAATAACACTTTTTATTTTCCATTGAAATGTGTTCAGATTACTTTGTGACTGTTATATTCTGGACGCTAATGTTGGTGAAAGTTAGGGAGCTGATTATTAGTAATTAGGCAAAGAGTATTGACTAATTCACACTAGGTATTATGTTTAATTTAATTAGGTATGATAATTAGATTAAGATAGCGTACTGGAGTTGGAATAATGAAGATCGCAGGCGCGTCATATGGATGCAGATTTTGCTTCCACCTTAAAGCAGCATAACTTGTATACGGTTTATATCTTTGGTATACGCTGATATGTAGGTAGCATTTGAATATGTGCCAAATAGGTATTGTGTAAATAGGAATAACATCTAATTTAACATTCGAAAAAGATAATCGGTATGTGACAATAATAAACCTAAATTATAAATATATAATAATAATTTGTGTCAAGTTTACAATATTGCCATTTTAACAATAACATTTAATAATTATTATTATCAATACTTAGGCACTTGCAATAGCGATCGAATAAAGGCTTAAGAGTCTCCTTTCAGGAGTCTCGCCACCCGTCCGGTTTTGCAGTGAAGGCCCATTAGCTGGCCAACTGCGCTTCAGTATTCAGTTCGAAAAAAAAAAAAAAAAATAGCGATCGAAATTATCTAAACTTAACAAACATAATTATGTACTACTATAATTCTTAATTTAATGTTAATAATGAAAGAAGTCCATTTAGAATTAAACAACTATAACGAACTTAACTCGCTTTATTGTATTTTTGGTTTAGAAAACTTCACAGTTCCCATATTCGGAGCACGACAGAGCTGACGATAGTCTAACGCTACACGAGCTAAATCCGTTATTTTTCCGTACTGCAATGCAATGCAACTTATAAATCAGAAATAATTAAGAAGTCTTCTTGTTGGTAGAGAGTTCACAACACCCCAGGTCCAAGAGCATCATCAATATATCCATACACAGCTGCAGCTATTCTTCTGTATATCCTCTTCAACCGCTTAAGGGTCTTGGTGAAGATATTCACTCGAACTGTTCTTCTGTTAGTAGATGGTGCAGTTCGCTTTATGCACAGTTTCGTTCGGCGATGCACTTGGATTTCTATTGCTAGAGCTAGTGCTGGAAAAAACAAATGACAACGGTCAAAGATAAAACAATTGATTTAGTCCAATCCCTACTTATATATCTATCCAGTGGTGGCACCCATAGTGTAGTTGGAAGATCGAAGCCGCGCGTAAATTCTTAGGTGGGGGTTCAAGTCCTACTAGGGGTCTCGATTTTTCTACTCTTGTCATTGTACAAATATCCCTACTAATATTATAAATGCGAAAGTAACTCTGTCTGTCTGTCTGTTACGCTTTCACGCTAAAACTACTGGACCGATTTAAATGAAATTTGGTGCAAAGAAAGTCTGGAGCCTGAGAAAGGACATAGGCTACTTTTAACCGACTGCAAAAAAGGAGGAGTTCCACGCGCACGAAGTCGTAATGAAATTTGGTAAAAAGAAAGTCTGGAGCCTGAGAAAGGACATAGGCTACTTTTTAACCGACTGCAAAAAAGGAGGAGTTCCACGCGGACGAAGTCGCGGGCAAAAGCTAGTCATTATATATCTGAAAATTATAAATGACAAAACAACTTTGTGTTTTACCTATTCAGGAAAAATAATATATATTGGAGTCCTGGGGTAGGTAAACATAGATTAGTGTTTCACATAGAAATTACCTATTATGGGGGATAAATAGGTGAAATACTACAAATGCGATAATTGTAAACTACCTGAAATACTATGTACATAAAGTCACGAAGGTTCAATAAATAATACCTGCCAACAAGTGTCCAATCCCAAGCAAGCAGAAGGCGCCTTGCAGCATGTTCAAAGAAACCGGGGTCAGACCTTTAGTGGACTCCGCCTGTTGCGTCTGAAATAATCACGAATATTAACCGCCGAAAAAAAATAAAAAGCAACAAAATACAATAGCGCACTGAAAAGAAAAAAAATAATAATTTTGTCTTTTATAACGACTACCATTTTGTAATGTCTGATATTTTTGAAGTCGGTGAACCTCCTCCGTTTTTTTCGTCGGTTGATAAAATACTAGCTGTCTCCGGCTTCGCACGGATCATCTTTTTTTATAGCCTACTAGCTTCTGCCCGCGACTTCGTCCGCGTGGAACTCCTCCTTTTTTCAGTCGGTTAAAAGTAGTCTGGAGCCTGAGAAACATATCCTTTCTCAGGCTCCAGACTTTCTTTGTACCAAATTTTATTTAAATCGGTCCAGTAGTTTTAGCGTGAAAGCGTAACAGACAGACAGACAGAGTTACTTTCTCATTTATAATATTAGTAGGGATGTTTCTCGGGAATAGTGTAGCTTCCCAACAGTGAAAGAATTCTGAAATCGGTCCTGCCGTTCTGGAGCCTATTCAATCCAAACAAACAAACCCACCTTCTTTATAATATAAGTATAGACATATTAAGATACCTATCAGAATATAGGTGCATAAGATTGACATCTTTAAATTTGTACAGTTCTTTCTTTTGTCTAATACTTAACCGTAAAGATAACCGTAGTCTGACAACCCATTTACAGCTGCATATAAACATATTATGCAGCTGTAATAATCACATACGGAATATCTTAAAATAGTAATAAAAGAGCTCCTATATTCTAATGTCTCTTTGGGGGTTGAAATAAAAATAAACCCCTGCGACCTGTTGCGTCTAAAAACGTGAATTATTAGTGAATGCCTGGAGGAAGGAAATTGTACGTTCGTGCTTGCCCATTTAAACTTCATTAACTCCATTGGGTTACAGAGTAACTATATTACTTAGGTATTATTTCCCTACAGTTCAGTAATACGGAATGTGATAAATCACTTATTACAATGATATTACTTACTGCGTTTTGATTCTATTATACGTTCTTACACCATGAATAAAAATGTATTAAGGTACAGTCTTAATATTCGTAGCTGATGAAGATTTCTTGTGCTTAAGAATTCCTTTTATTTTTTTCCCCGCATTCACAAGTTTTAAGAAGGATTTATTTTTTCAAGGCAATCTAATCAATAGGTTGTACCTACGTCTTTAGTAGTCAGACACATTTGTACGCAAATTTGAATCTAGCGACAATAATACGAAGCTTGTTACAAATGCTTTCGCATTTTACGAAAAAAAAAACTGTATCAATATATCTATATATCGCTGCTTTTCTAGAATAGTGTCACAACTCGAAATAATTTGTTACTCCATTTAAGATTGTAAACCTTTACATATAAATTTCAATTCAGAATGGTGACACCTTTCGAGTTGTGACAGTATTCCAGAAAAGCAGCGATATGTATTAATATATTTACATAAAAATGAATCCCTATTATCCTTGGTCATACACATGTGTGCCTGTACCTAGTTTTGCGTATTAGAGTTGGGTCCACAATTTTGATTTATATAATACTAGCTTCTGTCCGCGACTTCGTCCGCGTGGAACTCCTCCTTTTTTGCAGTCGGTTAAAAAGTAGCCTATGTCCTTTCTCTGGCTCCAGACTTTCTTTTGTATCAAATTTCATTTAAATCGGTCCAGTAGTTTTAGCGTAACAGACAGACAGAGTTACTTTCGCATTTATAATATTAGTAGGGATTATCTTAATTGATGAATGTTAACTAATTACTTTGACAATACTTGAAAAACAAGATAGTATACTTGAGAAAGAAGACAGGGTAAGTACTTGAGAAAAAGGACAGGTACTTGAGAAAGGAGACAGGAACTTGAGCTCTGTGTATTAATACTGAATCTATTCACACCTGTGACGCTGTTCCCGTGGAGTCGGTATATTCAGAGTTTTCTTTGTCGCTCTCGCTGACCGGATCAGACCGTCTCGAGTGCTCTGGCAGGTTTTTGTACTCGTCCATTGTCATTTTTGCTATTATACCCGCTTCGAACAAGGACATGATACTAAAAAAATATAAAAATTGCTTTTACAAGTAGTTTTTGATAATATAAGGAAGTTTTATAAAAATAACGCATTGAAATTTACTTATTCACAGGATTTTACGTACTTTTACTTATTTTATGTAATGTTACATTATGTCAACTACCATATTTTAGAAATTTCAAGACTTAACTACAACTCTGTTCTAAATTACGATATATTTATATGTGTGGCGGCCTTATCGCATAATTCTAACATTAAAAAAGAAATGGCGGGGGCTTACAGCGCTTCGGAAAGACCATTATTGCGATGAAACACCGTAAGCACATCAGATTTTTAGGAAAGTTTTTAGATTAATAACCACAAAGGCATCAGACATTATTGCGATTGAGATGTTAACTTACACATTGTTGAATGTCTCCAGGAATGGACACCCAACTTGAAGAGCAATGGCTGAGTAGCGCGTGTACAGCTTCTCGCTTAGATGGAAATTGTGTGACCCTACGAGCAAACTAGTGTAGTACGTAAATTACTATACTGCGTAAAAATGGAATGAAACAATTACACCGGATTTGACTGGCGTATTTTATTTTTTTTGCTGACGTTTTGAACTTAACGTTTCCCATATTTTTACGATTTCAATATGAGTACATGTAATTTGACATAATAATGTAATTATATTGTATGAATTTTGGGAAATAAATTAATCTAATCTAATCTAATCTATTCGTAGCCGACTGAGCTGATACTCAACACTCACGACACGTCAGCAAATATAATAAGCAAATTAAATCCGTTGTAATCGTTTCATTACAATGTGTACCTAACAATCACAATTGCATTGTGGAAGCCTAGTGCACCTAGGAATATAAGTCAATCTGTAACAACCGCAAAGGTATCAAAATTACCTATTCAATGTGTAACAGCCGCAAAGGCATCAAAATTACCTATTTGGGTGATTCCACGTCCACGGGCGTTTCAACTGCCGTCAGTCACTTGCCCTGAATATCGAGGAAACGAGCTACATCAAGAATTACGTTTTGATGCGACGACATACTGCGCTCATACATGTTGTCAGAATCAATCGAGTTTAAATCTTATCGCAGCTTATTCCTTCATTATTCAGGGCAAGGGACTGATAGCGGTTGAAAACCCCGTGGAATCACCCATTTAACAAATAAATTGTTTATTTTACATTGGAATGAAACAACTATTAACGGATTTAACTCGCGTATTTTTATTTTATTTTATTTGCTGACGTTTCGGATTCTTTACAGTTTCCATAATCGTAGCACGACTGAGCTGACAATAGTCTAACGCTAAAGTGATTTATACAGTTATGCAAACTACCTTATATTTAAATTACAAATTTTGAAAAACTACCCTATTCTGAATTGTGAAATACTAATGTTACATTTTACGCAAAAAAATACTAATTAAAACCTAATAGGGGGCGTTACTAGCGCTTCGGAAAGACCATAATTACTGAGAAGAAACGCCGCAAGAAACTCAATAGAAAGTCATTTTTTAGGACACTTATATACCTATTTACAATTAAAAAATATTATGACATTAAAATTAAAATTATACAAAACCAAAGGCAAAAAATTAAATTAAATTAAAAATGAAAACTAAGTCTATGCAGTCTTCTGTCCGCTTAGGATTTGATGAGATGGACTACTGGATCCCAAGCTGCTGGAACGGACAAACCATCTTCCCTATTGAAATTCGGGTGTTTTTGATTTCAAATGCCTCGCGAATTGTTTATTTTAGCTTTTGTTTTACCAAATCGCTCAGTGTCATAGTACAGCGTCTCCCTCCCCCCCAGCACGGCGACGCGGCGGTGAGACAGCACCAGTCTCACGCCGACCTCAATGCTGCGCACGCGCTGCACGCGCTGCCGGCGCATCAGCCGCGCCAGGCGACCGTATACTCCTGTCCCATTCTAAAAATATATATATCTATACTAATATTATAAAGAGGAAACGTTTGTTTGTTTGTATTGAATAGGATCCTAAACGACTGGACCGATTTGAAAAATTCTTTTACTGTTCACAGGAAAGCTACATTATTCCCGTGTAACATCCCTACTAATATTATAAATGCGAAAGTAGCTCTGTCTGTCTGTCTGTCTGTCTGTCACGCTTTCACGCTAAAACTACTGGTCCGATTTAAATGAAATTTGGTACAAAGAAAGTCTGCAGCCTGAGAAAGGACATAGGCTACTTTTTAACCGACTGCAAAAAAGGAGGAGTTCCACGCGGACGAAGTCGCGGGCAGAAGCTAGTAGGCTATAAAAAAACGGTACCCGTACGAAGTCGGGGCGCATAGCTAGTTGTTTTATAAGCCTAAAATTTAGACACGTCTTTTTTAATATAGAGTAAGTTTTTACTGTGATTAAGCTTACTTATGAGTACCTATTTATAAATAAAAAAATTTTTAACATCTCTCTCTTAAGGTTTACAACAAGATCCGATGTCTGTTTAAAAGTACCTGCAAAATCGCCAACGAAGAGCTATGTCGTTCCACCACCAACTCATACCCCTTGTCCCTCATAGCTTCTTCCAAGGCTTGTAGGGTGCCAATGGGTGCTTCCCTAGCAGGTCTTGCTAAAAGGCTGGTGAGGTTCGCGGAGTACATATCCCCTATGACGTAAGTGGCTCCTAAGGATATGAGAACTGCCACCAACCGAGCCTTGTGGGTGCTAGAAGGTTCTTTGCTCGATGCTGTAAATATAGTAAGGTTTAGGTAAGTTCTTTTTTTGGCTTGAAACTTTACCCAGGTCCCGCATGAGTTTAGTAAGCTTTTGACGTTAAATAATGCATAGGAATAAACCTAGATTCAGATATTTTTCATACGAATCAACTAAATTATTGAATGTTATCTTTTTTCATAATGTATTTATGGTTTTAGTTAATGGTAACTAAAGTCAAAACAAAATTATATACTTTGAATCGAAAATACCGTTTTCCTTTAATACAAGAATATATATAGTCGATCAAAATCATGAAGACATAACTTTCTTTTAACCATAATTATGATATTAAACTATAGTCTCCCTTCTTTATTGTTGGGAGTAAGTACTATTGGTATAATAGAACTCTTACCAAGCGCGTGCAGTGCATGGTTGGTGTGCAGTGCATACCAGGCTGGGCGTTTCATAAAATTTTGACATTGTGCCTGACTTACATTGTCTCAAAAATAGTGTTGTAGTAAACCAACAGCAGTTGCTAAAGAGTGACAGGTGGTTCTTCCGATGTTTCTGCCACAAAGAAGGAGCTGCGATAACTACCCAAAGAGCTGGTCCGGTCACGAGTAGCGTGGAGAATACAAAAGGCCAGACCTGTTGAATAGAAATATAATTGCAACAATAAGAACGGCTAAAAAGATTTGACTAAAAATAGGAACCAACCTAGGATTAGGAGAAGGAACATAGGACATAGAACATAGAACGTAGGAGATACTTTTTATCCCGTTCCCGTTGGAATACGGTATTTTTGATCCCGTTGGAATAAAAAGTTAGCACGATTTTTTTTCTACCTTCGATACTTGCTATCCGTGTAACGGCTTCGCTTGCAATTTAGCGAGTTTGCATTTCTTTCACAGTTTATTTTAATATTATACTAGCTTCTGCCCCTGACTTCGTTTGCGCATGATATGTACTTCACACAATATCGTTGTAAAATATATCCTATATTTCATTCTGATGTGTAAGCTATATTATTGTAAAGTTTTATCAAAGTCCATTTCAATAGTGTTTGCGTCAAAGTGTAACCACAACTCATTTCATTTCTTTTTCTTATTTCTTTTTTTCATATTTTTATTTCCAATACTGAATGCAATTGGCCTCGATTACGATACATGAAGTGTAACTAATGTAACTCACGTGGTGATCACGCGTACTTGTTTTATCCCTACTAATATTATAGGTAAATGCGAAAGTAACTCTGTCTGTCTGTCTGTCTGTCTGTTACGCTTTCACGCTAAAACTACTGGACCGATTTAAATGAAATTTGGTACAAAGAAAGTCTGGAGCCTGAGAAAGGACATGAGCTACTTTTTAACCGACTGCAAAAAGGGAGGAGTTCTACGCGGACGAAGTCGCAGGCAGAAGCTAGTTTCAATATATATGTAGGTATATTAGAAATCATTAAAACGGTTTTGTAATAAAATTGTTCGTTGATCTTGGTGAGAATTGAGCACGTATGATTGCTCTTCCACTTCAGCAATTAAAGTTCATCGCACTGTCTGCGCCCGCGAGAATAAAACTTACATTGATAAGAAAATAATAAAATATGCTCTTAGATAAGTTCTCAGAGTCTTGATATTTTACTTAAATTTCAAAAATATACTATTCACTAGATTTTTAAAAACAAACATCTCTTTATGCCAGACCAGAGAGAATAGTGAGTATATACTAAAGTTCTGTAGCGAAATAGACATTTATGTCTTCTTCATGACATAAAGCTAAGTGGATTTATTTTTTAATCAGTTGTTTAGTTTTGTGTAATCGTTATGTTGTCTTTTCCTTTTTTTCTGTTTTTATTTATGTTACTTTTTGTATGTGTTCTGTTAGAGTATAAGTTGTGAAAATCCTATGATTTAAATAATTTACTTACTTCCCATTGAAAAGGTCTAATGATGGCGAGGGTTTCGCTTAATTTTGCTGGAGCATGCGTCAAAAATGCTCCGGAGTCGGCCAGGGTCAGAAATGAGAATTCCACAGCTTGGAGTCCCTCCCATGTCATCGATACGTCACCGAGGAAAAAATTAGCTTTCTAAAAAAATCATTTAGGAATGACACAACTATTTTAAAATTGATTTTACTCTTGTATAAAGTCCGTTGTAGTTTTTTCATTCCAATATATAGGTATAAACCGCGAAAGCATCAGAAATAATTGTACCTACATTTTTTTAAATATAATTTGTTTTAAACGTATATAGTTTTAAACTTATATTAACGGATATTGCTAATAGCAACATAAATGTCGATGCTAAAAATACTCAATGCGTAATTGTTCGGTCCGGTGTTTTTTATTTTTAACTAAAACTTATTTTACCGAATAAGCATCTTACGCGGGCATTCTCAATAAGAATTACTAAAATTATAATATTTTAAAGAAAAATCTCAAAAACTTACTCGCTGCCAAATTAGCCCAAGAGTGCCTTTTAAGGTTCCATTAACGGATATGCCAGAACCTTGACTCCTTTCAGGTGGATCGAAGTATTCATATCTATAATGAAAAGAAATTTAAAATAAAACAGATTAAAAGAGATGAAAGTTATTAAATGTATTAAAAAACAAGTGTTAAAAGCAACTAAGTGCCAGTCAGGCTCGCGCACGAACGGTTCCGTACCATCTTTACTAAAATTATAAATGCGAAAGTAACTCTGTCTGTCTGTCTGTCTGTTTGTTACGCTTTCACGCTAAAACTACTGGACCGATTTAAATGAAATTTGGTACAAAGGAAGTCTGGAGCCTGAGAAAGGACATAGGCTACTTTTTAACCGACTGCAAAAAAGGAGGAGTTCCACGCGGACGAGTCGCGGGCAGAAGCTAGTTATCTATAAAAACAGTAAAAAGTTTACGTTTGTTGCATGGGATGGTTAATTAGTATACTTTGTTGTTAGAGCGGCAACAGTCACATCAGCTGTGAAAACTTCAACTGGCCAATTATTACGGTTCATGAGATAAAGGCTGGTGATAGACGGACAAACAGCGGAGTTATGGTGATAGCGTCTCGTGTTACTCTTTGGGTACGGAACGTGAATATTGGGATAACTTGGCCTTTGTATATCCCAATTTATATTTGGAACTTAATCAAACGAAAATCAATTCCGGCATAAAAGCGAGGTCATGAAATCGGATAAAGTACGTCACCAAATAAGTCTGTTGTTTCTTTCAAATAATATAGCTTGAAGTCTGAAGGTTAACTAGGAACTTGAGTTATACAAGGCCAAGGTTAACAAGCACTTACTTGAAGTTCAACTTCTTAGAAAGCAAGTACAGAAGTTTGTCGTCTCTACCGCCCGTCACTCTGACGGTAGAGTCATTGTTGTACTTTACAAAATGCCATGGTGGTGCCTGTAATAGACAATATTAGTTAGATAGTCGATGGTATACTTTATATTGGTACTAATGACATTTAAATGATGGAACTCGTGTCAGTATATTGTATTTAACCCCCGACGCAAAAACGACAGGCTGTTATAAGTTTGACGTGTCTCTGTGTGTGTGTGTGTGTGTGTGTGTGTGTGTGTGTGTATGTGTCTGTCTGTGGCATCATAGCTCCCAAACGCATGAACCGATTTTGATTCTGTTTTTTTTGTTTGAAAGGTGAATATGTCGGGAGTGTTCTTAGCTATGTTTGATGAAAATCGGACCTGTAGTTTAATAAATAGAGGGGGGTGAAAGAGGGGATGGAAAAATAAATGTCCTTAGGTTTCGATACATAGTAGGTAAATATAGGTAGAGTACAATTAGGTAAATGAGCGGTCCCCCCGACGTGACGTTTTCTTTGTAGGAATACCTATTAATACTTAGCTATCTACCTAATATCAAGTTTTTATTATTATTATACTTTTTAGAGGGCTTTTATATTTTTATGTCGGGGGTTTGTTAATTATTCTAACGTTTAAGCACACGGATCTAACTTTGTAGTTAGGGGGTCCCACAGACATATTCTATTCAAAAGGTAGTAATTGCAATAGGTTTAGACATTCGTCTATAAGCAGAGCAGTAGATATTTATCTACTGCTATCCCAGGGTCTAGAAGGGATGATGAGGGGGTGGGAGTTGTGTCATAACCCGATACCCACTGATTTGATAAGGTACAGGTCCTACTGATTACATTAAAAAACCCTTTTTGTCAAAATGTAATAATATCTCGGAGATTATTATTATTCAATAATTTTAATTTTACTATCAACTTCTAGGTAATTTTAATTTTGAAATACCAATGATTCTCAATTCTCTTTAACTAAATAATATGAATTTATGGTTACAATATTAAATTACGTTTCGTGGTAATAGATACTAAATTTAACCTAGATGAAAAAAAAACACAAAAATATTGTGCAAGTTTGTTACTCTTTCACGTAAAAACTGCTGTTTGGATTTTGATGAAACTATACAATAATATAGCTTATACAATTATACATCGGAATAACAAAAAGACACACAAGATATTATATTATTATAAAATATGACGATATTGTATAAAGTACAATACTTACTTTATCGTGTGTAAAGTCACGGGTAGAAGCTAATTACAAAAAGCCAGTGAACTTACATGCAACACCGGAACTTTAAATATTCTGCCTCGAAAATTTCGGTATGTCCTGTCAGCTGGTGGCAACACTGGAGATTTGTACAGTCGGCCTGACCACCAGTTCACGAGAGACAGGTGGTTGAGGAGATTCGGAGTGGCCTGGTTGTAGTACACCCGGAAGCTTTGGAGAAGATGCAGTTCAATATATTATTAACATTAGGTCATCTACCTATATAAACAACTAGCGGCCCGACCCGGTTTCGCCCGGATCCCTTTTTTATATAACCTATGTCACTCAGGAATAGTGTAGCTTTCCAACAATGAAATAATTATTGAAATCGGTCCAGTATTTTTGAGTTTATTATATATTTGTTTAGTATGAAAACACGTTCTATAAACCTTCCTCTATCTATTAAAAAAACCGCTTGTAAATCCATTGCGTAGTTTTAAAGATTTTAGCATACATAGGGACGGACAGACAGCGACGCGACTTTGTTTTATACTATGTAGTGGTAGTGAAGTGATGAATCACCGTAATGTATGTAGGTACGCGCATAACTTCCGATCGACTGCACCGAATTGGATAATTCTTTTTTTTGAGCTTGTTCTTGTCAGGATGGGGTTTGTATTGACAATTAATTAAAAGTTTTAGAAATATTTATAAAATAGTTATGGCGTTACGAAGTTTGCCGGATCAGCTAGTAATTAATGCGGAGCCTTTTATTGCAAAAGCATAATATTAAGATGAAACGGGCGGGAGTCATAAATCCGCACAATATAGTTAGACTTAAGTGCCTAAGTCTAGCTGTCATATTCCAATAATAAGACACAATTTATTCACCTGCGCTAGACTTTAGCGAAGACTGACGTTATAATTTCTGATGCCTTCGCGGTTATTACACATTGGAATGAAACAACTATTAACGGATTTAACTCGCGTATTTTTATTTTATTTTATTAGCTGACGTTTCGGATTCTTTACAGTTTCCATAATCCTTTAGCGTTAGACTATTGTCAGCTCAGTTCTGCTACGATTATGGAAACTGTAAAGAATCCGAAACGTCAGCTAATAAAATAAAATAAAAATACGCGAGTTAAATCCGTTAATAGTTGTTTCATTCCAATGAAGACTGACGTTATTTAAGATATATAGGCAACTTTCAATCCCCCGGTTAACTTTAATCTTTTTTCTCTGTTTATTACTCTCGCCTCGCCCCGTAATCATGTCAACTTGTGACGTCAATAAAAAACTTACGCGGGCAAAAAGTTATATTTTTGTTGGCACTCAAAAAACATGGTTCGCCCAAGTCCTAACCGACGTTCGGCCAATCAAATTACTCAGTACGTGGCTGGCCAGAGCTTTGTATTCTTTACTTACAAGTTGATACAGCTGTTGAAACGGAAGATAGTACGTTTTATAGACGAATAATTAGACCACAGAAAGGAAAATTCTTCATTCATCTCTGACTTTCTGTGCCTAGAGTGCCTTAAGATTCTGCTATAGCTAATCACAGAGCTGTAACTTGTGTTTTTGCTTGTTTTTTTCGAACTGAATACTGAAGCGTAGTTGGCCAGCTAATGGGCCTTTACTACAAAACCGGACGGGTGGCGAGTCTCCTGAGAGCAGGCTTTTAAGCCTTTTTTTTGTCTAATATTTTTATATTGCCGTTCATAGCCAAAAAAAAGTGTACCTATAATTTTTTTATATGTAGTACTAATACTAACTGGTAAAAAAAGATAAGTAAAACGGTGTTAAGTTAGGTTATGTTTATATCGGCAAAATATTACCGAGTAAACCTTCTTGGCTGTTTCAAGTCTACCATTTATCGAACCTCAGACTACTGAGAAGAAACGAAATGTAATTTTTAGAAATACCCCGCGGCGAGTAGCCGGCAATCAGGCGTTGTTTCCAGCGTTCCAGGAAAGTAAACGAATAATATTCCTATGAATTATTGAACAATAAATATTGTGTCTTGAAATTGAAGCATTGAGTGCTTTCGCGGGTTGTAGATTTAAAAAATGGTATTGCGGTATAGTAAACAACGGTGTAACCGTTAGTAGACTTCAGTGGAGTAAATGTGCACTGTTATTATGTGAATATAATAAATTCATACGCCGTTTCAATTTAAATTCGTTGATATTGTGTAGGTACTAAGTAAAGCAGCTACCTATTTACTAAATATCTAAATTTCAGTTAGGTACTATTAAAAATCAGCTATGAAATGCTATAATAATTTATTTAAAGTAGCGACAGGCATGGCACTTAATACTGCCTGTATCTTTGTTTGCGCACGATAAGAACCCTTAATTTTAAAAAATCCTTTCTTGGAACGTTACGCAACTTTCTCCCTTACGTTATGAAACAAAATTTTAAGTTTCTAGTCCTTATAGTTTACGAGTAGGCCCTGCGTTTATATGTCAGTTATTAAGTCAGCTTCTCCTTCTATATATAAAAAAAACTTAAGATGTTGTGAAAGTTGTGATCTCTCTAAATTCTGTGGTCTTTGTGAAAAAAGGTTGAACGTGTAATACCTACTACTTGGGAGGGACTTATATTATCCTTTTACACTTGGACAATAATATATGACATACTACGCTTTCTCTCTGAAACTAAAGATGTGTATTGTATTACTTGTATTCTTCGTTTTATGTGCAATAAATAAAGATTAATGAAATACAATTCATCAATAGTTAGAAGGTCCATGTGTTTCTAAGTTAATTTATTATATATTAATTAACATTAATTGGGTCACTATCTATTTAGGAATTATAAGGGTTTTGATAATGAATTATTGCCGTCTCTAATTTCAGGGTTATGATTGATTTATTTAGGATTCATGATTTTATTACGAATTCGTGGGAATTGTTATGGTATTTTTTTTCGGAGAATTTAATTTAGATGAAATATTATATAGGCGTCACTAGACTTATTTACTTCGAGATTAAATTTCGCGACAAGATTTTATATTTTGTAACTAATATTATTATTTATTAGAATGAAACAACTATTAACGGATTTAACTAGCGTATTTTTATTTTATTTTATTTGCTGACGATTAGGATTCTTTCCAGATTCCATAATCGTAGCACGACTGAGTTGACATTAGTCTAACGCTAAAGTAAATATGTTATATGTTATGCAATAAAATTGAAAATGTTATGCAAGTTTTTTCGTATTTCAGTATTAAACCGCAAGCAATATTCCAATACGGGCAAAGTCAATTAACTAAAATGAAATGTGGTTTTATTAACTATAACACTTTGAGTTTCAAATAAGCCGGCTTAATTCAATTTCATGCAACTATTTTGATCATGAGTTTGTAAACTTCATCGTTCGCTGATTGTTATTGTAATTCATATTGTATAGGTTTTCTCTTAAATGAAACTTAATATGGCGTTCGAGGTTTTATTTATATTAGTTGTACAGTTTCTGAAATTATTAAATAATAGCGGTTCCCTGTTCTTTTTTTTAAATATAATATAGCCTATGTTACTCGGGATTAGTGTAGCTTCCCAACAATGAAATAATTTCTCAAATAGGTCCAGTCATTTAGGAGCCTATTCAATCCAAACAAACATATAAACCTTTCCTCTTGATAATATTATTATAGATAAGGTGTTGCTTCATACCAAATTTTAAGATTTTAAGTTGAACCCTGTAGGTTTTGATTCCGTTGAGTATCAAAAATTTGTGCCATAACATAAAACATGTATCTTAGACATCATTTTGAAATGACCGCAGTAGATACAAACGTATTTTTTACATTTTAAAACTAATCTCAGATAATATATAGTATATCGCACAGAACCAATCTGGCGTAACACCTCTGCGGTTACTGATATTATAAAGCTTTTTATGGTGTAAATTAAGTACGTATTATATATTCAGACGCTTTTGTTCGTGGCGGCTTGTCAAGCACAATGAACTTGTTTTAAAGACTAAATGTATTATAAAAATTGCAAAAAGCTGACAAAGACTGTATGGCAGTTGATGGAAATTTTCCCTTGTTTATTTTTTAAGTGTGATGCACCGTCGGGAAACGTGGTGGGTTTTCTATGAAAATGTTCGTATCACGTATTATTATTTCCTTGTATACTTGTAAATTTCTATATTCGTGTATTGTTTAATATCTTGTAGTCTAGGAAATGTATTACTTACATAATTATATTTTCCATAGAATACAATTTACAAAATACGATCGTGAATTTTGTTTCTTTTTTCATAATATTTTGATCTTCTTTTAGATAATCATCAAAGAAGATCAAAATATTAAGATTAAGATCTAAGATTTATGAGTCGTCAGTAGGTACCTACATATTGGAATGAAATGACTGAGCAGTCGATAGTCTAACACTAAAGTGCTTTTACATTATGCAAACTACCTCAGTATACATACTACATTATAGGTAGGTACAGGTATGTATGTACCTACTTATTTACTTTAATTATTAGGTATCAGTTTATTTCGCACCTCTAATAGAAAAGTATGACAACTCGAAATGTGGCCACATGAATTCAAACTTAAATAAGCAGACTTAGAGTCTTAAATGGAGTAACAAAATATTTCGAGATGTCACACTTTTCGATTTGGACTTACACGTTGGGACGGGGGTTTGTAATGACTGCTATCCTCATGGCTTCACTCATAGAAGCCAGGAACTGTTCACTGACGGCGCCGTACGGCCAGTAGAATATGTATAATATCATTCGGTGGATCAAATTGTTTTCAGTCAACTGAGAACACACAATAATGTTTTTTAATAATAATATATTTGGATAATATATTAGATTAGATGTTAAGTTTGATATAGTTGTTTCAATCCAATGTCTTATATAATAACTAGCTTCTGCCCGCGGTTTCGTCCGCGTGGAACTCCTCCTTTTTTGCAGTCGGTTAAAAAGTAGTCTATGTCCTTTCTCAGGCTCCAGACTTTCTTTGTACCAAATTTCATTTAAATCGGTCCCGTAGTTTTAGCGTGAAAGCGTAACAGACGTACTTTCGCATTTATAATATTAGTAGGGATATGATAGGAATATTTTTTGTATGTACCTCTTGAAGTATAATTTCACATTCATACGGTTCGCATAGAATTAGACTAGTCCGTTCTTCTGATATATCCAGAGCTTGTTTTACGAAGGCGTAATACTGAAAATTAAAATAAGAATTACTGCAATATATATGTACCTACGAACAAAACATCTTACTTGTCATAATTTGTGTCGCAAAATAATTAATTAGCAATTACATGGGGTGAGTAACACGCATATATATAATAATATTAGTTACTTTAGGTATGTTTTATGTTGTATATTTAGTCCTAACAAAGACAAATACAACAAAGTGGGAATTATTAATTTAAGTGTGGTCTTTCGAAAGTTACGTACGTACATTTAAGGGATTAATTTATATTTATATAGTTTATCACATCGTTATTTTGTAATCAGCATTATTTTCATATTTTCTACAGATATTAAGAAATAATACAATACAAAACAATACCTTTCCTCATCCCTTTCAAATAATCACTTTCGTATTCAACGAGTATCACTAAGCGGCACAGTCGATTCAAAATAAATTTACCTTTGGCCTTTAATTACTAATAATAACGCACCGGAAATCATCGTCAATGGAAGCAAAGTAAATTAGGAAATAAATGAGCAATTTGTCACCTTCTCTTTGTTCTCCTTCGTCGAAATATCCAAGTTAATTACTTGAACGTTGTGTTCGCTAAGCAGGCAAAACATCTGGAATACGTCCTGAGACCTTTAAAACATCAAACGGCTATTTCAATTACATTTCCATTAAATCAACGGTGGTCTCAACGAGTTTCCGAAATATTGTATAAGGCTATCGTTTACCGTCTGATTTGAATTTGGGCAATGTTCTCAAAACGTCAACATAAAATTATTATATTACTAGCTTCTGCCCGCGACTTCGTCCGCATAGAACTCCTCCTTTTTTTGCAGTCGGTTAAAAAGTAGCCTATGTCCTTTCTCAGGCTCCAGACTTTCTTTGTACCAAATTTCATTTAAATCGGTCCAGTAGTTTTAGCGTGAAAGCGTAACAGACAGACAGACAGAGTTACTTTCGCATTTATAATATTAGTAGGGATTGTGCTGGTTAAATCTGTTATAGCTGTTATATTCCAATGCAAATGTAATTTTTTACGCCTTTACTTAAAACTGAATTATTAAATGTATTTAGATTTGTAAAATTATATTGATAGGAATCTTTCAAGTCCTTGCAATCCCAAGTCTTTAGTTTCTAAACTAGAAATTTCTTATTCGGTAAAATTTTGATTGAGGATTTATTTAAAAGTATGGACTTTTGCTGTAAATAAACCTTAGGGCACAATAAAGTCGTATAATCCTACGGAAATCTTAAGGCCCAAAAAGGTACTTATGATCTAAAGAAATTTTAGAGCACAAACTCATAAATAAAATAAATAAAAAAGCCTTTTATTCCATGCCATTTGAATTATAGTTATTTACAAATTTAACATATTCTCATTATGACTTAGTTTCGTAATGAACTATTTTTTATTAACATTATTTGAAAATATTAAAACACAGATTTTTCATTTACATTTTTGTTTTACAACTTATTTAAAAGGCACAAATTCATATAATCAACAAAACCTTAACGCGCAAAGTCGTATAGGTAGTTTTAGAGAATCCACAAAAAAACTATTTCTCACCAGCTATTTACACAAAATGTCGATTCTTAGCAAAAACCAAAGAAACAAACGCCACGATTAATATAGTAAAAACAAAAACGAACCACAAGAAAGTCAGACATTAATAAAGTACATTACCTTATGTTGGTCGAGTTTCCCCTCACAACGGCCATTGTTTTTGTCGGTAGACCTTCTGCTATATCCTTAATCGCCATCGAGAAGTCTTCAGGGAGCCTGGTCATAGTATTCGACATTATATGTTGTATGTCGAAAAAACTATGACACGCTTGTATATATAATGCTAGCAGAAGTGTTTGTTTCATCATCATAACGCCTACGGAATAGTCTTATTTGCTAAAGCAATGGACTTTAACATAGTTAGATATTCTTACATTTTGTGCGCCTTGTAGTATTTAAAATTGTATTGCGAAAGTATTCGTATTATTAATAAATATCATAAGGTGACTAATTCACATAAAAATAAACAACAATTTTTACTGTTACACCTAGTTATTATGTAATTTAACAGTTAAAATTGAAGACAAAATAAAAATTATAATAAAACCATTTAGCATTAAGCAGGTAAATATAAATTGCTGAGTAAAAACTAAATAAAAAACAATCGTAACAAAGACCTCAATAATGAATCTGGAGTAGAATTTGAAAAACCTAAGCCTTACTAATACGTTTAGCTTTATTGCCTAGGGAGTAAAGTTTGTAATTTGTTATATTCAATTTGGGTACGAGTATATCGTTCAATAGGTTTAATAATCCTTAAAGAAATATGAAAAGGATAAGTGGAAAAACAAATAACGTTCATATCTATTACTTATCTAGACAAAAAACTTGCCAAAGTTACTTATAAGTTTGTCTCTAAGTTTAGAAAAAACATTAGTCCGGCCCGCTTTGGTCGAGCTATTAAGCTAAGTTTGCCGTCGACCTTTCCTTATATAGTTACACTTTAACTGGCAAATGTTACCATGAATATTTCTTAAGTCATATTTGAATCAAAGAATAATAACGTAGAGTGTGCGCTCGTCTCGTATGTACTTAATTATTACCTCTAAGTTTGATATGTGTGTGCGAGCGCGTGTTCATGCTTGTCTATGTGCGAGTGTGTGTGTGTGTGTGTGTGTTTGTGTGTGTGTGTGTGTGTTTCAGTTTGACGTAACTACGCAAAGGGTGTTCTTAGCTATGTTGGACGAAAATCAGTTCAGCCGGTTAAAAGTTATTTAAACAATAAAGTTATGCTTAGTGGGCCATTTGTTTAAATAGGTAAATAGGTTTCAGGTACCTGCCCTGAGACTGTTATAAACATTACAGATATCTGTAATGTATCCTATTATTAATGCAGGGGACCAGATGCGACTCCAAACTCCTCGGCTTCTAGTACAAAGTAGGTATGTTTCTTGAAAGTGTTTTTCACATAAACAGCTGCGTCATATGATTACTTCGTATAAATTTTATACGAATACCATTTATACGGCCATTAAAACAAATCTCAAGCAGTTGAATTAATCGATTATTATAAGACTTATTATATTATTATAGCACTACAAAAAATGTAATTTTATCAGGAAAAAAATGTATCCTTTATTTGACGGTTTGTTGATTTATAGGTCTAGCGGTCAGAGACCATGACTATGAAACCGGAGGTTTCGGGTTCGAATCCTGCTTGTTCAGTTCAGTTTGTGAATGAGTTTGTTAGATTAAGTAACTATAGACAATGACTCCACCGATAGTTCGACAGCCGCCTACTTTAACTACTTGCTTTCGCTACCACGTTACTCAACCTCTCATCGCTGACAGACTAGGGGGCCTAGACAAGGGGGGCTAGACAAGTGCCCAACGTTCAACGTTAACGTTAAACGTTAGCACCAAAATGTATGGGATTTGACATTTGTGACGTACGTGACAGTCGTTCGCGGATGTCAAAAGTTTCGATATTTGGGGATAAATCGGGAATACCGGTGATGGCGGCGAGCAGAATGCAGCGCTGGGCAGTGTTGCTAGCGGGGTATGACTACAGTATTGAGTATGTTCGCAGCGATCGCAACGCAGCAGATGCGTTATCGCGGCTACCAATCGGTCATAACGAGGGGCAAGTGCGTAGCCAACGTAAGACAGAATTTACCTATTTTAATTTTATACAGAACTTCCTACCGATAACGCGAAAAATGGTACATGAGCAGATCGGCAAAGATGAAACTTTAAAAAAGGTTATGCTATATTTGCAATCAGGGTGGCCAAATAACGTTACAGATGAATCGATTAAACCATATTTTTTAAGACGTAACGAATTGTATGTAGATACAGGGTGCATTATTTGGGGTTATCGTCTTGTGATACCTAATAAGTTAAGAGAGGATCTGCTGAAAGAAACACTTGTAGGACACATGGGAATAGTAAAAAAAAATCCCATACATTTTGGTCCTAACGTTAACGTTGAACGTTGGGCACTTGTCTAGGGCCCAAGGTGCCAACATTCAACGTTAACGTTAAACGAAACAACCAAAACGTACGGTATTTGACATCCGCGAAAGTTCGTGACGTACGCGACAGTCTTCACATATCGCACACCTAGATCTAAAGTGAGCTAACTCAAAAAAGTTACTTTTTCAGGAGAGGCGAAAAACTGTTTAATATGTCCATACGCACGCATGAGTTTTCTGTATAGACATATGCTTTTTATAATGAAACTAGAAGAGTTAGCTTAAATCTGGTTTAGTAGGTGGGTTATGCTGTAAAGAATTCGATGGTGTGCATATTATCTCAAATCTTCAGATTTTTGAGTTAGCACCCTTTAGATCTAGGTGTGCGATATGTCAAATCCCATACATTTTCGTGCCAACATTCAGCGTTAACGTTGAACGTTGGCACCTTGTCTAGGCCCCTAGATGTGTGTTGTAAAATCTAATTGATAAACCGTCGTGTCTGACGTCACAGTCCTTTGCCGTATGCACTGAAGTGTATCGCTTCGGGCAGTAGATTGGCGTGTGACGCGATAAGTGGCTACTTTTCATCGAGTGAGTGAAAGCTGAGAGCTTTACCGTGTTGCCTTCTGCGACGCACCTTATAACACCTACAGCGGTCGAGCTTATAGATGATTCGGATTTTGATAGATTTAGGTCGTGTATGGAATAATTTATTTGGTAGGCGATGTTAACGATTAATGACGAGGTTATTGGTGTATGTGTAGCTACGTCATGCAGTTGTGCTATTGATATGCTATAATAATATTTATTGTAACTCCCCATTGTGCACATTTGGCTTTTTAATTATGTAATTAGGTAATTGAACAATGTCTTTTCTCATCCGGTAGGGTTCAATTCTTGGGTGCCGCCATTGCAATGCTTAAGTGTTTCAAGAAGTATGTTATACCACGATCGAAGCGCACGTAAGGTCTTCATCGTGCGAGAAAGAATCCGTAACTCTTGCAAATTAACTCATTTCAAAAGTATGACAGATGACAGTGACAGATGTATTCGCGCGACAAAAACATTACGTGCTACCCGCCGCGTGCTGTTTGAAAACCCACCTGTTCTTGGAAGGTCTAGGGAAAATTAGAGTGTAGTTGAAAAACATATTCAATATTATACCATCGTCAGCTACGAATATATATGTATACCTATAGTTAAACTATAAAGATCTTGAAACGTCAGCAGATAAAAAAAAATACGAAAATTACCTATATCCGTTATAGTCAGTCGTTCATGCCAACATATTTTACCTTTAATATTAACATACACTAACATACTGTTGAAGACATTTGAATTTGCCTCCATGACCCGACCTGTCAACGTTAGGAAGGGCCTGAATTAGTTAATACATAATCGTGATACACAGCTTGAAAGGCACATTTCACCAGAATATAATTTACTATAATTTCCGTCGATAAAATTATACGTCGGTAAATTTAATAGATTTATTTTCCCAAAACTGTATGTTTTGAATTCATCATCGATGGAGTTTATGAAAAGCTTATTAGTATTACATTAATTAAAATTTGAACCTTTAAATATGAAACATTGAATTGATTAAAATTTAACTAATTTCCAATCATGTTAGTTGCAATTAAAATGATTTTTAATGTCGTGAATAGATAAATAGAGGCAATCTGGTGAGGGCGTCATAGTGGCAAATTAAGTGTTCCTGTTCGCAACATTAAATTTATTAAAATATAATAATGTACGATGGCAACACTGTCGTCCCTCTTCCATTTTTTCTATCACCAACTGTAATTTTGTGCTCAGTAAATAAATACTTAATTTAAACAAAGTTCTCTATCGTTGGAATGAAACAAGTATTAACGGATTTAACTCGCGTATTTTTATTTTATTTTATTTGCTGACGTTTCGGATTCTTTACAGTTTCCATAATCGTAGCACGACTGAGCTGACAATAGTCTAACGCTAACGCTAATAAAAATACGCGAGTTAAATCCTCTCTACCAAGATCTCTTCAGTTCCACAGTTTCACATTCCTCTCCACACATTCTGCAGTCTCTGCTGTTTATATTTCTTAATCTTCGTTAAGACAAGGGTCTGTTGTTGAAGGATAAGTAAAATTTAATCAACGTATACAAACTCCACCTTAGCATGCACCGACGCCCCGCGTACCTGTTAGTTACTTTGCAAAGTGTTAATTGTATCTGAGTTAAATTATGTTTAATTAATGCTTGGAGAGAATTTTATTGGTTTTATTTCAAGTTAGAATACAGTTTTCCGAAGTTACTAATATGGAGTAATTAATTAAGTTTTCTTGTAAGAAAATAGATATAAATTTTACTTATATTGTAATTATACAACTGTAATGGATTTAAATTGTACCTATATATTAATTTTTCCGTCGTCCGGCCAGAAAGCGCCTACTTTGTGGCCGCTTCGCTGAATGAAATTTCCGCTATCTGGCTTCGTCGAACAGAAAAATAGTATACTGACCTCGTCCAGTAAAATATAAAAGCCTCCGATCACATTTTTGT
Source organism: Polylopha cassiicola (assembly GCA_038024825.1). NCBI lineage: Eukaryota > Metazoa > Arthropoda > Insecta > Lepidoptera > Tortricidae > Polylopha > Polylopha cassiicola. The sequence continues at coordinate 4,658,629 of CP149052.1, read as the reverse complement.
CAACCTTGGCTCCGCCTCGGACGACAATCACATGTCATCTGAGACATTTTTTATTTTACTGGCCTCGGTGCGTAATGTACTATTGTGTTCACGTTTAGAGATCTCTTCATCCCATAGACTCCGAAGGAATCATAAAATATTATGTTAACACGTGTGACCTATATAGTCTGGTGGAAATAGACTCCCGTTAATTTATGACTTTATCAAAACACGTTAAAACGTAGACTACTAAAAAAGTCAAAAGATTAGTGATGTGAGTGATTAGTTACAAAGTTATTTTGGGACTTTTTTGACAGACTGTCAATAACAACTTGTTTTATGCACGTATATGGCACAAGTTGTACTGCCATTTGAATTGTTGAAAGTAACCTATTTGTTTATCGTCTCAAATCAACTATGCTGATTATATAGATTATATCGGGTTACTGTTACAAAGTAAATGATTTATTCTGGCCATAAATCTATAGGGAATTATGAAATATTATCTTCGAAGTATTTATTAATTATAGGGGATGTTCTGTTGATATTTACTTCTTGTAATTATGTGGCTTGCTCAAGTAAAGTAGGTTAAATGTTTAACGTAGTTTTTTCTGGTTAAATGTGAAATTTAAAATTGTATCCCTCAGTTTCGTATATTTTCCTGAGATGGTAATATTCCTCGCTAATAGTAAAAAAAGTAGTTATTACTGGAAATTTATAAAATTGGACCAGTCCTTGTATATCCTTTTTAATCTTTAACATTTTATAAAGTAGTCAAAGATTTGTGAAAAAAGGCAGTTAATATTATAAATAATTTCAGCCTTAAAATTCAAGTTACATTTTAAGTTGAAAACAATTTTACTTAGAGTCATTTTATACCCAGAGTTTTATACCCAATAATACCCAGAGTAATCCAATTTTGTAGCACTAAGAAAGGGTTTTTCAAAATATATCCCCAAGGGTAAAATGTTCATCGTGCACAGACAAAGTCACGGACAAAAACTAGTTATATAATATATATTTTGCTTATTACTCATTGGAATACAACAAAGTAGTTAACAGGCGCATATTGATTTTACGCTCAAGTTTTAAATACTTTGCAGTTTCTTCGTCCATAACAAACTAAGTATTAATATTGCAAGCAATCTCCCCCGCCGGGGAAATTAAAAAAAAGCCTTTCACTTCATTATATTTATATTGTACAAATAACATTCTACATTCGCAAACGCAATACGCAAATAGGAAGGTGTATTTTCGTTTTGTCGAAAATCCGTTAAATGTGCTAGTAAAAAACGAGGCCTAGCTAACAAGGTGAACGGACTGAGCCGTTTTTATATTTTACAATAAGAATCGTAAACTTTGCACAAAATCGACATACGCGAGTTAAATGCGATATATTTTTTTATTCCAAGGTTATGTACAATTCATAAAAAGATATATGAAACTAACAATAAAGTACTTTTCTTAACTGTTCTACAATGCTATATATATATCTATATGTATTTATGTATGTTTATCCTTTGTCTAGTACCCATAGTACCAGCGTTGCTTAGTTTGGGACTATATCAATTGGTGTGAATTGTCCAAAGATATTATTAATGCAGTATAATTTAATTAACAGTATAATCTCTGTCGCAGCAGGAAATGATAAATTAGCTTATTCCGCACCTATTTCAACATTAGCAAATTTCCTCTAGCGCGAGATTCCATTACTTGTGAGAGTGCAGGAAACAAGATCGCGGTCCCTGAGGTGTCACTGCGCTGCTCATATCTTGAGTAGTGGCGAATGTGGTCTAACACAGAACCTAACGCGACTTCAGCCGACATAGTCAAGAGACATAAAAGCTAACGCTATCCAAACAAATGGTAAATAAAATTGATAATAATTTCTGATGCCTTCGAGGTTATTACACATTGGAAAGAAACAAATATTAAGTGAGCTGACAATAGTCTAACGCTAAAGTGATTTACCATTTTAAATCACTTCAGCGTTAGACTATTGTCAGCTCAGTCGTGCTACGATTATGGAAACTGTAAAGAATCCGAAACGTCAGCAAATAAAATAAAATAAAAATACGCGAGTTAAATCCGTTAATAGTTGTTTCATTCCAATAAAATTGATGGCCATCACAGCCAAATAGACTTATAAAATATATAAGTGTGGAATGACTAATAATCTAATCTATCTGTATTTAAATGAATCGCAAAATGTGTTGGTAAGCGCATAACTCAACAACGCCCAAATTTGGCCAATTCTTTTTTAAAGTTCAAGGATGATGAAATTCGAATACTTGCCGTGAAAACCCTAAAAACAGTCCTTTTCTTTTTCCCATACAAACGTATTCTAACTAAAATATACAGTCAATTTAAACTTAGAATGGTCAGGATGATGTCTATCGGGACCGCTAGTATATTCTTAAGGATGTAATCCACACACACACACGTACAAGCTAAAATGGTTTATAAGTATTTAGCTGGAATTATAAATCCCAATTATTTAATTTTAGAGAAAAGAAAACCTGACACATATACATACATTTACAATATCTCAAAGAAGTGTATTATTGTCCAAATAAAGGTCGAATTGGTAATCAAATTAATATTTAGCGTTATAAACGCTTCAGCGTTTAAATTAAATTGTCATTTAAGCTACCCCCTTTATATAGATTACGTGACACTTTGGGAAACTATCGACTGCGAGATCGTAGTATCCGGTTTGGTTCTACCTCAATCTTATAGAAAGTACCTACTTTTGAAAATTTAATTCTGTACAATAATAAAATAATACAGCTACATAAGGAAACCCGTCAAACTGTAATCAGTCAAATAATTGCATATTAGTCTATGACATTTCGTCGAGATCTTAAATTAATCAAAATAAAAGATATAGTGGTAGCAAAAAAAATAACATTTCTATCGTTAACTAGATTTCATTTAATTTTCTGCATTATTTATTTAGTAATACTTTATTGCAGAAAACTTAATAGAAGTAAGTGTAGAAAATGATCATACAGAAAAAAACAGATCGTACATGCAATCAATTACTAAAATAAAGACAAATTATATTACGTAAATATAAAATGCTAAAGATATAAATACAACATAGGTACATACAAAGTTACAATGATGAATATTATCGATTCAGAAAGTACTTTCGTAACGCCTGTCGGGTAGAAATCATTACAGATCATATAATGTTTATAAAATTACGTGTTTTGTATTCTAAGCTACATCGACCTTGTAAAAGAATGCGAAATAAAGGGAATTCCTTAAGATTTTTAATATCAAATTTGATAATATCGTATCATGCGTCTGTGGTCCGGCCGCAATTGCGGGCAGCCCGGGGCAATTACTGGATTCTTGCTCCATCTTTCCCGTGTTGTTTTTTAAACAATCCCTCTTTGGACCGAATAATTTTGTATTAATATTGTTGGAATACTTTCTGTTGACCCACTGTCTGTTTCGTGTGATAAGGGCTCGGGTAACCAGATGTACCTTCGTACAGGTTTTATTTGTACCGTTTTTCAAGACCTTTCAAGGACTATTCGAGTATTTTAAAAATGTCTAGTCTTTTCTGTGATTGTATAAAAGCTAGATAACCATCAGGGCGTGTTATTGGTTTTTTATATTTTATTACGTTTAACTAGCAGTCCGCTCCAGCTTCGCACGGGTGCTATTATACAAACATTGTACTAACATAGAGGGACACAAACAAAAAGGAATTTTATTTGGTGCAGTCGTTCGAAAGTTATACGCGTATATACATTTCAGTAAATCATATTTATTTATATAGATAGATTAATATAAATTAAAGTAGATACTTACGTACTTACTTGAATTCTGAATGCAAATAAATATTCAGAGAGATGTATTACGTCAGTGATTTTGCGGTTTATTTTATAATGAAGTTATTATTGGTGCAATGCCGTAATGATGTTGACTACTGATCGAAATGTAGCTACTTTGAAACAAAAAGGTAAGGTACATTTTATTGGTTGGTCTCAATCAAAAGCAGTCGTTAACTTCTGGTTACGTAATTACCCGATCATTCAGTAAATATCAACTCATTTTCGGGTGCAGGGTACGATTATATTATTCGAAAAAGGTAAAGTTTTCTACAGGAAATCAATCTTTCTCTGCATTAATTACACACATAGGTAATATAACAAAAAAAGACTAATTATAGCATTAACACATAAATGAAAATTCTCATCGAGATTTCTTATTATTACTACATTTATTATTTATTTAGTCATTGTTACATTTACTACTCTAAGACAATCACAATGTATTCCTTGTGGCTATTTTAGGCTAATATTAATAAATTAGGTATTTCAATATATGGCAAGTATATAAGGCTTGTTGCAGTTTACTTAAACTCATATCTCTGTTGTTTCACGCTGTTAAAAATATTTTTTGCCTAATGGTTGACACAAGAAAGAGATAGATGACCTTAGAGAGAGAGAGATGACCATACATATCGCACCTCTACTGGAATACTATGTGTGACATCTCGAAATGTGTAACCACGCAAATTCAAATTTAAAAGTGCAGATTTAGAGTCTTAAATACAGTAACAATATACATTGGAATGAAACAACTATTAACGGATTTAACTCGCGTATTTTTATTTTATTTGCTGACGTTTCGGATTCTTTACAGTTTCCATAATCGTAGCACGACTGAGCTGACAATAGTCTAACGCTAAAGTGATTTATACAGTTATGCAAACTACCTTATATTTAAATTACAAATTTTGAAAAAAACTACCCTATTCTGAATTATGAAATACTACCTAATGTTACATTTTACGAAAAAAAATTTTTATTATCATACATTAAAATTAAAACCTAATAGGGGGCGTTACTAGCGCTTCGGAAAGACCTAATACCTTCGTAATAACCGTGAATGCATCAGAAGTTATCATATCTCTGTTGTTTTACGATGTTAAAAATATTTTTTGCCTAATGGTTGACACAAGAAAGAGATAGATGACCTTAGAGAGAGAGGGATGACCATACTTCGGATCTTAGACCATATCGCACCTTTACTGGAATATTATGTGTGACACCTCGAAATGTGTAACCACGCAAATTCAAATTTAAAAGTGCAAATTTAGAGTCCACAATAGAGTAACAAAATATTTCGAGATGTCATTTTTAAAGGTGCGATATAATAATATATTAAATAGTGATTGTGACTTGTTTTGTGAGACAAATAAACAAACTCATAATTACGGCTTTTTGTTTAGTTGTAATTTTAAACGCTCCGCTCATTCAAAAAAAACAAACGTTTATCCAGTAAGCGGCTATTACAATTGTCCCTTAGGACATAATGAAAGATGAATTCATTATTACGTTTGTAATGAGAGTTTTGTCTCCCCCCAATGAGCCCTTAATTGGGATTTAATTTAAGGACTTTTATGAATAATTTAGTTAAATCATTATCTCGTTTATACAATAACAGGTTTTTTGCTGAAGTTTCGGGGATGTTTGGTTTTGTTGGGATTTGATTTGATTCTTATTATGGTACATTTGTGTAGGTATGTAAATTCTTTAATGCACTAAGTACAAAATAAATACAGATATTGAAAAAAAGTAAATATACAAAGACCAAACTCAAACTCAAATAATCATTTATTCAGGCTAGGCTCTTACAGGCACTTGTGAATGTCAACATTAACCATGACCAACTTATCCCTACAAAATGTGACGTAAGGGCAATCTCTCGAAACCCTCGAATAGGATTAACAGAATGTATTTATTGGAATGAAACAACTATTAACGGATTTAACTCGCGTATTTTTATTTTATTTTAAAATAAAATAAAAATACGCGAGTTAAATCCGTTAATAGTTGTTTCATTCCAATGTGTAATAACCGCGAAGGCATCAGAAATTAGAATGTATTTATTTTAATAAATTCGTGATACCTAGATTTTTAAAAAGGTAAGTTACTTACATACATTTCAAATACGCAATCACTTCAGTGCTAGACTAACGTCAGTTACGACAGTGGGAACTGTAAAATTTTGGAAACGTCAGCATAAATTAATACACTAGTGAAACCAATGGATCTAACCTGTATGTAATTGATTATAGGTTACGTAATGTATATAAGTACAAAAAAATGCTCCATTTTAATATAATTATATTACCTATATTCAAAAAGTATGTAAGTACAGTAAAGATTAATTTCGGTATCAATTAGCGAAATATTAATACATTATTATATTTAATTAATTATTTATTTAAAATGCATTTCGTGCAGCTCAGATAAACGATGGAATAGCTTGTTAATATAATTACAGCAATTAAGATTGAATGGTTTTTTCATAAAAAAATTGACGTATCGAAAAAATCCAATAGTGGTAAACACTGAAAAGCCAAGCTAAATGCCCAATAAACACAAAAATTGCATTCATCTTTTTTTAAATATTGGTTTGAATTGAATATTGACATTGTCAAGTGACTAAAGGACGCGTATACACGTAACACTTCAAATGTACCGAATATTTTCATTACAATGTCATTTTAATGGTTTAAAAACACAATTATATAATTTTAAATTTCCCTAGTCATGTAAGATTGTAAACTGTATTATTTACCTACTACAATGTACCAATTGAATTTCGATCGATAATTTATTAGATAATAATGATATTTGTACCAAGACGAAAGCAGAAAAAATGAGACGGACAGACAGATGGCGTTGAAGTGACATTTTGGTTATAAAAACCAAGTGTAGTAGAGAATCAGTGATGCCTATACTGCAATGAGGGCCACCGCGTGTCAGAAATCCGCTAGATGCGCTAGTGTAGTCACAGGCCAGTAGCTTGCCTCTCATTGGTGGAACATGACAGCTAGACCTTATTCTACACTAGCGCATCTAGCGGATTTCTGACACGCGGTGGCCCTCATTGCAAAAAGCACGATACTTCGCTTCAAAGTATAGTGTAGGTTCAAATCCCATTGGGGTCTCAACTTTTTTTCTACTCTTGTCTTGGCTATTTATACATTTTATTATAAACTTTCTGGTCAGGAAGGTAAGGTAATTAAAATGGTAGTAAAATAATAACCAACAAACAATTTTGTTCACAACAAATTAAATTCATACTTATTTTAGAGCTTATATAAAAAACAAAACTTTTAGATTTTAATTATGAAAGTTTTAATTTTAAAACAACTTTCGCGCTTGAACGATTTCAGAAAGTACAATAAACTCTTGAATATCAGTCTGAGTTGTGTTTAATATTTATTTTGTTGAGAGATATTATTTTCGTTTTGAAGAAAGCAAATCACAATAATAAACAAAGTTGACTGGCCAATAATTAAATACTTTATGGGGTCTATATTAAAACGCATAAAATGAATCGTCATAATTTAAAGTAGCATAACAATTCTAAGCATAATTGTAAGTCGGCATAACATTAATAAGCATAATTGAAAATGCATAATTTTAATGCGCATAATGTAAATACTCATAACGATAAACTAGCATAAAAATAAAAAGCCTAAATTTTTTTTTATAAATATGAAAAATTATAAAAAGTTTAAGTGTCTGTTCACAACCTCAACTCATTTAAATATTTTTTTGTGTGCATAATGTATACCAAATTTTCAATATTCAATATTTAAAAAAAGTTTTCATACATATACTTTTATTTACATCTATTGGGGCCAATAAAACGAAAAAATATGTTTAAACTGATCTACTTTTCTGGTAGCAAATCGTTCCTGCAAGTGTCGCAGTTTTAACCTAACCTAACCTACTTTTCTGATAATTTTGGAATAATATTATACATGACACTAAATGATATGTCTAGGAATAACTCCTTTTTTTTCGTCGGTTAAAAATATATAAAGAGAAAAGGTTTGTTTGTATGTTTGTTTGGATTGAATAGGCGCCAGAACGTCTGGACTGATTTCAAAAATTCTTTCACTGATGGGAAGTTACACTATTCCCGAGTGACATGGGCTATAAAAAAAAGATTATCCGTGCGAAACCGGGGTGGACAGCTAGTTTTTTATACCTATTTTAGATTTAAGGTGTCTCCAATATATATGACAAGGTCAGTAAATAAATACCATTTTAGGTTCCGTACACAATACAATTTATGCTCCCTGAGGTTCCTGCCCAGTGGAGCGGGTTACGACACAATAAATTGAGAGCCGCGGCTTATCTCCTTAAAAGCCTTCGTCGATCGGGAGGCTGTATTTATGTCAACTTTTTTTGGGTTAAAATATGATCAATTTTCTTGATACTAGTTTAAAAAAATGATTTGATATTGATACAAAGAAAATGTCGTTGCTTTCACAACAGCTCTTTTCAATTCCTCTTTGTAAATTTTTAGGTAGGTAACGGAAAAAGAACTATGTAGGTAGTTCCAGGGATAATTAAAGAACGTAAATGGAGAGTTTTTGTTTTTACTTTAGTGGACATTCGTTACAAAAGCCTTTATTACTCGTGAATTCGAATAAAGTGACAGTAATTTTACATCTTATTATTATTATTATATTATTATAAACGATATGTAAAAATGTATATGAGTGTATATGTCTGGATGTATGTTTCTTCCTCTTTCATGCAAAACTAATGAATGGGTTTTTGTTGAAACTGTACAGTAATATAGCTTATACATCAGAATAATATATAGGCTATATTATATAACTATATTAATTAGTGACTATAGGTCGCAGTAGAAACTAGTATATAATATGTATTTTGTACAGTGTTGCAGAATAAAACAACAAAATATATCAAATTATATTAAATTTGGATACTTTTACAATATTCATCATAACTTTAAAATTATTTACGTATGAAATTAAATTAAACTTAAAACTTTATATAATATAATACAAATTAATTACAATTGCAACCCATTATGTTACTTTCGAATCGAATTGTTTTAGAATATGTTAATTGCTACAAGGTATGTAACAGAATACATCGTATAAGATGGATTACAATGTTATTTCAATATTTTTTTCGAAAATTCGATCATAATCGGAATATGTCTTACTTGTGCTAATTACTCTTATGAACATATTATTTTTTTTGAACTAATCATTTTTATGGTTTTTTTTTTCATATTTTATTAGAACAAATTGTCGTTTGTCCTATTTTTTGCAATAGCTTAATGACTCAAGATTCTTTGTTTTATTAATTTATTTCTTGAAAAACAACAATAAATTACTATTTGGCAGACTATTTTTACTAAAATAGTCTGCCAATATAAAAATTATATAAAACTAAAGTAAGAACAAGACAATATTAATAAATAAAAAGAAAATTAACTACAAGTTCCACTTAATGGGTCTATTGAGAGTAATAGGATTTTTCTAGATTTCATCACTCCACAAAACATGCAATAATAACAATATAATTAATAAAAACAATGCCTATTTTGCAGGGTGATTGTATCCTTCAATGTAATTCCATCTATGTAACTGTAAATGTGACATGCAATAAATGATTTTGAATTTGAATTTCTACGTATGAATGAGTTACATTGTGAGAGATCTGTTTCATTCTACTGCATCTCGGGAGCGACCGCAATTATAAACGTCGCGTCCTCATCCCAGACTAATTAAACCGACACGTTTGTTAAATTCCCCATTCCACGACTCTCTGTGTTTACTGTAATGTGCCCGCTGCTTTTTATTACTCTGTGACCTTGGGGGCTAGACAAGTGCCCAACGTTCAACGTTAACGTTAAACGTTAGCACCAAATTGTATGGGATTTGACATTTGTGACGTACGTGACAGTCGTTCGCGGATGTCAAATCCCATACATTTCGGTCCTAACGTTTAACGTTAACGTTGAACGTTGGGCACTTGTCTAGGGCCCCTTACGTGCTTAATATAGAATTATAGATCCCTTGTAACTAATATCTGATTTATGATGGACTAGCTTCGCGAGAAGTACTTTGTAAGCACACTTTAAATTAAAAAAGCTTTTCTTAGTGCTCCCCTACGTTATAAAAAACCCTGTGCCAAATTTCAAGTTAGAACTCTTATAGTTTAGGCCCTGCATTGATATGACATTCATTAAGTCAGCTTCTCCTATTATAGGGAGCATTAAGCAAGGATTTTTGAAAATTTATCCCCTAGGGTAAAACGGAAGTGCTTAACGTGTGCAGTCCAAGTCGCGGGCAGAAGCTAGTCCGTTATAGTTGTTCTATTCGAATATGTAATAACCGTAAAATCATCAGAAAATATCAATAAAACTTTTCTTATCTAATGATAGTTACAACGCATGTTTTAAGAGAAAATCTTATCACTACTAGTATAATTAAAACAAAGTCGCTTTTTCTGTCCCTATATCCCCATGTACGCCTAAGTCTTTAAAACTACGCAACGGATTTTGATGCGGTTTTTTTAATAGATAGAGTGATTCAAGAGGAAGGTTTATAGCACCAGTGTGAAGGAGATTGATTTTAAGAGGACGATTTATAGCACCCGTGTGAAACCGGGGCGCTAGTTGTAATATATACCTACCTCTTAAATTAACATCAATGTGGTTTTTGTAATAATGACGTAATAACTTCCGTGTAGTTGACGGATTTAATTAATAAACTGAAGGCTGTGTTTGCACTTGCAAATGAGATCTGGGTACATAATAATATTAATTATTAAGCTCATACTAGTAATTAGCTGTTAAAGTTATTGTTGAAAACTAAAATCTAAATATTAAAAACTACTGGTTTTTTTTAATATGGTCTATACTTGGAATGAAACAGCTGTTAACGGATTTAACTCGCTTATTTTTATTTCATTTTATTAGCTGACGTTTCGGATTCTTTACAGTTTCCATAATCGTAGCACGACTGAGCTGACAATAGTCTAACGCTAAAGTGACTATTGTCAGCTCAGTCGTGCTACGATAAGATAAAGAGGAAAGGTTTGTTTGTTTTGTTTGGATTGAATAGGCTCCAAAACAATTTGAAACATTCTTTTAATGTTGGGAAGCTACGCCATTCCCGAGTGACATAGGCTATAGAATATTCTGAAAAAGAATTAGGGATCCGTGCGAAGCCGGGGCGAACCGCTAGTTTTATACTCCAAAATAATATATTCAATCTATTCTAAAAAAATTAACTTTAATAAAATTATGTAACTCTGGGATCTTATTCTAATTGGAAAACGATTCAAGCCACAATTAGAAAGAAAAAAATAGACAAATATACTTGTTAGATTACCTATAGTCTTAGCCAGCTATCTATATGGGAACTATAAAGTTTATGAATTAAATTTGTTAGACTTGATTTACATTAAAAAGTAATTACGAGGTTATTAGTTGATTTTTAACGTTTGTTGACTTGTTTCTTTTCTAGTTACGATTTCATTTGATGCTTACAATTTCGACCATAGAGGATTTATTTTATGATTTCAGATAAAAAATATTAATGGCTGTTTTCATGAAAAACCATAATAAAACCTTTATTGGGCGTCCATTGCTCTTTCTTCTCTTCGATTACGATAGCCGATAGTAAAACACAATGAATCAATTTTAAAAAGTTAGCAAAAATTTATGGAGATATAAAATACTAGCGGCTTGCCCCGGCTTCGCACAGATCCCTTTTATTTTTACAGCCTATGACACACGGGAATAGTGTGGCTTTACAACAGTGAAAGATTTTTTCAAATCGGCCCAGTCGTTTAGGAGCCTATTCAATCCAAACAAATTTTTCCTCTTTATTATATTAGCATATTATTATTATCAAAAGCAATTTTTGATATACTATGAATATTGCCCTTTTTATTTAGTTTCCTAATATTATGTTAGGAAAAGTTGAAGTCCTCGTGTCTAGTTCAGTCTAACATCCTTACACGTTACTAACAAGTCCCAAACAAGGGGGCGTAGACAAGGTGCCAACGTTCAACGTTAACGTTAAACGAAACTACAAAAAGGTATGGGATTTGACATCCGCGAACGTTTGTGACGTAAGTGACAGTTGTTCGCGGATGTCAAATCCCATACATTTTGGTCGTTTCGTTTAATGTTAACGTTGAACGTTGGCACCTTGGGCCCTAGACAAGTGCCCAACGTTCAACGTTAACGTTAAACGTTAGGACCGGAATGTATGGGATTTGACTTCCGCGAACGACTGTCACGTACGTCACAAATGTCAAATCCCATACATTTTGGTGCTAACGTTTAACGTTAACGTTGAACGTTGGGCACTTGTCTAGCCCCCATGGTCTAGGCCCCAAGGCCTTAAAGGAATGAGTACAATTATAACAAAGATTTTCTTGTGGTTTTCAGGTGTGCTTTGTAAATCTAACACGCCCCAAAATTACATTGCTTTGTAATTGTAACGACGTTAATTATATTGGCTTTTGAGCTAATTGGTGAGCAACTAATTAAAATGCAAATGGAAATTAAAAAGTTAAATGATAAATTTACTGTCGCCGCGCAATTGGTAGCGCTAATTGCGTAGGTATGAGTATTTGAAAATCTCACAGTGAACCCAAACTAAAAAAAAATAAAAAAATACTTAATTTTGATATTTGAAATGAAGCATATGAATAGGTACTATACCTACCTAGTTCACTTTAATTTTAATTAACTTATTGGAATGAAACTACTTTAAGTCGCGTATGTTATTTTGCTGAAGTTCCAACTATCGCTCTGTTAGTCGTTCTACGAACATGGGAACTCTAAAGTTTTGTTTCATTCCAATGTGTAATAACAGTGAAGGCATCAGAAATTATCAATCAAATTATGTAACACATAAAAAAGGAATAAATCACATATTATGTTATAAAAACTATCATTACGGTCTAGTCTGAAAATACATGTAAGTACATAATTATATTTTTTAAATATGTCCGAAAATTTTGCATATTTTATATGTCACACAACGCGGCAACGTCTTGGCAAATTGAGACAGTTTATTCCAAAATGTAAAGAAACGAATCACTGAGCCTTACACACTAAAGCCAAGCGTTACAGAAGTTGTATCACGTGGTTTACAGCGACTTTGCCGCACGGCCTGACTAATATCATTATTTAGTCCAATTTGCAGAATTAGCCGGATAAATGTGTTTGAATTACCGTTTTCGTAGCCGATGCGCGCGCCGTAGCGGCGTAGCGCCGTACAGCTACCAAACAGTTTATCCTCGCGATTCGTAGAGGCGCTACGCCGGCCGTAGCGCGTGCCCGGTATCGCGAGATTTAGTGAACGATTTCGATCGAGTGCGTAATTTTTAGTGATTTAGTGTGTGTTTTGTGTTGCAAGTGTTGGTATTGAGGTAAGTTCATTTATTTAAAATTTTTGTATGGTTTTTTTTTTCTTGTATGATAATTTAAAAATTGTTTGTTTCAAAAATAGATCTTTTGAATGGTGATTTTTTATTCATCGAGAAAGTTGGACGTGTTTATAATGCGTGGGAGGAATTCGTTAAGAAAATCGTACTTGTTTTTGTGAATTCTTTTTAAAATTCATCGACAACAAAAATATAATTTGGAAAAGGGAGATGTCACTTTTTAATAATATATTTTAGCTTCTTATTGAATCGGTAGGTGTTTCCTTGTTAGATACGTACATAACATTATTTATTAATTGGTTTCATCATCCTTTTCCTTAGCAATATGTGGCGTGGGTGCAAATGTAGGTTTGTTTGTTACGTTTAATTGCGCTGAATTTAGATCAAATTTGGTTCATAGATAGTTTTTACGTCTCGGGGAAGGATATAATAGTTTTTATTACGATAAATGATCTCTTTAGGAAATGAAGAAGGTTTTGAAATTTACTACAGAAATGAGATAATGTACGGATAACCTATGGATTTTCGGGAGTAAAAAGTCATTACTACCAAGTTATTAATAGTATGACTCTAAGTATAGTATTTAGGATCTTGTATGAGGTATATTTCGGTGTGACGAGTAAGAGCATTTGTACTTGAGTCTTGGATGATAAGTATGTGTGTTTGTTCGCTATCTAGTACCAGCACTGAAAACTAATAATATTTTTTATTCTTTATGTATTTTCTTATATACAATCCTTGATAATAAGAGACACATAAAAAGAATAACCCAATTTGGTGCAGTTTGGAAGTTTTGCGCGTATATAATATATATATATTCTAGCTGACTCGGTTAACTTCGTAGGAACCGCATATGAGAATAATTATGTTTTTTTTTAATTTCCTCACCGTAAGTAGGTATATAAACCTATTCTGAACTATCATCAATATTTCAAATACAAAATTAGCGAAATCGGTCCGGCTATACTCAAGTTTTAGGGAGAATAACGAACAGAAATTATTTTTTAATATTATGTATATTTATCCACATAATGTATAAATGTATTATTGGATTACTGTTATTATCGGATAGTTTTATCAGGGAAATCATCTATACTAATATAATAAAGAGGAAAGGTTTGTTTGTTTGGATTGAATAGGCTCTAAAACGACTGGACCGATTTGAAAAATTCTTTCACTGTTGGGAAGCTACACTATTCCCGAGTGACATAGGCTATAAAAAAAGGGATCCGCTAGTGTAATATGTATATATATCCCCATATATAAATGTATTATTGAATTATTGTTATTATCGGATAGTTTTATCACGAAAATCATACTTTAAGATGGTGGAAGTGACATAAATGCATTACCCAGTAAACATAAGCTAGTATATAAAATAAATTTCTTAGAAAATGCATTGTGTAATAAGTCACATAAGCATTTCATTACTCACACGCGACGGTAAGAGACCTCTTCTCGCTCGGGTTTTCATTCCCGACACCTTGAGACTAATGCGCCTTTTACGATACCTTAAACTAAAAATTTAAAGGATTTTATATTAAATATCTAGTAGGATGTAATCTAAATTCTGTATCTACGGTTTGATAGCTATTATTAATTAAAATAGTAATAAAATTTGTCTATGCTATAATCCATACTTATCTATAATAATCTATTATATATACTAATATTATAAAGAGGAAAGTTTTGTTTGTTTGTTTGGATTGAATAGGCTCCTAAACGACTTGGCCGATTTGGAAAAAATCTTTCACTGTTGGAAAGCTAGAATATTCCCGAGGGACATAGGCTATAGAAAATTTTGTTTGGGATTAGATTAAATGGTGTAATTGTTATTAAATTAAATTTTAAAATTGAATATTATTATAGATTGGAATTAAACAACTTTAACTGATTTAACTCGCGTATTTTATTTTTATTGGCTGTCGTTTCGGAGCCTTTACAGATTCCATAATCGTAGCACGACTGAGCTAACAATAGTCGTATGCTAAAGTGATAATGAATATTATTATATTTCATTAATATGATTATTATTAATAAATATGTTTTGCTTTGTTTATTTTTTTATATCTAGGTAATACATAAACAAAATCAAAAGTTTACTAATTAGTTTAACATATATGTGAGTGTGTGTTTCCATACATGAACCTGTGGAAATGTACCTACCTATGAAATTAATAATTTATATGCGCCCACGCGCTCCTTTTGGCAGACCCCTAACAAATCAAAAGTACGAGTATACTTCAAAACGAAACTTTGCGATTAAATTATAAAACAGAAACAAAAAAGATAAACAGAACATTTTGGAAACAGAGATTGATGGGTTTATTCGCGATTCGCAGGTAAAATAAGCTCGCATGTCCACCCAACGGCCGTTATTTAAATTTATTTATCTTATGGAAAACCAAAAGCTTAAAATATTGAGATACAAATGCAGAATAGAATATAGATGTCACTGAAGCAGCAATATATTATTAAACAAATCTTCACATTCGCTAATTATTTCTGACACTTATTGGAATAAAATAATTGACGGATTTAACCCGCGTATACGCGTATTTATGCTCATGTTTCGAAATCTTTACAGTTCCCCCACTCGCAGCTGACTTAATTTTATGAACATTATTAACTTAAATAAGTTGTTACATGAGTTCTAATACTTGATAGCATAGTAATGAGTTCTATCTAGAGTTAAAATTTACTAGCAGTTACAAATAACGACTATTATGTACATTACTTGGTTTGAAAAGGGAACATACAACCGTCAAATTCCAATTAATTGTTGATAATACGTTATCAATTCGCCAATAAATATTTACCAATGCGGTGGATACGATCTCGATACTCTCCATATTCATTTTACCTACCAACATAAGCACAGATTTCTTAACAGCGTTTCCATAGCAACACGCTACCGATATTTTGTGGACTCACGCCTTTAGACAATTAATCATTTTGGTGTCATCTCTCCTAAGTAAGCGAGAAACAAGTATTTTGGACGGCTAATGTAAAATGCAAATATTCATATATTCGTGTTTTTGGGGCCGCTGTTTGTTTCAGATACAACCTAACTTTGTGTTTCGTATGACATTAATCATTACTTTGTATGTTTTCCTATCTTTGCTTTATATTATATTTACTCTTCTTACAGTGCTGCCCTCTGATTGTGTAATGTAATTGGTTTGGTCAAAATCTTAAAATAGTCACACCATTGGTTTGAAAGCAATCGAGCCCAATTAGTTTTTGTTTCGTATGCCATTAATCATTACTTTGTATGTTTTCCTATCTTTGCTTTATATTATACTAGCTTCTGCCCGCGACTTCGTCCGCGTAGAACTCCTCCTTTTTGCAGTCGGTTAAAAATAGCCTATGTTCTTTCTCAGCCTCCAGAGTTTCTTTGTACCAAATTTTATTAAAATCGGTCCAGTAGTTTTAGCGTGAAAGCGTAACAGACAGACAGACAGACAGACCGAGTTAATTTCGCATTTATAATATTAGTAGGGATTTACTCTTTGAGTTGCCATCTGATTAAATGACGCAATTGGTTTGAAAGCGGTCCCAATTGGCTTGGTCAAAATCCAAAAAGAATTTCGTAGCACGCAACTCATTTAAATCAAGTCAAATAATAATTTAAAGAAAAATGGCTTATCAAATCAATTGCATTACATAATCCTAATCGGATCATATTTCATTGAAACATTCTTGTCGGCGAACCTTTTTATATAGAATGTATATTTTATAATTGTTTATGGTTTTTATGATATTGTTTTGTTTTTAGTATTAAGTCTTGCTCTTTAATATATCTTTCAACTAGAACGTACTATTTTATTGTAACATCGAAGTAGTCGTTGAAAATTCTAATTAAAAAAATATATATGTATAGGTATGTATGTAAACTGTGTAGGTATTGTACAGCAAAACATTATCTATGTCCTTAAAACAGTCATTTACGGCGTCTCCAGACGTAATAAAATTGAGGCATCACGTTTTACGAACCTGGCCGTTTTAACGTTCCAAAATTGACCAATTGGAATCGTTATCAAACCAATTGTTCTTAATGATAAGGTGTTTAGTAGAATAATAAGACTTCGCTGCTTTACCACAGAGCTACGCTACCACAGACAGACACGTCAAACTTATAACACCCGTTTTTACCCCCGTCATTTTTGCGTTAGGGGTTAAAAACCACTTCCCACCATACTTCAGGGGTAAAGTAATTTTTGTCATTACGCTGAGCAAATGTTATCACAGCTCGTTCTCGAGTCGTAATAATATTTTAATTACACGAGCCCGAGGGACGAGCAAATTACAGAGGTAGCTCTTTACGTTTCACAATTCTCTGTAAATACAGGAGAAATTAAAAATGCGTTGTTATAATTGTGGTAATGAGGGGCCCTAGTGCGTGGAGAGCAAGACACGGTTGTTCCTAGTCTCTTTATCAAACCGCCTGTGTTATATGCATATAAGCACGCGCATGACTCCTGTTTACTAGAATAGTGATAAACTAATACAATCGCTGATGCCATCGTGGTTCTTACACATTGGAATGAAAGTTTTAGAGTATATTTGTAGCCGACTGAGCTGAGGATAGTCTAACAAGTAAATTTACTCCAATAATAATTCTAAATTACATTTAAATTTGAATTCGCGTAAAGGCGTTTCGAGTTAGGTAGGTTACTAGGTACAATATAAAACAAGTGAAGTATTATTCTACTAAAACTAAACCTGGCCATGAAGCGTAATTGGTTTCAATTGGTTAATTTTAGAACGTTATAACGGCCACGTGTAACACGTGGTGACAGCGCAGTCGACTACTGTAAAGGTTTCGAAACGTCAGCAATTAAATAAAATACGCGAGTTAATTCAGTTACAGTTGTTTCATACCAAAATATGTTGTTACTCCATAAAAATCGTTCCCTTAAATTTATGTGACTCATTTCGAGTTACTATTTCATAAAAACCATCTGTATTTTTAACCTTTCATCTATCTATCTATCAATAGATATAATAGAAATGAATCACCGACATGTGTATACGCGCATAACTTTCGATCGACTGTATCAAATTGAATAATTCTTTTTGTTTTATGTTTGTTATTGTCAGGACGGGGTTTGTATTCAAAAACATTAGAAGTTTTTAAAAAAATAATTGGCGAAGTTTCCCTGATCAACTAGTGTGCAATAAAATGCTTACATTATATCACTATTCACTACATATAATATAAAACAGTACCTAACTGCCGCGTTTTTTTGACAAAATGAATACTGAAATTCAGTTGACATTTACTGCAATAGGCGGACGTCCAGATGAGACACATCAAAGCCTGCAGATTAGGGTTTTTAGCCCTGACCGACCCGACACCCCCGTCCCTTCTATCTGTATGTATGTACGTACGTACGTAAGCGATAAAATAAAAAAAAAAACTATCGAATAGATCTTCATACGGTCTTCACTAATGGTCGAAGTGTTTCATGAGAATGGTTTATAAATGTGTATAATTCATTGAGTTTTCATGTAAATTGGTTAAGATATAACGATAAATGTCAAATGAGTCGGAAAATTGCCATTCTAGGACCATCGAGACGTGCGCTGCATAAACTGTTTTACATAAATTAAATGTATTTTTTTATAGTCGAAATATTACTTTACTATCTGTACCTACTACTGTATCTATACATAAAATTGGTAATATAGTTTTATTAGTCGTCTTCATGTATTTTTTTCCCACATGAACGGGATAAAAGGTATACTATGTCCGTCTCCTAGTTCTAAGCTACCTCTCCAGCAATTTTCAGACTAATCGGTTCAGCCGTTCTCATCGTATCCATTCCTCTCTAAGTTCATCTAAGACTAGGTACCACTGCTAAAAATATCATCTATCCAAAAATCACGTAAGCCTAGGGTGAATGGGATCTTGGATCATAATAAGTGTAGACAGAAAACATTAATACAAATACCGTTATTAAATAAAAATAGTAGCGATATCGGGTTCTCGTCTACATATTATAGCAGCCGTCGACGCGCGTATTAATAATTAAGTTACGGTACTGTAACAAAGAAACCGATCGACGCGCGATATCGTTTTGTATTGTGCGTTATTTTTGCGGACGCG
The DNA here is from genome assembly GCA_038024825.1 of Polylopha cassiicola. NCBI lineage: Eukaryota > Metazoa > Arthropoda > Insecta > Lepidoptera > Tortricidae > Polylopha > Polylopha cassiicola. The sequence goes on along the minus strand of CP149052.1, from coordinate 4,639,264 downwards.
ATATAATAATAATATGTGTCACGATTTGTCACTCAATTTGTTACGTTATGATCGATCATTCTGGAAAGCAGTAACTGTTCGATATATTAAGTCTATTTAAATATAAGCACGGAGTTTTTAATACTTAATTTTCGGGATATAACTTACCTAGGTTATGTTATTGTTTCTGTCGATCACAACCGTCATGATGGCGAAAATCCCTACGAATATGGTAATATTATTTACAAAACTTTAGCTAATGAAATAAAATACACGAGCTGAATGTAATAACCGCGATAGCATCAGAAATAATAACGTTATTATGGTTTTTAAGAATGAAATTTAGTAAGAACTAGCGGCCCCGGCAGACGTCGTCCTGCCCGTCCGATTGTTTCGTGAAAAATCTGTCACTTACCGTCAATCACTATGTATATGGGAGTATAGAAAGATGTTGATTTTACACATTTTCAAGATGTTTTTAAATTTTTCTCTACTTACAAACCTGGAATTCCACGAATAATTCAAGACCAAAATTAGCCAAATCGGTAAAGGCGTTGTTGAGTTATAAAATTACAACGAAAAGTGGCATTGATTTTTATATATATATAGATTAAATAAACGTAGGTATATTTTATACTTACCTATGCAGAAACGGAGGTCTTTTGTAAGTTTGAAATCTCTCTCTTTATCTCTCTCTCTCTCTCTCTCTGTGGGCGTGTGCGTGCGAGCGTGCGTAAAATAATCAGAAATAAATGAATGTAATCTAAGGTATTTGTGAGTGTCCCTATCGGTAAAAGGTTTGAAATCGTATCAATATTTTTAGAGATATTTTTTTTTATGCACTCATATTGAGATCGTCAGAACAAAAATAAAAATAAAGAAATAAATAATATGAACAAATTACATTATAAAATTATAAAGAAATACATTATTATGTCAAAATATACTACTAAAGACATAAAAATATCCATTTACGTTTAATTGTAATTAGCAAATTTAAAAGTATAATTATTTTTCTAAACCTAAGTATTTCTAAAAATTTACATTTTATGAATTAAACCTTTATTCGTGGAAGGCTCAGGGTTACATTAAGTAAGTGAAATGAAATATTTAAGCCTTTAAGTAAATTTATAGGAGTTTTGAAGGCTCTTGAATGTCTGACCCAGATCACATTTAACGAATAAAAATTCGTTTATTTTTCGTAACTACATTTTGTAATCAAATAAAATATAAATAAAAGTTCTTTACGGACTTCAGTTCCCAAAAATGGTTATTTTATTCAAAAGAAAAAACATAATTATGACCTATAGACCTTGTTCAAAGAAACTTGATATTATTATAAATTAACACGACTTTTACGCTCATTATAAGTAGTATGCGGGTATATTTATAGATTTGTTTTTGCATCTCCACTTTCGCCTCCAATAACTATTAAACATCTGAATCGATTTTCATGAAACCTAGATAAAATACTGTCGATTAAATTACCTTTCACACAAAAAACAGAATCAAACTCGTTTATCCGTTCTCACTCATACACACACGCACATGCACACAGACAGCACACAGACAGACAGCGGAGGCTCAGTAAGAGGTTACCAATTTATCCTTTATGTGGGAACACTGTTGACGAATTCGTTCAAAAATATAAATAAATTATTGATTGTCTATTTAAAAGTATTAAATTGTATTAAATATAAATTATTCCGTATGACAAATTGTATTGACGACTAATGAGAAAAATCTATGATAGTTAATATACCTATTTGACATTATATGTATGACAAAATCTTATTGTAATTTTGATGATAATTATTATTTAATCTTATTGTTATTTGTTTTTGACGATCTCAATATGAGTACATGTAATTTGACATAATAATAAATGTAATTATATTGTATGAATTTTGGGAAATAAATGAATCTAATCTAATCTAATCTAATCACTAAAAACTACCCTATGGTTAAGATAAGGAAAGATTCCAGCTTCCCTTTACTCTGCCATTGATTAGTAAATTAAACAAAACGAATCAGAACTAATATTTTTGTAAACAATCCTTCTACGGCAGACGCAGTCCAAACAGTCTTTAACAACCTTATCAAATCAAGTGTAAAACGGACTCGGTCCCAAAGGAAAAACACTTTCCGATTGTTTGACGAAACAGACACCATTGTCTCAGACATAATTACATTACGTAACACGATATTGTGTTCCTGGCGCGCTTCGCTGATAACAGAGGACTGTTATTGTTATCACTTGCCTCGGGATTAGAAAAAGATTTCGAGTTATTTCTATATTTACAAAACTACTGATAATTGTGTCAGGCTGTAGAAGCTTAGATAAGCTGTACAAAGTGTAAACAAAGGTATTCGTTTTTGATATGAAACTTATAATTATTATGTAATTAAGTATATATAATTGAGTGTAGAAACACAAAAATAAAATTATATTCAAACAACACGCTTCGTCAAAAATTGTATTTACTAGGTAGGTACATCAAACATATCCGTAACAAGCTTCGTCTTAAAACATACACAAACAAAAGTGTAGAAGTAATCTAGTTTTCCATATCAGTATAATACTAAAAAAGTAGGCGATCTACGAAAACATTTTCAAAACCAAGACTGTCAGATTCACAACAACACAGCATCATAAAATGCAAAAACCGATCCAATACGGTGCACTGAAAACACTTATCGCGGCTTCAACAATTGGAGCTCAAAAACTGTCCATGATCGGTCATTTGTCTGTGCACAAAGACAGCGAGTACTATTGTGCGACCGGTGCTCTTTGTTGCTCCTCTTTTATCTCTTGTCACTCCGCTGTGCGCAGCGTTATCTGTGGGATTAGCGGAGTGGAGTCTTTTTGAAAATGAGAATTCTGTTTCTACCTAGATTTCCATTTGTGAATGAAATGTCATAAGGAAAAGTTTTAATCCGACGATAAGGGTTTGATGCCTGATTGGCGAATAAAGCGGATTGTAATTAGAATCCATTTTGTGTTCAGTATGAAGGTAGTTTTTATCTAAAAGTAAGTACCTAATAGGTACAATTTACGGAAACTGTAGTCTTCGAAATTTGTAACGGACTGTATTTTGCAACGTAGACGAGCACTATGAAAGGATTTTTGTCATTTTACACTAAACTTAATTTAGATTGCTTGATTCTATTTATTATTAACTAGCTGTGCCCTCGACTTCGTTCGCGTGGAATAGTTATTTTCCCCGTTTTTTTTTTACACAATTCACTGTTTCTTCGCTCCTATTGGTCGCAGCGTGATGTTATATAGCCTAAAGCCTTCCTCGATAAATGGTCTATCCAACAAAATAAGAATTTTTGAATTCGAACCAGTAGTTCCTGAGATTAGCGCGTTCAGACAAACAAACAAACAAACAAACTCTTCAGCTTTATAATATTAGTATAGATATAGATTACGTGTGGGTATAATAACCGTGTTTAGGTAAATATCATTACGTAGCAATCAAAGTTGCATACAAAATGTATACTTAAGTAGTTTGAACAAAATGTTCCTTAGCACCAGAGGTAAGCTTTTGCGGTGTAATTATTTAGAATGACTGGACAGGTTCCTTCGTTATGACTGCCAAGACTCGGGTACAATATTAATAACATATTTCCATTGAATCAAATATTACGAAGCTGTTTTTATACCATCATAACAATCATTTAGTTATTGGAATGAAAAAATTAAGACAGATTTAACTTAGCATGACTGATACAGTTTAAACTGTCCTCAGTTTAAACTGTATCAGTCGTGATACAGCTTAAACTGTGATACAGTTTAACATACATACGAACACAAATATGGGAAATGAAGAGTTTCCGAAACGTCAGTAAATTAATAAAATACGCGAGTTAAATCTGAAATGTATTAAATAGCTTTCCGAAAGACTGTACCAAATTGAATAATTATTTTTTTAATGTGATTGTTAATGTCAGGACAAGGTTTATATAAAAGGTATTGTTATTAAAATCAGTATATGGCGGTACTAAGTTCGCCAGGACAGCTAGTATGAAATAAAAGCGTAATAAATGAAACGTCTTAGCAAGTCGAGTTCGCAATCAGTATCACTACACAGTATGAAACAAAGTCGCTGTCGCTGTCTGTCCGTCCCTATGTATACTTAAATCTTTAAAACTACACAACGGACTTTAAAGCGGTTTTTTTAATAGATAGAGTGATTTAAGATAAAGGTTTATAGCACCAGGTGCGGGTCGCTAGTGTATAAGAAAATAATGACGTTATAAAAAAACAACAATCAAAAATATAATTCCAAATACAAACACTGTAAAAATAATAACATTCGAAAAGAGGTTAAGCCGTCAACAATGACAGTCCTTTTTGTATGACAGTAAATTTGCACCAAGATGAGGTTTTAACACGTCAGTTGCGCGGGTCGTTTGCGTACATTTTTAACACGAGTGTCATTCGGCCCCTCGTTAGACCCGAGTCAAGAGCAGCGTTGCGACGGTAAGCCGGACTCAAGTCTGACGATAGTGGGGTTATGTTAGCGATTTGGGATAGTTCAACCTATAATAACTAGGTTTTAATAACGATGCGAGGACCTTTTGTGGTGTTTGCGTACTTTTAATAGTACATTGTGGTTTATAGTGTGGTATGTTGATATTTAAATATTATATAGATGTGGGATAGTTCAACCTATAATAATTAGGTTTTAATGATAATGCGAGGACCTTTTGTGGTGTTTGCGTACTTTTAATAGTACATTGTGGTTTATAGTGTGGTATGTTGATAATTATTATTAAATATTATATAGATATGGGATAGTACAACCTGTACTTATGTCATACTGTAATAGCTAGGTTTTAATAATGATGCGAGGACCTTTTGTGGTGTTTGCGTACTTTTTATAGTACATTGTGGTTTATAGTGTGGTATGTTGATAATTAAATATTACATAGATATGGGATAGTACAACATAGTGTGGCATGTTGATAGTTAATGATTACATAGATATTGATCTAATTCAGATTGATACATCGTTGTAAATTTTTAGTAGCGGAAGCGGCATCTCTTGATCAAATAGTAATAACTATACAGCTATTTGTTAAAACCAGTAAAATATGTTACGTAATATTTAAAAAAAGAAACTATAGCCTTATATTGGTTGGTTCTTGAACTAAAATTGGGTAAAATCTAGGTTAATTCTGGTTAGGTAGATATCTGTATAAAAATAAAAAAAATACTAGCAGGTAAAGCAAATACATAACGATTCTCTTAAGTTGACCTATTTAGTATTCACGTGTAAAAACTACTTTACATTTATCTAGATGACCTGAGACATAAAAGTTTTTTTCTAGGTCACACTAATTAAGCTTGTTAAGTAAATAAGGTCTTGCATACTTAATTTATACAGGGTAATTAAGATTTTACTTAGTGAAACTTTGTATTTTATTACATAATGACCTGTTGTAATGAACAGGTACCTAAATCATAAATTAAGTATTACAAGAAACTAAATAGACTTCATCCTTGAATATTTTTTATACAATATTTTAAAGCATTCATGAAAACCCATAGGGAAAAGGATTATATTTTAGTTTAAATAAAAGTCGTTATTAAAGCTTAGATATTTTATTCGTTTCTTCTTCTTTCTCTACGCTCAGAACAGTATATAGAATAATATATGTAATTTATTTGCAATAATGAGTAAATATATAAATAAATATTTATATAAAATCGTTCTTTCTACATACATGCTCAGGATGTACCTATGAATCTCTCGCTACGCTCAGAATAATATTTATTTATGTAAAATCGTTCGTACTACAGACAACGCTCAGAATGTAAGTCAGCAGAATACAAACTTTATCTGTGACAAATTTGTCGGCAAAAACAATCACACAGCGGACAAAACAGTCTGAGGTTCAGCCGCAGCACAAGGAGTAAACAGTAAAGGAAGTTTTACACTAATATCGAATGGAAATAATAAAAAAAAAAATTAGAGAAACTTTAAATTATACACAATTTCATTATTTAATCTGTAATTATAAATTTATATAAAATTTATCATATAAATTATATTTAAATATATACATACATATAATTGACTGACAGATACGCGCACATCTTAAACCGCTGATCGTAGAGACCTGAAACTTGGTGGGTGTGCTTTTTGTAGGACGTAGGCATCCGATAAGAAAGGGGTTAAAAAGGGGAGCAAAATTTTTATGCTGCAATTGGGATTCTTTAGTCCAATCTAACAGGTTTTAAAAGCACGCGGTCGCATTTGCGGGTAAAATCTAGTATTATATATAGGTATACTTAGCGACCCGCCCTGGCTTCACACGGGTGCTACAAACCTTCCTCTTGAATCACTCTATCTATTAAAAAAATCCGCATCAAAATCCGTTGCGTAGTTTTAAAGATTTAAGCGTACATAGGGATATAGGGACAGAAAAAGCGACTTTGTTTTATGCTATCTAGTGATACCCACTGTACTGTGAGTCAACGAACTCCTACATAAAATGGGACTTACGAACACCAGCGACTGCAGAATGTGTGGAGAGGAATGCGAAAATGTGGAACACCTGGTGTGCTACTGCGACGCCCTCACCAGACGCAAAATGAAGATACTCGGCTCCGGGTACCTGGAGCCTGGAGACTTCGAGGCATTGTGACAGGGAGACATAATACGATACATGGAATTGGTTATGGAGAACCTGGAGTAAGCTAAAGGAGGGGTAAACACAAAAGATCCCAAAGGGTCGAAGTGCATCCGAAAGGACCCCAACAGTAAGATAAGATAAGATACCTACTGTACGTTATGTACCTACTGTACGTTATTATCTTGTGGCACAGTACCAACTTGGTCCATTGTTAGACGACTATTGTTGTCTGACAGTCAGTTTGCAACATGACTGTGACCTGAAACATTTAATTTATTGACTCGACAAAAGATTCTGGAGTTCAGTTGGTATTCATTACAGCTTTCCCGTACTTCCGCTTTGAAATTTGTCCTTTGAAAGCAGTACTCTAAAAAGGACCTTACTATTCTGTAAAATTGAAGTAGTTTATGTATTTACTGAAATAAAACGAAAGTGCTTTACTCGTGCAGGGTGTTTCATATTAAAGGTATGAGAAGTTTTTTTATTACAGTTGGAATTAATCAACTTTAACGGATTAAAAAATACAAAATAGCCAAAAGTTAAAATACTTTAGGGTTAACCTACCCTTCGGTTCACATTTAGGGTTAAAGAAATTGAATCTTGGCCGTTTCGCTGACTTACTCTCATACACAAAATTTCATAAAAAACAGTTCAGCCGTTTTAGATGAGTTACAACAAACACCGCGACACGAGAACTTTATATATTAGATAAAGACTAAGAAAACCCGATCCTTTTGAAGTTTTGAAAAGCGGAACTAAAATAGCAAACACAATTACTTAACCTTCCTTCAAAAGAAAAAAGCAGTAACGAAATCCTTTCACAGAGCTTTGAAGCTCTGAGGACGTAACGAAAAATTAAAAAAAATACAAATAGTGGCGCTAATTAGTCCCAGAGAACGTTAATTGCATTGTTACGGGTCTTGGGTCGTGTATTTTTCCTCAAAATGGAAATGGCCTCTTAAGGGTTTCCGGCTCTTTGCTTGTTTTCTTTTTTCTTTCCGAGTTAAACAGCTGGGAGCATAGTTTTACATATTTTGATAATAATTGGAATTAATTTGCTATAACGGAATATTGTTAATAAATTCGCGGTTACACACTGGAATGAAACAACTGGAACTTTAGTGTTGGTTTATTGTCACCTTAGTTGTGCTACGAATATGGGAACATTATTTTTTTCCAAACGTCAAATAAAATAAATACGCGAGTTAAATTTGTTATACTTGTTTCATTGTAATGTGCAATAACAGCGAAAGGATCAGAAATTATTAACAATTACTATTCCGTTATACTATAGTTGTTTCATTCCAATATCTATACTAATATAAGAGGAAAAGTTTGTTTGTTTGTTTGGGGTGAACAGGCTCCAAAACTGCTCGACTGATTTGAAAAATTCTTCCGTTGGGAAGCCACATTATTCCCGAGTGACATAGGCAATAAAAAAAGGGGACCCGTGCGAAGCCGGGGCGGACAGCTAGTTATTTATATATTCGTTCGTGAGATAAAATTCTCTAACATGAATTAATTAATACGCGTACAAGGTGGGATCTTAGAAATTAACATAACTATTTTTTAATCCACGACAGTCAATTATTTTATAAGATGCTCCTTGATTCATCTACATTTTTGAGTAGGCTGTGTGCAAGTCAAGTCCACTATTGTAAAAAAAGGTATAAAAGGAAATTGTGGAAAACTTGGCTGCAGAATAGAATACCCAAGCCCTAGTAATTATAAACTAAATGTATCTCCTTTGAAAAGTTAAATGAGATTTGCTTTAAACTAGCTTTCTCGTTAATTTACACCGGAGTTTCCTGTTAAATGACGTACTTGAAACTTATAAAAAGGTTTATTTTTAATTTGATAATATTTTAAGTAATTTTAAATTTAGCATAAACTGACTTTATATATAGCATAAAGTGCTAAAGCTAACTTTAGCGTTAGACTATTGTCAGCTCAGTCGCGCTACGATTATGGAAACTGTAAAGAATCCGAAACGTCAGCAAATAAAATAGAATAAAAATTCGCGAGTTAAATCCGTTAATAGTTGTTTCATTCCAATTTTTAATACTTGTTTGAACTGTTAAGTTTTTAATAATTATGGTTTAGGCCCTGCGTTGATAGATCAGTCAGTCAGTTCGCTTATAAAGATTTAGGTTTAGATTTGTTAGCAGTACGGGACAATGCACTATTCAGCCAATTACCTTGGGTTTTGCTTTCTTCGCGGTTCCAAAAAATATTTCTCACGTTGTATTTAATACCTTTATACTTTCAATTATCCCATAATAAGCGTAAAGAGCTCATATTTCCCGGGAAAAGTAGCACATCTGCTTTTCCAAGAATTTATCTATTTCTATTTAAAGAGGTGAAAGGCGTTAATATAGGTTTTATCACGGAAAAACAAGTACGTCCTTTTAAGGATGTGGAATTATATAAGGCAGTACTATAATGAATGCACTTCCTGATCCATTCGAAGGCACATCATTTTTGTAGACGAAATCGCAGGCAAAGCCTAGTATTAATATGTAATAATATGTATGTATTGAGGAACTTTTTATTGGAAAATCCATTCTATTCTGTTGACGAATTCGTTCAGAAATATAAATAAATTATTGATTTGTCTATTTAAAAGTATTAAATTGTATGTATTAAATATAAATTATTCCGTATGACAAATTGTATTGACGACTAATGAGAAAAATCTATGATAGTTAATATACCTTATTGACATTATATGTATGACAAAATCTTATTGTAATTTTGATGTTAATTATTAATTAATCTTATTGTTCTTTGTTTTTGTTTTTGACGATCTCAATATGAGTACATGTAATTTGACATAATAATAAATGTAATTATATTGTAAGTATGAATTTTGGGAAATAAATAAATCTAATCTAATCTATCAATAGGTATGACGACTGGTTGTTTTTTGTCCATCAAGTAGATTACTAAAAATGATTGACCACGTATTTTTTTCGAAACAAACAAAAAATGACAATGATAAATGTTTTTGAAGTTCGGGAGTAAGGACTCACGTTAAGGTGCACTTTATACCATAACGTGACGTCAGAAGCCCCCACTTCCAAACTTTTTCACTATGTACTCATCTCACAAGTCTATTACATGCTGACGTGCCTCCATTTTAAAACAATTTAACAAAAAAGCCATTATTTAAAAGGCTTAATTTTAAAAGCTTTGCGATCCATTAACTGGAGCTCATCCGATCAACAGATTACGCATATTGTATTGACTACGTCATTTCAAAAGTGAAATAGTGATAGCAAGGTTGCGCTGATTTATTTTTTTAATTTACTCCCTGAAAAAATGCTGATAATGTACAGATAATGTGCAGCAACAAACAACATAATACACCAAAGCTGTCAATGGCCAAAATTTATGAACTGTTTGCTTCTTAAGAGTCATATTATTACTAATTTAAAAAAAGTGTTTGATAGACAGACGGACAATGAATTGATCCTATAAGGATTTCGGTTTTTCCTTTTGAGGCACGGAACCCTAAAAACACTTTTTTGAGTTAGCTCGTGCCATATCACGTTTTTGACGGTATAAATCAAAACAAACACGGTAACTTTTCATCAACCATCATGATCCTATCAAATCCATCCCCTTAAAATCTTCCGACACTAACTTAGCCTAAATGTCATCCCAGTACCCTGACGAAATAAGGAAACAAAGATCCGATCGCATCTAAGATACAGCACAGGACCTACCCTATGAAACTATCGCTTCTCCACAAACGCCAAACTATTTCCAATCCTATCTGCTTGGGACAAAGTTCAGTTTCAGAAATTTCAAAGCTTTACATCTGAGATAAGTTCGAATGGAGAGTTTTGGGTCAAAGGCTATGTATTTTCGTATATTACGTTCGAAAGCACGCCCTTGTCTGACTCCGTAGCGAGAATGGGTTATTGGGGTGATCGGAATTCTTAATCGTATTGAACATTTCTTGTATATGTCTTTTCGTAAAAAGTCTACGTTACTGAATACATCAGACCGCGCATAGGTTGAATAAGAATGTCCGCTCCTTTGTACAGCAAGTTCTAAATTCATTTCCCAATAAGCAAAATCAGTAATCAGCGTTCTTAAGACTCCTTTTATTACCCTTATTCAACAATTTGAGGGCTGTTTTAAGAGCGCTTATTCCTATATCTAACTTATAATCAACTTATGGTAATAAATCTATAACGTTCATGCCTGTGTTCAATCTTATAACATGTTTAATGCGTGTATTATATCTCGCTGATTTTTATATACTTTATTTAGTCATTATAAGTGAGAACATATAATTGGCTTTTTTGTACCTATTCTATTCTAATTTTATATCTTGGTTTTTTAAGCTGTTGGTTTTACATAAGTTAAATAAATAACGTTCATAAGGAAAGAGATTACTACAACTTCGTAAGAACGATACTAGTAATTCCCGACTTATATTTCTTTATATGACTACTTTACAGTGTAAGCTTTACAAAGGCTGTATAAAAGTGAATAGCTTTAAGACATTGAGTTACACATAAACTTATTGTTCCGAAACATAACGCATAACGTAAGTGATATCATAGGATATGGTATTATTATATTACTCAATACGATCGGTTCTAGGTACCTACCGCAGTACCGAACAACTATATCAGTGATAGTATGAAGATATCGGACTTCAATTATATAATATTTTATTGCAAAAAGGCTAGTTTTACAATGCTGGGTTTTGATCTATAATATAAATATATATAAGTTACATATATAAAAATAAATTCTGTTTAGGAAGACATGAAGTAGGTAGGCAAGTAATCCATTCCTTAGGTATTTATTTTAGTGGCTATTGTGCCATTTACTTGTGATTTAATTTAAATGATAATATTGCATTGTAGGATAATGTAAAAGTATGTTTTAATTAAAATTTAAATCAGATTCGTTTTTAATTTTTATATCTAGAAATGTCGCAAAGAAAACAAATTAATTAAGTCTTTGTAAGACAAAGACTTACAAAGTAAAAATATTATTATATTATTATATTCGTAGTTCTTTTAAATTATTTTTCTTCATCTGTAATATATTTAATAACGTTTTAGTCTGTTTAATCTTAACTTACGAAATTTAAATAATAGGTAGGTTACAATTCTAGGGCCCTTATAAAAATGGTATAGGTACTTAAGTACCTACATCAAGCAGTATTACATTTATACTATTTTATGTTAAACCTATTATAGATTTTTTTATGAGTCAACATGTATGGGCAGACATACAACTACACGTCTATGTTATTAGTCCTAAAGATAAATAAGTAATATTACGTCTCACATAGATAAACATATCGTAAATACAACTTATACCCACGTCGGTATAAGTTACAAACTTTATTCAAACTTGTTTATTAGTTCACTCTTCAAAAACATATAAAAACGCATTAGCGACTGCATATCTCGGTCATATCTCATCCGTAATTTCAGACGGCTGGCGCCGGGAGTCTTCTCTCTACATTGCTCTTTTACTTACATAAACATTATTAAGAAGAAATTCTGAACGCGCAATGTATACAAACTATATCTGCCTTGGATTGTGTAACTCACTTGGTTTGAAAGCGATTGGAATATTTAAAGAAGTTAAAACGCTTAGGTACCTTGCTGTTCTCTAAAGATCGAATCGGTAGTCTTAAGACCAATGAATCATAGAACGTTGTGTAACATATATAAGAGACTAGTGGTCCCGCCAGACGTGGTCCCGCCTGACAAAGCAACGCTACATTAATCAATCGATTTGACAGTTGTTGTCATTGAGATGGTACCTACTACAACGTAATGACTTTGATATATATGTAAAGATTTTTTGGAATTTCTAATTGTCTGCGCAATTTTTTGTTACGTTAGAACCTTCTCCTGGTCTTAACAAATACAAAAAAATAGTGAAATCGGTCCTGCTGGAGTGATGGCGTGACTAAGGGAAATATGTGAAAGAAAGAAAGAAAAGAAATTATTTTTGCAAATATTCACATGCTTAATTGTAATAAAATAACAGGCACTTAAAACTATGTAGCTTTTAACTAGTGATTTTCTTTGCAAAAAAACTCGACTCAGGTATATACAAATTATTCTCGTATTTCGTAGCGACATGTTTGTGTACCAATTCAATTGGTTTAATTGAACTGACGAGGCTGTAGCTACACGGCGCATAAGAGATACAAAGCAAACAAATTGGTATCGTTTTCAAAACAAGTGCGTTAAGCAATCAAGGGGACTGCACCAAAATTGGACGTCTTACATTGCTGTTTTAGTTCCTTGTTCTTGACTTATTATAAGTTCCCGACGAGCGATGTAGAACATTTTCTTTTACGAGACGGCGCCGCTGTAATGGGTGTGGATTCCATGCTCCCCGCTGCTTAACTGTACTTTGAGAGTTTAATTTAGTTTGTTTATTATTTTTTCTCTAATTTGCTAGGCTATTTCGTTATGAGAAAACTTTCTGAAAGCAATTGTTAACTTGTTATTTAAATCAATGAGGTTTAGTAGTGCGATAAATTGTTTGGTGAAACTTAGAGATTCAGAAAAGAAAAGTGTATTAAAGATGATTAGGTAGATACATAGCGTAGCTAGACCGGTCATTATGGGTCAACTTATGTCCAGAAGTAGACGCCTTTGGGTTAATGATGATGATAATGAGGTAAATATATTTATCTACAAGATTTTTAATGCTAAGATATTTATTTACCTTCCTAAGCCTCTAACAAACAAAAAATGATAAAGTTAAGAGCTTCAAAAGTTCGGGAGTGGGAGCACGTGACGTCACGTTATAGTATACCTCGTACCATATCGTGACGTCACGCGCCCGTTCACCTTTGTCATTTTTTTCGGTTGAAAAAAGAAAAAAATACGAGCATAATAATCTATGGTAATCTACTTAACGGATATTAATATGTATACAGTAGCATTTATCACATTCATAATATCAAAGTTTTTCCAACTCTAACCTAAAACTAGCTAATTCAATGATTCCAAAATTCTAACGAATTAGCTAAAAGCGTTGTTTGTTAGTTATAGTCGGCAATAATTCCTAATTACCTCGGTCGGCGACAATTAGTCCAATGCCTTATATATTGTTACGGCGTTGCAGGGGATTCCTAAGTCTTAATGAATTGATTTCGGTGTAATTTATAGCTTACCGAAAACATTTGTATTGATTTCGTTTGCGAAAACAACGGTTTTCAGTTGGTCTAAGGAAACTTGTTTTGAACGTTATTGGCTGTAAATTTATGCTCACAATTGCCATTGGATAAAAAATATGCTGATATAATGACGTCACAGAAAACTGACCTTATTTGTGTTAATACTTCAATAACTTGTACGTATGGAGATTACTCAATATCTAGAAATATTTGCTTTTATTAGAACACAGCTTCTACTGATACGTACCTTCTACCTATAATATTTAGCTTAAATCATAATTACAAATTACTTTAACAACACAATCTCAAAAAAATGTATGCCCAATACGTATATAAAATACAAACATCTATGAAAAAAACAAAGATCTAGTATTGACCCTTTCCTATTTCTTAAGATTAACATTGTGGTTATATCTGGTAACAAAGTGGTAAACGTTACATTGAAAATTAGGGAAAAACTAATACTAAGTACCTACTTATATTAAGAATGGATGCTGATACTATGCATTATGAATCCTATGTAATGTGACGCTATAAAAAAATAAAAATCAAAAATTGTTGTGAAAAACTTTAAACTGCGAAAAATTTGAAAATAACCCACCTATGTATTCAGACATTTATTAAGGATTTAAAGTACGTACGGTACTCTACCGAAGCAAACAGCCATACAAGATCCATATTAGGTACGTCTGTTTACTCGCGAACGCGCCCTAGCTCTTACAGTCGGTGACTAAGTGACTCTTTTTCAAGATTAAATCTCTCACCGAGTGTATTGATGCTACCCAAACAATGGTTGCCGGCGACTCCATAAACTGTTACAAAAGTGGCAAAGTGCAATTACATGAAAAATTACCCTGGAGGCTTCACAATGAGAGGAATATCGCGGAATGGCCCCGGTATTGTTCAGTTTCTCTTGTCAATAGGTTTCTTTTATTCCGTTATGGCTGCTGTTTGCGGCTGAGAAAGTATCTTTTTTTGATTTTATGAGGAGATGATTATGTTAAGGTTGAAATGAAGTGTTACTGTCTTTGAAACTGAGTTAGGTAATGTCTGAGTAATAACATATTTGAATTCAAAATTTCTGATGCAGTTATTACACATTATGTTTTATTTTATTTCCTGAGGCTTAGAAAACTTTACAGTTCCCATATTCGTAGGACGACTGAGACAGCGACGCTAAAGTGCTTTTACATGATGGGAAAAAAAATATGAAAACGAAAACTATCTCTATGAAAATACGAGTTAATTGAGAACTGTTATGAATAAAAAAAAGTTTTTTTTGCAGAGCTGTGTTACTGATCTGTTTCTAATTAAAATAATTTATTTTCAAAATATCCCAGCCAAATTTATATCTCTTCCAGTTCATTGTAGCGATTTCTATTTACCTAGTACCTAGGCATCGTTTTGACCTAGGATTATAAATATTTGCATATGCAATAACCGTCTACCATAATACCAAATATGTACATAACAGCTGAACAGAACATATCCAAGTTTAGACACAAGTTCAACATACAAAGCTTTAGGCGTTTTAACTCAGCTTAAACTGAAGCCCAGATTTACGCTAACTCTGGTCTAGAAATTTGCCTAAGGCAATACTTAGACTAAGATATTATTACTGTGCAAAACTTTAATATCTCTTGATAGTAAAATAACTTAAGTAATATAATAGCCCTTTCTAAATGCACACGTACAGCCTACTGTATTTAATATTGTCATTATT
This sequence comes from Polylopha cassiicola, assembly GCA_038024825.1. Classification (NCBI taxonomy): domain Eukaryota; kingdom Metazoa; phylum Arthropoda; class Insecta; order Lepidoptera; family Tortricidae; genus Polylopha; species Polylopha cassiicola. The sequence continues at coordinate 4,623,740 of CP149052.1, read as the reverse complement.
CTGTAATCAATAACTGCACATTATTACAAAAAACGTTAAGTATTATACATTACGCTGTGTCACTTAAATAATAAGTTTCTGAAGACAGTGTATGTCGAAATTTCCTCTTGACTCGCACTTGGCCGGTTTATGGCGAAACCAGCCTGTATAGTACTGTATACAGTCCACTTTTATTGACGTCATTGATAAGGATCCAAAAAGCGTCATTGCGTCAGCGATCTCACTCCGTGCATAAATCGAAGAGGTCTTAATAGCGCAAGTAAGCTATTATTGTATGAAGCGGATTTAGACGGCCTGCTGGTCTAGTGGTCAGAGCCCCTGACTACGAAACCGGAGGTTGCGGGTTCGAATCCTGCTAGGGGCAGATGTCAGTGTGATGAACACTGGCATCTGTACCTGAGTCTTGGATGTCTTATATGTATTTATGTATGTTTATCCGTTGTCTAGTACCCACAGTACAAGCTTTGCTTAGTTTGGGACTAGATCAATTGGTGTGAATTGTCCATAGATATTATTATTATTTCAGGTGAATCGCGATTCAGTTCAAATTTCATAGTCCTAATTGTATCACGCAATAGGGATAAACCAGAATTAGTGTATATAGTTGTCGATCATATGGTATCTGTTAAATGAGCTGCATAAGACGATAAATAATTTGATACGCCTCGTAACACGTCTTCTATTTTCATATTATGAATGTTATATACCTACTAGGAAAGATGTGAATAACTTACCCGGGATGTTTAAAATTGTGGAAAGCTTCTTTAGTAATTTACATGAAAACATTTAAAAACTTTCCCGTTCTCTCGTAGGTAAATAAGGAAAAAACAAACCTCTCGACCTGTCAGCTAAACTAAAAGGTTATCTCGAAATTAAAGCCAAATCCCTATTTACGTTCCCATTTTAAACCACAATACAAATACGTCAACGGACAAGATAAGACCTACCTCTCGAGATCAAATCTCAGCACCAGATTTATTGTTCCATTGCATAATCAAGCGAACATGCACTTTACCGAGTTGCAGTAAGGACTGCTTTGGTGTAACAGAACACTCTATCATACAAAACAGTTGCCAACACGTACACTTATACAATTTGTCAAATTTCGCGAACGCCTCTTTGGTATTTTTAAGAAAATGCAATATTGCTATAGCCACTTTAGTTCTTGACTTGACAAATGATACTATGAGTTGCTATGTGACACTGTTTTACTATTTGTCTTTCGTTATGCTGGCTGAAGTAATCTAAGTAGATCAAAATATTTGTAATAGATGACTAGTCTATGTAAAATAAATTAGGTACCTATTACATACTTGAAGACAGTAAGGGCATACGTTCATGGTGTATAACATAAAGGCACGATGTAAAGAGACCTTCCACTAGCATAGTATATTACACTGCACGCGTCTGTAATGGGTACAAAATATAATCATGTTATAAGCTGGAATTCTGCACCAAACAAGTGTACCTGAATTTATTAAAATGAAAAAGCCAAGAGCATAAAATGCGGCTTAAAGCCGTAACAATGTCCAGGCTAAGCTTAAAAAACTCTTTGAAATATGATCACAGAGTATTGTTTCAAAAACAAAATGTAAGTTCCCTTTATTATCAACAAACAAAAACAGTTGACTGCGAAACATGCACAAAACAAAGTGATAACGTCACTTATTGCACAAAAGTAGCGGTGGACAAAAGTATCAAGAATAATTCGGTGCATTTAAACCGCATTTTGATACTGTCAGTTGCGAATGTATTCCGGGGGTGTGCACGGGGAAATGAACCCAATCCACCTGCGAACCCAGGTGGCATTAAGGCTAAACTCGTTTGAGATTTCCGTGAAATTGTACGCGGTATCGCTGGTGCGATAGCCGAGAATTCCGTTGATTTGTGAAATTATTCTGTGGCGCTTCAATTGAGCTCAAACGTATCGGAGTTTTATATACCTACTCGCATTTCTCTGAAGTGCTTACTAATAGCGTAATTAACTGAGGAAAATTATTATTTATTAGCAGACTAACAAAACAAAATTGGTCAAGTGCGACTCAGAAGTCGCACAAGAACGGTTTCTTATCATTATCTATAAAAACGGCATAAAAATCACGTTTGTTGTACTACGAGAGTCCTCTTATTATTTATTTTATTCTTTTTATTGTTTAAAGAATATTGTTTATTTTATGACATACATTTTGGTGACACATGAACGGATGGATAAAGGAGTCTCAGTAATAAGGTCCCGTTTTACTTTGGGTAACACACTTTGGGTAAAAGTAGCAATTTTTAGGATTCTGCAACACAAAATAAATAAGCAATCATCTTAAGTAGTTATATCAGAAAATGTAGTAAATGGAAAATAAAAATCATATAAACGTCAATAAAAGGAAATCATACCCGATAGGTCCAAAAATCTCTTTATTAAGACATCACCCGTCGAATTTAATTTATCAATCATCCTCAGCCAATGACAATGGGTCGGGAGCTCTACGGACGGAATCCACGTTGAATTAAAAACGGACCAATCCATTAATAGAGCTCCGAGCGAGATATGAAGTGATTCAGCCGATTTCCTTTTGAAATATGAACCCGATAATGTTTTTTATCCAACATCATTTCTAACTTTTATTGGACAGATTAAAAGCTTTTGAGGAACGCTCGACGTCGCTTGACCGAACTTACAATGGTTATTGTTAGCTCGGGGGTGCATTACGTTTGAATTTTTGATAGTCATTTCCTGTAACTTATATTTGGTGGACTGAAAAGAAATTGAGTTAAGTCTTCCCAAATATTTATTTGGTGATCCCCATCGCAGTTACATTTGTGTAAACTTTTCGATGGGTACTTATTAACGTTACTTTTCTTGAGTTAATTTTCGGCTTCAATATAGAATTGATACGAAGAACCTATTTTAAACGCGTGCAATCTTTTTTTTTTAAATACCTTTATGTTTTACAATTACAAAGATACTTAAGTGCTTCTAAAGCTGAACGTATTTTATTTTATGTGCTGACGTTTCGAAAACTTTTCAGTTCGCATATTTGTAGCATGACTGCTCTGACGATAGTCTAATACTTAATTTAAAAATTAACAAACCCCCGACATAAAACCTAAAAGCCCTCTAAAAAGTATAATAATAAAAACCTGATATTAGGTAGGTACCTAAGTATTAATAGGTATTTCTACAAAGAAAACGTCATGTCGGGTTCATGCGTTAGGGAGCTACGATGCCACAAACAGACACACACACAGACACGTCAAACTTATAACACCCCGTCGTTTTTGCGTCGGGGGTTAAAAATAAGATAGAATATCAAAAAATTAAAAATATATTTATTCAATCTTTTACGAGCTTTCATGAAGGTCAGAAGATACATTTTAATGTGTAATAACCGCAATCAGAAATTATTAAGATAAAAACATATTGTGTTGGATGGAAAGCGGAGTGAGTTTATTACAATCTCAGCAGGTGGAAGTCGTGTTTTCTGCCTATGGCTTTATGTATGTTCAGTGGGATAATCATCTCATGGTAAAGATCGAAGTTAATAAGTTTCCCGCAATAAATTAGGTAAGATAAAGCCATTGCTCTCGAGCTATAAAGGGATTATCGTTTTCAAATTACTTTAAAAGATTCGGAGGATCCTCTTTAAGTACGATTAGGGGAATTAAAAGTTTAACTTCGAGTCTGACATTGTTTGATAAAGGTCTCTTTAAAAATATGTAATGCCTGATTAACGTCGATTTCCGAGATGGAAGAGTTTATACTTTACCAATTTATATTTAACGAATATAGTCTCCGTAAATTCATGCAAATTATGATAATCTATTGGAATGAAACAACTATTAATAGTCTAACGCTAAAGTGCTAAGTAAACTTTAGCGTTAGACTAGTGTCAGCTCAGTTGTGCTACGATTATGGAAACTGTAAAGAATCCGAAACGTCAGCAAATACAATAAAATGAAAATACGTGAGTTAAATCCGTTAATAGTTGTTTCATTCCAATGTGTAATAACCGGGAAGGCATCAGAAATTATTATGATTATCTAATTTACAAGATGCTAATCTTGTGTGAATTAATATTAAAATAGCATTCGTATGTTGTTTAGGTAGTTAAGTTCATGTATTATGTAAGAACTATACTTGAACGGCCCTTAACTACTTAACCTATATAAGGGCGTGGGGTTGCTTTCTTACTTTTGATAATAAGAGGAAAAGGGGTATAATTGTAATAAATCTGTTTACGTAATACTTGCACGGCCCCTTTAGTACCTACAACTGACCGCAATAATAATTTAGCTATCCGGTTAGTAAATATCATTTGTATCCAATTATAGTTGAAGTAGATTAAATGTTAAGTAAAATAGACCTTTTGATACCTAATATCCTTAGGCGGAACTTTTCATAGTCCAGACAAGTAATCCCAGAAGATTTCGGGCCCGATTCAAACGCTAATTTAGTTAACGTAGTTGAATTTCCAAATTAATTCCATCTAGTTACGATTCCAATTTGTGCCAAACGCCGACTACGTAACGAAGTAAAAGATACAAAGTTCTGTCTTCTGTACTGATATATATGCTGCTAATTGCAAACGGAGTATGTACATATGAAACTCATATGTTCTTACTGCGTTTATCGTTAGCTAGATATAAAATCCTTTGTCCTGAATCTTCTTCTTCTTTTATATATAAAAATGAATCGCAAAATGTGTTCGTAAGCGCATAACTCGACAACGCCTGGACTAATTTGGCTATTTTTTTTTTAAATGTTCGTTGAAGTCCAAGGATGGTTCTTACGGCGAGAAAAAATCGAATAATTGCAGGGAAAGCCCTAAAAACAGCCGTTTTCTTTTCCCATACAAACGTTGTCTAACTAAAGTTACCTAATTTGAATTTCGAACGGGCAGGATGACGTCTGCCGGGACCGCTAGTGACTGATAAATTCGCGCACAGCTTAAACCGCTGATCCTAGAGACCTAAAACTTGGAGGGCGTGTTCTTTATATGACGTAAGCGTCCGATAAGAAAGGATTTACCGAAATTCGATCACGGGGGTGAAAGAGGGGGACAAATTTTGTATGAGACAATCTAACCGAAAAATTGATAAACATACATAAACACAGACAAGACATTTAAAATTAAGACACAGAAATCAGTGCTCATCACACTGACATCTGCCCCTAGCTGGATTCGAACCTGTACACCCTGATTTTCTTCAACCTTTATCCCTACTAATATTATAAATGCGAAAGTAACTCTGTCTGTCTGTCTGTCTGTTACGCTTTCACGCTTAAACTACTGGATTGAAATGAAATTTGGCACAAAGAAAGTCTGGAGCCTGAGAAAGGACATAGGCTACTTTTTAATCGACTGCAAAAAAGTAGGAGTTCCACGCGGACGAAGTCGCGGGCAGAAGCTATATTTACTTGGTAGGCATTAAAAAAAAGTATATTTGCAAAGAATATTTTATTCCGCTATTTGATTATTGTAGGCAGAACAAAGTCTGCAGGGGCACTTAGTTGCATTATCTTAATCTGTATATTGAACAATATCAATATTGTATACAGACGGTTGCAGAAATGCATATTCATATATTAATTTGATGCATGCCAATGGCGCATAATGTATTTGAATTAGTTACTTACAAAGGGTAATTTAATTCATTATCTCACACTTAAACTATTCTGCTGGAAACAATATATCTATAACAACTTAGGTACTATCTTAAAATATAACTTAATATATCGCACACCTAGGTCTAAAGGGAGCTAACTCAAAAATCTAAAGATTTAAATTAAACACACGCTAAAAAAAAGGATCCGATTCCTTACAACAATTTCGCTTCTCCCGAAAAAGGTACTTTTTTTGAGTTAGCTCCCTTTTGATCTAGGGGTGCGATATACTTACTCGTTTAGCTGTAGAATCAAACTCTTAAACGTTATATTAGTTCTAAGACGTTTTCGGAGCCTTGAAAATGACTAATATATATTATACTAGCCTCTGCCTGCGACTTCGTCCGCGTGGAACTCCTCCTTTTTGCAGTCGGTTAAAAAGTAGCCTATGTCCTTTCTCAGGCTCCAGACTTCCTTTGTACCAAATTTCATTTAAATGGGTCCAGTAGTTTTAGCGTGAAAACGTAACAGACAGACAGACAGAGTTACTTCCGCATTTATAATATTAGTTAGAATATATAATTATATAATACTAGCCCGCGACTTCGTCCGCATGGAACTCCTCCTTTTTTGCAGTCGGTTAAAAAGTAGCCTATGTCCTTTCTCAGGCTCCAGACTTCCTTTGTACCAAATTTCATTTAAATCGGGTCCAGTAGTTTTAGCGTGAAAGCGTAACAGACAGACAGACAGACAGACAGACAGAGTTACTTTCGCATTTATAATATTAGTTAGGATATATAATTATATAATATACCTATAGGTAATTAACTTAAAAAGTTAAATGGGTTCCTAAAACGATAGCATTGGCACTCGTCAAGTACGGGATCCAGTAAATAGTGTACATACACGTCATCACACTTTAAACAACCCAATACTATCAATATCCATACACTTCCATACTCCATTCAGCAGATCAATTGAAAAACAGTTGTAAAGCAACCCCTTTAATTAACCCTGGGACATTACGAGCAGTTTATACTCGGGTTTTAATGTCGTCGGATTGCGGACCCGGTGCGGGTCGCATTGTGTCCTCGACTCGGGTCTTTGTGAACTGTTCGATATTATGTGGAAATGGAGATGTCAGGTTTTATAATCTCGCCGCGGATTGTGTACAAGGGTTTGGGTATATTTTTAGATGTTTGATATAGTTGGAATGTTTCGTATCAGACTATTATACTTGGGTTGATCTTCATGAAGTCTATTTTTTTCCGAATAGTTTTCTTGGTAATAATGTTACTTGGCTTTTTATTAAAATGGAAATACTTACCTTAGAAAATGTAATAATTTCCGATGCCTGCGATTTCCGATACATTGGAATGAAACACTATAGCTTTAGCATTAGACTATCTTCAGCTCAGTCGAACTACGAACATGGGAACTGTAAAGTTTTCGAAACGTCAGCTAATAAATAAAAATACGAGAGTAAAATTATTAGAAAATATGACATAAAATATGATTATCGATTTTACTCTCATATACATCCTTTTGACTTTGAAATCAGGACGTTTTTCAATGAAACGTCAATTTCACTGGAGACTATAAAATTAATGGAACCCTTTTAAATCATTAGAACACCTGAGCCGCAGGATGCGTCACAACCATCCATCATTCATCGGTTAACCGCACATTCACTTACGAGGCCCGGGCAACCGTGAAACCGGTTAAAAAATCCGGTCAAGTGTTCATCGGAACGAAAACGGATGTAATAGGGATTTTGTTGGTTTATTATTGGTTTTTTGTTTACAAACAGAACCGTCATAAAAATTTTGTTATATTTTGGTTGTTTCGTTTTGTTTTGTTCCATTTGTTTTCGTAGCAATGAAAATAACAATATAATTTAGATTAGATACGACTTAAATAATGATGGCGTGTGTCTGCGAATACAATACATGATAGTAGCGAAATCTAACTGTATGAAGGTACGCAACATATACCCGAGAGCGTGATGCATGACCGATCCGAGAGCATGCTGCGTCACCGAGCCGGGAGCATGACGCGTCACCGACCCGAGACCATGACGCATCACCAACTGAAACCATACTCGAAAACATAGTAGATTGTTAAAACTTTTGCGTTATTTTTTATTAGATATTAGTTGTTTATAAAAAATGTTATGACATTTCTTGTTCCTCCTTATAAGGGACTTTTTTTGGGTGAATAATTTTGTTATATTTATCGTTAAAATTAACCATGCAATGTTAATATTTTTTTGTTTGTTTCAGGTGCCATAAAGAAAAATGTTCATCTTCAACATTCACTCGTAAAAGGATTTAAATACTTTCTAAGCCTGTACGTATAGAATACTCATGGAAGTGCCAGTGTTCAGATAAATCATTATGATAACGTGTGTGTGCTTACGAGATTTCAAATATAAATAAAACATTAAATATATCATCAAAATGGGGAAATGTCTGGAGGCTGCACTTGTGTTTCTTCTCTGCTGGATAACCGGTAAGTTTCTTTATAATACGGCATGTTGTTAAGATATCTCTTACCATTACGAAATTCTTCTTAATATGTTATAAGGTGGTATTTCAAAGGAACGCAATTTATTTTGATTCATGTTTTTTTTTTATTTATGGAACCGATTTTTAAATAAAACAGCAAATGTGGTAGCCGATTTTGATCGTGTGCAGTTATTATTTTTTCTGTCCTCCGGTCAGAAAGCGCCAAATTTCTGGCCGCTGCGCTAAATGAAATCGCCGCTTTCTGGCTTCGTCGAACAGAAAAATAGTATACTGACCTCGGCCAGTAAATAAAATGACATGTGATCTGAGACATTTTTTATTTTACTGGCCTAGGTGCGTATTGTACTATTAATTAATACTTTATCGTATTTCAAGTATATTTATAAATTTGAGAAACCTGTTTCTACACACCCTTAACCACTCATCCACTGACTAAAGTCGCATCAAATTTTAAACCGAAATCTACGAAAGCATTAAAAATTATTAAAACCGTCCTTGGATTCCGCTCATCAATTAACAAAATTAAAGGATAAGATTTTTTAAAAGTGTTCAATTGTCTATAAATTAACTCTTTTCTTAATTCACGAAGTAAAAAGCTTTTAACTGATTAATTTTTCAACAGCCGTTGGAGGCGGGCCAAAGGTATAAATCTTGAACAATACAATTAGAGTTAATCTTTGTTTAAACATGGATCCTACTGTGAGGCAATTACCTTATTTTGTTTTGTTGATATCTGGGTAATCGGGTGGTTAATTTTATTTTTTTAGAGACTTTAAACTCTTTTATGATATTTTCTATACGTGGTTATCAGTCCTTAAAGTATGAACAACTTAATAATTTCTTATGCCTTCGCGGTTTCACATTGGAATGAAACAACTATTAACGGATTTAAATCGTAGCTTTAGCGTTAGACTATTGTCAGCTCAGTCGTGCTACGATTATGGAACTGTAAAGAATCCGAAACGTCAGCTAATAAAATAAAATAAAAATACGTGAGTTAAATCCGTTAATGTTTGTTTTATTCCAATATGAAGAACTTCCTCCGTTGTAATACCTACATAGGTAACTAATAACAAATAGAAATTCAAAATATAAATAGAACTTCTACAAAATTAATAGGTATCTTCAAATGTGTTCCTATTTGTGTAGGTACAAATAGGAACACATTTGAAGATACCTATTAATTTTGTAGACTTCAAGTTTTGGGGACTTCACAATAGTTTACAAAATTTATATAATTATGTTTATAATAGTGTGGCAGTGTAGCTGATTATTCAATACTGTAAGGGTCACAGTATTTTACTGATAAAATAAAAATCATACAAAACCATAAGCAAACTATTATTTTTTATATTTAGAAATAGGTAGGTAATGACGGCATTTGAACAGCTGTCAAATCTACCCAAGTACCTACTTACATTTATATTTCATAAATCATCCAGGTGTATAAAGAAGGTGTCCAACACTTAACCGTTTAACAGTAACAAGTCCGTGCAAACATATTGGCCCATTCAGAACAGACCAGCGGCAATATATCCATTGAGTCCAGATAGAGCTATTGCACCTGCAGTGTACTTCGCACCCACAGAGCTGCGAATCAAATCTACACTGCAACGTCGCATGCTGTCCTAGAGTTAACTATTTTTTTATTAATTTATTTATTAAGGTTTACCAACCGATAATATACTATGGTACAATGCTGAAGTAAAAATATATGCGTATTACATTATAGTTTGAGTAATATATCCAATTACAGGTAAACACAACATGTGCATCTTTGCGCAAAAACTTATTAAAATTAACATTAAAAATAGCCACTTACACAAAAATCAACAAGTCAGCAAGCCCTGCTCTTAGTGACTGGGGCCAGTGCGTGAAATTTACAGAATATAATTCACAAGCTGTCTTGTGTACACTTATAATTTTTTTTAATTTATATAATATATGGTTGTACTAAAAATATCAACATTTGTTACTTTAAACAATGCATTATTTTTTTTTTTAAATTAGATTACATTCATTTATTTTTCGTTTTTTTTACATAATTTTATTTTACAGTCATAGTTATGTAGGTAACTCACTCTTTTGTGCAATTATTTTTTTATTCATTAAGGATTTCTTAAACATTGCTGCATTGGAATGAAACAACTGCAACGAATTTAATTCGCATATTTTCTTAATTGCTGGCGTTTCGAAAACTTTACAGTTCACATATTTTTAGCACGACTGAGCTGATGATAGCACTTTTAAACAGGGTAGTAGTTAAGTTTTCTAATTCAAAAAATAACTTAATTTGCATAATGTAAAATTACGGTAGAAATAGCGAGATAAATCCGTTATAGTTGTTTCAATAGAACAGTGTTACAATTCCATTTTAATTGATTTATATACTCACTCCGTGACAAAACGCACGTGTAAGGTTTCTCAGCATGCGACATTCGACCCAATTAGATAATTACGGGTGCTGAGAGCATGCTGATAGCGTACGTAATTAAGTCGCGGTACTGTATTACTAGTTTGTCATCGGGTTGATAATAGGTCCATTAAATTGCTTCATTACGTGTTGCACAAAATTTTCAATGTATTGTGTTGGTTTTATTAGGTTGGCTTTTACGTAGGTAACTATATCATCTGTATGTATAACTAGCTTCTGCCCGCGACTTCGTCCGCGTGGAACTCCTCCATTTTAGCAGTCGGTTAAAAAGTAGCGTATGTCATTTCTCAGGCTCCAGACTTTCTTTGTACCAAATTTCATTTAAATCAGTAAAAAGCGTAACAGACAGACAGACAGAGTTACTTTCGCAATTATAATATTAGTAGGGATGGTATCATAATTATTTTGTTCTATAATACTTTCCCGTAATAGAAGCAATAGAAAAACTTAGGTTTAAAGTTTGAACTTCAGTTGTTAAATAAAATTCATTCATTACCTAGTAAATAATACCTTAAAAAGTATCCACCTATTTTTCCCTCTAGCGCTTCGGAAATCATTGCTGAGAAGAAATGTCGCAAGAAACTCAACAGAAAGTCTCTCTTTTTTTTAAAGTTAATGATATTATTATGCTATAAAACGTACTGAAAAAAATCTCTCATAATGTAAAGACATAATACAATGCTTATGCAATTAAATATTAATTACTACTAATAAGCACAAAAATACTTTCTAACCTCAAATTGGCAATTTAATTCCCAACTGCCACACAAAGCCGAGAACTTCTTAAGAAAAAAAATGTCATCTTGAATAACAGATAAGATATTCTGGCTCGCCTTGAAATCCAATAATTCGTTATATTGAACAAAGTTTGCTGCCTTAGAAGTTGCCGCTTCGATATGACTTTCTTTGACCCGGCCGTCTATTATTAGTAGGTATTATTTGGCTCGAAATTTTGTTTCCTGCCTTTAGATTGCTTTTTTCACAATTTCCTGTTTATTAGAATTGACGCTTGCTTTTGACGTCTCACTTTTGACACTTTCATATTTGAACGTGAATTATAATCGGAGGTTGACAGTTTGCCTACTTTACGTACCTACTTGTTCGTATTTGTATAGTACAACAAATTTTGTTCGGCATTTTATATTTATAATATTCGTCATAGGAAAATTATTTCACAGTGCGTTTTAAAATAAAACACTCGATAAATTTATCAGCACTTAATTAACTTAATGGTGATAATTAATTGACAGGAATTGCTCATTTTAAAATCTACCCACGTAAAACGATAACGAAATATTATTATGATATATGACAATAATTTATTTGAAACAATTGAATAACTATTATACTAAATATAATATAATAAAGCTGAAGAGTTTGTTTGTTTGTTTGAACGCGCTAATCTCAGGAACTACTGTTTCGAATTAAAAAAATCTTTATTTGTTGGATAGACCATTTATCGAGGAAGGCTTTAGGCTATATAACATCATGCTGCGACCAATAGAAGCGAAGAAACAGTGGAAAATGTGTAAAAAACGGGGAAAATATGAAGCCTTATGAAGAATTACTATTCATTAAGTGACAGTTAGAAGACTTTGACAGATCTTTGAGGAAACAATCAGACGGGCAGGATGACGTCTGCCGGGGCCGCTAGTACTAAATATAAATCAATTAATACAAGGCTACTAGAAGAAAATAAATATTTCATATTTTTAAATAAGGTAAAATCACTAATGTTATACAATCGTCAGTATAGTTGGCTACGAGTATTGGAACTGTAAAGTTTTCGAGACATACCTACTTAAGCAAATAAAATAAAATACGTGAGTTACATAGGTATATACTTACATAAAATATGCAACTTAAATAAAAGCTTTTAAAATGTGTAGTTTCTTGATACTTTTATTACATAAAAAGCTTCCTCTGGCCCTACGAGAATAAATTTTAACTTCAAAAGCGCCTCAATAAAGAGAATGACCGATAACAGGGTTTTGTTATGTAGATGCTCGTTACGTTTTTTATCTTCCTACCTTATTTCTTCTTTACGTAAATGAGATAAACAGTTTTGTTCTACTTTATAGTGAAATAACATCTGGAGGTCTTTGTAAACAAAAGAGTAGGTAGTAAGCCTTTTTACGGAACTAAATTGAACGCAAAATTTCAAACGAATCCTCGCAGTTTCCTGCGAGGATTCGTTTGAAATTTTGCGATTGAAGCAAAAAAAATAGGTTGTTTAATGTACGCATCGTAAGAATCAAGTCGATGTCAATAATGTGAATTGGTGATTTCCGAACGGACAACCATTGTCAAATGACGTAACACCGAGCGCTGGGTTGGCGGCATAGAGATATTATCATGTTGGCGGCGATAAGAATGACAGTTGAGATTTGATTGTCAACCGGGCGTTATGCACGCACCCCACGTGTTCTGGTGGAACGTCTGTACGAATAAGCGAGGTAGTAAAGAGAGTCATGCATTTTCACCGATATATAAAACTAGCTAGACTTCGTCCGCGTGGAATAGTTATTCATCATATTTTCCCCATTTTTTTACACATTTTCCACTGTTTCTTCGCTCCTATTGGTCGCAGTGTGATGTTATTTAGCTTAAAACCTTTCTTGATAAACGGTCTATCCAACAAAGATTTTTCCAATTTGAACCAGTAGTTCCCGAGATTAGCGCGTTTAAACAAACTAACAAACTCTTTAGATTTATAATATTAGTATAGATTCTCGTGCCGCTGTGTCTGTTGCCAAACTTCTACTAAACGGCTGGACCTATTTTTATGAAATTTTGTATGCATGTAGGGTAGATCTGAGAATCGGCAAACATCTATTTTTCATACCACTAAGTGTTAAGGGTGGTCCTATTAAAGTTTTTTCAATGTTCCGTCAATATCCTTTGTTTTCATGTTTTTCATGATTCAGAATTCATCGTGTTTGTTTGATATCTGTTGTCTTCCTAGTACAAGAGATTAAAAAGGTAATTTATTTTACCATTGTTTTTAAGTCAATAATTCTTCTAAGAAACCGATGTTTTTTCACCTATTGTTTCTTCTCGATTAGAATCTTTATTGCCGTGTTGAGTGCGCTTATATTGAGTGCTTCGGGGTACCGTTACTGAAATGTTTTCAAGTGATTTGTTTTTCATTATCTCTGAAGTATGTCTCTGTAATAGTATCAGTAAATAAAAACGTACGTAATTGAAATAAGTCTAATACATATCGTTTACACTAAGGAATAACATTGTTACGAAGTTAATTTCTGATCATTTAATTTGGCCTCTTCATCTTTCATTATGATTCTTTACACATTTACTTAATTTACCTTTATTACATAGATACATAAATAAAAAAAATGCTTATGTGGTTATTATACTTTTTAATAAAACAGTTATAATTTTTTTAACTCGCGTATTATTGACTGACGTTTCGTAAACTTTATACTTTTTATATTCGTAGCAGATTGTTTGAGTTAGTCTACGATAATAATCATAACAAAGATGTATTATAAATGCGAAAGTCTGTCTGTCTCGCTTTCACGCTAAAACTACTGAACCGATTTAAATGAAATTTGGTACACAGATAGTCCAGAGCCTGATAAAGGACATAGGCTACTTTTGATTGCTAATTCCCCGCGGTCGGAGACGCGGGCAAAAGCTACTTAGTCTGTTTTATTCCATAAAAACTAAGTAAATAAGCTTAAGTAAAAGTAAAAATATTGAAAAGTTATGTACTACAGAAGTTTTAGATAGTTTACTTTTACTATATGTTGGGAGATAAAGTAAGGGTGATGGATTGAAGAGATAACCTTTTAGGTACATATTGCCTTTGATCGATCGCGTCTTACGAGAGTTTGCTACCTTTTGTATAGAAAACCTCTGCCTTTTTTACTGAGATAAAACTATATAAAACTATGCGACAGTTTTTCACAAACATGCTCATAAAAATCCATCCATCAGTGTAGTTACTTTATGCAAGTAAAAAATGTATATGTTGTATTACTTACTAAAACCTGGGTATAATGAGAGTTTGTTTTCTTTCTTTATTAAGTAGATTACAAAAAAATACCGAACACGTATTTTTTCTTTCCTCAATCGAACAACAAATGGCAAAGATAGGCCCTAAAAATAGTACATTACGCACCTAGGCCAGTAAAATAAAAAATGTCTCATATCACATGTAATTGTCGTTCGAGGCGAAGCCGAGGTTGACAAAATTGTGATTTGAGGCTTTTTTATTTTACTGGCCGAGGTCAATATACTATTTTTCTGTTCGACGAAGCCAGAAAGCGGCAATTTCATTTAGCGCAGCGGCCAGAAAGTTGGCGCTTTCCGGCCGGAGGACAGAAAAGTTTATTAGTGGGGGCTCGTCACGTTATGGTATAGGTACATTGTACTATGATATTTTGTTATGTAATCATGACTAATAACTACTAAATATACACACTTATAAAACTGGATAACAAAACAATTTTTGAATCAATAGTCCGTTGTTTTTAAATTATTATAAGCCAATTTCTTTTATAAAAATATATTATACTAGCTTCTGCCTGCGACTTCGTCCGCGTGGAACTACTCCTTTTTTGCAGTCGGTTAAAAAGTACTTTATGTCCTTTCTCAGGCTCCAGACCTTCTTTGTACCAAATTTCATTTAAATCGGTCCAGTAGTTTTAGCGTGAAACAGACAGACAGGCAGAGTTACTTTCGCATTTATAATGTTAGTAGGGATTATAATATCTAAGAAACACAGAGCTTACAATAACAACAGAAACTAGTAAAATGTTGCTTTTTCAGACATCGTGTACGATGTTATTGGAAAAACCTTTGTTTCTCTTTGACTCTTTGATATGCATACACTGTAAAGAAAATAGTCAAAAATGATGCCCCCTTTGTGGCCATGGACAACCAGTGGCTATGTACCCGATTCAATTTTATGTAAGTGTCTATATGTCATACGTTGCGGGTTCGAATACCACTAGGGGCAATTATACCTATTGTTGTTACTTGTGTCAAGAGTCTTGGATTTATAATTTGTATATTTATATTTACCCGTTATCTAGCACCCATAGTACATACAAGCTTTGTTTAGTTTGGGACTGAATGATGTGAAGTGGCTTCGTTTATTTCCTGATGTTTTAAAAAACTTTGCAGTTCCTATTTTCGCTAAACAAATTTACTGATGATAGTTTAACGCTAAAACTTCAATAATCAACTTAATTTACGATGCGACGAGCGTTAGACTATCATCATCTTAGTCGTGTAAAATACAATACTGGAGTAAAATCCGTTATAATTGTTTTATTACTTTTTTTTTTTAATTTATTTAACAAATCGACAAAAATACATAAAAACATTTTTTAAAAACACCTCTTAAACCACGCAGGATTTGTGTGAGGATTATTCTACTCAATCTATACATATATTAATAAAAATGGAGAAAAACGAAAAATACACTTTACATTTATATTTTAGACAAGTAGTGATTCCTTAGTTTATACTTTATATTGCGTTCATTAAGTATGTCTCGCAGTTTTACATCGATGTCATTAATAAGCCGAGGAATTAAGTAAGCACTGGTACGTTGTCCGAATACATTGCAATGACTTATTATAGTGACCAATCTCTTTTGAGACGTCATTCTCGTTACTTTTTCATGTGAGGAAGCGATCTGGTAAGTCATGTCAAAGTATTGTTCCTTTAACATATTATATTTAACTTTTACTTAATTTATTTAGATTTCTACGGAACCCCTGAAACTTCTACGAATGGCCGAACTCACACAAACAGACCGATATATCAGACAGTAGGATAGCAAACACGAGAGACGTAGATGTAATAAATCTAAAGCGAATTACTTCCGGACATTGCTAAAATACAACTGGATAGATGCGTCACTGACTATGACTATTGTAATCACAAGCAGACATAAATGTTATAACCGAAAAAAACATTATAAAATCATAAACGTAAATTATAAAACGGTTTTTACAATACGAGTAGGTACAACTTAGACTTCCTGTCTGGATTATAGTTAATTAGTATGACGGTTATATTATTAAAAATGTGGACGAATGTTTTTTTATTTCGTCAATCGACCAAAAAATTACAAAGACACAACGCGTTTAATTTCGGCAGTAGGTAGGTACTGCGTGAGTTAGTGACGTCACTTCTCCACTGCTCATATAAGTAAAGCAATGTGATATTATCATCAATATTTATACTTTCACGATTATGACACATTATACTATACAAATACGAAATTTAATCGCGTAAATAAAATTAAATAATTAAATTAGGTAGGTACTACGGACATTTCGGAGGCGACGTTGCAACCGTGTCGTCGAGCAAATGTTGTTCTCCGCGTGTCGGCGAACCTTTTTATATAGAATTTATATTTTATAATTGTTTATGGTTTTTTATGATATTGTTTTGTTTTTTAGTATGACTCTTTAATATACCTTTCAACAAAAAACTACTATTTTATTGTAATATCAAAGTAGTCGTTGAAACCGCGACCACGGTGGCAACGTCACATTTTTATAATATTTTTTTTGTTCAATTAAGAAAAGAAATAGATTTCTGATAATGTGACTATTAAAAACAAATTAATAATTAGAGAAGCCTGTAATACCTGTTAGTGGTGCACACATAAGCCGGTTTTAGACGAATCGAATAATCCTAATAGGAGCAGGAACCGCATAGTGGGGACAATGGGCTTCTGTAGGAAACAATTGCCATAGTAATTTATGGGGCCACAACATAGCAGCAAATGGGACGGTCGGCTATTTGCATGTATCATTTTCTGTTTTAGTCAGCGCTCCGATGAAAGAGATGGGAAACTGGATGTTGTCAATTTTGATACATTTTTATGGTAGTTAGAAAGGGCCGGCATAATTATTAACAATATTATCATTGTGTATTCTGTATTGTGAGAATGTCGTAAAAATGTAAGTTAAGTACCTATTTATTAATGACAATCACGAAATCAAGACCCATATGTGGTACTTGAACCCACACTTATACATTATTCGAGGTATCGTGCTTTTTCCAATTACACTACGGGCTTCACTGTTTGGGTCGACGAAATCTTCCACTAAATACCTGTATTTACAAACTAAATGTCGCTTAAGCGCCATCTGTGTTTTTTATGCAGTACTTAATACACAATTATGACACAAATATTACAAAAAATATATTAATAAGCTAAGTGTATTAAAAATAATAAGAATAATTGCATCTAGTTTTTATATATTCATATTGGTCCATTAAACCATAATAATAAAGCAACATTAAAACAAAGTTTTTTAAGTAAATATTATCGATATTTTCTTTTACCATACGCTCGTATCCCTACTCTCCACTGTGTTCCAGTTAAAACACCCTTTATAACACTTTCGGTCCACAATTGTCACCTAATTGCCACTTACTATTGTTTACGCTGAGAACATTCTGTAATTATTATACTAATTTAAAAGGATTTTATTAATATTATGACAATTAAAATACTGTAAAAACATTGGCCACCCGACAAAATTATTTTGAAAAACTTGAACTTTTCCGTTAATTACTTTGTTTTTACATCCAAAATTAATCACTATTGTATTGTACGGCTATTGAGAAATAAATGAATCCAATCAAATTAAATACAATTTGAACTGTTTGTTAATTTTGCTGAAAAACAAGTTTTTTATAGTTCAATAGTTATTCTTAGTAAAAGTTAATTAGGTATTATTAAGAGAGATAATCACGAATTAAACAGAAGCGTTAAGAATTTATTCATTTTTTTTTTGGAATATAAAATTATAACGGATTTACCATTAGTATTCTATTTTTGTGCTGATATTGTTAAAGTTCAGTCTGGTTTAAACATGGAAACATTAAAGTATTCGAAACGTTAACATAAAAATAAACGTGAGCTGAATGAAATTATATATTTGAAATAGATATAGATATTGTATACCTTCTTCTTTATATTTATATTTTATATATAAAAATGAATCGCAAAATGTGTTGGTAAGCGCATAACTCGACAACGCCTGGACCGATTTGGACAATTTTTTTTTTTAAATGTTCGTTGAAGTCCAAGGATGGTTCTTACGAAAATCGAATAATTGCCGGGAAAACCCTAAAAACAGCCCTTTTCTTTTCCCTTACAAACGTTGTCTAACTAAAGTTACCTAATTTGAATTTCGAACGGGCAGGATGACGTCTGCCGGGACCGCTAGTTTTTAATAAAAAAAAATCTGATGCCTTCGCGGTTATATAACACATTGGAATGAAACAACTTTAACGGATTTAACTCGCGTATTTTATTTTATCGGCTGACGTTTCGGAGCCTTTACAGATTCCATAATCGTTCTCGTAACGAGTTAAATCCGTTTAAGTTGTTTCATTCCAATTGTTTATCTTTTATATTTTAACTTTTTCAAGAAACATCAGACGGCCGTGCTTATTCCACTCAGGTTCACTAAGATATTTTATGAAACAACTACAGTAGCTACTCTAAATTCTGTTAATCCAGGATATTTTATCTGTCTGAATTTCTAAATTGGGGTCTGAGTCGAGAGCCCTGGGCCGAGCAGCAGACCGTTTGTGAACTGAATTATCGTCATAAGATCCGCTCAGCTTTGCCTGCGATCCACTTAGACTTCATATCATACTTAAACTTTTGATATATATTTTATTAACCTTTGAGAAATCCTATAGCTTGCTGATTTTACTGAAATGATTATGTTCCTCGAGATAGTTTCAACCAATCCAGTCACAAACGACGCAGTCACACAGTTTGCGTTAAATATATCGTAGTTTCTTAAGTAGTCAAATATATAGGAACACGCTCTAATTGAGGTCATTGACCAGCAGTATATATTTCAGGAGTACTGTCATTTAAAAAACTAGTCAGTAGGTAAATAACATATACTGTAAGACAGTAACATAAAGTATAAAGGTCATTCAAGACTAGTGAAGCGCAGTCTTGAACTACCTCTCTCTGAATTCCAAACTCCAGCTTTGTATTTATTATTTTAATAACATTTTCAATTATTTTATACAATTTTACTCTATTTAAATAAATATCGTTAGTAATGCAATTCACACCAGTTAGTCTACTCCCAAATTAAGCAAGCTTGTACTAAGGGAACAGAACGGCTTGTACCAAGACTTAGGTAGGTACCTACAGTTGCCTGTGCCCGTAACACTTAGATTTGCCCTCAGCATGATTCGAACCCACAACCTCCGGTTTCGTAGTCACAGGCTCTGACAACTAGACCAACACAAAATAGAAGACTGTGTGACAGAGCACGAATGATTCTCACCTACATTTTATTTGCTGTACGATCGGCGTTCGCATTTTTCATAAAAGTTAAGCCAATCCTAGCATGAAAAGCAGTAACTAAGCGAAGATAATTCTTGTTTTGTAGTTGGCAGGCAGCCTGGTACTCCCTCGGTCTGTGTTGCTTCTTATCGCGACTTTTTGAGTAATTTATGATATGAAAATATTTTTGCTGGAAGGCTTTACTGGATTTACTAGGATTTGTTCATCCAGATAACAATGGCTGAAGACAAAAAAGAAAATTTGATATGTTTAAGTTTAACTTGTCTCACAGGATAAACTTGAGGTTTAATAGTGTCGAGTTAATTTAAAGGCCAACATTACATTAAGTTATATTAATATCGATAACACTTGTATTAATTTTTAGTGTAAGTATATAAATTTATATGTATATGTTTGTATGGCAACAATACATCAACACTGGGTTTTGTATTACGAAATTATTTATTGCATTTTGAAATTATCACAAAGTACGCGCAATACAAGATGGCGTCACGCTAAAAGTTTTTTCCTTAAGTTATAACCGGCCAGCATTATTTTCTTCACCTCGTCGAAATTGTATGCAACCTATTTTATAAAAATATATTTAAATTTTTCGAACTTTGTTTTTCCAGCCAGTTATTATTACGAGTATAATTTGTATTATAACCTTAAAGAAGTTTATTTAGGGAGGTCCCTATGATATTTTTTCGGAACCATTTGAGCACGTTTATTTAACGTTTGGTAAATATAAATTCTTCCTCGTAATTATTCCTCACTTAGAATTGTTCTGTGACAGTTCCCTTGGGATTTATACACGTGTAACTTTGTATATTTTTCTTTGCCAAATTTTATGAAAGACTTTTATTTCATTGTAAATTCTGTGTAGCAAATAAAGTTGAATTACGCCTTTCGCTTGAAATGGTCTAGTTTTAGCAGTACGTTATCTTTAAAAAAATGTTTTTAAAATTATTTATAATGGTATTCATCAATATAAATTAACAAGAAGATATAAAGTGATAAATCGTTGTATATTTGTTTTGTTATCACTTTCATTTCTATGTGTGTTTTATTGTAAGTACATTAAAAAATTTACATTCAATCATTATACCTATATTAGATAACTATTAACAAAAAATACGAAAATCTAATATATTATATGAAAATCTCGAGTCGCGGTGTTTGTTGCCAAATTCCAACAATCATTTATACCTACTTAGGATTAATCTGAGAATAGGTACTCTAGAATATTCTGGTAACGGTAAGTGGGTATACAGCTACTAACTTTTGCCCACGACTTCGTGTGAGTAAAATTACATTTTTTTTATTAAATCTGCTATATTATCAACCTTAGACTTTATGTTATTGACAGCTTTATACGTTTCCTATTGGATGACGAGTTTAAGTGTGGAATGATACACTTCCGTCGCCCACGCGGAGTCAACTAAACTGGAAACGTCTACGAAATAAGGTTTTACTTTATCTTACAATGTTTAGAACCAAATTTAAAGAAATATAAATTAAATCTCGAAAATGACTGATCATTACCGTTAACGTCTAATAAGTGTATAACATCATTAAAATTAATAATATTAATTATTTACGATGGCAACACCATCATTGTCATTTTTTTTAATTTACTGAACATAATGATGTTTAGTTGAGCTAATACATACATACTATTTTATAAAGAGGAATGATTTGTATTTTTGCGTATGTGTATGTTTTTAATGAATTTAAAAACTACTGTACCAAATCCGAGGCGGGCCGCTAGTAACTTATATTTATTTCACTTTTATCTGCATGTCCTTTAAACCGGATATTTGAGCGCTTTCACCAGTAAAATATTTTTCTGTCCTCCGGCCGGAAAGCGCCAACTTTCTGGCCGCTGCGCTAAATGAAATTTCCACTTTCTGGCTTCGTCGAACAGAAAAATAGTATACTGACCTCGGCCAGTAAAATAAAAAATGTCTCAGATCACATGTAATTGTCGTCCGAGGCGAAGCCGAGGTTGACAAAACATGTGCTTGGTGCGTAATGCACTATTGATGTTGGCTGTACTCTCCATTATCTTTAACTCTATGCAATCCACACTTATTATCCTGTTGACGTGCACGACCAATATGATCTATGGCAATTGCTTTCGCATTGTATACCGTATTTTTGTTTTGTATCACTATTATGTTGTCAACAATACAAACTCGTATCCTTTTAGTACAAAAGAATTCTCCTCTAGATTAGCATAGGGACTGCCAAGTCAGTCGGAATTTCCCCGAAACTTTGTGGAAAATAAATACATCTTATTTTATTTATTTGCGGCGATAAGGAATTTTCGTGCTGGATTTCAGGGTTGGGTTGAAACGATGAAATTGTTTTTTATGAATTATTTGAGCGTGAAAGTTGTAATAACTTGGGCAATGATTGCCTCGTGTAATGTTTTTTTATTTGTTTATTATTTTATTGCTTGGTTTAGATGGTATTGAGATTAGCCAACCCTAGTTTTACCTTTATTTATTTATTTATTCAGAATTATAGGTTTTTCACAAGCGTTTTAAAACTTAAACTTAAGAGTGAGCATATAATTCTAACTTGTTGTTTGTGTTTGTGTGTGTGTGTGCTGGTGTGGATCCAATATTAGATAATACTTGTGCCCTTTTGTATTCGATTGTGATTTCAATATTTGGATACAGGAACCTTACCTTATACTTACGTAGTAGGTACGTAGGTACTTATTTTAAAGTGCCGTCTATATTTGCTTCAAAATTTAAAAAAAACAATTCACTGGTCTTGGTGTAAAAACGTAATAAACATATACTATTATAATATTACTAACGCTATGATCATAAATTATTGATTGCAAAGGTAGGTATGTACTAGTACGTAGGTAGGTAGAGAAACTGTTAATTATTCCATATAGAATTTAACGGCGACCCAAACGCGAAGGTAACGGTTTCTGACATTTACCTCCTTCGGTTGTTTCGTATTCATCCACCACCGTGATAGTTTGAGAAACAATTTGCAAGTGACTCGAACTTCGACGACACGACACGTGTCGATACGTGTTACAGATACCGAACGAGACACGAAATGATGCCAAGATGAATTTAGCTTAAAGACGGCCCTAGCGATCACTAGAGCATAGATGTGACACGTGTCGCCAGTGACGTCCGTTAACGACACGAACTTTTTATCGCCTTATTGCTGGACTATCCAGCGAAGTTCAGCAACGTTGTGGGACTTCATCTTGCATTGCTGGCGACACGTGTCGCGAGACATTTGTGCCTAGAAAATTCCGTCTTTTTCGGTGTGACCTTAAAAAATAAAGCAACGTTGTCTGTTTGAATTTTATAAAAAAATATTGCTTATTTATTTAATTAATTAGTTCAAAAAACCTTTATCTATATACAAGTAACATCTGCTACTCGTGTCCTATTCGTAGCACATAAGTATTATATAAGTTAAACAAAGGCAAAGTGAACACCCTTAAATAACCTTTACAAATCTTATTTGTATGTTGCTTGGGTATAAAAAAACCTCAAACGTGATTCGATCACGTTGAAATGTAGTCGACATATTCAGTTTTATTATACTTAATTTATATCTTATTTAATACAACGTTAATTTTTAATTTTTGGGCAGGTAATTAATTAACTGACTTTTGGTTTAGTGATCAGAGCTCATTACGAAACACAAGGCTCAAACTAAGAATATATCTAAGGTAATTTTCGACACTCGTAAGGGTATCAAAACCTACAGCTTATTTATAGACTTTTAGTGAGGATAGCTCCCCCCCTACCCGTACTTCGCTACGATCTTGATGAAACAGGAGGTTGCAGATTCCAATCTTGCTTGGGGCACATTTTAGCTAAATACCTACTTAATAATTTCTGATATCTTTGCGGTTATTCGCGGGTATATATTCGCGTATTTCTATTTTATTTTATTGCCGACGTTTCGGATTCTTTACAGTTCCCATAATCGTAGCACGACTGAGCTGACAATAGTCTAACGCTAAAGACTTTAGCGAGTTAAAAAGTTGTTTCATTCCAATAAATATTTACTTGTTCTTGAAAGTATTTTATAGTAACCGATAAGGGCCTAAAACACTTGGATCGCAAGATTTATAGGTCAGGATTTTCAAAGGTGACTTCAAAATGAACTAACTCTCTAGTGACATGTCATAGAAATTATATCTACTTAGTATCTTATATTAAGATACGAAATTGGATTTTATTCTCAGTGGGATTCTGTAGAAATACGCAAAAAAATAATATTTGTCTTCACTCTGAATGTACTCGAAATAATCGTTACGTTTTATTACTTTTAGTTTAACATGCTTGAAGCAAGTTTTGTGATAATTTAAACGCTGTTGATACAGACGAAGTATTTTTCATGGTTTAAGTTCAGCACGGCGCCATTTTGAATTTTCCGGAATGATATTTTAACTTTTGTATTAATTATATCTTATATTTATTATTGCTGGATGCAAGCAGCCAAAGATCGAGCAAAGTGGCGTGCAATTGGAGAGGCCTATGTCCAGCAGTGGACTGCGATGGGCTGATGATGATGATGATGATGATGATGATTTATTATTATTGGCATTAAAACTGACTTATCTTTGTTCGTAACGTTGTTGATCGTTGTTGTAACCTCTGATAGGAATGTATATAATATTATCACTACTTATACAGGTGACAAACTTATATAGGAGGGCAAAAGATCTCGCGGTCGCTCCCCAACACGATGGACAGATCTCATAAAGTCCAGCACAGGAAATGCAATCAACGATTGCTCTCACTCCACCAGTAACAGAGCCACATGGCGACGGATAGCAGGAGCTGCTGCGGCGCAAAAATTGACCGAAACATGACCACGACCACTCTGTCAAGAGTGAACGGTTAAGAAGAAGAAGAACTTATATAGGTAAAACAAAGTCTCTGTCGCTGTTTGTCATTCCCTACGTACCTATGCTATCTCTAAAATACGCAACGGGTGTTGAAGCGGATCTTTTAATATATAAAGTGATTTAAGAGGAAGGTTTATAGCACCCATGTGAAGCTGAAGCTGGTCGCTAGTATTATATGTATATACATATAATACTAGCGACCAGCTTCGGCTTATATGTATATACATATAATACTAGCGACCAGCTTCGGCTTCACATGAGTGCTATATATATGTCACTAGATGGAACGATTCGAATGATTTTTTTGGTTACCTTGGGTGGCGCCCTGGATATATATACACTAGCTGTCCCGGCGAATTTCGTACCGCGTTTATTGAGAACACAGACCGCAGTGCCATCTGCCGGGCTGATTTGTGAATCTAAACCATCCAGGGCGCCAACCGTCAACGCATAAAAAAAGGAAAACATTCAAATCAGTTCAGTCAGTGACATACACAAGTACAGTGGAACTATATATAGGTATATAAAGACTAGCGGTCCCGGCAGACTTCGTCCCGCCCGGCAAAGAATCGATTTAAGTATCCTATGTCCTTTTCCTGGTTTTGAGCTATATCCCCAGCAATTTTCAGCCAAATCGGTTCAGCCGTTCTTGAGTTATAAACGGGGTAACTAACACAACTTTCTTTTATATATATAGATGTAAGTATATCCAAGAATTGCTAGAATGAATATGAGGAGATAATTAAAATCCTACTATGAAGCTCAAGAAATATCCACGTGTTTGTAAAAGGTACAATTTCGCATTTCATTTTGTGTCACTTCAGCTGTTTACTTTTCAGATATTCCGATATGAATAGAGAGATATAGGTTTGAAGCCTAACATAGATATAATTGAAATACCAATATAGTCACAAAAGCAACCAGCAAACAGAATGTCCACATAAACGTGATCTATATTTTAATAATATTTTGATTCAAAGCCTCGGTTGAATTATTATGAACGCGAGTCTAATTATAAATTCCATCTAAATATAATAATTTCTGATGCCTTCGCGGTTATTACACATTGGAATGAAACAACTGTTAACGGATTTAACTCGATTATGGAAAGTATCCGAAACGTCAGCAAATAAATTAAAATAAAATAAAAATACGCGAGTTAAATCCGTTAATAGTTGTTTCATTCCAATCCATCTAAATCCTACTACTATTATAAAGGCGAAAGTTTGTAAGTATGGATGTATGGATGTTTGTTACTCTTTCACGTAAAAACTACTGAATGGATTTGAATGAAACTTTACCACAATATAGCTTATACATCAGAATAACATATACTTAGGCTATATTTTATAACGATATTGTGTGAAGTACTCATCGTGCGCAGACGAAGTCGCGGGCAGAAGCTAGTATATTCTATTTATTTGTATTTTGTGTAATTTTAAATATAAACATGGAAGCAGACTTAATGACTGACATATCACATCAACGCAGGGCCTAATGAGGAGTTAGAAATTTAAAATTTGTACAGGGGTTCCTTTTATAACGTAGGGGAGTACTGATAAAGGATTTTTGAAAATTTACCACCTATGGGGGATTAAACGGGGATTTTTATCGATAGCAAACAAAGTATCGGGCAAAAGCTAGTCAAGCTATAAAGTTCTTCTTAACCCACTTACGATAGGGAAATTATTCCCAAAGTTCCCCCAATCGAAAACATTCAATTAGCCCATACATGCATATTTATTATGAGATCACTGCGGCATTTCATCCTTGACACGGTGCAGCACAAAAGGGACGCTGTGTCGTTTCCGAATATGGTTTCAGAAGTGGGATGATACAGTTGGAAAACGTCAAGCTAAGCAAGGGAAACAAACAAAGTTAGAGTCCCGAAGAGGAAGGTCGTAGGTCGGCTAACCTCAGCGTAATATATGAGAATAGCCCCCGCAACTTATTTACTGGGTCGTTCATAGCTTTATTTTTCATACTGAGAGGGTTATTTAATAATAATAAGGATTAATTCTGCCGTTTTCCTTGCCTCTCTTTTCTGGTATTATAAAATGTCTGAAACGCCACTCTGTGATTTTCTTTATGATGTTGAAAATAATATTAAAGAAATAAGCTTTAGAGAGAATGACAGTATACTTTAAAGAAATATTTTTCAAGGAGGGTTTTAACTAGAGTACATTTATGAGTAGTTTTATGGATTAGATAAGATTTATTTTTTTCTCAAAAGTCGTACAATATTATAATAGGGATAAGTCTGGGTAAAGAAAATGAAATACTATTTTGTCCATGAGTTAGATTATAAAGAATAATTGAACACCTTTTTTTTTCTTGAGCAAATAAAAAATGAAAAAGATAAATGCTTCTTAATTTCAAGAATGGGTGCTCATGTACTTTGATATCGAACTACCGGTCTTTTGAAGCGCTTATCTTTGTTCGATTGCGAAAATACGTATAGCAATTTACTTCATAAACAAAGAAAAAAAAACCTTCGTCATGCCTATTACATTACTACCTATATCAAATTATATGCACTCATATTATTGAGAAAACTTTTTTCTGTTCACAACTTTAATTGTTGTTGAAATGAAACAACTTTTAACGGATTTAACACGCGTATTTTTATTTTATTTTCTTTGCTGACGTTTTGGATTTACAGTTTCCATAATCGTAGCACAACCGAGCTTACAATAGTCTAAAGCTAAAGTAACCCGAAACGTCAAATAAAATAAAAATACGCTAGTTAAACCGTTAATAGTTGTTTCATTCCAATGTGTAATAACCGCGAAGGCATCAGAAGTTATTCAATTGTTGTTTGAATGGTTGAGCATCTAGCGGATTATTGCGACCTTTGCTAGGTCGTTAAAACCGCCTTGCTCCGCCCACGCAGCGCCTTTCGGTGCCCGACACCAAAAACACTAAACTTATTTCTGAATAATTTCTGATACCTTCGCGGTTATTACATATGGAATGCCACAACTACGAGTATAACGGATTTAACTCGTATATTTTATTTGTAGACGTTTCGACATTTAACTTGTATATTTTATTTGCTGAAGTTTCGAAAACTTTACAGTTCCCATATTCCTAACACTAAAGGTTTATAACATTAATATTACTACGCGTGTTAAATTCATTATTGTTGCTTTATTGCAATTTGTAATAACTGCGAAAGCATCAAAAATTATAACATAACTGTTGATTTTCTCGTACCGCGATCATGATATATCAAAATAAGTGGAAAGTATAAGTTATGTTGAATACGCTAGATCAACGGATTCGCGATGTGGGGGAAGCGAAAATATATTTTTTTTAGTAACGATTCCGGATATGGCATAAATCTACGTCTATCGAGCAGTTACTGACGAAAACGCCGCAAGGAATAAGAGATATGTTCATTCTTATTACATATTTTATTTATTTAACTGTGGAAACTTTATGAGTAAGGTTTCTTATCTACAAGTCTCATATTCTAATAATCACCGGAACTTAGGTATTATAACGTAAAGTAAATTTATTTATTTATTTATGTCTATATACACAGCTTAACAGACTTAATTCTAAGACACTAAATGACAAATTTCAATTAATTAGATCTTCTAATATATCACATCTTAGTCCACGTTTCTTATATTATAAATGTACTCGTATTGTATTGGCTATTACAGTTAAAAAGCAGACTTTTCAACCGACGAAAAAAACGGAGGAGGTTCTCAATTCGACGCGTATATTTTTTTTTTTTTTTTTTTTTTTTAATGTATGACCACGCATAACTTTGTACAGAGTGGTTCGATTTTGATAATTCTTTTTTTATTGGAAAGAGTATACTCCAATGTTGGCTCCCATTATAATTTGGAAAAAAAAATCCAACCTTAAGGGTAGGAAAATAAGGGATGATTAATTTTTCACGCACCGATTGTATCGTATGACCACGCGTAACTTTTTACAGAGAAGTCCGATTTTGATAATTCTTTTTTTATTGGATAGGGCATACCTCAAAGTTGATCCCATATAATTTTGGAAAAAAAAAATCCTACCCTAAGGGTGGTATAATAGGGGTAATTTATTGTTTACTGAAAGTTAATAGCAAAAACAAGGTAGGTAACTATTTCAAAAGTATTTAAAAATTAAGCATGTAATAATTTTGCATAATCTCCTTATTACAGTCTTACCTTTTTTTTATTAAGTAGTAATATTAAACTGAAGAGAACTTTCTGAAATCTAAACTAGTATATAGGTTACCTTGATACGCAGTTTTAGACATAGTAAACGTCGTTAAATAGTGATACATACTCTTATAAAATCTTTATAGCGCGTGGTAGGTTTCAATCTCCTGAAGTTAGGTACCAACTTACATAAACTGCTGCGTCACTCCCTTACATCTTTTAACGCAGCCCATACCGCCTCCGAGCGACGTGTAAACGTAGCAAGTGATTTATCACAAGCCTCGATCAATGGGCCAAGCCTTTATGTGTCGCGCGAAAATATCATCCATAAATAGACAGACCTTTAGACAGCCCGTTTTAATGCACAATAGCATTTACTAGATTAAAAGTTTTGTTTGGTTTATGTTCTGTGTCATTAGCATATGTATATGCGTCATTTTTATTCAGAACAAGTCGTAGTCCAGCGACCTGTAAAGTTTGCTTGCCGAATCTATACTAATAATATAATAAAGATTAAAGGTTTGTTTGTTTGTTTGCTTGGATTGAATAGGATCCAAAATGACTGGACCTATTTGAAAAATTCTATCACTCTTGGAAAGCCACACTATTTCACACACATCATCACATAGTCTATAAAAAAAGGGATCCGGACGAAACCGAGGTGGGCCGCTAGTTTATAATATAAAAGTAGATTTTTCAAACGTTGTCCTGTCCCTAGACCCTATCGTAGTGCCAACTGCCTAAAATATCCAGGCACACAGTTGAATTTACACCAAAATATTAAAATAAGTCTTAGTAACTGTATAGGTAGAGTTTAGTGATTTATAAACGTTAGAAAAAAGTATAGTAAGATTATGTAACCCTATACTCAAATTCTGTACACTGGATGAAGCTTTGATATGCACAATAAGTTGGTTGCCATTGGTAATCGTAGTATAGATTGTTGCGTCATTCCCTTTCATCTTGTGACACAGCCCATACCAATTCTGAGTGACGTGTTAACGTAGCGGGTAATTTATCACAGGCCTCGATCAATGGACCACGGTTTTCTATGACGCGAGAATTTCACCCTTACATTAGTGAGATATTGCAGATTGTTAATTTTTATACTTTAGACATTGATAATAAATTATGTAGATGTTTTAGTAGGCGCATTAAAGTGTACCGTCAAAAATAAATGAGTAAACATTTGACAGGTAGGTAGTAAGAATTAAGAATTGTGTATTAAGATAGTGATGGTATAGGTATAGAATGTCAATTCTTTAGGAAGCTTGTGAGGTTAATATTGTAGGGTTAGTATTTGACCATATTTTTGGATTTTTTATGTGAAAAGTTTGTTTACATCTTAACTTATTAATAATTACAAAGACAATTTTTATATGAAAATGTGAAACAAATATATGAAAAATAATATTATAAACATAGTGGTAAAATAACAAAAGTCTTACATAATACGCGACAAACATGTGTTATTAAGTTTTTTTATTACTCTCGTGATGTCTATACAGTTTATCGTCTCCTTCTGACGAATAGCAAATGCTATTTACGGGTCGAATATCAAGAAAGTATTAGATCATACATTTTTACTTACTTAATAATAACTCAGCTAATAAAATTGTTTACCAACTTTTCCCTATACTGTAATGTTTTCCATAACTATTGTCATAAATCTGTTTGTAGACAAAAATACAAAAATAATTTTACTGGATTATGCTATGTATGAAACCATGGTATCATATAAAGTAGAATGTTTGTGAACTAGGTATACTAAAATACCTACAAAATCCACCATTTGGATTAATATTATCTAGAAATTTACGATATTTAATACTTATATATGTTATAGGCAATGTGTATAATGCAGGCATTCTATACATTTCCTAGGTATTGTATAGAATGCCGGGGTCGTCCAGGCAATGTGTGAAATGATATTGAATGTACAAACTATTTTACACTTTACCTAGGAAATGTATAGAATACCTAGGCATTGTATAGAATGCCGGTTGACGCATAGGTAATGTATGTAACGCGTTTTTTTAGTATACACATTGCCTGATGAGCTTCGGGCATTTTATACAATACCTAGGCAATGTATGAAATGAATCGTATTATACACATTGCCTGAACGTTTTAGGCAATGTATACAATGCCTAGGTATTCTATACAATGCCGGATTATACACATTGCCTATAATGTGTATAATGCAGGCATTCTATACATTTCCTAGGTATTGTATAGAATGCCGGGGTCGTCCAGGCAATGTGTGAAATGATATTGAATGTGCAAACTATTTTACACTTTACCTAGGAAATGTATGTAATACCTAGGCATTGTATAGAATGCCGGTTGACGCATAGGTAATGTATGTAACGCGTTTTTTTAGTATACACATTACCTGATGAGCTTCGGGCATTTTATACAATACCTAGGCAATGTATGAAATGAATCGTATTATACACATTGCCTGAACGTTTTAGGCAATGTATACAATGCCTAGGTATTCTATACAATGCCGGATTATACACATTGCCTATAACATATACACTATTGTTAATTAAACAAAATCATATGAAATAATTTCTGATACCTTCACGGTTATTACAGATTGGAATATAACAACTATAATGGATTTAACTCTCTTTTATTTTGCTTTTGTTATGGGTACTATTTTTTTTTGTAGCCGACTGAGCTAACGATAGTCTTAACCATTATAATAAAACAACTTTAGACCGATTTAACTCACGTATTTTATTTTATTGGCTGATGTTTCGGAGCCTTTTCGGATTCCTTAATCGTAGCACGGCTGAGCTGACAGTAGTCTAATGCTAAAGTCCAGCCAACTACAAATAGTCCAACCAATTATCTATTTTAATTGTAATTTTATTCTAATTTATACGAGCAATTGTATTGTCGGTAGCAGGTTTCCGGATTGTTAAAATCATTTAATATTTCGGAATATTGGCAATAATGTTATATTTGTGACTGCAAATTAAATGATGAAGTGAAACGTAAGAAGCCGGTCAAAGGTAATTAAATGAAATCGCCGTTTAATTTTATTGTATTTAGGCCCTGAAATGAACGCAATGAATATTCGTTGGTAATTATAAATGTATTATCCCTACTAATATTATAAATGCGAAAGTAACTCTGTCTGTCTGTCTGTCTGTCTGTCTGTCTGTCTGTTACGCTTTCACGCTAAAACTACTGGACCGATTTAAATGAAATTTGGTACAACGAAAGTCTGGAGCCTGAGAAAGAACATAGGCTACTTTTTAACCGACTGCAAAAAAGGAGGAGTTCCACGCTTACGAAGTCGCGGGCAGAAGCTAGTTTTATATAAATTTGTAACCATTGTGGCCATTACAATAAAAGACAAAACTTTTGTAAAGTAATAGAGTAGATTATACGATCCGGCTGCGACATATATAATAACATATAATGTGCAAATTGTGGTAAATAGTGTATAATTTATGAGGCCGACAGCCGTTGCATATAAATTGGCAATATTAACGATTTATTGAACTATATCTCACTGTTAAATTAACACATTTTGTTCCTATGTTTTATTTGTATACTAGTTTCTATTGCGACTTTGTCTGAGCAAGGTAGTAGGTATTTTATATGATATCTTTATAAATTATACCCTATTCTAGTCTAGCCTAGAATGAAACTTCTGTAACGGATTGAAACCGCGCATTTTATTTTATATGTTGGTTTACAGTTTCCATATTCGTAGCCGACTGAGCTAATGATATCCACTATATTCGATATAGTTGTTTGATTCCAATGTATATAAACCGCGAAAGCATCAGAAATTATTAAAGCCTATGTGTTACTTTAATATATGAGCTATAGCCAAGTTTCATAAGATTAAATATAAAGTCGCTAGTTTATGCGTTAAAGAGTAAGTAATAAAAAATCACACATCTACCCATCCATACAAATTGTCGCGTGTAGAATATAAGTAAGGTAGTAAGATTTTATTAAACAACATGAATAGAACAAAGTCTTTTATAATAGTTGGGAAATAAAACGAAATACCCTTAAAGGTGAACGGGGCTTAAACTTTGCATGAGATTCGGGTTTCACGTCAAAGTCGTGCAGTAAACCTATTGATATCATACAGTAAAAGACAAAAATATTTATACACTTGTGACCTGGTAGTAATTGATTTTCTTAACCTGGAATAAGAACATTTCATGTTTTATCAAATTTCGTGTGAAAGGGACGTATGCTCAATACTTACTATCGATTTAAATTAAATAGTACTTTATAGCTGTAAGACTCAATGGAATTGATATAGGTACGCGAACGAAACGTCACGTGGTAAATTTTCGTTCACTTATTAATATGTCGATTATATACAACTAGCTTCTGCCCGCGACTTCGTCCGCATGGAACTCCTCCTTTTTTGCAGTCGGTTAAAAAGTAGCCTATGTCCTTTCTCAGGCTCCAGACTTTCTTTGTACCAAATTTCATTTAAATCGGTCCAGTAGTTTTAGCGTGAAAGCGTAACAGACAGACAGACAGACAGACAGACAGAGTTACTTTCGCATTTATAATATTAGTAAGGATTTTGCATTCATTTTGTTCTGTTGCTTTTTTTGATTGACACTTGTCAAGAGGCCAAGCTTATTAAAAGTTACGTTGTAATTAAGCGGCAGAAACCTGTCTTTTTCATATTGTCAGTTCTTGTAATAGATTCATATAACGTGGGGTTATCTTAACTTATCGTGTACAAACGAACTCGCGGTCAGAACCTAGTTCTGTTATATAGCTGGACGAGGTATATACCTACATGTATTTTCTGCTTGTATGAAGGAATTACAAGTTAGTGGTTTTCATGTTGGTCACGTGTGGAAGTTTATTGGACTTGCCGTCTTTCGCAGTTAACAACATTTTCTCTTTGAAATAAGTTAGTTCGGTTTAAATACTGGCTAAAAGGCGCACAATTGCTTGGCGTTTGACTCCCAAACTAAGATAAGCTTGTAGATAGACTATGTAGTACAGTGTAGTACAGTGTATACTATGTAGTATGTGTCTACAGTGATTGTTATAATATGTGTACATATTATAACAATCAATGTATTCTTCCAAATAATCTTACTTTACTTTATAAATACATACAAAATATAATGTACAGATATTGTAGTCATCACACTGATATCAGCCTCTAGAACGATTCGAACCCACTACCTCCGGTTTGATAATTTATTAAGGACCATCAGACCGTCATTAAACATTCATACTTAAAACAAAAAACTGTGAATAAATGATCTCACCTATACCTAATAATCGAACTGGCAACATACAGTTTCGAAATAAATTAAAAACTGTAGCACAAATAAAAAATTATACTCACCTATAATAATCGAACTGGCAACCTACGGTTTTGAAAGAAGGCGCCCTAAACACTAAACAAACAGGCCGTCAACTTTTATGTCTTCTAAGACTAAGGTTTAGCTAATAGCCACTTGTAAATATGAATATGAAACAAGCGTTGAAGCTATACTTTGTCCCTAATACGAGCCTCAAGACAGTGTAAACCGTGGATTATGACACTCTTCCATGAACGACCGCATTAATGTTTATGCTTTTGTTAATTCCGTTTTATACACAACATAATAATAAAATTATTTTTATGCCTCACTGTTGTACAAGTTTGCGACACTTGATAAACATGTATTTTGAATTAAGCGTAACATAATACTTAGTTCATTACGCACCGAGGCCAGTAAAATAAAAAATGTCTCAGATCACATGTAATTAATAATCGTCCGAGGCGAAGCCGAGGTTGACAAAAATGTGATCTGAGGCTTTTTTATTTTACTGGCCGAGGTCAGTATACTATTTTTTTGTTCGACGAAGCCAGAAAGCGGCAATTTCATTTAGCGCAGCGGCCAGAAAGTTGGCGCTTTCCAGCCTGTTGTATATCTGCATATAGCTATGTAGGTAGGTATAGAATATCAGTGGCTGCGACCACTGTCTTAACATGCACGGTACTCGTATTAATAAATCAGTGTGCTACCAACTAGCTGTCGTATCACTTGTCTCCCCACACGCGTACCTAACAGTGGCGACGATCTACCCGCGCGATTTGGGAAAAAATAATCAAGATGGCTCAATTTGGATTATTGTCTAGTTTTGATCATAATTCACAGTCATGGCAAGTGTACAAAGATCGGCTTACGCAATGGTTCATCGCAAACGATGTGCACGTGGATAAGGATCCAACGGGAACCAAGCGAAGAGCGATATTGCTGAGCGCACTCAGCGAGCCGTCGTACAAGCTCGCATCGGATTTGGTGTTGCCTAAAGTGCTTTCGACCGTGCCGTACGATGATATATTAAAAAGTCTGGATGCTCATTTTACCTCCAAAAAGTGTACATTCAGCGAAAAATATAAATTTTATTCTGCTACGCAAAATGAAGGCGAAAGTTTCAATGACTGGGCAGCACGATTACGTGGATTGACAGCACATTGTGGTTTCCTGAACCTAGAGGAAGCATTAAGGGACCATTTCGTAATGGCAATGCTTCCAGGACCGGAGCGAGAAAAAATATTCGCCCAGGAAGCTAAAGATTTAACACTGGCAAAAGCGGTGGAGTTAGCGGAAAGCGTGCATAGTGCACGCGCTGGAGCGGCAGTGGCAGCGGCGTACACGGGGGCAGGTCGCGCCGAGCAGTTATTTAAGATTAACTCCGAGAACGATACCAGTGTTAAAGTGAAGTGCTCAGTGTGTGGTTTTAAGAATCATACTACCTCGCAGTGTCGGTTTGCTAATTATAAATGCAAAAAGTGTAATAATAAAGGTCATTTGCGTAGGATGTGCAAAAAAATTAATTTTTTGGAGGAAGAGAGGGTAGACGAGAACGGAGATGACGGTGAGTTTTTTAATATTCGAACTCATAATGGTGAACCGATGACAGAGATAGTCAACGTTCAAGGAGTACACATTAAGTTTCAAATTGATAGTGGGTCAGCGGTTACTGCGATTTCCGAACAGACTTATAATAAATACTTTAAAGATGTTTCATTGTCACCAACTTCTAAGAGACTAATAACCTATACCGGCGGCCATATTGCCTGCATCGGAATAGTCCAGTTACCTTTCACATATAATGAAAACACCCATAAGATCAATGTGTATGTTATTCGTGACGGGGGCCCACCTATTTTAGGTAGGGATTTTATTTGTTTGTACAAATTATCAATGTCCGTTAATTTCTGTGAACAATCTCCGAATACAATGGAACAATTACAGACATTGTATCCGAGAGTGTTCTCGGATAAGTTAGGAACGTTTAACAAATATAAAGTAAATCTTAATTTAAAGCCACACTCCAAACCAATATTTTTCAAGGCACGCCCTGTTGCATTTGCACTACGCGATAAATTAGATAAAGAGTTGCAGCGGTTAGTCGAAGTAGGTATTTTAAAACCGGTCGAGTACTCAGATTACGCATCACCGATAGTGCCCGTTTTGAAACGTGACGGTTCTTTGCGGTTATGTGCAGACTATTCCGTAAGCATTAACAAACAATTATTAGTCGACCAATATCCTTTACCGACCGCTCAGGAACTTTTTTCAAAACTACACGGTGGTCAACAGTTTAGTAAACTAGATTTGTCCCAAGCGTACGCTCAATGTGTTTTAAATGAAGAATCGCAAAAAATAACTTGCATAAATACACACAAAGGCTTGTATTTATATACCAGATTAGTGTACGGCTTGGCTCCCGCACCAGCTATTTTTCAGCGCGTTATGGAGGGGTACTATCTGGTATGGACGGAGTGTTGTGTATGTTAGATGACGTTTTAATAACCGGGTCAAATAGGTCAGAACATTTGGCTAGGTTAAATGCTGTGTTGCAACGCCTGCAAGATGCAGGTTTGACACTACAGAAGTCCAAATGTGATTTTTTTAAAGACGAATTAGAATATTTAGGTTATAAAATAGACAAATGGGGGTTGAAAAAGTCGCCTCAAAAGGTCGATGCTATTGTTAACGCACCGGTTCCAACAAATGTTAATAAATTACAGTCGTTTCTAGGGTTAGTAAATTATTATAGGAACTTTGTACCCGGTGCCTCTTCAATTCTTAGCCCATTGTACAGATTGCTACAAAAAGGTACGAAATGGCAATGGAATGCAGAACACGATCATGCATTAAATACTATTAAAAACTGTTTAGCGTCGGATCAAGTGCTGGCGCATTTTAATACGAATGCAAAAATCATATTAACGGTCGACGCGGGTCCGGCGGGCGTAGGTGCTATTTTATCACAGATCGACACCGACGGTATGGAACGCCCCGTATCTTTTGCTTCGAGAACTTTGAATCCGGCCGAAAAAAGGTACTCACAAATACAAAAAGAGGCGACGGCAATAATATTCGGAGTACGTCGTTTCCATCAGTTTCTATACGGTCGATCTATACCCTTCGTACTCCGTACGGACCATAAGCCTCTCATATCGATATTTGGTCCATACCGAGGCATACCGGAGGTATCAGCAAACCGGTTGCAGCGCTATGCGATGTTTTTAAGTGGTTATAACTACACAATTGAATACATCTGCAGCGATAAGAACAGCGCTGATTATTTGTCTCGAGCGAGTTTACCGGCACCGGCCGATGAGTCATGCGTGAGCGTCGGGGAGGGCCATGACACGGGCGAGTTAATTGAGGATCGAGCGTCTTATGTAAATTTCGTTGTTGATTCTAGTTTACCTATAACACTCAGTGAACTGCGTGAAGAAACTAGTAAAGACATGACGATGTTTAAGGTAATTAAATATATAAATAACGGTTGGCATAGAAAAGTTACTGATCCAAGTGTTATTCCGTATTTTCTATGTAGAAATCAGTTATCTTACGAAAATGGATGTCTAATGCGTGGGCACAAAGTTATAATACCTGAGAAGTTACGCGGTAGAATATTAACAGAGCTCCATAAAACTCATTTAGGTATTGTAAAATGTAAAGCTGAGGCACGAAGTCGATTTTGGTTTCCAGGTATCGATAACGCTATCGAAAATATGATCGCAAATTGCGATATTTGCACACAGCTTAGACCATCGCCTAGTCGTGCGCCGCTTGCGGTGTGGCCGTACCCACCGCATCCATTCTATAGAATACACATTGATTTTCTGGGGCCAATTAATAACCAAATGTATTTAGTAATTGTAGATGCGTATTCTAAATGGGTCGAGGTTTATAAAATGAGTAATACGTCATCGACCGCTGTAATTAGTAAACTTTACGAATTTATGTCCAGATTTGGGCTTGTAAATACTATAGTTAGTGACAATGCAACATATTTCATTTCAAGCGAATTTTCTCAATTTTGTAGTTCAAATGGAATATCGCATTTGACATCTCCCGCTTATCATCCGGCCAGCAACGGTCAGGCGGAGGCCTATGTAAAAGTTGTAAAAAAGGGCATTAAATCTTGTTTGATGGGTAATAATAGTATACAAAAGGCTAATGACAGTTTGTTGAAATACCTATTCGACTACAGGAACTCGGTACATTCTACAACCGGGTCTTCGCCTGCCCAATTAGTGTTTGGCCGTAAACTTAGGTGTCGCTTGGATATGTTGAATTCAAACTGTCCGTCGTTCTCGTCTAACCTTCTTAATGATGTCGTCACACATAATCAGTGTTTACAGAGTAAAGCCTACGCTGGTACCAATAAACAGCAATTTAAATCCGGAGACAGTGTGTTGTATAAAAAACATTCCGCCAATAATAAATTTTCGTGGTTTAAAGGAATTATTGTTAAGAAAAATAGTAAAACTACTTATATTGTTAAGGATTGTCAAACATTATCATTAGTAAAAAAACATAAAAATCAAATATTACTTTATAAAGGGCAGGTCAACACAAATTTCCAAACTTGTGAAATCGATATTACACCAGAGGTCCAAGAAACAGCGCTCCCTACTGATGATGAGAATGTTCCTGCAACTACACCAGCTGCGCAGCAGTCAACAGCAGACATAGTCGTTGAGCAAGAAGAACAGGAAGAATTCCACGAGGCTACTGCTGATCCTGGCTGTGAGCTACATCCTGATACTTCTAATGACCTCAGTCCCAGAAGGGGACCACCTGGAATGTCTTTAAGACCTTTGCCTAAAGTAAATTATAAACCATTTTTATAATTGTATAGATAAGATGTAGTACCTACCTTAATAGATAGTTCCCAACTTAAGGGGGGAAAAGTGTTGTATATCTGCATATAGCTATGTAGGTAGGTATAGAATATCAGTGGCTGCGACCACTGTCTTAACATGCACGGTACTCGTATTAATAAATCAGTGTGCTACCAACTAGCTGTCGTATCACTTGTCTCCCCACACGCGTACCTAACACAGCCGGAGGACAGAAAATGTTATTTAACGTATTATGTGATTTATTTGGATGAAATAATTATAATGGACTAGCTTTTGCCCGCGACTTCGTCCGCGTAATTTTTAACCCCGTTATGGGGTGAACTTCATTAGAATACGGATCTATATCTGAATCTCTAACGTTTTTTAACCTATTATTGATTTCCCTAACGTTTCATGTCATAATGATTATTAACTAACACTCTTATGACCTATCTTTTGTTTTCCTAACATCATATTATGGATGTTTTTTTTCCACATAGGTAATGTTTTGTTTCCTTAACGTATTTCTCACTTACCATATTAATTATTCATCCTAATTCTATTCGGTTTTGGCGCCTCGCCGGCCGCAACCACGGCAAGCTCGCTTCGCTCGCTCGGCTTTCGCGCTGTAAGGTCGCAGTTGAATTAATAAGTATACTGACAAAACCTGGTTTGTTAACGTTATGTCGTAAATATACTTTCATTAAAAGTACCGATTCTGACGCTTGACCGGCCGCTGCCGCAGCATGCTCGCTTCGCTCGCTTGGATCGCGTGCTGGATGATCACGGTTCTACCTAACACTCCTCCTCGCTTCGCTCGTCGTCGTACCTAAAGGAGACCTTCATTTGCCGCTGCCGCGGCACGCTCGCTTGGTTTTCGCCATGTAGGGTCGCAGTTCAAGTAATTAGTGTACTGACAAAACCTGGTTTGTTAACGTTATGTCGTAAATATACTTTGATTGAAAGTACCAATTCTGACGCTTCGCCGGCCGCTGCCGCGGCATGCTCGCTTCGCTCGCTTGGATCGCGTGCTGGACGATCAGGATTCTACCTAACACTCCTCCTCGCTTCGCTCGTCGTCGTTCCTAAAGGAGAACTTCATTTGCCGCTACCGCGGCACGCTCGCTTCGCTCGCTCGGCTTGTGCATTGTTGGGTGGCAGTTCAATTAATTAGTATATTATTAGTATACTGACAGAACCTGGTTTGTTAATGTTATGTCGTAAATATACTTTTATTAAAAGTACCGGATCTCACGCTTCGCCGGCTGCTGCCTAACACTTCCCTTATACCTATTCGTAATAAATAGAGCTAACAATAGTTTAACATGTACAATATGCAAACTAAGTACATAAGTACTTACCTATCTTACTTTCGGAATTGCATAATTTATACAGCTACCACTGAGTTCAACATTTTTTTTTAATCGGACAAAGTTTTTAAAGAAATCATACACGTGAGGTTTAGCCGGCTATTTATTTAAGGATTGATTACCACACTTATTACAAAGATCTAACAAAACAACAAAACAATTTTACAATTCAATTCAATCCTACAAAATAAAACCTTATACCGATTACATACAATATAAGTGGTGTTACGAAATAAAACATTTCCCAGTTTGCCTCATTGCCTATAATGAGATACTCTCACTCGGTCTTGAGGATAATTATGTTCAGGGTCATTTTCTCAGTCAGGAGCTCGCGCGAGCTTGCTTTACCTCCGTCTTGTCCCATTCCGTCACCTCTGTTATCACGGCTTTTTTATATTTGTCAGCTTTGGTCGCGAAGAACACTTCTATTTCTCTGCGTAATGACACCAGTTTCCCCTCGCAAGTTAAACGGGGTCTGCTTACTCAGGAATATTATTAAATAGTCCTCGATCCACGGGATATTACATAATAATGCCATTTTCGTTAACACTGAAGAAATCATACACGTAACAGTTTGGGTATTTATTTAATGTCAGGAATGACATTAGCAACCGTTGCTATGCATACCTACATTATACTTTTTAAATATGTGTCAAAATCAAAAGCACTAAGTAGTATTCATATCAATTTGGAAGAAAATCTCCCTTTTAACCCCATTAGGGGGTGAATTTCAATAAAATACGAAACACGTACTCCATCAATTCTGTTAAAGAATGTTTATGTAAAATTTGAAATAGATCGGACCAAGGAATCACGTTGTTGCATACAAACTTTGCACCCCATTTTTAACCCCTTAGGGATAGAATTTCGGAATATAATATAGCCTATGTCCTTTCCCAGGCTCCAGACTTTCTTTGTACCAAATTTCATCAAAATCCGTTCAGCCGTTTAGGCGTGAAAGAGCAACAGACAGACAGACAGACAGACAGACAGACAGACAGACAGACAGAGTTACTAACGCATTTATAATATTAGTAGGGATTTAACTCTCAACAAATAAAATAGCTATACCTAATATATATTTTACTAGCTTCGTCCGCGTGGAACTCCTCCTTTTTTGCAGTCGGTTAAAAGTAGCCTATGTCCTTTCTCAGGTTCCAGACTTTCTTTGTACCAAATTTCATTTAAATCGGTCCAGTAGTTTTAGCGTGAAAGCGTAACAGACAGACAGACAGAGTTACTTTCGCATTTATAATATTAGTAGGGATTTACGGAAAAGTCTGAAAGGTTAACTTAATACAGGTGAACAATGCTTTTCATAATTTACCACTTTAAATACGCGGCTCCATTTGACATTCATAATCAAGGTTACCATCTACGCTGGAAGACATTTTCATTAGCAAACTTTTTTTATCTGAACTCGGTTGGTTTACTCCTTTTTAGGGTTCCGTAGCCAAAGGGACCCTATTACTGAGACTCCGCTGTTCGTCCGTCGGTCATCAGTCTGTACCTCTTGAACTGTAATTAGCCAGTTGCAATTTTATAACAAAATAAACTACAACTAGCTTTTGCCCGCGACGCCGTCCGCGTGTATAATTACAATATTTCATTTTCTCTTTTAATCCCTTACAATCCTTTTTCGTAATTAAAAGTAGCTTAGGAAGATTACATCCTTTCTCAGACTCTAGACTACCCGTTCACCAAATTTCATTTAAATCGGTTCGGTAATATTAAAGTGAAAGCTAGACAGACAGACAGAGTTACTTTCACATTTATAATATTGGTTATGAAAAATATTTAAGGTCCCATACAACAGGCATGTTTTTTTTGCTCATTTTTGTAGATTGTGGCCATACTTGGCCGGTTTTTTTACAATTTCCGAGCAGACTCGTTGGCGATCACTTTATTTCGGTCACGCGCGACTGTGTTAATGAAAATAATGTGACGAAATTGTCCACGACACAGGTTAGCTGGAAAGGAACCGTTTTTCACAAAGTGAAATTATAATAAAAATATCGTGGGAACAGTTTTAAAATTGACAGGCAATTTATATACAGCCTGTTTTTGAACTATTAACAGCCTTTAATTAAATATGCTATAAGGTTAATTTTTCTCTTATTCACTCCACTCAAATCATAATTTACCTGGAAGCATTAAAAACTTAATGCAACCTTTTGATCCGATGTAATATTCTATATTTTATTCCGAAGCATCAGAAGTTATTGATTGAATTTAGGTACTGTTTGTAATCACGGCTCGATATTTCAGCTGGTAATCCTAAATCTGTGTTTACCCGACATTCTTTATCGTTGGAATTCATTAGATTTTACAGTCTAGACCAGTCTTATTGGAGGATTTCGTTACTGAATATACATTCATCAGACGATTATTAAAAACAGCTTAATAGAGATTATGCTTTTAAGTCAAGTTAGGTGTAAGTATTAAGTAGAGGGCAATAAAAGTTATCACTAAGCTATAAAAGTATATGTTTCGAAATAACTATTAGTAGGAAATAACGCTTCTACTTTTATTGTCTAACATTTGGTAAATCTATAGGTACTTATCTATACTTAATATTATAAAGCTGAAGAGTTTGTTTGTTTGTTTGAACGCGCTAATCTCAGGAACTACTGGTTCGAATTCAAAAATGCTTTTTTTGTTGGATAGACCATTTATCGAGGAAGGCTTTAGGCTATATAATATCACGCTGCGACCAATAGGAGCGAAGAAACAGTGGAAAATGTGTAAAAAACGGGGAAAATATGAAGCCTTATGAAGAAGTGACAGAAGACTTTGACAGATCTTTGACGAAACAATCGGACGGGCAGGACGACGTCTGTCGGGGCCGCTAGTTACTGATAAAATCAAGTATAAATATAAGATAAATTATAACGCACAACAATACTATGTAGTATAACAGCAATAGTATAACAATTATATGTAGGTACGCTACGATCAGCTCACTTTTCAAGCAAAACATTTAAACGATGGTCGCCGCATGTCCAAAAAGTAGAATGAGGTCTAGCAGTACTATTCCACCAATCAGAGACCAGTAGATTGCCTTTCATTGGTGGAACAGCTACACCTCATTCTATACTAGTACATGTAGCAGATTTTTGACACGCAGCGGCTCTCATTAGAACGAAACACAAACAGTATGAAAACATAGTCATGTATAGCGCATCTTTTTCAAAATGAAAACGTAAAGTCTCTAATAGCCTTTCTAGGAATCTTTTACGTGCACGGCGGCGGTCAGTCGCCCGCTTTGTATGCAGCCCACGGACAGCGTGTCACTAAAATATGAGCAATCGTTTTTCGTAGAACCCTGTTTTTGATGGCAACTTGTAAGCAAATACTGGTTCCCGTTTTGGGATAGACTCTGTTCCGGTTTTGCAAATTTTATGAATATGAAACTGGGGACGGGGTTTTGTTCGCTGAGTAGGTATATCTTGTTATTTATAGATAGGTAGGTATGCTACTTTGGGATGTTCGTGTAGTCGGGAAACTTATTACTTGGTTAAACAACTTAAATAAAAATATCATTATAATTTAAAACTAATGGTATTGAACCAAAAATATCAATCGAATTATAGATTGATACTACGATCTATCAATCTATAATTCGATTGATATTTTTAACTTAAATGAATCAGCATTTTTTTAAATCGGTACTATTAACATTGTTTTTATATTAAGCTGGCTTCTGACGTGACTCCGTCTGCTCACGATAAGCACCATCGTTTCGCCTCTTACGAGTAAGTGTGTGA
Organism: Polylopha cassiicola; assembly: GCA_038024825.1. NCBI lineage: Eukaryota > Metazoa > Arthropoda > Insecta > Lepidoptera > Tortricidae > Polylopha > Polylopha cassiicola. The sequence goes on along the minus strand of CP149052.1, from coordinate 4,579,501 downwards.
ATTATCAAAAATACTTTCTCGGTGTTCCTCTATGTTGTAAAAGGAACCTCTGTGCAACATTTCAAGTTAATAAGTAATTATGTTTCAACTTCTAACTAATTCTCCTTTTACATATATGGATTAAAAAAATATATATAGCCATTTCATAATCGAAACAGACATCATGATGACATCATTAATATATATAAATGGGTTTAATTTAAAATACAATAGTAGGTAAATACAATAGTAGGAGTATGCCGTAACCGAATTCATAATCCGAACATCTTCAACAGTATAACGGAAGCAAAGTAACTGTATAATATTCATATTTGCCCTGAATTTGTTCCCATAGTATTGCCGGAAGATGTTTAACTTGGAAGTGTGTGCGCCCGGAAGAGGCGAGTCAGTGAGTTCAGTATGAGGGTAGTCAGTGAACGCTCTTATGTGATTTATTCAAATACTCCCTTTGATTTTTGAGATCGAAATCGAGTATAACGTGGGTGTTCTTGTATTTTATTTTGACATCCTAATTTTGGAGAGAAGAGATTCTGTGATATAACTTGGTCATGCGCGTAGCGTAGAACTTTAGTAGGTAACAAAAAAAAAATAGCACTCCGGGAGTGCCAGCAGAAGTGAAAACTTCAATATGAACGTTGTGTTTAATTATAAGTACAAAAGTACTATCATTTATGAGGTAGAATACAATGTTTATTTATTGCGCTATCGTACACAAATATGACAATTTGTCACCATCCTTGGATACGCGTGGCACGCTGTACATAAACACACACGACATTCGCGCAAGCGCCCTGTGCCACCTAAACGGAGCAGCACACTCTGGCACGGTAGAAAGAGTGGGAGATACTAGTTCCTCTCCCTTCCCCTCGATCTTACGCTTTTTCGATCAGCATCACCTGACCCTGACGCGAGTTTTAAAGTTTTTACCCATACAAAAAAAAGTTCTCAGCGACGCTGAAGAAGTTTTCACTTCAAAAATTTTGGAATAAAATATTATAACAGATTCATTTTAATGTTTTGAAAACATTGCGATTTACTTTTCTTATGCCTTGTTTTGTTTCAATGTGCACCGCCAAAGCATCAGAAATTATTAAAAAAATATTTGCTATTTTATCTATTTATCTATATTTATAAAAGGAGAAGCTGACTTAAAGAGAGACAAATCAACGCAGAACCTAAGCCATACGAATTAGAAACTTGAAATTTTGCACCGTGATTCCTTTTATAACGCAGTGGAGCACTAAGACAGTAGTTTTGAAAATGCATCCCCCCAAAATGTAAAAGAGGGGTGCTTATCGTGTGCAGATTAAATCGCAGGTTGAAGCTAGTTTTAATATAAATAGACTAAAGATAAATGATTAGTAAAAAACAAATCCAACGTAACCAGACCAAAAGTGCTTGAACAGTTCTATTGTTTTAGTACCTTGCAATACTATATTATGTTTCCTATAAACACAGGAGTCTTTTAAAACAACATTAAACGAAGTGATATAAGCCACAGCGGACCATGTGTTGTCTCTGCAAACACGCCGCCGCTTTGCAAACTGCGGTACGAGTAAATGTATTCGGTATACAGTGGAGTCATATATTTTTTATATTACTTTAGTTATAGAAAATATACAAAATAAGCTCGGTTATTTAATTCGGCCGTCGTATAGCGGTATCTGACGTAAAAGGAAATGAAAATGATGACGAGAAAATGGTGTCCATTGGATGCGTATTTTTTTAAGTATTTAATACCTCACCATAGAAAATATATTTTCCTTTTTTGATAAGATACAGTCTTTGAGCTTAGGATAGGCATGTAGAATAGAATTACGACTGGGTAAAAGAGGTTTTTTAGGTAGGTTACTGTATTTATACACTACAGTAGTTCACTATTGAATATCACGTTCTCAAGGACATAAAAAAGCAATTAATGTACCCGAATAATTTATGATCGTGGTTATTACATCTTGGAATGAACTAACTGACGATAGTCCTATAGACGTCCTATAGATAGATCAGCTCAGTGTGCTACGAATATGGGAACTGTAAAGTTTTCGAAATATGAGCAAATAAAATAAAATACGCGATTTAAATCCGTAATACTTGTTTCATTCCGAAATATAATCGAAGTTTAAATTAGATAAACTATTAGGTAGTCTTCTCGATAGAAAGCAATCTCCTCCCGACCCAAACTATAAAGATTTCCGAAATGATTAAAAATAATTAAAAATTAAAATGCGATGCAAACTATACAAATATTTATCGAAAATAATAATTCTGCTGAAAAGCAATATATTTACTTTCAAAACAGGCCCCACAGTAACGGACCAAACAGTCAAATTAGTATGTAAATAAATTAACAGCTGTCCACGCTCGGAAACAATTTAACCCTTTTGTCAAAACTTTGTACACTGGAAGACATTCCAATTAAGGTTTTACTTAAAGTTAATCAATTAATGAAGGAAATTTTCAGGCGTAAGTACCTACCTATTGCGTTATTGATTTTAATTACTAACTGGAACTCGAGGCATGATCTAAGACAAATAAATATTGACTTACTTGACTTATGTTCCTGTGTCCCATAGATAAGGCAGAGGGTTTCCACCATGACCCGGTAACCGGCTAACCCGGTCGGTCCTGAGATTCGAGCTTCAGCTTGCTCCAGGTCTTCCCAAGTTCTTGGCCTCTATCGTTCGCCGCCAGGTCTGTTTAGGGCGGCCACGTTTACGCGTTCCTTGTGGCGAGCTCTAACATACAGAGGATTTATTTATACATCTATATCTATACTTCTATACTAATATTATAAAGAAAGATTTGTATTTTTGTATGTTTGTAATGAATAGGCTCCGAAACTACTGGACCGATTTCAAAAATTCTTTCACCTTTGGAAAGCTACATTATCCCAGAGTAACATAGGCTATATAATATCACGCTAGGTCTTATAGTTGCGGAGCAGTAACCGAAAATGTTTCAAAAACGGGGGAAAAGTATAGTTTCTGAGGCCTTAAAAAAATCTTAAGTCCCCCCGTGCGAAGCCGGGACGGGCCGCTAGTATTTATATATAATATGTACCTATTGTGATACTACGGATGCGAATATACAGGGGAAATACAGCAATCGGCTGAAAATCATGACATAACCTAATAATGAAACCTTATATACACCCTGGTACTAGGTACCTACATTATTCAATAAAGAAGTATTTAGAGGATTACCTACACCTAATTTACCATGCTCATATTTGAAAAATCTGCCTAATGCAATAATTATGCACGACCAGCGGAAGCGGTGAGCGGTTAGCAGTGAGCGATGAGCGGTGAGCGGTGAGCGATGAGCGATGAGCGGCAAATTTGAACCCATAGCGATGCATGAGTTCTACTAAACGCCAAATGTATTTTGCGTTGAACGCAGTAGGTACATAAATAAAAAAAGCTTCAGTGGTTTACAGTCAAATTTACTCTTTCCCACGGAATTCTATGATTTTATGTAATTAGATTATGTACCTATATTCTCCGATAACGAGTGGGTATACATAAATTTATACAGAATCATTCAGCCGTAATGCTATACCTTTGAAAACTTATAATTAATTTTACCGATTCTCTAAAAATAAATTCCTGTTTGAGATCTAATTACAATGCGAAACAAATGAATCATTTTTCAATAGATAATGAGTTTACTTCGTAACTCCCCGGAAAATGTTTCGAACAAATAACAAAAGACTTTGTTACTAATTTCTCCCAAGATCATTCAATGGAGTAACTCTAATGAATGCAATCGACACGTGTTTTACTTCTGGAGTAATTCTCAGAATTTGTTGTCAGTATGACAATAAGATATTATTATAAAATGTATCTATATAATATTATTATAATGTATCTGTATATATTATTTACTAGCTTCTGCCCGCGACTTCGTCCGCGTAGAACTCCTCCTTTTTTGCAGTCGGTTAAAAAGTAGTCTATGTTCTTTCTCAGGCTCTAGACTATCTGTGTACCAAATTTCATTTAAATCGGTCCAGTAGTTTTAGCGTGTAAGCGTAACAGACAGACAGACAGACAGAGTTACTTTCGCATTTATAATATTAGTTAGGAAGTTAGGATTAGGATAGATACATTTTATATCTTTTAATTCTTAAATCGACATGCTTTTGCTTTGGGTCGAAATTTAACTGGAGACATCATGGTGTCTTATGTATTTTGTTTTGGTTGTATTGTATTATTGTTTGATTTAGTTCTTACGAATCTGAAAAACTTTACATCTTCAATTTTTATTTATTTAGTTTGTAAAAATAAATTGTACCTACCTAAATAGGTACACCACACCTACTTAAAAAAAATGACACCTCATTGAGTATCTTGCTGTTTATTCACAAGTGAGGTTTTGTCGGAAATGGTGGTATCTTCTGACATTGATAAGAGCTTGTAAAAACCTAAGCTGAATAAATATATTCTAAATTGTTAGTTTTGCTTTTTAAATCCAAAAATAACAAACATTGTTCCACGTGACATCACAAACTGCCACGCTTTGTACTACAAAGTGACGTCACTCTCCAATTTTAACACTCTTTATTCTACTATTTTTTTTGGTTGATCGACAAAAGAAAATAAATTCGTGCCGATAATTTTTAACCCCCGACGCAAAAACGACGGGGTGTTATAAGTTTGACGTGTCTGTGTGTGTGTGTGTGTGTGTGTCTGTCTGTGGCATCATAGCTCCCTAACGCATGAACCGATTTTGAATCTGTTTTTTTTGTTTGAAAGGTGTATATGTCGGGAGTGTTCTTAGCTATGTTTTATAAAAATCGGCTTAGTAGTTTAATAATTAGGGGGGGTTAAAGAGGGGATGTAAAAATAAATGTCTACAAATATACTCGAGTGGGGTATCCAATGAAAGAGGGTGACGAGTACATTACAAAATTGAAATCATAATGAAAATCGGTTGAGTCGTTCAAAAAATATAGGGAGTGAAAGTGGGGATGGAAAACCAAATGTCTACAAATATACCCGAGTGGGGTATCAAATGAAAGAGGATCGCGTGTACATTACAAAATTGAAATCACAATCAAAATCGGTTACGTAGTTCAAAAATTATGGGGAGTAATAGTGTAAATGGTAAGCCCAATGTCGACAAATATACCCGAGTGGGGTATCAAATGTAAGAGGATAACATGTACATTACGAAATTCCATGTGAAATGGAAATTAGTTAAAAATAATAATATGTAGTAGTTACCTATGTACCTACTTACAAAAAGTATGAAATAAAAAAATAAATTAAAAATTTAACAAACCCCCGACATAAAAACTGAAAGGTCCTCTAAAAAGTATAACAATAATAAAATCTTAATATTAGTTACCTACCTAAGTATTAATATTTCTACAAAGAAAACGTCATGTCGGGGGGACCGTAGGTTTAGGTAGATTGTAAATATTAGGTAAGTACACCTAAATGAGAAGCGGTCCCCTCGACATGACGTTTTCTTTGTAGAAATATTAATACTTAGGTAGGTAACTAATATTAAGATTTTATTATTGTTATACTTTTTAGAGGGCCTTTCAGTTTTTATGTCGGGGGTTTGTAAAATTTTTAATTTTTTTTTTTTTACGTAACCGACGGGCTAATTAAGATATTTCCCATAAAAACTACCTTGTTGTTAAGGTTCTATACAACGATTACCTAAAATCTTGGGAATTAAGAGAATTCGTTTATTGCGCCCATTAGGCGTATAAAACTATCGTTAATTCCGGCCTTGACCAAAACAAAACCAATTACGTATCTTATAAATCACCGAATATGTACGCTCCGGGCGTTTTCTTAGTAAACCGCAATGCAATCGAAAAGGAACTATAATATCATTAAGCTTTGGTCCAAATTACGTGGGCACCGTCAAGCCGTGGTCAATTTCTTACATCGTTACCCCGCATTCTAAATTGGAACCTAAATAACAAGCATTACAGTTTGGAATGGGTCGGGCTATTTAAGCAATCGTCCAAATTTTGCGCGAGTGTTACAAACAAAAATGTACTGTGTTACTTGAGCATTAAAATAGGAATTTGATTAAATCTCGTGTATTTTTTTCTCTCTGATTTTCTTTTGATATCATTTTAGACGTTTACTGTGTAAATAAGCGCTAAATCAATTGGAATGAGGTTGTGATAAACTGTAATTTGTTAATATATTTTGATTTTGGGTATTCAATCGGAAATGTCTAATTTAAATCATCAAAAAGATTAAATAATTTATTCTGAATTTTATGTAGGTGATGGAAAATCCCACTAATTCCTAGGTAGGCCTCCTGCGGTACTTTCAATTTAATATTATTATAAAAGTAATTACTGGAGATCACTTCTTGTTCCATCTTATCTTATTTTTATCTTAGAAAATGATTGAATATCACGAAATGCGGATCAAGGTTCCTTAAGTGTGAAGATTCTGAAAGGCAGGTGGTTTTCCCAATTACTCTTAATCTAACGACTTTGTAAAAAAGCATTAAAAAAGGTTTTATTTTCAGTTATCGGATATTATCGTGTAAAAAGTTTATAATCATTTGGGCATAGTTAACAACATAAATATTTAAATTTCAAACGACACTATAACTTATTAGTTTTTACTCTGTTCACGAACATAGAAGTTAGGTTTTGTGCAGCAGTAAAAGAAAGGTTACCTATATGATTTCAGCCGTTGAAACCGGTGAGGTAGAGATACATCCACATACAGTCAATGACTAATCCAGGGAGTAGATATTTTTGTAAACTTTGTTTTTGATCAAATTACTTCAAAGCTATCGATCGGTCCTTGTTATTATCTGTGAGCAACCATACATTTTTCCCTGACATTTTTTATGTCATTTTTTAAGAACAAACAAATGTACTTTTGAGACAGATGATCTGGGATGGAAACAAGCACAACACAATACAAAACCAAATCAAATCTTGGAATAAAAAAATGGCTCACTGACTATAGTCTAACTTATAAGTGTTAAAGTTAATACACGCTAGACCCTTTGTATTATCTATCTATCTATGCTTTATATAACCTTACTAGCTGTCTGCCCCGGCTTCGCACGGATCATCTTTTTTTTATAGCCTATGTTACTCGGGAATAGTGTAGCTTCCCAACAGTGAAAGAATTTGAAATCGTCCAGCCGTTCTGGAGCCTATTCAATCCAAACAAACAAACAAACCTTTCCTCTGTATAATATTAGTATAGACATGTACCGAATCGCAGCTCAGGTGCACTACATCGTTTGTTAGAACTGATAAGCCACTCCATTTGTTGATTGTAGGTAATACTGCCAATCTAGTAATCTCAGAAAGCCTACATTGTGCTTCAGTGCCGCCTGACCAGCCTTTGGCAAACTTGTGAAGATGTGTCGTAGCTTTGACAAATCAACGGCCAATAGCAACTAACTTAAGTGGATTAAGAGTAACGTTCAATCCAAATTGTATTTACAGCTTCCAACCAAGGTGTAGGAGATCTTAGGAGGTGACGAGCTCTTTGGTTGCGGTTTTGCCGTCAATGTAGGCTTTACGTACTTAGCTACTGTTTATAATTATAAAAAAACTCATCAATTGAAATTTATCACATTTGTGTTGTACCTATTTATATTAGAGTAATATTTATATGAAGTATGAAGTAAATCCATAAAAGAAGTTAAAGGTTTGTAACAACATTTTATTTGCTATTTTTTCTCTTACAATGATTTAAAAAACTTTTTTAATGATGACATAGTAATCATTTCAGCTGGTGAGTTTTTCTTTATATGCCCATTACTGTTATGTAAAGGAGACAGAACATCGATTAGCTGCTGTCTGCGGTCTCGACAACGAGGAATCCAAAACTTTGACTCTTGCAAAGTTCTCCTAGAACTTTAAATTCCTTAAATTTTCCGTCTAACTAAAGGTTTTTAAATAATCGAGTGTTGGTTTTTAATTAAAAACGTTTATTTGCACATATGTTCTTACAACACCTTTTACCTTTTACTAATGATAATGGAATTTTAATATTACAATTACCATAACTTTGTTGCAATATTAAATGAAAACTGTTGTATCTACCTATACTTGCAAATTTACGTTGCATTCTAAAGGATAACGTTTTTGCTAAATCATGTTGAAATGTTTATAAATATTATGATTTTTGTTGATACGAAGAATATTTTGTAAACATTACATTTAACATATCTATACAACAAAAGATCATTTAGACTCTTGGTAGTTATATTATAGGGCTATTTTGCTAGTTAGGTACTCACTGTATTTGTTAAATGATTTATTAAATCAAAAATCCTAAACAATTTACCGTGTCTATTCGTGTCTATTTTTTATTTATATTAAAAACAGGTAACCATTGTTGTTCTATATACCTAATTGTTTTATATATTTACGTTTTCTAATTCTTATTTAATATCTCATTCCGAAGAGCTCAGCTCGGTTTGTGGGATCTAGATGTAATCGAGTTACTCGTACCCTGTGAGAGATTACGTTGGGAAAAGATACAAATAAATGTATCACGTTTACTCTGACACACTTTATACAATATAATAAAATGCTCGATACATTGCTTTTGTCGTCTTTATTTTAAACTAGTGGTCCCGGCAGACCCGCCCGGCAATGTCGATTTGACAGTTGTCATTGTTGCGTTTTGTTATACTATTTTTAACAAATCAGCTTAATATTTTTTTCTTTTTTTTTTCACTGGAACGTGATAAAAAGTATCCTATGTCCTTTTCCTGGCTCCGAGCTACCTCCCCGCCAATTTTCAGCCAAATCAGTTTAGCCGTTCTTGAGTTATAACGGTGTAACTAACACAACTTTCTTTTATATATATAGATATAATATATAATATATATATATAATATAATATATATATATATATATATATATATATATATATATATATATATATATATATATATATATATATATAGAATTACTGTGACGTTCACAAATGCTTGTTCTTTACCGCCCGCGTTTAGTATTTCTTCAACTCCACTAGAGTCGCTATTCGGGAGCGAACAGTCATGGATCTTATATGACTTTGTCAACTTAGAGTCCTATTACTACCACGTTAATGGATCCTGTATGACTGGGTATCATTACAATTTGGTGGATATATTACTATTAGGAAGTAAGCAATCATATAAGATTTATATGACTGAATGCTCCTAAATTGCGGCCAAGAAAAAGGTTTTTTCTGCAAAAACGTTGTTACTAAAGTCCTTTCGTTTTTGAAAATGCAATCTGTTGTTTTTTTTTCGAAAAGTGACTGTTTACAGTTGGCCGTTACTACTCCACCGGACAAATGGAGAGCGCTTCGAGGTGCACTCACCTGTTGTATTAACTATCTGTTATATTAGAAACTAGCTGTGCGTCACTTCATAAGGCTTCATATTTTCCCCGTTTTTTACACATTTTCCACTGTTTCTTCGCTCCTATTGGTCGCAGCGTGATGTTATATAGCCTAAAGCCTTCCTCGATAAATGGTCTATCCAACAAATAAAAAAAGTTTGAATTCGAACCAGTAGTTCCTGAGATTAGCGCGTTCAAACAAACAAACAAACTCTTCAGCTTTATAATATTAGTATAGATAAGCTTCATAATCAAACCAAATCTTATATGTACATGTATGACACTTAGTTAGCACTATTATAATTATGTATTCTTAATTTTTATTTGCGTGTCACTTTGTTGCCCTTGTTTGAAGTTCAATGTAACTATATTATTGAGGTATATTCTGAAAATTTTCTAAACCACGTTTTTTATTAACAATCCTTTAGTATGGTTTATTTAATTTAAATTTTACGACTAATGCTCTTACAACAAGTCTTAAAGAGAATTAATCTCTCTAACCTCTAGACGATAATAATACTTTGTACAAAAACTAATTAGGTTTCTTAATATAAATAATATAATTTAATGGTTTAGTTTTCATCTTAAAATAAAATTAAATGTTTAGATTTGTCTTTACATTAGATTTGCTTTTTGTTCAATTACTTTTATATTTAAACTAGCTGACATAGCGAACTTCGTACCGCGTTTTATAAGATTTTTTATTAAGAAATAGACCCCTATTTCTTAATGATGGTAGAAGAAAGAAAATTTAGGGATGATTGTTATTTTCAATGCCAATTCATAAATTTAAAAAAAGTGTTCAACATATAACAAAAAGTTTGGGTGGGTCCACCTTACCATTTAAGGGTATTAAATTTTCAGACCTTGCCCGATATGGACACAAAATTTTATTAACATCGATTCAGCCATTTTGGAGGAGTTTTGCAACAAATACAGTGACACGAGAATTTTATAAATTATAGATAGCTTTTTTTATTACTGACTTAAAATGAGTAGCTGCATTCTATCATTTTGCTATCACTTGAGCAAATAATTAAAAGTGTTACAAATTTGTTAGGTATATTTTTCGGGTAGATTCTTGATAGAGTGGACTATGAAACCGGAGGTTGCACTTGCAGGATCGAATCTTGATAGAGGCAGATGTCAGTGTGAGTAGCAGAACTAGCAGGTAGATATCTGAGTTTTGGATATATTTAAATCCATTGTCTCGCATCCAAAGACAGCTTTACGTACTTTGGGACCAGATCAATTGGTATAAATTGACCAAAGATATTTATTATCATCTAAACTACCAATGGCACTTAAAGGGTTAACCCACAATAAATTCAACAAAACCTTAAAGAAGATTACACGCAAACTTACATTTTACAACATTAATAAATATTCCAGACAAAAAGGGTTCATAGAAAACAGTACAAAGGCGACCCTAATAAGGGGCCGTGAAAATAAATGTATTAAATATCCATAAACCTAACACCTCCTAGTCCTCAGTAAATTATTAACACTGTTTCTCTAAAAAATATATTATAAGCCTTATCGGCCGCAAGCAGCTGGTGGGCCGAAGGGTCACGCAAATAAATATGGATTAACCAAAGAAAATATGAGAACACAAGACCTTCGTCCAAGTTTACCGAAACAGTATGCGAATGTCGACCTTAATGATATAGATACAGAGGCGGCCGGTATGTTCAATTATTCTTAGTACAGTTTTGTCTTGCCCTAAACACGAAGTTTGTACGCAATGAGCGTATGTTCTATAGAAACACTAGGTTCCTAAATTATTTATGGTGTGTAAGATTCGTTCACGGAATTGAATAAAAGGTCCGGGAATCTGGATACCCTTATTTAAGAATTCTAGATCAATCTTAGGAAAGAAGTGAGCTTAGTAAGTTTATAGAAAAAAAAACTGATCGCTTTGATTTAATCTGCGTATTTTATTATAGTTGTTGATGTTTCGAAGACGTTACAGTAGGTACCATAAACCAGAAGCACGATCGCGCTACAATCATTTACATGGTTGTAGTGTCTATCGATGCTGCTAAAAGTAAAATAAAAATGTAATAAATGCGTTCAGAAATAGTACTAGTCCCAGTTTTAGTAAGAAAAGAAGTTTTTATCAAAGTAACCCCAGGACTCAAAGTAACCCCATTCCACGGTACCCATATTAATTGCACGACTGAGCTGACGATAGTTTAACGCTTAAGTCCATTATAGTTGTTTAATCCCAATGTGTAATAACAGCAAAAGCACCAAAAAATATCAAGTAATATTTATTTATTAATGTAATCGTCAAAACTATAATAAGCTTTTACTCTCAAGAATATTAACAATTTATTAACGAATGAGTTATATGACAGGTACCGCATCTTTAATATTGATTAATACTGATTGCTGTGTGAGACGGTTTGAGACTAAGAGAATCTCGTAACGCCATCGTTTATCTTTACGTCTCGTATTCAAAACCATTTAACGACCTTACTAACCAAAAATAAGAAAAGACGTAAAAAGTATAGTTTAAAGGTAAATCGTTCCTATCCAAATTGAGTTTTCCAGTTTATTCACAGAGCACGCATGTGAAGTTTGGAACGGATTCAATTTACATTTTAATGTCAGAGGCGGCCGGCGCGATGACAACACCGACCGCGGCCACCGCGACTGAAGCCATGCGGAATTTCTAATGTTTTTACTCTCCGTCCACTAATTGACAAAATAGAACAAATACGGAATGGCTTCAGCGTCTGTAGGTACCACAGATATTATGAATACCTACATAACATAGATCATTTGGAATGAAACAACTTTAAACGGATTTAACTCTCTGACAATAATTAGGACAAGACTATTGTCAGCTCACTCGTGCTACGATTATGGAATCTGTAAAGCCTCCGAAACGTCAGCCAATAAAATAAAATACGCAAGTTTAATCCGTTTCAAGTTGTTTCATTTTAATGTATAATAACCGCGAAAGCATCAGACATTATTATAACATAGATAAAGTTTTTGTACGTACCTTCGTTACCTACATGTTATTATGAACTATGGTGACGTCAATAGATAATGTAGCAATACTAAATTTAGATGACATCTGAACACTTCATACTTACAATTTCTACAAGTCTGAGTCATGACGAAAAAAGTGTGGTCTCATTCTTTCATTCAGTGGACACTTTTTGTGAGAAAGAAAGCGGTGGTGTCGTTAAAGTTCTTGGTAATTTAGCTTGGTTTAATTATTACTAATGTCTCTGGTAGGTGCATTTGAAACTGACAACTTGAAAAGGAGTGACGTAACGGAACGCATCGATACTTTAGAAATAAACATTAAACGTCAGCTGTCACCTAAACTTCTCTCATTTAATCGCATTGCCAAAAGATTGTCGTATCATTTAGTTAGTAGAGTTACAAACATAAACATTCACAAACTTTAGCCTTTATAATATTAGTATGATAGGTATTATGCACTTACAATACTTAGTTAAGTTAGCGTCATCATTGCAATCATACATTTTTGGACAGTGTGGTAATTCATGAAATTTTTTTAAACCTATTTAACACTCACGTCAAAATCAGATATGATTGTGTTATAGGTACTTACTTAAGTATTTGTGTAATTTTTGGGTTTAATTACCCAGGTCGCTCAACCTACAAAAAAAACGTTATTAACAAAAAATAGCACACCATTGAAAGCGATTTAATAAAGACTGTTTTGTAATTATGATGAAATGTTATTTCTCATTTATTATTTCCGGTATATTGAAATAAATTACTACGTCTTTAATTGAATCAAAATGTTTCCTTTTACGTTTTCCTTTTTATCTACTTATGAACAGAACTTTAATTAAAAACCTAGTGTTATTCAACTTTCTTATTCTGTATAAATCGAATACATAATAAAAAAAATACTTGTGATACTGTTACGCGTAACTTTAAATCACAAGTAAAATTTTTATTTGTTTGCTAATTGTAGTATTTGTCACTATGATATTTTACGATCTGTCAACGACAATACAATATAATTATTATCATATTGAAAGTTTAATAAGTACAAAACACGTGAACATTTTGATTGGGATTTCAATTTTCTAAGTGTTATATACGTGACGGAGAAAAATCCAACAAATCAAAAACTATGGAAATCGGTTTATTAGTTCTCGCGTTATAAGTGTTAAAAATAACCCGACTTTATTTTATTAACATACTTAGTAGTTAGTTAGTTAATAGTTGTTTCATTCCAATGTGTAATAACCGCGGAGGCATCAGAAATTATTATACTTAGATAGTATTTTTATAATAATATAAAACCAATTATTAACACTTAAGCGATTGGTCGCTGAAGTGTTAATTGGTATGTGCAGAAAAACTAATCACGTTATTTTTCATTTTTAAAAATGAAACTTCGCTAGCAGGCCAAGCTAGACTGGGCACTTTTTTTTGCACTATTTTTTAGGAATTCCAAATATGAATGCAAGCTCAAGTCGAGCCATTGTGGCGCTAGCGTCAAACAATAAGCTGTTTTTGAATGGCACCTAAAAGTTTTCACATGTTCAATATACAAACATGTAGGTACGGGAATGAAAATGACATAGTTTATATTGTACTAGCGACCCGTCCTGGCTTCACATGGGTGCATCAAACCTCTTTAAGCAATGTGTACATAAATAAAAAAAACCGCTTCTTTAAAGATTTAAGCATATATATAGACGGACAGACAGCGATAGCGACTTTGTTTTATACTATGTAGTGATTAAAATTTGTGTAGGCATATTTCGTCGCAGGTACATATGTAGATACTAATTGTATTACCAAGGAAGAAAGAAATTCATTTTGTTGAAATCTATTTTCACAATAAGCAACAAAAATTCCTTGGCTTTTTTAATCTAAAAGGCACTTAATATAGTTCAGCGAAGTGGATATAAAATATTTATAAACCTCTAAACAATTTATCCAACAACCACCAATTAACTTTAAAATGTGGTTGGAATGCAACTGCAGTGATGCTGCACTCGAAAACTGCATTAATTTTTGATGCACCGAGCGTTTCACCGAGTACATACTCGTATGTGGTTTTATATTAATCGATTTACTAATTTAAATTGACGTTGCATTACTATAATAATACGTTTCAGTAATTTGTTTATAACTGTAATAAATTGGGGATTAAATTTGTGACCCAGCTTGTTTACCTGCGTTTAGATTGGCTAAACCGCTTTTAATATATTCGTTTGTAATTATGATTATAAATTACGCATTTAAATTAATTGATTCATAAATATATATATAATGAAACAAGTATCACCGGATTTACCTCGCGTATTTTATTTTATTAGCTGACCTTTCGGATTCTTTACAGTTTCCATAATCGAAGCACGACTGAGCTGACAATAGTCTAACGGTAAATTATGAAATTATTTCATAAATATTAGGTACTCCAAGGTAAAACTATTTGTACGCACTAGGGCAAAACATATATGATTACCTATATGCTTGTTTGTTAGGTCATTTTATATATTATTATTATTTTTGTAATTATTAGTCATCTCTAACGTTTTGAAATTTTTAAGACCCGCCAAATTTTTGAATTTTCCCACTATTTTCTTTACTTTATTACAACTTATAAGGTACAACACAACACCTTCTATATCTTTCATTGAAATAAAGTAAAGACACGCAGCTTTTAATACATTGATACAACATGTACATTCCTAGCAAATTCACCAAATCACATGTACATAATGCCAAATTCTCTCACATTCATTAGACGAATGGATCTCTAATTCCTAGTTGCGTATACTTATTAATCTTGCGTTGTCTACACATAATTACGTTAAGACGTTAACTAAATTCACGGTGAGCTGGCCCACTTATCTCGTAAGTTTCTTTGAATTAATTATTCAGAAGCTCTGTGATGTAATTTTGTTTACAAGTTGATTTACGTGATGTGACCTGAACTTGTTCGCTCGTTCTAGTGTTCCCTTCATTTATTTCTCTATAATCACACTCAATAGTATGTAGGTATATAATTTAAAAAGATATAAACCTTTAAAGAAATCTCCTTAGTTGTCAAAACAATTAAATAGTTCACATTATTAAATTAATAAATACAATTTTATGTCAACACTAGCTGTCCTACCCGGCTTCGCACGGATCATCTTTTTTTATAGCCTATGTCACTGGGGAATAGTGTAGCTTCCCAACAGTGAACGAATTTTTGAAATCGGTCTAGCCGTTCCGGAACTTATCAATCCAAACAAACAAACCTTTACTCTTTATAATATTAGTATAAATAACAATTATTAAGTAGTTACCAGGGTTACGTTAACAATTATTTTACTGAGCTGACGATAGTATAAAGCTAAAGGTGGGTAAGCGTTTTAGCGTTAGACTATCGCTCACTGCTATTAATATGGGAACTGAAAAGATTTCTACACGTCAGCCAATAAAATAAAATACGCGAGTGATCCGTTATAGTTGAATCAAAATCCGTTTATAGTTGTTTCATTCCAATGTGTAATAACCGCGAAAGTATCAGAAATTTAAATAATTATTTTACTTGTTACAGATTCAATAGCTCTAAAGGATGTTCAGCTGATAGCTCCATCAGCTGTCAGATTAGGAGACATAGTCCAGCTTGGTTGCAAGTGGACGCTGGAGGGCAACGAGACACTGTACAGTGTCAAGTGGTACAGGGGACGACAAGAGTTCTTTAGCTACCTGCCCAAAGAGTTCCCGTTTACGAGGATCTTCGCGCAACCGGGTATTGAAGTTGATGTGAGTAGTTTTGTATTTTTTTTATAACTAGCGGTTCCGGTATAGAAGATGCGAACATACATCGACCGAGCTGATAATAGAGTAATAATCACTGCATAGTATAAAACAAAGTCGCTTTTTCTGTCTCTATATCCCTATATAGTACACTTAAATCTTTGAAACTACGCAACGGATTTTGATGCGGATTTTTTAATAGATAGAGTGATTCAAGAGGAAGGTTTATAGCACCCGTGTGAAGCTGGGGAGGGTCGCTAGAATAAAATTATAATGACCTTATTATGGCACAGTGTTTAATAAGTTTTACATTACATCTTTACATTTGTATATACACGTACTTACATCTGGTAGTCCCCAATTTGACTGAGCCTGTATTTTAGGGCCTACATACTGAAAACGGGCGTTACAATGATAGGTAGAAACATAAATTTATAAACGAGAGAAAATGAATTACAAGGAATGAAACATATTTAATATTAAATTTAGTATGTTGGAAATTATATTATGATGGCTAAACAATCCTGGACAGACTATTTTTTAATTGTTTTATCAAAAATGATTTGTAAAAACGAAATGGTGTAACATAGGTATTATTATATGCAGTCAGAGCGTCAAAACATATAAAACAAAGAAGACATGAAACTCATATATATGAAACTCGTATCATTACGAAATATTCTCCTCTTATTTATTAATTGCTTTACAAGAATTAAGTAATGGTTATTATGTATGTATTATAAGGACGTATATAACTGATTTACAATGAAATTTTGATACAAAGTTAAAAACATCGTATTAAAATTGAATGGGTCACTTGATACAGTAATTAAACGTTTTTCGACGTATTTTTTAACAAGAGCAGTGCGACCTCTGAAAGCGTTCATATGAAATATAATATCGTCAATATTCAGGAATAATTTATATTTAACATCAAAGCTTTGTACAATATTCGGCATCCTGCGTTATTTACAAACTCATCAGAAAATTATTGACAAGTATTATTTTCCAGTTTTAAATAATTAATAATGGTGCCTTTTTACAATAATTTTAACTATATCGTTAAATTTCATCGTCTTTGTTATAATATTACTGTATTTTTTTCAGTATCTATTTTGAGATAAATAAAGGAGTGTAAAGTTTATATGCAACAACATGATTCCTTGATCCAATCTATTTTAAACTAGCGGTCCCGGCAGACTTCGTCCCGCCCGGCAAAGAAGCGCTAATCGATTTGACAGTTGTCATTGTTGCGTTTTGTTATACTATTTCTAACAAATGCATGATTTTGCATTAACATTATTTAACGTAATTGACGGAAGATGTGTTTCATATTTTATTGAAATTCATTGCTCATCGAAGCTAAAGACTACGCGTAGTCGGGTAACTGTCGGTAACATCAAATTATTTATTACTGCAACTTAACAATCGCACAACAACCTGTCCAATTCGTACTCCGATTGGTTTAACGACACATAGTAAACACGGATTTATCGGTCGTTAACGCACTTTTCATGTTTTATTCTTAGTCGTTAGGTGGATCTCTTTACGATGCCCACTAAAAAGCTTGCCGTTTCATATAGATGAATGCGAATAGATATTTTATAGACTACACTAGATGTGCCCCGCGGATTCACGCGTGGAATGCAATTATTTGGCTGGAATGAAAAGAAAAAAAATAAAAGAAACCTTTGTTTTTATTCCGAAGGCCTATTTATCTCTGTTTAGATGTGCTTAACAAACAGACTGATTCACTCTAGTAATAATATTAGTATGTATTGTAGAATGTGTTGGGCTTCTCTAGGAATGCATAGGACCTATTTCACAATATCCAGGTAAGTCTCAAGTGAGCTTTGGAACTTTTTTCCTGGAGATAAAAGGAAGGTGAAATTGACTATAGATATAAGTAATAGTTTATGTTGCCTTCGCGGTTATTACCTACACATTGGAATGAATAGACTATTGTCAGCTCAGTCGTGCTACTATTATGGAAACTCTATAGAATTCGAAACGTCAGCAAATAAAATAGGTGAGTTAAATCCGTTCATAGTTGTTTCATTCCAATTACTATATAAGTGGTAAAATTTACGAATCACCCAATCTAAATAAAGTACGCACAAATTATAATTATGTAGATGACAACGCGCAAAGTAATAAACAAATAAATCCAAATGCTTAGCGAATCTCCTTGTTTATAACATTTACTAAAATGTATTATTCTTGGAAACTTTTACAAGCAATCGACTTTGTAAAGTTATTCGTCTTCCTTACTGGGCCAATCTATTATAGTTGGACTTTTTTGGGTCAACATTTTTAGTCTTAGGACATTTTTAGTCTCTTAAGAAGTTTCGTAAAAGCGATGAGGGGGATCTCTTGCGAATATTATCCAATTAAGAGATAATTATAGTGATGAAGAAAGACCAATGTATGACTTAAATGTGACAGAAGCGTTAGGTACGTGAAAACGTGTTAGATCACATTTTAGGTTAAAACGTTAAAGAAATGGAAATTATATATTACTAGCTTCTGCCCGTGACTTCGTCCGCGTGGAACTCCTCCTTTTTTACAGTCGGTTAAAAAGTAGCCTATGTCCTTTCTCAGGCTCCAGACTTTCTATGTAAGTAAGTACCAAATTTCATTTAAATCGATCCAGTAGTTTTAGCGTGAAAGCGTAACAGACAGACAGACAGAGTTACTTTCGCATTTATAATATTAGTTAGGATTCTTAATGTAGTCATGACCACGATACCATAAAGTTATACAGCAAGATGTTGATTTCACAATTTTGGGAATATCTTGATCAGTATTCGCACGATAAACACCCACATTTTTTCCCTTTTAGGGGTGAACTTTTAAAAATGCTTTCTTGGTGCTACTCTACGTTATAAAAGGAGCCCATGTGCAAAATTTTAAGTTTCTTACTCTTATAGTTTAGGCCCTGCTTTTAAGTTTTATACACTTATAGTTTAGGCCCTGCGTTGATATGTCATTAAACCAGCTTCTCCTATTATATATACCTACCTATAGAATTTCTTTTGGGTTACTCGTGACTTTCCACACTTATAAATAACATTCCTAAAATTCGAATTTCCAGTTCAAGTAAAATTGAGTTTTCAAGAAACGTGGAGTTTGACTTAATTCAATTGTAGAGTTAAGGGATAAAAAGTTGAAAGGCTTAGATTTAGTTGGACCCATAAAACTTGCCAGGATAATCCTTGGGGTTTGGACCTCAGCTAATATTTGTCTTATTAAGTAACCCTTCAGGAACAGCTTTGTTTATGAATGAGCCAAAATAAGCAGGAATAAAGGAATATTTTTTTTCTTAACATTGGACGTTTAGGTCTCATAGATAATTTAACAACTCGTAAAGCTAAAATTATGTGAGTGCAAAAAAATCTTTTCTATTATAAGTCACTAGGTACTCATTCTTGACAATTTATCTTTATAGATAGATAGATAATGATTTATTTGGTGCACATACAAAATTAAAACAAACAAAACTTATCTCTAAAACTTAGTGTAGGTACAAAGAAAATAAAAAACCAAAACAACAACAATAGAAACTAAAATTTACAATTATATAAAAAAAAAAAACAAGTTATGTGCGCCCAAAAAGGTCTCCACTCAGCATAATGCCACTAACCACAGGGAGACCGCAGTTTGTGATGCTGATTTTCAGTGAAGCCTGGAACTAATCAATATATACCTAATATCAAAGAAAAAGCTGACTTAATGACTGATATCAACGCAGGGCCTGAACTATGTATAAGGGTTAAAAACTTGAAAATTTGCAAAAGGGTTTCTTTATAACGTAGAGGGGGGCTAAGAAATGCTTTTTGAGAATTCACCACCTAGGGGGTTAAAACTGGGGTGCTTAGCGCCGATGAAGACGCGGGCAGAAGCTAGTACATATTTTTAGTAGGTATCAAGTTATAAAACCTTTTTGGGCACTACAAAAATCAACACCTTGGGGCCTAGACGCGAACGACTGTCACATATACGTCACGAACGATCGCTGATGTCAAATCTTATACATTTTGGTCGTTTCGTTTAACGTTAACGTTGAACGTTACGGTTGGCACCTTGTCTAGGCCCCCTTGTTGAAATAGTAGCATCTTTTCCTCCAAATACGTTTTATATTTGCGTAAAAATAAAAATCGATTCACGAATCCTTAATTTTCACCTTCGCTAATATCGGCTGCGTGTAACCCAAAACACTTCAATTATAATAAAACTCAATATTAAAGGTTCTGATAGCACTTCTAACGAAGCGATTATGGTAACACCTTTATCGCTGTTCTGCGTTATTACGTGTTTATTCGATACGAACTCGTTTACTCCACGAAATACTGTAATTTGCTATTACAGAGATATAATGGTAAAACGTTGTGATATTCCAAATTGCTTTCGTTCAATTGGGATGATTGCGTTTTGATACTAGTTTCTTCAATTGGCGGTGCTTAATGTCGTTTTGTGTTTCATAATTGAAATTAGAATAATGGTTTAAACAATTCATATATTCGAGAGTTAAAATGTCTGTGTAAAAGCTTGAATATGATTAGATTAGTAATAAAGCCTTCGCGGTTATTACACATTGGAATTAAACAACTATAATGGATCTATCTCGGGTATTTTAGAGTTGAGACTATCGTCAACTCAGTCGGCTACTAATATAGGAACTGTAAAGGTAACGACATCGAATAAAATACGCGAGTTAAATCCGTTATCTAAATTTAATGACGTGCAAACCTGTGTGAAAGAATTTTGAAATATTCTGAAAAGCAATGACGGTGAAATTCTTATGTGCATTTGTAAAATTCAAAATGCAGAAAAGTACAATCAAAAATTTAAATCCGACTTTAGTTCACCAAAAATGGATTTGAATTAAAATATTTTGTAGCTGTAATGTACCTATGTTACAGGAAATTATTTCAAGAATTCTATGGTTATACTAACTTATGCCACAATAATAATATATTATGTCTAAAATTACTGGAAAAGTTCTCGCGCTTACTCAAGTACATTATAAATCTTATTAACGTGTACCAGTTGATTACAGGTTAGACATAGGAATAGTTGGTCATATAATATTCCCATATTCTTGTTTGAAGCACGTTACGTCTCTTACATCGAAAAATAAAGTAGTCCCAAGCCCGCCGCAAGTACTCCGAACCGCTAGCTTATAATCAAAATAAAATTTAGAAGTACGTTAGTTCCTTCATTTTTCACGATCCCGACAGATCTAGTACATCTTTCGATATTAAATGGAATCGACGATGTTCGCCCAAACATGCAAACTCATACTGCAAAGTGATTTGGCAAACTTTGGTAGTCCGTCTGGCGTTAAAGTGCTTCAAGAATACAAAGTAGAAAATTAATTTCGGTTATTGCTTACTAAAATTGATTTGGAGTGAATATAGAATGACTAGATAAAAGCACTTGACTATATTGCGTATTCATTCTTCGTTAATTAGTTATCTTTAAATATAAAAGGAGAAGCAGACTTAATGACTGACATATCAATCCAGCGCCTAAACTACAAGGGTTAGAAACTTTAAATTTAGCACCATTTAAAACATAAAATATTAAAAAAAAAAATTGTTAGTAAGAATGATCAGCTAGTTTTAAATAAAACATATTTATAATTTCTGATGCCTTCGCGGTTATTACACATTGGAATGAAACTACTATTAACGGATTTAATTCGCGTATTTAATAGTAGCACGACTGAGCTGACAATAGTCGTGCTACGATTATGGAAACTGTAAATAATCCGAAATGTCAGCAAATAAAATAAAATAAAAATACGCGAGTTAAATCCGTTAATAGTTGTTTCACTCCAATAAAACATATTATCTATCTTCAATATTAACTACGATCTATCAATCGAAATTCGATAGTGTAATGGTTCAGCACGCACACTAGTGAAGGCATAGGCGTGAGTTCGAATCCCACTGGGGGTTTAAAATTTTTCTACTCTTGTCTTTGTACAAAAATATCATTACATTATCTATCTGCCAGTATCTTTCACCGATGGATTGTACCTTTAACAGTTGGTACCTAGTGACAAAATAAATTACACTAATAGACTTAAGCACAAATAATATTGTTATACCCTTATTCATATTTTCATATACGACCTTACTTTTAAGGCTGGGTTCACATAAGCCAGACGTTACTCGTCCCTTAACTGTTATGTGAGGGATGAACAATACCAGGGTTTAATTGGTATATGCTTTCACACACCTGACTGCGTGCTTTAGCCGGATTAACTATGCATGTAACCTTGTTTACCTATATGACTATGGGAACTATTAGTGTGTGCCCTAAGCTTAAGTTTACATTAATTGTTAAATGAATTGAGGTTTTAGATTCTATATCAAGAATTGAAAGGTAAAATGACAACATGTATTTTGTTGTGAGGTTCATTTTCACGATTAACGAACTTCTGAAATAAGTTTCGACTTGATAATGGATTCTAGGAAAATAGGGTAGGTATATTTTATGTTTCCGTGCTATCTTAGATATATTGAAAACCCTTTATCCTGATTGACTACCTAAACCTCTGATCGGACAGACCTGAAAATCGGTTAAAAAGTATGCGGTTTACAACTAGTAGAATATAAAATACTAGCTTCTGCCCGCGACTTCGTCCGTGTGGAACTCCTCCTTTTTTGCAGTCGGTTAAAAAGTAGCCTATGTCCTTTCTCAGGCTACATACTTTCTTTGTACCAAATTTCATTTAAATCGGTTCAGTAGTTTTAGCGTGAAAGCGCAACAGACAGACAGACAGACAGACAGAGTTACTTTCGCATTTATAATATTAAGTAGGGATTATCTATCTAGCCCTCCTGCATCCTACACAAGTGCAAATCGATAAAAGCGAACAAACGAAACGAATGCAAAACTGAAGACATGCAATTGACACAAGCGAATGAAAACTCACCTCGTGACTGGTTTTGCTTAGGTACCTACGTCAATTTCATTCGGTCATTCGCTATTTCTGATTGGCGTTTATATCTAGGTCTAGACTCTTAGATAAACACCAATCGATAATAGTCTTTCAGGTCTCCACTGAACCCGATATATTTATTCGTAAGAACGCAGCAGTCTCGCAGGTACTATTTGCAAATCGACTCACGTCTTCGAAATCTTGGCAGCATGAATATGTGTATCATTTTCAAACATCGCCATAACGACAAATGAACCCCCACCAGGGGTGTGTTTTTATTTTATCCCCCATTTTCGTCGTCTCTCCTGAACTGAACGACTACGTAGATAGTTTGGATGAGCCACACTCGGGCGGCGTATCGCTGCCAAATCACCTCACATCACATTCTGTATTGTTTATTTTACTTGTGTTGAAATAAAAAAGTCAACGAGTCACATGTGAAAATAAAGGTCAATTTACAGATAATAATATTGACGATAGTTATATCATCAACATAGAGAAAATTATTCCAGGAAGTTTATAAAAGCTTGCAACTATTTTTTATTTCGTGTAATCGTTTTGGAATACAATCAATTTCGTTATTTTAGGTATTCTCTTATTAATTTATATTTTACGAATAATATCGACTGTGTTTATTTACGAGAATTATATTATTCTACTCATTTATAAAATATTATATTTTATAGGTAGTAACTAAGTAATACATTATAATAAAAAGATAAAACAACATGTCATTTTATACAGAACTTTCTAGGGATTATGTGGATTTTCAATAAAAGAATATCTTGTAATAAAATAAATATATCAAAATATGATAATTTTAAAGAGACATATTGAGGTCTGTTACTGAAAAATATTTTATTCTTTTATACTAAAAGCTACATCTTTGAAAACAAAATCCTCGATCACTTCGATTGTATTAACTGAGTAACCCGACCGGGTCCCAAAAGAAACCCTTACATTATTGGAAATCGAAGCTCAAAATGTACAGAATAGAGGCAAATTTAGGCGAAAGGCGATTATTCGTTACAATAGAAAAAGTCTTCCTACATCTTATAAAAATGAAAGTCTCATAAAAGGAAGCAATACTTACCCCTTCATGCCTATCTGCCCACTATTTTTGTCATCAAAGATAATAAAGAGAAGAAATTAAAATGAGCTCGGAGCGAGGTCAGTGCAAACAAGGAGAGAAGGCTGCCATTTTATTTTTCAATGGCGGATCAATACGACGAAATGGAACACAGGATATTGGTCGCCTCAGTGAGAAAAAAATGTGTATTTTTTAATTACGCTCAGTCGCTTCGGAGCGCTCAAGTGATGAAACTTGTGGCCATTCAAGCGATTGTCTCCGACTGAATTCGAATAAATTTCGTTTAGAAACATTTTCCTTTATGTCAATTGAAGAATCTACGTACGAGCTTAATTTTTTTACGCTCGTGTTGAATGATTTTGAATTGTTTGCTAAAATTTTGTTTAAACGTCTGTTCAATTTTCGCTCGCTTCGTTAGGTCTTGTTTTTAGTATTCGATGAAAACAATGCGAGCAAACATACATTTTCTTTTTGATTGAAATAATAGAAACATTTTGAACGCATTAGAACGAGTTAGAGCTTTGAGCGAAATCTAAACAATGAAACAAAGAAAAAAGTCAATTAAGAAATAAATGATGTATTCCGATTTGTCTTTGTTCCTGTTAAGTGACACTAACTCCAAAGAAACTTGTGTAAGTTCGAGACTCGCAAAGGGAAATCAATTGTTTAGGACTTACAATAATTTACTTTTAGGTACCTATGAGATCAAATGCTGAATCATATAAATCATGACTCTAAAAGTATCTAAATGAATGACTTAACAGATAAATCAGAAGCGTTATATTAGTTCAAAATACTAGAGCACTCTCTTCCATTATCAACCTCCTCAGTGACAAATATTTTGTGCATATATTTTTGTAGCAATTTTTGAATTTGTTCGTAACAATATAAAAATGTTTCCAGGTGTCCCGATCAACGTCACAGCAGGTTGTGTTACGCGAGGCGACCCGCGCTCTCGCCGGCCGGTTCCGGTGTGAAGTATCTGCGGATGCACCCTCTTTCCATACACAAGTGCGGTCTGCATTCATCCACGTTGTCGGTGAGTCTTATATTAGGTGTATTTGTTGAGTGAATTAAGTTCTAGAACTTGGCAAGTACGATTATGGTCTTATGTCAATTATGTTCGTTTATAAAAAAAAAAAATTGTGTTGTAATTTTTTAATGACACTTAATTAACATGTTTTTTTTTAAAATATAATGTGCTTAGTTATAAGTAAGTATATAAAAAAGAACTTGTTAGCAAATGGTGAACTGTCGAGTGAAACTGTGATTGTTAAATATAGGAGAATAGAACAATAAAAAGGCAATAAACCGTAAAAAGTATAACTTTTTATACATGGAGGACAAGAAGTACACAACAAAAGTTGAATTATTTGAATGATTTTTTGAAAATAACATACATTTAATCTCAAAGATTTTAGTGCCAATGTTATACGTCAATTTTGCTATACAATGTAATATTTCGAATATTATAAAGGTTTATTTCGATACACGATCCAACAATTCTCGTAGAAAAAATTACAAGGTAGCAATATCTGCATGATACATGATATAAAATGAAGCATAACCCGTATCCGATCGGAAAAAAACTATAATATCATCAACATACATGAATACGATGTAAGCTACATGGTACATGTGGGTAAACGATTTGCATGGCGGAATGAGGTCCATCGATCGAGGATAGCGCTGCCTCATCACCCAAGTCCGCCGAATCATGTAGAACGTAAACAAACATGATATTTTAGTGTTGATTGCTTGTGGCTTGCGGATTTGATGAAAAGCTGCTTTCTAGCTTCAGTATTCCTTTTCCAAACGTTCGTGTTTTTCACATTTCTAAACTTAGTAGGCAACGTTATTGGTTGAACAATTTGAGATTGAAAAATACCGTGTTTATTCATGTTGGCACTAATTTGTTTTGAAAAAATACTGTAATTACTTTTGATGGTTTTAGTGGTCAAAAGTTATTCGCTTAATAGCTTACACAGCCATAAAAGTACACTCGGCAGTTTTCTCTCCAACTTCTGACATCGAAAACAGTAACTAATGAAACAAGGTCAAAGATCACGTTGGCCTAAAAAACTTGTAACTTGCCAAGTTACGCTTTACATCCTCGTGATGTAATGAGCAAATTTATTTTTTCCGTCAGTCGAGCAATTTTTCGGCCAACCTTTTTGTATGCGGGAATTTTCATGGGCAAACTTATTGCGGATCGCGAATTGAAACATCCCATTCCTTTGAAAATAGCTAATTTAGTGGCCTCCCTCGCCGACCAGTATTTTTATAAGGAAAAACTTTCTCAGATAGCCCTCTACAGATACCGAGTTGTGAAAGTTGGTTGATGAAAATTTACTGTAACTGTCCAGATGAATTTATAAAGTTTATGTTGTTATGGTAATTAATATCACCGTACACAGGATCCGTGAAATACGATTTTTTTCCGTTGAAAAATTTATGCTAACTTTACTACTGTAAATAAAAGGTACGCTATAAATTTCGTAGTACCAAAAAGACATTAAAGGCCAAGCACTCTAACATTTTATATTCCGCTTTGAACGGGAAAGATTCTACTAAAATTTATTCTACGGCCGCCTGCGGAATCTAATGAAAATAATTTAAATGGTTGATTTTAATGCTTTTAGTGGAATGAGAAATATTTTGTCGTGTTGAACTTATTTATTTCATTTCCTAGCTTTAAAGCTTAGAAGTGGGTTTCGCAACAAAGTTAGCGGTTCCAAATCCCAGTAGTGTAAATAGTTCTGATTAACCAAGACTGGAGCGAGGGAACTTCGCCTTTATTAAAAATTATGATCTCAGAGGAATGAAAAACTTGGTTGTATCCGACGATCCAATTATATTGCAGGGCGTTTATAAGGAAGGTCAACCTGAATGTACTCTCACATCCCAAACCATATCAGAGTCGTAAACGAGAACTGAAGGTGGTCGGCAGGGTAAAGCTACATAATATTTTACTAGATCATTCCCTCGGCAGCGTTGTAAAAAATTTAACGAATTTCCTTTTATGCTAGAAAGACTTTTACTTTATGGACGATTGTATAGCTTATGGAGAATTTCATTGGCTATTGCTCTGAATACTACGACTATAAACTATGAATGAAAGTGTTATTCTGTTTAAAGAGGAACACTTTATAAAATGCTTTCACTATTCTTGTTATTCTTAAGAAGCATTTAATGCTCTTGCTTTTTGGAACAATAGTAATAATTTACATTTCAACACTACTTATAACGTAAATAAAATGACGAGACCATAAAAGAAACTTAAAGTAAGCAAAATAAGCTGCTTCTGGAAAAATGCTGGAGATTAGTACATCTTCGGCCCCTTGTTCTGGTTTGCATAATGGTAGTTATTAGGTTGGAAAACAATTATGAAAAGATTAAAATGAAGTTTATTTACAACTAGTAGTAGGGTTTTTGAATACCGTTTTGGCTTTAAACAATAATTATCATAAAAAGATAATTATCATCAATAGGATTTGAGGTTGTGATCTCACGAGGAACCACTTATAAATGTACTGCTCCGAAGCTACCAAGTTACTAAGTATCTCTAATAAAAAAATTATTCCCAAATCAATAATGAAAAATGTATTTTTTTAATTTAGGCTTTTACATGCTCTTATGAGGATCGAATATACCACCGTTAATAAAGTGTTGTTCATTAAAAAAAGTGGTCAAGTGCAATGAGTAGTTCTTGCGGTAGGTTTTTTTTGTTTACATATAATATTGAGTAACCTTTTTCATCAATTTCAATTCAAACAGCAAATAAACCTACATAAGCTTATTTATTTATCTCACCGCTTACTTTACACCGATTCTTTTTAACATGTTAATATGAATTCCACTGTTACAAACTGGCAATACCTGGTCGATAAACGGCAGACAACTACTGACCACGAAGCTCCATCTTTTTATTCCAAGTTTTATTTCTTTGTCAGTTTATTCCTTCTTTCATTCAGCAAGCGGTTTGCGATCCGATTTGTGTATCTTGGGACTTTAAGCTACAAGTGCTCTGTTGAAAAGGATCAAAGATTATAGTTTGACGTAACTTATTGTTTGTTTTCTGACGCTTTCGCGGTTACGCGTTGGAATGAAACAATCGTAATGGATTTAACTCGCGTATTTTATTTTGTTTGATGATGTTTTAAAATCTTTACAGATTTCTGACAAAAGTCTAACGCTAGCTAGGCTTTTAACTTTAGTTAGACTTTTGTCAGCTAAGTCGTGCTTACAAATATGGGAACAGTATAGTTTTAAAAGCTCATATAGATACTTATTCAATCGACAAATCAAATAAAATACGCGAGTTAAATCTGTTATAGTTGTTTTACACCAATAAATATATAACTTGAAAATAGGAAAACATAACGGATTTTAATTTAAGTATTTTATTTTAAAGAGAACAAGTATTATTTGCAATCATAGATGAAAAAAATCCATTGGATGTGCAAAGGATTGTAAGTACGGTCTTATGGAGCGGCCTATTCCTGCTTTTTCAATTACATGCTGTAATCCTTTTCTAATACATGAATTCGAGGTCCCTAGACATTATTAAGGACCTTAGGGACGGCTGTGCAATTCGCAAAAAAATATGTATGATGAAATGTTAATACCTTCGATATAGATAGATATTTTATGTAGCATGGTTAAAATATTACATATTTAAATTTTAGAAATTGCATACAAGATGGTAGGTTGACTAGTCAGAAGCATTTTAATGCTTTACCTAAAAGGAACTTGACTTTGCATTACGAATATTGCATTACTATGGATTTCTTATGTAACTACTAGCGGTCTGTCCCGGCTTCGCACGGCTCCCTATTTTTTTCCAAAATGTTATATAGCCTACGTCACTCAGGAATAGTGTAGCTTCCCTACAATTTTTTTTCAAATCGGTCCAGTCGTTTTGGAACCTAATCAATTCAAACAAATAAACAAACCTTTCCTCTTTACTATATTAGTAAAGATATCCAACGCAGAAGAAATTTGCTTGTTTTTTGTTCGTTCGAACTGAATACTGAAGCGCAGTTGGCCAGCTAATGGGCCTTCACTGCAAAACCGGACGGGTGGCGAGACTCCTGAAAGGAGACTCTTAAGCCTTTTAGGTTGGTTTAGGGTTTTTAGCCCTGACCGACCCGAGGGCCCCCCAAGGTGGGGGTCGCACCTCGGCTCGGGCCGTCAGGAGGTGTGTTGACACGACTATTATGTTGCAAGGGAACAGAAGGTCCCTGCGGATAAGTCCGACGCGCGCCGGGTGTATGTGGACGTCTTCGACCCCGCCGGCGGGGCCGCTGTAACACTATCGAGTATGCTAGGTGTGGGTGAGGCCGCATGCCGCGCGGCAGCTGCCTGTGTGTCGGTGTACGGTTTGTGTCCGTGGGAGGGGGCGCGGCGGCCGCTATGGCAGCCGTGATCGAATCGGGCGGGTCCAGGAGGACGTTACGAGGGCGACGTTTACGAACAGTTTCGTCAGCGCGAACCGTGTATTCGGAGGCTTGAACGACTAACGGATTTGGATGATGCGGAGCTTTATCGAAATAACCGCGCGACGCGGTTTGCATAAAAGTCCCCAGAGTGGGGAGATCGAGGTCCCTATGGAGATCCCTATTCCTTTCGTAACGACGCGCGCCTACGGCCATACGCAGAAATTTGTTTTGAATAACTTGCAGACGTTGCAGTTTGTATTGGCTGACGTGTGCGAACACTACGCTAGCGTAAGTCATGATGGGACGCACACAGGTTTTGTAAATTGTCAGCTTATTTCTAAGTGACAGTTTACTCCGCCCGTTGAGCATCCAGTATAAGCGGCCTAGAACGAAAGCGGCCCTATTCCTAACTATTTCTATATGAGCTCTGAAGGTGAGTCTGCGATCGAGGGTGACGCCCAAGTACTTTGCTTGGCTAGACCATGGAATTTGCCTATCGAATAGCGTGATCGGGAGTTCGTGGGTTCGATAGAGTGTCTTGCGTGTGAAGCACACAGCGGCACTCTTCTCTGGATTGACTTCTATCCTCCAAAGACGGAACCAATCGCCTAGAAGGTTCATGGCCCGTTGGAGATATAGATTGAGACGGCGGGGGCTCTTATACGACGCATAGATGGCGGTGTCGTCTGCAAATAAGGCATACCTAACTTGAGGGATTTTGGGGATATCGTTGGTGTACAAGGAATATAGGAGAGGTGAAAGAACGGAGCCTTGTGGGACTCCCGCTCTCAGCGGATGAGGATTCGAGAGCGTACCTTCCACTCTGTAGCGAAAGCTTCGATTTGCTAGAAAATCGCGCAAAATCAGGACGAGACGTGCTGGTACGCCCATGGTGGACAATTTGTACACCAGGCCGTTATGCCAGACCTTATCGAATGCCTTCGCTACGTCGAGGAAGATAGCTCCCGTCGGGGTTTTAGGATTACTATGAATGTGCTCCGTGATGCGGTGCACCTGCTGTACGCAAGAGTGTCTGGCACGGAATCCAAACTGCTCATCTAATAGGAGGCCTGGGGAGTCTTGAAGAAACCCCCACAGGCGGGCTATAATGAGACGCTCATAGAGCTTACCTAATGAACACAATAAACTAATCGGACGATAGCTAGTCGGTGAAGTCCAGGGTTTACCTGGTTTCCTAATACCTATCACTGTGGCTTCTTTCCACACCTGAGGGAATTGACAATTCGCCAGAAGGGCGTTAAATATCGCGGCTAATAGAACTATAAACTGAGCCGGCAGGTGCTTCAGCATTTTATTAGAAATGCCATCCGCACCGGGCGACTTCTTGGGTCGTAACTTCCTGATCAGAGACTCGACTTCATCGGGCGTAACCGGTGTGACACTATCTAACTCTCTAGGAACTAATTGAGCTAATCGCTCCACCTCCGAGTTCACGCGGTTAACGTGATTCTCGTCGACGGGTTGAAGGCTCGGAGTACATTGTGACTCTAGACTGTCTGCTAAGCATTCAGCCTTTTCAAAATCATCGAACGCGGGGGCCCTATTATCTGGACGGTCCAGAGGCGGCATGGTAGCGGCAACATCTGACTTGAAGTGTTTCACCAACGACCAATAAGCTTGGTGCGACGGGGAAATCTCTTCCATCAGATCTTCCCACCCCTTGCATTTGAATTCGGAGATGCGTTGCCTTACATTACGCTGTAACCAACGCATACGTCTCCGATTCTCTACAGACGGAATGAAATCGAATGCCCTAATGGCGGCGTTCTTCGCCGTTATTAGCCGTCTTATACCTGCCGGCAAGCGACCGCGTCGGAGGTGTTCGTTGGCGGGCACTTGGCGGGAGGCATCACTGAGGACAGTGGTGAGACAGCTAGTAACGGAGTCGATTGCCGCGTCTGTCGAATTAGGTTCGGCAGCTAATCTGGTACCTATTTCCTCTAATTCAGCGGAATTGCTGATCCTATCTAACGCTACGTCTACATTGAGCCAGTTTAAGACTGTCTTCATAATCGGTTCAGTGTTTGGCGAGGGGCCGAGTTCGAGAATAACTGGCCTATGATCAGATTGTAACGCGCTATGCACTTCTATAGAACGGAACGTTAGCGCGACGTTCTTTAAAAGTGCAATATCTAAGATGTCCGGTACGTAGCCCGGAAGGTCAAGGTGTGGTTCCGAGTAATGCGTAGCGCAGGTGGGCGCATAGACCGCAACGGAGAGCTCGTCGATGTATCTTTCGAGGAGCAGTCCGTTGCGGTTCGTGCGCACACTATTCCAGACGGGATGCTTGGCATTGAAGTCCCCGGCCAGTATGACCGAGTCCCCCAACGCAAACAACGCCTCCAGGTCTGATCTAAGCATTACTTTGGACGGAGATAGATAGACTGACGCCACTATGACAGGTTGGTGGCCGGTCATAGCGATGCGGCAGACTGACACCTCCATGTTGGTAAGAGAGGGTGGTGGATCCAACGGACATACGTGGAGCGCACGCTTAAAGTAAATCGCGGTACCGCCTAATCTGGTGTCCCTATCGTTCCTAACTACGTTATAATTAGCGAAACGCGGCGTTCTTTGACTTGGTTTCAAGAACGTCTCCTGAACCAAGAAGAAATCTAAATTATTGTCGTTTAGGAATTCCCTAACTTCGTGTTTAGTGTTTGAGAGGCCATTGGCATTAAAGTAGCCAATGGCTAACGAGCGCGGTTTAATACGATTTTTACTAATAGGTTGTACGTCCATCACGGTTTTGAAAAGCGCTTGAATGCGCGGCAAAGGTCCCTATGCTCACTCATGGCTAGGATAGTGTCGACCATCGATTTGGCGTTGCGAAGCTTGTTCGCCAGCACGGCGATCTCGTCAACGTCCGGAAGGGCGGAGACGATATCGCATACTAGCGTCAAGTCCGCAGTCGTCAAATCGACTGCTGGGGTTTGGGAAGGTAGGAAGGGAGTGGTGGTGGTGGTGGTGGGTGCGGGAGCAGGGGCGGGTGAGGGAACGGTGACGTGCCTCCCGAGACGGGGGTCCCTATTCCTTACTACCGGGGCAGGTGAGGCCTGCGCCGGTTTCTCTACTGCTACTACTACTGCCGGCGCTGATGCCGGCCCTACACCTACTGGCGCAGATGGCGCCGGGCCTACTCCTACTGGCGCAGAGGGCGCCTTTCCTATCTCTTTCCTATTGACCGGCGCAGAGGGCGCCGGGGCTACCGTCGTCTTAGGGACGATTGCAGCATAAGACACTCCAGGCCGAGTGGACTGGAGTGCTGAATGATGCGGTACGGTCGTAGTGACCGTCTGGGCTGAGGGCCTCTTGGCTCCGGAGCCTGAGCTACATTGTGCAGGTGCAGCCCTGAAGGTGCCCGCGCTGGCCCTGCCACGTCGCCCCCCCCGCTTTTGCCTGCGCGGGGCCACGGGACAGCCGCGATAGTTCGCGGTGTGGCCCACGGCGCCGCACAGTACGCAGCTGGGAGGTTCGATCGTGTCAGGGGCGCGGGGACATTCAGGGGTGCCGTGCAACCCTAAACATTTGACGCAACGAGGTGTTGCGTGGCAATTACGCTGGGAATGTCCATACAGTTGGCACTTATGGCATTGCCCTATGTCTGACTTTTTATGCGGTGCTTCGCAGGTGATGCCCGTGAGGCCGCATACTGAGCGGAGATTAAATATTGATTTACCCGCGGGGGTCTTTTTGGTAGTCACTATGACCATGTCGTAAGCTACGCGGGGGCTACGTCCCCGGTACATTCGGTGAACCTCTTCAACGTCCACTTTTTGGCGCACAAGGTCCGCGTGGATGTCGCTGACCTCGAACTCCTTTGGCACGCCCCTGATCACACACCGATGGGATCTTTCCCAGGGGAGTGTGTAGGTGTGCCAAGGGAGCCCGAACCCTACGATCAGGTCCCGCACGACATTGTACACCTCGAAGTTTTCGCTGAAGATTGTTATCCCAGCTTTTGATGGCTTCCCGTCGGGAAGCACGATCCCGTCTTTCGGGTTGGCGATGGAGTGAGCCCTAATACGGTTCCACGCGGCTACGTCCCTAAGTACGATTGGCGGCGGGCGGTCTTGGCGTTTGGGTTTAGTCGCGGTGTTTTGCGCGTCCCCGGCCGGAGGGGCCGAGGTTTCCATTTGATCGGACTGATTAGTTATATTTTCGGTCGGAGGGACCGGCGAGCGCGGACTGCCCTGAAGGGGGCGCTTTTTGGATTTTTTGGCCTTAGGGGCCGGAGACGTGGGCGATGAGGTAGCCGACCTAGTTTGTTTGGCGGCCTTCCTTCGAGCAGCGCGCGAAGTCACCTCCGTGAACGCTTCCTCGTCCATTGAGACGTCGCCTGCGCTCGCCACCTCCACCGCGGTGGCGGTGGAGTTGGCGGACGACGACGCCGTCTCAGGAACTATTGGAGCGTTTCCGGAGGGCACTCCGCGAGGCTGATCTAAGTCGAGCTCTAATTGGTCGATCTCAGAAGGAGACGGACTAAAATCTAACGAGCGCCCGGAGACGGTTTCCGGGGCGAGTAAGTAGTTTTCGCGTGATACTGAACGCGACCTAATTGACGTTGATGAGCGCAGCGAGTACGAGCAAGCGCGGACGCGGGCCCTACCCCTAACAGGCGTGCGAGAGCGAGACGGAGATTGCGCGGATTTTTTGTTGTTTGCGCGCCTATTACGGTTGCCAGACCTAGGTGCAGCCGTTTCTCGGAAGGAGCTATCTTCGAATTTCCCGGAATCGGGCGATGCGGGCGAGGAAGTCGGCGCCGCACAAACGGGAGTCGGGGGAGTGGCCGAGGAATTCGGGTCCACGTGGGCGGTCTGATCCGCTGAATTTGGGGACGCGGCGACAAAGACTTTGAATTCCTCAACTAATGCAGGGCATCGCTCAGACATGAATCTGAGCAACAGCTCAAGCGTCAATTGGGGACTCGCAGCCATATTGGCGCTAATGTGTAAACGGTACGCGGGTGTGGTGTCGATCGCGGATGTGGCGTGTTGCCGAGTGTGACCTAAGTCTCCGCCGGGATCAGGCGGAGCTGAGTACCTAAGAGGGTTGTGTGTTTCCCTAATATGTAACTTCGGCAATCTTATTGCGTCCGAAGGATGTGTACCTAGCAGTCCCTACTGCCTACTTAAAAATACGAGGTCGTGAGCTCGGAGTGAGCTCACTTTCGTGCACGCGGGTGATACCCTTCAGGCTGAACTAGCACGAATGCCAATAGTCCACCTATAGGTCGGGGCCCGTCAGATGTTTGCCTTTCCCAGAAGGGGAACGGCCAGCCTCTGGAGGAACTGTGCCCGATACGATGGTACCGGACAGCCACGAAAACACCACGTGGACTTGCACTTTGATTGACCTCTAAGTTTGCCGGAAACAGCGAAGTCCTGAAAAGGACTGATGTAGCGGGCACGACGTCTTCAAATTGATTGCCGTCTCTGCAGAAACTTGCGGTGTCGGAGCAAGCTCGACGACGGGCCACCCTATCTGCGAACAGATAGAGCGTTTGCGTTGACGGAGCGCAAGCGCTCGACGCCGAACGGATGCCGACAAGCGGCCGAGAGCGGTCAGGCGGAGAACGGTCGCAGGCGACCGCACGGCGCGAGAGCTCGGAGCGAAGTGATTTGCTTGTATATTTCATAAAAAGCCTTAAAAGAAGTTGTTATCTATGTGTTTGGAAAAATTTAATTTAAAACTTTTCGCTTTATGTTTTTATGGATTTAACTTGACTGAAATAGTAAAGTGGAAGGCAAAGTTACACACTATATCTTCCATTAGCTTCTGCCCGCGACTTCTGCGCATGATAAGCCCCCCGTTTCAGGGGGAGGATTTTCAAAAATCCTTTTTTTTGTCCTTTTTACCCATTATGTCCTTTTTTGACCTTTAGTTTTCATTATCTATCATTGTAGTTATTTATGTAAGTATTTTTGTATATCTATATATTTTAATATATCTATTTATCTATTTATTTATGTAGTGTAATATCATCCTGTTGTATAGCATTTTGCGCCTACACATGCTCTCTGTTTGCTTCAAAAATTGCCTGGTAGAGAATGCTGTATGGCATTAAGTCCCCCTTTGGACCATTTTTTTATGTGCAATAGAGCGTAAATAAATAAGTAAATGAATATGTCAGCCATGAAGTCGGCTACTTATATATTTAAACTAGCTTCTGCCAGCGACTTCGTTCGCGTGGAACTCTTAAAAAGTAGTCTATGTTCTTTCTCAGTCTCCAGACTTTCTTTGTACCAAATTTGATTTAAATCGGTTCAGTAGTTTTAGCGTGAAAGCGTAACAGACAGACAGACAGACAGAGTTACTTTCGCATTTATAATATTAGTAGAGATAACGTTTAAATCATATAGGTACTACATATAGGTACCTACGATTTCTAGACAATTTATTATATTCCATTGTGATTTATTTCCCATCGCCGTATCTTTGTCTCGATCGCTACAATAGCGTCTCTAAATCACTCTCAGACAAAACTAAAAGTAATATTTTCACGGACGTACTGTTCAAGTAATCTATAATAATATCAATATTAGTATATTATAAAGCTGAAGAGTTTGTTTGTTTGTTTGACAGCGCTAATCTCAGGAACTACTGGTTCGAATTCAAAAATCTTTTTGTTGGATAGACCACTTATCGAGGAAGGCTTTAGGCTATATAACATCACGCTGCGACCAATAGGAGCGAAGAAACAGTGGAAAATGTGTAAAGAACGGGGGAAATATGAAGTCTGCATGAAGAATTCCACGCGGACGAAGTCGCGGGCACAGCTAGTAAGGTACGATACGACAATGATTAATTGAAGCACTATAAGTTGAAATTACGACGTTTCGGGGCTAAAATCCTGATTTGAGGGGGAGTATTACGCATCTCTCACTTTAGTATACATCATGGTGTACAAAAATTTATATTAATTTATTAACTAGGCACGCGACTCCGTTTTTCACCCTCCCTTTTAACCCGTTACAACCCTTTTTTCCCGATAATGTAGCCTATGTGTTCATGTACACTCAAATATTCCCGCTTCCTATTTCGTTCAATCAATCCCTCAATAATTCATTCCATTTCATTCCTATCAATCAATCTATACATTCCATTCAATCTCGATCTCCCACTCACGCTCTCTCTTGTCCACCCCGGCGTCGTGAGCGACGCACGCGTTAATCATCAAACAATATAAAACAAGAACAATAACATATCAAAAGTGCTGTTTTCAAGTGAAAGTGTTATCAAGCATCATCATCAACAACCCATACATCATAATCGTGGGTTCAGGCGTCCCACATCCTTTGGAGTCACAATGTGCATCAGTTTCCCGTAAGAATCAAACCTATACCTACCTACAGTCCATTCCATTTGCAGTAAGTAGGTACTTCGAACAACAACACTATGTCCTTTCCCAGGCCCAGAGTCTAGACTATCGGTGACAGACAGAGTTACTTTCGCATTTATAATATTAGTAATTATTTTTTCGCCAACTTTTTGGCCGCTTCGCTAAATGAAATTTCCGCTTTCTGGCTTCGTCGAACAGAAAAATAGTATACTGACCTCGGCCAGTAAAATAAAAAAGCCTCAGATCACATTTTTGTCAACCTCGGCTTCGCCTCAGACGACAATTACATGTGATCTGAGACATTTTTTATTTTACTGGCCTTGGTGCGTAATGTACTATTTCAGCTACCTAAGTAGGCTATAGATGCGAAAATTAAATCTAGTACCAAATGTAAATTTGTGTTTTAAATATGCACACATAACGCAGACATATTTTATGCACGCAATTGATATTTGCTATTAAACATGAAAATTGCAGCCAATCATGAGTATTGTCCACAACAAATTGCCGTACGGACTGATAATTCGATGTCACGGAATAATCCCTGAGGACCGCACTCCACCGAAAACGGGTAGATAGAAAATGAACCAGGAATTAAATTGGACTTTATTAAAATAATTTCCACGGACGGTGGATTAAAATATGTACTGAGTGGGCGTTAAAATTTCTGTGTAGGATACCATATGATAGGTACGAGAATTTACTTTGAAATGGAATATCGTATAAAAATAAACGATCAATTATTTTAATACTTTAGAAATTGTTTTTGAATGTGTCAACGCCCGAATAAAGTTTAAAATACGTAAAATCAGCTCTGATATATAATCTGCTGAATGCGTGTCGTGTAGGATGAGGTCCAGTTACAAGCTAGAATATGACAGCTCGACCTCAATCTATAATCTATATCTACTAGCGAAACTAACTAACAGATTTTTGACACCATGTGATTTGGGTACCTATAGGTTAAAGAAAGCTAGATATTCATAATACAAAATCATAGTAAATAAAAGGTTTTTGGTCCTATGGTATTAAATTGCGTGTAAAAAACTTACTTATTATATTCTAAGAAACATTCTGAATATTTGGATAATTTATTTCTTAAAATGCCGTCCTTGATGTTATTGCACACATTTGTTTTTAAATCACATAAATATTTAATGAACATGGTATGTAGATAGTATGTAGGTATATAGAATTTAAAACGATGATGTCTGTTAAAACACGAGCATTTAATAGGTATATAAAAACCGTAAACGCAAACAGAATTCATAACAAAACCACAACATACATTCGCCACAATTAGATAATCATTCAACTATCCCACAAATCGGTAAATGGAAACATTTAGGCCACAACCCTACTTCCTCACGGGAAACCGTAACTCCAAAAGACCGGCAATTCGACCCCAAATCCTCAATCGGTGATTTCAATTGAATCGCAACCCTAGCATTTATTATTGATGACGATTCAAAATTCGGTAGGCGGGTATTCAATAGGCGGTATTCATTAGTACCTCAATACAGTCAGCTTTGTACAGATTCTAATCGATGCCCCATCGATACGAGTAATCGATTTCAAATTAATACTATTCGATTCAACTGTATGTTTCGATTTGATTGAATGCCAAATTGGTTCTT
Organism: Polylopha cassiicola; assembly: GCA_038024825.1. Taxonomy (NCBI): domain Eukaryota; kingdom Metazoa; phylum Arthropoda; class Insecta; order Lepidoptera; family Tortricidae; genus Polylopha; species Polylopha cassiicola. Next base: position 4,540,916 of record CP149052.1, on the reverse strand, counting down.
CATTTGAATTTTCACATGACTGAAATTTTGATAGAATTTATAACTTGCTCTATTATGATCAGTTTTTTATCGTAAATGTTTCGTTAATTACGTTAGTAGAGATAATAATTTTTCTATAAACAATACACACTTAATTGCATTACAAAATAACATTATAATTTCTGATGCCTTCGCGGTTATTACACATTGGAATGAAACAAATATTAACGGAATTAACTCGCGTATTTTTATTTTATTTGCTGACATTTCGGATTCTTTACAGTTTCCATAATCGTAGCACGACTGAGTTGACAATAGTCTAACGCTAAAATAACGTTATCTCATTAGTACATTACTATTAGTATTAGTGGTAGGTAAATTAGTTTATCAGCAGTGCGATTTTGTAATATTGGTTAAAAACCGCGTGGCAACTGATTTAAAACCGGTACGAATTGTTTTGCTTAAAAACGTTAAAAATGCTAAATGTAGTACAAAAGTAACTAATTGGGAATTGGTATAGTGTAACCACACTAAGGTGTGTGTGAGTTGCATTTTCGCCTGGTTGTATCTATTTAAAATGTAATTATTAAAATGGTATTTCAAAATTCATAGTATAATTTAATTGGACTGTATATTATATCAGATAGGTACATATAAATGATCGACGCGTATGAAAACGTCAATTTGTCCTCATTTGCTTACTTTATTGTAATGAAGCTGAGCATAAATTACTGAATTAAAATAATATATTTTATAATGATAATAATTGTTCATAGATACGATACCGCAGTTTGAAAACAAATTATTCTACTGAACAGCTCGCGTACAATAATATGAATTTTGTGACGTAATTTCGAAATCTTTACAGTTTACACAGAATAAGTATATAAGAAAGAAAGATAAGTATATCTGACGATAGTTTAACACTTAATTAACATATTAAAGTTATACACAAGTTAAATCCGTTAAAAGTTGATTAATTCCAATGTGTAATAACCGAAAAAACATCAGAAAGTAATAGGAATGAAACAACTATTAACGGATTTAACTCGCGTAGTTTTTATTTTATTTTATTTGCTGACGTTTCGGATTCTTTACAGTTTCCATAATCGTAGCACGACTGAGCTGACAATAGTCTAACGCTAAAGACTTTAGCAGCAATGTGTAATAACCGCGAAGGCATCGGAAATTATTATCAGAAAGTAAATTGCTTATTTTCAAACTTCAATCTTGATAATACACAATTTAATTTATTTGATTAAAGAAAATAGCTTATTTTTAACGCGTTAAAACATTGGTATAAGCTTTTATTTATAAGGGTGGCTGGCGTGACTTCCGGTCAGGTGGCGAGCTTCCGCCAAACAAAACCAACACTTCCGGTCTGGCGCCTTACAAAACAAGATTCTTTTCACACCTGTATTAAATATAGAGTCATAAGTCGTATACAGCTTGTTTGAGACTTACGTCTTTTATAATCGAATCTGTAGACTGATTGTATATTGTTTTTATTGTGTAAATGGAAGTAGGTAATGTAGCAGATATATAAATAGGTACATAATATTTTGAGCTTTTTTAATGTTTAAGTAAGTACTATAATAACGGACTTTACTCGCGTATTTTATTTTGTTGACGTTTCGAAAACTTTACAGTTCTTTTTGTATTTCAAAACCAAATTAAGGGGGTATAAGGGGGATGGAAATCCAAATGTCTTTAGCGTTAGACTATTGTCAGCTCAGTAGTGCCGTATGATCGTAATCATGGAAACTGTAAAGAATCCGAAAGGTCAACAAATAAAATAAAATAAAAATACGTGAGTTAAATCCGTTAATAGTTGTTTCATTCCAATGTTAAATGTATATAATGAAAAAAAAGCTTGTTTTCAACTGTTTTTTATATTATTTATAAATTAAGATGCACCAAAAAAGTTTCTCTTTATACAGTTTTTACAAGCGACTTAAGATTGAATTTCATTATTAATTTATAAAAACGAACGTTTCATTATTAAAAACGAAAATAAAATGTTGATGTGTTATTTTATGCGATGCATGTGCATAAGCGACCATTTTACGGCCCTATTTAAAGTTGTTTACTAGAAAAATTTATTGAAAAATATTAAATCGCAGGTAGTAACAACCTCTGCACTAACATTTTATACTTATCGCTTCTTGAATAATTTATCTATTGCACTTGGCTCATAAAACTTTTACACTTTAATAATAATAAACGAAGCACTTGTTTTCAACGAGTCGATAAATTTTAAAATATAATTTCTGATGCCTTCGCGGTTATTACACATGGAATACAACTATAAACGGACTTAACTCGCATTTTTTTATTTTATTTTATTTGCTGACGTATCGAGTTTTTTTACATTTTAGCTTTAGACTATTGTCAGCTCTGTCGTGCTACGATTATGTAAACTAAAGAATCCGAAACTTTAGCAAATAATATAAAATAAAAATATGCGAGTTAACTCCGTTAATAGTTGTTTCATTCCAATATATTTATCTTCTATCTATCTATCTTCTATCTCTATATATATAAAAGAAAGTCGTGTTAGTTACTCCGTTTATAACTCAAGAACGGCTGAACGGATTTAGCTGAAAATTGCAGGGAGGTAGCTTAGAACCAAGGGAAGGACATAGGATAGATTGTATCACGTTTCGGTAGAAAAAAAAAACAGCTCAAATTTTAAAAATAGTTTAACAAAACGCAACAATGACAATTGTCAAATCGATTCTTTGCCGGACGGGACGAAGTCTGCCGGGACCGCTAGTACAGTCAGCATCAGATATATCAAAGCGGGCGAGGTACTCAAATACATCTGAACAACATTAAATTTCAATAAATTCGTTACGGCAAATAAGGCCAATAATATCTGAACGTCCAATTCGTCACAAATATAAGAGCAGCAATTTTTCAGTATAATCTGGACACATAACAACGCAAAAATATCTAAACAGTACAAGTGTTCATAAATATCTGAACACTTAAGGAAAATATACCTTAAATCACTGACATATAGTTTACATTCTATTGCACAGATGTAGTGAATATTCTGTCTCATGGTATCATTACTAGGTAAGCAAAGCAAACGTGAATTGCGACGTTGTCATACTTACTATTGTTTTCTGTTGCCAAACTTCAACTGTCACTGTTTAGTTCGTATCCTATTTAATTATGAAAGAATATTATGGTCGTTGACAAGTCGTTGTCAACATTGGTAATCAATTTTCGTCAACCTGATAATTGATTGCTTAGCCTCATGGTTTATACGTCGGATGCGCGGTCATAGAACGCGGCTGGTTTAAGTTCGAGACCAGGGAGAATTTGTGTTTTTTTAAAATTTTATTCCTTTTGTATTTTTATTCAGATCTTATTTTGTATTGAAGACGTCGGTGAGACACTTCCAAGACTAACCTTAGTTATATTGTGTATATTCTAGTTATAGTTTATTTAGTCTATGTAAGCTGCGTTTTGTGTAAAGTATAAATTATTATGGTAACCAGATGATGAAATGATGAGACATGATGGAGCTTAATTAATTACATACTTTGTCGTTTAATTAGGTACGCAACAACTTCATCAATTGTAAAAGTCCGTAGGTAATAAACGAACTGCAAATACTAATACGAGTTTCGATTCTACGTATGTCCGATCTCCGAATGTCCTGCCACCGTATTAAAGACTATAATAAATGAAGAAATAAAAAATAAAAAATCTTAAAAAACTTGCGTAATATAGCAGGTAACCTAATTTATTATAGAAATTAAAAAAAATAATAATATATGCCATATTTCCCATCCGTTAATAAAAATAAAATGCATGTGGACCAGTCGGATTCGATCCATGATGCTCGGTTTACTAAGCGATATCTTACGCATTAAGCCAAGACAGTATTATTTAGATTGTTTGAAATTTATAATAGGTAAGTATATGCGTTTGATTAGAGCCTAGTAATGATACCACGAGACAGAATATTCACTACATCTGCACAATAGAATGTAAACTATATGTCAGTGACTTAAGGTATATTTTCCTTAAGTGTTCAGATATTTATGAACACTTGTACTGTTTAGATATTTTTGCGTTGTTATGTGTCCAGATTATATTGAAAAATTGCTGCTCTTATATTTGTGACGAATTGGACGTTCAGATATTATTGGCTTTATTTGCCGTAACGAATTTAATGAAATTTAATGTTGTTCAGATGTATTTGAGTACCTCGCCCGTTCTGATATATCTGATGGTGACTGTACTTAACTAAAAATATTTTTCTTGAAACCTCAAAAGTATCAGAAATTATTATTTTCTAGTTTCAAACGCGTTTTACTTATCTTACTTTCTTCTATTAACTGCTTAACTTAACCATTATTCTACACGCAAACATTTTTTAAGTGTTTTTGTCGCAATAAAAAGGTGAAATTTTACGTGTTTATATTTTTCCTTTTTCCGTACTAACGCCGTAATCGCGGGAACTGGTAAATTACTACGCGGTAAATCAAGCAAATGTACAAGTTTATGAATTTTCATAAGCCACGATAATCCGTTTTATTACTGAAATAAATTTGAGGTTATGTGTACAAAGAATTTATTCAATTCTTACCACGAGACAATGTAACGCAACAAACATAAAATATACTTTTCTGTCCTTCGCTTTCTGGCCGCTGCGCTAAATGAAATAGCCGCTTTCTGGCTTCGTCGAACAGAAAAATAGTATACCTACTGACGTCGGCCAGTAAAATAAAAAAGCCTCAGAACACATTTTTGTCAACCTCGGCTTCGTCTCGGACGACAATTATATGTGATCTGAGACATTTTTTATTTGGGTACTAATTAAACAAGCTTCTTTTTAATAGCATTATTCGCTTCAGAAAATATAAGTTACCTTCTAAATTACTAAGTGGGCCACAACCAACGCGCGTCTGAATAATTGTATCTCAGCCACTAGTTACCTTCTATGTAGGCCACAGTAAATATAACTCAGCATGGTGATTATTTTTTAGCATCTAAATTTATGGGATGCATTCAAATAGTTAACATCTAAAATATTAATATATGGCACCAAAATAGGGATTTTGGATATAATATATATAATATAGGTAGGTATATTTCGAGAGAAGGGAGAAGAAATAATGATAACATAATATTATATTATGTACTGTAATGGTTATGCTATGTCGACGCTGCATCTGCCCTCCCGTCGTCCCGGGCGGCATCGAGAGTGAAGAGGCAAAATAATGATTGTGTCATAAGGATACAATAATTATGAGATGTAATCCCATTATAATAATATATAATGTTACCCAAAAGCTTTACGATATAGGTACGATTGCATTAAATATTCTGATTATTATAATATAAAAGTTTTATAGACAGTTTTTTATTTTGTAGAGGGTCGCAGTTCTAACCTAACCTAACCCACTTTTCTGGCTTTTCTGGTAGCGGTTAGAGGACTTTTGGTGACGAGTCACAAATTTCGTGGCCGAGTTAGTAAATTAGTTGGTAATGTATAAATCAGTAGGACAAGTAAAAATAATTGTTGATTTTGCCTTGACGCTTTCTTTAAGATTTTTAGTTGGCGTTGTAAAGAAGATGAATTACTTCATTAGAGGCTATCTCATTTTCCCGATGCTTAGTTATTTATTGAGAAGTTTGACCAAGTGGCCAAAAAATAATTCTGCGGCCGTATTTATTATTTCTCTTTTTATTTTACTGGCCTAGGTGCGTAATGTACCTACATACACACAATTTTTTATTTTTTTTGTTCTAAGCACTAAATAAACGTTTCTTACCGTTACTTATATTTTCACTTTAGTGTTAGACTATTATCATCGCAGTCGGCTACGAATATGGAAACTATAATTTTTCAAAAAATGTCGAAAATAAAATACTCGAGTTCAATACGTTATATTGTTATTTCATTCATTCCATTGTTTATGATAAAATTATAATTTCCGATGCTTTCGCGGTTATTACACATGGAATTCAACTATAAACGGATTTGACTCGCGTATTACATTTTATTGGCTGACGTTTCGAGAACTTTACAGTTTCCATAATCGTAGCAATCTGACTATCAGTCTACGATTATGGAAACTGTAAAGTCAGCAAATAAAATAAAATAAAAATACGCGAGTTAAATCCGTTAACGGGTTTCATTTCAAAATAATTATACTTACCTACCTACCTAAAATGATGCTTTAGCGGTTATGACAGATTGGATCTCGTATTTTATTTTATTGGCTGACGTTTCGGAAACTTTTCCTACAGTTCCCATATTCATTGCACGACTGTGTAGACGACAGTCTGGCGCTAGACTATCGTCAGCGCTACTGCGCTGCAGTTCCCACATTCGTAGCCAGTAGGCTAATTTTCGAAACCCCAGAAAAATAAAATACGCGAGTTAAATCCATTATACTTTCACCCCAATGTTTTTAATAATTTATAAATATTTTCTATAATTATATTTGCCTTTATAAACACATTGCCTTGAAATTGACTTGGAACTGCACAAATTAAATCGTCGACTTAGATTACTAGGGTAAATGGGCCAATTAGTGTTTCGGTAGGAGTCCGCTCTGGAGTTAAGACGGACGGGATTGCCTGTTTGGGGCACCTGATTCTCTGCGGCTAGTGATGTAATCTTTCTATCGATATACTAATGCTGTTAAAATACTATCTACTATAAATTAATGAAGACTACTACTACTTACTAATTCTACTTCTAGTATTACTACTACTTAAAAATCACTACTACCACTACTATCAAATTACTACTTCATATTGCTATCGGTAGATTATATATTATTACTATATTGGATATTGTGTTTTCTTACATAGTAATCTACTGCTTTCATAATAATTACGTATTTATAAACATCTTGTATCTTATGTGTCTAGGTAGATTATTTTGCAAAAAAGTTACTTACATTGCTAAACACTCTAATTAGGCAAAAACAAGTATTGTTATTCTATTACATTTATTGGAATAATTTTATATTTATTACTAATTACCTTAGTTTAAAAATTATCACCTTGAAAATATGTAGGTAGATAATAAGTAAATTACGGATATTTTATTTAGAGCTTTAAAAACTGTTAGATTTTTAAGTAAAAAGAATCACAACGAATTTATGACGTTTGTTAAACTATCAACTAAACGAGTGAAAATTGCCCAACCCTATTTGTTTACTGAAATAGGATTTCCCGCTCGCCTCGATTGTTGCGCTCTATTTTAGTTGCGAGTGGTTGGCCAATGGCACTGCTACCCTGCGTCACATACCCAGTCCTATACTATAGAGGTTATAACCACTAAGAAACTTTGAAAATAAATATTGTTGTAAAATGTTAACATATATTAATGTGTCAAATTATCAGAATTAACAAGCCGGACAAGTACGCGTCGGGATCGCACACGAAAGGTTCCGTTCTTTTTACATAACGGCAAAAAGTCGCGTCTTTTATATGGAAGCTTCAGTAAATATTTATTTTATGCTGTTTAGTATTTATTGATATAATGGCAACTGACAATTTGAACTGGTCAACTATCAGGGTTCATGAAATACAGCCTGGTGACAGACAGACGGATAGACGGATAGCGGAGTCTCTTAAATCCCAAAAAAGTAATTTTACACGTTACATGAATCTACTAACGCTTCGGAAAGACCATAATTAAAAGTAATGCCGCAAAAACCTCAGCAGAAAGACATATTTTCAAAGTCAATTAAGTAGTACAATTTAAATTTTCATACCAAACAATATTTTTCTATCTCATTTTCAAAATAGACAGTTAAGAGGTTGTGGTGGATCTTCAGTAAATTAATATTCAAATAAGGTTTGTACTAGATTTTTTCAATTAGCGTCATTCGTTAAGGAAGTTAATGTCACACTGACATTTTACGTGCGACGGTAACTCAATTTCGGTACGCATCCGATCACATAATAAACAGCAAACTTACAAACACAGTAAGCAAATAAATTAATTTAAATATTAATCAACACTTAAGAATCAAGTCCATGTCGATAATGTGGATTGGTGATTCCCAAACGGACAACCATTGTCAAGTAACGTAGCACCGAGCGCTGGGTTTGCGGAGATTAGAATGACAGTTTAGATTTGATTGTCAACCAGGCCTAAAACACGCACCCCAAGTGTTCTGGTGGAAGAAAAAAAGATTAAACCAGTTTTTCCTATATATTTTTTCCTAAGACCTAAACTATCAAACTTTATAGGGTAGGTAATAAAATTAAACAAAACAATCAAACAATTATATATATGATATAGAACAGTTTTTTTTATGTGAAACGGCTTTATAAATTATCTAGCTCGTTCATACACTGTACTGCATACTAAAGGTTTACTGTGATCAGCCTCAGTAAGTAACATTTTTTCACTCAACCGTGCGAAGGGGACGAAAAGTGGCCCATTTGGGTTAATATCCTCCCGGAGAATGTATTGTCTAATTACTGAAAATGCTCTGCTTTTTGCTGTTTTTCCCCGAGTGGCTGTTACGTCACTTTGTTCTGATTAGTATTAATATTGTCATATTTTTCGTTCACGACGCTCAACAAGGAAAACCTTTATACAGATACTTTGCACCGTGTCATCGTAATATAATTTCCAAATGTATTTTTAAAAAGTATACTTACAAAATTATAATTTCTCTTCAAGGAGGTTCGACTAGGAGGAGGTTGCTAGTATCGGCCGGTGATGATGAGATGATGACCCTGGGTTTTTATGAGTATTGAAATAATAGCGACAAAGAACGCTAAGGCGTCATTGTCAACAGACATGACGAAAAACATTTTTTTCTATGTCCGTCAAGTTGAACCACAATATACCTACCAAGTGATGTCACGAGCCCCTACTTCCAAACTTTCGAATCACTTATCTTTATCACTGTTAATTAGTTTAACAAAAGATAAAAAACATGTCGAATATTTTTTAATAATCTAATCTTTTTACCCAGTCGTCATCCCTATTCAATCAATCGATTTGCTACTATAATTTGTAGCGAGAGCGCCTACATTTTGTATAAAAAAAATACGGGCTACTCTCAAGGTCACAAAATACTCTTAAATCCGGATAAAACAACTAATTTAAGAGATTTAACTTTTTTTTGTTATTCACTAATTTTACTCCCATATTCGTAGCCGACTAAGTCGACGATAGTCCACTGAAGTGATTTTACATTATGCAAACTACCTTAAATACCTGTAGTAGTTAGCAAGATTTAACAATCCGTAGTTGCTTCACTCCAATGTGCAATAACAGCGAAAGCATCAAAAATTACTCTGAAAAATCCTCGAGAAAATTTCTATCGACGTCCCATCATCTGCATGAACAGTCCAATGAGCATGTAGATTGAAAAATAGTTTCTTACTCAACAAAATGGCGAATTAAACTCGCCTGTTCATAAGTTAAATTGACTTGCCGTACAATTGGCAAGGCTGCCTTTGGGTTGGCGTCTTGCCATCTGACAGTTAACCTGGGCATTGAGCGTTATGCACTAGGTTTGACCTGGATCACATATGTATATGTATGCTTATGGCAATTGTACATGCAAGGATATGGAGTATGTGCTTTAGTATAAGTTTCTGGAAGGTTCGATTTGAACTTGTGTGTTAAAGTGTTTGCTTTGTATATTAGGTCATGGTATGAAGAAAGTTATTGGGAGAATGTGTCGTTCGTGATATTTCTATTTTTTGTTCTATTTGCAAGTGTAGTTTTATTTCTGAGTTTAGGGAATTTGAGTTTGGAAAGATATACATCGTATTTATGGAATAATACTTTTTGATTAAACTCATAATTGATTTTATGCTGCGGCATTGATTAATAATACCCATCCTGAAACAAGGCATAAATAAAAGCCTTTAGCATTTCTAGCAGACTGAACAATAGTCTCGCCACAAAATCATCAGAAAATAACGTCAGTTACTTTCAGTTTCGTTAATGAAGAGATACAAAACGTTTATCGAAGATTATCCCGTATTATCAAAGACAATGTTAACGCAAAAGTCAATCCATTTTATTTGAGTTGGGTCCGACTATGCGGGTCGGTCGTATCGCCATCTTCCATTGTAAGTTCACTTCGCAGATCGCCGAGTTAATGAACTCGGGTTTATTTGTTAAGTTCGAGCCATATCTCTTACAAATCTGATTCAGATGGTTTGTCTTACTTACACCACACTAACATAAATCATCATCATTATTGTCGTGGCGTTTGACCTTCTTCGTTGACGGGGCCAACTGACAATGGACTAGCCATCGGTACCTTTGGATTTAGACTAGACTTGACGTAGGTATTTTAGGACTTGACGCTTTTCCTATCCTAATTAATATTATAAATGCGAAAGTAACTCTGTCTGTCTGTCTGTTACGCTTTCGCGCTAAAACTACTGGACCGATTTAGATGAAATTTGGTACAAAGAAAGTCTGGAGCCTGAGAAAGAATATAGGCTACTTTTTAACCGACTGCAAAAAAGGAGGAGTTCCACGCGGACGAAGTCGCGGGCAGAAGCTAGTAACTAATAAAAATGACACTATGAGCAAAGTGCGTATCAATTCACAACAATTATACTAACTACAAGTCGACTACTGTAGGTAGGTATGTTAAGCGATCTCGTACTGCACGCATCCAGCAGATTCGTGCCACCTTTTAGAGAACCTACCTACGCTGCCTTCCCCATCAAAATAACTACCAAATGGTTCATGTGAGTATCAATACGGTGCTTTTTGTCAGTTTAGTTAGCTTGTCCGCGGGAATAGATAACAGATTTAAAAAGACCAAAGAACTACTAAGCACCTTGCTAATTTCCGCAAAGTAAAAGGAGTGAACAGTGATACAAGATCCATATGACTTTTTGCACCTAATAGCCACCCTAAGGGTGCTTCGGGGGAAAGTTAAATACGAGCGTAAAGGTGTAAGTCATAATAGGTGAGTTTATCCGTTACAATAGTTTTCGGATATAAAAACTTTTGAAACTCTGACACTCTTTTAACCGTGAGCCAGGAATATAATTTCTTAACACTTTTAATAAAATAGAGTGACAATAAAACGGACTAGCGTACATAACTCACACTATCCGAGCGATAAATCTTGGCCAAAGTCCGACCTGTCAAAGCGCGACCCGTGAGAATATCGACTTGGAGAAACTGTCAGATTTTAACGTTTGTTCCCGGATAAATTTTTCCATTTGTCTTCCCATTGAGATGTCGAATATCAGTGTTAAGTACGAGTATTGTTTCGTTTTATAAATTGGAAATTTTATCTGTGGAATCAATTTCACGCGATTGTGTTTGAAAATAGGATTCTCGTTAAGCTTCCATGTTCTTTGTGATACGAGATCTTTGATGTCCTGACGATTGTATCTCTTGTATAGGTACGTATGTCATCACTGTTCTGAAGTGAACTTGAATGCATGAAAAATGTTCGATAACCTACAATCTATTTCAATGCTAGAGTAAAATCAATCCCACTGACATGTGACGTGGATGGAACGTTTGAAATTTTAAATGGTTTTGTTCATTCGATCGTCCAGTCATATATTTTTATTATCTATGTTGGTATTCATTTGTTTTTGACATACGGTTCAATGTAAAGTTAAGACTTAAGTATTTTAGGACATGAATGTATGTATGTTAATCACTGTATTACATATGCTTAAGAAGTTATAAAAATGGCAACTACTACTAAAAAAAATGACTTTATAAAAATAGGAAACCAAATACTGTTTCATAAAAACACATAACATGGAGGGCGATCGATGTTCGTTATTACAAAATGGCCATTTTTTGTAAGTATTTTTTTAGAGATAACATTTCAATTTGGGTTTGTACTTGCTTTAAAAAACTAACATTGGAACAAGCCCTGGAGGTACCATTAATTGAGAATAGAATAAAAATAGAACACAACATTTTTAACTGATGAAGCGGCGACCCACTTTTAATTACTTAAGAGTGTAAGAAAATTATGAAAATATCCTACTACTATTATAAAGGCGAAAGTTTGTATGTATGGATGTATGGATGTTTGTTACTCTTTCACGTAAAAACTACTGAATGGATTTGAATGAAACTTTACCACAATATAGCTTATACATCAGAATAACATATAGGCTATATTTTATAACGATATAGTGTAAAATACTAATCATACGCAGACGAAGTCGCGGGCAGAAGCTAGTACCTATATAATAAGCAAGACAATGGTTTTTTGTCCATCAAGAAGATTAATAAAACATATTGGACATGTATTTTATCTTTTCTCAATCGAACGACAAATGGTAAAGATAAGTACTTCTAAAGCTAGAAGTGGGTGCTCGTGACGTCACAATACGTTACAGTTTATACAATAACGTGACGTCACTTTCCGTGCTATGTAAATTCGCAAGTTTGTACAAGTTTTCTCTCACTCAATTACAAACTTGAGAAACCTGCGAGTCTATGAAGAATTATCGAGTCGACATATTGTTATATCGATGTCGTCTTATTCTCGCGGTGCTTTGTCAAAAATCGGTAATGTTATCGACAACGAGAAATCTTGTCGTGTCGCTCATATCTTAGCGAAACAATATCGACACGACAAACCTTCTTGTCGACAACGTTTCCAATAATATGTCGAGAAAATGTTGACTCGTCAGTTCATCATAGGCCCGCTGGATATATTTCTGTTCCTGGACTTTACGAAGAGAAAGCATACGTAACTAGTGATTGGACGTAACTTATCGACAGTCCAAATGGAAGGCCGCCATTGGTCGTAAATTCTATTTTGTTAAGTCATTTTGTCACCAATAGTTCAGTGTTAGTCTTTGTTAAGAAAGGTCTAATGGATGGTTGATACGCTATACGTGTTCATATAGACGAAAACGAAGAACAAAGAACTTTTTGTAATGTTAGTGACAGGTCGTATTAGTCTGTTTTTAAGATTTTTGTGCACCAAATTTTAGTAGGTAGTAAACAGTTTACAGCTAGTTGTTACAATTTATCGAAATGTTATAATTATTTTAGACTATTGTCAGCTCAGTCGTGCTACGATTATGGAAACTGTAAATTTTTCGGACGTCAGCAAACAAAATAAATACGCGAGTGAAGTCCGTTATAGTTGTTTATTTTAATATTTATTCTACCTACATATTAAAATGAACAACTGTAACGCGTTTAATATTTAACTGCGAAAGGCATCAGAAATTGTTAATTAATCGAAACTTAGGTATACGGTAAGTACTTCTTATTTTAACCAAAGTTTAAATTATTTAAAACATATCCAACTGAAATCAAACAAGTACCTATACAATTATAAAGCACATACTTGAAACGTAATTTAAAATCTTACCTAAAATAAATCAATTTAAAACAGAGATACCATAAGGCCATTTCAAATCTGCTCAGCAGAAATCCCACTGGGGATTTCCAATCAAAACATTCACACGTAATAATACCCATCAAATCAAGCCCGTCCAATCAATTCGGTCCCAACTCGGCAGATTTAAAAGCGATTATCTCACAGACACCTCATTTATCAATAGACCTCAACCCAAGTCCTTCATTACGCAAATCCAATTCAAGATAATGACATAACTTTACAAAAGACCTGGATACGATCAGAAGTGAACACGCAGCTGGGAGCTACGCGCAGTCTCATTTTAACTTAGTTTATAATTAGGTAGGTTTGCTGTACTCGGAAAAAAAGTTTGAAATAACTGATAATTTCTTTACAAGACTATTGTCAGCTCAGTCGTGCTTCGATTACGGAATCTGGTAGGCTCCGAAACGTCAGCCAATAAAATAAAATACGCGAGTTAAATCCGTTTAAAGTTATTTCATTCCAATTTGGAATAACTGATTTTACTCGCGTATATTATTTCTGTAGTTCCTATTCGTACCCATATTCATGCCAGTCGGGTTATAAAAACTATTTGTAATGATTTTAACATAATCACACATACACACACAGAGAGACAGACACACACACACACACACAATATACCATTAATTGAAATTATTAGAATTTGTTATTAGTATGTAAGTAAACTTATTTATCTAGGTACGAAAGTAGTTCTGTTTCTTAGAAAAATTAAATGTGAAGCGCGGAACTGCGACTTTAGTTTTGTAACTATTCAAATTGTAATTTTAATGGCCTGAATAAACTGTAAAGTAATCTCAGTAAGTAAGCATATTCATAAATTTCGAATAACTACTTATGAGTTCAAATAATATTTATATTCCGGTCATAGTTTTCTTTGCCTATCTTTAAAACAAAGTCTCTGCTCCACTTTACGCTGTAACATCCTCAAACGAACGTCTTTTCATTCTAAAAACTCTTCGATGTGAAAAACGTTCTTTTACACAAATTATATTAAAGTTAAGATCTCAGACTGGTTCACTCGCAATTCCACCAATACATATACCTCTATCTTCTTCTAAGAATTTCTAGCAGGTAGGTATCACCACCTAATTGAATAACATACGTGCTACAGCCCCTGTGCTGGTTTTTCGCTGTAGAATATAATTATTAGCATTGCAATAATATCTCTATGCTAATTTTATGGTGTCGTTTCGAGAACTTTACACGTCCCATATTCGTAGCATACTGAGTTAACGATATATAACTTTTTAAAAAAATTACAAGTTTTAATATTAAGCTTAGAAAAAAGTTTTTTTAAATATCAAACAAACAATTATATAAAATATTTTAAAAATTATCTTCAGTACCATCTATAAATTGGTCAATCTATCCAAGTCAGCAGGTTTGCACACAGTTTAAGTAAATATATAATATACTAGCGACCCGCCTCGGCTTCGCCCGGATCCCTTTTTTATAGCCTATGTAACTCGGGAATAGTGTAGCTTTCCAACAGTGAAAGAAGTAATAAAATCGGTCCAGTACTTTTTGAGTTTATTCGTTACATACAAAAATACAAACCTTTTCTTTATTCGTAAGAAAATATTATTATTATTATCATAAGGTCTGGCGGCCCTGGGATCTTGGAACTTATCTAAGTATTTTAAAAATCAATCTGTAAAAAACAGCATATATTTTATAAAGGCAAAGGGGAACGAGGGTAGAAAGGGAAGGAACCGATCGCCTAATCCGGGACAGTGATTTTATTCGATTACAGCGAACCTCTTTTGAAGGACTTAAAGCGTTTTTGACGGAACCCCCCCAAGAATAGATAATTTATTTAAATTAAAAAAAAAAGATTAATTCAAAAGGGAAAAAAGTTTGGGCAACCTTTTGTCATCGAAATTAACGGTGTCGATCAGAAAAAATATCTTTGAGAAGATTTTGACTTTTTAGCAATTTAATCTTTAGAATGAGACTACTGTTAACAGATTTATCGTTTATATTAATTTATGTGGTGACCTTCTTAATAATCCCTACTAATATTATAAATGCGAAAGTAACTCTGTCTGTCTGTCTGTTACGCTTTCACGCTTAAACTATTGGACCGATTTAAATGAAATTTGGTACAAAGAAAGTCTGGACCCTGAGAAAGAACATAGGCTACTTTTCAACCGACTGCAAAAAAGGAGGAGTTCCACGCGGACGAAGTCGCGGGCAGACAGCTAGTAGGTAATTGATATTTTATAAAAACAAACATCTCGATTTCCGTGTTGGTTAGAACTAAATGAAATATTGCTAATACTTAAAGATTGTACTCAATCAAATAATCGCTTGCTGTACTTTTAGGTACTGTTAGTTTCGATAACTTTGAAGTACCTACCCATATGTGTAACATGTCATAATAAGATACTATTGACTATAATAATATACATTATAGTTTTTTTATTACAATAATGTTTGTTTGTTTTTTTGCGAAGTATGAAAAAATATCTAAAAGTAATTATATCTAATGTCGAAAAAACATATTTTATTTTAATTTTGTCTTTTTGGTTAAAAATAAACAAACGCACGAAGTCGCGGAAAAAGTTACGTTTTTGATAATGAGATACAAAGGCTTCATACACTCAAACTTAACCCATAAGCATATTTAACATTTGACGGGGAAAGTCAAACAGCCATCGTACTCATGAATATTTATGTGGAAATTTTTCCATTATCTCCAGAGGACGCGGTGAATAAATTACGAAACAAAATTTTCTTCATCTAAGTGTTTAGCAGCAGACCTATATCTGGGAGGTTAGACGTTACCAACTACTAACGGTCAGCATTAACGATAAACGAAACTAATCAAAATGTATTGGAGTTGACATCCGGAAAGGATTGTGACGTCATCTCGTCCAAACGAATAGACGAGGGCTAGACAAGGCTCCAATTTTAAATTCGTTCCGACACTAAATAGAACCAAAAATAGCGTTTGGGCCGATCTTCGAGCGTTTGTCGTCATTGTCGTCTACATCTATATTTAAGAACAGAGTCAATAAGGAACAATAATTTAAGTGATATTATCGCCTGGTACTGTACAAATACTATTTCAATGAGGGCCACCGCGTGTCAGAAATCCGCTAGATGCGCTAGTGTAGAATGAGGGCCAGCTGTCATGTACCACTAATCATAGGCCAGTAGCTTGCCTCTCATTGGTGGAACATGACAGCTCGACCTCATTCTACACTAGCGCATCTAGCGGATTTCTGATACGCGGTGACCCTCATTGATACTTGATAATATTTGCAACCATTATCGATATAGTTGTAGACAATAGTGACTGCCACTCAAACGCTCGATGATCCGCCCGTTTATCGAGATCGCGAAGTCCTATACAAGGGTTACACAAGAAGCGTAGACAAGGTGCCAACGTCCAACGTCAACATTAAACGAAACGACCAAAATGTATGGGATTTGACATCCGCGACGACTGTCACGTACGTTACAAATGTTCGCGGATGTCAAATTAATTATAATTTATCACAAATTTGTCCACAATGAGGTTTAGAATAGGTACGTCATATTGATGAAAGGTTGGGGGTTTGATTTCAGCTATTGGCAAATGGCAATGTGATGGGTACGAGTGTAAATCTTCATATTGTTATTATGTATTTATGTTTATGTATGTTTGTCATTATGACTAAATCAATTGGGTCGAATTGTCCACAGTTTAAATCAGTTACAGTTGTTTTATTCCAAAATAATTTTACATTTGCGTACTATTAAAATAATTTTTTAATTGTATAAGAAATGTAATGAAGTAAGTATGAAGATGTTATTATGCTGACGATTTGAAAATTTTCTCTGATTGAATATGCATATCTCAACTCAGACAAATGTTTACCGACATGTGTTATTCAATATTTGCTCTTTGTAGTATTTGAACCTACAACCTCTAAAATCGTAGTTAAAGTCATTAACCTTTCACTATTAGGTCATTGAGTTTTCTAAGAAGTTTTCAATAATTAAAGACTAAATTATTTAAGTTGATTGTATTGTATTTATTTTATTAAAAACTTTGAGTGGTATCAAATTAAATTTATTCTAAATTTACTTATTTGGAACTAAGTGAAATTATAATAACTTATTTAATTAATCAAATCTTTAAAACAACAAAATAATAAATTCGGTAAATTATTAATTAATGTATATTAATAATTATGTCTACGCGGTTATTACACATTGGAATTGAACAACGTCAGCCAAGTCGAGCTACGATTATGGAAATAGAAGTTTCCGAAACGTCAGCCAATAAAAAAAACGCTAGTTAAATCAGTTTATAGTGTCATTCATGTAAATATATCGAAAGACCTAGAAACAATCTGAACGTGGTTTGTTGAGGTCGATAATGTTTGCAGATAGTTCCTAACTTTGAGGGTCTTTTGAACTTTCAACCCTTTGCTTTTATTCATGTTTACTTGGAATCTTTTTAGAGGTTATCGTATTATATGAGGCTTTGGAAATGGCTTTAAATTAGTTGACGAGGCTTAGAAATTATTTTAATGGGATAATTTTACAATGAGAAAGCCCGCTAATCGGGAAAACAGTCATATGGTTTTTGTATGATTGTTTACTTCCTTAGCTTCATAATACTATACTACCAAGTTAATATTAATATGGCTCTTAAAGAATAAAAAAGATCTTATTATACATAATATCTTTAATCCTTTAAATCACCGTAGGTCTTTTGTTAAAAAAATATGCGAACATTTGAAAACTTTTCATTTCCTAATCCTATTTTACGCAAAACTAGAATAATTAATAGAACATTTTAGTACAGTCTGTTTCATATTTTCCGAGTTATTAGCAACTTTTATATCGGATAATTATTGTAATACTATCGTCAGTTTAGTCAGCTATGAATACGGGAAATGTAAAGTTTTTGAAACATCAGCAAATAAAATAAAAAACGTGAGTGATCATTTATATTTATAACTCACGTTTTATTACGTTTTTTTACAGTTCTAACGGTTTTATATCCATTATTATTGTTTCATTTTAACATAACAGTAGCTCCAAATAGCAATAATTATTGTCAACTTATTAAATAAATAAACCACTGGATAATTAACGTTATATCATAATAATATATTAGGTTAACTAAATTTAAAACTTCTTTTTTATCTTCTAGAAAAAAGGTTGCAAGTAACCAAGACATACTTGAGCTTTGCGAATATTCCTTCATTCTCATTTGATGTATTTAATCAGTATCAATTAACTAAAATTTATTTAGACTGAAACAATTAATCCAACTAACTACCAAAGATATTGTTTTAATTGATATGCGTTTACAAAACCGTGCTGAATAAATTTAAATGTTAAACACCATACATCGGAAATTTAACAAAAACCCAATACAGACACGTTGCGATGGGTGAATTAATTTAGATATTTTGAGAACCAAATATTTAATTGAAAATGAAAATTGCACGGTAATTACGAAATTGAGCTAAAGTATAATTGAGAAAAAAATGACATTAGCTTTGTTTCAAATATATAGTCGCAGCCAATATACCAACTATTGACAAGTTATTCAATGAATCTGATTATTTTAGTTATATAACAGGCCTATTCGGATACAAACGGTCATAATATAGATCAATATCCATATGACTGTTTACACCCGAATAGCGACCCCATAGTATTTAATAATAGTGAAATACGAGCTAAGAGTTATGAATACAGCTTAATCAAAACAATGGATCAAAGTAACCGGACCTTATGCTTCCAATAAATATAAGTCTTACCTGTACAATCTTATATTATCTTATCTTATATATATATAATGTTTTTCTATATAAGTCTTACCTGTACAATCTTATCTTATCTTATATATATAAAAAATCTTTTGTCCTGAATGACAGCCAAAACCGCTGATCGTAGACATCTGAAATTTGATGAGTGTGTTCTTTGAATGATGTAGGCATCCGATAAGAAAGATTTTCCGAAATCCTACCCATAAAGGGGTGAAAAAGGGGGGCATAGTTTGTTATTCGACGACTTGTCTGTTTAGTCCAATCTATTTAAAATTAAGGATAAACCCTTAACAGAATTAATTAGAGACGTATTTCGTTGTATACTAAAATTCACTACCTAACGGGGTTAAAAAGTACACGGACGAAATCGCGGGCAAAAGCTAGTAAGTCATAAGCCATCATTTAATTTAAAAAGA
Organism: Polylopha cassiicola; assembly: GCA_038024825.1. NCBI lineage: Eukaryota > Metazoa > Arthropoda > Insecta > Lepidoptera > Tortricidae > Polylopha > Polylopha cassiicola. Next base: position 4,521,374 of record CP149052.1, on the reverse strand, counting down.
AATAAAAGCAAACAGCTTTTATTCATGCACGCCTGTAATTGACTGTATCGAATAAAATAGCATCAAAATGGCGTCGTATCACGAAAGTAACACATAAAAACATTTGCATTGTATTTCAAGGGGTTTTACGCTGTAGTCACGCCATATTGGCAGAATGTAAAATAATGTGGATTTAATATATACCTATTGCATATTCGGTTTGGCGACATGTGAAAAAATATTGCAACATTTTTGCTGGATAATTTTATTATTTGACCTTTTACTTTACGTTACTTTTATCGCAAAGTCGCTGTCGCTGTCTGTCCGTATGTATGTTTAAATTTTTAAAAACGCAATGGGTTTTGAAGTAGTTTTTTTCAATAGGAATGTTTATAGCACCTCTGTGAAGCCAGGGCGAGTCGCTAGTTATCTAAAAAATAAGATAGCGTAATAACTTCTGATGCTTTCGTGGTTGTTACATATCTTAGTAAAATTATAACGGACTTAACTCGCGTATTTGATTTTATTTTTCTTACGTTTCAAAACTATTTACACTTCTCATACCTACACTTTAGTGTTAGATTACCATTAACTAATTCGGCTATAAATAATAGATTCAGATTCAGATTCAGATTCATTTATTTCTCAATATTTTATACATCATAATTACATTGTATTTATATGTACTAATAGTGAGATCGTCAATAATATATAAGTAAACAAAGAAATACACAAAATTCAAACAAGTCATTATTTTGGGAAATAACAAAATGTCGTTATGATATTTTTTCTCTTAGTCGTCAAGTATTTTTAAACATTGAAGTATTAATTAAAATGTCAAATATACATAATCCGCTAGATGCGCTAGTGTAGAATGAGGTCTAGCTGTCATAATTATGTACCACCAATCACAGGCCAGTAGCTTGCCTCTCAGGCTTGGACCTCATTCTACACTAGCGCATCTAGCGGATTTCTGACACGCGGTGGCCATCATTGCTTCATTTAAATCCTGTAATTATGTTCAACATATTAATTTGTTTTTATTCTAAACCTTATGTACAAATCGGAATGAAACAGCTATAAACGGATTTAACTCGGGTATTTTATTTCAATGGGAGAATATTTGAGAAACTTAACAGTTTCCATAATCGTAGCACGACTGAGATGACGATAGCATATTATGTACTTATTGAAAAAATAAGTCCAACCAAAATTTATAATAAATAATGTCTACCATATTTATAATGGGTAGGACGATAGTCTAACGGTACATCTTTACCGTTATTTATTTAGTTATGTACAAAATTCGTCACATCGTTACTCTCTTTGGCAATACCATGCTATAAATAAACAGAACTCGTATATCTTTTAACCTGCGACTGAGCGAAATGATTTGTATGCACGAAATCTTCTTTATTTTCAAACTGTCCTTTTGTTGGAATAAGGCTACGGAACTATGGGTGGTAGGGTACGCGAATTATGAGCGAAGGAACCGGCCAGTTCGGGTTTCGGGAAATTTATTTGGTTCTGACGATGTTTTTTTAACTGTTACCAAACGGACGTTGGTTTAGCTGCATATGACATATATTTATTACTGACCCTGTATGGTAGGAAAGACGAACCTAATGGTATGAAGATGTTTATAGGTATATATAAAGGTATTTGTATAGTTAAATAAGATATTTAGTAATTTAAATCGAACAATGTTGCGGATGTGTTTTATACATCTATGTGGTAGGTATACATTTTTTTTTTTAAGTTTGTTGCTAGTTTAATATTATCTCGTCCTGCCTTTTTAACATAGGCTTAGTCAAAATGGTCGAGACAATAAGCTAATGCTTGTTGTTCTGTAGTATTACTATTTAATATTTAATAAAATAAATTTAATTCTTACTTGGGTACGAATATGGTAAATATAAAGTTTTTAAAACGTCAGCAAATAAAATACGTGAGTTAAATCTGTTAAGTATAGTAACTTTATTGCGAAGGCATCAGAAATTACTATTTATTAAGATTACAAATATTATTTCTTAATAATATATACCTATATATCAATGAATAAGATTGGTTCTTCATTTTTAGTGATTTAAATAAGCTAGGTAGGTATATCTTTATTTCACATACCTATACAGAGATTACTACAAAAATCTACAAAAAATAAGCTTTTTGCTAAGCTGATAAAATTCTAAAAAAATCACACCTAACTGCAATACCGACGACCAACAAATCCAAGCCTATAAAATACCAAGGAATTAAGCCGATCCAAAACAAATGGGTAACGCATGAATCTAAAAATATCCGAGCACAGAGATTATTTATTTGGCCGTATTACTGGTTCTTTTTTGCGCACCGGAGGTGTTATTCTGACTTATGGTCAAGGCATATTGAATTATCTGTTGATATATATGGCTATATTTTTCCCTCGACGATATTTCGGGCGTATTTTGGAATACGAATTTGGGCTGGATTTTCCTTGAAATCTCAATCACAGACGGTTAGTGTAAATGTTTTAAGGCGTATGAGAAATTTAGTTCGATCGTGCAGAATTACGAAGTACGATGCTCGTTGTGTTGTGGAGTTTTACGAAGTGAAAATAATTAAAAAAGGTGATAGTAGTCTTGAATTTATTTAATTAGTTTTTTTTATGTCGTAACAATAATTTCGCTTCGCCAAAGTTTCGCCAATCTTGATAAAAAGTGGTCGTTAAGCAAACTTAAACTTGTTAATTCAACTATCGATCCCTATTTTTTTTTTAACCAAACAAACAAAGTTTTCCTCTTTATAATATTAATATAGATAGTATAGATAATTGAACAATTTGTCGTAGGAAAACATTGAAGAGAATATATTAGAAATAATTGATAGAAAAGTTAAGTAGGTAATCATTTTAAATTGTCTATTTAACATATAATAATATAAGATCAGAAGCAAAAGTATATGTAGGTATATAATTTTCGTTCTTTGATTTTTGCTTAATGAAAATAGTTAATTATCTTAAATAAGTACACGATCTTACTGTGTAAGGTATTTGGTTGAATGTAATCGTATTTCTTGAAACCGCAAAATCAACTATTTTCACATCACGTAACACCTGTCGATTATCTTAAAACCTAGTTACGTAATTGAATATTTTTGAAGTCAGTTGAGACGTTACATGATGCGAAAGTGACCGTTTTGATGTCACCTACCCAATGGTTAAAACAGGACCTTATTACTGAGACTTTGCTGTTCATCCGTCCGTCTGTCACCCTGATAATTAACCAGTTGAATCACAGATGACGTAGGTATTTATATGTTGCCGCTATAACAAGAAATACTAAAAATCAGAATTGAATGATATTTAAGGGGCCCGTTATGCGATAAACGTGTTTTTTTTTGCCGTTTTTATAGATAATGGTACGGAACCCTAGATGCGCCAAATCCGACTCGCACTTGGCTGGTTTTAATTAGGTGTATACATACCTATATATTATGTTATGTAGGTATGGCCATGCTACTCTAATAATACTGCACAAGTTTAGGTGTTTAATAGGCTAATTTGTTATTCGCTTCGTTTATTTAGATTACGTTAGCTACGTGATTTTTTAATCCAACTCGACCCTCAACCGGTATAAATTCAAATTGATATCGGCAATAAAATGGTAAATCGTAAAATATAACTATGTCGCACCCCCGGTTTCCACTAGAGTAACTTCTGATTGGGCACATCGCGCCGCTTATTTGCAATAACTTCGAGTCCCCTCTAAAAGTAACTTGGTTGAGGTAGTGATGAGATAGGAGATTGGGTGCCTGGGGATTTCAAAGTAGCGGCCTTTTATAAAGTCTCCTTTAAGGAGGGTTTTCTGGCCCGTATTTTACTCGTTTTCAATAATTATTTCGAGAATATCGCCGTAGTCGGGAATTTTAAATGCATGATTCCAATTTACAAAAGTAAATTGAGCAAATGAGATAGGTATGTATGGAAAAGATTGATTAAAGAAAATGTAAGTACTAAAGGTTGAATTAAAACCAATGACGCAGTTTTACACTTAAATAATACAATAGAAAAATAAAAAATGATATTCTAGAATAATAAAACTTTTAAAATAGCGGCTAGTCACGCGACTCCCATTCAGGCAAGCTGCCAAGTTTTTAAAGCGTAGAGAACGCAAAAATAACCTAATAATATGCAATGGCACTGAGGAGAAATGTTCTACATATTATAATATTATATATTATATCGGTGTAAGCATCACTACATTATATATTAAAACAAAGTCTCCTATGTCTGTTTATATACACGGATAAACTTAACGGATTATATCGCAATTTTTAAAAATAGATAGCATCTTATTATAACTGCCTAAGTAGGTATTGATATTTTGTGTACATTGAGGTAGTGGGATAAATTTGTATATCTATATTTACCTATTACCTATGTACTTATGTCTAATTGACAAAGTTTTCCAAATTTGTCATTAAAAATAGTGAAATTACTGTTTTTAAATCCCATCTTATATCAAACCTGTAAAGTTTGTTTATAAATAATATTTAAGTTTTAATAAAATTATAAAACAACAAAAAAGTTAATAATGCAAAACAGGTCTACCAAACCTCGTCCCAATCTCCTTCAAAACATAACAATTATTACGTAGACACCAATCAATTTACTGAATCCAAATTATTAAGGCAACACTAACCCCCGAATAACGCCCTACGCTACCCTATCGAGTTTTATTGAAATTTCGAATATCGCCCCGCCTAATGGGCAATAGCGAATACGTCAGTTGCCCCAGGGCGGGGTTAAAAAACGATACCGAACCGAGATTGTTGTTTGTCTTGTAATTCTCTTGTTCTGGAAAATAGGATCTGTACGGATTTCCGTTTCGCATTTTATGTGAGTGTTTTTGTAACGTGTCTGTAATTACACTTTGTGTATACAGATATGTTACTAATAAAAGTTATTACAAATATGTTGCCTTTCTTCTAATTACCTAATTACATTCTTCTATAGTCAATATGTAATAAAAACTCTAATAATTTAAATTGTTCTGAAATCTAAAATATGCATCCCATAATCTAGCTACCTAGGTATATCAAATCTTTTTAAGACTATAATATAAAGTTGACACCCTTTGGAAAACTGTAGCTACAGCTACAGCTAATCCAAAACAAATATTTGTATAAGTACAGAATGATTCTTTGATGTTTTGTCCTCATTACATTTTCCGTTCCTTAAAGTGATTTCAAACCTAACAACGTCGTCAAGGGTCACTAACCTTGCAATCTCTTCGTCAACGAAAGTACCTACTGTTTCCTCTAGATAGGTCAATGGGTCAGTGGGTATATTTTCTGATATTTTTTTATTATTTTTCATAACGCAATTAAAAATCGCCTAAGTGCAAGATAGACTCGCTATGGAGTTTCATACGTTGTATTTATAAAAACAAAAACAAAAACACGTTTTATGGGGAGAGAATAAAATTGATACTCTTAAATATCAATTTTATTCTCTTTTTTAGTATTTTTTGAGCGGCAACACAAATAACTAACTATTATGGTTTATAATATTATTATACAGCCTGGTCTGACGGACTGCCAGCGGAGTCATACGGTCCATATAAAAAATCCGCTAGATGCGCTACTGTACAATTAGGACTAGCTGTCATGTAACACTAATAAGAGACAAGCACTAGCTCGTCTCTTGGCCACTAGGCCTGTAATTAATACACACTAGCGCATCTAGCGAATTTTTGACAAGTATCGTCACATTTTTGATAAGTAAATAAAAATAGTTCTTCAATTCTGACGTAGAGTTAACAACAATACCATTTTAAGGTACTTATAACCTTACGTAAGCAAAAATCGTTTTTATTAATTTTAATTGAGAACGACCGCTACCGGCGATAATTGGGTTATCCTCTTAATTTTTAATTTATGCACCCATTTCCATCGCGAGTTAATTTTTGCTCTTCTAACAGAATGTCCCTTTCTGTGAGCCCTTCATCTTACCTATGGGCCCATAATATCAGAGTAGTCATGTGACTGTTAAGTGTATGTATGTAAATAGGTATTTAAACTCTTTATTGCACGACAAAATAAATATAGAGGTTGAAGCAATAGTAATACTTTAACGCGATTAAAGAGTGTACAGTGTTGTCATAGTTCATGCAGTTTATCTATAAGGGCTGTTTGTTTTTTGTTAATTTTATAAAAGTACACTTTTCATAGCTTCTCTGTCCAAGAATTGACATATCTGATCCGGCTAGAAAGTCATAAGTCTCAGCTACTTATGCCATTTTTCCAGCAATATTGCGATAAGATTAGGAATCATTGCAACCGCACTTCGAACGATACCTTTCCGTTTTCACAAGCGTTTGTATTCACATCGGTAAACCTGGTGTATCACTGCATATTGAGGACATCCCTATATCGAGGAACGATATTTCAAATAAACAGAATTTAATAATTTTTGGTGCTTTTGCGGTTATTACTGCGGTTAGTATATTATAATATTGGCATGAACTGTAACGGATTTTTAACATGTAGCATTTCTGCATATTTTAATATGCTGAAATGTCGAGCGATATAATTAAATATGATCTATGAGGATATCAAATGTTCAAAACCTCCATTATATTCGTTATTAGTATTTAATGAATAAACATATTCAGTACAAATTCATTGAAATGAAACAATTATTACGGACGAGTTTTTACCGCCGACTTCGTCTGCGCAGAAAGAGGAACAAACATACATCCTTACATCTATAGGTACATTCTTACAAGCCTTCGAGCTTATTTAATTTGTTGATATTTCGAAAACTTCAAAGTTACTGTCCGTTCTAGTTATTTCATTACAATTTGTAGGTACTAACCACGAAGGTATCGGAAATTATTACGCAGTAATTTTTCACAAATACTTACCATCGTCTTTACGTACCTATGACAAAAAACACTTCAAACCGTTTCATTATCGTTTCTATATCGTAACAAGTGCGTTTACTATGCAAACTAGGATCCCTATTAAGAGAAACACGGGACAGCCACCGAGGGACTGCGTGCTCAATTTGTTACGCAAATTTACTGATTAACCCCATTGATATGTGCTTATGACCAAAAATAATGTAAGTGCTTTGTTATAAAATAGCAATATGCCTAATGATGTTGCCGTCTTATTGTGTAATGCTAATGGCGGCCATACTTAATTTTAGGATTCCGTACCTCAAGAAGAAAAAACTGAACCCTTATAGGATGACTTTCTTGTCTGTCTGTCTGTCAAAACCCTTCCCAGGAACTTTACTGTCCATTGGAACTGCGAAAATAGAATGAAATCAAACTTCTAAGCCAACGCAATCAAAAGATACAGTCGTTTATGTTACAGATTGCCGCAAATCTTCGATACTCGCTAGTAGTCGCAAAGGAATCAAAACCTTTAAATTTAGTATGAGGCAACGTCTCACAGCGCAATACAGGAAAAATTATGAAAATTACCTACCTGTATGTATAACAAAATACTTTTAAATTTAGCAATAAAAATACTATAACTTTTACTCATAATTATCTCTACAGAAACCTTGGTGCGCGAGTCCATCCTGCATTTGACCATTTTCTTTTAAATTAATTATCCCTCAAAATTGATTTTCTTATAAACATGAAACTTTGGTCAAGCCGTAAAATACATTTTAACAGTCCCTGAGGATTATTGATGTATAAGCGAAACGTGTCAAGTATTATTTTCCTTGAAATTCTGCTTCATTATACCTGTCACGAATTAGACATTAAATCAGAATTAGTTACCTCTTGGTCTTTGAATTAATTAATTTCCGCGAAGTTTCGCCAAATATATCCAAGGTTAAGTTAAATCACTCTTAAAATTCCAATAAGGATTTAATATCCAAATTTCTCCTTAGAAATTGTATTCATGGCACACCACGGCCATCAGTAAGCCATTTTTGATTATGGACGTCTGCATCTTGCTCGGTCGTGCAGGTAAATTGTTAGAAATGTTAGAATGCCCGGCTTTTAGCTAAGCCTGGCAACCGTGCCAGGGTTAGTATGCTTTGCCAGGATAGCGTGCCATGCTTGGCATGAGATGCCAGAGGCAGTGTGCGATAGGATATATCTTCAAAATATATTAACACTGACTGTGGTCTGAGTACAGAACGAAATTTCAGTGACCAACCAAATTTTAGTATTAGGCTATTTGGTGATGTTCTATGGGATTTTATTTTCAGATTTTTTTAATAATTCGTCTGTTTCAAGTTGCAATACTAGAAATTTATTGAAGAGAACTTCAATTAACAGCTTGACTTTTTTAAGAGTTTTTGGTGTTAATATTACCTCATAAATTAGTAATTCAATTATTTCAATTCTAAACCGTTATTAAAAACTTTAGCCCCAACCGCAACGATCTTGATAGTTCAATATATTTTTTTATTGAAAAAGTTCTCAGATGAAAAGTACATTGCCCCCTAATTACATTTAACCTCGAGAATAAATAAACGTTCAGAAAACGAATTACAAAACTTATATTATCGATAAGCACATGAGATAATAATTTACAATTTCTCGCAAACTTGTAAGTTCACACGCAAACTTTCCTCATGAAAACTCCACGATGTTGGAAAAGAATCGTAGTTGTAAAGTGATTTTCAGAATTTTCCGACCATCCTTTGGAAATTTTCAGAAAAGTACGCTCTCAAAGATAAAGTTCGCGTTTTCAATGTTCTTTTGAAGAATCGATGGGTTCAATCAATAAAGTTTGCTTTGCCATAACAGAGAAGATTTTTTGTGTAAGTACCTACTCAATTTTACACTTGAATGGAATTTTTTAAAACTGTCAACCTTTCACTCTTTATAAAACGGATATTTGTCATAGGTAATTAACGATTCGCAATAACACGACTTCCACTAGAAACCTAACCAAAAAGTCAGAAATTGTTTCAAAAATAAATACTAGTTCATATGATAAATGCGGAAATAAATCTATAGCAACTAACAGATACGTGGCCTGTATTCCAAACTTCATGATACAAATTGCTTTTACATTTAAGAGCAACCAAATAAACTCAATATATTGCAATGCTAGTTTGAAGCAACCCCGGGGGTGTTCAAACTGAACTTTCCACTCATGTCGATTTGCAAGGAGGTTGCCCACGAAAAAGTTTCTAGTGGACTTGGAGGGGTTTATTTTGCTGGCATAATAAGGCTCCTATCTCAGAGTTCAAAAATTCAAATAGGAATGGTTTTAATAGTAGCACGCTTACTGATAATAACAGATGTATAATAATATGATGCCGTGATAGATGGATAAAAGTGTGCAATATAATTATGGACCCTATACCTTCTGTTTAACATTTGACAGGTATATAATCAGCTGTGTATTCTGACAGGAGTATATGAAATACCTACGGCCGATTGTTTTGGCACATTGGCACAAAACCTAAGGGCGCCATGAATTGAAAATGGAATGGGGTGTATTTTATGTAACGGATATAAACGGATAAAAAGTAGGTACATGGAAACAGAACATTTATAACTATTGAAGTTTGAAATATTATATCAGAGTAATATTTTTTTGTTAAATGTTAATAAAGTATGTTTTTGTGCAAAAATGTAAACAATTTGTAATAAAAAAGCCGTTTGAATTTCAAGTGGAAATGAATATTTATGGCATTCTAGGCTCATTGTAATAGCAATCAATTGTTTAATACATATGAAAAAAGAATTAAAAATCCACTCTCATTTTTAAACCACATTCGACTTATTCCAAGTCAATACGACCGAGCGTAAACATTCAGTCTCGAGCGCTACCTAACGCGAAATTTTATTCCAAGTAGAAAACGCTAATGGGGTCCGCGCGAACAAAAACTCGCTTGATTAAAATCGTTTGTCGTAATAAAAGGAGCACTAAAAAGTTACAACCGAACGAAACCGGAGCCTTTAGGCCCGTAAAATCGATCACACCGATACCGATCACGGGGACAAAAATTTAACGTGGAGCTCAAGATTACGGAAGCCGGTTTAATTTAGTGCCCTGAATTAAAGGCGAAATATTAAATTGACGCGAAGCTTCTTGCCGGCGCGGCCGTCGTCTACCAAATGATCCGTGAACGCTGCCGCGTATATTTTATTAGGCACCCCACTTGCCCCCTTGCACGTTGCCCCACTACACTCCCCCCTATTTACATTCACGACAGAAGCAACGGCGTGTGAAATTTTATTTCTTCGACAATCTGAGATGAGATTAGCTGTAAATTGAGTTTATGATGGAATCAAATATGCATGTCGCTGTTCACGCTTGGCCGCGTCTATAAATTCTGTTTGCCTTTTTATTCGCACTACTTCACCGGTGTCGCGATGTCGGGGAAATTGATCAAACGATTTGATTTGCTACATCATCTGCTCTTGAGTGCGCCGCGAGTTAAGGGTGCAATACGCAGGTAATGGAATACGGTGATGATTTTGTTTGTTTTTTGTACGAAACATAATATGGTTGAATTTTGATTCCAATTATTTCTGATATTATTGTTACAGATATTTTATTCGTATATTAAGTACACACAAAATTTTATTGCATATTATACTGTTCAAAATACTTATGTTGATGAAGAGTTAATAAAACTTGCTTTTAGTAGTTTTTCGCCTGTGTACAAATGAACTAGCGTACACTAAACGAACTGAATATTATGGCGCGAGTATTAAAACTAACGTAAGTGCGGCATAAAACTTAGAATGCCAAGTGACAAAATCATAAAATCCCTTGTTGGATCGTAAAAACTGATTCACGTACGATTAGCATTTATAACGAAGGTGTCGGATATATATCCGTCTCTTTCAGTACGTGATCGAAGGATTTTTTTAGTCAAAGCTTTTCAATTTTCGAGCATTAACTTCTAAGCTTGCGGATTTTCAGAAAGATATTGGTAGAAATCTCTCTGTTGGAGGACTTATGGCGTAATATCTCTGATACGGAGGCCTTTTTTTATAATTGGATTCGGTTACCCGCGTTCTTTAATTTAGTAGGTATCTTTGTATATTTATCTTTTTTTACACAAAATTAGGGAACGGGACTTTAACTGATTGACTTAAAGATTAGATTAGATTTGTTTATATAAAATTGTGTAAACTTTTCTAATGTACCTAATTGCGGCATAATAGCATAATATATCGGTAAGTATATACAGTTTTCTTGACTTGATTTGTATAAATCATCAAAATACATACTCATTATTAAACATAATATTCTGTTGCCTTCGCGGTTATTATACATTGAAATGAAGTAACTTTAGACCAGCCAATAAAATAAAATACGCGAGTTAAATCCGTGTAAAGTTGTTTCATTCCAACATTATTAAACAGTTTCACTGTAATCTCACTCGATGACGAGAAAAAAATGTTGTTTTTTCTCAACGCTCCGAAAGCTATTAGTACCTTTGTCAAAAACATCCATTTACCATAGCCACGTAAATTGTAGCATCGTGACGGAGCGAGTTCGAACCGGGATTCGTGTTTTTGGAAATAATTGGTAAAAAGAAAACGAAATTGATTATATAAACCAAATCATATTTTCAACAGTGAATAGTACCTACCTACCTGTAGACTGTATTTCCTTACTGGCCTAACTTAACAACTACCTATGCCAGTTTTACATTGTACTATAGTTCTTTAATCGGCACTGTCAAAATATAAACAAAATAGAAGATTATTCAGGTTTTTTTTGATGTACCTACTTGCCTACCAACAAGGGCGTGCATTCCATATAGGCATTATGGTATAAATGTATATGCGCGCATATAGTACATGCGCGACCCTCACTGCACGCGCCTGCCTACCAAACAAGTACATATATTATGACGAAGCGTGTTACGGATTAATGCTGTGTCTGTTATTCTTTAAAAAATAAAATAAATATGCAATTCCTTAACAATTAATAGATAGGTAAATTTTCTTAATATTTTACTTAGCATTCCTCTACGTCATGAATAAACCTGTGTGCAATATTTCATGTTTCTAATCCTTATAGTTTAGACCCTGCTTCGATATGTTAGTCATTAAGTCAGCTCAAGGGCGTGCATTCCATATAGGCACAATGGTATAAATGTATGGAGTGCCTACCCTGACGTAGTACATATGCGACCCTCACTGCACGCGCCTGAGTCAGCTTCTCCTTTTAATGATAAAAATATGTTGATATTGTTTTGTTTCATATCAAAAATATCTACCAAAATCTTTAAATAGATTTAGAAGTTTTTTTGACTATGTATATTAAATATTTATATTTTAACAAAACGATTGAAATTTTTTCACGTCTTATTTTCTTTGCTCGACGTCACGAGCAAAGTTGAACAATTAGCGGCGAGTTTAGTTGCCACGAACAGATTGTGTACCAAGAATTTTAATATTTTGACGCGTTTACTCACAATATAAGTAGTCCCCAGTAAGTCTATACTAATATTATAAAGAGGAAAGGTTTGTTTGGATTGAATAGGCTCCAAAACGACTGGACCGATTTGAAAAATTCTTTCTTTGTTGGAAAGCTACATATTCCCGAGTGACATAGGCTATAAAAAAAAGGGATCCGGGCGAAGCCGGGGCGGGCCGCTAGTAGAGTATAAAACTCCATCCATACTCCATCCCTCCGAAATCGGAGGTTAGATTAGATCGAGATTAGAATAGAGTAAGTACTGCTATATGCATTCATAGTGAATGGGAAAATTATAAATATTATTATAAAATATTGTTCTCTTAGTGATAAAATGTTTTGTTTTTTTATTTAATATTTATAAGGTTCCTAGCTTCTACCCAAGATTTCCTATTCGCATAAGGATCTCCGTTTTACTTTTTTAAATTAATTTTCAAAAATTCTTTCTTAGCCCGACTATTATGTATTTTTTCTAAATATAATGATATTATACGATTCATTTAAATTATAAAAATAAATTACCATTAAAATATATTATAATGTTATATATACAATATATTTATAATGTTACCGACATACTCTCAAAAACGCCAAAGGCGTATATTACAAGATGCAAAAATCTATAAACAGGCTTTATAGGTAACAAAATAGAGTAAGATTAGAATAGTCATAATTCTCTAAATTAAACAAAAGTATAACATAATATTGTATGATTCTGAACACTTTTAAGTAAGTAGTTAATCTACTACATTATAGTGTATTGTGGATAATGCCCGGCCCGTGGCCGTGACGTGAATCTGTAGCTATGAAAATGTCAGTGGCATTTGTATTTTTAAGTGAAATGTAAATCGCGGTTGGTCGTTGCCTCTTAACGAGGTCGTGTACCCACGAATTGTTTTACTGTAAGGAATTAATAATACTAAACAAAATTGTAATTAAAAGTTTTGTACACTGAATTTGCAATACCAATAAAATGATAACTGTACACTGCTGAACATAATAATTATTTCTCATCATCATCAACACATTTCAGGCTATCAGGCTGCTACGAATATTGAAACTGTGAAGTTATCTAAATGTGGACATGAAATCGATACACGTTGTATTGGAATACAACTTATACCTGAAAAATTCTAATTATTCACGTACTCTCACCTGTAACGCTAAAAAATGACAGCGTAGTGTTTAAAGTTCTTTTATAATATGGTCCTAGCCTACTAACTGTAACACACGGTGGTTCATTTCATATGATTTTTTTCTTCATGGGCTTGTAGGCTATCCCTGTGCACTGTATAACTCAAAACTTAGGTTTTTGAGTTAACTCCCTTTAGATATAGGTGTGCGATATGTTTCCGTTTCGAGTTTACTTTCTATGCTCTTTTAGCGCTTAATACACATTGAAATATGTATTTACCGCCAAATGAACAAAAAATATAACAGTGTTTCTGTCTACTAAATTTATAAAAGCTTCTATTGCGTTCATATCAACAATATTAATATTACCCAAACCTATAAACGTGGATTCAGTTTATTCAGTTTTCCACGTTTTCCTCATAAAATCCGGATAAATATTCTAAACTTCGGGAATTCTAGCAGCATTTTATTAAACTACGGAGCTCAGGTTAGTGGGGAACTTTGGGTCTTTATATCCTGAGAACAACCCGCAAATGCTTGTAAACGACGGCAAAGAATAAATAAATAGGAAACAAGTAGAAGGCTTCGTTTAAACTGCACAAAGGCTGTATAAGGGTGTTCGCTCTCAACGACGACAAAGAATAACTAAATAGAAGATAAGTTTCGTTAAAGCTCTACAAATGCTGTATAAGAGTGTTCTCACTCAGCGACGACAAATAATAACGATAGAAGACATGTAGATGGTTTCGTTTAAGCTGCGCTAAGGTTGTATAAGGGTATTCGCTATTAACAATGGCAAAGAATAAATAAATAGTCAAACAATTGGTCGGCATCGTGTTAAAGGAAACTGTGAAGAATCATAGTCAGCAAGTTCTATATGTCGCAGTGATATGATGAAAACAGGGATTTGATCAACTCCCTCAGTGATATGATCAACTCCCGGTAGATGATAAAAATACCACGCGTTGTGTCATTTTCCTAGCGAAATTTAGTGATTTGATCAAATCTCCAAGTCATTTTAGGGAAATGAAAGAATCATAGAAATGGCTGCTAGATTTCTTCATTTCACTTAGTTATTTGATCAAATGCCTGAGCTGTTTTAGGGACATGATAAAACGAGTAATTAAGTCAACTCAGTTTTAACATTTCACTAAACACGTCTAGTGATTTGATCAACTCCCTAAACAGTTTTAGGGAAATAAAAGAATCACAGCAATAACTGGTGGAATTCTTCATTACCCTTAGTGATTTCATCAAATCTCTAAGCTAGTTTAGTGAAATGATAAAACAAGTCTTAGAAACATGATAATATCCTTTAGGAAATAGGTATTTCTTTCTCGGCTAACAAAATAATAAATTAGAGCCCAATTTTTTGTGTCATTGTCTATTAGCCAAGCACGTGACATACCTTCGATATTCTGGTTAGATCGTTCAATTGACACTTGACTGGCTGGATGTCTAGGTCTGCCATTAACTATCTTGCACGGTGGTCACAATTTTTTTAGTTCTTTCCACACTATTTATTTTCTATAATATTCATAACCCCTATTATTTTATGTCATAACTATATTATTTGCCATAATTACGAAAAAAGCAAATCCAGACTGTTTCTTTGTGCACAGTGGGTATAATGTAGGGGACATCTTATTTATTGGCAATTGAAGGTCTTTTAGGTACGACGACGAGCGAAGCGAGGAGGAGTGTTAGGTAGAACTGTGCCCTTGCAGCGCGCGAGCCGAGCGAGCGAAGCGAGCGTGCCGCGGCAGCGGCCGGCGAAGCGTCAGAACTGATACTTTTAATAATAGTATATTTACGACATAACATAAACTAACCAGGTTTTGTCAACTAATAATAATAATCACTAAACTTTGACCGTGTTATGGCAAATAATTATTATGGTGATTGAATTCTATGGCATAGGTATAATTTAAGCACATTTAATAATAGGGAAAATGAGATGTATGACACACACATTGTATAGCTATGACACTTAAAAGTTATGGCAAATGAAAATATTGCAAATGACCATTATGGCATAGAATATAAAATTATGGCTACTGAAGTTCGAGCATGTGAAATTATTGCACTGCGATAACGGCCGAGAGTTAGAGCAAAAAATATTGGGCTACAGCCCAGGTAGCTTGTTGTTTATTTTTTAGCCGAGAAATACCTACTTCCTAAAGGGTATTATCTTGTTTCTGAGACTAGTTTTATCATTTCCCTAAATTTGCTAAGAGATTTGATGAAATTACTAAGGGTAATGAAGAATTCCACCAGTTATTGCTGTGATTCTTTCATTTCCCTAAAACTGTTTAGGGAGTTGATCAAATCACTAGACGTGTTTAGTAAAATGTTAAAACCGAGTTGAATTAATTACTCGTTTTATCATGTCCCTAAAACAGCTCAGGCATTTGATCAAATAACTACGTGAAATGATGAAATCTAGCAGCCATTTTTATGATTCTTTCATTTCCCTAAAATGACTTGGAGACTTGATCAAATCACTAAATTTCGCTAGGAAAATGACACAACGCGTGGCATTTTTATCATCTACCGGTAGTTGATCATATCACTGAGAAATTTGATCAAATCCCTGTTTTCATCATATCACTGCGACATATATAAGCTGTAAGAAGGCTGTAGGCACCCTCAGGTGTTCACTCTTAAACAGTGGGAAAATAAATATCTTCTGACTATTCACACTAAACGAAGTAAGGGTTGTACCACGGTTCAAGACAACGGATAGACAATAATAGACATAGATACTCGATAAATAGGCAGGTATATAAAAGATATCCAAGACTCAGATAGAAATGCTCATGTTCTGTGCACTAACATCTGCTCCTAGGATTTGAACCAGGCTCCAGTTTCGAGGTGAGGGGATATTATTATGACTACTAAACTAAATATATCGTCTAGACAAATTATATTAGGTACTAGCGGTCCGCCCCGGCTTCGCCCGGATCCCCATTTCTTTTTTCTTACATAAGTACCTTCTCCTAATAATAACAAATACAACAAAAAAAAGAATTAGTGAAATCGGTCCAGCCATTCACGCGAGATGTCGTGACAACGGAAAACGGGTTTCATTTTTATATATATAGAAGACTAGCGGCCCCGGCAGACGTCGTCCTGTCCGTCCGATTGTTTCGTCAAAGTCTTCTGTCACTTCTTCATAAGGCTTCATATTTTCCTCGTTTTTTACACATTTTCCACTGTTTCTTCGCTCCTATTGGTCGCAGCGTGATGTTATATAGCCTAAGCCTTCCTAGATAGATGGTCTATCCACGATCCACTATCGAATTTTTGAATTCGAACCAGTAGTTCCTGAGATTAGCGCGTTCAAACAAACAAACAAACAAACTCTTCAGCTTTATAATATTAGTATAGATAGTATAGATTAGAATAATGAGATTTCGTTTTGATCTTAGGTAAAACAACAATTGCAATATAAATAATTTCCTTTATCGTTGTACTTCTTATTCTTTGCTGGCAATGCTCAGATAACACCTGTTTACGTAGTAACAACGTTTGAAGGGAAACAAACAGGTGATTTTCGTTAAATACTCTTCCTGTCTTTGCTTTTATAGGATTTTGGTAAAAGCAGATAAGCGACTGCGTTGCGGAAAGGGTTTCAGCTCGCTCCATTATAATGTATTTAATTTTATATTCTACTAGCTGTGCGTACTACTGGCTTTACATGTATTTTTTGTTTGTTTATTTTTAAACCGAAAAGAAGGATGTAGGTGGGTTAGTTTTATTAACTTCTGCCCCACACAAAAAATGCTGAGTAGGCCGCATAACTTCGTTTTTTTATGCGTCTTTCATTCCTCAAATGACTTTGTGATTAATTAGATACCTATATAACTGTAGGCACATAAACAATAATCTGGGGCCGTAGTGTCAATAAAATGTCACAAAAAACAAGTGTACTTTCTAAAGCACACTCATTTGGTGTGATCTATTACATGACTGAAGTAAAAATTCTATCTATAAGAGAAAGAGAGAAAGAAAAAATGTATTCACACGTCTCTTTTCTATGTAAACTATCTTATATATATTTCTCGACTATCATTCGCCTCGCCCGATCACACTTTTCGTAACGCGCCGCGCCTTCACTTGCTTACTCACCAGGTTTAGTTAAAAAAAAAAACACATTAACATGTTAATGATAACTCATCAACTTGAACTAAACGTGTATGGATAATTAATGTTTCAGTAACTCGCCGCTAGAGGTAGTGCTCATTATCCAATTGAAACAAACGTCAAATATGGTATGGTTTACGTCAAATTCAACTTGTATTACGACCTCTGACCGCATTGCATATAATATTTTGAACTCTGGCCACACTGGATCAAAAGGGGTATTTAGTGACAATTACCACTAGTGCAGCATTAATAACGCATAACGGGTTTTGGGGATGACTTGCGGCGAATTGCATAATTCACGCTGGCCTTAATTGTACGAATTAGTTTGGATTTAGAATGGTTTAACGGTTTTGGAATCGAGCCCTGGTTTCCGCCCTTTTAATATAATTTAGTTTCGTATTTTTGAAAATAGAATATACTTAAGAACGTTTTTCGGAGTCGTATTGATTGGTTTACGATGTTTTTTCATTTTAGATTTAAAGCAAAATATAAGTGCAATACGAAAGTGTCTTAAATAGGCAGATGCCTAACAATTAATAATGTTGCTACACATTTTATTACCAATAAATAATAATATAACTACTTATCTGTAGCTGTCTTTGTGACTATATTTTTCTAAAATATATTAAAAGCGTCTCGTACAAAAATACAGGTAATATTGACTATCTTTATATAACGACTTATACCGTCTCGATTTATACTTTTGATACAGGATCTTTTTCTGGCTGCCTTACGAGGAGTCACATTTGTACTTCTAAAAGTACATAAAGCTATTTATAAAGTTCCAAATCACCATACGCTTAATAATTTCAGATTTTTTTGCCGTTATTACACATTGGAATGAAACAGCTAGAACGGATTTAGATTTAGACTATTGTCACCTCAGTCGGCAATTATAGTTTTCAAACCGTCAGCATAAAAAATAATATACATTTACGAGAAAAATCTGTTATAGCTTCATTCTAACATATTACGACTTCTTAAACGATGTGAATTATTCACAAGCGTGCCTAAACTTTAACCACCGCCATATTACATACCTACTTACATTCTCAAGCCAGCGGGAAGTAAAAATACGTTAGGTTTAATAAAACCGCAAGCAAGATAAATTTATTTCCATACATTTATACTGGGAGCTGACAACCGCCATCACTCAGCAATGCAATACACGCCAACTTCGAGTACGTTTACCCTAATAATTTTACCAAGTGCAAGTATTTCTGGATTTTCTAGGATGTAAGATAGTCCACTTGTATGAAAAACGCTCGTCTGTGATTACGAATTCATTGTGTTTGTATAGCTGCGTGCAAATTATGCGACAACCGCTCGAGGCAGCTTCGTCCACATAGCGAGCGAGCGAACCAATGCTCGACCGTTTCTCTCACGTAATTTTGGACCCAGCTTAAGATACTTATTAGTCGACAAGTCTGATTTTCTAGCTTTGTTTTTTGTTTGACGATGCAAGATGATAAGCTTATTTGCTTATTACTTGTAAAAGAACGTAGGCTGTATCTTACGATACGGTATATGGTAATATGGTTTTAATGATAATTTTATGTTTCGAATAGTAAAGAGGGTTGTCATGTATAAAATAATAGTTGAAAGAGTATGGAATAGGAATAAATTGATCATTCTATTTTAGGAGTTTCTATGTTGAAGACTTTTACCAAAAGGCTTTTACCTTGATACTTTTGTTTGCCGCCAAGTTACTTAATCAAAATTAGTTACATGACTAATTGCTACATTTACTAAAGCAACATCGTGCTGCACGTCTCTTCATATCCCTGTTATTTGAACCCGTCAAGAATTTCAAAGTTTGCAGTACATACGAAAGTACAACATATTATTTAATACATAAGTAAGTAGCGTTTTTTAAAGTGTTCTTTCTTCAGCACATGTGAGTTACGGCAGCGTGTAGAATACCGGTATCTTACGGACGTAGATGGAGCTAGCTCGTTACGTTGCGCATTTACTCTCTTTTAGTCTTACCGACAAGAAACACTTTAAGTACTAACATATTTGAGAAAAAAAACAAAAGAAAACATATTTAAAGAAAAGGTTAAATTGTGACGTCTACGCGTCTGCTAGTCAAGCTAGCGAAGGTACCAATTAAAAGAAGTAGGTAACTGTAGATTTTTAAATAAAAATATTGATATCGATACAGTTCAAATGGAAACTACAATTACTATGAAATACGAGAGTTAAATTCGTTATAGTTATAATAATTTCAAATTTATAGTTATATTTAGTTATTTATATTATAATGTAGATAGGCGTCACGTAAATAAAGTGTAATAACTTTGTTCGATTTCTTTTAATATATTACCTAACAAGAGTGAAAAATAGGTATATCTACTACTAGTATCGGTATTAACAACTTGGTAACTGTTATTTCTCGGTAAATTAAGGAAATACAATAAAAGTCCGTGCGTACTTAATGACAGCTATCTCTAATTCCAAATTTCAAACATGACGCGGTCCGTAGACACGCAACTCTATCACATACAATAATGCCAACATAACATTCCTCCACCTTTAAATCTTGAAACTAAAAGAACTTTTTATAATCAATATTTTTCCTGTCCCGTAATACTCTATCAGAACTAGGCTGAACAGTGGATGAAGGTATACTGCTGCCCTGTATATTCTCATTCTCTGAACCAGCTGGAACAGGAGCACTGTCATCTTCAGACACAACCTCACACTCCTGCCAACGCTCCAAGTCAGGCTCGTCTTCATGATCCTCAATAAATGGCTCAGACGTCGTGTCCACAGCAATGGCTGTAGAACTAGAGGTAGCAGTAGGTAGAGCAGGAATCGGAACCGAAGACAGCACGATAGGTGGCATCATGGTTGGTTCAATCGATGGCGAGCACAACAGCTCCGAACGAGAGGATTCGACATCAGAATCAAGCACCTCATTTTCCTCCCCCTTAAATTTTAAAATTTGGTTCAAATGTTTTTTAACAGTTTGTTTAAATTCTTCCAAGTAAACTAGAAAAACTGAAAATCCAAGTCTCTTTGTGATTGTACCTCTCACCCACTTATTATTTCGATTACTAAAAACGCTAACTAACACTTTTTCTCCGATTACAAAGTTCACTTTTCGATTACCGTGAAATTGCCTACTCTGAACATGTTGTTTATTTTTCACATGCAAATCGAGTGTAGGATCAGATGATGACGAGCATTCAGGCATTACTTGATCTAATCGGCATCTAAGTTTCCGCCCAAACAAAATTTCTGAAGGTGACCTGTCAGTAGTACTGTGTTCTGAATTTCTGTATTGGAATAGAAACTCCTGAAGTTTAAAATTAAAATCCTTTGACTTGCAACCCGAAAGATTAATTGCTTTAATTGCACGTTTGATTATTTTAACATAGCTTTCGGCTTGCCCATTACTCGCTGGATTATAAGTTGGAGAAGTGACATGTTCTATTCCATTACGTAAACAAAATTCTTTGAACTCAATTGAAACAAAATATGTTCCATTGTCTGAACATATAGTTTTAAAAATACCGAATCTCGCCATAACTTCACAAAGCTTTTCAATTATTGAGCGCGTGCTATACCCAGTGGACACATCAAAACACTCGACCCATTTAGAAAAAGCATCTACAACAACCAAAAATGTCTTGCCATTAATTGGACCCGCTAAATCTATGTGCACACGATGCCAGCTGCGCGGCGGATACGGCCACGGTGTGAGCGGAGCCTTAGCAGGCGAAGGGCGAAGCGCTGAACAAACTTCACACTTATCTACATATTGCTCAATATCCAATGACATATGTGGCCACCAGAATCTATGGCGGGCCTGAGCTTTCATTTTTGTAACACCTAAGTGTCCCCTATGCAATTCCTCTACTATTTTTGAACGTAGCGATTGTGGAATTATTACCTTATAACCCCTCATAAGAACATCATTTTCGACAGCTAACTCGGCTCGAATTTCATAAAATGGTTTTAACAATGTATCAGTTATCCTGCTAGGCCAACCTAGCAACACAAACCGCACAACCTGTGTGAGCAAACGATCAGCTAAAGTCCCCGCTTTTATATCCAACACTGATAGAAAAACATCACCTTCCGACACAAAATTGACATACAACGCCTCATCCGCCGACGAATGAGAACCCGCATTAACACTTGTCGATCTACTCAAAAAGTCAGCTGTATTTTGTGAACTACTGACGTACTCAATTTTATAATTATACGCTGACAAGAATAACGCGTAACGCTGCAGCCTATTTGCTGATATTTCCGGCACCCCTTTATCCGGATTAAAAATTGTTAAAAGTGGCTTATGATCCGTCCTCAACGTAAATGGAACATCTCGCCCATACAAATACTGGTGAAACTTCCGAACACCAAATATAATAGCAGTTGCTTCTTTATGAATTTGGCTATACCGCTTTTCGGCAGTAGATAAGGAACGTGAAGCAAAAGAAATAGGCTTCTCACGCCCATCCTCCAACTGCGACAAAACAGCGCCGAGACCGCACGGCCCAGCGTCTACAGTAAGAATTAATGCACCGTCCGGGTTAAAATGCGCTAAATTTTCCTCCGAAACTAACGCCTGCTTAATCAATTCTACCGCCTTATCGTGTTCCTTGGACCATTTCCAAGTAGAGTTCTTTTTAACAAATCATGCAAAGGATTCAGGATAGATGAAGCATTTTTAACAAAGGCCCAATAGTAAATAACTAAACCTAAAAATGATTTTAATTCCGTCACATTACTAGGTACTTTCTCTTGCAAAATAGATTTAAATTTATCAGGTGATTTCTGAATACCACAACTATCAATCACAAATCATAAATATGATAACTAATTTTGAAAAAATGACATTTCCCTTTTGTAATACTAAACCAGCGCCAGCCAACCTCCGGAAAACCTCATGAAGTCTGTCAACATGCTCCTTTTATTTCTTCCCGTCACCAAAAATATCATCTAAATATACTAGAACTCCGTCTAAACCAGCCAACAACGTTTCCATAATTCTTTGAAAAATGGCCGGAGCACTAGCTAGCCCAAAAACCAATCTAGTATATTTATATAACCCTTTATGAGTATTAATGGTGGTTAATAGCTGAGAATCCTCTGATAACTTCAGTTGGTTATAAGCAGAAGACAAGTCAAGTTTAGAAAATTGTTGACCACCCCTGAGCTTAGCGAACAATTCATCAATTCGAGGAAGCGGATATTTCTCGACCAATAAATGTTTATTCAAAGCCACCGAATAATCGGCACACAATCTTATCGACTTATTTTCTTTAAGCACGGGCACAATAGGGCTAGCATACTCAGAATATTGTATGGGAACTAATACACCTAACGCTACTAGCCTGTCGAGTTCTACTTCAACTCGTTCCCTAAGAGCGAACGGTAATTGACGAGCTTTACAAAAAACTGGCGTGGCGTCATTTTTTAATTTCAAATCAATCAAAGCCCCTTTAAAACAACCCAATTTATCAGAAAATAGGTCTGGGTACTTTGATGTAATAGATTCCCTAAAATTATCGATGTTACAAACATTCACAGGACACAATTCAAGTTTAAACCTCGAAATAAAATCTCTACCTAACAACAACGCACCCTGCCCTCTAACAACGTAAACAACTAAATATTCCGTCATTTTCCTATAAGAGAAAGGTAAACGCAACGTGCCTAGCGTCTCAATGTGTCCACCGTTATAACTGCGTAAAATTAAATTACTAGGTTTTAAATCAAAATTTAAAAACAGTTTTTTGTAAACACTTTCCGGTATTATAGTTACCGCGGAACCCGTATCTATTTCAAAAATTTAGTGAATTTTCGTTAATCACTACAGTTTCCTTCATGGGCTCGCCGGTAACTGTACGAATATTACAAACAATACGCTTACCGTTCACGTCATCGTCATCATCCTCACCACAATCGACAAAATATTGTTTAGCCTCTCGTTTCGGACACATTCTCCTTAAATGTCCTTTAAAACCACACCGCTTGCATTTGTGCTGCTTAAATCGACACGAGTCTTGCTGATGACCCGTGTATCCACAAACTGCACACGCATCAAACTCGGGTGGACTGCGCGGCACCGCGCCTCTTGCCGGCTGACCGCGCCGTCGGCCGCCGCTCCTCGCCGCTGCATCTGGACTCGACGACAGCTTAAGAACCTGCAGCGGAACGTGCATAGCATCGGGCGAGCTCGTCGCTCCCATTTGAGAGCCCAGACGAGCAGCGCGCACACTCTCAGCAGACTCCAGTGCTTTAATCAACGTCAAATCCTTCATATTAGTCGCAAAAAGTTTATCGCGCTCGGGCCCGTGCACCATTCCAAGTATAAAACGATCTCGCAGTAACTCGTTAAACTCCGTCGCGCTGAACTCGCAGTGCGCGGCCAAGCTGCGCACTCGAGCGGCCCACTCCGACATAGACTCGTTAACGTTTTGTACCGCACTATGGAATGTATATCGTTCCGCAAAGCCACACTTCTTACAACCAAAATGTTCATCAAGTAACAAAACAACTTTTGCATAGCCTAAAGTTCCGACCGTATCTGGTCGAGCCAGATCGCGCACCAGCTTATAAGTTGTTTCTGCAAAACTACTAAGCAAAATTGCTCTGCGTTTAGCACCGGACTTGTCCTGTTCATCGCCGAGATCGTTCGCAAAGAACCATTGTTCCAGTCGGTCCTTAAAAACTGACCACTCTTGAACTTCGTGATTAAACGTAGCTAGCGAACCAATCGAAGTATTGGCCATTTTTTTTCTGTTTTCACGCGTATAAACTGCTAAATTTAACTCGTCGCCACTGTTATTTCTCGGTAAATTAAGGAAATACAATAAAAGTCCGTGCGTACTTAATGACAGCTATCTTTAATTCCAAATTTCAAACATGACGCGGTCCGTAGACACGCAACTCTATCACATACAATAATGCCAACATAACAGTAACCTATAAATTCATTAAAGTGGAACAATCTAATCATCAAAATTAATAGGTACGAGTAAGTAATGCCAGTCACTCGGCTAAGTAGTGCTAAGAGTAATGTACCTACACAATAAAAAAGCATTTTTCAGGTGTTCCAAGTTTTCTACAGGTCCCGTATTCTGGACGTAGATGGAGTTGGCTCATTAAACTACGCGGTTACCCGCCTTTGTTCTCGGGATATATCGGGCTGGCTTCTTTATACCCCGGACTTTCTGAGCGTCGATGCTTTTATTTTTGTTTGATGCAATATGGGTTCAAGCTAGGGCGGGAAATGAACTGGTTTTTCAGTTTCATTCCAATGTGTAACTGTGAAAGTATTAGAAGTTAAAATTTTAGTTATTACGTCTCATTATACTTATTGCTTAGATCTTGGCCTAAAGAAATGTTAAGTGGTTGTTTCTGTAATATTTTCGTATTCCTTTGGTGGGTCATGTAAACGACATGTATCTTATTTTACTAATGCCATATGATATTTTTGCTAGGACCGTATGATACTTATTATACCTTTTTGCAATAGGACCATATGACATCTTATACATTTTTTCACTAGGACCGTATGATACCTCATACATCTTTTTCCTAGAACCATAATATGACACTTGTACTCTTTTTCACTAGATCTCTATGATACTTTAATTTATTTCATTAGAATTGTATGACACTTTTACCTCCTCTTTTCATTCGGACCGTATGATACTTATACCTTTTTTACTAGAAAAATTATCTTTCAAACCATTTTAACTCTCTTAATGATTTAATTAAGTTAGTACCTATACCGGCCTAATTTAATAAAGATCGGATGGTTGATAGTCAAGTTATCGTTGCGTGAATACAATGCTTCACGTTCCCCGTGATTTAAAACCTCGCTTCGCTCAGTCGATAAAAGCTACACCCAATGCTTATCGAGTCGGAATAACTGAACTAATGAAACAAGAGTGTATTTGTCGATATTCCCGCTCCACTCTATTTTCCTCAAAGGGTAGTGATTCATCAATAATATTTTCTTTGCTCTGTCAATAGAATTCTTTTTTGATCTGAAAATGTTTGTATAGGGTTCCCCGAGGAATAATTTGTTTATACGGTTTTTGTTTAAATATTAACTAAATCAGAAAAAATATATTATTATTGAAAGTACTGGAATATATTATTTTGAAGAAATATAATATTTAACCGCTAACAATAATTTGTTACACGCTTTTGATCGTTGTTTCTTTTATTTTTCAAGTTAAGTAATTATTTCATTTAATTAAGAAAAAACCTCTTGACTTGTTTTGTATTTTTGTTGAAATAAAGGCGTTGACTCCCACGTGTATAGTTTATTCCTACAGGAATCAGTTTCATTATAAAATTGAGATAATATATTTATTTTCCACACACTTCTTTATTATAGATCCTAATTCCTAATTTATTAATCAAATTTGATTTAATAATTATTACATGCGCGGTTATTACACATTGGAATAAAACAACTATAACGGATTTAATTATCGTAAGATCCGTAGTGATACGAATATGGGAAGTTTTTTTATTTTTCAATTCAAATCGTATTTCATAAGCCGTTTAGGCTCACAAAAATCGATAATTCATCTAAAATGGCGATATTAATAGAAAATTATATAGCAGTGACGTGAAGTGTGCTGCAGTTGTACTTACTTATAGATTCATTTCAAATAATTTAGTAAGAGCAAAGCTCGGTCTAGACTATACTAAAATAGCACAGTACCAAACTAAATTGAACATTTTCTAACCAGCAACTGTCAACTTAGAATAAATCTCTTCTTTTATCCAAAATCTAACTGAGACCCTCAGATATCAATGTCTACCGACGAAAGATTTATAGCCTATAGGTATCCAAAGTATAAGTCAAAAATAAATTTATTCTCAGATTTTGGTTCGTGTGAAGTCGGTAAGTCTACTTTGTGAAAAGTCAAAGGCCCATTTTACCTTTTCGTTACCTTTTTGGGACTCGATTGTGCGATTTCTCACACGCAACCCCACAGAAATAGTTGGTGACACACATTACTCATGGAACTACCATTTGCTAATGTAGGTATATGGGTAATATTACAGGCGTTTCTACCACCGTAAGGTCCATTACTCTGAATATTGAGGAAATGAGCTATACCTATCAAGTATGTTTTGATGCAACGACATCCGCTCGTATATGTTGTCAGAATTAATTGAGTTAAATCTTATTGTAACAATAGGCATTCCTTCAATATTTAGAGTTTTCTATAGGTTTAACTGTTTAAGTGCATTGTAAAAATGTGTTTATATAACGTTTTAGTTGGTTAGTTACAACTTTTCTTTTCAAATACGGGAAGGTATTTGCTTGTTGAATTTGTGACAAAAGTTTTTTAACAACTAAAAAAATGTAAGTAATAAGTACGTTAATTACGTTTTTTTAGCTTGAAAGTAAGTACCTAGTAAAAATATTTCTAAAATTTTATTTTAGTTTGCTGTAAAAAACCACACAATGCAAATTTTCAGATTTAACAGAATATATCAATATGAGAAAGTTTACACTGTAATTCATTGCGTTTGAACAGCGTTTTCATTGTAATTCATTACGTTTAAACAGAGCGGTTTTAGTAAAAATAAACGTTTCTACCTATAGGCGAATAGCTGTCGAGTTTCCATAGTATCACCGACAGTTTTCTCATAGGCCCCGATGAGTTACAGTCCACTTACCGGCTGAATACTGGAAAGAGCAAAGTTCCTAAGTTGCTCTATGGTAATATCATGGAGATTTATAATAATTTCCCCTCTTCTATCACATACGGCTTTTTGGTCCCCTAATGTAGCCAGAATTACGTAAGTTCTGTAAGGACAACTTAAGTGAAATGATAATCATCACAATTTAAAAACAGTCTTTATTATAACAATCTCTTGCCTTCGCGGTTATTACACATTGGAATGAAGATTTAACTCGCGTATTTTTATTTTATTTTATTTGCTGACGTTTCGGATTCTTATGTAATCGTAGCACGACTGAGCTAAAGTCTAACGCTAAAGTTAACTAAAATGAAATAAAAATACGCGAGTTAAATCCGTTAACAGCTGTTTCATGCCAGCAGTCTTTATTATTTTTCAGACACTCATACTGATATGTGGCACACTTAGATCCACAGGGAGCTGACTCAAAAAGTTATTTTTTTTAAAAAAATATTAATAAAAAAAATATTAATATGAACATGTCCATAAGGCACCAGAAATTATTAAGGATAGATAGACTTAGAACGTCTGTAGTCGGTTTAGCTTAGTCTTATATATTATCGTTGAAAGATAGCTTGCCAGTGTATGTCGGTATTACTACATAAAAGAGCTATTCTTCCCATCCCCACATGCCGTTATTAGCATTGCTAATGTGGCGGCATGTTGCGACGCTTGCTTGCGGTAACTGTGTATGTGATAATATAACACGAAAAGTATCAACTGAAAGACAAAGAAAATTAAAACACTTCGTCAAGCTTAGATGAAGGAAATCTATTTATATTTAAAAACTAGCCGGCTTCGGCGGATCCCTTTTTTATAGCATTTGTCATTTGGGAATAGTGTAGTTAGCTTTCCAACAGTGAAAGAATTTTTCAAATCAGTCCAGTAGTTTAGGAGCCTATTCAATCCAAACAAACAAACAAACTTTTCCTCTTTATTATATTAGTATAGATGTCACGCAGAAATGTAAATGATGCGAACGACTGCACAAAATAGGATGTTTCCTTTTTTTATGTTTGTTATTGTCAGGACAAAGTTCGAATAGAAAATTTAAAAGAAAATATGGCGGTTTAAAGTTTTCTGGGTCAGGTAGTTATGAATATAAAGATTTGTATTTTTATGTGTACCTATGTAATGTGTCCATTTCTAAATTTTTTTCACGATAGGAAAGCTACATTGCGCCCTGAGTAACAAAGGCTACAGAATAGTAAGTACATAATATTTATTTCCTTCTAATCTGGTAGGTAACCTACGGTAATACGATTTACTTATAAAATGAAGGATTATTCCTTCATTTTGGATTTGTGGAGAAAATATTAACCCTACAAGCATCTAAAGAAGACGTTATGTACAGAACTGCAAATGAATATGTACCTGAAATTAATTGACAAAATATGACACGAAAGCCTAAACGCAAATAAACATCTTCAGCGTTTGAGTTAAGTTTCATTTTCAAACAACATTCTATCCTGAACCAAACATTTGTCCGGAAGGTAATCTGTCTGTCACTCCGCGACAGAGTCAACACATCGTAAGACGTAAAGTCGGTGATTCTTCTTTGTAATTCTGATTGACGTTGTCTGATTAGCTAAATTCGACGTTGATCCCAAAGGCTTATGGTCTACAGTCGTGTGATTGATGTTCTAGCAACGAGTGGTGTTTGAATTTGTGGATTACGCACATGTTTTGGTAATTGAAACAGACTTTTGTACGGAGGTTTCCATTTTATTTTATTGTTCATTAACAATTTTAACGTGTCGAGTTTTTTTTTTTAAATATTGTCTAAATTGTATACTCGTTTCCAACTCGCAGCGTAGGTACTAACTTTGTGACGATTTAGAAGTGTATCCACAATGTTGGAATGAAACAACTATTAACGGATTTAACTCGCGTATTTTTATTTTATTTTATTAGCTGACGTTTCGGATTCTTTACAGTTTCCATAATCGTAGCACGACTGGGCTGACAATAGTCTAACGCTAAAGCTAAATAAAAATACGCGAGTTAAATCCGTTAATAGTTGTTTCATTCCAATGTGTAATAACCGCGAAGGCATCAGAAATTATTATGTATCCACAATGGTTTTTGTATACTAAATGGACCCTATTACTGAGACTGCTGTCTGCTGACCGTCCGTCTGTCACCAAGTTGTATCGCTTGATAGTATCTGACTCTAACTTCTCTAATATTATAATTAGTTTCGACACGATAGTTTTGAATGCCATAAACGACTCAACAATTCTACCGGCTCTCTTCCCCTTTTTCATACTGACGACTACCCAGATAAAAAACAGGTTTTCATTGTCACAACTAAGAAACTTGTATTTTTAAAGGTGAGGATTACAGAAATTGCTAAAGCCTCAGTTACGTAGGGCGCTGAAACGTTTGCGACTGTGATCAGTGGGGCTTAGTGTGGAAGTACGGTCTTTCCGTTTAAGTGTTCCTCTTAGAATTCTGTACCGTTCCTTAATGGGAACAGTTCGTTTACCGAGACAGTTTCTTCGACGTTTTTTTTAGGTACAATCAAAGGTACTGAAGTGTTTATATAAATGGCACTTAATGAAACTTTAAAGATTTGCATGTTCAAATAATAACGCCTAGGCTTTATATTGTTTTCTCATTTTCGTTTCGTAATCCAACGTAGCTTAAAACTTATTTCTCCTGAAATTTCATCTTAATTATCTTTAGTGGCATGTATTAAAGACACACGAAGAAACCAATTTTGCATTTTAAATATTAGAAATGTGCAGTACCTACCCAGTTTAAAGATAATACTCACATAATAATTTCTGATGCCTTCGCGGTTATTACACATTGGAATGAAACAATTGTTAACGGATTTAACTCGCGTATTTTTAATTTATTTTATTAGCTGACGTTTCGGATTCTTTAAAGTTTCCATAATCGTAGCACGACTGAGCTGACAATAGTCTAGTACTCTTTAGCGTTAGACTATTGTCAGCTCAGTCGTGCTACGATTATGGAAACTGTAAAGAATCCGAAACGTCAGCTAATAAAATAAAATAAAAATACGCGAGTTAAATCCGTTAACAGTTGTTTCATTCCAATGTGTAATGCTCACATATTAAACTTTTAATATATTTAAAAACGATTTCACGCACCGCTCTTCAATCTTTCCACGTTTTGAACACGATTTTGTATTCTCCAAGGACTAATCTGTCGATAGCTTGCACTGAGTTCACTTGCTTATAAAACGGTTATAGAATCATATATTTTTACTCTTTATAATCGCTGGTAATCAATTCAATGGATTTATAGTATTTGAATGCCATCATCGTGCTACGCGTACAGATTTTAAAGATTAAACTTTTAAATTATTAATTGACGATTGTACAGTATTACCAGATTATAATAATTATATTATACATTATTTTTATCAAAACTATTTAGTTATCACTATACGTAGATAAGTACTAAATAGTTATAACGGAATTAACTCACGTATTTTATTTCATTTAGGTATTGAGTTATTTGCGGAGGCATCAAAAATCGTTAGGAATATGACAATTCATAAGATATTATTATGATAATGATCATAATATTTTCTCATCATTAGCATGTGGTATACTTTTAACTTGTACATTCTGAAGTTAATTTCGTTCTTTCCCAATGATGAGCCACAGAAATAAAAAATATGCACTCTCATGTGAATTTTCACAGTGCAACGGTAATCGATACCACACTGCACCTTTATTGCAGTCGTCCGTGACTATTGCCCCCGCTGCACTTTCCATGATATGAATTTGTGATGAGCACGAATGAAAAATTCAGAAAGGCAATGAAGGCAAATTTTAATAATGGAATTAAAATTATTGTCGGAGTATTGTAACCCTTTTCTTCAGTTTTAATTGATTTTGGTTCTTATTTAAAAATTGGTGAAGTACATTTTGATAGTGATTTGGACAATCTTGGTCAGTGCAGAACGTTTTATCTTTACTTCTATACTAATATTATAAAGAGGAAAGGTTTGTCTGTTTGGATCGAATAGGCTCCAGAACGGCTGATTCGATTTCAAATATTCTTTCACTGTTGGGAACCTACACTATTCCCGAGTGACATAGGCTATAAAAAAAAGATAATCCGTGCGCAGCCGGGGCGGACAGCTAGTTCAATTATAAACAAAGTAATTGTTGTTAAAAACGATATTTTTTTAAATTTGGAAAAATAAAAGAGTTAGGTGCCTAATTTAACTATTTTAACCGGACGGCATGATTTGACCAGTTTATAGTTTAAGGTCGGAAAAATCTTACGTAACTTTTTTTTTATTTGATGACAGAGATGTCAACAGCATATCAAAGCCAATTAGAGATAACACCTCATACGTAACACTTGAATTTCTAGGTCCGAAATTCAATTAATACAAGGCCCAGATTCAATATCAGCAAATTTTCCATTGGACCATAAAGTGACGACACGCTGTCGGCCTATTTCGGCCTCTATAAGGAACTTTCGCCGCAAATGTGCTTTTCCTGTTACACCCAGTTTGATATTTCACCTATTTTACATTCGGGCAAGGTTGGCTGTAAACCCGAAGTTAAGGCATTGAAAGAACGCGTTTTATTTTTTAGAGTATAAGAGTTTTATGTTAAAAATAGCATACAGTAGATAGAATCACGAGAGAATGAAAGATATAGAAGATATTTCTTTCTTCCGTGAAGCATTATGGGTGAAAAGTAGTCTATGTACTTTTAAAAGGTACTTATAATGTTTTATTGATTACAATAAATGATTAATTCTTGTCTTAGTACTAAAAAATCATTATGATTACAATATATTCATTAAAATATGGGAGCTTAAAACCACACTCATTAATAATATTCCATCACCTTACAATTTATAATATCGACTATAAATTTCAATGTTCTAAGAAGATAACATTGATGACGGAAAATATACCAACATAGGTATAAATGTAATTACTATTTTCTCTTACTTTAGAGATTAAATTAGGCAGTATCTAGGTATGTTTGTAAATTATTTGTACACTAGCGGTCCCGGCAGACTCCGTCCTGCCCGGCAATCGATTTGACAGCTGTCATTGTTGCGTTGACATTCGTTACGTGCGTTTTTTAAAATATGCAAAAAAAATGTATATTTATCAATCTTTCTGAGAGATTTTCTTATTATTTCTTTCCGTAAGAACCTTGTACAGAGTATTAGAAAAGTACAAAAAAAAAACAGCCAAATCGGTCAAGCCGTTTTCAAGTTATGTCGTGACAACGGAAATCGGGTTTCATTTTTATATATTATTATATTATATATAGATTTACAGAAAATAAACACATGTACTTACCTAAACGACATTTTCAAGAACTACTACTTACCCAAATGAATAACTGTTGCTAAAGCGATAATTATCATAAAATACAATCAAAATTTTACAATACTAATTTATATGAATGGAAGTACAAAGTTAATAAATCAGGTGAAACGAACCAAACGTAACACCTGTCAGTTGTACGATTAGTAAAATCCGCGTCATTATGCCAGAGTGCCCCATTGATACTCGAATTCCCAGCGCACTTAAAATCTTATGTATTATTCAGTGAACTGCCTAATTTTCATAGTAACTGACATTCGAATGTGATCTTGATAATATACGAAAAAATATATGAAATTAAAGTCCAATTAAAAATATTTTTTTAATAATAATTTCTGATGACTTCGCGGTTATTATGAAATCTGAAAAGGCTCCCGAACGTCAGCCGATAAAATAAAATACGCGAGTTAAATCCGTTAAAGTTGTTTTATTCCAATATATTTATTCAATTTAGGCTTTTTCAAGCTCTTATGAAGGTCAGAAGAAGATACTGTTTCCGAAAAAACATCACTTGAGAATCAACGGCAAAAAACTCAATGAGTTTTTTTTTCTTAGGAAGTTCAAGGTACATAATTGCATACAAACTAAACAATAAAAAAATAAAAACATGAACGCTGGTATTTGCACTACATGGCAAGTACCAAATATAATATCTATAAAAATATTGTAAAGAGGAAAGGTTTGTTTGTTTGGATTGAATAAGCTCCAAAACGTCAGGAAACGATTTGAAAAATTCTTTCACTGTTGGGGACCTACACTATTCCCGAGGGACATAGGCTATAAACTAAAGAGATCCGTGCGAAGCCGGGGCGGACAGCTAGTTAAGGTATAAAAGGGTGAATTTAAGGTATATTTTTGCCAATGTAATATTCTGAATTTAAATATAACATCGCCTTAACGCGGCGCCTGTGTGCTACAGATTTGAATTACAAAGTCAGTGGTACCTTTTCACGGAACCTTTTGACGTCACAGCGATACTAGTGCGAGGGGTGACGGTGAAATGGATTACCTCACTTGAATAAAAAAAAGTATAATATTAAGTATTACACTATAGCGTTAGACTGTTATCAGTCTACGATTATGGAAACTGTACAGAATCTGAAACGTCAGCAAATAAAATAAAATAAAAAATACGCGAGTTAAATCCGTTAATAGTTGTTTCATTCCAATGTATAGTATTATTATTATTGTTATTATATTCGACGAACAATTCTTATATTGTAAACTTTTTTGGCTTAGTGTTCTTCTAATAGATCAAAAAGTTGATCAGTTTTAAATTATTCCGTGTATGGAGTAAAGTGTATTTTTTTTTTTTTATTTTATTAACTATAATATACCTATAGTGAGAGATAAGATAAACTACATCGAGTAACTGCTAAGATAAATTAATAATTTCGATTTCACGATTTAAAGCAGCATGGGTTATAGAGGCTAAGAAAGCACCTAACTGTCATAAACCTATACATACTTTTCAATATAACTATTAACTTGTGGGTCCGGTTAACTAAATAAAAAGTACTTGTGAAGCAATTAGAAAATTTATTGATTTATTAGAAAAATCGACGTGCTCCTTGTGTCGGAGCAGGATGGCGAGTGTTGCAAGTACAAGAATAGACTTAAAAATAATATTTTTTCTAGATTAGTATTTTGTTGTCTTAAACAATGACATGTACAGGTATACTAGCAGACATACATATATTTACAACACCAGCATAAAATTGATTATCAATTTCACTGACGACTAAAGTAATTCTTGATTTACAGCGATATTATATACACATTCAGTACCTATGTTGTTTGTCAAATGGGGTTCAGATTTTGCAGCGGTCTCCCCGACTAAGTACATCAACCGCTGGGATCTCGGAATATGAGGTTTGGTTTACAAAGTGGTTACCGCCTACTGCGCTTTGTGCGTCCATTTTTGGTTTTAATATCGCGACTGGGTCTTATTATGCCTGTTACTTTAAATTATTTGATTATTTAATGTGATATGTTTTTTTTACCGTCTTTTAATGAAGGAAAATTCTATTATTAAACTAATTCTAATTACAACTTAGAAAGGGCATACAAATACACGGTTCTAGTAAAAAATAGGTAGGTATTTACTTATAGGTAAGTGTAATGTCGAATACCATTTTTCGCTGGTACTGCGGGCACTTACACCCTTTTTACCTTTAGTACCTACCAGAATTCTAGTAAGTACCTACATAGGTAATATTATAAGCAAAAAAGATAAGATAAGATATTCCATGCAAGCAATGTCGCTTAGAGATGGGATCATAATTTTATTTTTGTCTTGATTATAAAATTTGCTTTACTTATGTCAATGTTCTATTAAATCTCTCACTATAAATAATACATGTATATTCTTTTCATATTTTCAAAATCGTTTTTCGTAATTGCCTTGCAATTTAAGACTCTTTTTACAGCAGACTTTCCACTTATACATTCCACTATGACAGTAATATTCTAGAATTACTTCTAACTCCCGAATGCGACATTAGGGGAGACTAGTCCAAAATGGTAAAGGTGACAAATTTAATTTTCTTTAAACCTGTATTAAATTGCAAAATTAAACTTTAGAAATTCTGTCGCAGCCAATTTGCCGCATGTTAAATATTAATAAACTTAAAAATCTATACGTATATAACTATATATTATAGGACACTTCTATTGTATATGATTTGTATGTTTAGTGTGTAAATTAAAATAGTATAATTGACTTAAAAAAAACCTTCTCAGCTATGATAGTATTTTTTACACGCTACTACCTATACGCATTTGACGAGTAACAGTATTTTTTTAATTATTTTCACTATACCTAATGTTAAATCTGTTTTAACGATCTCAATATGAGTGAATATATTTTGACATAATATTTTTTTTTATAATGTTATAATGTAATTTGTTCATATTATTTATTTCTTTATTTTTATTTTTGTTCTGACGATCTCAATATGAGTGAATATAATTTGACATAATAGTGTAATTATATTGTATGAATTTTGAGAAATAAATTAATCTAATCTAATCTAATCTATAAAATAATTTGAATGTATAATTGTAAATATACATAAATGCATATAAGACATTGACGATGACGACGAAGGCACAGATTTATTAAATTATAGGTAGGTACTTAATCCGAAACGTATTTAGAATTTTCAAATATCCCCGCTCTCCCCTATGTAAATACAGTTAGCTACAAACACGTTTGCGAATCTCGAATTTGCATTTTAAACTGTAAATTTCCAGATATATACTCAGATGCAAAGTGATTGAGAAAATGGCGTTTTTGATGATTTCGTCGTTGAGTCCATTTTGGAAATTGAAAACGGGCAATAATAATTTTGGAATGGAAATAGCTTTTTATCCATGCACGCTGGAGCTTACGTCATTATTGTGATTCATTGAAATTGAGCTGTTGAGAATCGACATACAATTTGATTGTTAGGGGGTACTTAAGACATCATGTATTTAATTATTTTGAAACGTATTGTTAAATTTAGCTTATAATTCCTAGAACCGAAATAACTCGTTACATTTCAACCAAAATAATTTAAATTTATACAACTCGTTACATTTTAATGAAAATAATTTCAATGAATATTGATTTAGTATGTTCAAGGTTTTAATAATCATCAGTTTATTAGGGTTCCGTGCCCAATTTCCGTCCGTATCTTATCTCATGATGTATGTCTGTGGCCACTATAACAAGAAATAAGTGCAGAATAACAGAAAAAAATATTTGAGGAGGATTCCATACACCACATATTTTTATGTCAACTTAAAGATAATGGTAAGGAACCCTTCGTGCACTAATCCGATTCACACTTTGCCGGGTTTCAACCAAGGCCTCAGAATTATTCCTAATCATCTGCACTGACAGTCATAAATAACATAACGAAAAAAAACTGAACTTAAGGAAACAAAGGTTATTGACATAACTACTATAACTACGAAAGCAAGAAGACCTATATAAACAATACACTATATAATAATACTTATTTTTATACAGCCTTATACATACCTAGTACATAGTCAGAAAACTCCAGCAATTTCTGCCGCCACTCCTACGTTACCGAAGTTAAAAAACAGTAACAAAAATGTAAGCACTCATTGCTAATTCGAAAGCAGAGTCGTATGGCCGCCACTTAAAATTGGCCGGCGTGCATAGCAAAGCCAAACAGGACGGTTCGCGGCTGACCCGCCGCTGTATTTGAATTTCTATCCAGAGACTTCTGTAAAGGAAAAGATTGGGGCGATTTGAAACGATTGACTTTAGTTATAAAAGGACTTTTTTGAAAACCTCTTTTTAAAGTGTTATTAGGTACTAGTAAGTCCATACTACAGTAAGTACATAGATAGGGATGTAATATATAAAATTTACGTGTCACGGTGTTTGCTGCCAAATTCCTCCAAAACGACAAATTTTGTATGCAACGGCCCATCCAAAAAAAACTGTTTTTTTTTTCTGTTTCATGATTTACTATTGAAAACTACTTAAAATTTCAAATTTTCATCCATATACGATCAACTCGTGTATGGCGGTACAAAGTTCACGGGGGCAGCTAGTTGGTATATATTATTATTATGCCGTATAGCCCTTGTCCGATTACACCTATGTTCGAACTTAAAATTCAATAAGGTGATCTGCTGCTTTTGCCA
The DNA here is from genome assembly GCA_038024825.1 of Polylopha cassiicola. NCBI lineage: Eukaryota > Metazoa > Arthropoda > Insecta > Lepidoptera > Tortricidae > Polylopha > Polylopha cassiicola. The sequence continues at coordinate 4,484,008 of CP149052.1, read as the reverse complement.
AAAAAAATTACGATCGACAATCACCTGACCCTAAAGTGATTTTTGATTCAGTTATGCAACGAATATGGGAAATGTAAAATTTTCGAAAGGTGAGCCACTGTAATAAAATACGCGAGTTAAAACCGTCATCGTGTTTTATTAAATTTTTTCTACTTTTTTTTTAAAAAACTAATCCTCGCCGCTGTCTCCTGTCCCTTCCAAATACATCAGCCTTTCCTTATTCCAACAACGGCTAACCGGTTACAGATCTCCTACATATATTCATCCTAAGTCCTTTTATCCGGCTGAATTTGTTTCGAAAGACTCTCATACGTAACTTAAGAGGTTTTTACTTTCCTCGAGGCTCGTAATACCCTGCTTTATTTTTGAATTGTTTTCTTTCTCTACACGATTTCAGTTATCGGATGGAACGTACATTTATCATTTTTGTGTTACCTTCTTACAATGAGATTGTGTTACGAGGGTGAAGTGGGGTAGATTGTACATACAATAAAATATGCGGAGTTAAGTAGAAAATATGCGCAAAGCATGGGTTTTTCATTTTATATTAATGTAAAAAAAAAATTTTTTTGGCATCGTATAGTCAACACTATTGTAAATTTGTAAAGGTGAAAAATTAATGAAGATTTTTGTGATGGAAATCTGTACTGACTAAGTGACTATGAATGCTATCTACGTAGTAGCTTTAGCGGGTGGTACATTACGCACACGAGATAACTCGTAAATAATAAATAAGGCGAAATAAAAGAAATCGTAAATAAAATCCTTTAAAAGACAGTTTTACGTATCACCCTATTTCAGTTTATTATAGATTTAGCGTGAAGACATCATAATTCACACTGACTCATTATTTGCACAAAATTTAGATCTCATATCGCGTGACATTTTATGTCAAGCCGAGTTATTTATGACGTCATAATACGCATGAAAACAGATACATTACCCCCTTCCCCCCTTTTGAGCAAACGAATAATAATGTGGGTGTTTTTTGATACTTAACACTAATGGCAGAAAAAACAGGGGTCGTGGAAGTCACATCAAGAATGGGAGTTTTTTTGTGATCATTACCTACTCGAACTACTGATTGTAAAACTTACCAGTTTTACAAAGATGACGTCATCATTTTCATATCCTACTTATCCTACTAATATTATAAATGCGAAAGTAACTCTGTCTGTCTGTCTGTCTGTCAGTTACGCTTTCACGCTTTAACTACTGGACCGATTTAAATGAAATTTGGTACAAAGAAAGTCTGGAGCCTGAGAAAGGACATAGGCTACTTTTTAACCGACTGCAAAAAAGGAGGATTTTCACGCGGACGAAGTCGCGGGCAGAAGCTAGTCAATCTATATACGTCAACTCCAACAACCTTTATCTGACCATCGGATGACCTTTTATCGACCTACCTACGCTGCGTTATCCAGTTTGCAGTAGCTATTGCTACTTCTAACACCCTACGGGTTATATTGACCTTCTGTGGCTTTCGATTATAAAAGGAAACTGCGTGGAAAAGGCTATGCTTTTCCATTTAGCGAGCTCGTTTAAGGATTCTGCCCACTACACCGTATCATACCATGACCGTGCTATGAACGTATCAAGCACGGAAGGTAATACGTAAGGCGGTACGAGTCGGTGACGTGGTTAATATTACCTTTCGTCTTAAGACACTGCTGGTGTGAGAACGTCACTACGGTGCAGGAACAACACTATTATTCAATTTTTCCCGCTCTCTCTTGCGTCTATGCTTAGATCTTATTTTGTTAATATTAATAAATTGGTAAGTACAAAAGTGGATTTAGAATGAGAAACTATCGCTAAAGAACTAACTTTTAAAGTTTGAAAGCACCTTAAAGAATATTAACGTGTGAAACTAGTACTTATTGGAAAACAATGAACCTGTCTAAGTCAAATAATTAAAGCGTCACGCCATAAATCACGTAAAGAAATCTCCAGAAAAATAATCCAATTACAAAGCAGCAGTAAAATTAGTTAACATTTCTTGGTAATTACACCATTTTCCTCGTTCGTACCTAACAATTCCTTCAAAGCCTCGCGAAATAAATTAAGGCTAATGCAATCTGGAAGATACGGAATGTTCAGCTTTTATTTGAAAATTGACTTGGACGTCTTTACACGTTTTTCCTTTAAATTAATTAGAATACCTAATTACTTTTAAATTTCTTACTGGAACTCTATATTTACTCTGAGGTCCTAGGGAAATAGGGTACAAATATAATACTTAGTGTGAAGTATTATATTTGTACATTGTTGTTGTATATTTGTAGTTTTTACTAGAACCGCATGACACTTTAACTTTTTTGCACTATACGTACCTTTATGATACATAGATATTTATGTTTCTTATAAAACACAGTCTTAATCCATACATACATCATAGTAACAAAAGAAAATATATACACATATTAAAAATTAAAATTATACAAAATTAAATGAATTCCTAATACTCTTTGATCTTAAAGCGATCTATGTCTAAAATAGGCCAAATCTCATTTGTATTTAGACCTAAGTGCTTCCAAAATTAATTAGGCAGCTAATAACCAATTCCTGTTATCGATATTTTATGATGATTGATTAACGGTTCAATGAATACTGAAAAAAAAAACATTTTTTTCCGAGCCAGTTAAATTACGCCAATAAGTCTAAGGCAAAAATAAATTCCCAAATTAGAAGCAGAAAAATCTACACATAAAACAACTAGGTTGTGTAGACTAAATTATACAGACAGTCAATACAACTGGATCTAGAAACTTGAAATTTTGTATAGCTGTCTCATAATAATATGACCTATCTATATGTGCAAGATTTTTGAAAATTCATCCCATTATGGAGTAAAAAATTCTATAACTTTTAATTCCTCCCATATTGTCACTTTGAGATAATGATTAGAAATTTATCTCTCAAGGAAGTGAGAAGGGGTAAAAAGCCGAAATCTAACGTGTATCTTGTGTGTAAATCATATACAATCCAACAAAACAATATATTTTCACTTGTTTTGCTAGAATCACACGTCTTCCAACAACCATCGTTAGCTACAAAAAAACATTCAATCCAGATTTATCCGGCTCCGTAAACACACGACTGTACGGAACGAGCCAATCAGCAGGCAGTCATAGCAAATATTATCAGAGACAAGGTGACGGTAAAAGGCAGTCGAGATTGATTTTTGTAATTTAGAACGTGTTGATTTTGTTAACTTCGGAAGGATACTCGTTTAAAGGAAAATTGTTTCCTTGGCTTTGAATGTTTGTGTATTTATACTGAAGGTATTTTAGCGATTTTAGTCACAAAATTGACGTGTTAATTAAATCGTTATTTTATTTAGATAGTTAACATGTTATAATGTATTAAGAAAAGATTGAAACGTCAATAGGACCTTAGCTAAATAAAGTGACGTCAAAATAAATTGTATGGAGTTGACGCAAACTAACGAAAAGTCACATGAGGGCTTAGACAAGGTGCTAACGTTCAACGTTAACGTTGAAATTGAATTGTCACCAAAATGTATGGGATTTGACATCCGCGAACGACTGTCACCTACTTCACAAACGTTCGCGGATGTCAAATCCCATACATTTTGGTCGTTTTGTTTAACGTTAACGTTGACCGTTGGCACCTTGTCTAGGCTCCATTGTCAAATTTCAAACACTTATCGAATTTAATACTTTTCCATATTATTACTAAAGAAATGCATATTTTAAAATAATTAGGTTTTCATCTTAAACATTGCAATCGCTATTTCACTTATGTATCAAATAGTAGACAACTTCTCTCAAATAAAGCTTAACTAACTTTATTTATCGAAGTATAAACGAACCGTTTACAATTTAGCATTAAATAAACAACTTTATGATAACCCAAATTGAAAACTCCTTGAAATCTTTTAAACGAAATTGCGAGTTAAAAACTGTTCCAGAACGAAAATACATTGTTGAAATAAAGTTTTTCCCCGAACAAGAACTTCAAAGGGCGTCTCTTTTAACTTCTAGGGCTGCTGACTAAAAATATCTTATGCCATTTTATTAATTTCCGTACTTAATATACCTAGTTGACAACAAGTTAAATTAGGTTAAAGGTTAGTCTTTTAGTATCAACAATCACTTTTATAAGAAATTAATTAATAAATTACTAACCTCAATCTCGTTTTTTCACCTAACATAAATAGGTATATATATATAAATCATGGTTCATTTTCAATATAAATCTGTTACAGTTATTTTATTTTATTTATATTCTTTTAGTATTTATTTGACAATATCTGTGACATTATCAATTTTTGGACCTATGGAAACCTTTTACATTTCCATAGAATTTACAATACCTATATAATTTTAACTCACTTGCTAGATATTATTTTTTGACTCCTAAAGACCTGTACATCTTAAGGTATATATATATATATATCTTTTTGTATAATAATTTTATTTTATTAATAACCTCTGGAAACCTATACATTTTCAGTATTTTTAAATTTAGTTCTAAGATGTGTAAAACAAGTTTTACCTAACTGTACTAACATTCATAAGGGAAAGCCTAAATTGAATAAACATATTTTTGATTTGATTTGATTTGATTTGGTTATTTTTAGAGTACAGAGTCTCTGTTGATTTTTCTAAATAAGTTTCTGCAACCCTAAATATTCTGTAACGTTTCCTGTACTCTCGTTTCTAAACGTGTGCTATGCGGGTACATTTTTTTCTTTTGTTTTAATGAAAGCACGTGAGTTCCTAGTTAAAATTCTGTGTTTAATTTCTACTTTTTCTAATTTGCTCAAACCTGTAATTCAGAAATTTTACGAATTTCGCGACGAAATGATTAAACATTTTTATTATTGTTTTTGAGTTTTTAATTTGTTATACTCTTCTGGATTACGATCTCCCAACATTTTTATAAGGATAACAAATACTCGCACTAATAATATTATTGTCATTAGAAGTAAGTGGATACTACTCACTAACTTTTCAAGTCACATTAAGTAATAACCATCTCCATATAGTCTGAAAATCATTCTCAAATATTTAGGTATTAAAAGTCCGGACATTCTATAAAATAAATCAGAAACCAGGCAAGTAGGAACCGCTGGTGGTTGAAACGCTATTACAACTAGGTACCCTTATTATGTCTCAAGTTAAACACAAACAAACAGAAAAAGAACATTTTCAGTTTCCAGGATTCCATTCTATAATCAGGTGTACCTAATAAAAGAGTTAAAAAGTGGTTTTCCACTTAGATTGTATATTTTTTGTACACACCGCTCTAGACGATTGGCTCGTTAGCCGGCAAATGTCTTGGGAGTTCAAACGTGAATTTTCTCTGCACTTTATAAATGAACTTATTAAAATCCTGCAACTTGGCTCGCATAAATTCCTTGATCCCATTTTTGAGTCTGCAACATTTTATTACATTCGACATAATATTTTTTTTAAATATTCTCCACACCACACCTAGCATGTTCTCTCAGTCTGCATTAAACCTGCGTGATTATTTATGTCTGGAGCTTTTGTAAGATTCTTTTTAGTATAAATAGTACTTACAAAACATTTTTGAAAAATGATTACCGAAGTCGCTATTTAAGAGAGACTCATTATATTCTAATAATAGTAGTTCTAGGCCCTTAGACAAGTAAAAATCTATAATAGCGAAAGGACAAAACTAATACAAAATTGTATGGACTTGACATAGCACAACAAAGTCATGTAGTAGTTCATTTACGAACAATTTATATCGGCGCCCGGTTGTCATTTGCTTTTGTACCTTGCTCTAACATACAAATACTTCTCGGATAGATTACACCATCAATTAGTTTATTTATTAGTCTCACTATCATCCGTAAATTCCGTAGTTTATAAACACCAAAATCTTCTCCTTTCAACAACAAAGTCAGATATAAAGCCATCTTGCTATAATATTATGACATGAGACTTAGAAGTAATCCGCAAATATTACGTGCCTCGCAAGAAGGTCAAAGAATTTGCCTTAATTAGTATGCCTAAATAGCTGTTGTTAAGTATTAAATATACCGTGTACACACGGGCGCTTGTTTTAAGCTAGGAAACACCGTCTTTGTAAGCACTTGTAATATAACAATAGCTTAGGTATGTCTCAGTATGGAGCTTGGTTTGAACAAGTAAATAGTTTCCAGAATTTTCTGCTTACTTGCCTTTGACGTTGAATATTTTTCTTCGTATTTAGAACGATTAAGTATATTTTTGATTGTTGGATTTAACAATGTCAATCAATATAATGTGAGCACGGAGTCTTTATATTATATACAAGCTGTCCGCCCCGGATTCGCATGTCACTCGGGAATAGTGTAGCTTCCCAACAGTGAAAGAATTTTGAAATTATATAATCTCATTGTTCTTTGTATTTCCGATCTCGATATATTATTACGTGCATATATTGACATGTGATTACTAAGAAATAAACGAATGTACAGTTTAGAGTTTGCGTAAGATGGCTGGCAGGAGCTGGATGCAAGCAGCCCAAGATAGAGCAAAGTGGCGTGCAATTGGAGAGGCCTATGTCCAGCAGTGGACTGCGATGGGCTGATGATGATGATGATGATGAAACGAATGTAATCTAATTTAATCAATGTTACTAAATCTTTGTTTTTGTCGACAGAACTACCTCCTGATAAGCCGAGTATCAAGGCGGAGAAGGGGTGGTACGCGTCAGGAGATTCGTTACGAGCACAATGCTCGTCACCTCCCGCGGACCCGCCTGCAAATCTCACTTGGCTACTAAATGGAAGAGACGTAAGTATATAATTTAATCAATAAATGCATATAAAAATAATCCCTATTTCCCTCGGTCACGGCACGGCGCAGCTCAATTTAACTAAGTAACAATTTTTTTGTTGTGTTTTTTACGATCAACGGAAGGTTCTCGTGCAAGAAAAAATAAAAAAATGCACTAAAACTTAGAAAGTTACGAAAATATTAACAAAGTACATCTCGCGCTGTTATTATTGCATTATACACTAGCGGTTCGCCCCGGATTCGCGCGGATCCGTTTTTTTTAAATATTCTATAGGTAGCCTATGTTACTCAGGGTGAACGTAGCTTCCCAAAAGTGAAAGAATTTTTCAAATCGGTGTAGCTGTTTTGGAGCTTATTCAATCCAAAAAAACAAACAAACCTTTCCTCTTTATTATAATATAAGTACAGACACGTGGATACCATTCGAATCGACTTTTACTTGAGATTTAAGTTTAGCAATCGTCTTTATTACTTTTAGTCTATCAAAATATAATAGACGTGTAGTTTATTTTTCAGTAAACGTTTTTTCATTTCAATTGTAAATTAAGACTCTATAAATATGTAAAACAACGTAACCGTAGCATATTACACGATTTTATTGAATCGATTGCTTACATTTGTTTCAGTATTCAGTCCCATTTTCCTGGAACTTGTTTTATTCAGTACTTTTACAGCAGAAAAGTGAATTTAATAAAATGCGACGGGTTTTTCACCATTTCCTCTGAATACTCTCGTTCATGTTTGAACAAATTGAATTGAACTGAACTGAACAAACGAGAGTGCATGAAAAGTTTTTACGAAAAAAAAATATAATGTTGTATAAATGGTTTATTCTCCATATAGGCGGAATTTTATTAATAAATTAAATATTTATAAAAAAAAATGCATTATAGATTATACTCGTGCGTACATTGTAAAGGATAACAAAAACTGTATCACAGTGTCTGTGCAAAAAAAAACATATTATTATATTATATAAAATTACGCTTCTTCGTTAGAAGTATGGGTATCCGTATAAGGTCGTGACGACCTGGTGAAGGTCTCTAAAATCCGCTGGATGAGGGCGACATGGTGCTGGTCACCTGGTCTTTGAACTCATTGACTTTTGACTACAAGAAAACTTCTTTCGGTTAAAGCAAAAAGCTAAAATAGTATTAAAAGCACTTACCCGTTAGAAAATATTGATATTAGTAGTACCAATTTTTAAACAATAATAAAACTAAAATATTAGGTATATATGATACATGGTTTGTTCAACCAGGGCGCTTACAAACTGTTATTTCCTTAAAATACGATTTATTGCAAACTCAATCGTGAGCTAAGCTTGTTTTCGCAGGTTGAGTATAAAGTTTCAACTGTAAACTACCAACCGAAGATTTGTAAACAGAAGAGAAAATAGTACTTCAATATTTTTTATTTGCCTATTTTATAATAAAAAGTCAGTTCGAAATAAAATATGGTAGGTATGCATGATGAAAAATCACTTAGTGTTAGACTGTGTCAGCTCAATCGGCTACGAATATAATTAAAGTTTTTAAAAATAAACGATTAAAATAAAATACGCGAGCTCCTTCATTCCAATGACAAACAAATTAAATAGATCTTTTTATATAATCGTATTTTATATTTAATACTATTTTCCGTCCTCCGGCCAGAAAGCGCCAACTTTGTGGCCGCTGCGCTAAACGAAATTTCCGCTTTCTGGCTTCGTCGAACAGAAAAATAGTATACTGACCTCGGCCAGTAAAATAAAAAGCCTCAGATCACATTTTTGTCAACCTCGGCTTCGCCTCGGACGACAATTACATGTGTTCTGAAACATTTTTTATTTTACTGGCCTTGGTGCGTAATGTACTATTATCATTAAATTTACTGGAATCTTAAACGGCCCAAGAGCAATAAAAACCTTTTACCAGCATTGTGGTTAAAACCGAAGGATTAAGGCTACACGTAAATAAACCTTTTTTTCTCTTTTCACCGTTTGTTTGACCGGATAATCCGCAGTCGATTGTTTTAATTCAGTTTTTTATAGTCTGCTCTTTATTTAAAGGAAAACCGGGAAGTTAATTAAATACCGGATTCATCTTAATAAGGAGAATAATTCATATTAATTTCTGATGCTTTTGCGATTTTAATTGGAATACTTTACCTATATGGAACTTTACTCGTGTATATTATTTTCCATTTCCCATATTCGTAGCCGACTGACGATGGTCTAAGTAATGGATCGTCTAACACGGACATTGGATAGGTATATTTATCTACTTTTCTTTCAGGATTTTTTCTCGTTTTTAACGAGAAGGAACAAAGCCGCCCATTCACTTATTTTACGTTGGTGTCAAATTCACAATGAATAAATATTGGATACTAGCTGTGCCCGCGAATTCGTCCGCGTGGAATAGTTATTTTTCATATAATCATTTTCCCCGTTTTTTTACAAATTTTTCACTGTTTCTTCGCTCCTTTTGGTCGCAGCGTGATTTTATATAGCCTAAAACCTTCCTCGAAAAATGGTCTATCCAATAAAAAAGATTTATTTAATTCGAACCAGTAGTTCCTGAGATGAGCGCGTTCAAGCAAACAAACTCTTCAGCTTTATAATATTACTATAGATGAAAATGAAGTCTATAAATATCTAATTTAACAAGAATATTGGTTATTGAGAAAGCGTAACTTTAGTGAGTTAAGGTGTTTGGACACTTTAAATGATAATTTTGTTTTTATGTTAACACAGTGTCAAAACAAAAATTTTAAAATTGAATAATAAATGTTTTTTAAGTGCTGAATTTTTGATTGCAAAAAATTGTAAGTAAGCGCTATTAGTTTTATTAGTAAATGTATATTTATAGGGAATCTAATGTTATATTTAGTCATTTATATATTTCTAAAAAGAGTAAAGTGAAAAATAATACCTATGACTTAAGGTTTGTGGAGGTTGTTATATATATTTTGAAGTAGGTAGCATCCGCCATGTTGTTTGAAATTAAAAGATACTAATTTTAATATAAAACAACGTGTTGACGTATGGACTCAAATTCATTTTTATTCCATGCACAATAAAATGAAATCTTACCTCGAAGGCATCAAAAATTATCATTCTTACAAGTCAACTAATAAGTTTAATGCCAAATTAAAAGACTCCAAAAGGTAAGCAATTCAGATTTCGCATTTCAAACTTATTTCAACAGTTCCATTCAATTTTATCTAGTCTCATAATAAATTCCGTCCCGGGATGCAGTAGTCGTGTATGAGAAATTTATTCCCGCCACATCCGTGCCTTTGTGTTGCTAATTCTATTCTTTTCTTTTCAATTGTCATTGACCTTACGAAATGTCGTTATAATATTCAGCGAGGTCGTCGTGAAAATCGTGAAAGTCGTGGTCGTTGGGAATGGGAACGAACATAGAGGTAGAACGTAATATAGACAACCTTTAGTGAGCACGCCAGAGACAAGCTATTTTTGCAAGCCAGAGACAAGCTTTTTTTTTAAACTATGGTAGCCGCATAATGTAAAGCCAATGTAATGCTGCTATTCATGAATGTACTTAAGAATTGCAACTGCTATTTAAATTGTTATCACCTTAATTTAGTAGCATAAAAAAGTTTCCGAGTCACGTATGCTCACAAAAACACATTTTGATTCGATTAGAAAAGTTATAAGTCCGTTTATTTTTTCTTATTTCGTTTGAATTAGTTTAAGCATGCCCATATCTATATGATCCTAAATCTATGGGACGTGTGGGCATAGACTTAAATGACACTAGACATGATCAAGTAATAATTGTTACCAGATTTGAAATATAGGTACATAGTAATATTATTATGTATTTCGGCTTCAGAAATTGGAAGTTATGTGCGTAGGTACATACATTTTTATATATTACTAGCTGTCCGCCCCGGCTTCGCACGGATCCCTTTTTTTATAGCCTTTGTCACTCGGGAATAGTGTCGCTTCTCAACAGTGATAGATTTTTTCAAATCGTCCAGTCGTTTTGGAGCCAATTCAATACAAACAAACAAACCTGTCCTCTTTATAATATTGGTATAGAAGTATAGATTATAGACTGTACGAGTAGGTATTAAATTGTAACGCGTGGTATATCTAGGCATTGCTTAGTCTTCGTGCGTTGCTTTTATGGCACGTTCGAGAACCATATCCAAGCTTATGATGGGAAAAAATATCCTTGATTCTTTTATTGCGGGTATTGCCGTAATGCTAGCGGTTCTGCGACGAAACTCGTAATCAAATGCGGCCCCGTCTCCCAGTTTGACTATTAACGCTCGACTGGAATTTGTGAATTCTTGAGGAAAACCTGCCCGTTTTGTTATAAAAAAGTTAAATTTGATACGGGTGTTTCATTACGGAATATCTCGAAGTCAATGAACTTTCACGGGGATTTAATTAAGCAAGTGTTCTTGGAATTGAATGAAATGTTTTCTTTTGTAATAAATACGCTTATTAAAAAATGTTTACTTGATTTTTTATTCTAAATCATTATGAGGTTTGAAATAAAATTGTCTACAGTTCAACAAACCTTTGTAAGCATATTTTACGTATGTACCTACTGCGGTGTTTGTTGCCAATTTATATTTTTTTCTAAATTTAGTGTGTACGTCTGAGAAACGGCCAACATCGATTTTTCATACCCCTCAATGTAAAGAATGGTTTAACCCATTTTTTTCTAATAAGTTTCTTTGTATAAGAAATAATAATATGTTAAGATAAAATAAAGGTCACAAACTACTTTTGTTGCTGCGAAACTTGCTTAAAGATACAGTAAATCTTTAAATCTCAACTCTCATGTTACACAAATACATTTTCTTTTATGCATTGCCCTTTACAAAGATGGATACCGTTTTAAAATTCTAAGTATCGAAAAGGCAATACGTACGTCGTGTATCGACAATTATGGCTTTAAGAGCCTTTAGAAAAAACGATTTGTCGTTAGAAATAATGTTTCTGCGCCTTTTCGAGATGAAGAAATTATGTAAAATGATACTCTTTAGACCGTAGACGTAATGGCAAATGGATTTTCGTCCCTTTTCCCTATTCTATTAACCGTTACATATGGTTGTAGGTAGTAAGGGTTGTAAAAAAATAAACACAATGAAACATACCTACATATATACAATGGTATAAACTAAGTAGGTACTTTTATGTATGTTTATGTTAGGTATGTAGCTATGATCGGTAATCGAGTTCTAGCTTAGTACAAACACTGATAGGTATATCTTGATCGACTGAGAGTATGAGAGCTGTAATGTTTTCGAAACGTCACCATAACAAATAAAATACGGGAGTGCATCCTTTATCGTTTCACTAGTATAGTAGTGTATAGTAGTAGTATGTAATCCAACACGCGTTTGGCCGCCTATACCCAACCCTTTTCCTTTAGCCTTACTTATTATAAGGCAATAAACCTTATAATGAGTACCTTGGGCCTAAAGAAGTAAGATTACCAAAAACAAATACGTCTTACCCATTTACTTTCAAAAATCTTTGAAGCAGTATGTATTGTTTTATTTAATATATTATGTATGTAATGCTATATTACGCAAAACTAAACAAAGTACAGTCGAACTCGAGTACGTGACGGCGTCACGCTGTCATCACGCCATGTTTTGCAGGGTTGTCAAACACTATTTCGGAGTGAAACAAAAAAAATAAAATCCAAAAACTCTTTACAGGTCACCATTGCAATTACCTTTACATAATATTGATTACAAACAAAATTACCTATAGTAGTTAGAAGTAGTACCTATAGGCGGGTACAGCATTTTGACTTAGGTGACGTACATGTTTACTGAAAAGTTATACCTATCAAGAATTATCATATTATTATCGGTGACATTTTAACATTAAGTCCTATATTAGCTTACATACTGTACAGTTTAAACCTTTTTAAAACTAAATATTAAAAACGAGTGCCTAATCTGTATGAATTTCACACATCAAACGTCGTTTGACATCTGTCAACATCGGTTTATGATAAAATAACGCAAATACATTTTTAGTTTACTGTTTCAGCCTGAATCGCAAATGTTTATTTTTACGTAAAAAATCTACACCCACGCCTGTTTCGTTTCTTTTTTGCTGTATGGACTCACTACAAAGGGGCGTGAATGTTAAAAAATGGCTAACACAATGTGCAAATTGGGCTTAGTGGAAAAAAATAAACAAATAATTTCAACGATGAATATTTTTATAACTGCATCAAATTATTTCGCTATTAAAAAACTAAAACAAGTAGTAAATATTGCAACACAACATAGTTTATTTTTAAATATTGCAACCCGTTGACTGTAACGGCTTTTGTTCCAGGTCAAGAATAAATAAATAAAAACAAAACGGCTTTTTATACCTATGTCTATGATTCATTTTCTTGTAATACAGTTTGATTCATTGCGAAATTATGTGCGCTATTATTTCCCTCTGAAGACCTAAAACTAGTGCAAACAGTCTAAATCATTCAGTAAATACACTTCTCCAATTTTATTTTGTGTAAGATTATAATTTGCAAGCATAAGGTTTCGTAGAATTATTTTATAAGTTAGGTAAGTATATTAATTTTGTGCCAAAAATCTACAGCAAATTAAGCAAGTGGTTGTACTAAACAATATTTTGCTTGGAATGAAACAACTATTAACGGATTTAACTCGCGTATTTTTAAAATACGCGAGTTAAATCCGTTAATAGTTGTTTCATTCCAATGTGTAATAACCGCGAAGGCATCAGAAATTATTAATATTTTGCTTATCGACATTGCCAACCCTACACCGCGTGAAGCAACGTGACAAGTCACCCGTCGCCCAACATCTGTCAACACCAGTTTACGATAAAATAACTCGAGTGTTTTCTAGTTTAGCGGTGACATGAGGACCAAAGCAAATGAAAGTGGGGCGATGCTTTTTGCTACACGACTTTTAGTTGAATAGTTCTATTAGATTGTTTGTGAGGTAGATATTAAATTACAGTTAGACCAGGTAGTGCACCTTTGATTATGTTTAGCGATGTAGCAATGAGCAGAGCGCTATTTATCGATACTTTGCAATAGATACGCGTGCACTTAAAAACCTAACACGTTATAAAATAGTAAATCTCTTTGGGTAAACTTTTTTACACATCTGTGAAATAGACAGAAATCGGTTAAATTCAGTCTTTAGAAAACAATAATTATAACAAGAGATTTAACTCGCGTATTTGATTCTATTGGCTGACTTTTCAAAAAAAAAATACACCTTTTTTGTCGCGATAGCCTAACACTCGTTCACTTCAAAGCCTTTATTTAAAGCGTTTCTTTCTGCATCCTACGTCGCTAACACACTTTAATACCAAAATTAACACAAATTTTATATTATAAGAAATATACATAAGTACCTATTACATTTATGTAAAAAAATTTAACACTTAAAAACAAATATACGAAAACAAAACTGGGTGTGTTTTGTTTCTCGATCATTAAACAATCAATTTCCGCGATCGTCACTGTCATTATCCGATATCGATATCGATATCGATGTCGATATTTATTGCTTCCTTCCCTACGGGTATCGGCGAGAGCGATGGAGGCGCTCTATCACTGGACGACTCTATCGGGTAACTAAGTGTCGAATAGAATCGGTAGAGTTTGTCACTGTCGACGATGGTGACTGTCTGCCAATTAATTTCAGTTATATCTTGTATCGGGTGTTTTATTAAGTATTTGTTGAGTTGATTAAGCTCTTTTTGAGGTATGCTTTGGAGAAATGATCGGAATGGCGATTTGGGAAGAATTGATGCTTATTATTTAGAGAACTGCCTTTACTGAATATTAAACTCAATAGACATTTTATGGCTCCCAATTGACTGCAGTTTTATTACAATACTAGATGACCCAACGAACTTCGTGCCGTGTTTTTTTTTTTTTTTTTAATAGGAGTTGCTCGATTCTAAGACCTACAGGATATGCTAAATTCATAGAAATCGTTTAGCCGTTTTGGAGAAGTTGGGGAATAAACACTGCGACATGAAAATTTTATAAATAGCTGGCAATAGTACTACACTTTAACGAAAAACTATCATCAGCTTAATCTTTCTACAAATATGGTAACTGTAAAGTTTTCGGAACGTCAGCCCTCAACTCAACTCTCTGCAAAGTTGTCAAATTTGTTTCTTTCTTGTATTTAATTTAAAGAGGACAAACTGGAGTTTTAATTTCCCTGCTCCGCCTGAAACGAACTGCAGGAAAAATAAAAAGATATTTTCAATTACATTTTTATATTTTCAACATTGTTCGATCAGATTTCCGGTTCCGAAAACACTTGATTTAACATTACTTTTCCTTATTATTAGAATTTTTCCTGCTTTTCAATTTATTACATTGTTTTATACAATTCTGTCTCCTTGCTTCCGTTTCGTTTTACATTATTTTTTGTTTTACCGAAATTCCGGGGTCGTAGTGATTAGGTATACTTCTAGAACAGTCGTGTCAGATACTGTCACTTTACATAATTATAATATAATGTAGTTCCACCATGGCCCTAATGAGAAAGGCCATAAGTATAAAAGTGTATGACTAGGAATTACACCCTTTTTCTCTAGACCCCCAGAATCGCTACCTACTTAATTTTCTCGTTCATGAAACTGACATAATGATTGATGGGAACCAATTTCTTTCCAAGAAGCTTTGACATGTGTGTCAAATAAATATTCGGGCTTATTCGATCGATAAGATATTCAAATATGAGTAAATAAACACATTTCTAGTGGAGTCATTGAAGCATTATGGGTCCGATTTTTTTTACTGTGAACCGAATTGCATACAATTTTGGAATTAGGTTCATCTTACCCTTAAGTTCAAAAGTGAAAATGATTTGAACTCCGCTACCACCCGGGGGGTGATTGCCACCCCTTCTCGGGGGTGAATTATTTTTTTTTCAAAATAACCTCGGATATCGATAGAAGGCCTAATTTTAAGGAAAAAATCGTCTATAAAGTTTTACAAAAAATCCAATACTTTTCAAGTTATTTGCAATTGAAAATTCGCAATTTTTTCACCTTTTTCATCGGTTTTTTGCAAAAATCTCCAAAAATATACGTTTTATCGAAAATTTTATAAAGAACAAAATTGTAGCAGGCAAAACAATGAACAATTTGGTTTTTTATACAGTATTCTAAGTGCAATATTAAGCTATAAATTAAAGATCAAAGCCGTTTTTTATGTTGCCTGAAATTTAATCGATGTGGTCAATGCCATCTAGCGGCGAGCAGATACATTTTATGCATTCTAATACAAAAGGGTTTTGTAGTGCTTGAAATAAGCTTTAAAATGAGCACTATTAAAAGTCTTTTGCACGTAAAATAAGAGAGCTGTATTGCAAATAAGGGGAACAACTAATGTTTTTTCTTTAAAATCAATGGGTTTCATAAGTGCCATTTCCACCATAATTAAAATTAATCGTATTCCGCCTAGAATTAACTTCATTATGAAGAGTTTGATAGATAGTATCAGTTTGGCTGCTTCAGGACACATATTTTTCAAAAAACTCACGATTAACTAAAAAAACAAAATTTCAAATTTTTAAAAATCCCACGTTTATTTCATAATATTTCAAGAATGACGACAGATAAGAATAAAAGTGTATAAATAAAAAATGTAGGTATTTTTCTGACAAACAATTTGGTTTTTTTGTTTTTTCTGACAAACAAAAATTGACGGAAATGTGATTGTTTAAAGAGCGCGTGGCAGCGCAATCACTGCCTCTCTTAAGCCCTTTAACCCTTTCCCGTTTTAGAAAAAGGTTTTTTACTATATATTGCAATACAGGATGTTGTAGCTCTCTTAATTACCTTTACAATGATTTTTTATAAATTGTGATAGCGTGAAAATTAAAGGAGCTATGGTCCAAAAACTTATCATATTTTTTTCTACTTAGTAACTGAAAATTTCGGAGTGTGAATAATTGGAGCAATGTGAAGGTACGCAGTATAATATAGACCCACAACTATTGTAATGTGTATATGTTAACGGAAATGTATATAATCCGTCATTGTATACAATTCCTAGGAAATGTATGTAATTCCTAAAATCGCAATCGGAAATGTAAAACATTTAAGACATAGGTTAGGTTAGGTTTCCGCGAGCCAGTATGAGTCTGGCAAACCTTTTGCCTTCCCCAGGGCATAAGATATCAATGAGGATTTCCCCACTAAAAAAAAAAAAAAAAAGTTAGGTTAGGTTTTTTTTTTAGGTTAGGTTAGGTTAGTTTAAAGGGTAGAAAAGCTTAAGAACATGATAATCGTTTGCGAGAGTGTGGAATAATATTTAAATCCTTTTCATTTTATCAAAAAAAAAATATCAAGGGGTAGTATTCAAGGGTTGAAAGGGGGTTAAAAAATTGATAATTATTATAGAGAATATAAAATATTACTTACTCTATAGTTACATCTTTTTATGTCATATCAAAGTATTTTTTTCAGATTTTTCCAATTTGG
Organism: Polylopha cassiicola; assembly: GCA_038024825.1. Lineage (NCBI taxonomy): Eukaryota > Metazoa > Arthropoda > Insecta > Lepidoptera > Tortricidae > Polylopha > Polylopha cassiicola. The sequence continues at coordinate 4,466,755 of CP149052.1, read as the reverse complement.
GGGTTGTTTGCAAGGGTTGTACGATTTTCAAGGGGTTGAAAATAATTTTAATATGAGGTAATTATGTTAGAAAATACTTTACCATTTCACCACTTACTATTAGACATGTTTTCTAGCGATAAAATGGCTCAATTACAATTTTTCCATTAAGGGGTTGTTTACACCCCTTAAAAATAATAGGCGGAGTTCAGATCATTTTCACTTTTGAAGTGAAGGTTAAGATGTGCCTAATTCCAAAAATTTCATGCAAATCGGTTCACAGTAAAAAAATTCGGAGGTAAGGCCGTATTTTTCGCTTCAATGACTGCACTATTCCTCTTTGTGCCCGAAGTGCCGAAGTAAACGGGGCGTTAAATTAGATACAATCTTGCGAACGGTTGTTTTTACGGTTGATTGCGTCGCGTCGGAAATTTTCGGCGATTATTTCATACGTAGCCAAATTCGATTGCGAATTAATGTCTGGGGGTGAAAGAACGACAATGTTGGAGTTTCAACCTTATCCTCAATTTTTTTAAATACGTATCTTTTTATCGCTCGGAATTTAAACTGCAGGATTTTTGAGAGTATCACACCTTTACTAAAAAAATGTGACGTCTGTACATTCGAAGAACTAAATAAAACAAGTATACAATACAAACAAAACAAAGTACATAAGATTCTATGATGGCTCCAGTCGAATTTCGTCCCGAAGCAAAAGCATGTGGTTATCTCTAAACTCTTGCAGACCTGACTACAGCGTACCCCACAAACAGCACCCGTTTCCCATTCGACTGCCACTACATTCTATTGCGTTAAAAAATAAAAATGTACATATGCCTGAGAAACTGGATTTTATTCTTCTTCATTATTATCATGCTCAGCCGTATCTTGCATGTACGGAGGAATGGTGGGAAGGTGCAACGATTTGGCAAATCCTGATGCAATATGACCGAAAAGAAGAAGAAAGTTTGTACGTGTAAGCGAGGTGGTAAAGGGAGTCCTTTACCACCTCGCTTACACGTACAAACTTTCCACCAGAACACGTGGGGTGCGTAATGACTGGTTAACAATCAATTATCAACTGTCATTCTAATCGCCGCCAACCTAGCGCTCAGTGTTATATCACTTGACAAGTGTTGTCCGTTCGGAAATCACCAATCGCCACTAGCGACATCGACTTGATTCTTACGGTCGCGGTGTGTAGAAACCTATATACAATTGAGGTTTTTTTTGCCATCAGATCGAGGGTAAGCCGATAATTCAGCAGCGCATTCTTCCGAGTCCAGTTGTGTCGATCGACGGGCCCTACCCCGGACGAAGCACTGCAGCTCCCGGAGATGAAAATAACAATATCATCTTTAGCCCATGGAAGGCGTTCGGGCCTTTTGTTGATACTATTCAGGTTAGTTTCTGGTCTGTCTGACAATTTTCTTTTTAGTAATTAAGAATGTTAATAGGTATGCAAAATTAATAGTTAATACCAAGTAGGTAGTAATGACTTTACAAACAATCAAAATTTATATCTAAAACCCAAGTAGGTATTTTTACTTTAGAACAAGCAAATTACTATAAATGTATTTAAACAAACCTGTCTTGTAAATATATTATTATACTTTACTTATTTGATGTTCTGTTTTCTGTATTTTTTTTAGGCTATTTTCATTATGGGAACTAAACTAATTCTGTATTCGCCAGTAACTTTATGGTGATATCACAATTCAAACAAGGCTGTATATAACATAGAAATATAATAATACCTATACAGAAAATAAATATTAGCTAGAGGTTAATTTTTAATTTATATTCAGGTTTTCTTGTTCCACGGTATAAAACTGCCGTTAGAATCTAGCTTAACATTCTCCACACTGACACGTTTCGATATAAAATTTAAAGGCACTTAACGGAATTAAAACAGTTTACTACTTTATCCAGAGACCTGGTTAAGTTAAGTAGTTAAAACTTGTACCTGCCCGGATTTCTAAACATTTTTTTATGACGCTATGTTATTTTGGATGCATTACAATTTTACCACGTTTTGTTTTCTCACGATCTGTGATTTTAACGTATAGAAGATTCTTTGACGAAATTCTGACTAAAGTTGAGATTCTTTGTATAAATTAATGAATTGCTAGATTCTTCCCGCAACTTATTTTACGTAGAATCAGTACGAGTTTAGTAGATTCTACATTTGTTACTTCCATGACTATTTTTTTTAATTGATTTCCCTTTCCATAGGACGGCGAATTGCTGCCCAGTCAGGATTCAGTGGTGCTACCCACTCCGAGACACCCCAGCATGAATCAAGACGACGATGCCACGGATCCTTTGCCCACTATTGGAACTTCAAATAAGGTATAGATAGAACAATTTGACGAGGTGTTAGTGTACTACATACCTTCAAATACGAACCTGGGCTTGGATACTATTCGAAGCTGATTTTTGTGTGAACAAACCAGTAGTCCAAATCTTGATTTGTTTAGGATTAAATCATCTGGAGTGAATAGTCCTGGTGAAATTAAAGCCCTTAGACATTCCTTGAAAAATCTGGTAATCAGTGAAGTAGGTAATTAGAAATTTGCAAGAACCAATAAGAACTTTAAGAACATATCTATAGGCAAACTATATCGGGTCGCTAATTTCCGCAAAGACTCCAATATACAAGCAATACTTACAACTTTTGTGGAAAATGTCTCGTGTAGCGAGGAAACAAGTGTAGGGTATTGATTCTTTTCATCGGATGCTCTTGACGGAAATTAGCGATGTCATTTCGTGTTGTGGTCTATATTTGTAAGCCTTGCTTTATCAAAATTGAGATTAAGAGAAGACATTAAGTCAGTTGACAAATTAGCATCTTAATCAAATATTTTATTTGTAGGTGCCATCGATAAGCCAGCTGTCCTTCATGGTGCGTCCTGATAGCTTCGAGCGTGGCCAGTTAAGGTTGACCTGCATCTCATCAGTACACACAGTGTACAGCGAGCGTGCTGAGCTGGTCATCAACGAGGAACGCCCGCAGATTGCGTCTGTGCTGGGCACAAGAGACGCTGCAGGTATGGATTTTGATGTTTATACTTATTTGTATTGGAAGCATGGTGTCCTCTTGATTATTAACGATACCTGTTATAACAGCTTAACGGAATACGGAAGTCAGTAAAATGTTTTCAGGCCTAAGCCTGACAGTTCTTGATGATACTTACCAATGAAAATAGCAGTTTATTTTTAATAATTAGTGCCAATTAGAACAACTACATGCCGATCACTGAAACCGTAGAATCTTTTTGCAGATTAAATACTTTCATTAACTTCATTTAATTAAGTAAGTTTACACGAATTGAACACTCGCTCTGCCAACTTGGCTCCAACATTTTGGTTCTAATGTCAGTTTAATTCTAGATTGCAATCTAAACTCTGTCTACTTTATTAGTCCGCCTGCACCAGAATGCACTGTTAACTCCTAGTTTAGGATAAGTTACTGGGATAATTTCCAATCTACTTGAAGATGAAGCTATCGTTTCGATGCTAATTTTATCGTTGGAAAACACTCGATTGAGAATTGGTCAATTCGCTATTAAAAACAAATTCAATCACAACGCTGGTGCAAGCGTAGATTGTTGCGGTCAAATAGCCGATACGATCAATATTAAGTACTAGAGTTTCATCGGTGAATACACAGCGATCGGCGGCTGAATTGAAATCCGTGCTCATTCAGAACCAGTAAATAGTCGTCAGTCGACATTCTGTAAGGATTTTATTCGTCGTGAACTCGAGATTTCCAATGTTTCAATACCCCTGTTTAGAGCTCCGTTCCGCACTATAAAGAATTTTTATTTCTAGATGTAAACACTTCCACTGAATACGTATAAAGCAAACCAATTCCACTCTACAATTCAAATATTTGCTGCAACCGACTTGCACTGCAATTTGCCTACAGAGAACTTTCTAGGTGAAACGCGACTGCATCTCAGTAACTAAGTAAACAATATTGAAATAAAAGTTTCGGGTGCCGCGTAAATGTGGCGGTGTCATTTAACATCACCGAAAGGCAAAGATGTGTTTGTCTGAATCGAACGCCGTTGAATATGTAAAAACGATGTATCCGACCGCGTTGTACCAGCTATTTCCAATCGGCATACGGTGGTGATGCAAGGCGGTCTAAATTCACAGCTTTACAGCTAGTCAATAACATAGATTGCCTGCAACCGAAGTGGCATTCATGCCGAACATTTGCGATAAAACACAGATATTTGTGTATTCGCATATCGCGGATAAACTGGCCGATGTATAGGCCTGCCTCAGCACACTGGTACGTGCAGGCAATCACTCAAATATTTGCTACCGGCGGCTTCTGCCTATGTTTGTCGACTCTGAATATTCCGGTCGAATAAGCAAAGGTAATGTTTAGTATATGCAGGCAATGTTGTTGTACCGAGTCGTCTGTTGGCCGGGCATTTGTGTGTGCAAATAGCATGGCTAGGTGTCGTGCATTTATAGAATCTACAACTTTAGAAATACATTTTAATATGGAATTTGGACGACTGAAGTGTACCTAATGTGTGATGATAAAACTGTAGGTATGATTATATTATATTTATTATTAATAATTAAATGATTTAAATAAAATATAACAACGTATATTTTATTATAAATCATTCAAAAAAAAACAATCATCAAAATGCTTCTAATTTGATGAATAAACTTGATATTAAATCTAATTGCCTATGTGAAAGTTTTCGTTTTGTTCTTCTCAATTAAAGTAGTATTCATTATTTTATATGTATAGTTTATGTAATTAATGTGGTTTTCAAAATAGCTTACCTCTACAAACCTATACCTAAAATACAAGGTGTATTTTAAAATATATTTTCAATAAAAAAAATAACAAAAAGTAAACTTATGAAAGTTTAACGTAACTTAAAATTTTTGACATAAAATCAGTTGCGCATTTGAATTTAAACCTGAATTTTCATTAAAAATATTTATTACTTATTTCAATAACAAGTAAAGTTAAACACGAAATGCTTATTTTAATATTTTAAACAGTTGACATTCACAAAGTCAATGTCTGTAAAGTTCGATTCACAAACTAATACAATGCTGCTTTGCTGTCAATGTTTTCCAGTTGCCAATTGTGTAACTATTTCGCTGGAACGTTATTAGGCACTCAAACTTACTCGTAGTGACACAGTGTGAACTGGCGAAATAATATAATGTATAATTGAAACGTTGAATCGTTTGCATATTTTTGAAAAGAGTACCTACCGTTTAATTACATTTCTATAGTTTAGTTACGAGTTCCAAAAGGACTATTTTGCCCTTTAATTTGCTCGAAAGTAAATTTCCAACTGTAAAACTTTTAAGGTAACTATTAGGAATGAAGAACAATGAGTTTTTAACTGCATCTTAATTGTGACAAAAAAAGTATAATTTAACATGATAATTTCTGATGACTTAGCGGTTATTATACACATCCCTACTAATATTATAAATGCGAAAGTAACTCTGTCTGTCTGTCTGTTACGCTTTCACGCTAAAACTACTGAACCGATTTAAATAAAATTTGGTACAAAGAAAGTCTGGAGTCTGAGAAAGGACAAAGGCTACTTTTTAACCGACTGCAAAAAAGGAGGAGTTCCACGCGAACGAAGTCGCGGGCAGAAGCTAGTTGAAATATAAAAACGATAACGACGATTATCGTCAACTCAGTAGGCTATCAACATACTGCAAAGTTTCGGAAACATCAGCAAATAAATGTGTAATAACCGCGAAGTCATCAGAATTAAGAAACAGCTTCCCATAATAAATATTAGTAGTATTGGGTTACTAAACTTAGATAGAAAAATGTATTTTAAGATGACATTAATTTGTATTACTAACGATCGATGTTATGTATATTTGACATTTTAATTAATACTTCAATGTTTAAAAATACTTGACGACTAAGAGAAAAAATATCATAACGACATTTTGTTATTTCCCAAAATAATGACTTGTTTGAATTTTGTGTATTTCTTTGTTTACTTATATATTATTGACGATCTCACTATTAGTACATATAAATACAATGTAATTATGATGTATAACATATTGAGAAATAAATGAATCTGAATCTGAATCTGATAAATTTCTAAACGCGTTAGAAAATAATATCGACCTAATTACAAAAGTATGAACACCAAAGCATCAAGAAAACAATTTAAGACAATTAAAACGATTCAAAGTATACCACCACATTCTCTAAAACTCAATTAAAATCCCTAGCATGCACGCTCATGTGATTACCGAGGAACAAAGTTGGATGAATGCAGCTAAGTTAGTGGGCAGAGGATAGATTAATTAAATTGTTGCTACATGGAATACACAAACCACCTAATATATCTTCTTTATTTTTATATATAAAAATGAATCGCAAAATGTGTTGGTAAGCGCATAACTCGACAACGCCAGGACCAATTTGGCCAATTTTTTTTTAAATGTTCGTTAAAGTCCAAGGATGGTTCTTACGGCGAGAAAAAATCGAATAATTGCCAGGAAAACCCTAAAAACAGTCCTTTTCTTTTCCCATACAAACGTTGTCTAACTAAAGTTACCTAATTTGAATTTCGAACGGGCAGGATGACGTCTGCCGGGACCGCTAGTTATTATATAAAATTCTCGTGTCGCGGTGTTTACTGCCAAACTCCTCTGAAACGGCTGGATCAAATTTTATGACATTTTGTGTCTGAGAATCGGTTAACATCTGTTTTTCATATGCCTAAATCCACCCCAAAGTATTTCTTTTTAAATTTTTGGACAAAATTTTTGTTTCTTTTTTATGATTCATCACTGAAAAATACATACAATCCTAATTTTTCACCCTTGTACTTCAATAATATAATGAAATAAATATAGTCATATCTATTGAAGAGCCCTAAAAAGAACCCTTTTTACTAATATTGCTGTTTTAGTCAAAAATTAACGATATTATAATATTGGTCGATTATTAAAGGAAGTAGGTATCGTATCCATTAACGCTTTTATGCTAATATTTTCGATGAGAAAACAGCCCTAATTATAAACGTTTTAATAAAGATATTTCCCTAGGCCCTCTTTCCAATTTCATTTTAAGGCTGTTAGCATAAAACCTTTTTGGGACAGATTTCGTAATTAGGAACGTACCTCTTAAAACTTAATATTGATTTAAAAATTATGTACATTAATTTTAGACATCTCAACTTCCACGCTTAATTATTAACAATTTTAACAACTCAAAAAGGTTACTGACGAAACATATGTTTTTGAAATAATTATTATGTTGTAAACCCAATATGAACCCAATATAAATGGATTTCCTGAAATGTCGTTTTTTAAAGTCTTCGTTTCGGGTTTACTATAGTCCATTACCCGAAATGGATTTTCCTAAAATTTCGTTTTTTAAAGTTTCCGTTTCTACAATTTAATTTACTGTTCACGTAGTCAACACTCAGTTTTCCGAAAGTTTGAATTAATAACTTCACTATTGAAACTTTATGTAAACTCTTGATTGATCATAAAAAATGTAGTATTTTGTAGTTATAGTAGCAGTTCTTTTCTAACCTAAAAAAGTAAAAGATAAAATAGGAAAACAAATAAAAGTATAATAGACAGGACAATATGAAGTTGAATTAATAAGAATTCAGAACATCAGGAACAAAGTAGTTATGAGTAGGTGATTATTAGAATGTAAATTATTAGGAACAACATTTTTTTTAATCCGATAATCGACATTGAAAAATTAGTTCAACTTTGGCGCACCCTCATATTAATAATTGTAATACTTTAGGTATAACAATTTTATTTCATTAAAAGGAATTTTTAAAATTAGCAACCTGAATTCCGATGAAATATTATTTTCATTCCCCGCCTAAAGTGGCAACATTCCTCGATTTTTTCCCAATTTTAAAAACAATTGCCGGAGTCCGCGACGATATATAACGCGGACAATAGTTACAAGAAAAATATATGAGCCGTATTAACAATACCGGCAGACATTTTTATATATTTTTGTATCGTTCCGCGGCGGTCGACGCGAAAAAACGGAAGTAATAACCTAACAGGCCCGGACGCGTTCACGTCGTGTTTTTCATACGAAGCGGCAATAATGCCAAGTGTGTACATTGGCGGAAATAAAAAATATTAAATGTATTTTTGTGGTGATAATTTCTTTTGGCGCGCGGTCACGTGGAACTGTGAAGTGATGCGATTGCTTATCTCGAACGAATTGTTTGACAAGTCCGTTACGTTCACGTAAAAATCTAAATAGGTAGGTTTTTTTTTTATCTTTTTACAATAAAATAAATTTGACAAGAGAATAGCGTCAAGTTAAGGAATAGGGGCTTGTTGACGTTAGTAACCAATAAATAGTATTTTGTATTTTATTGTAGTAATTTTTTTATTTATATTTTATCGAACATTTCTCAGACAACAATATAATACTACATAAATGAAATAAGTAAAAATAAAATATCGAGCATATAATCTTATAATCATACACAAATATGCAATCAAAGTAAGTACCTATTTGTACATAACATAAATACTGGCATTTCTTCAGCGCGTAAAAAACAATTTAAACCTGCAGTCCCAGCATGAACCGTTACAAAGAGCGTCCTCTCAATTTTAAAATTCTTATAATTTAAACTCCCTAGCCACAATTTCTTTTAAACTCAAAAAAGCTCGGCAAAGGCTCCATCGTTTCAGCCGTAACTCCCGTGCGTTCAACTAGTTGTGGCTCAACTCTCTTTTAACGCGGCACTTAAAGTAATTAATACTTTAACTGACTGGTGTTTATTTTGCATGCGATTATTTTTTGCTTATTCCAGTTTTATTTATCACGTTCAGTCTGACTTGGTTTTACTGTTAGTCTTCAAATATGAATATATAAGTAGCTATAGCTACGTTCTTGTATCTTCGGCCCGTGTTTCAAACTGTGGTTCATAGCTTCAGGTTTATACGATAGTTTACAGAGTTTAATTAGATACTTTTATTATAATGCCTATAGTTACGTTTTATGATTATTAATTACCTACATGTGTATGTCAAGTACCCAATTATCTAATCTGTGGATAAAATTAACAACTTCATCAGATTTAAGTTTCAGATGTGCATTTTAATTAAAGAGTTCAATTACCTTTGTCACTACTGTGCATTTACTTTCGCAATAAAAATGACTTCCTCGCTCTCTGACTCACTAAAATCGTCTATAAATTATAACCTCACTCTATGCACACAATATTTTATCCGGCATTGACAACTGTATTTACAGTCTATAAAATCAGTCAACTTTATGATTTATACTCTGTGAATTAAACACGCTATTTGAGGCAGAACTTAAACCGCAATAAAAACGTGTTCAAATAGCCGATATTGGAAATCAGGCAACCAAACAGTGCAATAACGGCGTTCACAAACGCTAACGTTTTGACATGCGCAATCGGACCGTTCATGTAGCTAACATCACTGCACTCCGCCGGGAATTAATTTTCCATGTTGACGTAATGAACCTGGTCTCGGGTCATTTGCATCGATATTTCGACGCTAGTGGAACGCTCCCGCTGTGCAAATTTGTCGATCGCATCGCGGTCGGTTACAATTTGAAATGGGAACACTTTCGGACCGTTTATTAGCGCAATAAAATAGTTACCCGCGTATTTGCATTTAAATGCATCATTGTTACGTTCGATTTATGATTTTTGGAATGAGGATTTTCAACACAGACTGTTATTTATGTGATGCGGACAAAATTATAATAATTATATTATTATTAAATTTTATCTATTTCGGGATAGTACTGGCTACGTGCGAAATTGCTGATCTTAACTTTCTAACACCAAAAATTTTGACAATTATAAGTTGATAGATTATGTAGGTACCTACTTATATATTTCTAGCCTAAGTTTGCTTGGTAGATTATAGAAATAATTTTAATGGACACTTTCTAGCTGCATAAAATATATTAAGAATTCTAAATCATTAATAAGTATTATTCTGTAGATAATATATTTTACTACTCAACTACCTAGAGCCTAAAAAATATTTATTATTTTTTAATTAATATCTTATACTGCATTTTTGTAACATAATTTGAATGACAGGTGTCACTTGATAGTAAGGTAAGTAAAAATAAAATATTTTCCAAGAAACAAAAAGTTATTGAAAACATTTAAACACATCTAGTATGCTGAGTATATATAGACTTTTGAGTTCTAAAGTTCTGATTAATATTTACTAAGGACAGCAAAGTATTTGTATGTTAAGCAACGAGCCCTAACTCATACCAGCGGCGCATATTCATATTTGATTAGTTAGATAAACATGTAAGCGATACACAAAACATTGGGAAGTAATAAAACAAAAATGAAGAACCAAATCAAGAAATAATATATTGCGCAACTAGCACTTTCCGAGGCATAAGGAAAACACGGGGTGCGTAACGTAATCAACGAAAACAAATTGTTTTCCTTTTTCACGTGAAAAAATAAATTTTCATTCCACGATCGGAATTCGTCATTTCACTCCTTTGTCTGTAATCTTTTATTTCCTGGAATCAAGGGAGATATAAATTAACATTGTCTTCGAAGGTCTGTGTGTGACAAGGGGATTGAGTTCCAATTTGGTTAGGTAAAACATGTTTAATAAAAAACCCTTTTAGCGGGGAATAAGGGAAGTGACAGTAGCCGCTATTTGTCAAGTGTTCTTATCTGGCCTCTTAGACAAGTGACGTTCTACACGCGCTAACGCAATAGAATGGAATGAAAAATATACGGATTTCGCAAACTCGCGTTGACTTGTCAATTTTTCTAAGCTAATGTCAAATCTATACAATTATCGTTAGATTACATAATTTTTAGCGAACTTAAAAAATCTATAATCTTTTTAGATACAGTAAAGTATCTACGGTTACTTTTATGGGTAACTTTGCCTAACTTATTTCCAATGTCTAATTTGTTAGTTAGGTACATAAGGCTATTCACTTGAATAAATAATATTATGTTTTACCGTTTTAAATAATAAAATATGAAAAGAATGCTGTAAATGGAAAATAGTTAAAACAAAGGGCTATTGTTGCCCTACATTGATTAAAGTCGGCTAAGGATTAAAGTCACCGGACTTTATGGTGCATATTAATTAATGATGCATATTTTTTATCATACATCGATGAGTAGAATTTATTTTAATTAATTTCCAGTTGAACTTAATATATAGTAGATATGTAGTTATATATAGGTAGGTACATCAAAAATATCCGCAACAAGCTTCGTCTTAAAACATACACAAACAAAAACCTATACTGCCCGCGCCAAATTTCACTTCGAAATAACTATTTAAAACAGCCATCAATAAATTACATATCTGAAGAAAGTTCCCTGTGATTTGACGTTTTTGCCACAAAATCTTCTATGTCAAACCATAATAAACGAGATCAAAGAAAAAAACAGCACCATAAGGCAAAAATCCTTTAAATAAACATTGTTTTACTTCATTTTTACGTCCTAAACACAAAGCAAATTTACACAATTTCCTCAAGATTTTGGTTCCTAATTCCGTAATGTGACTTCAAACACAGCATTTAGGGCAAGCTTTTTTACATTTAGATAGAATCTTGGTCGGACCTGATTCTCACCTATTTGGTACCAAAGAATCTCGAAGGTACAGGTAAAGCAGTAAAGGAACCTTTAAGGTTGTGTACTCAATAGTAGTTTAGTATCGCGTATTTTTTTTTTTTTTTAATCTTAATTTTTAGTTGTGATAAGCTTACGTATATACTTATATTTTAAAAATAAGTTTATATTTTTTTTATGGGAAAATACATAAATAGCGCATATTAATGATTTTTTCAATTACAACTCTATATATATTACTAGCGGTCCCGGCAGACGTCATCCTGCCCGTTCGAAATTCAAATTAGGTAACTTTAGTTGGACAACGTTTGTATGGGAAAAGTAAAGGGCTGTTTTTAGGGTTTTCCCGGCAATTATTCGATTTTTTCTCGCCGTAAGAACCATCCTTGGACTTCAACGAACATTTAAAAAAAAAATTGGCCAAATTGGTCCAGGCGTTGTCGAGTTCTGCGCTTACCAACACATTTTGCGATTCATTTTTATATATAAGAAGAAGAAGAAGAAGAATGAAGAAGATAAACCCTCATATTAATAAGCCTAATGTTCTTCAATTTTTTTAAAAAAGGGCCAGCATTATTTTGCATGACGTTGACAAAAATATGCAACCTCTTTTAATAGTTTAATGTTATATTTTTGAGCATAGACTTGTTTTTTAGTTTTTTGTTCGTGCACTGGATAATTTTATACTGTGTTCCATGAAGACTAGAATAGTAAAAAGGCCTACGCCGATAACGGCGCCTGTGGAAGAATTTGCCAGACTCAAATTTCTTTTGATTGTAAAAAAGGACTTTGCAAAGTTATTTGTAGATAAAAAACAGAATTTATGCATGGGACATGGATTCTTACGTAATAGGATAATAATGTAATTAGTGTTAATAATTGTTACGATTAGGTATTATTTCATAATAGTGAAAACTTACAATAATCTATGAAGTTACATGAACTTACATTATTATTGTCTCGACCAACATTTTCGATGAAGTCTGCGAGTGGATTTTTGTAGCTTACTTATTAGTATAAAAAAAATGTGATTATTTTCTATTTATAAAGAAGAACCTTCGTTCTTGCATCGGAGGTTAAAAACTCTTTAAAAATAAACTCAAATCATTTTTAAGGATTATAATAAGCTCAAGCAAAATTTGCGCTGAATTCAAAAACCTATTGCAGTAAATCTGCAGCAGCAATCCGCCTTCAATTACGGCCAAAGTCGATTAAATTTTCATTTCACTGAGTGCCTCGTGGACAATGTTTACCAGAAAACCTGAGAGTGATAATTCGCACAATGTTATTACTGAAGCCGAAATAAGGTCCCGTTCTTATGTTGAACCACTTTCGAGTTTATTACAAATTGAAATACTAATTTTAACTTTTACGGTTTTTACACATTATAATATACAAACATATTAATAATACGGCACTGAATTAGATATATAAAGATTTCGCATGCGACGTTGCAACCGTTGAAGAGAACGATACATTCGATTGCACGGTTGCAACGTCGCATTCGAAACGTCGGTGGAAATTTTGAAATTACGTACGCGATTAAGTCGCGTTTTTGTTTAATGTAAAGTACCTAAGTCTACAGACTTTAAATATTAATTGAAATTACCTACATTAGTATTGTCCCTTGTCTCTATTCTTAAAGCCTTTATAATTTGTGACAAGTATTAATAATATGAAATTTACTAATAGAGATTCCTAAAAAATTGCAGTGACATTAAAATTGCATCCGTCACATGCTTAGTCGATCATTTTTAATCATTACTGAAAACAAGCTTTGTCAATTATACTTTATTTTAAATATCTGCAATCTGTATGCTTTGTCAATAATTTAGTTTCAAATATTAATTCATTTAATAGGTATAGTTACAAAGAAACAAAAGTTTCATCGTAAACTGTTAATTAAAACAACAAGTTTGATATAAATTTTCGTTTAACATAATATTACTTACCATCGTACGGTGGCTTTTATGTTTAGGTTATTAAATTATATATAATAATTTCTGATGCCTTCGCTGTTATTATACATTGGAATGAAACAACTTTAACGGATTTAGCATTAGACTATTGTCAGCTCAGTCGTGCTACGATTATGGAATCTGTAAAGGCTCCGAAACGTCAGCCAATAAAAATAAAATACGCGAGTTAAATCCGTTAAAGTTGCTTCATTCCAAATTATATATAGATAAATCTAATTGTAATATGTAATAAAACACTTAGGTACTTTATTTAATCAATCATACAAACTCATTATGTGAAAACAATGAATTTTAATTTAGATAAATATTTTACGTGACAATTAAAGTTGCGGTGACTTTTTGTCACGAAAAAAGCTACAGAGATTTTGTCGAAACAACGCGGCCGGGGTCGAATTAGTATGGGTACATTTTGACACACAGTAAAAGAATCGGAATTAGACAAATTCAACTGTTAAATTAAAGCTTTCCCTCAGATGGGGACCAAATTCGATTTGGAAGAAAATCCTCCGTTTTTTCCTTAACCACGTTTAACTTAAGTAACTTCCACGCGATTGGATAAAAATAGAAAGTGTATTTACTTCTAATTTGTTTTTAAATTGGGCACAAATGGATGGCAATTTTTAAGGTCCCGTGCGCCCGGGTGTTTTCACACATTTCGGAGTCCAAACATTATATCATCGAACGAATTGTTTTATCTTAAAAACTAACTAATTTTGACATATTATGAGATGGTCACCTAGTAGTAGTCTGTATAGTATCATGTCCAAACTCAACAAAAACTTTATAATAGGCACCAACCACCAACCTACTGGAATACTATTTCAGTTCTCAGGACGTATAATTTCTAATGAAAATGCTATCTGTTTGTTAAATCCTTACTAATCCTTACTAATATTATAAATGCAAAAGTAACTATGTCTGTCTGTCTGTTACGCTTTCGCGCTAAAACTACTGGACCGATTTAAATGAAATTTGGTACAAAGAAAGTCTGGACCCTGAGAAAGGACATAGGCTACTTTTTAACCGACTCCAAAAAAGGAGGAGCACTACGCGGACGAAGTAGCGGGCAGAAGCTAGTTATCTATGAATATGATATTTTAAATATTATAACTTAAACCATAAAATGTTTGTAATAATTTCTGATGCTTTCACGATTATTATAAATTTGTGGTTATAACAATTATAACTAAATTAACCAGCTATCTTAGACTATCGTCAGTTAAGTTCATTACGAATACGGGAACTGTAAAATTTTCAAAAAATTGGCATATAACTTAAATACTATTTACAATACTATTTTTTTTAATTCCAATACTACCTATTTACAATTATTTACAAGTCGGTTAATACACGATTATCTACGGTACCGTCATCTTATATTATCTAACTCGCACTTGGCTACTTTATTCATCTAATTCTACTAAATAGAGGTTCCGGGAAAATTATTCAGTTAAGCCCCGAGTGAAAATTGAGTCAATCGGTTGAGAGTATTGGAACAATATTAAAATTGCAGAAGGTCGGGTTAAGAGACCGCTAACTGTAGCATTTATCCGGGATTATCGATCATTTTGGATAGAAACAGTTTTCAACTCCTATTTTGTATAAGTAGATTAGATTAGATTAGATTTATATACCTATTTCTCAAAATTCATAGAATATACAAATTACATATTGTACTCATAACTTTAAATCTAGGCAATCAAACAATTATTTATACAAATAGTTTTAAGGTTTCAAATGTAAAGTGGATTTATTTGATTAAAATGTCCTTAAACCGAAATCTGGGGTTATGTTAGGGGTATGTTGAGGAGTATTTTCTGATCGGGTTACTATAACCCAAGGAAGGGGTAGATTGACCCATTGTTTGAATTAAGTCGCATCATATTTTTCTTCTACTTTCTTTAGTTTCATTCTAGATTTATATACTTAGGTAATTATACATTGAAAATCGGGTTGAATTAAAGTTACCCTTAGGGTCATACAAACCCGATCGCAAGGTATACCCTTTTTTATCCAGGTCTCCGATAAACTGGACTTTAATCATTATAAGACAGTGTCCCTTGTGCCCTATTTACTTAATATCTATTTTTATTTATACCTAATATCATATTGGAGGTTTTCATAAATTATTTTTTTAAGAGTTTAGTCGAGTGTTTAGTTTTGTTTATTCAGAATCGCAGCCTAAGAGCAATGGTTTGTATGCTTTGCCGAAAATATCGACCAAATTAATCAACCACCTTTTCACGCAACGAATCATAAACAGAGAAGGTACGCATACTTTGGTCGGATTACATTTAAAATCAACATCGTTTGCTTGAAGTTATAATTGAATTATTTGTTAAATTGTACATTTCTCGTTTGTTAACTTTTAGTGCCTACCAATTAGGAAAGTTCAGACTGTTAATTTGTTTGCGCATACAATAAAATAAGCAGAAACTCTGTACGTCATTATTTATATGTGGTTATTAGAAGATACATAGAATTATTATACAAATGAAAAACTTTTATAACTTTACAATGTACACGTGATCCTCTTACATTTGATACCTCACTCGAGTATATAATATGTAGAAATTTGGTTTTTCATCCCCCCCTTTAAACGAGAATACGGGGGACTTTTTAGAATGACGTCACACATACAACTTCACGGTTATTACACACATCTTACGTTTTTGCGTTAGTTTTTCGTCAGTTCAGTCGTACTACAAATATGGGGTCAGCATTTAAAACAAAATACGCGAGTTAAATCAGTTTGACAGCGTTTTGAAACGTCGCAACAGATTAGACTCTCTTAAATTTATCAAACGTCTTATATATATCTGTGCTTTCATCTGCAAAATTTACTCATAAATTAAAAACTTACATGCAGAGTAATCCACAACGCAGGTTTCGTCAACTAAGTAGGTATTACAAATGTCCTGATATCCATCGTCAAAAAATAGAGAAAAATCTCTCTTAAATTGAATTTGGTTAAAAAAACGAAAACCTTAGCGTTTGTGGCGTAAATAAAGAAAAGCAAATGTTTGCTAAATCCAAAATACAGGAAACATATAGAATATATTCGCTTTGAAAGCCTGCATGGGACGTGTGATGAGTAAACTAGGTAAGTATGTCACTGCCGTGTTCGTTTTATCGCAATAAAAATTTGTACACAGTATTTTGGAGTCATGAATTTGCAAATCATCAGATTTAAATAAAGAAGGTGTTTAAAAAATACAATGATTGGATGTAATTGTAGGCGTAGAAAATTGTGTAGTGAAATATTATAGCTTGTATACTCGTATACTATACACTATACAGCATCACATTAGGCAGATACCATTTATAATTTATTATTATTATAATGGTACAAGATGAGAAAAAAATTAGGCCTCATTTGAACTTGAGCCCACACCTACCGTACTTTTGTCCAAAGCACCCTTCAAATCCTGTTATGAATCTGTTTTAAAGTCTTGGATGTCTTCTATTATGTACTAGCGGCCCCGGCAGACGTCGTCCTGCCCGTCCGATTGTTTCGTCAAAGATCTGTCAAAGCCTTCTGTCACTTCTTCATAAGGCTTCATATTTTCCCCGTTTTTTACATATTTTCCACTGTTTCTTCGCTCCTATTGGTCGCAGCTTTATGTTATATAGCCTAAAGCCTTCATCGATAAATGGTCTATCCAACAAAAAAAGAATTTTTGAATTCGAACCAGTAGTTCCTGAGATTAGCGCGTTCAAACAAACAAACAGACAAACAAACTCTTCAGCTTTATAATATTAAGTATAGGTTAGTATAGATTTACGTACTTACCTAAGTTTATCCGTTGTCTAGTACCAGTAGTACAAGCTTTGCTTAGTTTATTCCTAATTAAATTAATATGAATTGTCCAAATACATTGATTATTGTTATTATATTTTATCTCTGCGAAAAGTTTTAGCTAAATTACACAAGAGTTACTTCAGCGTTAATTAAAACGATTTAAATATAAGTACTATACATACAGATTACAGATATACGTTATATGTGTGAGTGCGTGTAGAGATATTTGTATTGTGGTACTGTTCACGGAAGTACCTAACCCACCATTGTCTATTTCCGGTGGCACTTCACACGAGCGACCGAAGAGTACATTTGACAAACCTCATGTTTGATTATAAATAGCATTAATAGGGTTAAATTTAGAAGCTAATCGCAAAATTAATTAGGTATGTGATTTGACTTAATTTAACTTGTAATACAAATAGATATGCGTAGGCAGACACAGTGTACCAATAAATAATAAAAGCGATTATTGTAATTAACAAAATCAAACTATGGAGGATATACTTGTACCTTTTTAAGGAGACATAACATGTCTTGTTAATGTACTATGAGAGTTTACAATTAATTGATATAAAATTTATATTATAGTTGTTACGTAATTTTTTGTATTATTCTTATTCTTTAACCATAAGATTGGGAGCATTGGGTAGACAATGCTGAGTAAAGGTCTCTTTCATTTCAACCCACTTCCCACGATCTTTTTATGTCAAGGGCGTGCATTCCATATAGGCACAGTGTCACTTACATATGAAGTGCCTACCCTAGCGCCATACTTACGCTCACCCCACGACACGCACCTGTAAATATGCATTATCTCATAGTAAACCTATAAGCAATTTACAATGTAAATCAACTAAAAAACACACACATGCAAAGAGCTTAGTTTTAAATTAATTTCAATGCTGTTACTTCCTTTCAATTAGTAACTCAACAAACTTTCGTTGTAGTTTGTGAAAATGAAAAAAATAGTTAATTACGAAACGGGCAACATCTGCGTGAAAAGTTCAGAAAATACGAGAACTCTTTGATGACTAAATGTAGTGCAGTTTATAGTCCGAAAAATTGAAATAACTTTGTAAATTTTGGAAACACTGAGTTGTTTGGTCTGTCATAATAATATGCAAATAAAATCCGAAACGTCAGCAAATAAAATAATAATACGCGAGTTAAATCCGTTAATACTTGTTTCATTCCAATTATTTTAGATTTTTTTTATAATCCGTTTATGTTTTTGGATTAGGTCCCTATAAAACTATCAAAGAAAAGTCTGTTTCTTTTCTTTATATTATAAAATAGCGGACCAAAATTCTTGTCATCTTATTGGATCAAACTATCTAACTATATCAAGGATAAAAGTAGCCCGAGCACTTCAATACAGCAAACTCTCGATGCATTTTTTAATACGAGTCATCGTCCTTAAAAAATAACCAACCAATCCCTAACTCAAACGTCCAGCCAGTTTAACATAAAACATGTTTGAAAAACCGTTAATCCATGATATTATGAAAGTTTTTCAACTAGAGCACAGCAAGCGGGGCATGTTTATGAAACTATTTAATTCATGCTCCCTGGCGACAGCTAACCCGGATAAAACTGTGATACGTTGGAAAATATCCAAGACTTTCCATCTAACGTATTTGCTAGAGATGTTCTGTTTTAAATATTTTTTTATCGACCTAATTAAAAAAAATGTTCCACTGTTGTACATTTTATTGGCATGCAGGTGGCCATAATAATATCAAGTTATCAACACAGGGATTAAATAGTTTTTAAGGAAGCACTGAGAAAGGAATTTTGAAAATACATTCCTTAAGGGATTAAACGTCCCACTCGGCAGAGCAGCGCTACATGCATTAATATATACGGCAGTTGTTGTCATTGAGGAACTACGTTAATATTAACGTAATGTTCTCTTAATTTTTTTTAGTTTTCACCTGATCATTACAATCACAAAAAAAAAGTTTTAGCGTACTGCCGTGACCAAATGAATCGGGATTGATTTTTGTAATTTAATAGAGTTATTAGCAAAGATTCTGATATCAATGTTTAAGTACCATATTAATATAATAATAACATCTATCCATCTATCCATATATATAAAAGAAAGTTGTGTTAGTTACCCCGTTTATAACTCAAGAACGGCTGAACTGATTTGGCTGAAAATTGGCGGGGAGGTAGCTCGGAGCCAGGAAAAGGACATAGGATACTTTTTATCACGTTCCAGTAAAAAAAAAGAAAAAATATTAAGCTGATTTGTTAAAAATAGTATAACAAAACGCAACAATGACAACTGTCAAATCGACATTGCCGGGCGGGACGAAGTCTGCCGGGACCACTAGTATCGTTATAAAATTAACGATTACTAAACCATCCCCCATCCCTAAAGTCGACGAAATAGAGTGCCAGTAATAGGCTAGGAAATAACGTTATAACGAGTATCGCGTGTCGCCGTGCTCGGGAACGTTGTTAAAAAGGGTTCTTCTTCGCGTATAGTTACCGACATGTTGTTGTTACCCACGTGTTGTTGGATAAAGATTAACTTTTAACGAGGTAACTACAAACGCCTGACAACTGCCACAGTTGAGTTACAAGGAAAATATCTACGGTTGTATTTTTAACTCCCAAAAACGGCGGGGTGTTATATGTGTATGGCTGCTTTTATATAAGACTAGCGGTTCACCCCGGCTTCGCACGGATCCTGTGCGACTTAGCCTGTGTCACTCGGGAACAGTGTAGCTTCCCAACAGTGAAATAATTTTTCAAATCGGTCCAGTAGTTTTGAAGTGAATAGGCTCTAAACAAACAAACCTTTCCACTTTATTATACCTATTAGTATAAAGGAAACAGTCATTTCGTGTATTTTTTTGGGAGCAGAATTAAAAATAAAAAATAAATAAATTATACAAACCATTTTCTTATTATTCTATTCTACTCTAGTATGTTCTATTCTATTCTACAAAATATCTGAGCGCGATGAAACAAAGCTATCTGGCGGCAGTCCGTCAATCTTATTGTCATTCCATTTGAATTTCCTCAAAGGGTCGGTTTTTGCTATGCCCACTGTTGGGGCTATGAAGTTTAACTCTATATTTTTACTATTTTACATTAACTCTGAAATACTATGGCTATGGTTTTAAATTTGCATACACCCTTCACAAACGCAACACAGCTATTGCACAGCTTATTACCTCCCATGCATCGAATGAGCCATAATATAACTTTCAACCTCTTATATTAACTACGATCTATCAATCGAAATTCGATTGATATTTTTGGTTCAATACCATTAGTTTTTAATCGTGTGTGCTAAATGCTGCAAAGGATTTCACACAGATGGCGCTGAAGCGAAAAATTCGCATGTAAACAATGAAGTACAAAGACCGAATTGAAAGGAGTAGAGAAATTCGATGACCTGCCAGTGGATTCCTATAGTGTAATGGCACAGCACGCTGCCGCTAGTAAAGGCATAGGCGTGGGTTCGAATCCCACTGGGAGTCTAAAATTTTTCTACTCTTGTCTTTGTACACAAATATCATTTCAAGTTTGTTATATATTTTTATTCTATTCGTAGTACACAGAGCTAGCATTAATATAACATTGAGAAATTTGTATATAATATGCACATTACGCACTAAGGGTATATGAACAAGACGTGGTACTTCTCTATGCTGTTTCACTTAAAAATATGTAAAAAATGCTTTTTTTTTTGTCTGAACACACATTATCAATTATATACCCTATATACATATACTTATGAAAATAAATTATATTTTGAAAAAGAATTAGAGATCCGTGCGAAGCCGGGGCGCACCGCTAGTTTGGAATAAAATAACGAAACTCCATTATGCTCATCCACTCGCTACTCGCTCCGCTCATGAAATCGCTCATCGCTCTGCTTATCATCTCCGCTATGCTCATTCTCGCTCCGCTCCTGGCCCTCGTCAGACGCAGAAACGTAACATTTGTCACTGCATCGGAATCTTCCAAATTAGACGCTCCGAAGGTTTGGGCGAGATTTTTTTCCCTGGACGTGCCTTGATTTCCCTGCAAATGGAAATTAGAATTTGCATACACCTTGAAAACGCTTTTCTATTTCGTAGTTGTTTTATAATATACTAGCAAACCACCCTGGCTTCATAGGGGTGCTTTAAACCTTCATATTGAATCACTTCATTTATTAAAAAAACCGCTTTAAAATCCGTTGCGTAGTTTTAAAGATTTAAGCATACATAGGGACAGACAGCGACAGTGACTTTGTTTCATACTATGTAAATATACTTGTATAAGCCAATATTAGTAAATATCAAATTCGAGAGAATGACAGTGACAGGCGCTTTGTCGCATCAAGACAATCTTAGCATGACAGATAGGATGAGCTTCAACATAGCACAGAATCTGTCAATGTTATACTTCTGTATATGTGAAATATCGACAATGGCAGAATGGATACCTACCTACTCTCTCGCGCGACAAAATCCCTTCGTTTTTGCCAATTATCACTGTCACTCTTTCAATCATTGCAAAAGTATAACAATGACGAATAGCTTCTCCAGCGATAAAAACTTTACGGTACAACTATATTTATATGTGATAATACATATGGCTAGGAGAGTTAATATATTATCCACGAGTAGAAGCCGCTTCGTTATTGATATGAAAGTTATAAATACGTATTCTTATATTAAAAATCCGTCGAGCGGTTTCTGATTCGATTACAAATACCCTTCATATATTTTCAGAGAATAAATAAAGGTACCTATATAATACGTTCTGCTTATGTATTTTGGAATAAGGTTCGTTATTTATATAAAACTGGGGGCCTAGACAAGGTGCCAACGTTCAACGTTAAAGCTGAACGTTGGCACCAAAATGTATGGGATGTGACATCCGCGAACGACTGTCATGTACGTCACAAACGTTCGCGGATGTCAAATCTCATACATCTTGGTCGTTTCGTTTAACGTTAACATTGAACGTTGGCACCTTGGGGGCTAGACAAGTGTCCAACGTTTAACGTTAACGTTAAACGTTAGCACCAAAATGTATGGGATTTGACATTTGTGACGTACGTGGCAGTCGTTCGCGGATGTCAAATCCCATACATTTTGGTCCTAACGTTTAACGTTAACATTGAACGTTGGGCACTTGTCTAGGGCCCCTTGTCTACGCCCCCTGGCTTCTGTTCGTGATTTCGTCTGCATAGAATTAGTACCTACTTCGTGTAGTTTAATGATGTAAGTACCTAAGTATCAATTAGGTATCGCATTTTTATGGTGATTAGTTACCTACCAGACAGACATATTTTCGCATTTATGATTATTATAATATACTTGGATCGCACCACTTAACTAATTTCACTCGCGTTTTTTTTAATTTGATGATTTTTCTAAATATTTACAGTTCCCATATACGTTGCATGTCGGAGCTGACGATAGTCTAACGCCAAAGTTATAGTGTTTCATTCCAATGTGTTTTAACCGCGAAGCAACAGAAATAACATACTTATTTAAGTGTGGGTTCTCCATATTATATCGAATGGCACTGATTTGATTAATCTTCTTCTTCTTCTTCTTATATATAAAAATGAATCGCAAAATGTGTTGGTAAGCGCATAACTCGACAACGCCTGGACCAATTTGGCCAATTTTTTTTTAAATGTTCGTTGAAGTCCAAGGATGGTTCTTACGGCGAGAAAAAATCGAATAATTGCCGGGAAAAACCCTAAAAATAGCCCTTTTCTTTTCCCATACAAACGTTGTCTAACTAAAGTTACCTAATTTTAATTTCGAACGGGCAGGATGACGTCTGCCGGGACCGCTAGTAATATATACTATTATTTATAACTTTTTGAGCTAAGCAATGAATGAAATTTGAAGGCGACTTCGTAATATTAATTAATATGATGTAGAACATGATTGAGTTAATTAACTTCAAACAATGGCTATTCTGTCAAATTTGGCCTTGACTTGTCTTCAAACTCGATTTCTCGGAAGACGAATTTCAAATCAAAACAAACCAATTAATTTCAAAATTGATAATTTTGATATTCAGATATTCATTCAAAATAGTTGAAGAAAGATGTCAATGATTTTGTATGTAATATTGTTTATATGAAACAAACAACCTACTTCTTGTAAAAACAGAATAGAAATATGAACACCTACCTAATATCGGTAAATGAATACTACCAATTCTCTTTATTTTTGATCAGTGTTAAAATTCTATGTCTGTGAAGCAATAAATACATTTATCAAAAAAGAGTATGCGTATTGTGTAGAATGAGGTCTAACTGTTACGTTCCAAATGCTATATGCTGATGATTGATGGGACATGACAGCTGGACCTCATTCTACACTATGCACAACTAGCGGTTATTTAATGCTACATACCTACTGGCCAGTGATTGGTGGAACAAATAGCTGGACCTCATTCTACACGACGCACACCTAGCGTTTATTTAATGCTACATACTGGTCAGTGATTGGTGAAACAAACAGCTGGACCTCATTCTACACGACGCACAACTAGCGTTTATTTAATGCTACATACTGGCCAGTGCTTCGTGGAACAAACAACTGGACCTCATTCTACACGATGCACAACTAGCGGTTATTTAATGCTACATACTGGCCAGTGATTAGTGGAACATGACAGCTGGACCTCATTCTACAATAGCACATCCAGCGGTTTATTGATTCGTAGACGAAATCTCGGATTAATACTCTATAATTATGTACTTCCATCCAAATTTCCAAGAAATATGTCAATATCAAATTTCTATATATAATTCTGAATATTACCCTTAATATTCGGTATCCCAAATAAATCTCGGATTAGAAGCCATAGTATTTTCATTCGTAAACCTTTTACAAGCTTCATGTATACGTTGTATAATTAATTATTGTGCCCGTTGAAATGTTTATTCGACTCGTAACATCTACAAAATAGTATTTTTTCTTTATATGAAAAAGCTGTAACGGATTTAAGTCGCGTATTTTATTTTATATACTACCGACCTTTCAAAAACTGTGGAGTTCCCATATTCGTAGACGACTGAGCTAATAATAGTGTAACACTAACTTTAGTGTCATCAAACATCAGCAAATAAAATAAAATGTGGCGATTTAAATCAAGTTGTTTAATTCCAATGTGTAATAACCACGACGGCATCGGAAATAATGTTTAATAGTATTTAAATTATTATATAGCTTGGACGCTAGTCCTTAACGAGCATATTAAATTAACCAAATGCATGTATGTTGTATGTGTGTATGCATTAACTCGCTACAACACTCACTTTAGCGTTGCGAAACGCCCCGAACCTTTAAATGAAGTCAATTGAATTGGTTTGAAGACAACCGAAGCGTTACGAACGCGTTACAGAATCAGGGGTGAGATTTTTTTTTAATTCAATTATCGTTTTTAACTTCTTTTTATCGCTCTTATATACCTTACTAGCGGTTCGCTCCGGCTTCGCCCAGAAGCCTATTTTTTTTCAAAACTATATGTTGCCTATGTCACTCAGGGTAAACGTAGCTTCCTAACGGTGAAAGAATTTTTAAAATCGGTCCAGCCGCTTTGGAGCATATTCAATCCAAACAAACAAACAAACATTTCCTCTTTATAATATTAGTATAGATATACATGGTTGACCGCTTCTCTCCACCCTAGGGCCAGGGCCGCTGTTATATGTTTTCGATATAAAATCTCAAAAGC
This sequence comes from Polylopha cassiicola, assembly GCA_038024825.1. Taxonomy (NCBI): domain Eukaryota; kingdom Metazoa; phylum Arthropoda; class Insecta; order Lepidoptera; family Tortricidae; genus Polylopha; species Polylopha cassiicola. The sequence continues at coordinate 4,441,640 of CP149052.1, read as the reverse complement.
GTAACTCAAACACAAGCTCATTTGACTCAACAAAATGATACAATCCGCGCCCAACTTTTCAAAACTGAATACTAATTGGGAGCAACTTCGTCATTGCGACGTGAACTCGTCCCGCGTCAGAGTATGCCAAGTCAAATTTTACTGATTTTAACTCCAGTTAGTTTCATGTTCTATTAGCGATGCCGACAGACATCGATAATTTCGTCAAAGATCTGTCAGAGTGTACTGTCATATCGTCTATCATTTTTTACATTAGATTGTAAAAAAATATTTTTATCAAATCTGTGTACTTACCTATTTCCTCACAATAACGAACACAAAAAAAAATATTCATCCAATTTGATGCAGTCGTTCCGAAGTTATGCGCGCACATACCTATCAGCAATACATTTATGTACAATTATATCTAGATACTTAGCGGCTGTTAAGTATGAAAGTCAGAACTAGATAACGCAAAATAAGTAAAGTACCGGAAACTAGCAACAGGATTTCGTCAGCCTTTGTCAATTCCATAGATATACTTGATTAAAAATATTCTATTGTATTAGCGATTGTACAATGTCAATTATCTAAAGGCTTTACGAATCATCACCAGATGTTCACCAGAAACTACAATAATTTAGTACCGTACCTAAATCTTTCTTATATATAAAAATGAATCGCAAAATGTGTTGGTAAGCGCATAACTCGACAACGCCTGGACCAATTTGGCCAATTTTTTTTTTTAAATGTTCGTTGAAGTCCAAGGATGGTTCTTACGGCGAAAAAAATAGAATAATTGCCGGGAAAACTCTAAAAACAGCCCTTTTCTTTTCCCATACAAACGTTGTCTAACTAAAGTTACCTAATTTGAATTTCGATCGGGCAGGATGACGTCTGCCGGGACCTCTATAGGCTATAAAAAAGAGATCCAGGCGAAGCCGGGGCGGGCCGCTAGTAGAAAATAAAATGTAATTTTGTGACTTACTAACGTTCTACTTGAAGGGCAACATAGTACATTTTATTAAAGTTGTTGTTTATGAATACGTTAGCGCTAACTTAGTTTCGCTAGTCACTAATTATGTAGAAATTAAAGGCGGTAATTAATAAGTCCTTGGGTTAGATTGATGATGTTTCATTATGAAAATTATGGCTAATTCCAAAAATTGTATATGAACAGAGAAAAATATTTTTATCTATGTATACATCTATAGTCTATAGTCTTACGCTAAAGATATCGTGAGCTCAGTCGTGCTACGGATATGGGAACTGTAAAGTTTTCAAAAATTCAGCAAATAAAATACGCGAGTTACATCCGTTTATAGTTGTTTCATCCAATACAATGTAAAATAAAACTTTTACTAAAAAAAAAATAAGACTGAACAAAAAAATATATATCTATCTGAATGCTTCTCTTATGGTCCCAATACAACGTTTTTTTTGATAAAAACTATTTTATTTCCTTAAGCATTTCTCATACCAAACTTCATCTAATTTGGCTTAATCTATTTTGATTTATCGATTCAAGCATCAACAGACACACAGACAGACATATTAACGCATTTGTAATATTAGCGCAGATTATGCTATTATACTAATTAGTTCAACGCGGCTTAAATTAGAGCTAATTAGCGTACGTTCCAATTCCTACGAGATAAGTCTAGGCAGCCAATTACGTTACGCTCATTTAGCGTATTACGCAGCAAACCAAAACCATTCCTATATATATCGGAATTATAAACAACTAGCATATTAGTACTTCGATTTCGTCTGCGCACGATTAGTACTGAACACAATACCTACAAGAAATATAGTCTATGTGCTATTCTGATGTGTAAGCTAAATTATTGTAATGTTTCATCAAAATCCATTCAGTATTTTTGGCCTGAAAGAGTAAGAAACATACATCCAACATCCAGACATCCGTCCTTACATTCTTACTGTGAACTTCCACGTTCATAATATTAGTAAAGATGCATTCATCTACCTACCCCATTTGGGTCGGCGCAGCTAGTCTTTCTCTTCCACTCTCGTCATTCCATAAACAGGAATATGGGAACTCAAAGGTTCTCAAAACGTCAGTATAAAATCAAAATACTCGAGTCTGTCACAGTTGTTTTATTCCCCGTCCTATCAAATATTTCCATTTTATTCCAGAAATCGTCAGTTGCCGGGAAAAGTTTCCGAATTCCCAATAACGGTCGATCTATTAAATCACAAACAAACAGAAAAACAACTCGAGCCGTAGTAACTGGTGGAAGTTGGTAATGAAAATTTTGCCAAAGTTGTTTATTTCAGGGTACCTCAATGGAACCCTAATAAAGAACCTTAGTAAAGTGTACCTGATTTAAACAACTTACGTCCAATACAAAGTTGGCACCACTTATTTAGCGAGGGTATTGTCTCGATTTTAAGGTGCTTTATCGTCATTTATTCCCGTTTTACAACACTGAAATACTTTAGAAAGCTTTCTCTGAAAATATATCAGCTTTAAATATAATTAGTACAGTCGAGTTTATCGGTAGAAACCTGTTACAAGCCCTATAACACATATCATAGTAATATAGGTAAGTACGTCTGTTTTTGATTTTTTTAACTGAATACTGAAGCAGTGCGGTGTAGATGTGAGGCCGCATACCAGCTATTGCTACAAAGTTAAAAGTTTTGACTGTAGGTATACCTATATAATATTACTAGCTTCTGCCCGCGACTTCGTCCGCGTGGAACTCCTCTTTTTTTGCAGTCGGTTAAAAAGTAGCCTATGTCCTTTCTCAGGCTTCAGACTTTCTTTGTGCCAAATTTCATTTAAATCGGTCCAGTAGTTTTAGCGTGAAAGCGTAACAGACAGACAGACAGACAGAGTTACTTTCGCATTTATAATATTAGTAGGGATTATATTATTTGGCATTAAGTAATTTTGAAATTATTCTATAAGTAATTAAAAATGATGTGTCACTATAATGTTTTGTTATCCTTTCGCTAACACAATATTTTTGATTAAACCTGCTAAATAACTAAGCATTTAATAACTTTCTCCGCAGGGTGACAGGTTTGAGTAATTTATCACCGCGTAATAAAGTTATGAATTAATTTCAATGATAAATATTAATTGTTCCTCATGAGTACTTTGTAAATGATACCACATATTTTTGTTGCGCTACATATTTATTTGTCCTATATTTGGCCATTCAATGAATATTATTGACAAATAAGGCACGCTTCGGCCGAACAAACAGCTATACCCAAATCTGTCAGAAACTATTTTGCACCACCTTTATCAACGTACCCTTTCTTTCTGTCAGTTTTAATTTGTCAGAATTCGCCTCTCCCCCAATTTTTGCTTCACCTTGATAAAATTAAGCTGTTCGTCTTGCTCGGTGCCATTACCAGCTAATAACGGAAAAAGTAAATTTGACCATTAGCAAGTTGGCGAGTAAATCAGGGAGGCAGTTGCTACCACCTGACCCCACCACGGCTTCTGTGAGTTATTACTTTGTACTTTCCACCAGAAGGTCGTGATATAATTTTCAGACGCTCAGTTTTCAAATTTGGGAGTGTTTTTTATTTTGTTTGAAAAGTTTCGTGAGCGCGAGCCGCTCAACTAATTTTAACCAACTAATCGTACCCCAATATTACAAGCTTAAAAATTTAATGGATGTTTGTCACTCTTATAATAATTAATATAAAGGATTTTCATTAAGATAAGCAAAAGTATTTTTTCAACTTAGAAACGTACAAAAGTAGAAGAAACTCAACTGAGAAACTCGAAAAAAGGAGAATATTCGTGGTTAAGAAGTAAAAGGGGTCTCAATTGTTTTATGAAAATGGATACGCGTAAGTAATTCAGAAAGTTTTCAACATGGCTTATGACTAGTCATAAGGTAGTGGATATGTAGCGTTTTAATAGTATGCCAAGTTCTTTATCTATACTAATATTATAAAGAGGAAAGATTTGTACCTATTTTTGTATGTTTGTAATGAATAGGCTCAAAAACTACTGGACCGATTTTAATAATTCTTTCACTGTTGGGAAGCTACGTTCACCCTGACTAACATAGGCTATAGAATATTTTGAAAAAAATAAGGATCCGTGCGAAGCCGGGGCGAACCGCTAGTTCAGCTACAAGGACAGCCAAGTTTTCCGAGTCGGAACTGATTAATTATTATTTTGACGTTGTAATCTGTCTGTTTTGAATTTCCCGGCGAAGGACTCCGCTGCATTTTATGGTCGCTATCTGTTACTTGAAATAAGAGATCTTATGAAACGAAGCGGATTTGATAATAGACTTTCGAATGTGGAAGTTGTAAAGTTCTCGAAAAGGTAGCAAATATGTCGATTTAAGTTATTTTATACCAATTTGTAATGAACTACTAGCATAAGTATAGCATAATTAGAAACGATTAAATAATTTTGTTTTATTTTACAATATAAGATAAAAATATTTTTGTTTTCTTTTCCAAGGAGTTTATGATAAAGATTACAATTATTTAAATATGTAGTATAAAGTCTTTATAGTATTTGCCGGTTTACTTTTCTTATTAAACTAGGCATTGGGCGTAGTTATAGGAGCATTTATTGCTATATCTAACATAAAATCAACATAAAATATGATAATAAGCCTTATAACGTACCAACTTGAGGAAGGAGGTTGCCACAGCAGGTTGTAAGAACGTGATTAGTAATTCCAGGCTTATATTTTTTTTATAAGATTTCGCTTGTTGGATTACGCCAGTCACTGGAATACCCCTAGAAAGGTTCCGGTGTGAAAATAATTAGAATCGTATTTCGATAAGAGCCGAAATATTATCGATACTGTTACCGATATTATTCTGGTCACGATTTTCCTCAATTTTCTCGAAATGTTGGTTATTCCCCTTTTGTTTGGCACCATTCTTTTAATAACTTACCTACCATTATTTAATATAATTATTATGTTAAGTACGGTACAATTAACGAAATAGTACCTATAACAACAAATACTTACTTACATAATAATTTCTGATTCCTTCCCAGTTATTACACTTTGGATTGAAACACGAATATGGGAACTACAAAGTTTTCTCATTTTATACAGTCACTAGCGGCCCCGGCAGACGTCGTCCTGCCCGTCCGATTGTTTCGTCAAAGATCTATCAAAGTCTTCTAACTGTCACTTCTTCATAATGCTTCATATTTTCCCTATTTTTTTTACACATGTTCCACTGTTTCTTCGCTCCTATTGGTCGCAGCGTGATGTTATGTAGCCTAAAGCCTTCCTCGATAAATGGTCTATCCAACAAAAAAATTTTGAATTCGAACCAGTAGTTCCTGAGATTAGCGCGTTCAAACAAACAAACAAACAAACAAACAAATAAACAAACAAACAAACAAACTCTTCAGCTTTATAATATTAGTACAGATTATTACTTTAAAAAAATATTTTTACAAAGCGTTCGAACTTTCGCTTCTTACCAGTATCAAGATGTTTCAAAGAAATATATGAAATAAACAATTTCTATTTAATATCTATTGAAATGCATTGGAATAGAAATGATGACACTTTTATCATTGACATTATGACAATGAGAGGACGAGCGTCTCCCATTTAATATTATCTATCTTTTATTACAATTTTCTAATCTCTATTATTAAACTTTTTGTACATAGTACGTTCAACATCAAACTTTTATTGACTTGTAATACTTAATTACATTTACAATACTTTAGATTGGTCTATAAGTTTCTCATTGTGCTCTCTTCAAATTAATTATTAAACATTACCTTCTTGCTTACGAATACGTCTGCGTATAATGATTATATCGGATAGCTTGAATTTTAATTTCCCCCCTTAAGCCATAATGTTTTTAGACTAGTTACATTAAAACAGATATGGCGTCCAACCTGATAACAGTAGGTACGTCTGTACGCCAACTACAACATGAAAACATTAAACACAAAAACAATAAAACCATTCATTTCTGCCAACAATCCGACCAAACCACACGCCCGATACCAATTCCAGAGGTACGTAATAAGCAAATAATAATTCACCGCGTCATACGTTAACGTCACAAAACAAAAAGCACAACCACAATTTGGCAACTGCAAACGTGCGTATAAAAAACAACTGATTCCACGGTTGCTACACTTTGGCTGGCTCCCTTCCATTTCCATTAGCGAATGTTTAGCCAAAGTGTTTCCCAACTTGGGACCATTAGGCGTTCTTGTTTCTTTTGTCTTGGCCCCTTTTTTAGTCCTTCTCGTTTGGACGTTAAACGTTTTTTTTATTAGCGTTCGCCCATGTGATCTGCTGGTTTATTGTTGCAAAGGTCGAGGTACACTGAGCTGAGAAAAAGAAATCGCAAAGACACGAGTGGGGCGATGTGCTTGGGCCCTTAAATAAGTGCTAATCTATAATAGGAACCGAACGAAAAGAATTGACTGGCGCGAAAGAAACGTCGCGTGGCCGCTTTTCATTCGGGAATGCCGATCTTATACAATATTGCATTTTTTTAATTCCAAAATAGGTCTTATGCTCCTCTATCTGAAGATTTGCGTTACTTTTTAAGAAAAAAATATCAAATCGTTGCATTAACTTTAATATAAGTAATACCTATATGTTGGTAACAACATACAATACAATATTTAAAGGAGTAATCCTTTAAATATTGTAAATCATCAGGTCAACATTTGAATTCAGGTAATGACTTCTTTTTATTTAAGTTACTAATGTAAAAGCAGTGAAATGTATATTTAAAAACAAGTCCCTTTTTATAGATAAGTTAAATTGATCTATCATGAAGGCAGTTCCTCAGAGTGTTTTGTAAATAAGTAGATATAAGCTAAGACTATAAATTGGAATTGAAGTAAGTATAAGATTATTCTCAGTTCTGGCGATTTTTATTTTAGACTTGCCAAATAGCTCTATCAAGTAGGTCATTACATACACTTTATTGTGGGCACTTCCTTACAGACACGATATATTTGGCAATCGAATTTTTAGAAACGGATATATAGATATAGCGCCTGCAAGATTCGTGTGCTTATGACTGTGCTGTCAATATTTGCATTAATAAATCGCATCTTTACTAGAAGAGTGTGACAATTCGAAATATGTATACTTATAGTCTTAAATGGAGTAAGTAATAGAATATTTCGAGATGTCACAATCTTCTAGTAAATCTGCGAAATAATCTTCTGGTCTCATTAAAATGAGCAAAAAACAATGAAATTATGGCAATATCGCGTAGCAAAAGGAGTTTGAACCATCCAAAAATTTAAAATACCTGTTACAAATTCCTTCTTTAGTTTTTAATTTTTCGTAAATTATATATTTTATTTATGGTGTTTACCTGAAACAAAATGTTATAAGTAACTATTAATAATAACTACCTTACCAAGGAATATGGGAACTGTAAATTTTCAAAAGGCCGGCAAATAAAGTAATATACTGGACTTAAATCCGTTAAATAATCAATGATGTTAATAACAATAAAATTAAAAATTTAAGAACGGAAAAATATGAGTACCTATGAATAATATTCTCAAAGAAATATAATCAAAGGAGACACAAGAATATTAACCAAGATCACGTACGGGCTTACGTCTGATTATGCATGTCTTCATGGCTTAACACTAATGCGCTCCCGCGGCCTCGCTCGCATTAAGATCTCGAAACACGTGTGATTTAAGCGACGCTTAATCGCGGTTTTACACACGATGTGCTCCTTTTAAGACTTTTTTTATTGAGCGTTTGGAAGTTTTTGTGAAAGTCCTTGATAGGGTCTAGAATCGTCTAAATGTGTAGATTGCGGTACAGCTATACTGTAAGGGTTAGGAACTTGAAATTATGCACAGGATAATTTCTGATGCCTTCGCGGTTATTACACATTGGAATGAAACAACTATTAACGGATTTAACTCGCGTATTTTTATTTTATTAGCTGACGTTTCGGATTCTTTACAGTTTCCATAATCGTAGCACGACTGAGCTGACAATAGTCGTTAGACTATTGTCATGCACAGGAGTTTCAGAAAAGAAAGAAAGGATTATCAAAAAACACAACATCGTTATAAAATATACCCTATAATATTATGTTATTCTAATATTCTATAATTGTTAAGTTTCATCAAAATCCATTCAGTAGTTTTCACGTAAAAGAGTAACATACATACATTTAGACAAATATATATAAATATAAATAAATAATAATGTAATATTTTAATAATTTAATTATTATAACTATTATAGTAAGGTAATAATTTCTGATGCCTTCGCGGTTCATTCCAATGTATTATAGTAAGGATTTGTGAACGATGGTAATGCTAAATTATCTGTCATTCAAAATCTATATTTTAAAATACCTACCTACGTATTAAAATGGCGTTTTTCTAATTATTTCTTAAATAAAGGTTGGAAGTGGAACCCAGCGGATGGCCAATTAAGCTATGCTTACGCGTAATGAGGCGTTACTTAACGCTGATTAGACGTGCGATTGTTACTTAGAGCCCGTGTCACAATGACAGCAAGTCTTTAATAAGCTATATGCAACTTATTTATCAAATACTGGCTTCTGCCCGCTTCTTCGTCTGCGCACGATGAGCTTATATGTTATTCGGATGTATTTATACTTATATTATAAAGCCGAAGAGTTTGTTTGTTTGTTTGAACGCGCTAATCTCAGGAACTACTGGTTCGAATTCAAAAATTCTTTTTTTGTTGGATAGACCATTTTTTGAGGAAGGCTTTAGGCTATATAACATCACGCTGCGACCAATAGGAGCGAAGAAACAGTGGAAAATGTGGAAGAAGTGACAGAAGACTTTGACAGATCTTTGACGAAACAATCGGACGGGCAGGACGACGTCTGCCGGGCCGCTAGTAAGCTATATTATTGTTAAATTTCATCAAAATCTATTCTGTAGTTTTTGCGTGAAAGTGAAACACATATATATATCCAGACATATATCTATACTTACATACTTACATCCATTCTTACAACCTTTCGCGTTTATAATATTAGTAAGGATTACCTATTTGAACATCATAGCTTAGGTATTATTAGGTCCCTATCTACTAAAAACCTATCAAGTAACTTTTAGGTCTAACGGGTCTAGAACTTAATAGGAAAAACGCAAATCAAGTAGTAACCTTAACAGGTTATTCAACTAAGCAATAGATAAACTTATTGTATACGTTTTAAAAATATTCCAAACTCAATTCTACCAATAAATAATCTGTGCCTAGTAATCTTTCAACGCGTAACATAAGCAAAAAGCGATACCATTTTTATTAGAAACCTGACAAACGCAATATTATGAAAATAACGACTCACATAATCCTCGATAGCGTCGTAATACATTTCCATTAAAATGAAACATCGTAACGTCTGTACAAAAGGGACACGGCACTTGTTAAACCATTAAAAATTCCATCAAATTTTACCACCGACTTCCCAAACAGCTTTATGTTATTAAATCATATTTCGCAAGAATTAGGATCATATTTTAACACTGAATACGGACTTTTATTTTAACGAATATTGCGGACTCCTTATGCATATAGGTACCTATGTATATATACCTATTATAGTTTTACTTTTTATTGCCAGATTGCCTTTTTACGTTCTTTATTTATATTTTAAAATTTTCAGTTGGGCTTATTAAAATCCTCCATACCTATTATATCATTGTTTACAGTTCAACCTTCGTTTGTGTATAGTTATACATACAATTTTATCAACGAATTTCTTAAAAATAATGCAAGTCATTCGTAAGTTGATCACGGAAGTCTTTGTTCATGTTTTAGGTGTAATTGAATAAAGATACGGTGGTAAAAGTATAATTACCATAAAATTGCGTGTAGACTGTGTAAGATAATAGATGAACTGGAGGGAGCGAGGGAATCTGGGATGACGCAAAGCTTAAAAACACAAAGTCACTTTTTCAAGAAAACCTCTGTAGGTAAAGCAATAAAATTAGGTAAGCAGGTAGATAAATCTCAAATCGTATACTTAGATGACCATGAGCATTTCTTGTAATTTTTTTTCTGTGCGTACCGCGTTTTTGATTTATTTTTGATTAAAGAATAGGAGTGATGGTTGAAGGGAAATTTAGGGATTCATGTATTTTTCAATGCTGAATCATAATAAAATAAAAATATTTAATGTCCAATAAAAACTTTTAGGTCCACATCCTTAACATTTAGGGGTACCTGCTAATATGAAAATAGGTGTAACCGATTCTTAGACCTACCCGATATGCACACAAAATTTCAGTCCAGCCCTTTCGGAGGTGTTTGACAACAAAACACCACCACGACACGAGAACTGTATATACCTACTCATATTAGATTACTTCATCTATATTTAACTTAGATAAGTACCTAAGTACCTAGATAGACAAAGTTCATACTATATAACATTTCTGACTTAACTACTTTTAATATAAAAAATACTTACCTAACGTTTTTTACATCATCAACTTCGTGTTCTAAGCTGTGATAAAGGGTCCGACCCGACATATTAATTATATTTGTAAGCACAAACGCCAAGGAATAGCAGACCTCCTTAGTCCCTTATTACGTTCCTTAGTTCAATATCACAAAAGTATGTTTCTTTAATAAATTTATTTTGTGCTTTAAAGAGGGTTTACTTAGGCTTTGGGCAATTTAGAGTTAAGCCGGCGGCTATAAAAGCTATAAGCTGTTACTGAGAGAAAATAAGTTACAAATCTTACCTGTTTTCTTGAAGCTTAGGAACGATGAGTGGGTTTTAGAAAGTGTCTATGTCGCCTACAACGTGTTTTTAAAGTCTTTATATCACCTAGACAGTATCGCTAAAGAGTGTTATAGGTACCTACAAAAAATAAATTAAAGGTTATTTTGGAATTTGTATATAACAGAAGTTCGAAGACGAACATAATTTAGGTAAGTACCTACCTATTTTGAATTATTTTCGAATTTGTTTCTTTCTTAATACGACCGTAGGAATAAAGTATTATATATGCCCCTTTTTAATGTGTATCCTTATTATCTATGTGTAATATGTAAATTACTTTTATTTTTATTTTATAATTTAAATCATTCAACTCATCGTCACATCAATCATTTGTTATTAAAAGTAATCACAAAAAATAACATATTTAGGCCAAAACTCATATTAAAAGAGTCAGTCATTAAAACAGCATCCCCTTCTATAGATTTTTTTTTTTCTCTTATTACGCATATTCTTTTCATACTTTTCCATGAACTGAACTCCACTGGGATGATAATTCAAATTACACATTTTTGTTCAAATGTAACGCAATAATACGGTCTGGGCAGGTTTTAAGCAGGGTATAAATTAAGCCGACACAATACACGCCGGATAAATCGTTGTCACATAAGAACGTGGCATTAGGAAGGAGCGCTGGGCATATCCGAGGAATACAAGCTAGCTCGCTAAATTATTTAGAGAAGGAAATCGTCAAAATATTTCTGTTTCACGGGAATGAAACAACTATAAACGGATTCAGTTCGCATATTTTTCTGACGTTTCGGAAACTTTATAGTTCCCATATTCGTAGCACGTGTAATGACTAGCAAAATATTTATTTACCACGCGACCAACTTTATTTCATATAACATTACCTACCTTATTATAATATGCAGTAAAATCACTTTAGTCTTATATTATTGTCACGATGGCTACGAATATGGAAACGGTAGAGTTTTCAAAACGTCAACAAATAAAATTAAATACGCGAGTTAAACCGTTGTTTTATTGCATGAGTAATAACAGCAAAAGCATCAAGAAATATTATTAACACGTTTGTTTACATACATGTGGCAGTTCGTTCGCTATTGCCAATGTAATATCCACAAAAGAATCATATTTTTTTATTATTCTTGTAAAAAATAGTTGAATTTAATAAATATCTTTGTTAGTGTAATACATATGTGTGTGTGCGTGTGTAAAATATTCCCAGAGAGCACACAAGTTCTACATAAGCTGTATAAAAGCGAACACCCTTATACAGCTTAGATCTTAGGTGCTGCTTGTGCTTGCTCGTATTAACAATAATCTTTCTATTCCATCAACTGATCGGATTACTACTCATTATTCTGTGTTCCTAATACCTCAACCCAGCGATTGATCTCGACTATTGCTAAATTATGCACATTTACTGCATCTCGCATTCAATTGAATTTATGGATCTAACTGGTAAATATTGGCGTACGTCTGCCAAATACATAGACGAGTAAATTGCTATTTTGGCCTAAAGCTAACTCTACTAATACCAACGCTAAAACTAGCTATCCATATAGTAAGTCTAACGAGAGAATAATAATATTAACTTAATGCTATTTATACAAGATTTATACCAAGACAATACAAGGCTTCGCACGGATCATCTTTTTTTATAGCCTATGTCACTCGGGAATAGTGTTAGCTTCCCAACAGTGAAAGAATTTTTGAAATCGGTCCAGCCTTTCTGGAGCCTATTCAATCCAAACAAACATACAAACAAATCTTTCCTCTTTATAATATTAGTATAGACAAGAGTAGAAAAGGTAGGTACCTATTAGACAAGAGAATAATATTAACTTTATGATATTTATACCAAGAGAAGAGTAGAAAAATTCGGTAAGTGCTGCAAAGCACTTCACACAGTTGGCGCTGAAGCGACATATTCGCTTGTAAACAAAAAAGGACAAAGACAGAATATAGTAGTGGAAAATTTCGTCTATCCAAACAGTCCTATCACATCATACTAAATATTTATTACAATGTGTAAATTGAAATTGGATAGAATTTTATGGAAACTTTATTGCAATCTACCTATTATAGGTACCTAGCTAGTTATTATTTAAACAGCGTTTAACAATGTCCTACTTCTCAGTATATCATTAAACTAGCTGAGCCAGCGACTGCGTCTGCGTGGAATAGTTATTGTTCATAAAAAAATTCCCCGTTTTTTTACACATTTTCCACTGTTTCTTAGCTCCTATTGGTCGCAGCGTGATGTTATATAACCTAAAGCCTTCCTCGATAATTGGTCTATCCAGAAGATTTTTTCATTTCGAACCAGTAGTTTTTGAGATTAGCGCATTCAAACAAACAAACTCTTCAGCCTTATAATATTATAGGTAAGGTCAAGGCTTCTAATTCCGTCTACGGGGCTATTCCGTCATGTACACGTTTTTGGCGAATCTAAGCACAGTTCGCCGCTGCCGGCTCAGTTGGTAAGGCAGTAGGGTTTTCTAATTCAAACTAAAAAACACCCATGACGCTGTGCAATAAAAGAAGAAAAATATCTGCTTTCAAAGTTCAGTTGCGTTTCGAAGTCGAAGTGCGAGTATAGTACTATGCAGTTTGATCGAAGATAAATATGAAATAGTTAGACTTCTAGGCTTGTTTGTATGATTATTACAACGTCTATGATGTGTATAAACGTGTTTGCCTGTTCGTGATGCGTAAAACTCCGATAGTTTTTAGTAATTCACCATGAAAAATTAACAACTTCAAAATAGTCAAGTGGGAAATTCCGTCTATTTTTTAAGGGGCAAAGCCGTCATATGCCGGTATTTCCCGATTCCAGACATCGTCAACATTTTTTTAGTGTATTAAATTTTAAAATAGGTACACTTGTCAATCTGGCAATAATAAGCTTAGCTGTGACGAAATATATGAGTAGGTAATTCAATGGAACGTAGTACGAAAATACTCCCGACTGCAAAATGCATAAATCCTTACTTTATGAAATAATATATATAAAAAAAATATATATTAGTAAATTTTTAAAAGGTTGAGCTCATCTGATTGGCAAAACATGCCGGAATAGCCCCAAAAAAATGTGTTTGCGAATAACTCCTATTGTAAATCTTATATCTAAGGTCTAATAACACATATTTGATTGAAATCGACGTGTCTTCATTTTCCGCTAGCTAAGACTTGAAAAAACTGCGTAGTTCTAGGGAAACTGCTTGCATGACGGAATAGCCCCACTCAGGCGGGAAACTCCGTCTACCAGACTATTTTTTAAAAAAAATATATAATAAATTAAGCAACCTAGATACAGGGAATATCATACTATTATTTGATTGCCAAGTAAATTATTAGTCTAGTACATGCGCGCAATGGGTAAATAGTTAAAAATAACCGTCTCAAAATTTTAACCAAAGTTGATCTAGCTCAAAAATATTCCGGAATTAGAAGCCTTGACCTTATGTATTAATTAGTATCTATCTATAGATTATATGCTATGTATTCATTATTAAATTTTTAACTCATCTGTTAAAATTAAGTTGTAAATAACGTAGGAGTTGGGACGTAATAACTCGGACACATGGCACTGGATTATAAATATTATTATACTAACTGTGTCCCGTGGTTTCGCCCGCATGGAAATAATTTATCCGTTTCATTTTCTGTACTAGTTCATGGAAATCAGTCATCGGGTGAAACGCCAAAGTTTAACAAACTCAAGTCTTTAAAATACATATAAATAAAGGTATTATCATATAAGTAAGGATTTTAAAACATTTTTAAAAACATAACAGTTCCCATATTCGTAGCTAACAAATAGCAACATCTCAGCAAATAAAAAAACCGTTAAAATAGTTTCATACTGCAAAAGCATCAAAAACGATTCTAAAAAATCATCTTTGACAACTGTAGTATCTATGGGTACGGCAGTGCCCCCGCCAAGTGGAGCAAAAACAAGCGGCACAGTCATTATTTGCTCGAAGCAATTAAGGCCATTTTCGACCTCCTAAGATTTGTCCATAGTAAATACGATAATAGTAAGTTACTCCGCTGCTCCGACCATGTTGTGCCAGAAACGGAACGCAATAATAGTGGCACGCCGCAGTAAGCTAGTGGACTTATTATTGCACTGCATTATTTATGTGTACAGTTACAACTGACATTGTTGCATTTACTACTTATCACACTTGATTTATGTCCTTTGATTTACTCTGAAAATCTCCAACTTTAAATTATTTATTCATTTTAATTTAATTATTTTATTTTTTTACATAATTAATTCAAGTAGGTATATTTCAGACAATGGATGCCGGCATATGTATGTATGGCGCCAGGGTAGGCACTCCATACATTAGTGACACTGTGCCTGTATGGAATGCACGCCCTTGGATGCCGGGAACGGTCACACCAACTTGTAGGTTGTTGTACTACTATTATTTACAGTACTCTCCTCAAAAATAACTTTTAAAATATATTTTTGCTACACATTAAAATATCAGTTAACAAAAGCAAGGTCAAAAAAGTAAAGGCGTTAAGCTGAAACTACTTTGACAGTCAATTTCACTCTATGTGCCTGGCAAGTTTCGGGCGTAGTAGGCTCCGTAACTCAAACTTGCCTAAATATTTATTATATTATAAATACTCCTAAATAAATATATTCGGAAACAAAACTTGCACTATTTTTACAATATCATTACCGTTTATGACCACAATTATGTCTCATCTACATGAACTATTAATGTTATTCCGTAATAAATTATTGTAATCATAATAAACATAGAAAACCCGTTATCTCAATATTTACTAACGTCCTCACCCAGATTCTTATCGTTACTAAATACAGCCTCCTAAATCATTCGAGTGACAACCTCTTTGTGACGTCATACTTAACAAAGTAATAATTAAAATTAAATACCAGTATAATCCTGTTAAGCTATATAACACTATCTTTATATTATGTATAACGCCTGCCTGTTTAGTATTATATAGACTCAAGTCAAAATTTGCCGGTACTCCATTAAGGATTATAAGTTGTTACATTTAAATTGAAATTCGCATGTTAACGCATCGAGTTAGGTCACTTTAATATATAAGTGATACATGTTTATACTTGTAACAGTAGCGTATCGTAGGTAATAAAAATTGCTTACTTTTTCAATTGGGTTCCTATTTTTAGGATTAGATTAAATTAGATTTGTTTATTTTTCACTAATACTGAGATCGTCAAACAGAGAACAATATTTTCTAATTATTCAAATAAGATTATTATATAGAAGTTTTAGTGTTGTATTTGACAAGTGATATTTATAAACCGATCAAAGGCTACGGATACGCAGAAAAAAGTATTTTATTATCAAAGATTTACTAAATAAAGTATGTTAAGATAACCCTTAAGTAGTATTAAGAACCATTTGTTAATAACGACTAACAATAATTGTACAAACATATCCAGAACGGAACCGTTCAAGTTGCGGACAGAAACAGTGACAAGTTTTGTTTCTTTTAAGTTTTTTATATTAAACGACTAACTTCTGCCTGCAACTTCGTTTTATTAAAAAAAAATCTTTCTCAGTGTTTCTTAGTTATAAAAGGAATCCCTGAGGATTTGAAATAATAAATTGTATCCCTAAAAACGTTTATCTTTTTAAAAATCATACCTAATGTTTTAGTTATCAAAATTGTTAGACTCAGACTCAAGTACTTATCTACTGAACAAAAAGCATTATAAATGAAAGCATATTTAAACATCGAAGAGGAATGATCAATAATCTTGTCCAAATCGGATTACAACACTGCTTGGGCAACGAAAAACGATAAAGATATTCAGCACTATTTTTTAAAAATTGAGTGAACGAACTTAATCTTTTTCAAATAAAAATGCTGTCCACATTTCCTCGGCCGCCAGCGCATCGTAACCACAATCTGCTTGTTTGTTTATCTCTTCTTGTTTAACGGATAAGAGAGAGATAAAGGGTATTTATTGCGTATTCCTTTCTTATTTGCTTTTATCATAAACGTAGCTATTTGCTGAAAGAACCACGAGACGTTTTCCTCCACGAAATCATAAAACAAAGATACGACATCGATTTAACTTGTTCCGAACTGTCATTTAAAGTATTTTTTATATACTTAATGCAATTTTCAAACATCACTTCTTCAAAGATAACGCCATATTTTTTTAAGATTAACATGCAAGATTCTCTGACATCAACAAACTATGTAACTGAGATAATATTTTTCCACAAAATCTACCCACACTCAAAGTAGGTAATAATTCTCCTTTTTGTTCTACTGCATCCCATGTAATGGCTATTTTGATTTTTGAAACAGCTCAAAACAGGGTCTCAGAAGCGCCATATCAAAGTACAGGTCTATGAAATATGGGGTTAACATGCAGACTGTCTATTCTAATATTGTTTAATAATGTAATGTTCTTGGGTAGATATAAATTACTGCGTCAGTCTACCGACAAGGTTCTTCAGTCAAGAGTGTCATCCAACACTGCAATGCATTTACCTGCAATCTTCCTGCATAATTAGCTGGAAAATTCCAACTCTGCATTTCTCATTACATGACCTGAGTACGACAGCTTATATGCCAAGATTGGAATGGATTGTACCAAGATATTATGATATTCTCGTGTGGCGGTGTCTTTGTTGAGGAGTGCCTAAGAAATGACTAGACTGATTTTTATGAAATTTTATGTGCATATCGGGTAGGTCGGAGGAATCTAAATGTTAAGAGAGGGTTCACACGACCCCAAATTTTTTTTTAAATTATAGGACAAAAAAAATGTTTTTATTTTTTTCATGATTCAGCATTGAAAAATACAATTCCAATTTGTCACTCTTATACGATCTACTCGTGAATGTCGATGCAAGGTTCGTGGGGGTATCTAGTATAATTACATATATTAGGTACTTATAGTTTTATCAAAGAACACATCGTATCTTGTTTTTTATAATTCCGTGTTTTCCTCCTTGTGCGGGATAAACGCTTAAGTGAACGGTTTCTAGTGTCATTGTGAGTGTTTTTTTTTTGTTTGAGAGACTATTCGGGTCAAGGGTTCGTAAAGATCAGAGGATCATTTTACTATATGTATTTGAAGAGTATGGTAATGTTTACTGGATTTAATGCATATCATGAACGTGAAATTTATTTTAACTAGCTTCTGCCCGCGACTTCGTCTGCGCCCGTTGAGTATTTTACACAATATCGTTATGAAATATAGCCTATATGTTACTATGATGTACATAAGCTTTATTATTATCACCCCAAGCTCAATACAATAAAATGTCACATATATAATATTAAGTATTTAGTGTAAGATTAGATTACCTATAATAGCTGTTATTGCTTTTGTAAATGTCTTTTTCATCAATTAACACGTGTAGCGTGCCTGTAATTGAAATAAATTATTGTAAAGTTTCATCAAAATTCATTCAGTAGATTTTGCGCATAAGAGCAGATAACAAACATACACACAAAGTTTCGCCTTTATTATATTAGTGTGATTTACCCGTTTTCCTTCTTTCTATCTGTATAATATATGCTTAAGAAACAACACCGACCTCTTACACCCATAGCTGAAGGTACATAGTGCCTACGTCTAGCTATAGAAATGTCTTATGCGATTATTATTGATTAAAATGATTTTCCTACTTAAGTCAATCAATCTCAATACTTAACCGCAATAAACTCTCGGGTCGTAAATTTACATTCGCCTTTATCAAATGTTTCTCTCCCGTCTTAGCATTGTTACCCCAAACGTAGAACCTTAATATCACGGGGCGGTCGTCTAATATCTTTCTTGTTACAACCCGAATCTATTGTTCATTTGATCGACTTTATTAAATAAAGATCCGCTCGCGGCAGCATGTGGTTTGACCTCTAGAAATAATATACAATATAGTATATTTTATCTACAGCTCTGATCTTTCGACTCCGCATTTTCGTCCCACGTTTTTGCAACAAAGTATTGTTCTTCGTATTTTTTAGCGGCGGTTAGTTTTCATTCTATTTCATGACTTTGTGGTTTGGTTTCGTAATATTTTTATATTGTTTTAGCAAGCATGAAATACTATAAATAGGCATCAGTGGGTAGACTAAAATGTTATTTTTGTCTTACCTACGCTCTAACTATAATGAAATTAAATTAAATGAAAATATTTCTTTCGATAAACAAAACAATCTTTTAAATATACAGAGTTTCAAGTCTCGGTAATTTTAAACAAACCTGTATTTGGGAGTCACCGCTTTTCCTTATCTAATTATTATCTTTATTTATAATCATTGGCCCAAAAGTTAACTGTAAGAAGTCCCATAAAGGAATAAATTTGCCTTTGTATATTGGAATGAAACGACTATTAACGGATTTAACTCGCGTATTTTTATTTTATTTTATTTGCTACGTTTCGGATTCTTTACATATTAAAATTTTAAATGATTAACCTTTGTATATTTGCATTATTATCGCTTTATAGGTATATTATGTATTTAAGCACTAGGTAATAAAGAGTTTACATACGTTCTATTTAGTAACTTTTAGTTTGTCTTACTGATTCTTTTTAATAATATCTAATTGAAAAAGAACATTTTCAACACTGGGTTCGTAATAATCCAGGTTATTTTAAAAAGGTCTTTAACCACGACGTTACCACTCATGTAGATGAGTGAGTACCTAATGGTACCATTAGCGTATGACATCTCATGTGTGTTCCATTTACTTAATACAAAACTATATGCGCGTTTGATCTCAAATTATGCAATAAGATAACAATGCATCTGTAAAGTGATTACTGTGCAGTGTTACATAATGGAACCAATTGTTATATTGCAGATACTAAACGCTAACATAATCTATACTCTATACTAATATTATAAAGCTGAAGAGTTTGTTTGTTTGTTTGAACACGCTAATCTCAGGAACTACTGGTTCGAATTAAAAAAATCTTTTTTTGTTGGATAGACCATTTATCGAGGAAGGCTTTAGGCTATATAACATCACGCTGCGACCAATAGGAGCGAAGAAACAGTGGAAAATGTGTAAAAATAGGGAAAAATATGAAGCCTTATGAAGAATATTTTCAGTTAAGATATAAGAAACAAGTAATCAGAGTCAATGATATCTAAAAATGAAGATCTTTATAGAAACTACAAATTGCGTAATTTTGCCATTTTTAATTCTATGATTATATATCCTAATAATAATGTTTTTTGTTCTTTCACAGGTCACACTTTATCATCTTTTACGCTGACTCTCCTGTGCTCGACGATTACCATGTACGAGGTAATATTAAGGTGCGTACCGATATATTATACCTATTTTTATGTTCAATTTGTAACGAATGTTGTTTATGTACCTATATATTTTAATATTTAACAAAGTAAATACTTTATTTTTTTTTTTTTGTTTTTGTAAATACAAAAACACTTTTGAAGTGGATAATTTATTAGTTCTTACAAAGAAATTACGAACCACTTTAGTACAAATGTTATGCGAGTCAAATATCATAAAGAAACGTTTTGACACTTGAACCTTAAAGTTTTGCGTTCTATGAGCTGATTATTTAACACAAGTGGATAATTTATTACCTGGGAACGTTTCGTGGATCTGAGACCTGAGGAGTGAGGGGTGCAAAGTTTGGGGATATGGTAGGGAATATTTGACCATAGTCGAGGCAGTCGGGATTTAGCGATACTAAAGCCACAACGCGTGCACATATAATAAGGGTTGTATTGACCTACTTGCTTAGGTATTAATTAAGTTAGTAATAGTGAAATATAATTAGAGATGGGGCGCGTTTTCGTCGCGAGTGTAAATTAAAATAAGAAAGTTTAACTTTATTAACTTTAAGTGTTAGTTTAAGATAATATTATTTCAAGTAATTTTATTTCTTTATCTAAGAGTGACGCAGATCATCGAGGGTATGTTTGGTTCCTTTGTTTTCGACTCCGTTGTGCTGTTTTAATGGTTTACCTAGTTCTTGTCTGGATTCAATTATATTTCAGGAGTTCGCAGTTTGCACGAGTGATTTTAATTTTGGGTAGACTTTAGCTAGGTTAGAAAATTAGTAGGTAGGTAAATAAATGGTTGTGAGATTTGTGAGATGTATGAATTATTTGAGAGTATGGAAGAGACAAATGACATTGATGTATATAAATTGTGACTAAATAAGAATACAAGTTTCGATCACTTGTGATTCTATGCTGTTTAATACAAGTTTCGATTACTTGTATGACATTTGTGTTATATTGCAAATTTTGATGCAAACTCAAAACTACTGTTTAAAGATTTATGTTTAATAAAAGACAAAATCTGACTGAAATAACTACTGAACCGTTCTAAAAGATTTCTCTTTGTATGTAATTTGACTGCAAAACTACTGAACCACTTATAAGATTTATCTTTGTTTGAAGTCATGATGATGACGATGTATGTTTTAAGATTTATGATTTATAATAATGGATTTTAACCTAAGAAACAAATTTCATCTGCAATCGGTTTTGGAGGTCGTTCACAATAGAACGATGTCCTAGTGTGTGTGAAAATTCTATATACTTAGTATTAATTATCACCTGAACCATTTCTTCAGTGAAATGAATTTCAGTTTTGAAATATACTCTGAAAATGCATATTTGATGTGTCTACAAATATTTATATTAAAAAAATAATTATCATTAATCACAACCTTATGGAATTATATTGTTCATGAATGTATCCGGACCAATCTGCGGTGTGTGAGAAAAAGAGATCAACTCGCCGCTTCAATCTTTCCAATCTCTATTTTTCTACCTAAAAAATCAACAACGGAAAGAACACACACACACAACCGATCATCTTTATTTCATGTGCTGCGGCTTGTTCCGTGTATATTACTGAGTGATTGATTTCGACGAAGGCTGAACGATTGTTTCATATTATGAAAACTATTATTCACAAATAATAGTTTCCATTTTGTAAAATATATCTTTGACTGATGATAATTAATACGGAATACCGTCCGTCTGCTATACCGTCCGTCTGCTGTCTCAACTTTAATATTACAAAATATAAAGAAGTTCTAAGGAACCATAAAAGAAATTACATACATATAAAAAAAGAAATAACGCTGCACGAAGCCTCACACACTTCGTAAAGCATCAATACTATATAAAAAAAAAAAAGACATCATGTCATTTGTTAATTCAAAAGATATCACATATTTAAGTGATCAGTATGAAGAGAAGGTTTGAATGAAACTTTATAAAAGAAAATAATAGAAAACAGGGCGATAAAAAGGTAGATGGATTTGATGGGATATTTTAATCGGGCGAGTGCTAATTACGATTAAATATCATGGCATAGGCTATAAGGAGTGTTGGGAGGCCTATATATATTTTTAATCCAATCGAATTAGGTTTCCCCATTTATAGACTAAATGTCTATATATCAAAACAGGTCCCTTGTGCTCGGGTTTTCAGATTCGTCGTTGTATTTTTCCTTTTTAATGCAAGAGGTGGAGATATAATCAGGACATATTAATTAAGTATTATATTTTTAGTTTAATTAATTTTATTCTCAACAGCTAAGAAAACTTCTCTTCGGGCACGTGAGTGTTTGCTTTATTTTATTTTATATCTTTTGTTTTATTTGATAGTATTTGTATTTGCGTCATAAAACACAACGTATTTATACACAACGTATTGGGTCCTACGTAGTTAATAGACGATCACATTAATTTCGGCCATTTTGATTAACTAGGTATGTATATAAATACCTTTAGGTATTGATATAGTTAGTTATAGGTAGTTATTTATATAGGCTAGGGAAAAACCATTACATTTGGTGCCGTGACCAGGATATTAAGTTAGACAAGTTTAAATTATTATTAATTTAAACACTTAATAAAAAGAACCTAGGTTACAACTTTGTTTTAGAATGTTAGGGGCGTCTTATTAGACTCCGAGGTCAAGTAATCTAATATCATGTTATCAGCTGAGGAGAGTATAAAAAAAGGGTCACCTTTTTTTTGTTGAGGTATATTTATTGCGGAGCATAGATTGCGAACAGCTTTAGTTATTGTCGTAAGTGGGTTCGATTCCCGCTTGAAAATTCGATAAATATGTTTTAAAAATTTAATTAGCTTTTACGAGGTGGGTTCGATCCCTACCATCGATTTGTTTGTGTATCTACGTGATATAAATTTGTATGTACTGATGTTTGTACCGAGATAAGATGTAAGTCAAGTACGATTTTATATAAAGCTCATTTGAAATTAAAACAAAATATGTGTGGGTTCGATTCCTACTACTGATTTGGCAATGAATAAGTGAATTCAATTGCTACTCTCATAAGCTAATAAAAAAAAAAGGGAATTGATGATTAAGGAAAAGATTGATTATTCAATAATCATTCTCTGTATGTATGATGTTTGTTGCAGAAATTAAACTTGATATGAACTATTTGTTGCGTTCGATATTTAGTTTTTGTAAGTAGTTAGGTATTTATGTATGTAATAAAGTATGTTTAAATTCATAGATAGTACTATGAATTGAAGGTATGTTAAGTATGTATGTACTAAGTGTTTAGTAGATGTAACTTTGCAACTAACATTAGAGTTTTGAAATTAGTTGTTTTAATTGTATGGAGAGGCGTTGTTCAGATTCTATGAAAATAAACGGATATTAAACAATTTACATTGCGTTGGTTAGAATATTTATTTAACTAAATTGATTATGCTAAGATGAAGGTATTCGTTTCATGACACTGCTATTTTGGAGTAGGGGCGTAAATTATTTACAGGATAAAATTATTTTCGTTAGTGTGAAGTTTTATTCTGATTTTTATACAACATTTTAACAAATGTTAACAGGTTATTCTAATGTAGGGGCGTGTGCGCATATGCAAGATTGTAGAATATGTAAGGGACGGTATGAGTGTCAAACACTTAGCTATTAAACTGTGTTAATGTATAGTTTATGTAATGACTTACTAATTGTTCAAATAGAGCTTATAAGCATTACAATTGCGCATTCGTTAAAGAAAATAAAAGCTATTGTGGTTTTCTCTAAATTTTACTTCAAGAATCAAAATTTCTCTAAAACCAAGGGGCGACTGTAACGAATGTTGTTTATGTACCTATATATTTTAATATTTAACAAAGTAAATACTTTATTTTTTTTTTTTTGTTTTTGTAAATACAAAAACACTTTTGAAGTGGATAATTTATTAGTTCTTACAAAGAAATTACGAACCACTTTAGTACAAATGTTATGCGAGTCAAATATCATAAAGAAACGTTTTGACACTTGAACCTTAAAGTTTTGCGTTCTATGAGCTGATTATTTAACACAAGTGGATAATTTATTACCTGGGAACGTTTCGTGGATCTGAGACCTGAGGAGTGAGGGGTGCAAAGTTTGGGGATATGGTAGGGAATATTTGACCATAGTCGAGGCAGTCGGGATTTAGCGATACTAAAGCCACAACGCGTGCACATATAATAAGGGTTGTATTGACCTACTTGCTTAGGTATTAATTAAGTTAGTAATAGTGAAATATAATTAGAGATGGGGCGCGTTTTCGTCGCGAGTGTAAATTAAAATAAGAAAGTTTAACTTTATTAACTTTAAGTGTTAGTTTAAGATAATATTATTTCAAGTAATTTTATTTCTTTATCTAAGAGTGACGCAGATCATCGAGGGTATGTTTGGTTCCTTTGTTTTCGACTCCGTTGTGCTGTTTTAATGGTTTACCTAGTTCTTGTCTGGATTCAATTATATTTCAGGAGTTCGCAGTTTGCACGAGTGATTTTAATTTTGGGTAGACTTTAGCTAGGTTAGAAAATTAGTAGGTAGGTAAATAAATGGTTGTGAGATTTGTGAGATGTATGAATTATTTGAGAGTATGGAAGAGACAAATGACATTGATGTATATAAATTGTGACTAAATAAGAATACAAGTTTCGATCACTTGTGATTCTATGCTGTTTAATACAAGTTTCGATTACTTGTATGACATTTGTGTTATATTGCAAATTTTGATGCAAACTCAAAACTACTGTTTAAAGATTTATGTTTAATAAAAGACAAAATCTGACTGAAATAACTACTGAACCGTTCTAAAAGATTTCTCTTTGTATGTAATTTGACTGCAAAAACTACTGAACCACTTATAAGATTTATCTTTGTTTGAAGTCATGATGATGACGATGTATGTTTTAAGATTTATGATTTATAATAATGGATTTTAACCTAAGAAACAAATTTCATCTGCAATCGGTTTTGGAGGTCGTTCACAATAGAACGATGTCCTAGTGTGTGTGAAAATTCTATATACTTAGTATTAATTATCACCTGAACCATTTCTTCAGTGAAATGAATTTCAGTTTTGAAATATACTCTGAAAATGCATATTTGATGTGTCTACAAATATTTATATTAAAAAAATAATTATCATTAATCACAACCTTATGGAATTATATTGTTCATGAATGTATCCGGACCAATCTGCGGTGTGTGAGAAAAAGAGATCAACTCGCCGCTTCAATCTTTCCAATCTCTATTTTTCTACCTAAAAAATCAACAACGGAAAGAACACACACACACAACCGATCATCTTTATTTCATGTGCTGCGGCTTGTTCCGTGTATATTACTGAGTGATTGATTTCGACGAAGGCTGAACGATTGTTTCATATTATGAAAACTATTATTCACAAATAATAGTTTCCATTTTGTAAAATATATCTTTGACTGATGATAATTAATACGGAATACCGTCCGTCTGCTATACCGTCCGTCTGCTGTCTCAACTTTAATATTACAAAATATAAAGAAGTTCTAAGGAACCATAAAAGAAATTACATACATATAAAAAAAGAAATAACGCTGCACGAAGCCTCACACACTTCGTAAAGCATCAATACTATATAAAAAAAGACATCATGTCATTTGTTAATTCAAAAGATATCACATATTTAAGTGATCAGTATGAAGAGAAGGTTTGAATGAAACTTTATAAAAGAAAATAATAGAAAACAGGGCGATAAAAAAGTAGATGGATTTGATGGGATATTTTAATCGGGCGAGTGCTAATTACGATTAAATATCATGGCATAGGCTATAAGGAGTGTTGGGAGGCCTATATATATTTTTAATCCAATCGAATTAGGTTTCCCCATTTATAGACTAAATGTCTATATATCAAAACAGGTCCCTTGTGCTCGGGTTTTCAGATTCGTCGTTGTATTTTTCCTTTTTAATGCAAGAGGTGGAGATATAATCAGGACATATTAATTAAGTATTATATTTTTAGTTTAATTAATTTTATTCTCAACAGCTAAGAAAACTTCTCTTCGGGCACGTGAGTGTTTGCTTTATTTTATTTTATATCTTTTGTTTTATTTGATAGTATTTGTATTTGCGTCATAAAACACAACGTATTTATACACAACGTATTGGGTCCTACGTAGTTAATAGACGATCACATTAATTTCGGCCATTTTGATTAACTAGGTATGTATATAAATACCTTTAGGTATTGATATAGTTAGTTATAGGTAGTTATTTATATAGGCTAGGGAAAAACCATTACAAATTAAAATAAAGTTCTATAAAAAAATGATGAAGTCAGGTTTTTCCTTTACCGAGATATACTTTCTACTAATCTAACTTACCTTTTCTAAGTTTTATTTCTCTAAGTTTGTACTTCGGACTTCCTTTCTAACTTTGACCCTTTAAGCGAAAGCATTATATATACCTAACCACGTCACTCATTTACAAATAATATAACTGAAAAATAAGCGAAGCGTCACTGGGTATTGCAAGTCCAATGTCAAATTAAACCAGTCTAAAATGTCTCTTATTTTAATATTTCAGAATCTTGCGATGATGCCGAGCCGCCTGCGGAGACGTCAGCCGGATCTCTTGTAAATAAAAATGTAATAAGAAGAGCTAAAACTACCCCATAGAACAATTGTAAGATTATTTTCAAGCAGAACTCATTCACGGAAACCTCTTTTCAAAAGATTCCTTTATTGTAACACTCCGTTTGCAATTTGACGTTGGTTTTTAAACATTCAGTCTTTAGGAACGTATTTTTAACTGAATTATTTAACTAGAATTATTGATGGAGGACACAGGAAAACACGTCATAGTCTTTTAAAAAGATTTACGCAACTGACAGCTGTAACATGAATTATGACAGATCGGTAACTTAAAATAGACAATTCGAAAACCGTCCCACGTGTTTATTAGTTTTAATACTCAGCAGTTGGCAACATTGCCGTCAATTTCTTTTATAATCACTTTAATGAACGAACTTAACGCTAGTCACACTCCGTATTTAATTTACCAATAAGGTGATTTGGTTCACAATTAAATATGTGTATTAGGTTTTAACTAATCAAGGACCTAAATTTGAATTCAATAATCGTTATAATTTTGTATCAAGAAAACTGTAACATTCATTTTTGTAAGTACTTAAATCAGTAAATTGTGTATTATTGTTTAATTATATCTTAACGAGAAATTACATTACTCTTTGAAGAAAACTAGATCATTGGACTAATTCTAATGTACCTATTATGTTCTATAATTTATCAATCGATAGGTACCATTTCAAACTGAAAAATAACTTTCGTAATTTACTTTTAAAATATTTGTCTGGATCAAATACCAATCAAATATTCTACGTATATAAATATAATATTCAATAAAATAATGAGTATGGTTGTGTATCCTATAATGAATTTCAAAACAACGAATATTTATGTTTATTTATATTAAATTGTTTTTTTCACAGCTTTACAGATTTTTTTAAGTACCCATGTTTTCCAACTAGCGATTGTACATAATATAAAATACGGTATTGACGTAAGAAAATATGATTAGCATTTAATTAAATTATTGTTATGAACGCATAGGAAATATATTAAATAAAAAATGTAAATTAAAATAAATGTTCTTGTCGAATAACGTGTGATTTGTAGGCGATTTTGTTTAGTAGACGGAATATTTAGATGACTTATTATAAAAAAAATGGATTAAAAAATCCTTCTTCGGCTTATAACGACTCGTGTTGTTATAAACGAACTTATGAAATTAAAATTAAATGTATATAATATTAAAATTGGTAAGTTTTCTTAAGTAATAAATCATGCATTACGCATATAAAATTGTGTTTATGTTAAAAAATATTAAAGTTTAAGCAATGTCTTTGGGATTTGATACTCAAAAATCGGTGGCAACCGGTAACATATAGATTAATATACGTAACTATGTCATAATAGTATCACCTACCTCCCTTAAATATATCAAATGCTTTTGACCACGGCCTCTCCAATCTCGAAATGCAGTACTAAAATAAATAAGTACAATTCAGTACATGAGAAAAAAAATCGCATCTTCCGCGTCAAGCCAGACACTTGTTTTTATCACAATGATCCTGTTTTTAATGCACGCCCTTGCTACGTATATCGCTGCTTCAATAATGTATCAAATCAAAATAATTTATGTTGTTACTCCTAAGCGCTAAGTCCTAAAGCTAAAACACCTGCCAGATCTTGCTATATAATTTTTTTACTATAATGTCAAAGAAGTTGTTCAAAATACAAAGGTACATGTGACGAGTTACATAACAAAAAGTAATTAACGACACGTTGTCGTAATCAGGACCCGGAAGACGTTCCGAAGTCACGACAATGTGTCGTGATTAGCGCTGAATGGGTTAAAAATGTCGTTGTGACATTTCGAATCGTCATTTTAATACTGCAGCGATATATCGGTATTTTGTTTACGGTGTTTTATTTTCGAGAAAACAGGTTCTGTATGAGTAAATACAGAAACAAATGATTTTAACTATCGATAATTAAAATTAAAATTACGAATGAAAGTAAAATTGACTTGTAGATATATTAAACAATGACTGTATGTATTTATTAAAAGGTAGACAATATTTCTATTAGAAATCTATGGAAGATACATAAACGAATACTGTTGTTAGAATGTGTTTATTATTGTAAATTATATAATTTACTAGTTTACTTTGGACTTAAGAGATTAACTTCTAGAATAGTTATTTCGTTATTTATTGAACGAATAAATTTTATACGAAAACATTTCATGTTCTGCATTGGTTTGCTCAATGATGTGGCAACTTTTTATTATGAAGTCTGTTGAATAAATTATTTAAACAAAACCTTGTTGTATAATTTTACCCGATGGCATAATATTTATTTTACCCAACCATGCGGTAATACATCATAGACGGTCACCGAGCACAGCGCAAAACGGACGTTGCCCTCACGATCGTATAGTAACCTTCAAGGTGAGGGCACTATTACTACGCGCGTGCGACAGAGACAAATAGAAAAAGGGCAACGTCCGTTTTTCGCTGTGCTCGGCGACCGTCCTGAGATCCTCCGTAACTCAATGGTATAGGAACAGGAACCCCTATGTATGGAATGGTCACGTGACCTTCGATAATCTGTCAAAAATCGATAACGTTGTCGACATCGATAAATCGTTCATATCGATTTCGTCTCTTACTTCTTCAAGTCGATAACGAAACAATATCGACGCGATAAACTTTCTCCTTTAATAGCATATCCTATAGAAGTGTATCGCTGTGCGCCTTATATCAATCCTAATAACAGTATATAATAAGTAATATAAGGTAAACTCTGGTAAACTATCTATATATACTAGCATATATTTACATGGATATATTATTATAGATATAGGTACTTATCTCATTTTTTGGAAAATCATTTTTCCTCTTAAACAAATCCTGTTCGAGAACTATAATGCCACAGACAGACAGACACACACGTCGTCGGGGGTGTAAAAATCTAAAATAGACAAATCACCTTATTACAAATGTTAGTTTTAAAATACTCGTAAGATGGATTTCAAAGCAATATCACACACGTAACCACAAATTCATTGTCATACAACATTGAACTTTATTACCCTTCAATACAGCTATAAGTCGAAGTGAACTGTCAAAGCCGTAATAAGATGGCGCGAGTTAGTCACGTAACAAATGAAAAAAGTAATAAGGAAATGTGAAAATCTTTCCACATATAACAAGTTTCAGAAAAATGTATTTCCGTCGTATGTGGTTTATATTATAACTGGATTCCACGTGGATTTCAATACTTTGATAGGTTAATTATCCCGTGGGATCCACGTATTTCTCCGGGATAAAAAGTTACACAACACTAAAGATATAGGAAATTTCTGCAGCGGTCTACGCGTAAACAAGTCGCTTTAGGATGAACGTGACAATCCAATAGTACATTACGCACCAAGGCCAGTAAAATAAAAAATGTCTCAGATCACATGTAATTGTCGTCCGAGGCGAAGCCGAGGTTGACAAAAATGTTATCTGGGGCTTTTTTATTTTACTGGCCGAGGTCAGTATACTATTTTTCTGTTCGACGAAGCTAGAAAGCGGCAATTTAATTTAGCGCAGCGGCCACATAGTTGGCGCTTTCTGGCCGGAGGACAGAAAAATATTATTATGTTACTCCATGGTCCCTAGATAAGTGACAATCCTTAATAGCAACCGAACGAATTCATAAGTGTATGGAATTGATTACGAACGAAAACTGATAACGTGACGTTTCGTTAGCGTATGTCAATTAGGTTTGGTTGCTAAATTATCTATCAATTGGCATTTGTTTAGGGGGCATTAGGTCGTCGCATTCAAATTCGAATAGGTAGACATGACGACTGTATTTTTCATGTTTTACCCTTAGGGCATGAATTTTCAAAATCCTTTCTTAGTACTTTCAGAATTATAGCTCTTATAGTTTAGACCCCTGCATATGATATATCAGTCATTAATTCAGCTTCTTTTATATAAATAAAATAATTATATCATAAAGGACTTAAAATTAATCAGAGATTTCCTAAACTTAGTAGTTCTTATATTCATGATAATCTGAGTTGACGATATCGCACACCTAGATCTAAAGGGAGCTAACTCAATAATGTGAAAATTTAAATTAAACACACGCTAAAAAAAGGATCCGATTCCTTACAACAATTTCGCCTCTCCCGAAAAAGTTACTTTTTTTGAGTTAGCTCCCTTTAGAATTTAGATCTAGGGGTGCGATATTCTACCACTTCGGAAACGAAGTTCTTCGAAATCTAAGCTTCGAAAACGCTAAAATAAAATTATTATATACACAAGTTAAATTCTTTAAAGTTTATTCCAATATCCAACACTACATTCTACAAAACGCGTCAGACCGCAGGCGAGCATTCTTATAATTTCATTCAAACACCGTATTACCACGTAGCTAAGGGCTATGCGACTGCACTCACAAAAGATCTCCTTTGTGCTATTCTCAAATGAACTCAAAAAATGTGCAAAAGAAATGTTCATACAGATTTTGTATGCACGAGCGGTAGTTTTGGTTTATGATTATTTTCAACAAAACTTTTAGAGTAAGATCCCAGTGCCGCCAGACCTACGTCATTTTAGCAAAGCTGAAATTTCGATGACTTATAGTCTAGTATGTGGTTAAGAGAGTATGCGTACTTACTAGCTCGAAAGCGGGGCCCTTTCATAGATAGCGCGAACTAAAAGTGTTTCAAAAATTAGATAAACTACGTCATTTTAGCAAGCCTAAATTTAACATACATAACTACGTGGTACTATTTCCAGACTCTTTGTAAGCAGCCAGACCAATCCAATGGGCCAATTATTCTCCCAGACACCTCAGACGCTTTTAAGGTACCCAAAAAATGGATCTCAAAGATGGATGAACATAAACATATCGTGTTTAGGCTCATTCGCCTCGGTATGACGAGCGCTTTCTAAACACATGATGATGGTAGTTGCTGATGATGAATCCTGAAGACTACTACGGATCTCGAAGTTGGATGAACATAAACATATCGTGTTTAAGCTCATTCGCCTCGGTATGACGAGCGCTTTCTAAACACATGATGATGGTAGTGCTGATGATGAATCCCGAAGACTACTACGGATCTCGAAGTTGGATGAACATAAACATATCGTGTTTAGGCTCATTCGCCTCGGTATGACGAGCACTTTCTAAACGTATGATGATGGTAGTGCTAATGATGAATCTTTAGTTTCCAACATCAACAGCACCATGACACGTTTTGATGAGTGAAATTGATGCTTATGTTCTCCACTTTACGAAAACCAACCAGCCCTTTAGTAATCAAATTAGTAATTGGATTAAATTTGTAATCGATTGACGCCAACACTAATTGAAACAGCTGATGATGCTCGTCATAGCGAGTCGAATAAGCCCAAATACGATATGCCTATGATCATCCAACTTCGAGATCCGAAGTAGTCTTCAGGATTCATCATCAGCACTACCATCATCATGTGTTTAGAAAGCGCTCGTCATACCGAGGCGAATGAGCCTAAACACGATATGTTTATGTTCATCCAACTTCGAGATCCGTAGTAGTCTTCAGGATTCATCATCAGCACTACCATCATCATGTGTTTAGAAAGCGCTCGTCATACCGAGGCGAATGAGCCTAAACACGATATGTTTATGTTCATCCATCTTTGAGATCCATTTTTTGGGTACCTTAAAAGCGTCTGAGGTGTCTGGGAGAATAATTGGCCCATTGGATTGGTCTGGCTGCTTACAAAGAGTCTGGAAATAGTACCACGTAGTTATATATGTCAAATTTAGGCTTGCTAAAATGACGTAGTTTACCTAATTTTTGAAACACCTTTAGTTCGCGCTATCTATGAAAGGGCCCCGCTTTCGAGCTAGTAAGTACGCATACTCTCTTAACCACATACTAGACTATAAGTCATCGAAATTTCAGCTTTGCTAAAATGACGTAGGTCTGGCGGCACTGGGATCTTGGACTATTTAGTTCTCGTCGACACGACATTTTTCCTTTGATGCCCATTATTTTCTAAGTCGATCTGAAAATACGTATTTCTCCTAAATATACGCTCATTTTAAAATATATATAAATTCTTCTGGTTCGGTATACGGCTTCAAGAACCATTTAATGCTTATAAAACGTCAAGTTAATATCTCTT
The DNA here is from genome assembly GCA_038024825.1 of Polylopha cassiicola. NCBI lineage: Eukaryota > Metazoa > Arthropoda > Insecta > Lepidoptera > Tortricidae > Polylopha > Polylopha cassiicola. The sequence continues at coordinate 4,408,895 of CP149052.1, read as the reverse complement.
AGAGGATGTTTTGACAAAAATCTATGATTCTGCGTTAAAAAATACACGCCACACTAAATTTTCACCCTTCTCTTATGAACCCCTATTGTGTAATTAAAAATCTAAAACAAAACGTTTACTGATCATTACACATAAATAATTAAATTTATACCAGGTTGCATCTAGATATTGTGTAGGTATGTTTATATCGATTCATTGGTGTATGTGAAATGGTGCCATTAATTCCCAATGACAAAGTTATAAACAAAATTACATAAGACGGTGAGTTTGCGTAAAAGTTACGAAACTTATAACTCTTCCCGATTTTGCTCAGCTCGCGGCTTAGCTCTTTGGTAAGTTTGCCATATATTGGATGCTAGATTATTTTGCTTTAGAGCAATATTTTTTGTTCTAAAAGAAAATTACACACAGTTTTATTGTCATTGTACCCAAAATATGCAATTTAAAAATAAGTCTTTCGCAGTCATTACCCTTATTTCATTTATATGTTTTTCATAAAGTATTAACTTTAATTTGACTGCAGCGCATACCTAATCTGATGTGAAGTGATAAAATCGTAGTGTACCATAATTATCATCTTAAAAATAGATACATTATACTCAAGTCAACATGAAGCTACTGTTTGCACAATTATTAAACTCGTGTCGCAATAAACAATATAAATCAATATTTTACTTAGGCAATCAAACATTTGGAAAATTTCATGCAACTTCAACCTGTTAACTCTTTTCAGTGCATGATCAACTGCCGAACAAAATGGATTCACCCGAGGAACATCCATTAAAACTCCAGGCTTCTAAACCGCTGAAGAAAACTCTCAAGGAGAAGATACAATATGTAAAAGAAAACATTACAGTGGAGCCTGTTCTGGCTAGCTACGTAATTCCAGGAGTATTAGCTAGGCTGGCTACACAGAACCTTAATCTAGATAAAGCCTGTCGAGTCAATATGAATTTTGGCAACAAAGTTTGTGACGCGTTAATAGCCAAAGAAGGAGATAAATACATGAATGAAGAATTAGCGGTACAGGAACTAATTGCATCCATGGAAGTATGGAAAAACATCATACTTACGGCGATCCCTAGTTTTCTCATTTTGTTTCTTGGAGCATGGAGTGATAGAACAGGAAAACGAAAAATATGCATTATTCTACCAATCATAGGAGATTTATTGATGTGTATCAGTAACATGCTTAACGCATTTTACTTTTATGAGTTGCCAGTTCAAATCACTATGTTTTTAGAGGCATTTTTTCCCGCTATCACTGGTGGATGGATTGCAACATATATGGGCGTCTTTAGCTACATAAGTGATATTTCTAGTGAGGAATCCAGGACATTTAGAGTCGGTGTGGCAAATCTTTGTTTGACTGCTGGTGGTCCTATAGGATCAGCTTTAAGTGGAATTTTATTGGACAGAATAGGTTACTATGGTGTTTTCACTGTTAGCTCATTATTGTACATATTTAGCATAATCTATGGGATTATTTATATCAAAGATCCTGAAAGATCTGCACCGGAAAAGAATACTAAGGTAATCCATAAGATATTCATTTATGAGTACCTTGTTTTAATAACAAAAGATGTTTTTATTTTTCCTTAACCTAGCATTAATATTGAGTAACAAATTATTAGTTTCCTCACTTTGTTGTGCTTAATTGTTTTCCCGGTCAGTATTAATAAATAATCTACTGGAGAAAAACTCCTAATTGTATACCAAATTATCCCGAGTCTCGAGCTCATTTACTTGAAGACCAATTAATCCAAGATACAATTACAGGATGAGTCGTCCGACGTATGTGGCTTCCTCAAATCCTTTTTCGACATAAACCATGTGAAGGATACACTAATCGTCGCATTCAAAAAAGGACCTAATCGCCGAAGGACGAAGTCTATTTTGGTTCTCGCTTCAATTGCTTTTATTTACGGCCCAGCTTATGGTATGTTTTTGTACTTTTCTTTCCTTATATCTATTATGCGTTTGTATGGAACAAGGATTTGGGAACTGACAGGTATTAAGTAAAATGAAATGGTTGATGAATCCATTCCAAAAGGTCATTAATTTTATGCGGAAGTGACTTTGAGTGAGCTTTTGAATTTCTTTAGTCAATTTTTTTAGTAGATTCCGATTTTTTAAATAAAGGTATAGACGTTTTTGACGCATGACATTTACAAAAATTAAATTATTTACGTATTATGGGTATCTAACTCTAACGTCATATTCTGCCTTATAAGTAACTATCGAAACAATAGGTATGATGTTGTACAAACCATGACATACTATCTAGACACGCGGCAGCGTCTCAAGCCAAGTTGAAGCTAACAAACCTGGCAAGTCTCTTGGTGTGTAATATTATATTAACCAGATAAAGTAACTTTTGACCCTCTCATAACTCAAAACTATTTCACATTTAAACTTGTCGAGATTTGCTCATATATTGAATTTTGCGATATACATATGTGCTCTAAATTTTATAACCATTAGCCTTTCTTGAGGTGCTATATTATTTTTTCAGGAGAATTCACGGTCCGTTACATGTTCACTCGGTACCGGTTCAATTGGGACGCACTCAAATATAGCTTTTACAACACGTTCTTCATTTGCGTACACTCTCTTGGTAAGCGACCTTCTTTATCAGATAAATTGGACAAAGTACAATGTATACCCAGTAAAGACAAAGACTAACCGTGCGCATAAGTTTTGGAAGCTGGGGATTTTTGCTGTGTGACATGATTACAAGCGAATGGCGTCAAAGCAAGTTTTGGTAGAATATGAATTTTGTGGGATGGAATTTTGCTACGTGATTGGTATGACCGTTAGTACCTGAGTCTTATATATCTCTTATTAATTAGAGTTCCATATCCAAAAGACAAAATGGGACTTTATTATTGAGACTTCGCTGTCCGTCCGTCCGCTAATTGTTAGCCAGTTGAAATTTTCACTGATGATGTATTGCAGATTTATATATCGCACACCTAGATCTAAAGGGATCTAACTCAAAAACCGGAAGATTTGAGTTATGCACACCATCGGATTCCAGCAAAACCCACCTACACTAAAACTGATTTCAGCTAATATAACTCTGCTAGCTTTATTATAAAAAGTATAAATTTATACAGAAAACTCATGCGTGCATATGGAAATATTAATCAGTTTCTCACCTCTCCTGAAAAAGTACCTTCTTTGAGTTAGCTCTCTTTAGATCTAGGTGTGCGATATGATGATTGTTGCAACTTCCTAATAAGAAATGGTGTACTTCCTTCTTAATACAGGATATTTTTGACTTGCATATTATAGGACTCAGTTAAACTACTGGGTAATGTATATGACACATACTGTGTATTGGGTTAAATTTAATTTTCAGATTGCGCGATGTGAACACTGAACACGCGTGATGGATTTCAATAAAACGTAGGGTGATGATTGAAAGATTTATTTTAAATTGAATTTATTGTATAGAACTCTTTTCATAATTTTAAATCTGATTAATTTGTTAAGGTCCTGTTTTGCAATGTTCAAGTAAGCCATTTGCCAGTTTTTTTAGAAGATGACAAATATTTTTTTAACTAATTTTGTTAATCATCGGATGAAGGGTATACGTGTGAAGAACTTATACACTTTTTCGTATGGCTGTGTGACATTTACCTGTTATAGTTATATACTTCGTCTCATATGAAGACAGTAATAAACTAAAGCACGATGCATTTTTACGGCACGTTTATACTTATTTCAGGTGCCTTGATCTCAATAAGCGTCTTCAGTCGAAGATTCAAATGGGATGACTCTATATTGGGTCTCATTTCAAGCTGCAGTAAGGTCATCGGATCAATCGCTACCAGTCGCGCTAAAGACACCTTGGATATGTATATAGGTAACTCTCATAAATATTGTTATATAAGGAGAACTTACTTAAAGCATGTCCATTCTGTGAACCGGTGGGTTTGAAAGTGGTTGAGTGGTTACCTAAAGAGTCAATGTGAATAGCCATCAACTCGAGCAAGGTAGACCTGATCTATCTAGCCTGGCTGGATCGATGATCTGGTAAAGCTGAATGATCCCCTGGATACAGAACCTTTGTTGATGATGTCCTTAAACCCTTCCAATAGGAGACATTACACTGTTAAAATGATGATCGTATCCTCTTTTTCAAAGTAGAGTAGATAAGCTCTTCAAAAGGGTGATTTGATGATCTTTTGAAAGTAGCTGGAGTCCGCTGGATATGAATAGTCGATTGTAGGGATTCGTGGCAGAGATCTATATTCAGCAGTGGACGTCCTTTGGTTAAAAAATATATTAATATTGAGATACTAGACAAAATTGAAAATCTATTATATTGTTTTTTTATTATTACAGCAGTGGGAGTAGAAATATTCAACGCTACTTCGTTTACCGCCTTACGGTCGATCTCGTCTAAACTAGTCACAAGTGATGAATTGGGTAAGACTTTTAAGTATGTAAATATTACCAAACAAAAATTGAACGCTCTATGCAACGCTCTAATATATTTTAATAGTATTTCTTAGACTTCAAGTTTTAAGTTTTCAAATTGACGTGACCAAGAATCCATTTTACTATCTATTTGAAATGGTCTATGAGTATTTCATTATTTCTATACTGATTCTACTCCAATTGAACCGGCATAGGTAGCTAACCGGAATTGTTTGTTTTGAAAACTGATTACAATGTAAGGGTACCGACCTCAGTAATAAGTTCAACTCTATATAGCTTTGAGAAAAGTTTTGGCACATGTCATGGACAGGCAAAACAAACAAAAAGCATCCTTTAAGTTCCGTTTTTACGGGTCCGTACATCCGATAAATAAACGAGACTCTTATAGGGTTAGGTAGGGTTTATTCTCATTTTGAAAGAAGCGTGTTCGCAATTCACACATACAATAAGCAGTGGCCCGAACACAAACATACTTAGAAATGTATTTAAAAAAATATATCGGTAGTTTTACTAATTCTGCCTGAAACTACGACACTTCTCTATTATGAGTTGATGGATTTACATGATTTTTAACAATAATACTTAGCATGTCGGAAAAATGTACACAATCAAAAAATTATCACTAACAGAATTTTAATCCACAACTTTACGACCTCTACACCTCATAACCTACCTCTGTAGGTTCTGCCAAGACCATTCAAATCAATCAATTACATATACATCCGTAATAATTAGGTTTATTTCGAATTTTTGTAGTGTCCTATAGAGTTTCATAACTGGATACCAAAATTATATATTATGGTACTTCTTTTTACCTATGAAATCAATAAACCACTGATTTCATAAACTGTCATGGCATATTTTTGAGTATGTTTCAGGCAAAATGATATCGCTCTTCAACCTCATGGAAGTGTTGACATCGATGATGTTTGGTCCGATCTACTCTTGGATCTACATGATGACTCTCAAAATTGACGTTGGCATTATTTATTACGTCAGCACCATACTCACAATACCGCCTATTTTATTTTTCGTGTAAGCATTTTTGCTGTATAGTAATAGGTCCTGCACGATTGACGTCTCTAAAGGCGACTATAGTCATGTTACTCGACTGTGGTAATGATTTAAAAATACCAACTGTCAACCAACTCTTAATGCAGCGAGCCTTTGATGAATTATCGAGACATATTATTGTAACGTCAATGTCGTCTTATTCTCGCGGTGATCTGTCTAAAATCGGTAACGTTGTCGACAGCGAGACATCTTATCATGTCGATATCGTCTTTTATTCCATCATCTCAACAACAAAACAGTATCGACACGACAAACGTAGTCCTTGTCGACGACGTTCTCAATAATAATATTATGTCGACAAAATGTCAACTCGACTGTTCACCATAGGCTCGCAGATCGTCATTAGATTACTTACATGTTTTTGTAAAACTAAATAATAATGGTCTAGCTACTTGATTCAAATCAATCCCACGTTTATAGGTTATTAGTAAGTCAAAACGTGTATCTATTGTACTAATTACAATGGACATTGAATAATGTGTTTTATAATTTCTAGGTGGTTTTACAAACAACATAAGAAAGACTGTAAAAGGAAGAATGACGAAATCTGCAAGAATGATGACAAAAGTAATATAAAAGTTATGTCAGAATTGTAAGACTATTAATAAAATAAACCTTTCAATGTTATAGTCTTTTTTTTCGGCGATTCTGGTATAAAACGTTCAAATACCCGAAATAATAAATACCCTATGTAGATACTATAATAAAAAAATTTAAGACGCCTGGCTTTATAACCACAGTTACGTTTAATTTTGGAGAAGTTGACATTATTATTTATTAAGGCACTTCTAATGAAATATTGTTTATCAAAAATTTATAAAATAATTATCTTCTCATATTATTATGATGTAATTTTCTACGTTATACAAGTATACAACACAAAACCAAATACCCTTTAGGTCACCAATTATAATAGACATCTTTTAGGTCAATACAGTTTTTAAAACCTACCTAAACAATTTTTAATTTTAAAAATCCAACCCTAAAGAAAACTTTATGGCTAAAAGAGAGAGAAGATGCCGTTTAGATCAAGAGTCATCTATCTACCTTTACTAGAGAGCTCAAGATCAACGAAAAAATGTCGGCACAATATAAACAACGTTGTCCACAACTAGAAGATTTCTCGAGTCGATATTTTTCGTTGTCGACATGAAAAAATAAGAGACGACATCGACATACAAGATTTCTCAGTGTGGACAACGTTACCGATTTTTGACATATCACCGCGAGAATAAGACGACATTGACATGACAAAATGTCAACTCGACAATTCAGCATAGGGTCGCAGGTCGCCGGTCCCCCTGTACAGAAGCTATCATCGCTGCTTATTTAAAATTCAGCAAATGTCCTGTCTATCTGAGTAAAATATGGTAGCATATAAAATTTAAGATTGAGTAATATTTTCAAGGATATTGTTATTTATTAAGTATAATTACGCCTTCATCAAACATTCATATCGAGTAGCTTTACAAATACCTACTGTAAATACAAGTTATTTAATTAGAACAAAATAATGATAACGTTATTCACAGGATGTTACATATTACCATGATCTCAAGAAAATTGTTTTGTTCAAATATACATAACTTATAATGAATTTCATATTATATATTATTATATTCAATAATGGCCTACATAGTAATAACTAGAACCAAAAAGTATTGTAACCTTTTTTTCTACCTACAATAAAAAAAAACTTTATAAGTTATGGCAAAACACAAAACATTACACGTTTTAAATAAACGAAAAAACACCCTATTTCTGACATAGCAAATAGAACCATTTGATAATTTCATATACATACTGTATATTGTCACAAGACAAATATAGAAGATATCAATGCAAAAAATACATTGAACCTAACTTCTCTCAGTGCGCGTTACCACGTCAATAAAATGACAGATGGAAAGGAAAAACACGATCCCGCCGAAGAACCTCTCAATGAAAGCAAAACAACAGAATTCAAAGAAAAATCCTTTTATGAAAAACTATGTTATATAAAATGCAATATATCAGTGGAACCAGTTTTTATAGGCTTAGTTATACCATCAATGCTGGCGAGAATAGCCATACAAAACCTTAATCTGGACAAAGCATGCCGCGTGAAACTAAATTATAACGACAGTATCTGTGATGCATTAATAGAGAGAAAAGGTGATAATCTAACTCACTTCTACGAAGCAGAGGTTCAGAGAGTAATATCATACATTGAAACATGGCGAAGTGTGATTCAAACTGCAGTACCCACAATCCTTGTTATTATAATGGGAGCATGGAGCGACAAAACTGGAAACAGGAAAATATGTATATTACTACCTATTATTGGAGAATTCATGGTTACCGTCAGCAATATAGTTAGTACTTTCTTCTTTTACGAGATCCCTGTTGAGGTGACCATGTTTCTTGAGTCATTGTTCCCTGCAATAACTGGTGGTTGGGTTATGGTGTATTTGGGTGTATTTAGCTACATTAGCGATATAACAACGAAAGAATCCAGAACCTTCCGTGTCGGTTTAGCCAATTTATGCATGACAGCCGGAATACCCATCGGAACAGCTTTAAGTGGAATTTTCCTGAAGTGGTTCGGCTATTATGGAGTGTTTTCTATTTCTGGAACTGTGTACTTGCTGACTATGTTATACGGCTTCAAGTGTTTGAAGAGCAACACCAAACCTGGACATGAAGAAAACGGAAAGGTACGTACCTTATGTATGATTGGTAATTATGTATACTGATCTATTTGCAATGCAGAATTTAAAAAGGATGAGAGACCTATTTTTTCTTTAATGACTAAGAGATCAATCAAACAAAAAATGGGGAAGACAAGCGCTTCAGAAGTTCGTAAGTGGGGTCATGAAAAATCTCGATACAATTTGTATTCAGAAGTGACGACTTTTGATGCAGTTAGGTATATATTTGTCATATTTTGTTAGATCGAGGAAATAATAAAGTGTACAGTATTATTTTTCAGCAAAAACGTGTTACAAAACGAGACATAATAATGATGCAAAAAGAAACTGCAGCAGTGGTTTTGAAAAAAAGGGAGGGTAACTTTAGGTTGAAAATATGCTTGTGTCTTCTTGTGGTAGCTCTGATTTATGGTCCAAATCACGGTAAGTTTTAAAGAGATAAATTATTTTTACCTTAAGTTTGTATACTGTAAGACAATTGTCAACTATATAACTGCCTTATATTATGCTAAAAATGAATATGTTATTTGTACCAAGACAAGCTTAATAAAAATCGAGACGCCAATGGTACAATCCCTCGTTTTTTAAGTTATAGATGTGCGTTCTAGACTTCTACGTTTGTTCTGGTACTGATGTCTCTTAATTTTAATGGTATTAAAACATGAATCGTTTGATCTCAGACGTATATTTTACTTAGCCAATAATTTTAATTTGGTTTTTTTTTATAATCACGTCATTAATATCAGTCAAAAAGTGATTTATCTAACAAGTTAGTCGATTTATGTACTTGCTAACAAGTTAGTGACTTAATTTATCTAATAAGTGTTGTAATAATTTCAGGGGAAAGATTAGTGTTGTACCTATTTTTGAGATATCGCCTAAACTGGGATGCCGTACGATACAGCGTCTACTCCACCTACAGCATCATTACGCATTCATTGGGTAAGAAATTACTAAACAATAACCACTAAATAATGATTATGTAATAACCGCGAAGGGATCAGAAATTATTATGACGAGACAACTCCAATAAACTATTCTCTTTCACCAAACAATATCATAGTATGATTTCTTAAGCAATTAGGGTACATTTGACTCCGCTGTCCTTCCGTCCGTCTGTAAGACTCCAGGCTGATTGTTTTACAAATATTGTATTTGTATTGTCGCTATAACAACAAATACTAAAGTACGAATGGTTCCCATACGATAAACTAGATATTTTTGCCCTTTTTTATAGATAATGTAACGAAACCTTTCTTACTAAAGACTGACTCCCACTTGGCCAATGTTTCTTGAAGGTGTAAGATTTTTAGACAATCTAGTATGAGATTGGCACTTGATTTAAAAAAATAATTGGCATGCTTTGAACGCTTAAGCGATTACTTTCACAATACGTGATACCTCGATTGTCTTTTTAAATAAAATAAATTTACTGGAAGGTTATTCACGCGTTTAACAATGCCAGAGCGAGCGAGGTAGCGTGTTGTAGCATACCAATTAGGATCACTTTTTAAACGAAATGAATTACACAATCAGGGAGCAGATTGACCCAGGTCATAGCTCTTAACTTCGAAGATAGAAGTTTTGGGTTCAAATCCTGCTGAGGACAGGTGTTTTTTGAACAAGCAGCGCATTTGTAGGTACCTGATTTTATAATCTCCCATTTTTATAACAGGGGAAAGTGGGTAGGATTCGTAGTCTTCTTTTTAAATCTTGTAAAAAAATTATTTATTATTGAATCTCCTTGAGAATATCATGTGCACATAAGAAGCAATCACGCATATAAATATGAATGCTTTAGCGTGTTGGATACTCAAAATATGAATTGTAATGCTCAATCTCTATCTCTAACTTGTGCACGAATCCTGCTTTCCTCTACCTGTCAAATATTGAACCTTGTAACAAAAAGTTTAGATAACACAATTTTGTACCCGGTAACACAACTCTTTATGCTATAGGTATTATAAGTGTTTACTCTCATTCTAGGGGCCCTGTTTTCCATCAGTGTGTTCAGCAAGCACTGGGGATGGGACGACTCGGTGCTCTGCCTCATATCCGTCGTCAGTAAACTAGTCGGTTCAATGTACATTTCGTTTGTTAGCACTGACTTCCAAATGTACATGGGTAAGCAATATAATTAAATAATAATTAAATACAACTCCTAATAAATTTTATTTTTTCAGAATTTAAAATATGTATATATATATAAAAAAAGAAAGAAAGTTTAGTATAAATCCTGATGTATATTTGTATATTTTTTTTAAAAATATATGTACCTACATTAGGATTTATACTAAAATACTAGTAAAAAAATTCAGCTTTAATACCATCGCTTTTAAAAGAGAAAATAAATAATGAGAGGTGAATTATAAAATTATGAAAAGTTACTTTTTATTTTTCCAGTGCCAATCGTAGAGATTTTGAACGCAACAACATTTACATCATTAAGATCAATGGCTTCGAAATTGGTGGCTAGTGAAGAAATGGGTAATGTTTTTTTAATACACAAGCCCTCTTAGTATCATTCGATAGACACAAACCTTCGAAACGTATAGGTACAAAATTAATCACGAAAACTGACCACGTGACTTTTTATTAGCTTTTGTCAATTCCATTTATATTAATTTCTCTACGCAAAACGATGTCACCTTGTCTAGCCTCCAAGGTCTTTGATTTAAATAGACCTCCCCCTTAAATTGGTCGCTATCAATATTACGAAATAACTATATACCTACCTATAGGTAACCCTCACAAAGGACCTATTATTATGAGGAACTCTTTATACTTTTTAGCTTTTGAAGTTCAGCCACTATGGTGGATAATATACCCTTGACTTGAAAGTACTTTAAAGAAAATAATCGCGAGTAAGAAATTCGCTAGATGTCGCTAGCACTCTAGCTGTCATGTTCCACCAATAAGAGACAAGCTAGTTACCTGCGATGTAGTCCAATATGCCAGCTTCAACATTGCTAGTCACAGTCAAGTGTTTATTAATTCTATCAACGACACACGAACAGCACATAAATTCAATATAAGCTGTGCAAAGGGCTCTTATAAAGCCTTTGTACAGCTGATATAGAACCTGTGTGCGGCTTTATAATGTCTTGATGATTTCAGGTAAAATGAACTCCATGTTCAGTTTAGTGGAGACTCTAGCCGCGCTTGTGTTTGATCCGACATATACTTCAATATACGCCGTTACTATGACAACGTACACAGGCGCTGTGTTCATCTATAGTGCTTGTGCTACTATTCCTGTCATTTCAATATTGATGTGAGTATTCAAACTTTAGAGATAATCATTACTTTTAGACTCAATCTGACCAAGAGCATTATAGTGTGTCCTTAGCCAAACTATTCTCCTCTACTCGCGTAATTCATTGCGACATCTTAGGGCCCTTTGACTCGCGCCAAAAAAATCGTCAAAAACAGAGCGTTGGGCATGACAAGGAAAATTACGTGCGGCATGACAAGTAGCGTGGCCACACGAATGCGCTGCCTCCTTTCCTGGCTCTTGCCCTCGCCTCTGAACGAGAGTGTGGCAAGGGTATATGGAGTACCCCAACGAGTAGTGCTAGAAAAAAAACTGTAAAATAAGTTGTGTAAGATTCTAGCAACACCAACTGAAGCGCTGATTAAATACAAACCGGTTATAATATATACAAAATACGAAATGACACCGTCATATAGTTCGTATAATTAGTCCCATAAAATGTATATAAGCAACTCTTGCATGTAAGTACACATATAAAATTGTATATAGGTATAATATGTCATTATATGTTAGAGGGTTCAATCTCAACAGCGACGCGGCGTATATTTACAAAATTTTCGAGAAAAATACCTCCTTTAAATTTGGTTTCCAAGTCCTATATTAAAAAAACAATATTTCGAAATAATTCATTGAAATTTAAACATAATAATATCGTCGAGTCCAATCTCGATGGAGCCGTGTGAACATTCTTTTTCAGGAAGTTGTAAAAAACAGAAACCTTTTTAAATATATTTTTTAATTGGAATGAACTATAGACGGATTTAACTCGCGTAATTTATATATAGTTGTTTCATTCCAATTTATAATAACCGCAAAGGCATCAGAAACTATTTATATCATATAAAATATTGGTAGTTGGGATAATAATTCCACACGAACGAACGAAAATTTAAAACCACGCTAGCTTACACTTCGATTAACAATAGTTAACTTTTTGTAATCAGTCATTGAGTCGTTTTGAGATCCTCTGGGATATATATAAATATATGTAGATATTCATATAAGAGGAGGGTACCTACTTATTAAGTAGGTACAAGGTATAACATTGTAGGTACCAAAAAACATTTAATATACCTATACTAAAACAGTATCGATAAAATCAGTAGATAACTAAATTATTTAAACAACAATTTAGCACATTACTGATAAGATAGATAACTAAGTGATAACAATTTCTGATCCTTTCTCGATTGTTACCTACATTCTAGTTAGGGTTGTAACATCACAATTCAGGTAGGACATAAGTCCTACATAAGCTGTACAAAGGGTGTTAAAGATCACCTTTATACAGCAAATACATGCTGCATAAGAATTTAATTTTAAATTAAATTTGTTATTGTTAATTTAATCGTAATAATTTATAATGCTTTCATGGTTACACAAATTAGAATAAAACGCGAACTAAGCCCGTTAATGTTGGGCTTAGTTCGCGTATTTAATTTTATTTGCTGGCGTTTCGAAAACTTTACAGTTCCCATAATCGTAGCCGACTAAGCGGACAATAGCCGACTAACGTGATTTTATATTAAGCAAACTACACGTCAGCAAATAAAATAAAATACGCAAGTTAAATCCGTATTTGTCGTTTCATTTCAATAGGTACCCGTACAATCATATTGTTAAACATGTTGGAAAACAGATTTAGTGAAAAATTATTGTCACTAGGGCTCCGTGCGAAGCCGGGGCGGGCCGCTAGTGCAAAATATTTTAGCATGGTTTTCCAGATAGTAGTTAGGTATTACTAAAATTGGTACACGCGGAAAACGAACAAATAATTGCTTTTTATAACACCTCGTTAAACATAATCATTTCTGTGATTGCTCTACGTCAATATTAGCCTTAATTCATACCTATCTGAGATTACGGAATTTTTCCAATTACTTTTATACTTGACTAGCTTTTTCCCGCGACTCCGTACGCGTGGAATTAGTAATTACGGCAGAATGACGATACTTTCATACATTTATTCCCCCCTTTAAGCCCTTACTTCCCTTTTTCGGAATTAAAAGTAGCCTATGTATTTTCTCAGGCTCTAGACTATCTCTGTATCATTTCAGTAGCTTAAAGGAGTCTGCCCACTACACCGTATCATACCATGACCGTGATATGAACGAGTCAGGCAAAAAAATATTCTTTGTATAGAAAAGCACGATACTATGTCCACTAGACCGTTCCGTCACCGACTCGTACCGCCTTACGTATTACCTTCCGTGCTTGATACGTTCATAGCACGGTCATGGTATGATACGGTGTAGTGGGCAGACTCCTTAAGCGTGAAAGCGAGACAGACAGAGTTACTTTCGCATTTATAATATTAGTTAGGATTATAAGCAAAATGTAGTTTGATCGTATCTTGTAGTGTGAAATCTAGGTAAAAAACGTAAGAGGAAGTTATAGCGTAAAATGTTTACCTCGTAATGTTCTAATAATAAATAAAATCCTATTTCTATATGTTTGATTACAGATGGTTCTTCATACAGCATCTTCGAGAAAAGAGACAGACTGTCATCTCGAATTTGGAGATTGAAGATCCGAAACTTTATTTAGGTGATATGTTAAAAAATAATAAAGTTGAAGATAATTAATTAGGAACCCACCAAAAATGTTTGCTTATTTACTTAATAAATTGAATTAATATTAACAATGAAGTTTATAAATAAAGATATTTCATTTCATAGTTATGTTAATATTTGTATATTTTTGTTTATATATTTTTTTAACATTTATTGGTAACTAGCTGACCCGGCGAACTTCGTACCGCCCTATAATGAAGAAATATCTGTTACCTTTTTTATCTAAATGATAGTTTTTTTTCTTACATAAGAACCTTCCCCTAATAATAACAAAAATAACAAAAAAAGAATTAGTGAAATCGGTACAGCCATTCACGGGTGATGTCGTGACAACGGAAAACGAGTTTCATTATTTTTATATATATAGATAACAATCACTTGTAACTGCGGGTACGTTTGATGAGACTAGTAGGTATTATTTAACAAATACAACTTTTAACAAAAAATATTTTACATTTAACCGCAATTTTTCATTAAGTAAAAATCCTTCTGTCATTGGTTTTGGTACAAGCTATAGAATAGTAAACAAACAACTATTTAATATTCATACTAATAAATTAAAAAAAAACACATATGTAATTATATTAATTCTGTCTCTTAAAATTCCCCGACACAAGCTTGTCCAATTTCAAGATTAAACATTTACAGTCAATTTTTAACAAAAAAATTGGTTTCGTTAAAATTCTGTTCGATTTCATTCAATTTAAAAATATATTTTTTGATGCACAACGTTCGCAACGCAAACATTGCATGAATGTATTAATATGTAATCCAGTTAAAATACAAATTTGCATGAAAAAGCCTTTAAAAATCGTTACTGAATAACGATGTTCTAACAATATCCCATCAAATAAGCAGTCATCGGCAAACACGGCTTTTTTAAAATAACATTCTGAAAGCTTTAACTTATCTATACTTCTATACTAATATTATAAAGAGGAAAGATTTGTATTTTTGTATTTTTGTATGTTTGTAATAAATAGGCTCCGAAACTACTGGACTGATTTCAAAAATTCTTTCACCTTTGGAAAGCTACATTATCCCCGAGTAACATAGGCTATATAATATCACGCTAGGTCTTATAGTTGCGGAGCAGTAACCGAAAATGTTTCAAAAACGGGGGAAAAGTATCGTTTCTGATGCCTTAAAAAAACCTTAAGTCCCCCCGTGCGAAGCCGGGACGGGCCGCTATTTTAAATAAATGAACGAGGTTTTGACGGCATGCCTTTTCACCTTTGCCACTCATGTACATTATTAAAGTATTTATGCTATAATTATAAAACCTTATTAAAACACGCTATATAGTAAACTCATCGATGTTTTCGAGGTTATTATACGAAATTAGAATAGTCATTTTCAACTCAACTTTCAGTTGTATTTATGAAAATATTGAATTACGTACTATTTTATTAAAATCCATTAAATTATTATACACTAGCGGCCCCGGCAGACGTCGTCCTGCCCGTCCGATTGTTTCGTCAAAGATCTGTCAAAGTCTTCTAACTGTCACTTCTTCATAAGGCTTCATATTTTCCCCGTTTTTTACACATTTTCCACTGTTTCTTCGCTCCTATTGGTCGCAGCGTGATGTTATATAGCCTAAAGCCTTCCTCGATAAATGGTCTATCCAACAAAAAAAGAATTTTTGAATTCGAACCAGTAGTTCCTGAGATTAGCGCGTTCAAACAAACAAACAAACTCTTCAGTTTTATAATATTAGTATAGATATATTATACAAAAAACACCAACTGTCACCCCCAGAAATGAACTGTCCCTCTTGGGGAACGAACTCTCGAACTCCTAAAAATCACTACTTAGTGCATACTTACGTTCCTTAATCTAAATAATATATTTACTTACATAGATCAGAGAAAAATAATCCAGTTTTCATAACAAGTGTGTCAATAATAACGAGTCAGTAGCAAGGATAACTGTTGACGTAGATCAATAATTACCTTTACTTACGGTTAGTTACAAACCGCGTCTCGATTACATAATACATTTTCCTAATAGTAATTACAGTAGAATTGATAATTTGATGCCTTCGCGGTTATTACACATTGCAATGAACAACTACTAACGGATATAACTTTAGTATTTTATTTTATTTGCTGGAATTCTGAATTTTTTACAGTTTCCATAATCGTAGCACGACTGAGCTGACAATAGACTAAAGCTATAGTAGAATTGTTTTTCAAACTGACCTTATACGCCCATCGTAAAAATACAGTTACGGGTAAAGGTTACATTTCACAATTGATCACAAATCATATAAAGTATCTATTGAAATCTTTCGTTTTAGTCATCAAATGCGGACGGGTTTATTAGTGTTGTTTACTAAATTTATGTAGTAATTTATGCCACTTAAGTACTTTATATAAATCACTAGCTTCTGCCAGCGACTTCGTCCGCATGGAACTCCTCCTTTTTGCAATCGGTTAAAAAGTAGCATATGGCTCCAGACTTTCTTTGTACCAAATTTCATTAAAATTGGTCCAGTTGTTTTACCATGAAAGCGTAACAGACAGACAGACAGAGTTACTTTCGCATTTATAATATTAGTAGGGATTAGATAACATTCGCCAGATGACTGGATGTTCGGGACAACACGTGATTTCTATATTTTTGCAGCGTCAAACTAGTGTACCTATATAGCTCTAAGAGAAATACTAATAAAAAATCTAAATATGTAATACCTAGTTGTCATTAAGAATAAGCTATTTGCAACTTTTATAAGGATTAGCGTGAAAGGCTTTCCTAGATGTAGGTCCGTACTTGCCTTCTATATTCCCATTATTATTATAAATGAGATAATAACTATGTCCATTAGTCTGTTACTTTTTACCAAAATTTTAGCTAAATCAGTTCAGCATAAAATTTTGGCATAGCGATAGTTTTACCTAATCCTGGGACGAAAGAAGTATTCATCACGGAAATAAAATTTAAAAAATGAGGAATGGAATTCATTATGAAAATACGATAATTGGAGTATCTATTACTTAAGTTACTGATGGCAAAAAGGGAAAAAAACTTTTTAACTAACTTTTGAAACTTTTTTTGCCATCAGTTCCTGGTAGACGTATAAAAAGTTTACTCTAATTTCCCCAATACCACTAGCGTCAATTTCTTTTATCCCTTTTTTCCATCAGATCCTAATAGACTTATAGTAGGTACCTACACAATATCGCCGAACTACCTAAGTTCATAGCGATAACAGTTACCACATTACTGCATTGGATTATACTCTTGCCTATTGCCACATAGTAGCCGATGCATGAAACCTGTTAATTCACCGTCACCGGTAACCAGTGGCCGTCGTAGAATCCGCACAGAGCGCGCGCGCACCACGCGAATATCTGAAAGTATTATCTATACTAATATTATAAAGCTGAAGAGTTTGTTTGTTTGTTTGTTTGTTTGAACGCGCTAATCTCAGGAACTACTGGTTCGAATTCAAAAATTCTTTTTTTGTTGGATAGACCATTTATCGAGGAAGGCTTTAGTTAGGCTATATAACATCACGCTGCGACCAATAGGAGCGAAGAAACAGTGGAAAATGTGTAAAAAACGGGGAAAATATGAAGCCTTATTAAGAAGTGACAGTTAGTAGACTTTGACAGATCTTTGACGAAACAATCGGACGGGCAGGACGACGTCTGCCGGGGCCGCTAGTCTGTAATAATTTCTGATGCCTTCGCGGTTATTATACATTGGAATGAAACAACTTTAACGGATTTAACTCGCGTATTTTATTTTTATTGGCTGACTACCTTGTAGGTAGTTTGCATAGCTGTATTAATCACTTTAGCATAAGACTATTGTCAGCTCAGTCGTGCTACGATTATGGAATCTGTAAAGGCTCCGAAACGTCAGCCAATAAAAATAAAATGTTAAAGTTAAAGTTGTTTCATTCCAATGTATAATAACCGCGAAGGCATCAGAAATTATAGTATTATCTGTGATTGAATTTTACTGAACGGTGTTCGAAAATTTATTAAAAACGCGGATGTTATGCAATTATAACACTGCAGCTGCGAACCGACGGGCGTAAGATATGATGCTGTTGTAAAACGTAAGTAAACAATAAATATTTAAGTAAAACTGTAAGTTCAAACTGTGAAAAATTATAACGATTTCCATTTTGTAATTTTATGCTGAATTGGGGAAAACTGAGACTGAGCTAATGTAACACTGAAAAAAATTGGAATAAAATAAATAACTCACGTATTTTATTTATTTGCTAACGATTGAAATACTTTACAGTTCCCATATTCGTAACACGACTGAGCTGACGGTAGTCAAACGTTAAAGCTACTGAAGATTATCATAAAATTAAAATACATGAGTTAAATCCGTTGAAAGTCTACTTATTTCAACTACTTCAAAAAGATAAAATTAGTACTTAATCTTAAAACTTATTCACTTTCAAGATAGAATACTTAGATACCTAAATGCAACTTAATATACCAAGTATAAACAAAAAGTCTAGTAGTTTTTATCTTTTTACTGTTGTTAAGATAAATATTTGAACCGGATTGGCTGGTAGACAAACTGGTTCCAAAGTTCAAACATCTCCTAGCATACATACCAACATAATACATATATATACATAATATTGGAATGAAACAACTGTTAACGGATTTAACTCGCGTATTTTTATTTTATTTTAAAGCGACTTTCTACTGAGTTTCTTGCGACGTTTCTTCTCAGTAATGATGGTCTTTCCGAAGCGCTAGTAACGCCCCCTATTAGGTTTTAATAATTGTAATGTATAATAATAGTAAATTTTTTGCGTAAAATGTAACATTAGTATTTCATAATTCAGAATAGGGTAGTTTTTCAAAATTTGTAATTTAAATATAAGGTAGTTTGCATAACTGTATAAATCACTTTAGCGTTAGACTATTGTCAGCTCAGTCGTGCTACGATTATGGAAACTGTAAAGAATCCGAAACGTCAGCTAATAAAATAAAATAAAAATACGCGAGTTAAATCCGTTAACAGTTGTTTTATTCCAATGTGTAATAACCGCGAAGGCATCAGAAATTATTATACATAATATGTTACAAGTTTTCACGCCTTCCTTTTTTACCACAAAACTATAATTGCGACGGAGAACAATTAAAAAACATCTCAACTGATGCCTATTTAATAACCTAGATCGAAGATTTAAGCATACATAGGGACGAATAGGCAGCGACAGCGACTTTATTTTATACTAGCGGTCCCGGCAGACGTCATCCTGCCCGTTCGAAATTCAAATTAGTTAACTTTAGTTAGACAACGTTTGTATGGGAAAAGAAAACGGCTGTTTTAGGGTTTTCCCTGCAATTATTCGATTTTTTCTCGCCGTAAGAACCATCCTTGGACTTCAACGAACATTTAAAAAAAAATTGGCCAAATTGGTCCAGGCGTTGTCGAGTTATGCGCTTACCAACACATTTTGCGATTCATTTTTATATATAAGACTATGTAGTTATAGTAGATATGTCTACATCCACTTTTTTGTACTCATAGTGCAAGCATTGCTTAGTTTAGAATTAGAACAGTTGGTGTAAATGTTACATATAAAACAGCTGTAAATTCATTTTGTCATACATTTAGTGAGAAGAGAGGTTTTTTCTGAATCACTTACTTCAGATAGGTACTCATAATAACTTCCTATTATAGTGATTTTGTATGACTCAAAGACAGAAATAAACTCGCCATTGTTTTTTTTATGTGTTGATTTCTGTAACGTTTAGTACTTAGTACAATAAAAAGTTTACATAAATACATACCTACATAAACTATTATTGTTACGTAAGAAGAAGCCTGGGCTACCTAGGTTTCTGAAGGTGTATAGTGTTTGGTATAAAAATAATAAAAATGAATATAAATATCATTAGATATAACAACATTTGTTTTTTTTTTAAATGATATAATCACTTATTATTATAAACGTTCTGTATAATATTAAAATACCTATTTTTATTTTGTATAATTATCATTTGGTATAACACTTACTTTTTATTACCATCGTATGGTATAATTCTCATTTTATATAAACGGCTTATTATACATATAAGTAACTAGCGGTTCACCCCGGATTCGCAAGGATCCCTAATTTTTTAAAATATTCTATAGCCTATGTTACTCAGGGTGAACGTAGCTTCCCAACAGTGAAAGAAATATTAAAATTCGTCCAGTAGATTTTGAGCCTATTCATACAACCAAACAAAATTTCCTCTTTAAAATATAATATAGTATAATATATAAAATAACCTAATCTGCTTACCTAACCTAACCTACTTTTCTGTTAGCAGTTACTTTTATGTAGGACTGCCTACCCAAACACACCAAACACTGCACGCACCTGCTATGTACATTTGTATGAATCTACCTACATAAATCGAGACTACACTGAATGAGATAGGAAATTGCTCAAGTAGAGATACAAGTAGTTAATTGACGTACCTATTGTTGCCCGCGGTACAGTCAGTCATGTTTGCGCCATGGCCGGCAGTGTCACGTACTAAGTAAGTTTGTTTGTTAATTTTATAAATTTCATATTGTGATGACTTTTGGATCTCAGAGTCCCTGATTAGAATGATGGCTTCTCATACATACTCGCTATACGTCATCGTGAACGGGTGCTATTTGGGGGTCCGGTCTGTTCAAGTCTGCTGGAGTTTAGAGATAACATGTTTTTCTTTTCGAAACTCGCCTGGAGACATTTTAGTGTCTTATGTTCATTCTTTGTTTTGTTTTTTACATTCTACCTATGTTTACTTTTAGTACCTTACATAAGATTAAGTAAGTTTAAATAATATAATTGACATTTTGCATTTTTTAATTTGTGTTATTTATACATTTGGATAAAAACAGCCTACCTATGAGAATCAAAACATTATAATCACTGATAATGGTTAAAGTTATCTTATTCCTGTCCAGTGAAATTAGTTAAAAATCGCATTTCTTATCTTGTTATCGAGAGATTAACAAATTAGTGTCAATGCGTAAATAGTTAATATTTTGTTGTCTGCACTTTTTTCCAATCACATGCATGACAACGCCAAATAAAACTTTCAATACAAAAATAATTCTGAATCAAACATTAAAAATTTAACAAACCCCCGACATAAAAACTAAAAGGGCCTCTAAAAAGTATAACAATAATAAAATCTTAATATTAGTTACCTAAGTATTAATCTTTCTACAAAGAAAACGTCATGTCGGAGGGACCGCTTTTCATTTAGGTGTACTTACTTACCTAATATTTACAATCTACCTAAACCTACGGTTTTTACATCCCCTCTTTAACCCCCCCTAATTATTAAACTACTAAGCCGATTTTTAAAAAACATACCTAAGAACACTCCCGACATATACACCTTTCAAACAAAAAAAACAGAATCAAAATCGGTTCATGCATTAGGGAGCTATGATGCCACAGACAGACAGACACACACACACACACACACACACACACACACACACACACACACACACACACACACACACAGACAGACAGACACGTCAAACTTATAACACCCCGTCGTTTTTGCGTCGGGGGTTAAAAAATTACAAATTTGCTCACGTTACTCTCTCGAAACAATTTCAAACGTGACGTCACGAACCCCCACTACCGAACTTTTGTCGGGCTTATCTTTGTATATTTTTGTTTCATAGAGAAAAAAAAATTACGTATCTAATCTAATACTTTTTAATAATCTAACTGACGCACTAAATAAGACTAGAAAAAATACCTACTTTTTAAATCTAACTGGCATAGGTACTAAATGGAATTTGGTTTTCTTTACTATCATCATTCCTATTAGAGAATGCATTGGTCACGGAATGCCAGGAATATGAGTTCAAATCCCATCGGTCTACTTTCTTTGCGTCATCTAATCACTGTCCTAAAATAGATTTAGATAACTAATGACCAGCACTAAAATAAGCTTATATCAATACCACAAAACCAAAGAAAAAAGTCGAAGACATCAAACGTGTACTACTACGAACTATTTAAAAGTCATAATAAATGTGGCAACAAAACAAACACGTTTCATTTACCGCTTAACCGTGTCAATTTTCTATTTGCCGTTCTCACACCATATCGGCTACTTCAAATCTCAATTATAACACACCCTTATACACGTCCCAGACAAAGGCTACTGGTCCCCACTTCACACAGAACTAACAACTATCTTATCAGATATAATACATACTAAGAATGTGTACATTGTTACGGTTTTCATTGTCTACTCGCCACTTATTCGCTAATCCATTAATTATAACGTCTTGATTATAAAAGTTGAATCATTCTTGCATTTGACAAATTGGATGTATAATGACCGATTCTGTTACACGTCGTTAGGCGCTGTTTACACCGTGATAGAAAAAATGTTTATTTTAAAAATTGTTATATAACGCCACCTAGAGCGTAAAAATGAGCCTGATATACTAAACAAGCTTCTGCCCGTGACTACGTCTGCGCACAATAAGTACCCCCCTTTTTCCCTCTTAGGCCCACATGCACGTTCTCGGGTTAGCCACTAACCCCGTGTTAGTGGCTAGCCCGAACGTGCAATTGGGCCTTAGGGGATGAAAACCCCTAATTCGAGTTCCTCTAAAATATAAAAGGAACCCCTGTTTACAATTTCAAGTTTCTAACCCTTATAGTTTATGCATTGATAAATCAGTGATTAGGTCACCTCCTCCTTTTATATATAACAAACATTAGTAACACAAAATAAACTTGAATAAATAAATTTAACATAAAAAAGGTTATTTGGTGCAAATAATTTTGCAGTCATCACAACAAGCATAAAAGCAAAGCACCCATTTACATCAATTGACAGGATATGAAGTGACAAGATGAAAATAACAATAGCACGCATTAACGCGAGCTACAGACCGGAATAACTGAGTACTAACATGAAAATAAAATCATCACAACAAGGGCACGTGTCAGAAGTGGCAGATACCTGAAGCTATTGGCTACTTTGCTATCAGATTAAGACATCTAGGGGAAAGGTGTACAAGTTGATCCCAAGTGGTAAGATACGTAACGATTGCGGACAAACAGTAAACGGGCTAATTATTTGTCAAGACAAAGCACGCTTATCCCTCGACCTCGATATTTTACATAAAGACGTATCACTTGAGCAACTTTTTATTTTAGGTTACCCAAAATATAGTTAATATGATCATTGGAATCATCTCCGCTTAGGGATCATCTTTATCTTCCGGGTGTATAAGATGATCCTTACGAGGGTTTTTAAAAAATGGTTATATTATTATAAAAACCTTATTAATTGAATATTCTGAGTATGACAAACTTAAGCTAGATAAATATGCTAGTAGTAAAAATTATGTTGGTATCACGTGGAATGACGTAGATGTATACAATGTGTATGTAAGTACATTATTTAAATTCTTGCTTCAGCGAGCGTATGATGAATTGTCGAGTCGAATGTCGACATAATATTGAGAACGTTATTGACAAGGAGGTTTTTTGACAACCGCGAGAATCAGACGACATCGTCGTGACAAGATGCCGAATCGACAATTCATCATAGGCATGCAGGTGATCATCTTGTACACCTTTCCCCTAAATCAGTGGAACATGAGCTTCTCATGGGAATTGAAATCTAATCCTTTCGCGAGAGTTGCTGTTATGTCCATGGGGATCGTCACGTGTCAAAAATCCACTAAACGCACTAGGGTATAATAAGGTTGAGCTGTTATGTTTCACCAATCACGTGCGACTACTCAGCTCTGTCTTCGGTGGAACATGATTTGTTTATTTATTCATTTATAGCTAACCTTATATTTACGGAACTATATAATTTATGACTCTCGGCGGCACCCATTGCAACACAGTTGTCAGTGGCTGTTCCTTTTTTCTACGATCTCCTTTAGAAGAATATAAATTACCAGCTGTCCGCCCCGGCTTCGCATGGAACCCTATTTTATTTTTCAAAATGTAATATATGTCACTCATATATGCTATGTCACTCACAAATAGTGTAGCTTCCCAACAGTGAAAGAATTCTTCAGATCGGTCCAGTTGTTTCGGAGCCTATTCAATACAAACAAGCAAACAAACCTTTCCTATTAATTATATTAGTGTAGAAGTATAAATTCATAATTGAACCTGTACATTTATATGAGACTAGCTTCTGCCCGCAACTTCGTCCGCGTGGAACTCCTCCTTTTTTGCAGTCGGTTAAAAAGTAGCCTATGTCCTTTCTCAGGCTCCAGACTTTCTTTGTACCAAATTTCATTTAAATCGGTCCAGTAGTTTTGTGAAAGCGTAACAGACAGACAGACAGACAGACAGACAGACAGAGTTACTTTCGCATTTATAATATTAGTTAGGATAGTGTTGTTATTGTCCCACCGTTGAAGCCAACGCCACCTTTCCACTTTAAATCATTATGTCATTGTATGTTATCATCGACATGTCTATTTCATGCTGATAGCCATTGTGGTCGATAGCGTTTAGTATAAAATTGCACTGCAATTTAGGCACTTAATGATTTAATCATTGGTTTGACGATGGAACTGACAATACTGGTAGGCATATTATTATGAAGAGCACACGTGTCGTCGTGTACACTTTTCGGTATTTTTTTCGTAAACAAACATCCCTACTAATATTATAAATGCGAAAGTAACTCTGTCTGTCTGTCTGTCTGTCTGTTACGCTTTCACGCTAAAACTACTGGGCCGTTTTTAATGAAATTTGGTACAAAGAAAGTCTGGAACCTGAGAAAGAACATAGGATACTTTTTGTCACGTTCCAGTAAAAAAAAGAAAAAAATATTAAGCTCATTTACTAAAATAGTATAACAAAACGCAACAATGACAACTGTCAAATCGATTGATTAATGCAGCGCTTCTATTTCAAATTTTGCATAAACATTTTTTAACAAAATAATCGATTCTTTGCCGGGCGGGATGAAGTCTGCCGGGACCGCTAGTATATTATATAAAGTGACGATACTGATGTTTATTAGCATCTATTAGGTATTAAAAAGCGACCTTTTAAATATATCTACCTAAATGCATTTATTAAATGATAATGATATAAAATAGACCAAATATAGAAATAATCGAGATACTTCTTAAAATCACATCCACCCTGAAATTCTACCAATTATAGGCGTCACTGGTCGAGATCATTGAAATTTTCCGTGGCAATTAGCACTGGGATCTATATTTATTCTGTGCTCGTCTTTGTATACCTAATATCATCTATATACTTAATGAAAAAATGAATCGCCGAAATAAATGTAGGTACGCGTATGACATCCATTCTTCCTTAAAGAATTTCTTATCGATCGAGTAATTATTTATTAAATAATTATTTTTATTTTCAGGTACCAATAGGAAACAAAGAGTACAGCCAGTAATGATCGTACATAGTACTAGAATAGTACTTTAAATAGCTGATTAACTTTGTAGCACTGTCCCCAAACCAAATATCAAATAAGGAAGTATACATAAGTGTCTCAAATAAACAATAATTATCCGAGTGTAAATACTAAGTAATTGAGTGCGATCATTGTGCGACTAATTTCATTAATACAAAACAAAAGACTATTATCGATCCAGACGAAGTTCTTATCATCAATTACGTATTGATATCTCACAAACTAATGTAAGAATACCAGTCATAGTGTGAAGGTAAACAGTGCAACAAGTCAATTTGAGCTAATTAAAATACTTGATAAATATGAACCCGATCGAAAGAAAATGATACATCATCTTTAAAATATAAGTGAACAAACGGTATCACAATGACGGAAGTAAATAATAAATCGACAGAAAAACTAGAAGAGAATCCTCTTAATAAAAAGGGAAACGATGGCGAGTACAGTGGTAAAACCTTCAAACAGAAACTGTTCTACATCAGAGACAACATTACAGTCGAACCACTGCTGGCTGGCTTGATCATTCCGAGTGTTATCTCAAGATTCGCTATGGGAAATTTAAATTTGGACAAAGCCTGCAGAGTTAATCTCGAATTCGGTGATGTCATCTGCGATGCTCTAGTGCAGAAGAAAAGCGACAATTACTCTTTCTATGAAAAAGAAGTACAGAAACTTATATCCTCGATTGATATTTGGAAAGGCGTGATACAAACAGCTATGCCGTGCATCATCATAATGTTTTTAGGCGCATGGAGTGACAGAACGGGGAGGCGGAAAATATGCATCTTACTGCCAATTTGCGGAGAGCTCATGACATCCATCAGTAACTTAGTAAATGTGTATTACTTCTACGAAATACCAGTTCAAGTGACAGTGTTCTTAGAGACGTTTTTCCCAGCGTTCACTGGTAGTTGGGTAACAATGTTCCTCGGAGTATTTAGTTACATCAGTGATATCACTTCCGAGGAGTCTAGGACTTTTAGAGTCGGACTGGTTAACTTCTGTATGACCGCCGGACTTCCTATCGGGATCGGATTGAGTGGCATACTTGTGAAAGAGATGGGGTACTATGGCATATTTAGTATGACCGCTGTTATGTTCGCATTGGTTTTATTGTATGGTTGCTTTTGTTTAAAAGAACCTGAAGACTGGCTAAGAGATAAAGGCCTCCCAGTGGTAAGTCCTTGCAATTCTCTGTTTTTCCTTAATCATTCAGTTATTTTATTCAACTCAAGCTAGTGATCAACCATGTGGATCTATTGAGTAAAATATTATATCTGCTGATATACGATAAGTTGTTCTATTTATAAGAAGATAACAAAAATAATTTTCGACATAATGTTGCAAGCAAATACTATCATTCATTACAGATATTCTTAATAACGATAACAAATTTAAACAGGAAAAATCTATGGTAATATCAATCAGTCTAAAGTTTATGTGATAAAGAAATTTATTTTAAAATTATGCCTTGAAAATATTTATTCATTCATCAACGGGGTGTGTAATGATCGATATAAAAATATTTAATATATTTTCTATTGATATATCAACATTTGATATAATTTCAAATAATTTCATTTGATATAATTTAATAAAATCACTCATTTTGTATAATAAACGTTTGGTATAATTTTAAAATATATAAATTTATTTCGTATATTTATCGTTTGGTATAACGCTTTTTTCTTATAAAGATTATATGGTATAACGCTCATTTTATATACAAATCATAATATATAACAATCAAGAGGTATAATAGGTTAGGAAATATACAATCATATATAAATGGGCAACCGCCAGAAAAAAAATAGAAAATGCATGTAGAGCAACAAAAAATAATTGATAATATACTTAATCGAAAAGAAGAATATAACGAAGGTGAATTTTTACGAGCAATTGCTTCAAATTTAAATCTAAAGTAATGTGCCTGGGATTTATGTACTTAACAATATATTTAATTTACTTTTGCACATTGTATTTTATTTACCTAACCTAACCTCCTTTTGGTAGGGGGACGCAGTTCAAACCTAACCTAACCTACTTTTTGATAGCAGTTCGTTTTGTGATTATGTCTCTAATACATTATATCAAGAATGGTTATGCCAATTGTATTTTATATGAAAATAACGTTATACCATAAGTTCATTATAGGAAATAAGAATTATACTGTAAGAATGTTATATTAAATTATATAATATCAAATGATCATTATAAGAAATGATAATTATGTCATACGTAAATATATTAAGTGTTGTTATATGATTTAATAATTATATCAAATGAGCGTTATTGCTACTAATATTATACCAAAAATTTTTATAGCCATCGTTACGCACCCTTCATCAACGGTTATCATTCTACAATGACCAGGTAGAAATTGAAAGTACCCCGCTTACAGATGTATAATATTTTTTCCTATAGATATTTAAACTACGCGTGTAGATAAAATGAAACGATTATTTATAAATAACACAGTCCTTTGACTACGATGTAGGATATCACAGGTCACTGACCTGTCAAATATTTACATTTGTAACTTACAATAGTTCTAATGTTTGCGTATTAAGGTTAGGACAAATGGCCGATTACAGCACTCGTCCTGTTAGAGTACCCTGTTCTTAGGAAATACTACGAACTTTATACAGGTTGCCACGCCTGTGGCATGTGGAGATATCAATACTATTTATTTAAATAACCAACGTAGTATTTATCAGACCTAAAAACAAACAAAGACTTATTTTGTAGCTTGGAATATTCTGTCAATGCTAGGAAACCGACTAAAGTTTAAAATAAAAAAATATCTGAAGAAAAGAAAATTAATAGTGATTTTTTTCAACAGATAGAACGACCAACTGAGAAGTCAAATGTCTCATTCTTCAATATAGCGCACGTGTTGGATACAGTAGCAGTTGCGTACAAAACTCGGGCAGCGGACAGAAGAGTCAAAGTATTATTGACTTTATTCTGCGTATTCATACTGTTTGGACCTAGCATGTGTAAGTCCTGCTCTTTGACAAAATCCTTGATTCATATACATACAACATTTATGAGATTTATTGATAGATGTATACTTAGTTCTCTACTCGCAAGGAAAAGCGGAACGGTCTTTATCCAGCAGATTCTTTCGACCTTCATTTGATCATCCGGCTATCTTGTAGAAGATTTACAAACACTAACTTAATATATCTACACTAATTTGAAATCTAAACAGTGTAAATATCGCACCTTTACTAGAAAAGTGTGATAACTTATTCCGATACCATTTTATGGCTTTACATTGTTTCGTAGATATAGCATTTTTTAACTCTGAAATTAAAAAAAAATAGTAGATAGGAGTATGTCATGTTTAGAATGTTTCTTTTTCAAAAATAAAAGTATTTTCTATGGCCAAATTTCATTGAAATCAAGAGAAAATACTCGTATTTCATCGTCATGAAGAGTCATTATATCTGTTCCAATACCTTGACTTTGTTTAGTATCGAAAGCAAAGGATTTGTATTAATCTTACCTTCTTTTATTTTAGCTGAGCACCAGATATTCTACCTGTACGTCAGGAATCAATTGAACTGGGACATGGTCAAATTTGGTCTCTTCACTAGTTACTCCATCGTCCTTCACTCTTGTGGTAAGTAATTTAAGGGAAGCTTACAAAATCAATGCTCTTTGAAATCTAACTTAATCTATTTATGACAATCCTTCTCTATAATATTTGATAATATTTAAATAATTAACTACCACCAGCCAACAGTAACTAGCTTGTTGAGCGTAAACATTTACAGCACCTATCAAAAATTACACTAGCGGCCCGGACCGGCTTCGTACGGATTCCTAATTTCAAAATATAATGTAGCCTATGTCACTCGGGAATAGTGTAGCTTTCCAACAGTGAAAGATTTTGTCAAATCGGTCCAGTCGTGTTGGAGTCTATTCAATACAAACAAACAAATATTTACTTTTTGAGGTTAAACAACCATAGACTGACATTAACTCGCGTATTTTATTTAATTGGCTGACGTTTCGAAACCTTTACAGGATAATCGTAATATTTCATAATCGTAGCCAGACTGAGCTGACAATAGTCTTATGCTAAAATAGCTTCTTTCATCTTTATTA
Organism: Polylopha cassiicola; assembly: GCA_038024825.1. NCBI lineage: Eukaryota > Metazoa > Arthropoda > Insecta > Lepidoptera > Tortricidae > Polylopha > Polylopha cassiicola. The sequence continues at coordinate 4,379,293 of CP149052.1, read as the reverse complement.
TATTATTAGTATCCGTATAGATTATCATATTATTAGTGTAGATATGTATTTTTTCAGGTGCAATGTTTTCAATAACCGTACTGAGTCGAAAATTGCAAGTAGACGACTCTCTTCTCTGCTTGCTCTCCATCAGCAGCAAGTTCGTTGGCTCCATGTGGACTGCTTTCGTGACCAGCGATATTGAAATGTACTTAGGTATGTGTTTTTTTTTTTAATCTACATAAGACAAAAACAACAGTCCATCTGGAACAGGTGATATTTTTCTTTGTATAAGGTCTAAATGTAAGCAAAAAAATTTTGAACGCTGTGACTTCTTATTAGCTTTTGTCATTTCCTTATATTTTTCTTAAGCAAAACAACATGGTCTCTCCTCCCCCCTCTCTCTCTCTAGTAATTTATAAAACGGGAGCTCTTTCTGACCTCTCTCTCTGTATAAACTTTACTGTCTTTTTTTTGTCTTCTCTCTTTCTGTGGTGAAAATACGTTATTGGTAGGTTCTACAACTAAATTTTTGAGGACTTAAGCGACCTATTGAAAAAATATTTCCAGAAAAAAAAATATTGTTATTAACTTGGTTCTTATTACTATTTCAGTGCCTGTAGTGGAACTCTTCAATGCTACAACATTCACGTCGCTGCGATCCATTATTTCGAAACTTGTGGAAAAACATGAAACAGGTTGGTACAATCCTGAAAAATCATACCTAGAAATGTAGCTTTGTTCCCAATACGAAAAACTGCACAAAGAAAAACAAATTTAGGTACCACATTGCAACAGGCACACCAGTAAAGTCAATAATACATTCCATGAATTTTATAAATGTACGATTTTTTTTATTCACATATATTATCTCTTTCTTGATTAACTCTTAATTTCTTAATCAGTCTCAAGTTAATGTGATAAAAAAAAAGAAAATTATGCCTTAAAAATATTTACCCATTAACTTACTGTTACAATTATAGGTAGGAATTGAAAGATTAGGTACTTGGTATCGATATGTTATGAATGAAAAATACTATAAAAGTTGTTTCAATCCAATATGTAATAACCGCGAAGGCTTCATAAATGATTATGAATGTAATGATGAATGTATTTTTTTTTAATATATTTTCTTTAAATCTTGCAGCCAAAGTGAACTCTCTATTCTCGCTAACTGAGACAGTGGCTGCCCTGGTCTTCCATCCATTCTACTCCTGGACATATATGAAGACACTAAACGTACTTCCTGGAACAGTCTTCATCATCAGTTCCGTGCTCATCATACCAGCTAGTATAGTTTTAATGTAAGTAATTTTTTATAATATTTATTCAGCCTAAAATTATCCTGCTTTAGGTCAAAGGCCAAGAGCTATATACTCGTATCTAGAGTTGATACGGGTCTAGGGATAGACCATATTCGTACCTGACTGAACTAACGATAGTATAACACTAATTTATAAATCAACTAGTGATCCCTACCGGGATCACATCATTCTACCCGGAAAAGTTCCTCATTGAGATGAGACTACGTTCATTTTTACGTTAAGTTTTTTACATAAGAACTTTTTCCTGGATATAACAAATACCAAAAAAAATATTAAAATCGGTCCCGACATCCTAACGTGATGTCGTGACCAAGGGAAGTAGGAATTCAAAGAAAGGCTTAAGTACCTACCTTTAATATGCTTACAAATTAAACTTACCTATTTTCAGAATATTCTACATAAGGCATAGACTGGATTTGAAAAACGCAAGAAAAACTGCCCTCGAAGCTGAAGAAAAAAAAGAAGTAGGAAATAAACCTGACTCTCTCAACTTTTATAAATCTGACATAGAATATAAGGAAAAAATCGAAGCAGTAATAAATTAAGATGTAATTTAATAAACTACTATATTACTAAATATAAAAATGTATACATGACAAGCGCCTGTTGAAATTTTATGGTTTTGGATGTTTATGTATGAAAGATAATTTTTGTTTGAAATTATTGTAAGGATTTTTTGTTAAATAATGTAATATAATTATCATATCACCAGATCGAACACCCTTAAACAGCCTTTGAACGACTTATATAGAACTCGTATGCGACCTGGGACATGAGGTAATGTGTATAATATCAACGATGTCCGAATTAACTTTAAATATGACAAAAATGTACCCTAACAATATTGTTCGACAAAATGAAAATTAAAGTATTAAAAAATACCTAAGTTTAATTGTTAGTCAACTACATAATAGAAAATAGCGGCGAACTTTGTACTGTGTTTTTTGAGAATATTTTTTTCGTTATGTTTCTCCAAAATTTCCTTACCTTTGGAAATTTGGAATTGTATATATTTTTCAAAAAAAAAAATCACAATCGCACCTTCGGTGGCACAAGGGCACAATTGTCAAAAATTCCAAAAATTAGCCAAGTATACAGAAATGTTCCAAATTTTTTTTGGAACATTTCTGTGATGATATAGATGATGGCCGATAAAAATCGGTACAGCTGTTTCGGAGGAGCTTGACAACAAACACCGCGATACGAGATTTTTAATAATTAGATTAAGTTACTGAATATAAACAATGCTTCCACAATGAAATATTTTTTTATGGCTGTTAAAAATCTTTTTCTTAGACGCTACGCTCGATACAAACGACAAGTCAATTGAATTTGACGTAAGGTAACGAAAATTGACAACGTAACTTTTCACGAGCTTATAAATGTCGCTTCCGTACATTTTTCATTTCATTGGTACAATTTAGCGATTACGTTGGCGAATGTAGAATGTCGCTTGTCTAAGAGGGCTCACCTAAAGGTTCAAGGTTCGAATTCCGCTAGAGGCAACTGTTCATGATATTAGTGCAATGAGCTTGAGCGAGTGTTCTTGAGGTGGTTTGTGAGTTGTTGTGGAGTAAATAATGGATAAACAAAAAAATTTATAGCTACATGTTTTGCTTAGTTTAGGACTGTATCATCATTGATGTGAATTGTGCCAAGTTGTTAATTGCAGGATCTTTATTCGATTTTATTCGAATTAAAAGCTAAACCAACTAACACATCTACTCTTTATAAGCTGTATTAAGGTTGTATAAGGCTGTAACAATCTTCATATATACAGCTTCTAAACAGATGTTTGTGTTAAAATTGAAAAAATGATAGTATATTCCCACAAGAATTTATCGTTTTTTCATAAATAAATAAAAAAAAGTTTTCTGTGATGTTATATAAATGTTCTATGCAATTCCACCTATGCATTGTGATGTGAAAATTGTGATTTTTTTATTGTTATAATTAAAGGATTATCAAAAATAATGTTTATGTCTGTTATAAAACACGGTCTTGACCGTATATTTTGGAAAAAAACGATGGCATTAAAATTAATATTTTCTTTTATATTTCACAAAGTAGTTTAATGATAAAGCAGCATCATATAAAAATAATAATAGCTCAACTACATACACGCATTATATAATATTGTACTTACTTCAATCCTCTAATCACAGGGTAATAAAAGAAAAGTTAATTATAATGTAAGAAGACAAACATAGTGTATATTAAATGCAGTCGCGTTAAGATGACGATTAAGCTATAATGTGTACCGAAGTATTAAGGTAACCTAATTAACAACATAAATTATAAATTGACGAATGCAGTACCGAACACGTATTAGTCCTGATAACACTGCTTTTGTTGTGAATCGAAAAGACGATAGTATTAATTACTTTATTACCGATAACACCATTTATAGTACTATACTTAATCTCATGATAAAAATTCGGATGTAACCATTGTCGCTAGTATAAAATAGAATGTAGGACAGGTACAAAATAGTTAATTACCAAAAATCCGTTTAAATGACGTCTAACGAAGTTAACGCTGAGGCAGAACCTCTAAATTCACCAGCGTCTAATTTAAAACCTACCTTCAAAGAACGATTTGTTTCTGCAAAAAGTGTCGTCACTATCGAACCCGCGGCTCTCTTTTTCCTTTTCGCAAGTGTTTTCTCGGCCGTCGCATCGCAAACCCTAAATTTAGAAAAGGCCTGCCGTGTGAATTTAAATTTGGGAGATGAAATATGCACGTCTTTGAGGAACCAAGACTCTAAAAACAACACGGAGTATGAGAAGATAGTGCAGCAATACGTCGCGACCAGACTGGCGTGGAGGAGTGTCATACAATCGGTTATACCATGTGTTATTCTAATATTCTCTGGTGGTTGGAGTGACAAAACTGGAAGAAGAATTGTCCTCATCATATTACCGCTGATCGGAGAAATTTTACAATGCACCAGTAACATTATTAATGTGTTCTTTTACTCGCTTCCTGTCGAAGTTGCGATTTTCTTCGATGCCTTCTTTCCCGCGATTATGGGTGGTTGGTCTACCCTTTTCCTGGGTATCTTTAGTTATATTGGTGATATCACTACAGAAGAAAATCGCACGTACCGATTAGGATTTGTTCAGTTCTTTTCGTTTGTGGGGATTCCTATGGGTATGGCACTTTCTGGAATGGTGCTAAAGAATTATGGTTACTATGCCGTATATGGAACTTCTTTCACCATTCATATCCTGAATCTTTGCTACATCCTTATAAGAGTAAAGGATCCAGTTAGGAGTAAGGAGCAAAAAATGGTAAGATTTTTTACTAACCTTAATTGATAGTAATTATCTATTGCGTTATTATTTGGATGACTTCTTTCTGCGATTATTACATTTTAACATAAATATTTATAACGAGTTGTCCTACATTGATATTATGTGGACAAGTAATTTGAAGTTAGTATTCGCAGAAGATTATTATTTCATTTTAAAATTTTCATGTTTTTATCAATAGTTCTCAGTTACATTTTACAAACGCTATGAAAACTAAAAAATATAGTGGGCAGGGAAGTTTTTAAATATAATAAATTATTGAAAATTCAATTATTAACAGCAATAATCAAAAAAATATGATCAGTCTTTAAGTTTTATGGATATTTCAGTAACATGCCAATTGTACCTAAATCTCTCTATGGTAGGGAAGTGATAGGTTTGGGCATGACATCGAATTAAACCATTACCTATACTAGAATGAAACAATTACAATAATAGATTTACCACTATCAATAACTCTTTTTGCACATCTAAATTGAAAATGGAACTCAACAGCTGTATATGCCACATTTTTATTTTAATTAATGAACCATGACGTAAAGCATTCCTATATATTGTAATAATATAGTTTTATTACATTTTCTATTGTTCAATGACGTATTGGACCGTGCGGTACACCTTTACAAATAATGACCGCCACGACTAATTTAATATTTGCTATTAACATTAAAGAAATCCATAGTCAGTAGAAACACCTCTGTTAGCAGAGAAACACATTGTAAAATGACCAATATTAACAATAACGCGTGCGAAAATAATGAGTTCTCGGAAGAAGATCCACTTAACGAAAAACAAAGTGCAAATAAAAAGACATTTAGTGAAAACTTTTTAAATTTTCTGAAGAACGTGACATATGAACCGTCATTGATAACATATATGGTGTGTTACATGATAATTATAGCGACGTCTCAAAACGTGATGTTGGAGAAGGCGTGTCGGGTGGACTTGAATTTAAGTGACGAAATCTGTCTATCACTGAGACTTCAAAACAACACCAACAAACAGTACGAAGAGGTTTTGCAGAAGTACGCATCACCTAGCACGAACCTAAGAACATATATAATAACGGGCATACCTTGTTTCTTCCTGCCTTTCATCGGTTATTGGTCAGACAGAACAGGGTATAGAAAAATAATACCTATCATTCAAATCTCTTCTCAAGCTCTCATATGCTTAAATAATGTTTTACATGTTTTCTTTATGAAAAGTACCGGGTTATACTTCTTTGTCGCTGGTGAAGCGTTGTTAGAAGCTCTGGGAGGTGGATACAATTCCATAAACTTAACAGTTTTTACATATATAGCTGCTATTACAACAGTTGAAGAAAGGACTTTTCGTTTAGGCTTACTGTACTTCTGTACATCTGTGTCTATACCCATTGGATTATCTATTGTTGGGCCTTTACTAAAATATTATGGATATTATTGGTGCTACGGACTGGCCTTCATTTTAAGTGTTATTAATTTGATTTATAATATACTTTGGATAAAGGACGTTGAACGAAGTTGCGAGCAAAAAGAGGTAGGTGTTTTGTTTTTAATTACTTCAAAATAAACCAATTATACATTTTAAACGAGTATATATTTTGCAAAAGTGGGACGTTCATGCAGTTTTTTCTATCTGTAGTTATTTTCCATCAACATCTGCAATCTTGTTACATTCAATTCAACTACACTTTTGATTTACCTACTATGGTATTTAAATCAAATTTAAACAATTTTCTTTAGTTGTTTCATTAATTCGCTGCTTTAATGAAAATAGTGACACAAACCAAATTATTTCGTTACCTCATTAAAGATCTAATACAAAATTTAAATTCAAAGTCAAATTAAAAAAACTATTAAAATTGTGTTACTATTCTATTAAAACACGAAACATGTCGGTATTATTATTTTATTCATACAAATAAAGATATCAATAAAAAGCGTAATAATATACCCAAAGAATATCTTTAATGTTTGGTTTAAAATATTTTGACAAGATAGAATACGATCAATCAAATTGATTAATTATTTTGCATTCACATTTTTTTAATGCCTATTGTTTGATAAAACATAATTATATTGTATATTGATTACTGAATCGTGACAAATAAAACATTTAATGAGTAGCGTAGATATATAAAAGAAAAACATTTAGAATTCAAACACACTCATTCTTAACAAAACATAATTATGAAGCATTGTCCTAAAAAATTACGATACCTCAAGGAATGAAATACAAATGTTTTCGTTCAAATAAAAACAAAATAATTAATAATCATTCAACTCAAAATGCAAAAGTAAACGTCCAAATTGAAAACTTTTCATCTTCTGTATATATAAACTAGCGACTTGCCCCGGCTTCGCATATAAACCGTTCTCTTGAAACACGTTATCTATAAAAAAACACTCAAGTACTTTTAAAGATATAGGCAATCAATATATATATAGGCAATAGACATAGGTACATAGAGACGGACATACAGCGACAGCGACTTTGTTTTACCTATACTATTTAGTGATGATAGTTAGTGAAAATGAATCCTTATTTCCGTTGGTCCGGCATCACGCTAAATGGAACCGATTTTTATAATTCTTTTTTTATTGAATTTGTTATGCTCAGGGGAAAATTAAACAATATTGACGTAGTAGGTACCAATGACAACAAAGTAACTGACAAATCGATTGATTAATGTAGTGCTTTGCCGGTACGACGTCGGCCGGGACCGAAATAAAACAATTCGAATCGCTTTTAAAACAATTGAATGTTATTATGATATCATGGATATACGATGTTATGCGGAAAGTGCATTTCAGGGTTTTATGATGATACCTATTTTACAATGCACAAGTAACATTATTAATGTGTTCTTTTACTCGGTACCTGTTGAATTTGCGATTTCTTCGATGCCTTCATTAACGCGATTATGGGTACCTAGTTGGTCTACCTTTTCCTGGGTATCTTTAGTTATATTGGTGATATTACTACAGAAGAAAATCGCTTGTACCGATTAGGATTTATTCAGTTCTATATTAACAATTCTTAAGCCTGTTTTTTTGTTAATCATGTATATGTACCTGCATATTTGTTTATTAGTAAGTAGGTAATGATATTAAAAGATACTCCACATTATCTGATGTAAAAAATAATAGGTACAACATTGTGATTATTGTTTGTAACGTGAGTACCAATAAATAAAGCTTCTAGATTAGATACCGATCTATTATCTATTAAATAATCTTTTTGATTACCTAAATGATTAATCGAGACATAGGTCATCTTTGTTAACTTTTCCAAAAAGTAGTACAGAGTAAAATTAAAAAACAATGCCCGATATTAAGTGATAATAAATAAGGTTGCTTAAAATTTTAACAATAACAACACATGCGTAGCGAGCCTATATGATCACTTTTGTCACTTATCGATTGACATTATGTCGTCTCTTGAACGTCTAATTGACGTGACAAAGCTTGCTGATCAATTTCAAATCAATCAATTGTTTAAAACATTCTTCCGCGTGACGTAAATGTGACAGTTTTAACTTTATAAAACAAACCAAAAAGTGGCAAACGTCGGTTTATTGTAAACTAGCTGCCCGCCCCAGCTTCGCCCGGATCCCTTTTTTAAATAGCCTATGTCACTCGGGAATAGTGTAGGTAGCTTTCTAACAGTGAAAGATTTTTTCAAATCGGTCCAGTCGTTTAGGAGCCTATTCAATCCAAACAAACAAACTTTTCCTCTCTATTATATTAGTATAGAAACCAACAAGTGGCAAACGTCGGTTTATTGTAAACTAGAGGCCCCGGCAGACGTCGTCCTGCCCGTCCGATTGTTTCGTCAAAGATCTGTCAAAGTCTTCTGTCACTTCTTCATAAGGCTTCATATTTTCCCCGTTTTTTACACATTTTCCAATGTTTCCTCGCTCCTATTGGTCGCAGCGTGATGTTATATAGCCTAAAGCCTACCTCGATAAATGGTCTATCCAACAAAAAAAGAATTTTTGAATTCGAACCAGTAGTTCCTGAGATTAGCGCGTTCAAACAAACAAACAAACAAACAAACTCTTCAGCTTTATAATATTAGTATAGATAGAAAAGAAACGACCCACCAGTGTTTAATAATAACGCATCATAAGTGATAGTCGTTTTTTTTTTCAGCACGACGGCAAAGGCTTCCTATATTTTCTCCGGCTTTTCCTGGATTTAACAAACGTGAAAGAAACTGTTCAAGTTGTTTTTAAAAAAGGCGCAAACAATAGAAGACTGCGGTTGTGTATTTATTTGTTCATCGTCAGTGTACTTTTTGGGCCTATGTATGGTAAATATAACATTATAATAATTTCTGATGCTTTCGCGATTTCATATAGGCGTGAAACAATTATAACGGATTCAAATAGCATTTTATTTTATTTGATATTATTAAGCACACTTTACGCGGGTTGACTCCGTTATAGTTATTTCATTCCAATATTTATTATTATTTTATTAATATTATTTAATAGACCACCAGGTCCCGTGTAGGTAAACTTTGGATAACAGTTGAGCTAAACAAGGTAAACGAAACATCAATTAATCTAAACTAAGCAAAACTTTTACTATATTTTTTTATACTTTATTGCACAAAACTTAATAGAAAAAAGTGTACAAAGGGCGAACTTAATGCCTTGAGGCATTCTCTACCAGTCAACTATAGGTACTAGACAACAAAATAAGAGTTTAATTCGTTACGTACTCGTACCTACATTTGATGTAATTTGATTAAGAATGACCGCGAAAACATGAACAGTGATAACATTGCATTTATATGTTTTCAGGCGAACTGGCAGTGGTGTATATGTCAGCTCGATACAGATTTGGATGGGACGAGCTACAATTTAGTATATATCAGACATATAATTTCATAACGCATACTGTTGGTAAGTACCTTACAACACTTTGTACTTTTTGGCTCTAAAATTAAATTGGCTTCCAAACAAATATATAAAATGCTAATAATTTTAGTATAAAACCTTAAAAAGGTTATTTTACACGTCAGACGAGTCTACTAGCGCTTCGATTGGTGAAAATAAACTTTTGTAGAAATGTTTCTTCAAAATATACAATCTAAGCTTAAGTACAAACTAAAACAAAACTTATGTAACACAAATATACATACAATGCTGTATATAGTAGGTAATTCTTTATTACAAAAAAAACCGGCCAAGAGCAAGTCGGCCTCGCAGACGAAAGGTTCAAACACTGAAGGGTTTTAAAAACTGCAAATGAATTATGTCTGGAAGCGCTCCCTTAAATTATTTATTTTACATTATATTTAAGACAGTCGTCTATATTTAGTTCAAAAGTCATCGTGAATGTGCAATAACTATTCAATAGATAAAAAATAAACACATAACCCTTCCTTTCAAGATTATGCTATCGTTTGTGGCTTATTTAAAGTTTATGATCATTTCAGTGAATTTGACGGTTATGACCTTCATATCGATTTTAATCATAATCCTATTTTATCTTTTCTTATTCATTATTGCTATTTGTTACATTATAAACTGAGGAAATTATAACACCGTGTTGCATTGGACAACCGATTAAGAGTTACGTTTTTGCCAATTTTATGGATCTGGTCAATGTTTCATGAATTTATCTTAGGTGCATCAGCTCAGTCGGCCACGATTATGGAAGCTGTAAACAAACGTCACCAAATAAAATAAAATACACGAGTTAAATCCGTTATACTCGTAGTTGATTACTCCAAATAGATCAATGTTGCTTTCAATAACGAATTTATTTGTAAATATTTTCGATGCCTCATGTACTACAAATAGAAACTAGGGTGCCTACTACTGAAAAAATATTAAAACCTTTCTTTATTTTTCAGGGACCGTATTTTCCTTAGTGGTGTTAAGTAAAATGTTAAAGTGGCACGACAGTATGCTGGGAATCATTTCAACTTTAAGCAAAATCGCTGGATCTTTTGTATACTGCTTCGCTCCGACCGCGCAGATATTTTATTTAGGTTTGTATCAGTCGATCAGATGCTTACAAATTTTTATCATATCTTTCATATTCCTATTTTCCGTTGAACATTTTTTATACCTTAGTGGGTACAAGTTAAAAACAAACTATGTTTGTTAAGCGACATAATAGCCCATGGTAATTGGACCCTAGCGTCTCACTTTAGGTCAACGGTTAAGTCACTCAACATTAACTATAATAATAAAGAAATCGCATGACTTTGCATGGCTTTGTCTATATTTCATTACTTTTTAGTGATAAACAAGCAGCTTTATAGTATCTTGGCTAGTTTTTAGTGGTTATTTTTACGTATTGTCTTATTTACAGCACCTATTGTGGAAATATTAAACGGGACATCACTATTGGCTATGAGATCCATAATGTCAAAATTTGTTGCACCAAATGAACTGGGTAAGAAAATTGTATTGATAAATTTTAGGCATTAAAAAGTTTCACTAATTTTTCTTTTACATTTAATTACTGTTATTAATTTCTTGTAATTTTATAAAAAATATTTACCTACTTACATAACTTTATGTCAAATTACATGCACTCATAGAGAGAACGTCAAAAATAAAAAGAGATCATTAGGTAATAAAAAATCGATAAATCGAATCAATTGTCAAGAAAAGAATCGATTAAACTTTTTATTAGCAACTTTGAATATAAATTGGGTAATTTTGCAATATAAATAATACTTGATTATATCCCTTTATTTCCTTAAGAGGGAATTAGTACTATTAATAGGACACTGAGACAATGGAATTTTTTTTAATTCAACTAGCCACTTCTGTCTAAAATTTAGGTCAGGTCACGTATAATTATTGTTTTTATTTTCAGGTAAAATAAATTCAATATTCGGCCTAACAGAAAATGTCATGCCATTACTCTATGTTCCTTTGTATACGACGGTCTACACATCGACCATGGAAGTTCTGCCAGGAGCCGTATTCCTTATGGGCTCCGTTATGACGACACCGGCCGTACTTGTCTTTTTGTGAGTACATTAACACCACGCTTTACTTTATTAAACTCTTTCTTTCATAAAGTTTATAAAATATCGAATATTGTACTTAATAGAACTTATGTAAACATTCATGTCATTGTGAAGTAGGTACCTAAGTATAATACAAGACTTTTATTTCTTCACCAAACAATACAAGAATAATTTCTGATGCTTTCACGGTTATTAGATATTAGAACTGATGGCGTTAGACTATCGTCAGCTCAATCGTGCAACAAATATGGAAACTGTAAAGTTTTCGATACGTCAATTAAAATACGCGAGTTAAATCCGTTATAGTTGTTTCATTGTAAAGTGTAATAACCACGACGGCATCTGAATAGGTACGGTTTTTATAAAGTGATTTCTCCGTTTCAGCTGGTTATTCTATGAGCATAGAAAAGGATTAAGAAGGTTAAAAAAGCAGTCACTTGAAGACGAGGCTCCACAGGAACAGGACAATGCAGAAAAACCACACTGAAAAAAAACTCATACGCAACCCCACTGCACGCGCCTGATATATAATAGGCAAAGGCTTGAAAGCCTCCTCTCAGGAGGCTCGCCACCCGTCTTATTAACTGGCCAACTGCGCTTCAGTATTCAGTTCAAAAAAAAAATGTAATAGGTTAGGTAAGGTACCTACAAGACAATGAAAATAAATTTTACACCTATTTTAAGCTAGTCTAATATTTGAAAGTAAACTAAACGTAGTCAATGTTGTTTATTGCTCATTGGTACGTTAATTGTTTATAATAATGCTGTCAAAAATATTGCTCCGCATAATAAAAAAAAAACCTCAACAATCATACATTTGTTTGCTTATTTGAGTATATTTACTCGAAGCCCTAGTAATTACTAATTTCCATTAGACATGCCGTTAGAACTCCAAAATGTCACAATAAAATATCGAGATTAATAATATTAAGTTTATGACTTTTATATTCATATTTTGAATTAAATATGACGTTGCTGAAGTTCAAATGTATAATAACTGCGACAAAATCAGATAGAATCCAAAACAATCGTAGACTACAATAGGTTCGGACTATATTTGTAAAGGCGGAACATAAAATGTAAATATTTAATTAGAATTGTTACAAAGATAATTATTTAATATAATTTTATCATCAGGAAATCTAGTTTATTCTCTTTCTATTACTTTTACAAAGCAGAATACCAAATCATTACCTTTTAACTACATAATTTTTAATAAGCACTCTTTATAATTCAGTGGATATTTTAATATAAGTAAGTTTTGTACATTTTTAAGTACTTATACTTGCATGTACTTAAGTGGACATGAAAACCAAACGACAGTTAAAGAGAGCGAAACAGAATTACATAAATATGATGATGAATTTGAACGCACCGTTACTATCACCAACAGAAGAAACACGTGTAAATTATCAAACACAAACAAAGAAAAAGCTAACAAGTACAGAGAAAATTAAACATATTAAAAATAACTTAACCATCGAGCCTGTAAAGGCAGGTTACATTATGCCAAGTATTAGCATCGCTCGCAACACAAAAACTAAATGTCGAAAAATCGAGAGTGATTGTCAACTATAGTTCTGAAATTTGTGATGCTTTACATTTCAAGCAAACTGATAACTTTACTTTCTATGAAGAATACGTGCAAAAGCTTACAACAAGCGTTCAGACCTAGAGAAACATCATACAAACCAGTCTTCCCGTTCTACTTATACTATTCCTCAGTGCTTGGAATGACAAAATCAAAAGAAGGATACAATTATTAAGCACACGCGTAGTAACAGCTCCTTAGTTTTTGAAATTAATATTTGCGTGCAAGCGTCTTACGGCCTGTAAATCAACCATTGTTGGTGTCCGTATACCCTGGACAAGCTGGAAATACTCAGGAGACAGACCAGGGGCCCCAAAAGGTCATATAAGCTCAACGGTGGAATCCAGGTAACGAGGCGCATGCAAGTCTTTTTATTTACCTATAATATACAGTCCATTAAAATATCGTACATAATTTTGGTTCCAATAATGGGCACAAGCCCATTAATGGAACGTTTTTGACGTGCATCGGACTTATTATAAATACTTATTTTTTCTACGAGTAGCCCATTGAAGTAGCTGTATTTTGCTTAAGAAATATTTCCTGCTCTCACTGGATCTGGATCTTCGGAGCTGGAGTAGTTACCTCAGCGATGTTACGTCTATAGAAGATAGAACTTATAGGGTCGGGATTTTAAATCTATGCGTATCTTTTGGATATCCCACAGCAAGTGCCCTTAGCGGCTTCTTATTAACATGGGTCGGGTATTATGGCATGTTTTCCATAAGTGCTTTGCTTTATTTATGTAGTCTCACGTTTGGGTTTTTGTTTCTGCGTAACCAGAAAACAAGAAATGAAAAGTAAGTAATAATATTTTTATTAAGAAAGATGTTATCAAAATGAAGTAATATTTTAGTAGTATTTTACAGAAATATTGTAACTTTTAACTCTTTTCTACACTTTAATTTACTATAAAAAATACTTTATTATTAAAAAGATATATATTGTGTATTTCTAATTTTATTGAGTTATATGTATAATTGTATATGTATAGCAATAAATTAATTTCAAAACCTTAAAAGACACTAGGCACATCGCCCAGTAATCGTTTTTTGACTGGCAAAGTAAACTCTCTATTCGGCCTGGTAGAAGCTGTGCCGTTAGTGTATGACTCGATTTACTCCTGAGCGTACATGGCAACACTGAATAAACTCCCGGGAGCGGTGTTTTTAATGGGATCCTTAATGACGTCACCAGCTATCTTCATATTTGGTTAAGCGAAATACTTTAAAATACAATTAAAAGATCAAAGACTCGAATCCGTGTTCATCACAAACATATCCTCCCCGTGGAATTGAACAACGTCCGTTATTTGTATTTTAATGTATCGAACCTATTTTCAAACATTTTTTTGTCTTGGTAAGTTCTTTTGTTTATTAGTCAGAATATTTAATCTCTCGGATTCAACTGACTGACTAGTGTTATTTGAAGTAAAGCTTTTCGCTAACTCGCAATAGACCGGCGGTAGATTGAGTCTAATCTACATAATATTTCTAGTAAGCACAGTAATTTCTATATGATTGGTACATAAAATATTTGTGGCTTTATTACGAGCACAAAAAAGACAGAACGCAGGCTGTTACAGCTACTATTCACGAGGAAAATGATAACATAATTTTATATACCTACTGCCCGAAAAGTTCAACGTTATCAAAATACCAATGTTAATTTTGGGTTTTACTTTTTCAGCATACGAAATCTATTTATAAATCATGAGATCTTGTCCTCTAATAATGTTTACCTATTCTAAATACGACGTCGTGTGACTTGTTTAATACTTATAAATAATTATGATAATGGCAATGTCATCTTTATTGTTTTTTAATTCTTATTTACCTAGACTATTGTGGTGTAAGTACCATGTAATTATTATCAGATACAGTGGGAAATTAAACAAAGACAATAAATACTTATATACAAAACAGAACCCAGGATTATCAAGGCTCAAGGTTTGAGCTACCTACTAGGCATGATAGCAAAACAACGTCGTATAATTGTTACGAACATGTAAATATTGACTAGGCGATATGAGTTCTATATTGCACATATCAGATAACTTTATTTTATTATTACAAGTAATTAAGGAAACATATTACATTATTCACTCCCGAGTCTTCTTGCTGCGAAGGTTCTAAAGTAATTAGTACTCTCGCGATGAACAGTGATAAATAACTAACCGACTTATAACTTATTAAGTAGAATTAAATCAAAATGAACAAAGTACCGATGGACATAAATTTAAGTGAAGTGGAGGAGAATAACAAAGAACACAAAGATGAGATTAACGAACTTTCACCACTAAAAGCGACGTCGAATGATAGCACTAAAATAGAAAAAGAACCAAAGAAAAAACTCACATTTAGACAAAGACTAAAGGTTATTAAAGATAATACGACAGTAGAGCCTATAATGGCATGCTACATTATGCCAAGTGTACTAGCATCATTAGCAACACAGAATTT
Organism: Polylopha cassiicola; assembly: GCA_038024825.1. Lineage (NCBI taxonomy): Eukaryota > Metazoa > Arthropoda > Insecta > Lepidoptera > Tortricidae > Polylopha > Polylopha cassiicola. The sequence goes on along the minus strand of CP149052.1, from coordinate 4,363,635 downwards.
AAACCTTGAAAAGGCTTGTCGCGTCAATCTTAATTATAGTTCCGAAATTTGCGACGCGCTTTATTTAAGAAAAACAGAAAATTACACGTATTACGAGGAAGAAGTTCAAAAATTGACAGCGAGTATTCAAGCTTGGAAAAACGTAATACAAACGGCACTACCAGTTTTACTAATATTATTTGTGGGCGCGTGGAGTGACAAGACTGGGAGAAGAAAACCGTGCATTCTTATGCCTATTGTGGGAGAATTTATAACATGTATTGGTTTTATGGTAAACACGTATTATTTCTACGAATTGCCCGTTGAGGCAGCTGCGTTGACAGAAGCCATTTTCCCTGCAATAACAGGAGGATGGTTCACTAACTTCATTGGAGTATTTAGCTATATCGGTGACATTACTACAAAAGAAGACAGGACTTACAGAGTGGGCATTTTAAATATTTGTATGTCCCTAGGCTACCCCATAGGCAGCGCATTAAGTGGAGTTTTGTTGACTTGGGTCGGGTATTATGGCGTTTTTTCTATATCAGCTGGGTTCTACATGTTTAGTTTAATATACGGTTTTTATTATTTGGAAGACCCAAAAAGGACTACCACTGAGAAGAAGGTACGTACTCCTTATCTAATATGTTTTAATTAAATTATTTTACGCGATAGGCGTTATATTATATACCCAGTTTTGATTTCAGGAGAAAAAGAACTGTGTGGGACATTTAAGAGAATTTTTTGACTTCAAACTTGTTTTGGAAACATTCCAAATTGTGTTCAAGAAAGGAAAAAGACGAATGCGTGTATGCCTTTTACTGGTGGTTGTTTGTGTCATATTCGGACCAATGCACGGTAAGTGGGATTTTCTATGTTTTACATAGTGACACATTTTAGAGCTAGTTTGCCTTTTGTATCCTAGAAAAAACGTCACTTCGGTGCTTTACAAGTATTTTTTATACTCGTTATTATTGTATAATGCAAAGAAGTGTATTTCAATTACAGGGGAATTCATGGTGATGTACTTATTTGCTAGATTCAGATTTAACTGGGACGAAGTACAATACAGCATTTGGCAAACATATAGTATTGTCACTAATTTATTAGGTAAGTAACGGACGAGACCTTTTTCTTATTCTTATATATTATTATGTATAAAGTCCTATGTCTCGAATGCACAGTCTAAACTGCTTATACCTGAAACTTGGAGAGTGTGTTTTTAGTATGACATAGATAAAAGGGATTTTTCGAAATTCTACACCTAAAGGGATGAAAAAGGTTCCAATATAATTACAATTAAGCATAAACATGCTTTAACAGGAATGATGGAAGACATATTTGTTTTTTTTTTAAATTCACCTCCTAACGGGGTTAAAAAGTATGCAAACGAAGTCGCGAGCAAAAGCCAGTATGATCATAAAATAAAGATTTACTGGAGAAGGAGTCGGTGAAGAAATGTCTTGCATATAATATGTTGTTTTCTCAATTCAGTAAATTACTCGTACTATACAACTGTTGTTTGTTTTTTTCAGGAACGGCCTTTTCCATTAGTTTATTCAGTAATTATCTGAAGTTGGACGATACCGTTCTCGGTATTATATCGTGTACGAGCAAAATAGTTGCATCTTTCGCTTATGCGTTTGCGAGAAATAATTTGGAAATCTACTTAGGTAAGAAATATTATATAATTCCTTAACTTATTAAATATCAATACTCAATACAAAAGAAAATAATTATTCATTGGAATGAAACAACTATTAACGGATTTAACTCGCGTATTTTTATTTTATTTTATTTGTTGACGTTTCGGATTCTTTACAGTTTCCATAATCGTAGCACGACTGAGCTGACAATAGTCTAACGCTGAAGTCTGAAAATAATTATTTATTTAATCCGTTAGTTGGTTTATGAAAAAAATTGGACACGTATTTTATTCTCAATTAAATAAAAATGACAAGGATAGGCGCGTCAAAAGTTCTGTGGTGGGGGCTTGTGACGTCACATCTAATAATAAATTGTATCGAGAAGTAACGTGATCATCCTTATTATAAGACGCCCACATTATTTAATTATATAATTCTGGGGAGAGATAGAAAATCCTATCGAGGTCAAATGTTGTTTTTGAATTGGAAAAGCAAAAATAAATGCGACAGGAAAAATAATGTAATACATCATTATAGTAATAAGATTAGTATTACCTATTGTAGTCTGGATCATAAAGTATTTATCAACCTTATCACGAACAAGTACCTACCGTTCTTTATCGGTCACACATGTTGCTAAGTGTACAAATATAACTTCGAAATCTCGTCTTTCGATGACTTTAGAATTAGACCGATTTTTATTTGTAGGTTGGTACTTACCTTTTTTTATGGCAATAATTTTACATTTCTAAGATTACTCTGTTATCCCATGTTTAAGTAGTCATCGATTTTTTTGTGTGCCCTTTTTGAAAATAGCAAATGTTGTCCAATGAAGTATAAATAAAAATTTACTTAAAATACCTACTGAAAATTAAGCTATCACTTTTGATCAAACTATTTATAATTTTAATTCAGTCAAAATTTACACTTTAATAAATCGGCTACATATACCTATGTCAACTGTAAAGTTTTCAAAACATCAGCATATCGTTATCGTTATAGAGAAAATAAAGTTAAAGTTATAGAGAAAGTAAAGTTTTACTTTAAATATCAATTACGCCCAAACACCGCCACATTCCACTAAGAGTACCCACAATTAACTTTTAAATCGATATTTGAACTACCTAATATCGAATACAGAAACAAACAAACTAGCCAAAACGTAAAGTTAGAGTATAATCCCAATGAGTCGTCTCCCAACACAGGCTAGGCATTGCCTAGGTTTAGTACTAGACGTCAGCTGCTCTGATTACAGCATCCTACACCCAGAGCGAGGATTACTCTGCTAAACTACGTCACGTAAGGCCCGCTAGCCATTGACTTGCTTAGCTAATGACTACGCTTAAGCTATTTTTGTGACTAAGTTAAAATACCGCTTAAGTCACTTTTGGCGTTTTGCACTAGTAATTTTCGTTAGTTGAAGTCTTGAGCGGTATTGTTAGGTATATAAAATCAAAATCAAAAATATATTTATTTAATTTAGGCTTTTACATAGTGTTATGAAGGACAGAAGATACCGTTTCTGAAAAAACCTCACTTGAGAAGAAACTCAATGAGGTATCATTTTTTCAAAATAGGTACATAATTACTTACAAACTAAACAAATCAAAAGAGAAAATTAAGAACTTGCTTCTGTATATCGGCGCTTAGTTAACGACACCGCTTAAGTTATTTTTGTGACTGAGCTATAAAACCGCTTAAGTCACTTTTGGCGTTTTGCACTAGTAATTTTCGCTAATGAGTGGTATTGTTATATATTGATATATCGGTATCAGATATGACACTCAATAATAAATTGCATTCAAATTTATCCCGTTTATAAAGTCATGAGTTTTATAAATGCTGTAAAAAGATTATATAAGAGTGCAGTGTTTGATATAAAACTTTTATGCTAAGTCGCACGTTTTATAATTTCGTTAGTCTTATGTTTAGAACACGTATGTCAGATTGCTGTGGGCTATTAAATTAATGAGTCGTAACGCGTGTTTTAATTATTAAAATATTCATTTAAGTATATCATAAAGAGTGAGAACAGCCTTTGTACAGCTTATAAAACTTGCTGCCTTGGTAACATAGTTTATCGCTACACTAAAACTATTCCAAACAGATGCTATAATTCAATGAACAGCTTCCGTTTCTAAAGCTCCGGCAGTTGTTGTAAACATTAAGTCCAAACTCAGGACTTCTGAGCGCTCAGGCTCAAATTATGGATATCATGGCCTAATTTCATTTCGTATAATAACTTGTATGCACTTCTAAGTGTCATCCTTAAGGTTTTAGCAATGACTTGGGTTTTAACTACAATCTATTAATCGAAATTCGATTAATATTTTTGGTTCAATACCATTAGTTTTTAATTATAATGATATTTTTATATACCTATGTTTTACAAATAAATGATCTTATCTTATCTTTTTGTACAAAGACAAGAGTAGAAAAAATCTTAGACCCCCAGTGGGATTCGAACCCACGCTTATGCCTTTACTAGCGGCAGCGTGCTAACCATTACACTATGGGAATCGCCTGACAGGTCTTCGAATTTGATGACTTGGGTTTACAATCAACAGTAGGTACACTTAACTCTTCCCGAATCACAATTCATACTGTTTTTGGTTTCAAAAAAGAACTCTCAGTTTTTCGGAATATTTGTAAGGTATTAAGAATGTGTAGGAACACTGCTCATATGTTTAATGTACTTACATATAAGAAGATATCTAATAAGGAAAATAGGATTGTAACGTGTCCGTCTGGTAACCGTAATAGATATATATATCTACTTAATACGAGTATACTTGTACGGTCTGACTAAAGTCCTATAAACTAATTTAGAAGCCCTCGTTAGAAAATAGGAGCTAAAAACTATTTTTTAAATATGACATGGAGTCAGGATGTATCTTTTGTTGCAGCGCCACTTCTCGAAATTTTAAATGGGACGTCTTTCATCGCTATGAGATCTATTGCAACCAAACTTGTGGACGGAGAAGAATTTGGTAACTTTTCTTACATTATATACCTAATATTTAATGATATTATAAAATCGAGACCCACCAGCGGGACCAGAACTCACACTATACGTATACTTTTTCCAATCACACTATGAGCGCCACTGATTCAATCGCCGAAATTTTCTACTACTGAAATCTTTCTTTGTGCTTTCTTGTTTTACAAATAAATTTGGTAAGTGCTGCAAAGCACTACATACAGAATGCTCTAAAGCGATATTTCACAATTATTTTGTAAAACAACCTAACCTATTAAACCATCGTCAAGTATGTTTATAATAATAAAATATCATTAAGAGTAATAACCACACTAATAAATAATGTAATTTTGTCTTTTTCCTTTAATAATAAAGGTAACCATGAATTTCTACAAAGGTTTTTTTGGTTGGTTAAAACATAATACACTTTACTTTAAGACTAGGACACTAAGTGATAACAAGACTCTTCTTAAAGAGCCAAAAGAAATGGTATTGATAATAATTTTTTTTTCAGGCAAAGTCAATTCTCTTTTCGGCCTAGCCGAAGCCACAATGCCGTTAGTATATGGGCCTCTCTACTCTCGAGTATACATGGCAACACTGAACGTATTGCCAGGCGCTGTGTTCTTGATGGGATCTCTACTGACGTTGCCAGCTATTGCCATATTTGGGTAAGTACATGATTCAACGTCACAACCTCTTTCTTCAGATATAAGTCTGTTGAGATTGGTATCCAAAAATTTTTCCTATCCTAATAATAATAGTGTCTTGACATTTTATTTTTTTTGTGCCAAAATCAATACTAATATAATAAAGAGAAAAGGTTTGTTTGTTTGGATTGAATAGGCTCCAAAACAACTGGACCGATTTCAAAGATTCTTTATTTTAGCAACATAGGCTATAGAATCTTTAAAAAAAAGTGAAGCCGGGGTGAGCCGTAATAAACACTTAAAAACTAATATTTTAAGTCTCTTTAAAATTGAAGCGTGTACTTAACACGTTAAGATTTTAAAAAGAAGTTATCAGTGTACTTTCTAGTCTTTAACCTTTTCTTTTAGTTTAGTTTGTACGAATTGTAGATAACAACCTAACCTATACTATTAGAAATAACAACCAAAAATTTGCACCTTCAGTTCCTAAGTATGATAATAGAAGCAACACTAAGGATTAGTTTCGGTAATGGCTAAAATAATTTGAAATCCCATTCACAACTACTTTGAGCAATAAATACGAAGCTGCAATAATATCCTTTAACCAAGATAATCCGAATCCCAACTGTGAACAGAATGAAGGTTCTATATGAGTTCTTACTACAGAAAATGTCTTTTTTTTTCAATAATTTCTGATGCCTTCGCGGTTATTACACATTGGAATGAAACAACTATTAACGGATTTAACTCGCGTATTTTTGTTTTTATGCTGATATTTCGGATTCTTTACAGTTTCCATAATGGTAGCATGACTGAGCTGACAATAGTCTAACGCTAAAGTGTGTCTCTTTTTTTTGTTACAGATGGCTTTATTTTGAACACAAAAAGGATAGAATACACACCGCCAAAGGAATAAATGATGCCGAAAAAGATTAAATATACTCAAAATAAAAATGTTATACTCATAGGTAATAATATAAAAATGAAAAATATTTTTTTTCTTTATCCCACAGTCCACAACTTAGGAAAAGATTATTGACACTTTTTAAAAACATTCGAAAGAAAAATATATTTAATATCGGTTAAAGTAAATTTAAAAGCACCCGGCTTAGCTTAAGACGATTCAATTTTAAGAACGACAAACGTTTGATGCTAATGCAATTTTTTGAAAATGATAAAAAAAATACACATTGCTCCTCCTTAGAACTGCTCAGTGATATTTATGATGTCACCTCGTTATCAAGGATATATCTAATCATTGCAATAAGAGTAAACAAACACACATTGCAACACTGTTTACTTTAATATAGACTGAGAGTTGTATAAGTCTAGACACACACCTTCCGATTCCATTCTAATTATTTTCTGTTCTCATAGAATACCATTTAATACGAGATCTCGTCTCATACATGCTTATTCTTACGATGATCTGTCGAAAATCGGTAACGTTGTCGACAACGAGAAAACTTGTCATGTCGTTGTCGTCTCTTATTCCTTCATGTTGACTACGAAACAATGTCAACACGACAAACCTCCTTGTCGATAACGTTCTCATAGGCTCGCAGGTCTTACCAGACTGGGCCGGTAAATAGGTTGTTGTATGTTACGAGTTGTAGGTACATTTTATATTGCACTAGCGGCCCCGGCAGACGTCGTCCTGCCCGTCCGATTGTTTCGTCAAAGATCTGTCAAAGTCTTCTGTCACTTCTTCATAAGGCTTTATATTTTCCCCGTTTTTTACACATTTTCCACTGTTTCTTCGCTCCTATTGGTCGCAGTGTGATGTTATATAGCCTAAAGCCTCCCTCGATAAATGGTCTATCCAACAAAAAAAATTTTGAATTCGAACCAGTAGTTCCTGAGATTAGCGCGTTCAAACAAACAAACAAACAAATTCTTCAGCTTTGTAATATTAGTATAGATTCTAGCCTTCTAGTTTCTATTCTATTCTGTCAGTACAGAAAGGATTGGTAGTAGGGTTGCCAGATGTCCGGTAATTAAGCGTACAGTCCGTTATTGTCGACGCTTGTCCGGTAAAAAATAAATGGTCAAATATTTTGAAAGTCGGTACTACTGGTCACAAGCGCCTGCAAAAGGCATTTAAGCGCTCCTCGCTCGCTGGACTGCCCTAAACTAAATCCAAGCAAATCAAACATTGAAAATTTTACAGGAGAGCCAAAAACGTGTTTTTGTCGTTTTTGAAAGATTTTTCTTCGATGGCATATTATATTTGCAGCCTAGCATACCCTCTCCTGCACGTTTGGTAGTGCAAGGGAAGGTCGAGGGCAAAAGATCTCGCGGTCGCTCCCCAACACGATGGACAGATCTCATAAAGTCCAGCACAGGAAATGCAATCAACGATTGCTCTCACTCCACCAGTAACAGAGACATATGGCGACGGATAGCAGGAGCTGCTGCGGCGCAAAAATTGACCGAAACATGACCACGACCACTCTGTCAAGAGTGAACGGTTAAGAAGAAGAATAGCCTCCCCCCCCCCCACTCTTTTTGGATTTGTCCGGTATTTTTTTGCGACTCACCTGGCAACCCTAATTGGTAGGTGTGTGCTCCGCCTAAAAACACTTCAACACCAGACCTTAATGGAACGGATGCGGGCGCTATTTGTTGATCAAAACTAAGAACTCATGCGAATCAATCCAAATTCACAAAATTATCGTAATGGGCTAGTTTCCTGTATTTTTTATTCTGTCCCTGATATATTGTATTTATCATATTATGTGTATTATTTATTTGCGCCTACACATGCTCTTTGTTTATTTCAAAGGTTGACTGGTAGAGAATGCCGTAGGTATGGCATTAAGTTCGCCTTTTGTACATAATTTAGTATTTTTGTGCCATAAAGAATAAATAAATAAATAAACAAAGTTCACATGTTGGTATGAAACAACTATGGGTTGCTGGATTCACCTCGCATATTTTATTTTATTTGCTAACACTTCGTATACTTTACAGTTCCCGTATTTGTAGACAATGAGCTGAGGCTGAGTTTCAATATATAAAATGACTTAACTTGTCAAGTGTGATTTTTTTAACATGGGCTAAAAAAATAAATCGGCATAGGTATATTTCTTTTGATTTCGTTATATGAAATCCACTTAAAAATGAAAAGAGATCTGTTTTCAACATTCATCCCGAAATAGTCTTCACAAATTCATTTTCATTTATTATGTCAAAGTCACTTACAAATTTACACCGTAACAAGTGGAGAACGTCATTTTTGCATACAGAACTGCAGTACGCACAACTTTTGAAACAAAGCCTTATAGTGATGGTATAAGGCACATTTTAGATTGTGGTTAATTTTGTAAATACCTACGTTTAGGCTAGACTGCTATTTGAATACCGTGGAGTCCTCATTAACTCGACTACGGACTTAAGATAGGGATGTTACAAATAAAATAAATAAATAAATACAATAGATTAGATTATTACACAGTCATATGTCACATTATATTATTATGCTCACATAGTGAGATCGTGAAAAATAACAAAGGTCACGTGAAATTAAAACGATTTGAACTATCATTATGAAATGTTTCTCTTAGCAATAGTAAGGGAATAAGTAGGTACCTTATAGTTATTATGTGGGTATATAAAATGTCATATTATTATACTAGCGGCCCCGGCAGACGTCGTCCTGCCCGTCCGATTGTTTCGTCAAAGATCTGTCAAAGTCTTCTAAATGTCACTTCTTCATAAGGCTTCATATTTTCCCCGTTTTTTACACATTTTCCACTGTTTCTTCGCTCCTATTGGTCGCAGCGTGATGTTATATAGCCTAAAGCCTTCCTCGATAAATGGTCTATCCAACAAAAAAATAATTTTTGAATTCGAACCAGTAGTTCCTGAGATTAGCGCGTTCAAACAAACAAACAAACAAACAAACAAACAAACAAACTCTTCAGCTTTATAATATTAGTATATTAGTATAAAAGTATAAATATGCAACTTGGGTAGGTATATTCAATTCATACATAATACAATTTAGCACCTAATTGAAGCAAAATTGATTTTAAAAAATAATCAAGAGATGTAGGTATGTATTGCGCGTCACACACAACCTATACAGTGTACCAATGTGAATGATTTAAATATTATAAATTCTCATATCACTAATCCTAAGTCCATATTCGCGACATCCCTAGTTTAGAGCAGAGTGACCATGAAGCAACCATTGACAGAAACAAAAGTCCAAATGAAAAAGCTGTCATTAAAACTGCGAAGAGCCCTCCCTAAGGGTGGATCCGAACTTTTTACTCCAAAGTACATAATACTTTTTCTAAAAACAAATGACAAACGCCATAGTAATGAAAACACAAATAGTATAAATGAGACCACGTTTTATTTTTGTAGCTATGTATGTAATTATATGTACCTGCAGTATTGAGTAACGGCGAAACATACTTAAACAATTAAAAAAAATATCCAAGTTTTTTTTTATAAACTTGGTAACCAACTAACCGAGTGACACATAACCCTTCAAACCTATTACGAGTAGGTATATTAAATAAAAAAATAATAATTAAAAAGCAGTCTCTCTTTCCAAGGAAGGGACCTTGGAAAGAGAGACTGCTTTTTAATTATCCCTACTATAATTTATCAAAATGGGTTCAGCTGTTTAAACGTAAAACCGTAATATACAAACCTACTTTCGTAAATATTATTATGGTGTAATAATTTGAATATAGCGACCCTATTCAAGCTACAACTTGTACAAAATTTATAAAGATGGCGAAAATGGTTTCTGTTAAAAATTATTTTTATAAATTTTTACAAAAATATATTTTACATTTATTAAAAAAAAATACATTATTTTGCTACTGAATCCTCGGTAAGCTGCCTATAAAAAGCTTTTAAGAAAGATAAAATATTTTGTTATGAGTTATACCTACGTAAAATGCACCATACAATATTATTACACCGAATTATTTTTACTCAAAATTCGATCTTTCTGGAAAATACGTATTTTCCAGGAAAAAAATTAACGGAAGCTTTCCATTAGGTACTTTTATTATTTCTATATTATTTTATAGTTTTCAATATCTATAACATATTAAAGATATCTTCCACCCGCGACTTCGTTTGCATTCCCATTTTAACCCCTTACAGAATGAATTTTCAAAAATCCTTTCTCAGTGCACCCCTACGTATAGACCCTGCGTTATATGTCAGTTATTAAGTCAGCTTCTCCTGAATTAGATTTTCCAGAGCTCGGAATACCTAAACTTGGCGGGTAAGTAAAGGTGGTTACAACCACAAAAAAAAATTCCTTTATATTGAGCCCAGGATTTTCCGGGATTATCATCATCATCATCATCATCATATCAACCAAAAGACGTCCACTGCTGACAATGACCACATCGTCCAAAGCGATTAAGGTCAATTTATTTCACACTGAAGTTTAATACAATTACGATCCTATTTAAATTTCGGACAAAAATACGAGTATACCCAACTAGCGGTCCCGGCAGACGTCATCCTGCCCGTTTGAAATTCAAATTAGGTAACTTTAGTTAGACAATGTTTGTATGGGAAAAGAAAAGGGCTGTTTTTAGGGTTTTCCCGGCAATTATTAGATTTTTTCTCGATGTAAGAACCATCCTTGGACTTCAACGAACATTTAAAAAAAAAATTGGCCAAATTGGTCCAGGTGTTGTCGAGTTATGCGCTTACCAACACATTTTGCGATTCATTTTTATATATAAGAAAGAAGATATTCACTTTTTGTTTACTGTAAGTACCCTATTGAGTAAATACAGAGAATTCCAACTTCGACAGCATTATTGCTGTTAAATAAAATACAAGCTGCAGCTTCAAACAAAAAATGTAACTCTTAAAAGTGGTTGTCCGTTACATTAAAATTAATGAGCAAGGACGCAGCAAAGAGCACCTTTGAACTTCTTGATATTTTCACTTCTACAAAATGTATTCTGGTTTAAGAACAACTAACTTTAATGTACCGCTTCCGGCGAGATATCGTACCTTCGTATGAGTTTGAATTGCTTAAGGCTTCTCTTATTGTAAAGCAACCTAGTTTAATGTATATAATATTTTCCGCTTTGGTTTTTTTTCGAATGTTATTTTGTACTAGCGGCCCCGGCAGACGTCGTCCTGCCCGTCCGATTGTTTCGTCAAAGATCTGTCAAAGTCTTGTGTCACTTCTTCATAAGGCTTCAAATTTTCCCCGTTTTTTACACATTTCCCACTGTTTCTTCGCTCCTATTGGTCAGCGTGATGTTATATAGCCTAAAGCCTTCCTCGATAAACCCAACAAAAAAAGAATTTTTGAATTCGAACCAGTAGTTCCTGAGATTAGCGCGTTCAAACAAACAAACAAACTCTTCAGCTTTATAATATTAGTATAGATTTATTTCATTGGCACTTGTCTAGTGGCCCTTGTCCGCTGATTACTTAACCACTGAACTAGGTCTACCAACGTAGAGTGCAGATTCTGTATCTAGTGTAATGTATTGTCTATAAGTATAGGTATATAAAAAGTTACCAATGACATATAGACGTATTCAGAGCCGTAACTGCTAATAGTAGAAATGCGATATTTGGACTTTAGCGTTAGACTATCGTGAGCTCAGGCTACCAATACGAGATCTTTAAAGTTTTCAAAACGTCAGCAAAGTACATATGTTTCATTGTTTATTCGAATCCACCCCCAAAATAGGGGTCGAATAGTATGCACTCGAAGTCGCGAGCATAATAAAGTATGTCAAACTTATTTTTTCTCAAAATTTTATCTCCTCGAAAAACGCTTATCCAGCTTTTAACTTCGAATCTCGTTTGCAGAATTTTATAAAGTTTTATGTGTTAAAAACTTATGCACCACTACTCTTAATTTTAACGATGTACTCTCTATTCTATCTATATATATATATATATATATATTCATTATACCAATCACTTGTTTTCCATCAAGGCACAGTGTCAAAAATGTATGGAATATTGTATGGAGCATTGCCACCTAAATTGTGCAGCCTTCAAAACACCTTGAGAACCTATAACGCGCTGCATTTTAGCGTTAGACTGTCTTCAGTCGGCTACGAATTTGGGAACTGTAAAGTTCTCAAAACGTATGCAAATAAAATACGCGAGTTAATCCGTTATAGTTGTTTAATTCCAACGTACCTATAGGTATAGTTGGCACATTTTGATGTGTCTTGTAACACATATCTACTTACTTGGTTTATCATGAGTAATATACCCCAGTATAAATTTCACGTGCACTTCGTCGCATCAATGTCAAGGTGTCAATGAATCCTGGAATCCCGCTAAAACCGCCGTTATTTTCTTATTAATTTTGTGGAGCTTTCGTCATTACCGTTCCCCCTTTTAATTACGTTAATGAATAAGCGAAAATTACCTTTTGTATTATTCCAAAACCCTTTATGTGGCGCGGTTCGTGCGTATCTTAATGAGGTTTTCAAATTTCAAAGGCTGTTTTGAAAATAATTAACGATCTCGGGTGAATAATGCTGGTCGCCGTGTCAGCCGATGTTAATCCTAATTCATATTTCAAGTTCGCAGTGTTTTGTCTTTTTCTAAAGCCTACAGAGTGAAAGAGATGAGGGTTATTAACGGGTAGTTACATTAATTGGATGGATTGATATTGAAGGGTATGAATGGGGACTCCGCGAAAGCGCGTTTGATTTAAGTGATGTACCTGTCAAGTCATTAACGTGCACGAATTACAGATATCGGTTATAATTACTATATCTCAGTACACTGTTTAATTGGAGTGTTTGATCTCCATTATCGGTAATCAAGGCACGTGGAATGTAAGGGATCACTGATGAGATACTGGATAAGTTAATCTACATTACCTATATCAGAACACGTTGTATAAACCAGCTTGTGCCTGCGATTTTGTCTGCGTAGAATCACTCTGGTTATATAGTGATGCATCAATTGCACTTTCATTGTAATTTCCACCGCTTTTCCTCCCTTTCATAGATAATTTCCGCGATAAAACTATCCTTCTCTGGAGCTCAAATTGTCTCCAAGCAAAATTTTATCCAAATCGGTTCAGCCGTCTAAGTTTTAGAGAGATACCTATCAGATAGTGTTATTTTTTTTAAATGTTCGTGTTTTTAATATAGATAGGAATCTATAGCATTCTAAAAACAAACTATGTTGATTATACTTGAAATTTAATCTAGAAAATGTTTAAGTAGTAATAACTTTATGAGGAAAACTTTCTCTAAGTTTAATTTAAAGTTAACAAAAGCTAAGGGAGCGGGCAAGAAGCTGATATAAAATCAACACTTTATTTAATAAAAAACCGGGCAACTGCGAACGAAGGGTTCCATACCACATAAACGAGAAACGTTTGTTGTATGGGAGCCAGACGATATGTGGACGGAGGTAAACTTTTAAAAAAAAAGAATATGTAATTAAAAATTGTACGTGAATAGTAAAGCTAGTGTCCTTAAAATCCGATCAAAGATATATTGCAAAGGTCGCATGGGATACTTTTTAATGATAATGTTTTATTTCAAATAGTGGTTTTATTCATATGTAGGTATATAATATGTGGAAAGCGCGAAGCCCAGGACAGACCGGGTTCTAAGGGATGTAAGGGAAATAGGAATATAAGTCAAGTAAGTCAAGGTAGGTATGTATGTAAACTCTTTATTGCACAACAAAATAAATACAGAGATTGAGGCGATAACAATACAAATCTACCTACAACAACGACATTTTCCCTTTAAGGATCTCTTCCAGTTAACCTTTGGGCTGTTGGGAATAAATTCCGCATTAAACTTAATGGAGTAAATACACCAAACATTAATATATCCGGTACAATGATCGGCAGGAAACAACGGTTGTTGCACACGACACGACATCTCGAGTCGTGTCGTGTGTCACGACAACACGACGTGACGCAACGAACACGACATGGACGCTGTGGTATGTATCTGTCACAGCGAATGTATCGTATTGTTGTGATATTCAGAGCCCATTTCACAATGTACAAGTGAGGTTTGCCATTTTTTGTAGCGGAATTAAACCAAATTAATAGGCATGACGACTGCTATGTTTTTCTTTGTCCATCAAGTAGATAACATAAAGAAATATTAGACAATATTTTAACCTATATTATAAATATATAAAATTCTCGCGCCGTGGTGTTTGTTGCCAAATCCTCCGAAACGGAAGGGCCCATTGTTATGATATTTTGTGTGCATATCAGGTAAGTCTGAGAAATGGCTAACATGTAGGTATTTTCTTACTCCCAAGTGTTAACGGTGGTCTTACCCCAAAGTTTTTTATTTTGACATCTAGACAAAATTTTATATTTTTATTTTTTCATGATTCAGCATCAAAAAATACATACCTACCTACATACAACCCTAATTTTCACCGTTCTACCATCAACTCTTATTTGTTAACAAAAATTCTAAAAATACGCAGTATGAAGTCGCATACCTACGTATAATGGACTAAACCAGATATTGACGGTAGTGCGCGCTAATGCATACTGCTTGAAAGGGTGCACCTGAAAGCTTGCAATTTCTCATAAACAACCCATCACTACCGACAATCATTTTGCAAATGCAGTTGTCCAGAAATCAATGCTTATGAGTGCACTTAAAGTTAACATAAACGGGTTTACCCTTATTTATTTTCTTCCCAACTTCGCTCTTAATTAATTTTGGCTATAAACTTTATCTATACTAATATAATAAAGAGGAAAGGTTTGTTTGTTTGGATTGAATAGGCTCCTAAATGACTGATCCGATTTGAAAAATTATTTCACTGTTGGAAAGCTACACTATTTCCGAGTGACATAGGCTATAAAAAAAAAGGTATCCGGGCGAAGCCGGGATGAACCGCTAGTTTAATTATATAACACGATAAGTTTTAAAACGATCCAAATTGGTTTAAAAACGCAAAATATGTAATTAAATTTACTTGGCTTGAAAACTACCGAGGTGTTAAATGGTGTGAAAGTGAGCGTTTTAATATTTTATTGTAAACCAATTTACATTACACAAAAAGACCGCAGAATCGTTAAATATAGCAATTCATTGTATTGAAACGCAGCTCGCTTATTCGTTAAAAATAACTATGTGGAAATGTGAAGAGTACAATTATTTTAATAAATCGATTCATATATTTCTAGTTGGGCTTTCTACGACTTGCTTCTATGTATAACTGCCCAGTGATTGAAACATAGCAGGATATCATTCTACATAAACGGAGATTCGACATCTAGCGGCCCCTATTAGGTATAATAATTATAATACACAGTTTTGATTTCACATTAGAATACATATCGCACACCTAGATCTAAAGGGACCTAACTCAAAAACCGGAAGATTTGAGTTATGCACACCATCGGATTCCAGCAAAACCCACCTACACTAAAACTGATTTCAGCTAGGTAATATAACTCTGCTAGCTTTATTATAAAAAGTATAAATTTATACAGAAAACTCATGCGTGCATATGGACATATTAATCAGTTTCTCGCCTCTCCTGAAAAAGTACCTTTTTTGAGTTAGCTCTCTTTAGATCTAGGTGTGCGATATATAGATATATATTTGTCTTAGTAGGTACTTTAATCCCAGATGCTCTACCATCTTCTCGCAGCCTTGCTGTATTTTAAACAAAGAATAATTTTTAATCTCCATTTAACCACGTTCACGACACGCGACACCAGTTCAGAAATAACACCTCAATTCATACTCGTTATACACCGTCGCATAACCGGTCATTACAAATTAAGCTCATTTTCTTCAATCAAATATCAAGATAAACACATTAAGGTACATATCCTATTATGGATAGGCGGGGACAGGAAACGTATGCGTAGGCGACGCAGGAAGTAGGATCTCGCAGCTCTTTAAAGTCCCATTCCAAATTGAACCGTATCATAATGCGATACAGCTGAAATCTGGTTATACAGAAATCGTGAGATCAAGGTGAACCTACCTCATTGAAATGAAGGTCAAGGATTGGACGACGTGGGAAGAGGCAAGAAGATAATAGTGATGAAAAGGTAAGATGAAACTTCCTTTATACCACCTCAGGGCTAGATATTCTTATCATCCTACAAAGGACATTTAGACGGTCAGGAATTCGCAGCTAACGTTATACAAAAGAATGGGTCAATTAAACCCTCACTCGGGTCAAAGTAACCAGACCTGACAGTCATATAATGAATACAAGAAGTCTACATGAATAGATACCTGACATTAAATAAAAGTGTTAAGGTATTATACTATCATTCTTGTATTAAATAAGTACCGACTAGATATTAATATATAATAATCTTACTTTCAACACATACACTATAATTGTTAAACTGACTTATAGTAAATTATTGTTTACTCAAATATATATAAAAGAAAAGATAATAGCCGCGTACAGCTTGATCTGAACGGAGTGATTTTAAAAAACCTGAAGGTTTGAGTTATGCATACCATCGAATTTCTTACAGCAAAAGCTATTTTTTCTGGCTTCATATATAAAAGAATAAATCTATACAGAAAACTCCTGCGTCCAAATGGACATTGATCAGATTTTCACCTTTTTTTTTATGCGTGTGGAAATCCTCATGGATACCCCTCCACCACGGGGAAACGGAGGGGTTATGCCGAACTCCTACCGACTAAAACCCCACGGTGTCCCTCTCGTTGCCTTGCGGTATGGGTCCCGGGAATTGCACGAAAGCTATCTTCCGAAACCCGACCAGCAACTGTCCACCTGAGCGGACCCATCACATATGTGCCTTGGGGCACTTTACACCGGAAGTGGCGTGCCGGAACACTTGGTCCGCCATCCTACTCGAGGACTACATCCTTATGGATGGCAAAATCAGCTTTTCACCTCCCCTGAGTGTCGCTTATTTAGAGTTAGCTCTTTTATATCTATGTGTGTAATATAACATTTTGTCATGTTAAAATAGTACATTACGCACCTAGGCCGGTAAAATAAAAAATGTCTCAGATCACATGTAATTGTCGTCCGAGGCGAAGCCGAGGTTGACAAAAATGTGATCTGAGGCTTTTTTATTTACTGGCCGAGGTCAGTATACTATTTTTCTGTCCGACGAAGCCAGAAAGCGGCAATTTCATTTAGCGCAGCGGCCAGAAAGTTGGCGCTTTCCGGCCGGAGGACAGAAAATACAATTACTCCATGTACATGAAGTAGAATTGAACCTCCCGTAATGAACACCTCAGTCGCAGCCATAATATCTCACTCACATTCGCACGTGCTTTGTGATCTAGAAAATGTCATTACCTTGTACCGTCGGCAAAATAACTGGGTGACAGTTGAATTTATATATTAAAGTAAGAATATGTTATAGATTTTTTAATTTATATTTATTTGAATTTTGAAGAATAAGAGACCACATTAATCGGCAACACGCTTCGTTTGCAATAGGGTATTTGACATGTTTTTAAAATCCATTTTATATTATGTAGTAGAGTCTAAGGAACCCAGCAAAAGTTGTTTTTTTTAAATCTGGTACGTATTAGCTGAAAAACATCGAATTAAAAATTCAATATTTAAATAGTGTGCCAAAACGCTACTTTGACAATATAGCGCCGCAATGAGGTCGGTGACGTCACATGCCTGTTTGAGATAATCTACCACAACTAGGCGCAACACAACTAGGTAAACAAAGTTTACGGGCATGTGACGTCACGAAAAACTCGGCCCAGCAGGAGCGTTTTGTGTCACGTGACAAACGTTTAAAAAATGTAATTTTTATTTAAGGATTTTTAAATAAATCAATCATTATTTTCAACTTACGTTAATGAATAATCATTTTTTAACTCTTAATTTATACTGTTAACAGTAATTTACACTTTATTTTTCGCATTGTCAAAAAGCCTATTGGAGAACCCTATGTCCAGCAACTGCGATAGGCTGATAATGATGATGACGCTTCGTCTTAAAAACATACATATAAAACAAACGAAAACTATCCTAAATTATATATAGTTATGTAAGTATGTAGTTTCATTTATATAGTCGAGTTTTTTTAAACAAAATAATTATTCAATTAAGGGCAGAGCGGAAGGTATTCTCTACCAGTCAACCTTATTCATACAAAAAAAACAATGCAAACATTAACTGAAAACAAAATAAATATATACCATAAATACATTATCCTTACTAATA
Source organism: Polylopha cassiicola (assembly GCA_038024825.1). Taxonomy (NCBI): domain Eukaryota; kingdom Metazoa; phylum Arthropoda; class Insecta; order Lepidoptera; family Tortricidae; genus Polylopha; species Polylopha cassiicola. The sequence goes on along the minus strand of CP149052.1, from coordinate 4,345,210 downwards.
TTATAAACGCGAAAGTTACTCTTTCACGCAAAAACTACTGAATGGACTTTGACTTTGATGAAACGTTACAATAATATAGCTTAGATGTTAGAATAACATATAGGTTATAATTTAAAATAATATAGTAATAAGTGCATGATGCAGTACTACATGAAAATTTAATATATAACAATTTCTGAAGCTGACAATAGTTTAGCGTTAGACTATTGTCAGCTCAGTCGTGCTACGATTATGGAAACTGTAAAGATTCCGAAATGTCAGCAAATAAAACAAAATAAAAATAAGCGAGTTAAATCCGTTAATAGTTGTTTCATTCCAAATTTAATATATATTATATCATTATTTTTCAACATACAGTTGTGAAAAATAATGATATAATATATATTAAATTTGGATGGCAAATGCGTAAGTATTAACCGCGAAAACATCAGAAATTATTATTATAATCTTTTTACTACGACGGTACAATGCCCAGGTAATGGCACACGACTGGCATAGTCGTAAACACAACATTGCGTAGTCATACCTAATCAACAACACTCCGCGAAACTATACTTTGCCGTATGTCTTTTATTACCTTTTTATTACCAGCCCATCATGTACCGAGACAGTTCTTACGTTGTAAATAAACAGTTTCATAAAGTAGGTATATTTGCTTTTCAGCAATTTATGAGTAGGTATTTCTTAATTACGAGTATCTAATTATGTACATTTGAATTGTAAGTTTAGCAGGACTAAGTTTTTCTTACTAGAAGTAATTTTTCTTTTAAAAAATCAAGTTCAAGTTGAATTTAGTTATAATAAAACTAAAGTGCTTTTACACTATGCGAACTACTTATTTTTAAAAATAACATAATTTAAATAACCTTTAATTTCGCTGTTATTATCGATTGGTACTTGTGTAAGTACCTATTGTACCTATGTACAGATAGATATTGTTCCACTGCATTTCTTTTAATTTTCAAAATAAACAGTAATCATAATTTTGGATATTTGTAGGTAATATATTATGCCGTTAGCTTGAATTTATTATTATATTACCTACGTTTTATGATTGGAAATGATTGGAAAAAGAGTCAGTTTATGAGATATTGAAAATTACTATACCTATGTATTATATTACTTTGACGTTCCGGAATGGAACTAGTTTTTAGGATAGCTAAAGGTTCTATTAAAAGGTAGCCTCAGCATTCCAAGAAAATGCAATCACAAGATTATTTAAGAGGTAATAAGTTTTATTTCTATTACGTACTAAAACAATAATGGACGCTTGCTGAAACATCTAGGGAACCAAAAAGACGTGTTGAAATAAAAGGTACATTTATAGCTTTTTACTGTAATACGCGCAGTTCAGCAACAAAAGTTATGTGCTCTTACTTCTTTTCATTAGTGCGAGAACAACGTAAAAATAATGTACCATAAACTGAAACAAAACATTAAAAAAGTTTCATCATCATCATCATCATCATCATCATCAGCCCATCGCAGTCCACTGCTGGACATAGGCCTCTCCAATTGCACGCCACTTTGCTCTATCTTCGGCTGCTCGCATCCAGCTCCTGCCAGCCATCTTACGCAAATCGTCACTCCACCTTGCCTGAGGACGTCCTACACTACGCTTGCCGAGACGCGGTCTCCACTCTAGAACACGTTTACTCCAACGGTTATCGGTTCTTCGGCTAATATGGCCAGCCCACTGCCACTTTAGCTTGCTAATCCGGTGGGCTATGTCGATGACTCTGGTTCTCTGCCGAATCACCTCATTTTTGATTCGATCCCGCAGAGAAACGCCGAGCATAGCCCTTTCCATAGCCCGCTGAGCGACTTTTAATTTGTGAACCAGCCGTACCGTCAGTGTCCACGTTTCGGCTCCGTATGTCATGACGGGTAGTAAAAAAGTTTATGATAAGTAAAATCAGCTAATTGACTATGGGGGCCTTGGCTAACCTTGAAACAGAAAACAAAATTTTTATCCTGATCTCATTAATGTGTGAATTTAAAAATATTTTTCATTACTCGGATCAGTCAGATTCAAATCTTGGCTCAATTGAAAATATCATGTTCATCCCCAATGCCGATACAACTGTATCCAACTAAAAGACAACACTGAACACACCCCATAATACCCATTCACTCTTCACCTTAAAACGCTTATGAAAACAAAAGACAACTGCCACTTTCCCAGCACAAAAATCTGCCCATTGAACAATGTTGTAAAGACAAGATCTGAAGCAGAAAACCGTTTAAGAAAAAAAGTATTACACGGGTCTATAGAATTTTAACGAGTTCTCATAAAAACAATGCCCTTTGAACTTCGCAGTCCGGTCCTCAGCACCACTCAAAGTAATTATGCTGGAGCGCGGCAAAAACTCGACATAATCCAACCACAGTTCGCTTCAATTAACAACCAGAAATGCCTCATAAACAGCTTTTACCCTCCACAGGAAATTAAACCCTTTTTCTTAGCGCTCTCCGTCTCTAAGACCGACATTCCTTTACACTTTTCTCTTCAAGACTTCGCATTGCTTACCTTGGTGTAACTGCGACTGAATTTGAACCTTAACTGCTGGTAGTAAGATCGTTGTCGCTTTGGTATTTGATAGATTTTCACATTCTTTCAATGTTTCAAGAAAGTCCAGTGTGTAGTCAAGATACGACCCGCAGTTGGGCACTTAAAATATGTTAAGGGTTGTCGAAACGTCGACAAATATGTCGAATAAATGTCTAAATATCCTAATTATAATAGGTAAATTGCCAAATTACTTTTAGTAAGTGCTAACATTATATCTTTAATAAAGGTGATCTTTCAATAAACGTTGCTAAATTGATAATTTATTGCATTTTGCCTAACTGACAAAAACTTTAAACCCTACTAATAGGTATTATAAATGCGAAAGTAAATCTATCTGTCTGTCTGTCTGTCTGTTACGCTTTCACGCTAAAACTACTGGACCGATTTAAATGAAATTTGGTACAAAGAAAGTCTGGAGCCTGAGAATGGACATAGGCTACTTTTTAACCGACTGCAAAAAAGGAGGAGTTCCACGCGGCCAAAGTTGCGGGCAGAAGCTAGTACCTAATATAACAAGTCTATATTTTCAATACTTATAGGTAGTACTGTTGCTAACTCGACTGCTTTCTTATTCTTTTTATAGCAGTTTGTAACTTATTAATAATTGTATGTTTCATAATCCTGGGTAATTAAGGTAGGGGCAGAACAGCGTTTGCCGGGTCAACTAGTCTTTGCAGAAACTTTTTTTTAATGACAAGTACGAACATACAAAAAATCATGTCCGCCAATATTTTCCAGCACGAGACAGCCCTTCTAAATAGCAACAGAAGTTGTTTTTCCGCTCCACTTGCAGTCGTTTCAGTACTTGTATGACAAATCGCCGTAGCAATCGCTCATTAAACACTCCGGTACAGAGAATCGTAGGAAATAGTAACTAAAATACGGTCTATCCCCTAGAGAATTGCTATTCGATAATAACTAAGGTAAAGGAAACGGATGAAAAATGAATGGAATTACATAAGCAAACGAAAACTGACCACTTGTCTTTTCTTTAGCTTGAGTCAGTACCGTTTTCTTTGATTTCTTTCGTTTATAGTTAACACAAATCAGTGTCATCTTGACAACAAACTTTAAATTTTGCACATGGATTCCTTTTATAAAGTAGGGGACCACTAAAATATGTTTTTGAAAATTTACCCGGGTGAATATTTGAGTTCGTACATATTACGCGGCAAACACTAAAGAACTATTAAGAAGTGGAGAAATCTGAGTTAGTTTATTTTTTATATATCAAATAGAGTTAGTTCTATGTTAGGAAGCTTATGACATATTTATTTTTTGATTAGAAATATTTTTTATAAATTTAAATATTCGCCAAATCTCATTACCAGTCATGTCCCAAATCCCAATTTTGATGAATGAATGATCAAAATGATTCAATTATATGCCGAAAATCGTATTTTGAAGTAGTTATTTCGATAGAATAGAACTTTGTTTAGATATCATAAAAATTATACATCTTAAAGAACACTTTTAAGTAGTTTGCCATCGCTTTGAAAAATGTCCATACAGGTACCATTCAGACATTACCATTGGTCAGAATGAACTAAGCCATAAACAAATTTTCGCGCTATATTATTGGTCAAACTATCGACGCGGCAATCGATCTTAGTTGTCGCTAGCGAGCCAAACTAGCCGCACGCGTGTGAAACGATTTCCCGCCAAAATATGACGATCTCTTCGTACGTTTATACGATTTGTTAACATTTTTATCTCCTCACCATTGAAGATTAATTGGCAAGTTCGTTAATACCTTATTAAAGCCGAATGTACCCAAAAACGTGTCTGTGGTATGTGTTTATATTAATACGATAAATATAATTTTAAGTCTATTTAATAATGCGCAATGGTCAAAATAAGTAAAAATCTCATTACCGTTTTTGAAATTACCGTTTATTCCCGTTTTATTTTACAAACGGTAGTGAGATATTTCGAATGGTAATGTGTATTAATAGAGTATTTTAATTTTTTATTTTAAATCTTTGATAATTATAATTAGGTAGGTATTAAACACTAATATTTAGAGACTTATTTTCTTTAAATCATAATTATATTTTTATACAAAAATATTTTATTATCATTACCATTTACGGTTCACATTACCATTTCCATGCACACTTCAATACCATAAGTATTATTTCTCCTTACCGTTCGCATATTTCATACATTCTGATTACCATTCCTGATACGGTAATGAGAACTCATTACAGTTCGTCAAAAAAAAATAAAAACTGAAATATGTATTTATTTATTGGTTACATTAACGTCCCTTTATTTTTTTTTCCATATTTATATATTAAACCTTAGGTTAAAAATATAAAATACGCAATTTGAAACGATATTCAGATTTTTTTCCGAATGCCCAATATGTACGAACTCAAATATTCACCCCCTAAACGAGCGGTGCTTATCGTGCGCTAGACGCAGTCGCGGGCAAAAGCTAGTATGTAATAACTCCAAAAGCATCAGATTATTTTATCCTGAATTTCGGAATCTTTGCAGACTAATATTATTTATATTACTACCGTCCGCGTCATAATGGTAGAAGAAGTATCAATATTTTCTTTTTTTTAATAGATACCGCTTTTGCTTAGGACGTTGGTACATAGGTAAATGAACCGACTGTCATTAGGAAGTGTAAGATGGGTAAAAGCATAGAGTGTATAGGATATCGATGGCTGAATCCTGCGATAACGTACGGGCTCAGGCGGCGGGTAAATTGTGGACGGACCTCCATTGAGAGCACTTGGGGCATCTTCCTACGTTAGCTTAGTGTAGATAATCGGAGGTAAATAATAATAATATTAAAGATTATTTAATTTGTTTTTTTATTTATAAGAAACTGTTTAGTTTGTTATGCCTATATTATTAGGGGTAACTTTACCCCTCTGTTAATTATCCCCCACGGTAGCCTACAACACATTAATGTATGTTACTATGGCAAATATATTATTCGGTTTTTAATCCCATTTCACCCTTTTAGATGAATTTCAGAACATATTAAATCTCCCCAATTCTTAAGTAAAATCAACACTAGTTTGGTTGCGACGGTCCCTTTTAATCATCATCATTTCAAATCCCTAAAAACGTCTATTTGGCGAAGTTCTCCAACTATTCTCCATAGCAACCGATCCCGCGCCACTCGCATCCAGCGGCTTCCATCAACCTTCACCAGGTCATCAGACTACCTTTTAGGCCTACCCATGCTGCATCTTTCTACTCTAGTTCTATTGTCGCATGTCGTTAAAATAGCTCACAGAAATATAACATATAGGAACCTTGATATATATACCACATTCGCTCTACGCGAGACTTTCACATTTAGAACAGAATCTCTATATGAATTCTCGCAATCACGTAAGCCAAAGTTCTACTAGTTGATAATACAATTAAGTCGTGTCCACACTAACACGTCGGCCACACTCGACCCGTGCGTCGCCTCGCATTATTTATACGCCACCGGTGACCTAACGTGACATATTTTAAAGCTACCATTTTAATAAGTCGCCGGTACCCAAGGTACTGCTTATGATATAGAGCCTTATGGAAGTGCGAATATTGTTTAGGTACTGATCCTGCGACTTTGTTTCCTTAGAATAACTGCTTCCCAGCTACCCAGCTTTGGTTAGTTCCACCTTTCATTTAATCCCTTAAGACGTCAGTTTTAATGAAGATGACAGTAAGCGAAGACTTCATTTAGTCGCTACGACAAAAGAAAAAACGTATTCTAGGGAGTTGGTATAAGTACCAGTTCCCGTATTCTATAGGGATTTGGTATAAGTACCAACTCCCTAGAAAACGTTTTTTCTACTTTACTTTATATTGAAAATGTCTATATATCAGTCTTCGAATCGTACCTGTTGTTTTACTGACATTCTCTTGAAGATTAAAATAAACAGTTATATGTGTTAATGACATATTATTATTATGATTGTTTGTTTAATTTTATCTTCATACGAAACCCAATTAAAATCAAAATTATTAAGTAAGTAGGTACCTATTTAATAGGTATATCGAAGGGTCATTAACCCTATGCAAATGAATATGATTATATTTGAGTTGTCACATTAAAATTCATTTTAACACAAGAGTCGTTACAAATTTACAAACGGACTTTAATAATGATCTCAAAATTAATAGGTTTACCCAGTCCTTGTGGAGAATGCAAACATTTGCAGTCCCCGAAACCGTTTCAAATTTACTTGATAAAATTCTCGATTGCTTCGAATTAAATTTAAAATGTTTTGAAATAGATTTCACCAGATTCTATTTTAGTCGGATTATTTAAATTGTAAACCGTTTTAGAATTACGTCCAAATGAGTTATTTGAAATCTGGAAACTAGTTTCAAATATTAAATTTAGTACGTTTATCGTTATTTCCAATCTACGTGGTAACGAAGCTGATTAATGGAAAATGATATTATTTTATATGCAACGTTCATATAACAACAAATTTTAATATTATTACAATCAATCGCTTAACATTAAAGAATGTCTACCCCAATAAATAGGTACGTACATAAATCGTTTCGTTCTAATATCTGCCAAACGACATGAATTACATTTTTAAGATACATATTTTCTAATTTATAAAAATTCTCGTGTCGCAGTGTTTGTTGTCAAACTCCTCCGAAATTTCTGGACCTTTTTTAATGAAATTTTGTGTGCGTATCATATAGGTCTGAGAATCGGCCGTAAATCGTAATATATTTTTCACACCCCTAAACGTTGGTCGATTTTTGTTTTTATTTTTTTATGATTCAGCATTGTAAAATACATAAAACTCTAAATTTCACCCTTCTACCGTGGAACCCTATTATTAATAAAAATTACAATAAACGCGGTCCGAACTTAGTAATTATTTTATATAAAACTTAAGCTTATTAAATTCAAATCATGTTCTAGTAAGCTTATTCACAGACAAACGCCTGTCACTGTCACTCGATCACACATTGCAAATGTACGACAGTGATAGATGCTTTCTCGCACTACCACCCTCACAGACTATAAATCCCATAGACATTCTATTAGCTGTGCGGCATCTAGTAAATAAAATATCTATGAATTACTATCATGTCTATAGTATAACTCGCTTTATTCTGGCACCTTCTAAAGCTAGTGGCATGTGTAACTAATTGATGTCCTAGTGGGAATAAAAACTACCCGATTAGGTCTCTGGGACCAAAGTTTTGCATTTAATCGAGGTTGGGTTATTTTCTGTTTTGATTTATTACGGTTGTGTTTTGTTTGATGCTAAGGGTTTATCACTGTGGCCGAGTTGCTCTAGTTTTTGTATCGACCTAACTAATCATTAGAAGAAATGAACTTAAAAAGAAGGAAATTTTTGACATGATTTTTGACAAGTATTGTTGTTTTATATAAAGTGGTAAATTTAAGTTGCAAATGGCAAAATTCGCGCTAGTCTATGATTGGCTGTTATATATTTAAACCAATGGCGGATAAGCTAGAGTGGCCAATCAGAAACAAGCCTCTGACTGGAATGTCAAAAGGCGCCGGAGAGAGAAGAAAAGAAAGCTGTTCCTTGCACAAATAATGTCAATTACTTAATTGGTAACAGGTAGTTATTAAATAAAAAATTATTAGTTCATCTTGAAAGTTGTGATTCTCCACATTTTTTTTCTAGAGAATCATTTTTAACGTAAAGGAGCACTAAGAAAATTCACTTTTTAAGGGGGCAAAATGGGGATGCTTATTGTGCGCAGACGAAGTCCGGGCAGAAGCTTTATATGGGTATATGGTTAAAGTTTTGGGTCTAAATAAATTACCGTTGATTATTTAAATAGATACCACAAGTAATGAATACCAACCATTTATAACAAAACAGTGTTTACAGGAAAGAACATTAGTAATAAATAAAGCAAGTTCTAACCTCGAAAACCGTTCAACTTACGCCTTTAATAACTGGATCAACTATTAAACGCTGTAACTTCAATAACTTCAAGGGAACTTTTACTTTATCACTAAATCTCGAGTCAAAATGTACAGCCATTCCAATGATTTACAGACCAATACAGTTTTTAATTTCAGCGGAAACATTTCATTATCGAACCGGCTTTAATAAGGCGTAGAGCAATTTTGCGATGGAATTGAAAAAGTTTTACGATTTCTGAAGTGTATCCGGCACCTCGGTGTGGCTAAACTTTCCAATTCTCATCGATTAATAACTGTTTTTCATACAGATGTATTTGGGTTCAGTCACCTATATTATTAAACTTATAATCGTCCCCCTGTTAGTTTTAAAAACATGAAGAAAGACAAATTTTGCTTACTTTGAGACTAGACAAATCGGTGTCAATTGTCCAAAGTTACTTATTTATATACATTACCTCTCTTATCAACTGGCCTTTAAGTAAAAAGGTCGAAGTTTATATTGAAAACAACGGATGTCCAAAAACAGTCATTAAATCTTATCAAAACGGGTTTATACCCTGTCAAGTCTATTTGGCTCGTGCGAAATTGAATTCCAACGTAAATCAACAGGACAGTAAAAGCTTTATATCCAATCAGAATCGTCTAAAATGATCCCTGATCCGGGAATAAAACATGGAGCTGTAACGTACGGCAGTTAAAGGATCTATCCGCAATATAAAGGGTTCACAGTGACTAAACTACTTCGAACACGGAGCTATGTAATGTTTATGTCTGTGTTATGTATTACAATAACAGTATTTACACTTTATAACATACATTTTGATTTAGTAATACAAAAGTAATGCAATTACATTATATTCCTTAGAAACAGGGTATTTTTTACAGCAATACCATGCAACGTTGTTAAACTTACCATAACTTTCACGGGGTACCAAATTAACATTTTTTAATTGCAAAGCAATCTAGTTAAATACGAAAGATACTTTCATCGTAGGTTATTTCGCTTATTAATTGTCGTTTAAATATAGGACTACTGCGTCTTTTATATTGTGAGTTCTGGATGTGTTACTATAAATCGGGGAGTGGCGTCGGCCGTCATATCGCGGTGAGTGCAACAAGTTATATGTTAGGTTTAGGGAGGTGTCGTACGGCGACTTTTTGTAGAAACAATCGCGATACAATGACACGAGCATTGTTTCAATCTTAAGTCCCAAATTAATGGCATGTAGCGACTATATCGATACATTTGCGCGATGTCAGTGTACCCGAGTCTTTTATAGGATTGCGTGATATACACCAGGCGACAAAAGTGACACGAGTCGGTGACATTAAGCTAAGTCTAGCGTTTTCAATGAAGGCCACCGCGTGTCAGAAATCCGCTAGATGCGCTAGTGTAGAATGAGGTCCAGCTGTCATGTACCACTAATCACAGGCCAGTAGCTTGCCTCTCATTGGTGGAACATGACAGCTAGACCTCATTCTACACTAGCGCATCTAGCGGATTTCTGACACGCGGTGGCCCTCATTGACATAGGTATAGGTATCTGACGATGTTACGCAACTTGTATCGGTAGCAACGTCAGGGTGGGTCGTGAGATTTTTTAGAGTGTAGTGGGAGATCCTCTATTGTTTTCCCTGCTTAAGACAGGAGACAAGGCAGTCGATATCATGATACCCGCCGAAATAATGTTGTTGGTCTATCGAGCAAAGTCCGGCAACGTCGCATGCATTTATTTGTCGAGACGTATCACAGAACATATGTCCCCAAGTTGGGAGTTTATGCCATATTTTTGGCTAGCAGCAGTAATGCGACTGTCGTGCGACTTTATCGCTACAAAAAGTCGCCATATGACATATCCCTTATATCAATAGGGCCGCGTGTTAGGATTTTTACGCGAGAACGCTGCAGAATTTGAAGTAGGGTTTAACTTTTTGATTTATTTTATGGCCTATTGTTAGCATTCCATACAACGTAAATATACGGGAGATCAACATCTCTTTCATGTTTGTAACTTTACGCTATATTTTGTACATAGTTTTAACGATTTATTAAAGTTAATAATAATTTAAAATTTCTTTCTTTGACTTAACAAAAAAGTCCGCTTTAATCCAAAGAAGTTTTAAATTAGTAGCAAAATCGCCTTAATTATTTTAAATAACCTAAAACTTTTATAAAAACAACGACAATCAAATCATTAGAGACACAGAAAAAACCTAACCTAACCTCTTGTCTAAATAAGCCTTATCTTTATAGAATAATTACATTATAACCTGCAGGTTATCTCACAGGCGAGGAAATTACATAAAATCTCCAGATTCCTTTTTCCCGGTAAAATAATTACGTCGACCGCAAAGTAAGTTGAATCAATAATCTGCCCCCGGCTAGCAAACGCTGGGAATTATTTACGGTCAAGCTGGAATTACTAAGTGCCCGGAGTGAGACGCGGCGCGCATACTATATGAGGTGCTTAGGGGCTTCATTCCAGAACATACTGCCTCAACTTGGCAGGGCGAGAGCCCGTGTTGGACACTTTGATGAAGTGAACTTGACAGTGTTTCAGAAAAGTATCTTTCACCGTTTTTGCAATTTATATCGCTAGTAAAACAAATAGACGGATGAATTATTCTGCTGAATATACGGCTCAACAATTGACATATTATTATCTAGCGCGGTAGCATTTCAAGCCAAAGTTCCTAACAGAACTGGCCAATCGCGTAAGAAATTCAGAACTGGCGAACGTATGCGCATGAAATTACAATGTACCTATCTCACAAGAAATACATAACAATATTATGTTAAATTAGATTGTTTAATGCGATACAAGTCAATCTATGTATTTAAAATTGACTGATTTGGTATTCACATGGATCTCACAACTTTTACGATAGAATTAGGTACTGAGTAGCAAGATTTTTTTTTACAAGTCTGTTTTTATTGGCATTATATTGTCGATAGCATATAATTAATAAGTAGTTTTTTACAGTCATAACTTTGAGAGACAGCTAAACCAAGCATAAAATCAAATTATCGAAAACACCAAATTTCTAAACCCAATATAACATACAACTCCAATAACTGAAGCCCTAGTTAACAAATCAATTAAGTAGCATAACTCATAAACAACTTGGCCCGGATACATCAAACAGATATGGGACGGTTCGAGGGTAGTTAAGATATCAGAGTACAGTAGAGATGCAAACCATATATTTTTTGACTTTTAAGGACTGGGTAACAGTGTGATACAACTTGGGGTTTTATTCCGAAACCAAAAGATAAAAGATATTTGAATGGAGTTTAATAAATGTTTATTTCTAAAAAAATAATACAATGTAGCTTAGAAATCTGCTATTGACAACATAATATATACCTAAACAAAAAAGTACAAAGACAGAATATAGTATGTAGTGAAAAATAGTGTAAATGGAAGCACGTTGCCGTGCGTAAAGGCATAGGTGTAGGTTCAAGTCCCACTGGGTGTCTGGATTCTTTCTACTCTTATCTTGGTACAATTATCATTATCATTAAAACTATTGGTATTGAACCATAGACATCGAGCGAATTTCGATATATACGCCATAGTAAGTAAATTTGTATAAGGTTCTTTAACATTAACCTTAGCAACGAATCTTGGTACATTCTAGTAACGATTGAATTATATGACAAGCCCTATACTAAAGTGCCCTTCAATTTGAGAGTTCATAAACATGCTTTATGAGGCAGTCCCTTGCTGATGGACACTGCCCTATTCAACACTTAACGCTATCGGAAGGGTGTTAACTCTCTAGGTTAGATCCATAGGTATATAGTAAAATAGATAACGCAAGCCGATAGCCCTTAAAAAAGACCTTCGGCTTTCTATAGATCTTTAGACGTTTGTCAAACATAAAGTGGGATTGCATATTTGAGGATATGCGAACCTATTGTTGGATGATACTGGCAAGTGAGAATGCGCAACGAATAAAAAAGTAGGTACTTGTTAATTTAAATTGCGAGACGAACAGACGGTTGGACAAAAAGGACGAAATTTTAAGCTTATACACACATATATATATATATATATCTTGAAAAAGTCTTCTTCGTTGAATAATGCACTTTTACTTTTTCAGGCTAGACACTCGATTATGCCTATATGCAATGCACGCCCCGTAGGTGCTTTATATTGTTTTAATAACTACCAAATGGCCTATTTGAGCGAGTTGCAGTGTACTGTCTTGTTGGCTCGCCTCCAAGTACATACTAGACCTTAACGCAACATGTCGCGTATTTAAACTTGCCTGGTTGACCAAAGACAAGCGTATTATTGGTACATTGGCTTATATATAATTGAATAATTAATGTACATACGCACCGTCAAGTAAAAAAAAACAATTGAACTAGTCCCAAAATAATCGACGTTATGGGCACTAGACAGCGGCTAAACGTTCATACATACAAACAGGTACAATTCTCCTACTCATCTAAGTAACATCTGACTCGAACTTCCAACCTCTGGTTTTGTAATCATCACTAAGTAGGTACATAGTATAAAACAAAATCGCCTTTTCTGTCCCTATATCACTATGTATATAAATCTTTCAAACTACGCAACGGATTTTGATGCGGTTATTTTTTAATAGATAGAGTGATTCAAGAGGAAGGTTTATAGTACCCGTACGAAGCCGGGCGGTACAAAATAGTCACTTACGGACTTACATAAACAACATCAACACTTATTATTAAAAAACACCTAAACCTTATCTTAAACATATAACAAATTCAAATTCCAACCAAACCAGAATTATCCGGGAAACGGTTCCGCCCGGTTGCTCACAGTTAATAAACGTCCGGCAACAAATCCGATTCCCGCCATCCGGTTATTGCCGATCCGATTTCCCGGATAATCCGGGGAGGTACAGCTTAGGCTTGGACACTTGGTATTCGGACACCAGACCCGCCTGGAGTCTAAGGATATTGATTTCGTATTCGAGGAAGGTAATGGATCTATTTTGTTCGTGGCCTAGTTTTTTATCACGTAATTAGACGCTATGAAAGGGAAGAAATGGCTCCGGTTTCTGTATTTTGTTTATTTTTAAAAAAATAAAAATAGAATAAATGTTTGTTTGAATCAAGAAAATTTATACCTAATTTGTTTTCACTAAACAATTATTTTTTTGAGTGCTTAGGGCGTAATAAGTAATAATAGATACCCAACAATTACAAAAATAGCTACAATAACTCATAATGTTCCTTTCTTAACATCCAGTTTTTATTAATATCATTTAATTATATATAAATATATTTGTATGTGTGTGTGTTATGTATGTAAATTTTCACTAAATATAGAGTGTTCATCATCACTTGCTAGCTATATAATTAGTCATCAATCAAGTTGATGAGTAAAATTGCTATGATCAAACTTGCAGGTAGATTAGAATAGATTCTTGACAAAAAAAATACACAATATATTTTGGATTTTCTGACGGTTCCTATTTTAAATACTTCGCATTTTTCAACCGTCTTCAAAAGTTTTAAAAATATTACGGCTACATAAACAGTTTGTATATAAGAAAATGCTGATGTTTAACTAACTTTAAAAATGGGAAAACTGTTACTCTTTAAACTTGTATATTATTATATGAAAAAATGCACAAGTATATTTAACTACCTTGGTATACTACTAGCTTAAAAGCGACTTCAGAGAAAGTTTAAAGATACTATAAATAACTAAGAAAAGCCCCTTCCGGGTTCGCTATGAATCAATATCGCAGTTTTGGAGTCCAATATCGAGATTGAAACTGTAACCTGCAGAGCACTTCGCTTAATAGTTTACGGCGTACGCTGTAATGCATAAACATATATTTGGGAAATTGGTATAGGTACCTACGCCATATTGAAATTAGTTCGGTCTGTAGTTTACAACTTCAAAACACTTTTTAGGTCTATTTTATTTGTTCCTACTGAAGGTGGTAGGTAAATGAAATATTGGATTGTATAACAAAGGGCTAGTTTACTTTTTAGGTCTATTTTGTTGGTTCCTACTGAAGGTGGTAGGTAAATGAAATATTGGATTGTATAACAAAGGGCTAGTTTACTTTTTAGGTCTATTTTGTTGGTTCCTACTGAAGGTGGTAGGTAAATGAAATATTGGATTGTATAACAAAGGGCTAGTTTATTAGCTGTCTACATAGAAATATAAACCATATAAAATATATTTTGTTGGTTCCTACTGAAGGTGGTAGGTAAATGAAATATTGGATTGTATAACAAAGGGCTAGTTTACTTTTTAGGTCTATTTTGTTGGTTCATACTGAAGGTGATAAATGAAATATTGGACTGAAAAACAAAGGACTAGTTTATTAGCCGTCCATATAATTCCCGAGTAAACAATTAATTTAGGGTGATGCGTTGTTGGTGATTTCCCGTAGGTGAGCTAGTGGCCAAGTGGTTGTCCGGTCTGATGACGTCGCCGTGACGTAGGTTCGGTGCGCGGCCCCGCGTCTTCTCCCGTGCGTATGTGGAAATATACTAATATACTAATATTATAAATCTGAAGAGTTTGTTTGTTTGTTTATTTGTTTTTTTGTTTGCTTGAACGCGCTAATCTCAGGAACTACTGGTTCTAATTCAAAAATTCTTTTTTTGTTGGATAGACCATTTATCGAGGAAGGCTTTAGGCTATATAACATCACGCTGCGACCAATAGGAGCGAAGAAACAGTGGAAAATGTGTAAAAAACTGGGAAGATATGAAGCCTTATGAAGAAGTGACAGAAGACTTTGACAGATCTTTGACGAAACAATCGGACGGGCAGGACGACGTCTGCCGGGGCCGCTAGTATACTAATATGATTCTCGACAATTTAATGATTTGAACTTTTGCATACCCAATTTAAAGGCGACATTTGCAAAACTCGTATAATTAGAAGTAATCGTAAGTGGAAAAATCTTCATTTCAAACGGATTTCATTGATTTTATGATTTCAATCGGTACAGTTTAGTTAAGGTACCTTTCAAACTATTTCCTATTCTATTATATAATGTAGTTTGAAGATAAAACTACGTTTTGTATGTAATCGCATGACTCTTCTTAAAAATAAAAACTACAGAGATAATGCAAAGTAAAGCGGACGAGTACAATAATAGCATTAAATTAAAATCCAGTGCAAGAAAAGACAAGCAGTAACAAAGGAAAATATCCGCAAAGTAAAACTTGATTCAATAAAGCATCTCAAATTGGCTTTGTTTCTCAGAGCTTATATTTTCAATTGTTTTTATATAGTACAAGACCTACTCTGTGACCAAATTAACTTTCTGGATTTCTTTAGCTTGTTTGCTTTGCAAAGTCTTTGTAATGTATTTGTATGACAATGTATGTAAGTAGATACTTACCTTCCTATTAGTAGAGTACCTAACCGACTCGTAACATTTCATTTTAAACGTTTCCGAGATGTTTTAAACAGCCTCTGATTATTGATTAGTTGTAGAAGTCAAATAAACATTTTAATAAAAATAAAAATAAAAATAAAAATAAAAATAAAAATAAAAATAAAAATAAAAATAAAAATAAAAATAAAAATAAAAATAAAAATAAAAATAAAAATAAAAATAAAAATAAAAATAAAAATAAAAATAAAAATAAAAATAAAAATAAAAATAAAAATAAAAATAAAAATAAAAATAAAAATAAAAATAAAAATAAAAATAAAAATAAAAATAAAAATAAAAATAAAAATAAAAATAAAAATAAAAATAAAAATAAAAATAAAAATAAAAATAAAAATAAAAATAAAAATAAAAATAAAAATAAAAATAAAAATAAAAATAAAAATAAAAATAAAAATAAAAATAAAAATAAAAATAAAAATAAAAATAAAAATAAAAATAAAAATAAAAATGAAAATGAAAATAAAAATAAAAATAAAAATAAAAATAAAAATAAAAATAAAAATCATTTATTTCAGACCAATAACGTCCATATTGTGTTAGTAATAGTCCTTATAACTTAAATAAGTATCTTACGTGTTAAACTTAATGTTAAAGAGGACCACTGTGAGGACCAATACATGGGTGGATCAAAAAGTACCCGCGTTTGGAAACAGACGACGTCGTTGAGCTATGTTGTTATTATCATCGTGTACGTAAGGTATTTAGAAATTAAAAAATACATATTTGTTTAAAACAATACATTACCTTTTATTTAGTGGCCAGTTTTATCACAAGAGTGTTGTATTTCGCGGTGACATGGAAAAAGATCAACATCGTTTCGTAATTCGGTTTTTATTTTTAGATGGAAAAACATGCGATGAAATAAAAGTAAAGTTGGATGCTGTCTATGGGGGGCCTTTCGCCTTCTGTGACAACCGTCAGATTTTGGTTCCATGAATTTAAACGTGGCACACAACTGTTTTTGATGAAGACCGGCCAGGTCGCCCGCCAGACGTGGTTTCCGAAGAGGTCATTAAAAAAGTTCATGACATGATTATCGCAGATCGACGAACTAAAGTTTGCGAATTAGCTGACATTGTAGGCGTGTCGTACAAAACATTTTTCAGTATATTATGTAATAAATTGCACAAGAAAATGATGTCCGCCCTTTGGCTGCCGCGTTTACTTACAGATGAAAATAATCGGATTCAATGTCAATGTCAAAGCAATGTTTGGATCTGTTTAAGCGAAACCCGATGGAGTTTTTGTCTCGAGTTATGACTGTTAACGAAACCTGAGTCTATTATTATACGCTAGAGACCAAGCGAGTCCAAAAAATAGATTTTCCCATATGAATCTCCTCCAAAGAAGGCGAAAACGGTCCCATCTGCCGAAAAAGTCATGGCCAGGATTTTTTTGGGATTCGAAGGGAATACTCCTTATTAACATCTTACAGAAAGAAAGAACAATCACAGGGCAATATTATAGTGAATTATTGGACCGATTCGATAAAAAACTTAAGAATACACGGCCCCATTTTGCTAGGAAAAAATGCTGTATGGCCCCGATAACGCACCAGCACATTCATCCAGGTTTGTCGTTGTCAAATTAGTGGAATTTCGCTACGAATTGTTGCTTCACCCACCATAATTAATTGATCTGACGTCCTACGATGTCTTTTGGTGCCTCAACATGAAAACTTGGCTCGGGGGTTAAAAAAATCAGCTCAAACGAAGAGATGGTTGCCGAATCAGAAGCGTATTTTAAAGGGTTTGAAAAAACATACTTTTCGAGGGGTTAAAAAAGTGGTAAAAAAGTGGGGTTATGTGTAAAGACCTCGAAGGAAATTATGTTAAAAAATAAAAAAAAAATCTTTAAAAAAAAAGTTTTTTCTGTCTTAACGCGGGTACTTTTTGATCCACCCACGTATATAGATAACCTGAATATTATAATATAACTGTAAGATTTAAGAGAGAAATTCAGCAGCAAATGAGCGTAGAATACTCGATTTGGTCGAAAATGTGTCTATCTCCCCGACCTGTTACGCGAGTAACCGTAACTAGGAACTAGGAAAATGACACCTGTAACGAATGCAGACAGTTTTTTCCAATCTATAATAACCGCGAAAGTATCATAAATTATTTTAAAAAAAAATTATTCAACAAAAACAAGTATTGGTACAATGCTTACGAGGTAGATACGTTTATACGTTCTTAAGACTAATAAACCATATTTCATTTTTAATTAATTACTTACATCTAATGGATCAAATCCGCGTAAGGTCATTAAATTTATGCTAATGTATGATTTTATCTGGCAGATAAGCTACTATAAGCTTACTCGAGACTTGGACATTGAGAAACATGCCTATAAGGGTCCAATACTTTTGTATCCCTCCTACATTATCCATGCAGCCATCTTTGTCTTCATGTTCTAAATACAAGCACCTGAAAATGCTTTCACAAACCATGCATTCATTACTTTAACACCGTCATAGAGGCAATCGTTTGAAGACACTTTCCGTCTCTTTCACTCGATTTATAGCCGACTGTAGAGCGAGAGAGACGAAATGTTTCGGAATACTCTGTCTATGTCCTTAGTTCATATAATGGGTTAAGTTCTTGGAATCATGACATAGAGCGCGTGGTGGCTGAAACATAATACCTGAGCTACATTTCAGGATTTAGCACAAAGCCCTAATTAATATAGATGTATGTAGGTATTTTATTATTGATATGTATGAAGAAACGCAAGACGTTATTGCAAAGCCTTTATTTTACAACTGAACAAAAGAGTGACATTACCTGTCACATACATCACAATTATTACTTTTTTAATAAAGCGAACCAAAAGATCGTTGGAATAATATCACTAAAAAGTGACAAGTTTTCATTAATACTACATCTATTAAAAAAGTGTAATAAATTTTTATAGCGTTTTTAGGAGACTTAAACGAGTACCAATCGATAATAGCATCCGAATGAAATGCATAATAAATTTTATGTTATTGACTTACGGAAAAATACTGACCACCTTTAGATAAACTTGGTAATAATTAAAGTAGGTACTTACCCAAAGCAACTGTTTGTAAGTATGTACATCTTGCGACCATCGATATATACAATCTAACACAATAATTTCTGATGACTTCTTCCAATAGACTTACAGATATTATATTATAATGTCATATAATAAAAAAAAGAGATCGTGTCAAATAACATTACCACTCTTTATTATATTCGACGACTATACGTATAAACAATAAAGAAACTCGTATTTCTTTCTCAGCGTTATTTATCTACGAAGTCAACACTTTAGTACTTTTTAACGGGCCCATTCGAAAAACCTCCATAATCTGAACTCATATTTTATTATTCACATAAAAATTTGAAATTTCATCAACGGAGGTCATTAAGCGAACGGCGGTATAATTTCATTCATATTGCCAAATAAAGACAATAAAAAGTGAACAAAAAACGTAAATCTATGATTTTTATACGAATTTTATGGTGTTATAAATCATCAAGATAAAACGTATCTGATGTCCTACTTTTTTGGGTTGAGAGCGTGACATATGGCGTTTTGATTGCATTTCGTTTATTTAATCTTCGCCGAGGGTGAATTTAATTTTAGCAATAATTTACTGCCACGGAAAACTCACCTTTGTCATTGTTGTTTGGCTTATAATTCATCATTCAATTATATGGTGACTTTTTTGCTTTTTTAAAAGCGAACAATCTAATTTATAGCTTCCTAAATGCACTCTTTACCACAAATATACAATTTATTCGTCATTAGAAAGTTATGTAGTTTTTGCGTTTCTATAACTCGTTATCTGAAATAAAATCGGACAATTAAAATACCTCATTAATACTCATTATACAAAACAATATTCCTTCTAACAAGCTAAACGAAAACTTTACAATGATCACCTGCCTGAGATACCTTTCAAAAAGCGGTTTACCTAAAACTAATACACCAATCTATTTCCAAATAATGAATTCCTAGAAACGCATGAGGTTGAAATATGGCAACATGTCCGAAGATATATGCGTTAACGACGGTTGCTCGCTTGGTCTCTAAACTAGCAGGTGGGAATTGTTAGCCAATAGTTGAGCCGGTCGTAAGGGGAAACCGTCCATAATGAGTAATGTTTGCAGTTCTTTATTACACCGTTCGCACGTCCGTCACAGGTGAGAACTGCCAGCTTCTTCATTGTTTATGGAGATGTAACATATTTAACAGCAACCCATTATGATAATGAAAGAATATTAATCAATGCACGAGAGCTACACCCGTTTCAACTATTTTATTGGGATGATGTGAAAACGGTAAGAGTATCGAACATTGTCATTATGATAGTAATCCAGCTACACATAAAGGGTTCCATGAAAAAATACAAGTAAGAACCGATCCACGTGCCACTGATAAGTAGCGCAAATAACATAGGAAATCTCACATCAATTGATCTAATTACAAATGACGGCCTGTTGGTCTAGTGGTCAGAGGCCCTGACTACGAAACCGGAGGTTGCGGGTTCGAATCCTGCTAGGGGCAGATGTCAATGTGATGAGCACTGGCATCTGTACCTGAGTCTTGGGTGTCTTGTATGTATTTATGTATGTTTATCCGTTGTCTAGGACCCATAGTACAAGCGTTGCTTAGTTTGGGACTAGTACAATTGGTGTGAATTGTCCAAAGATATTATTATTATTATTATTAAATGTACTTGCAGCGGATTCAATGCATACATTCCTACATAATAATAGGTTAAATCTATTCCTTTATATATTTTCCTACCCATTATCAAAAAAAAGTGCCATATTTGTCTGCTGTTATGTAGGTTATGTATCCATTCTGCGAAAGACATTTGTAGACGTAGCAGCCGCTCTAGTCCACGAAACGAATTACCTCTTCGAATGAATTTCCTCCACTTACACCTTCTTGCGCATAATGCGGATTTAAACTAACTAAACACATGTATCCGAGAATCAAAAAAATCTTGCTATCAAATTAAAACTTTCTTAAAAATCGCTATCAGGAATCAACCAAATATAAAACAGTAAGTGCTTATGAAAATAAGACTCATGGCCCTTTTTGTGTGCTTATAATAATATAAAACGCATGGTCGTAGGTACTAATCCTAACAAATCACGCTAGTTTCTCATACGGCAGACATTGGGCTAATGGGATAAACGGCTGCTTAGAGCAAGGCTGTGCCAGTGCGCCCGTGACGCGCTGTGCGCCCGCGCCGCTCTCATACCGCCGGAGCCCGCGCTCGGTACCGACGCCGCTGGCCAATTGCCACTAATCGTACCACTCGGACCCGTATCCGTCCAATCATCTAAGACAAGAGATCCTTCAGTCTGTTCCCCGACTCGTCACCGACCTATCGTGAAAGTAAGCACCGTCACGCGTCCCCGCGAACGTCCCTCGTGAAGTGACACAGTGCTCCATTCATATCTCAGTGTTGCGTAATGGAATCACCAGCGGCATAAGAAAAGAACTCGAACATGAGTATTCCGGTCTCCGAAAGGATCACAATGGACGCTTCACCGACGGCAAATATTCCATTCACAGTGTATCTAGATGATTGATTGAAGTACATCGGGTTGAACGAAATTTGTCAGCATGAATGGAATAAATACGGGCGCGAAGTTGGCGGTGGAAGAGGAGAATCCGGTGAAGGATGAACCTAAAGTGGTCAAAACGAGTGTTCGGCAAAAACTAATGCAAATAAGATCAAACATAACGGTGGAACCTATTATAGCGTGTTATATTATGTCAAATGTATTCTCGGGACTCGCTGTTCAAAATTTGAATTTAGAAAAAGCATGTCGAGTAAATCTAGGGTACAGTGATGAAGTGTGTTCAGCGTTGAACAAGCGACAAACAGACAATTATACACTTGAAGAAGCGGAGGTGCAAAAACTTACGGCGTCCGTGCAAGCGTGGAAGAATATAGTGCAGACGGCGTTTCCTTGTATACTGGTCCTATTCGTGGGGTCATGGAGTGATAAGACTGGTAAAAGGAAAGCTTGTATACTCCTACCAATAGTCGGGGAAGTGCTGTGCTGCACGAGTTTCATATTGAATACATACTTCTTTTACGAACTTCCTTTGGAAATAACGGCGTTATCTGACCTCTTCCCGTCGCTGACCGGAGGATGGATCACGGTGTGCGTCGGAGTGTTCAGCTACATCGGCGATGTCACCACCAAAGAAATGAGGACCTTCAGAGTCGGGGTAGCCAACTTGTGCATGTCACTTGGCATACCGATCGGCATGTCCCTGAGTGGAATCCTCCTGCAACAGATTGGTTATTACGGTATATTTTGCATATCCAATTGCCTTTACCTGACCAGTCTGATTTATGGGTACATTCGGCTCAAGGACCCCGTGATATCAGAAGCGAGACAGAAAGTAAGTTAACCCGTAGCTGCAATCGCAAGTTTTTTTGTATCCTTTACTCGTTTGTTTCTTTAGAATCCTTGGGTTTGCATTGTTCTGGGCTTTCCTTTAAAATGTAACTCGTTGAAAAGCCTTTTGAAGATACCTCCTCTGTTAGAATATTTCCGTTAGAAAAGATTGCATACCTGCACTGTTTACAAAAGGTTACTAAATCAAGGCAGAGGAAATAAAGTGGACTCACAGGAATGTTTTATTTCTGTGTCGTTTGACTTTTGCCGTATTGTATATTTTTATGTTAGCGACTTTACGTATTTGTACATTTGCACGTAATCCTGAATGTTTTATTAGAATTAAGAATCTAATAAATTTTATACTGTAAAAATCCCTTATCTTTCTACAATCTACATAATATACTCGTAAAAGGCGAAAATGACTTAATTACTGACATATTAACGCAGGGCCTAAACCATAAAGAAACTTATTTTTTTTCGCAAGGGTTCCTTTTATAACGTAGGGGAGTATTAAGAAAAGATTTTTCAAAAATCTCACACTAAGGGAATAAAACGGACGTGCTTAGTGCGCGCAGACGAAGTCATGGGCAGAAACTAGTCTAATGTATAGGTATTGAATTATAAAATATAAATCCAAAACTGTTTTAAACAGGAACGTGAATATTATGTTAATACTAGAACATTTGTGATATAACAACGTTCCATATATATACATAAATAGATTACATTATGTACCTGTACAGTCCACATACATGCGGTTTCAGCTGGTACTGATTGTAAGGCCGACAATTCACACTAACGCTAAGAACAAAATCAATATTGATATGTCTCCTAAATAAAGTAAATACAAGATTATTTAAATTTTATTTAGCACTTAAAGTATTCTTACCTTAAAGTCACGTTACGCAATTTTCACAAAAGTTTTGTGTAATCTACTGGGAACTTTTGTAACAAATAAAAACATTGATTAGCCTCGATATAATTACATATAATATCCAATATATTATACACAGGTAAATTTATTAAGTAAGTTAATTATATAAACTTAAATCGTAGTTATCTATAAGAAAAGTTATAATTTCTCATGCCTCGCGGTTATTACACTTTGGAATGAAACTACTATGAACGGATTTAACTCGCGTATTTTATTTTATTTGGTTATTTGTGTTATTTGTTTACAGTTTCCAGAATCGTAGGACGACTGAGCTAACAATAGTCTAACGCTAAAGAAATAAGAAATAAAATATAATAATAAATAAGAAAAGTTATCAATAGCTCAAGTACTTTGAACATACCAAAACAGACCGTAAATCGAAAATCAAAAAAACGTAAACAAGTCGTCGCAAAAAAGCGGGGAAGTATTCGAGCGTTAACTTTCTCTAACGTGTTAGTTTGACAAGGTCCGTGGTCCCATACATCATCGGCGTACTGACAGCCAGTTAGTCCTTTGTCTAAGTGATAAATTGGACGCCGCTCGAATTCGGAGGGGGGCGTAAGCAAATCAACTATTTTACACGAGGCTCCGATAGGTTGAGCCAATCAATAGATCCTTTGTAATGCCAGATGAACTAGATCATCAAGGGAACTGTGAGGTATAACTTTAAAAAAATGGTGTTCATACGTTTGTCTATACTAATATAATAAAGAGGAGCAGTTTGTTTGGACTAAATAGGCTCCTAAACGACTGGATCGATTTGAAAAATTCTTTCACAGTTGGAAAGCTACACTATTCCCGAGTAACATAGGCTGTATAAAAAGGGATCCGGGCGAAGCTGGGGCGGGTCGCTATTATAACTATGAATACATTATTTCTTAATCCAAAATAAGTACTTATTTATAATTAAATATGAAGGTATGCTTGCACTTGTATGCATTTTTGCATACATTTTTGGACAGACTTTGTCTGAAACAGGCACCTACTAAAATGACAAAGTACATATACCTGGTATATAGAGTGTGACAATGTTTTATAACGATAAGTGAAACGAATTAACTTTTATAGATTTGATGCAAAGAAAAATTCACGTGGTCTAATTTCTTGAGTTGATTTTTTCAAACAACCCTAAATTTTCACCCTTCTACTATCAGCCCCTGTTTTTTAATAAAAAATCTCAAAAAAAAAACGCAGTACGAAGTTCGGTGGGTCAGCTAGTCTATACTAATTTATATTTCTATTGGTACTAATATAATAAAGAGGAAAGATTTGTTTGTTTGGATTGTATAGGCTCCAAAATGACTGGTTAACCGATATATTTAAAAATTATTTCACTGTTGGGAAGCTACACTTTTCCCGAATTACATAAGCTATAGTTTTTCAAAAAAATGAGGATTCTTGTAAGACACTAGGCCCCTAATACTTTGTCATTTCTTCTACTCTTAGTCATTTAAATATAACATTTAACTCGATATTATCGTTTCTGTCACATTCAACTCATACTACAGCCTCTGTTCGTACAATCTGTCACATAAATAACGGATCATACTGGGATTGTCCCGCGACGCGATATTGCACTTATGCCTTTACTTTCTACGGACATTTTTGTACGTGTCCGTACATGTACAAAAAGGACTTTATTCGCATCGCAAATGTCACTTAGCGGCTTATGAATTAAACTGGAATTAATTTCAGAATAAATAGTTATTTCTTTAACATCTGTAATTAATCATTTCTAATCGCGGTTATTGCACACTGGAATGAACATTAACAACAGATTTAACTCGGGTATTTAATTTTATTTGCTGAAATTTCGAAAACTTTGCAGTTCCCATATTGGTATCACGACTGCCTCTAACTTTAATTTCTGGACTTTAGAGTCTGCAATTAAATTTGATAAAAAAATATATACCTACGCGTCGACTTCAGAACTTCCTCCATTATTTTCTTAGGCTGAAAATCCTTTGTAGGATTTATCTTTTGCAGCATAAAAACAAATTTTATTTCGTCTAACAGTTTCACTTGGATTAGTTTACACAGCTTAAATAATTATCATTCACAGATTATAATTATTACAGTCACAATTATAATTATTCATAGAAATATTATAAGGTAACTTGTGACTGCTTGCAGTAGGTATAAAAGGAAATTCATAGGAAACGTACTCGTTATAATAATTGGGTATACAACTCAGTAGGTCCATTATTCACGGGCTTTGGGTTCCAAAGAACTTTCTACAGGACAATAATATGCATATTATAATGTACTTTTATTAGAACGCTAGATTGACGTTAGTATTTCATGCATTTGCGGGAAATGAAAGAAAACAGAAGGTAGAACCAGGCATCGTTTAGGACTCTTATGATTCTATAGACTTTATATTCAGAGAAGGACCAAAAGGTACCTACTTAATTGAACAAGTGAAGCCAGGTTTCAAGATAGATACATAGAAAAGCGAAAGTATTCATATACTTAATAATTTTGGAATGAAACACATTGGAATGAAAGAACTATAAACGCATTTAACTCGCGTATTTTATTTGATTGGCTGACTTTAACGTTCTAACGTTAAAGTCAGCCAATCAAATAAAATCAGTAGTCTACTACCGATAGGTCAGTCGTGCTACCAATATGGGAACTGTAAAGATTTCGAAACGTCAGCAAAAAAAATATATACTCAAGCTACATCCATTATAGTTGTTTCATTCCAATATTCATATAGGTAAGTACTTGTTTCTTAGTACATAGTACTTAATTTAAGTTTTGAGTAATTTATTAAGTTCAAAAATTGATCAAGATCCCATATAAACAATAGCTGGGTGAATATTTGAGTTCGTACATATTGGGCATTCGGAAAAAAAATCTGAATATCGTTTCAAATTGCGTATTTTATATTTTTAACCTAAGGTTTAATATATAAATATGGAAAAAAAAATAAAGGGACGTAAATGTAACCAATAAATAAATACATATTTCAGTTTTTATTTTTTTTTTACGAACTGTAATGAGTACTCATTACCGTATCAGGAATGGTAATCAGAATGTATGAAATATGCGAACGGTAAGGAGAAACAATACTTATGGTATTGAAGTGTGCATGGAAATGGTAATGTGAGCCGTAAATGGTAATGATAATAAAATATTTTTATATGAAAATATAATTATGATTTATAGAAAATGAGTCTCTAAATATTAGTTTTTAATACCTACCTAATTATAATTATCAAAGATTTAAAATAAAAAATTAAAATGCTCCATTAATACACATTACCATTCGAAATATCTCACTACCGTTTGTAAAATAAAACGGGAATAAACGGTAATTTCAAAAACGGTAATGAGATTTTTACTAATTTTGACCATTGTGCATTATTAAACAGACTTAAAATTATATTTGTCGTATTAATATAAACACATACCACGGACACGTTATTGGGTACATTCGGTTTTAATAAGGTATTAACGAACTTGCCAATTAATCTTCAATGGTGAGGAGATAAAAATGTTAACAAATCGTATAAACGTCCGAAGAGATCGTCATATTTTGGCGGGAAATCGTTTCACACGCGTGCGGCTAGTTTGGCTCGCTAGCGACAACTAAGATCGATTGCCGCGTCGATAGTTTGACCAATAATATGGCGCGAAAATTTGTTTATGGCTTAGAACATTCTGACCAATGGTAATGAATGGTACCTGCATGGACATTTTTCAAAGCGATGGCAAACTACTTAAAAGTGTTCCTTAAGATGTATAATTTTTATGATATCTAAACAAAGTTCTATTCTATAGAAATAACTACTTCAAAATACGATTTTCGCCATATAATTGAATCATTTTGATCATTCATTCATCAAAATTGGGATTTGGGACATGACGGGTAATGAGATTTGGCGAATATTTAAATTTATAAAAAATATTTCTATTCAAAAAATAAACATGTCATAAACTTCTTAACATAGAACTAACTCTATTTGATATATAAAAAATAAACTAACTCAGATTTCTCCACTTCTTAATAGTTCTTTAGTGTTTGCCGCGTAATATGTACGAACTCAAATATTCACCCAGCTACGAAAAAGATCATAAAGTTAACCTCTATAATGTAATCTTACAACCAGTGCATCATATTTACGATACCAAATTTATAAAAGCATTTGTAGCAATACCTATACATTTATTTTCCAATTCCCTTGGTTTTTTATATAGAATAGGACGACCTAGGTCTAGGTCTAGTGGTCAGAGGCCCTGACTACAAAACCGGAGGTTGCGGGTTCGAATCCTGCTAGGGGCAGATGTCAATGTGATGAGCACTGGCATCTGTACCTGAGTCTTGGACGTCTTATATGTATTTATGTATATTTATCCGTTGTCTAGCATAATACAAGCTTTGCTTAAAATGGGACTAGATAATTAGTGTGAATTGTCCAAAGATATTTATAGTTATTTATATCAAACACGTCACAATGACCTATAGCCACGTCGTTCAACGCCTAAGTAGCGTCCGTAGAATGAAAACAAAGGCATCGGGCGAATGTTGACTCCCCACAATGACGTCACAACGACGCAGATAACCCAGTGCATTATTGAATTTAACCACTTACGTCCGAGCTGCACTTTTCTGCTTTAGGTATTAATAAAACATATGTATCGAACTCTAAGTGTAGTAGCTGAGTAAATAATGGACAAGATATCTTTCAGTACTTTAGGCTGGTCCTAAAAACGGACTTAAAGGTTTAGTTAAAGTTCCTTTTTCCTTTCTTATTTTACTGACATTTATTATTATTAACGACTTGATACCATGTCACAAAATATTATTAGATGACAATTGAGAATCATGAAGGTTTGTGTCGCGCTAAAAAGCATTATTGTGACTGAAAGAGGGACAATGACAGGTGCGTTCCCGCCCAACCAAGCCTCACTTTTATAGCCCCAGTTTAATAATATGTTAGTCTGGCAGTTGTTGTACTGATTACCGTCAGATGTAGGTATTCGGTTAACTCCGTGTTAGTGGCTAACCCAAGAACATGCAATTGGGCATTAGCGATGACCTTGGTGCATTGTAATTTTAATATGAAGTTTTGTACCAGTAATGAGAAAAACCTCATGATTGATATATTTGATATTGTATGCATAATAAAATCGTATTGTAATGAATAGTCATTTTGCTGCTATTTATCGTTCTTTGTTTTTGTTTTGACGATCGTCAATTGTTTGAATTTTGAGAAATAAATTAATCCAATCTAATCTATAACTTGTTTATTAGGAAACGCCAGTTGGCTGCCGAGGCTGGGTGTGCTCGTTCTTCGACGCCCGACACGTGCGAGAAACCTTGACAGTTGCGTTCCGGAGTGGATCTAGAAGACGACGGCTGAGGGTATCATTGCTCATAGTGGTGGTGTGCGTCATCTTTGGACCTTTACATGGTAAATAGTAACATGTGGCAGACCTTACCCAAACTTAGCTTGACCAAGGGCTAAGACAATCGATAATAGCAACTGAATAATACATAGGCTATAATTTATAAAGATAATATTGTGTTAAGTATCTACTGCAGACGAAGTCGTCGGCGGAAGTTAATCACTACATAGTATAAAGAGGAAAGATTTGTATTTTTGTATTTTTGTATGTTTGTAATGAATAGGCTCCGAAACTACTGGACCGATTTCAAAAATTCTTTCACCTTTGGAAAGCTACATTATCTCCGAGTAACATAGGCTATATAATATCACGCTAGGTCTTATAGTTGCGGAGCAGTAACCGAAAATGTTTCAAAAACGGGGGAAAAGTATCGTTTCTGAGGCCTTAAAAAAATCTTAAGTCCCCCCGTGCGAAGCCGGGACGGGCCGCTAGTAATTTATAAAGGTACTGTGAAAAGTATCTACTGCAGATGTCTTGGGCAGAAGTTATTATGTATAAAATTCTCTGATCCTTCTGCAATTATATGCTGTAAAAATTCTCAATGTCAACCTTATCGATAAATATATCAGCTAAAAAGTATTACAGCTATATACCATTACAGCTATTTATACAAATCATCATAAGAACTACAAGACTTTTCCCCTGGATGTAGTTCTCTTCCATATACTGGAGGTATATGGAAAAGAACTACATCATAGCGACTGATAGTTACCATGCCTGCATCCAGTAGAATCCAGTGTCCATTACCAAATCGTCGGAACGCCTTGGTCTTTTAGGTACTAACTTTTAATAACTTTTTTCAGGTGAAATGAATGTCTTATACCTATTTATGAGGTATAGGTTCAACTGGGATGAGGTGCAGTTCAGTATGTTCTGTACTTACAGCATTATCACAAATTTAGTAGGTATGTTATCAATATTTAACTAAAAACATTAACAGTACCATAGTCTCTAGTGTTGCGAAATAATTAAGAGTGAATCCAGGAAGGAAGGAACATGGGGAAAACATCTAAAAAAAAATACTATAGACTCTTAATTTCTGATGCTTTCGTGTTTACTACGTATTGAATAAAACAACTATAATGGTAGTTAAATCTGTCACAGTTGTTTAAATCAAATATAGGGTCTTGTTTTTTGAAATTGCTTTTATATACTGTGGCAACATTACAATAAGGTTTGGCAGTTTGCCGAACGAAACTAAATGCCTATTCCACATTGTCCTAGTAAGTCCGAAGTAAGACAGAAATTTACTGAGCAATTAGTTAAATACATCGTTTGCGTTTCACAATCTTATAATTCTGAAATTTATATAAGCGACGTCTTTATCTGTTACAATAATTACAAATTGTTAAACCGGGACTGACAATTTTATAAAACTCTAATTAGCCTAATAGAGCAAGAGCCAGCGGCCCCCAGACCTTCGGTAAAGTATAAAAGCTGTAAGTTTCTCAATGTATGCCCCCAACATAAGTAAGAACGAACCCCGTCTATGAAACTTGGGTCGCGGTGGCTTTCGCAGGTATCAGGTAATAAAGGTGTGTAAAATTGTGTGTTAAATTCGTTAAAGTATAAAACTCAGTTTTTACATATTTTATGTATAATAATCCTAGAAGTCACCTTGTCGAAACCCAGACACTTCGTGCGGTTGCAACCCTCTCCCAGACGCCCTTAAAGTATAATTAATTGTTACTATACTTACGGTATAGTAATATATATATGTCAAACGGGGTGTTTAGGAATGGCGAGGTGAATAGGGATGAAAACCCGGAAAGTTATAACAGTGGTATTTTAAAAAAAACTACCAATGACACAGAACACAGGGTGGTTTAAAATAATACTAAAATAGTTGCTTTCGGCAATGGTAACACTTGGAAAAAATGTAGATAATGCTAAATTGTTAAACTAACCGTTTGAAGTTAGGCCTCTTTAGGGGTACTTTTTTTGCTCCCCAAATCTTAATCAAAAAATCATAGTTTCACTTGAAGTAAACACTTTGTATCGTGAAAAAGATGTTCATTAATTCATCCGGAACCTATTTTAAACGCGGTATATGAAGATTTTCTTTGTTTTGTTAGTAAAAAATGTAAAAAACTAAAGCATGAGATTTTTTTTAAGAAACGAGGTTTATAGGGATGCACCAGGGTTCAATAGAGTCTACACGCGGGGTCAAAAGGCATGCCATTTGCGGTTTATAGGAACGTAATAAGTTGAAATCAGGACGCTACAGGGTGCACAGGGACAGGGCTACCAAAACTTAGTTTCGTTTTGAAATAGGCATAATATGCATTTATTCTACAATATTGAGTACATTCAGAGTACCTAAGTAGGACCACCTAAGTACTTACCTATCAGTGTATCATATTTGTGACAACCCTGACCATTTTTCCCTATTGATACCCCTATTAGTTGCTATAGACCCCGTTTACAGTATAAATAGGGATGGCCGGTTTTTATTAAAAAAAGGGAGTTAAAATTATATTTTTATGAAATATTTTATTACCAAACGATTCTCGGAATCAAGATTGAAGTTTTAAAATATTAACATTGTTAACTTACATAGAAACATTCTGAGAAATTCTTAGTCAAAGTTCAAAATTGTCCCTATAGACCCCAAATGACGGTATGTGTCAGCGAGTGTGTGTGAAATACAGCGTTCGGTCCATTGCGACGTTTTACTGCGCATCAGCTGTCATTGTATTATGTGGTACGTATACCGTAAGTATAGTAACAATTAAATATACTTTAAGGGCGTCTGGGAGAGGGTTGCAACCGTACGAAGTGTCTGGGTTTCGACAAGGTGACTTCTAGGATTATTATACGTAAAATATGTAAAAACTGAGTTTTATACTTTAACGAATTTAACACGCAATTTTACACACTTTTATTACCTGATATCTGCGAAAGCCACCGCGACCCAAGTTTCATAGATGGGGTTCGTTCTTACTTGTGTTGGGGGCATACATTGAGAAACTTACAGCTTTTATACTTTAACGAAGGTCTGGGGGCCGCTGGCTCTTGGGCTATAAGTTTAAATTAGTATACTAGCGCTAAGCTTTTACTGGATAGGTACTATACTCATAAAGGTGCTATTTATAATGGGGGCAATCGCGTGTCAAAAACCTGGGGGCGTAGACAAGGTGCCAACGTTCAAAGTTAATGTTAAACAAAACGACCAATATGTATGGGATTTGACATCCGCAGATGTCAAATCCCATACATTTTGGTGCCAACGTTCAGCGTCAACGTTGAACGATGGCACCTTGTCTAGGCCCCATGGTGATGTACTTGTGTAGAATAAAGTCTAGCTGTGATGTACCATCACAATAACGTGACAAAGTGGTGATTTTGCGTAGATCACATTTCGGTTTACCATTCCGTCCCGTTGTTTATGAAAAAATATGGTTCGAAAAATTGTAAGATCACATAATTTAGATAAAATAATATAGACGGTTATTCGGTATATATAATACTCTAATGAAGAAGGACAGATTAAGGTAGGTTAAAATTAACGACCCTTGTAGCCAAATATCGTCAATTCTAAGAAGCCTACTCTCAAAGATGCTATTTGTAACTGTTTTTGTTTAGGATTGCTAATTAAATATATTTATGTCGCCAGGAACACTGTTCTCTATAAGCATCTTCAGCGACTTTTTGAAGCTGGATGACACGGTGGTCGGCATCATCTCCTGCGCTAGCAAGATCTTCGCGTCCTTCATCTTTGCCTTTGCAACCACCACTACCGAAATATACTTGGGTATGACACTTGTTTTATAATAAACATAACACATTGTCCCACGATCACAATCATAACTAACATTAAGTTATAAGTTCTCAGAAATGTTACTAACACATCGCACACCTAGATCTAAAGGGAGCTAACCCAAAAAAGTTACTTTTTCAGGAGAGACGAAAAACTGATTAATTATGTCCATATGCACGCATGAGTTTTCTGTATATATTTATGCTTTTTATAATGAAGCTAGCAGAGTTAGCTTAAATCCGTTTTAGTGGTAGGTGGGTTTTGCTGTAAGCAATCCGATGGCGAAATTGTTGTAAGGATTCGGATCCTTTTTTTAAGCGTGTGTTTAATTAAAATCTTCAGTTTTTTGAGTTAGCTCCCTTTAGATCTAGGTGTGCGACATATGGATACAAGACCGAAATAAACGGGTATTATTGTTATTATTATTACTCCAGACTTACGTGATTTTAGGAATGATGAAATTTTAAGGGTTGGTAGTATAAAATATAAGTAGGTACTTAGAAATGGATACTCGCTCAGCTGAAAGCGGACCGTTTATAAGGTAGCGAGTTTCACAGGTGGAAGAAAAACATATCACTCTCTCTGTTGTTACTCCATTACATATTGTAAATCAATATTGTCTGTCTGTCTGACATTTTCACGCAAAAACTACTGCACCAATTTAAATGAAATTTGGTACCCAGATAGTCTAGAGCCTGCAAAAGAACATAGGCTAAAGGAACATAAATAAATAAATAAATATCTTTGGACAATTCACACCAATTATCTAGTCCCATTTTAAGCAAAGCTTTTTGCTTGTGTTATGGGTACTAGACAACGGATAAATATACATAAATACATATAAGACATCCAAGACTCAGGTACAGATGCCAGTGCTCATCACATTGACATCTGCCCCTAGCGAGATTCGAACCTCAGGGCCTCTAACCACTAGACCAACAGGCCGTCAAGATACTTTTGATTGCGAATCAAGGATAGTAAGGGGTAAAAATGGGGGATGAGACATCAAATTGTCATTACTAATTCCACGCGGACGGAGTCTCGGGCTTAAGCTAGTATTTTTATTATTTTATTAATTAGCAAATGTACCAAACTTTATTACTGTCTTGTATGCGCTTTGTGTGTAGATGTCATTACTTACCTTTGTTAACCTCATAAACTAGAGGTTAGACGTGATATTAAGACAGGTTAAAGCTATAAAATCTTCTCATAATATATGACCTGGCACAGATCAGAAGGACGAAATAAATGTCATTAAAAACAAAATTAGTTTAACAATAGGTTAATCATTTCTGATGCCTTCGCGGTTATTATACATTGGAATGAAACAACTATAGACTTAACATAAGACTATTGTCAGCTCATTCGTGCTACGATTATGGAATCTGTAAAGGCTCCGAAACGTGAACCAATAAAATAAAATACGCGAGTTAAATCCGTTTAAAGTAATTTCATTCTAAAGTAACACATATTCATAGCAGACTACTATATTCAATATTAAGTAAATATTTATGAAGTAAATAACATCGTACAAAATAAAAGAGAATCCCTAGAATATGCATCAAATTTATGTAAATAAACGTTATAAATCGACATGTAAAAGCCACACTAAGCTGAAAAAGACAATCTAGTTTATGTCATTAATAATTAAGAATACATATTATACAAAATGGGCATCATAAACAAAAGTCATTCTTACCACTAATGAAAATTCTAGGCCTAAAATAACAACGTAGGAGTCTTATAATGCATTGTCTAGACAGAAATATTAGTAATTCAAATATATATTACAACCCCTCCCTGAGGAGAAAGGCTTTAATATTTCTAGGACATTTTAATATTACTTATTTTGAATATTATGGGTGTTAACATTTTTTCTCGATTTTATTGGAAATACTCGCTGGCTCGGCGAACTTTGTACCGCAATACGTTGATCGGATAAGGGTGAAAATTTAGAATTGTATTTATTTTTTAATGCTGAATCATGAAAAATAAAATTTAAAAAAATACCATTGATTTAAACAACACTTTGGGTTGGACCCATAACATTTAGATGTTTAGAAAATAGATGTTGGCCGATTCTCAAACTTACCCGATTAGCACAAGAAATTTAGTAAAAATTGGTCCAGTCGTGATAGAAGAGTTTGGCAACAAACACCGCGACACGATCATTTTTCAACCGACGAAAAAAACGGAGGAGGTTCTCAAGTCGACGCGTATATATATATTTTTTTTTATGTATGATCACGCATAACTTTTTATAGAGTGGTTGGATTTTGATAATTCTTTTTTTATTGGAAAGGGTATACTTCGAAATTGGTCCCATTTTAATTTGAAAAAAAAATTACAACTCTAGGGGTAGGAAAAGAGGGGATGATTAAGAGAGAGTTCATTTTTCACGCACCGATTGTATCGTATGACCACGCGTAACTTATTACAGAGTAGTCCGATTTTGATAATTCTTTTTTTAATGGATAGGGCATACCTCAAAGTTGATCCCATAAAAACGTGGAAAAAGGAAATCTACCCTAAGGGTGGGAAAAAAGAGGTAATTTACTGTTCACTAAAAGTTAATAGCAAAAACATGGTAGGTAGCTATTACAAAAGTACCTGATTTAAAATTAAGCATGTAATAACTTGTACAAATTATGGCCACAGAAAATTATAAAATAATGACTTTTTAATAAAAAAATTTAACCGCCGAAAAAAAACTTGAGCACCTTAGTGAAGAGTTGAGAGTGAAGAGTTGCTGCACCAGCTGGCACCGAATTCAAAAATATCAGACATTACAACTAAAATAGTAGTCGGTACAAAAGACAGAATTATTATTTTTTTCTTTTCAGTTCGCTATAGTATTTTGTTGCTTTTTAGTTTTTTTTCGGCGGTTAAATTTTTTTATTATTATAATTGATAATATATTATTAAGTACGTATGTTTCTTACAGCACCACTTGTGGAAATATTTAATGGGACATCGTTCATAGCCATGCGGTCCATTGCATCTAAACTGGTTACTAGTGAGGAATTGGGTAAGCTGTTATTATTTTTATTATACCTACATAAAGCAATTACCTACACAGATTTTCAATAAGTACCTAAATTAATTTACATAATCATTTTCAGGGAATTCTGAATTATTATCTAACTACTTGATCAGACTTTTATCCTAATCTATATTTTATTTCCCAAATCCACAGGTAAAGTAAACTCCTTATTTGGACTGGCAGAAGCTATGATGCCCTTAGTCTATGGTCCCTTATATTCAAGAGTGTACATGGCAACACTGAGCTTCCTACCCGGTGCAGTGTTTTTACTCGGGGCGGCCATGACAGTACCCGCTGTCGCTATATTTGGGTAAGTGATTTTTCTGTTTAATAATTAATTAAATTTTATGTATTCGATTTCATGATCTTTTCTGAATTACTCTACGCAAAAATCGGTCATTTATTGGTGCTAGATATAAATAAAAGTCGAATCTTAAACCGCTTTGCGAAAGGATCTCACAAAATTACAACTAAATACTTCGATATTAGTTTGAATACTATTTTCATCGATCCAATGCAAATGCAAAGGATGCAATCAACTGTAATTATTCTCCTGCAGGTACAGTTACCCGCAACCTTTGTTAAACTAATTAGCAACAAACACCGCAACTCGTTTATAAACACTTCGCAGAAACACACCGCACGTCGACTTGCGGCTTTCAGTACTAATAATTGAAATGTGTGCCGTTATACGATTACCGGGCACTGTTTATTTAATTTCAAGAATTAAGTTAAATAATATTGTAAAATAATAAGAAAATGTTTTCAAAATTTTCTAGTAAACGAACCTGGTTCTGACAATAGTAAACACAAAACAAAAAGAATTATCCAATTTGTTGCAGTCGATCGGAAGTTATATATATACATTTTTATTTATACACATAGGTGTGATAGAAATCTAGGAGCGAAAAGCGGAATAATAAAGTTTTTTTTTAAACTTGTGTGCCACTCGGAAAGTGAAAACAATTTATTTTCAAAAATTGTCCAAACGAAATAGATTAACTCATCTAATTTTCAGATGGATGTACTTCGAACAAAAAGAAGACAACCGACTAGCAGAAGAAGCAGAATCCGCCAACAAAGAGGTGTAACAGACTTACATACAGTGCATCGCATATAGACTGTCAACACAATATCATGTAAAGTAAAAAAAATATTTAATATAAATTCCCTGAATAATGATCCGCGAATTTATTTCATTATACCGAGTTTTCATAGTCATTTATATTTCTTTCATCCGAAGCATTTAACGGAAGGACCAATTATAATTTTCCAACGTGATTTTTGTCATGCCTTATTTTGACGTATAAAACAAACAATATCACAAGAATTGGTTAATAAATGAAAGTGTCTTGACTTTGAAAGTTTCTGTACTTGCGTCGCAATAACTTTGTTAGACTGGACAGGTTGCGGAGTTAACAACATTTACGTAACTATATTAATTAGACCTAACAAAGAAAATTCGATCAGTCAGTGGTCAGTTTCATGCCTAATGCGTTCCTTATTTAATTATGGCTGATCCCATGCCCTTGCAAAATTTTGGCCAGAAGACATCCAACCGAAGCTGTATTTGTGTCGACGTATTGGTATATATTATGTTCACAACTTATAAGGCTCAGTAGGCCCGAGCTCGAGCCTAAGTTTTAGCCTTGGTATATTTGGGGCGACCAATCGTGACAAAGAAGATGAATTGAGAGGAGACGGTCTAAAACTTCCAAGACTATCACTATCTATCACTGAACACGGTTCCTAAAATAAGTAATTAGACTTCGTGACAATCTCTTTAATTGATGGAACTTTGTGGTCATTTTTCGGGTAGGCACATGTCCTACAATGGCCTTAACGGTAAGTTAAATACAAATACTAAACAAAAATATATAATCCTTGTTCAATTCACTCCAGATCTAGTCGCAAACACACCAATGCTTGTAGGTACTATAGGTAATAGACAACAGGTAAACATATATATACATATAAGATGTTCAGGACTTAGTTACCTACAGATGCTTGTGTTCCTGACACTGACATCTATTAATGCGGACTCGAACCCGAAACCAAATCATAGTCTCTGACCATTAGACCAGCAGGCAATACTAATTGACTCTAACTAAATATCTGAGAATGAACATATCTATATACTAATATTATAAAGCTGAAGAGTTTGTTTGTTTGTTTGTTTGAACGCGTTATTCTCAGGAACTACAGGTTCGAATTCAAAAAATCTTTTTTTGTTGGATAGACCATTTATCGAGGAAGGCTTTAGGCTATATAACATCACGCTACGACCAATAGAAGCGAAGAAACTGTGGAAAATGTGTAAAAAACGGTGAAAATATGAAGCCTTATGAAGAATTACTATTCCACGGGGACGAAGTCGCGGGCACAGCTAGTTCTCTATAAGGGTAGTTCTGCAAACTAAGGAAGAATTCAAGTCTGATTTCGGCCCGACATTTTTTATGCATTCTGGTGGCGAAATTCAGTGTAATAACTAGAGTACAGTGTCTTTTAGTGTATAAGTTAACTAGCTTCTGCCCGCGACTTCGACCGCGTGGAACTTTTCCTTTTTTGCAGTCGGTTAAAAAGTAGCCTATGTCCATTCTCAGACTCCAGACTTTCTTTGTACCAAATTTCATTTAAATCGGTCCAGTAGTTTTAGCGTGAAAGCGTAACAGACAGACAGACAGAGTTACTTTCGCATTTATAATATTAGTAGGGATTAGCAAGAATTAACGCTTATGCTCATTTACGAATGTCAAAACGCCATTGTGTATAATAATCATTTGTTTTTATTTAATTTAATTATATTTATAACGATGCACAACATATTTGTCGCCATAGGTCTATATAAATGTCAGAATTGGTATCAAAATACGCGTTACCTACTTCGGAGTAAGCAAATTATATCATCACAAACAATATAACCGCCGTGAATGGTGCATAGAATACTTCGAAGCTGAAATATTGATCGATTTTAGCTCAAGCTGCCTATTTTAGTGCTTACGGACAGTAAACCCTGCTACAAAGCTGGGGGTTGAGAATTGGAATCCCGAATGCCCTGAGGTGAGTCGAACACTGTTATTTCTGTTGGAATTCTAGATGAGTTATGCATAAGTACCTTTTTTGTCTATATTGTTCAATGATTCAATCAGTCCCTGATAATAAAACATCACAGAAGTGAAGTAGGTACTACCTACTTTTAGACCTTTAAGATATGACTATAATATGACTAAGCATTTAAAAAAAAATGATAGCCGTGTAATTAGAAAGTGATGGTATATTTGTGGGGTTCTATTGAAAAAGGGTAGGTAGGTATAAGTTTAATGTCATAAGGTCATAATGGAAAGTGGTAGGTACAAGTTCTTCACTAGGATGTTATGGCACTTATATAATTTTTCACTAGGATGTTATGGCACTTATATCATTTTTCACTAGGATCTTAGATTTACGGGACGGATTTGTGGTACTCTCTTGTTAACATGCTTACATTGTCCTCAACACCAGTTTTGCTTGGTTAAGCATACGTTTGTTAACCTATCTATATTTACCATCATTTCTTTACATAAGCAATGTTTTAGTCCTTACAAAGAAACATTGTATGGACTTCGATTTATTATTGTATATATTTTCTATTTAAGTACCTGTCTTTAACCACTTCAAGAGCTGTCTATTCGTATCAGTGGGAATTAAATAATTGTACAGTGGATCGCCTGAACACTATGAGAGTGAATTTTGATGAATGAAAATTGACATCTAGGTATCCGGTGATAAAGGTACCTACTTAAATTATATTATATATATATATGACATCTTCGTATGTGTACAATTACAGTGGCCGGGTGTCTAAGCTTTGCTCGCGCTATTTTTCGTTAGCTCTTTTATAAGTTTTGTCGAAATCATTCAAGTTTTGGACATTGTACAATCAAACGTTACATATAATTTTAAAATAAAGCTTAAATATAAATGCATTGGGTAAACGGACATACTAAATAATATTTTTCTTTGATTCTTAAGTTGTTAAATCCGTTTGGTTTATTTTAATGGACTGACCACTTGAAAATAGGAAAAATAATTTATTTCAGATTAATATAAATTAAAATAATTGAAATGAGATTTGAAATTTAAGCAATTAAAAAATATATTTATTAGTATCTAAATAAAATCAGAGACTATCATTGCAATTGAAATGAGTAGTAATAGTGCATCATTGGCGAGAGGACACTTCTTAAACTTACCTACTACTTAAGGTACTTACATGACTAAAAACCTAGGTACTTAAGAATATAAAACAAGTTCAAAGTATAATTCAGATAGGACTATCCCACACAATATACCTACTATCTGTTTATAAAACACTAGCGGCCCGCCCCAGCTTCGCCCGGAACCCTTTTTTTATAGCCTATGTCACTCGGGAATAGTGTAGGTTTCCGACAGTAAAATAATTTTTCAAATCGGTTTAGTTAAACAAACAAACCATTCCTCTGGACTTTAGCGTTAGACTTTTGTCAGCTCAGTCATGCTACGATTATGGAAACTGTAAAGAATCCGAAACGTCAGCAAATAAAATAAAATAAAAATACGCGAGTTAAATCCGTTAATAGTTGTTTCATTCCAAACCATTCCTCTTTATAATATTAGTATAGATAGACATGATTATATCTGTTTAACAACGAAACAATCCCCGCAATGAGATCCATTCAAACCTATCAACGTATAGTCATTATCCTGCTTTATTTATAAACTTTTGAGGGGAAAGCGCCGATATAATTGTACGTTTCTGTACAAAGGCGTATCCGCGGCGGTAAAGTGAATTGAAATTACAACTGAAAGGTATAATTTACCGCGTGAACTGAGTTCAGGACGTGCGCTAACAATCTCGCTCGTGTGCGGGAATTAATGCTGCCGGTTAAAGCTTGGAACACATTTGTGCATTCGAAAAGATTAAAAAAAGAAGATGACCAGTTAGTCTAATAATTAACTCTGTGATTAAACAATCTATGTAAATAAAAATGAATCAGCGAAATGTGCGCGCATAAATCATTGAAATTAGTCTATTTAGGATTTTTTAGCCAATCTATTTTTAATATAGTTTCTAATATACTAAATTTATTATGAAATATGTATTCTATTATTAGCTCTGTGTTGGTCGATTTTTATAAGGATTTTAGACAATTTTTAAATTGAAAGAAACATAAAGTACACTTCTTTGCACTAATTAAATACTTTAATACTTTAATACATAGACCAAAAGACGAATACTTTTAAGTCCTGTTTTTAAAAAAAATAGTTCTTTTTAAAGTACCTACCTATAAAAAAAATTGTACGTACCTACAGTACTCAAGTAATAACGAACTAAATATTTCGTTATTTTTTCATATATTATATATAATTGCATTATAAACTTATAGTTCATAAAGCTATTACTTACTCGGCAAGTCTGACACTAGTAAAATCCGTTGTATTAAATTTGTCTATACACGCCTTTAAATTTGTAGGGAAATTACAGCTGAATTAGGGTGTTAAAATGGAATTAATTTTGCTAATTTTATAAGGTTACACCTCATCGCTTATTGCGTGTGGTATATCTTGTTAATTCATGCCAAATTACTTCCTATAGATACGTCCCTTCTTAATTTTTTTAAACAATTACATAAAAATGTTACTTACAAGTATTTAAGGGTTTGTCCTCCTTAAATACTTCTGAATAATTCTCATTTAAAGATTCGATCATTTAAAAAAATATTTAAGCGCATTATTTACACACAGATAAGATAACACCTATTAAAATATGTGTCAATGAGGGCCACCGCGTGTCAGAAATCCGCTAGATGCGCTAGTGTAGAATGAGGTCTAGCTGTCATGTACCACCAATCACAGGCCAGTAGCTTGCCTCTCATTGGTGGAACATGACAGCTAGACCTCATTCTACACTAGCGCATCTAGCGGATTTCTGACACGCGGTGGCCCTCATTGGATCAATGTCTCTTACCTAAGGTTTGTAATTTTATAAGGATTTTTGTTTTCGTAATGATTCATGCCATAGCGCCAGTTTTGTCACAATGTCATTTGAAATTTACTTGTGTAGCTTACTTATATATTAATAACTACAGGAATCTTAAATTACAAGAAAGATCATATAATACGGTTCCGACTCTAAATGAATACAAAAACTCACAGAAATCTTCCAACTTAAATCCACAAGCGGCAACCATGCCTATACTTCCCAAATCCCACCGCATATGTGCACTCAAAGTTAGAAAGTTGTCGTCATTAATTCAACCCCAGCAAAACAGAGCGAATTTATAATTCCACATAACTCGGCCATTATTTAGATTTAACCAAATAAGACGCCAAGAGCAGCCATCTCACTTGCACGCGCGTCGTTTGTCTTCAGTTTTTAGGAATGTTACTTGGTAACTTGGGATTATTACCGCTTAAGATTAAGTGGTAAGTTCTTGCGCACATAAGAGATAAAACGAGTAAACTCGATCAGGAAAGCACGGTATAAAAGTGTAGGTGCTAACTTACCCCAACTTACCTTAAAAATCTTCATTGTTTATAGTGCACGTTTTGACCTATAAACTATTATATTTTGTAAGTATTGAACCGTCTGTCGGTTAGCCACTTCATTATTTTTAAAAAATAGACCAGGTACACCTAGTACTTGTACTTGAATAAATAAAATAAAATCGTTGATAAGTACCTATATTAAAAAAATCCTTATGTCTATATGTCTATTCATCGGCCTCATTTAGTGTAGCTAAATATTTTCTAATAATTTTACTTTATCGAATCCTTAACTTTAATTATATTTATATTGATATTAGCGTAGCCGAATTATATATGCAAATATTATGAACTATATACAAATATTTGTTAGCAGTTCGGGACAACCCTTGGTATTTATTAAGGCACGTGATTTCAACATTTTTACAAATAATATCAAGGGCGTCGGAACACTGTAAGAGCCTAGTGCCTAAGCCGGATTTTGTCCTACATTTTAATACCCTTAATTGTATTGAAAGAGACCCATAGCTTTTAGTTGCTACCTAATTATTTTTGTATTAGGAACAGAATTACATTATCCCTATGTAAAACCTTTTGGATCTTAGAATCTATTGGATCTTTGGAGTCAAACGAATATAAACGAATTTAACTCGCGTATTTTATTTTATTAGCTGACGTTCCGATTAATCGTTTGCTCAGTCGTGCTACGAATATGGGAACTGTAAAGTTTTCAATAAAATAAAATACGCGAGTTAAATCCGTTTATAGTCATTTCATTCCAAAGGTTTTAATGGCCATTGGGGCTATACAGTGCTTGAGTGGCGACCACGGACTAGACGACGCAGTGTAGGCAGGCCTACAAGGTGGTCCGACGACCTGGTAAAGGTTGCTGGTAACCGATGGATGAGAGAGGCTCGTGAACATTGGTCGTGGACCGTGGACCTTGGACCGTGGTCATCGTTGGGGGATGTACAGCACTGGACATCTTTCTGGTGATACCATGATGATGATGATGAAAGATTTTAATATTTTTTATAAATTTTACATTCAAATTTAAAATACTTTATATTATGAACAATTACGAGTACTTACTCAATTGTCTCGAAATTAATTAAAGCTCCCATCTTCGCAAACGTCTCGTGTCATTCACTCCTTTTTAATTACGGGAAATATTCGTTATTAATAAATTCTCGTTTATTTGCAGGTATTTCGTATTTAATTAACTAAGTTACTGTAATCTGTTGGATTTTTAATTTGCTCGTTTTGTGCTATAAGGAATTCGGACTGGAATTTAAGGAAAATTATCT
Organism: Polylopha cassiicola; assembly: GCA_038024825.1. NCBI lineage: Eukaryota > Metazoa > Arthropoda > Insecta > Lepidoptera > Tortricidae > Polylopha > Polylopha cassiicola. The sequence continues at coordinate 4,301,953 of CP149052.1, read as the reverse complement.
TAGTTCTAATAAAAACAATATTTTTATTGTTTACTTATAAATAAGGTAAAAACTTCACGCTGGTACCAAAGAAGGGTCGCCAGATACTACGGTGGGAATTTCAAGCCTTTTCCTTCTGTCATCTTTTTTGTGCTGTTTATAAAACCACCTGAAAACAAAAACATGATATCTAAGATCAGATCGTAATCTATCTATCTATGTACCTATCTATATAAAATAAAACTGAATTTCTGTTCGTTGGTCTGGCAAAAACTCGCGAACGGCTGAACCGATTAGGCTGATTTTAGTTTTGAAATGTTTGTGGAACTCCAAGGTTTAAAAGGTGAGAAAACTTGAAAAAAAAGAAAAAATAATTAAACGCGGTACAAAGATTTCTGGGTCAACTAGTTTCTTGAATATAATTTTATTTAAATGATTATAACCGGAAGAACGCTTATTGTCCTGAACGCAAAATAACATTTATAACGGATTTAACTCGCGTGTTTTATTATATTTGCTGACGTTTCGAAAATGTTCTCATATTCGATAGTCTAAGTGACAAAAACGGTCGGTAGTCTAACACTTCAGTTTTTAGTCTAACTCTACTGACTGAGCTCAGTTACAAATATGAGAATATGCGAGTTAATTCCGTTATAATTTTTCTACACCAATATATCGCACACAACGAAAGTGACTCTACTCAAAATATATCATTAGGTACCCAATTAAGGATTTTAAGTCTAGCATTTAAATTTGAATTCGCTTAGTGACATATTATTTCGAGTTAGGTCACTATCGTTCTCAATATGCGATATGTTTTTTTCTTTAACTGAATACAGAAGCGCAGTTGGCCAGATTGGACCTTCATCGTAAAACCGGTCGGGTGGCGAGCCTCCTGAGAGGCTTTCAAGCCTGCAATATGTTTCTTACCCAAATATGCATAATGACGGTATCGCAACGGTGGCACTGAGTAGTAGAAAAGCGCCCGGCAACACGTGTAGTGTGGCCACATACAGCCGCGAGTATATCGGAGCGAACACCATCGGCATTAGTGTCTCCGCCACCCCAAATAGTGAAAACACTTTACCTGTAAGCATTTTATTTAAAGTCATTTGTTATTATAAGATAATTTCTGATGCCTTCGCGGTTATTACACATTGGAATGAAACAACTAAGTATGAACGGATTTAACTGGCGCATTTTATTTTACAGTTCCCGTAATCGTAGCCCGACTATGCTGACAATAGTCTAAAGTCGATTCGATTTCATTAGGTGCGAAATGCCCCTATTAAAAAAAATATCTTGCTTGCTTGATTGAAATGAAGCAACTTTAAACGGATTTAACTCGCGCATTTTATTTGCTGATGTTTCGGATTCTTTACAATTTACGTACATAATCGTAGCACAACTGAGCTGACAATATTCTTACGCTAAACCACTTTAACCGATAAAATATAATATGCGAATTAAATCCGTTTATAGTTGTCTCATTTCAATTTGTAATAACCGCGAAGGCATCAGAAATGATTATTGCTTGTTTTAGTTGGTAAAAAGTGATAATTTTTTTTCTTATCATTTTTTTTTAAACATACCTAGCTCCTTATAGGAGACAAGTTTAGACGCAATCGATTTCAAAGCTATTGTTGTGGTCCCGTTGAGTATTTCCACCAGAGGGGCTGCAACAAACAATTGCATTTGAAGACAATGCACATTGAATTCAGAACACGGTCTTGCATTTTCGTCACACTAACTAACAAGCAGAGTAATCCTAATGAGAATTGTACATACCTATTATACAGAATTAAATGTTTTCTTTAACTTGGAATTAGGGGCCTTTTAAATATTACGTAAGCAGATTTATAAAATTATTAAAATGTCATAAAAATAAGCAAAACTAAGACCCCCCACCACCTTATAGTGCTTACGTAATACTTGAACGGCCCCTTACGATAGATCAAGATAGGTTTAGGTAGCTTTCTTTGCGAAGAAATGATAACGTTATGTGATGATTAATCGAGAAAAGGGTCCATGTTATCGTTTCTAGTTTCCGAGCTACGAGCATTTTCCTTAAATTTGACAAAATATATCGCTGCTTTAAAAGAATACTGACACAAACCAAATACATCAAACTTAAGTAGCAGCATACAATAGTCATGACGAAAAAATAGGCACGATGAAAGATTTGTTTTTCTTTCTCCATCAAGTAGATTGTCAAAAAATATTAGACACATACCTATTTTCTTCTTTTCTCAATCGAATAATAAATGCCAAAGAGAAGTGCTTCCAATTTCGGGAGTGGGGGCTTGTGACGTCACGGCATGGTATAAATTATGCCATATCGTGACGAGCCCCCATTCCCAAACTTTAAAAGCACTTATCTTTGACATTGTTTATTAGTTTAAGAAAAAAAATCCGTGTCGAATCATTTCAATTCATTTCAATAATCTAACTACCGGTAGATAGAATTTCGTTTTCCTTACCCAGTCGTCATCCCTATTCTTTTAATAACTGAATTTCATTTATTACTTCCTTTTCTAAAGGTTGATAATCTACTGTATAGTTACTTGAAAAAAAACTCACATAAATAAGCTTCGTAATCATTCCTAGCGAACGCCATGACGAGAGCTCCGCAGATCTTGCTAGCCGTCGAAACAATGCCCAGGACGGCATCATCAGCTCCTAGTTTTCGACTCAATATACTAATTGAGAATATTGTCCCTGTTGTAAGTAGTAGGTATTGTAAGATAACGAAATACAAATGAATAATAATACCTATAGTGGTCCGTCGCTATAAGTACATACTTGGGTAGTTGGGTATATATTCGAGCACTGTAGGTATCGATAAAATTCGAGTCGAACGTGAATCGAGTGGAATACATGATTTTTTAAAATAAATTAATCCGAAAGTGATTGTTGCAAATCTCATAATTACTAATATAGATAAGGATAGATGTCTTGATGTATGTTTGTTCTACTTTCGCGCAAAAATTATTTAATGAATGGGATTTTGTTGAAACTTTACAATAATATAGCTTATACATCAGAATAACATATACCTAGGGTATAGTCTGTAACGATATTGTGTGAAGTACTCATCGTGCGCAGACTAAGTCGCGGGCAGAAGCTAGTAGACAATATTTTTGTTTATCCACAAGATAAGAACAGTCCGTTTATGAGTCATGATTGTTAATAAGCGACTTCGTACTCTCGTATTTGGTAGTTAGATGTGACCACAACCTACAATGAGTACGGGATCCGCGTTTAGTAAGTAAGTATACCTACATAATAATACGTTTTCATATCTCTGAGTTGTATTCATACGTACCGATGGAATGGGTAATGAGGCTGTACGTCGAAAAGATGCTGTATTTCACTTCATCCCAGTTAAAGTGATACCGCGCGAATATATACATCACGCTTAATTCACCTGCGGGCAAAATAATTGGTTTATTATTGCTTTTCTTTGGTGCGAAGTAATTCTGTAACCACCGCTGGACTCAGGTTAGTTTAGAAGTCACGAGAATTTGACTGTCAACTGCCAACAATCAAACGAATCAAATGTCAGGACGACGTATACCGGAACCACTAGGTAGTCTAGTATTATTACCGATATAGTACTACTGGGTCCATAATATATTTCACCTGGTGTATATATTTATTACTTAACTAGCGGTCCCAGCAGACGTCATCCTGCCCGTTCGAAGTTCAAATTAAGTTAAGTTAGAAAACGTTTGTATGGGAAAAAGAATAGGGCTGTTTTCAGGGTTTTCCCGGCAACCATTTGAATTCTTCTCGATCGAAAAAAATCCTTGGACTTCAACGAACATCTAGAAAAAAGAATTAGCCAAATTGGTCCAGGCGTTGTCGAGTTATGCGCTTACCAACACATTTAGCGATTCATTTTTATATATAAGAAGAAGAAGAAGACTATTGAATAGTTGGTCTTAAAATACTTAACTATAACAAACGTACTCCTGCGCCTATAGGTATTAATAAATTAATCCCGAACCCAAAACTGCGTCAATAGCTGTCATAATGACAGCTGCTCTATCTGTGATATGACAATCACTTTGACATTAATTGAGTTAGATTTTCACACGCTATTTATTTCTGGAGAATAAAAGAGTCAGGTTTCACACTCAAGGGGGCCTAGACAAGGTGCCAAAGTTCAACGTTAACGCTGAACGTTGGCACCAAAATGTATGGGATTTGACATCCGCGAACGTCTGCCACGTACGTCACAAACGTTCGCGGATGTCAAATCCCATACATTTTGGTCGTTTCGTTTAACGTTAATGTTGAACGTTGGCACCTTGTCTACGCCCCAAGGTATGTCAATAAATACCATAGGTACCAAAGTATGATTTTATATAAAGTTCAATGAAGTAAAACGGGTTAATTAGTATCAAGTGACATGGTTTAAACCGCAAGAAAAACATGAATGAGCCTTTAAAGTACGGTGAAGATATCCCTAAACCGCGATTATATATGACAGCACGCTTTGGTATTTTGTCTTACATTATTTGTAATAGTTTTAAAACTAAAAAACATGCTTTATAGAGAGGAGTTACAATACCTACTTTCCCTCCTCGTTGTCGGTTAGAGCCTAAGTTAGAACGAATGTACCTACCCACTACATTATTGTACTTTTAAAAAGAATTACCTACATAACTACATCATATTTGTGGCATATTTTAAGCATGATTAAAATGAATATTCTTTTTTTATATAAATAACAAATAATCTAAGGTTGCGGAGTCAGTTACAGACGGTACATCATAAAAATACAAAAAGATTATATAATCAATACAAAAGCTAGTTTGCCCCGCAGTTTCAGCCGCCTGAAATTCAATTAAATATCTCATTTACCTCAATACTAAAATTCATCAAAATCGGTAGCAGTTCAAACGAGAAAAATAAAAATAATGAACTGATCATTTAGTTTGATAATTGCAAGGACTTTATCAAAATTATATACTATATATATAAAAATGTCGAGCACAGTTCGGTTTTCCAGCTAGTCCGTTTATAAACGAGTAACTATGATAATAGAAATACCAACAAGTACTTGTTAATATCACCGTGTTTTATTGCTTGGACCATCAATATGAGTAATAAGTTATAATGCAAGATTATTGCCAGACACATTACATTACAGGCAGACAAGATAAGACTAGAAAAAAAACTCGTGCGTTTTCTTTTATAACGACTACTTACTATAGTTTTTTTTTAAAAAATAGTACATTACGCACCGAGGCCAGTAAAATAAAAAATGTCTCAGATCACATGTAATTGTCGTCCGAGGCGAAGCCGAGGTTGACAAAAATGTGATCTGAGGCTTTTTTATTTTACTGGCCGAGGTCAGTATACTATTTTTCTGTTCGACGAAGCCAGAAAGCGGCAATTTCATTTAGCGCAGCGGCCACAAAGTTGGCGCTTTCTGGCCGGAGGACGGAAAAAGTAATTTTCAGCGGAGACCACATTATGGTTTAATTTACCACTCTATCACGGTATTCTACGAAAAACATATTAATAAAAAAATGCTGGATCGTGTAAGTGAAAGATTACATAATATTATAGATAAGAAAAATAAAGACGTTTATTATAAATATTAATACTCTTATGAGATGCCGTAATAAGACTAAGGACAGATTTAGTAGGTTAAAAAGAAAAACAACCCAAATAGCTTACTTGAAACTTACTTGAGTATTGTGTAACAGGCTTTTAGTATAGTTAGAGAGCCATAAACCATTGTTTCGCAACAATGAATACCTACTTACTTAGTCCGTAGTAAATAGAACTAGGATTATAAATAGAGGTGTAACGGTGACGAATACTATGTTTGCAAATAACTTTGCAAATATTATTACCTATCGCTTATTAACGTCAATAATATTTCGGTATTTCCGTACGCCGAATGACAAAGTTTTGAGGAAAATTTTGATTGTATATTGTATTACCTACTTACTCGTTAATATACGAAGAAATATTTGACTTAAATATATTATTAAAAAAAAACAATACCCAATCTATCAACTGACGTATGTCAATAGTCCGCTAGAGTAGCATCCAACCATTTTTTGACACGCGGCGGCCATATTCAATATAATAAAAATTAATGTTTATTAACTTTTTTTGATGTGATGATTAGTGTAGACAAAAATATAAAGTTTTTCGAAAAAAAAATGGCAGTATTATTACTCACCCCACATAGATCCAAATGTGAAACATACAACTGTCAAAATAAGGCATATTCGAAGTCTTCTATTATTAGGTCCTTTTTTAAAAACGATTTCCAATGTTTCCCTCAGGCTTTTAAAATCAAAGAATTCCACAAAAAATCCTCTGCAACCGCTTTGTTTGACCTGAAACCATAAAGATCGTAAAATCCCTTTTGATTACAAATGCGAATATACCTTTTATCTGCTCGACAAGCTTAAACCGCTGGACTGATTTCATAAAACTTAATTTAATATGGAGATGATTAGACTCGAATCCCAGGAAATGATAAAAGATCTCAGATAGAATTACGTATATCAGGATACCTACTTACCTACGCAGAGTTAGCAGGTAATGTATATTTTGTTCTAATTACAGAGGACTACTACGTTAGTCCTGTGCTCCTTAAGAGTATACACAAATATTTATTTTAAAATACAATTTTAGACACAAACAATAACAAACACAATCTATAATTAGATTTGTTATCTTATTCCGCCGTTAATTAACTAAAGACTGTGTTATAACTGTTAAAGGTATTAAAATCCACTCGACAGCTCATTAATAAATGACATCATCATTAAGACTTGATTAAGAAATAATATTAAAAAAATATCTGTAAATGAAAATGCATACCTACCTATATCCACACACTATACGATGATAATATCAATTCAATGTGAAATACAAACCTTCTCTTTATTTTGTAGCCACTTGTGATCCTCCAGTGCAAAGAAAACGTAACAAAAATTTATTAATTGCAAAGTAGCTGATAAGCTAAACACTGCATAGTACCCAAACTTTCTCAAAAGTATTCCACTTAGCCCCATTCCTATGGGGAATCCTATCGTCATACATAAGTTTAATATACCCATTCGAAATGTCCTGGTTTCTTTAGAGGTGATATCGCCTATGTAGCTGAAAGTGCCTAGAAACATAGTATACCACCCCCCAGTTAAAGATGGAAACATAACTTCCATTAACACAGTCCACTCCACCGAAACTTCATAGAAGAAATACGTGTTTATCATGTTTAACACACACGTCAGGAATTCACCAAGTATTGGCATGAGCATGCAGATCTTCCGGAAGCCAGTTTTGTCACTCCAGGCACCTATAAATAATGTAAGAATCGTAGGAACGATAGCATGTGTCACGCTCTTCCACGCTTGCACCGACGCTATCAATTTCTGGACCTCATCTTCTTCGTATGTGTGATTAGCTCGCTTTCTTAATCTCAAGGCTGTACAAACTTCATCTCCAAATTCCAGATTCACTCGACAAGCTTTCTCTATGTTAAGATTCTGCGTCGCTAATAATGCAAGTACGCTAGGCATTACAAACAACGCTAGCACCGGTTCCACTGTTATATTCGCTTTAGCATATTTAAGTTTTTCTATCACAGTCATTTGTCGCACTTCGGATCCTATTTCTTTTTTCAGGGGATGTTCTTCAGCTGCGTCATCGTGCGTCTTTTGTTCCAGGTCAGGCTTCTCCATTATGAAGTTTCTTATTGATTATTTTATTTTGTTATGTTTTTGTACCGTAACTGCGTGTGATTGACAGTCGGCTGGTCACATCGTTGGTGAGAAGCACATCCGCTCGGCGCTAGATAAACAGTCGATCTAATATTGAATGTAACTGACAGTACTACACTATTGTTCACTCTCCGCGAGCAAACACTCTTATGTTGTCATATCAGTCTTTAATGCGTCCACAAACATTCGCAGAGGAATCGAATATAAACTTAACAGTGGCGATATTGAATTCAAACAACTCGAACACTAATGCAATAATAATATTTATACTACGGATCCGCTCGGAAAAAACTATTTAGTAAATAGAACGCGTTTTGTTTTTATAAGACGGAGATATGTATGTCCGTTGAATGTTTTTTTTTTATTAAAAACTTGAAAATATAATTATAGTTTAACAAAAAATGTTCCGTCCTACAGCGCCCAGCTTACATTGAGTATGTTTATGAATAACCACTAAAAATCCCATGTGTAAAGAAAAACAAATATCATGAAATTTATTTACTTTTAACCGCAAAACAGAAAAACATTAAAAACAAAATGAACAACTTTATTGACGTAATAATGATAAATGATAATAAGAAATATAAGTTTAGGTACAGGTAAACAGTTAAACGCTCTTTTTGTTTGAACTGATTTGTCATTATTTAATCTAGGTATTTCTTATAAAGTGTTACTTTAGCACATACCTGCATTGTTATTTAAAGCACACTTACCTTATACGACTAATAAATTACGTAATAGATGAGTACCTTACCTATATGTAATAAATGTATATAAGTACTATTATTATTCAATAATGACATAATATGTAATAGTGCATTATGCACCTAGGCCAGTAAAATAAAAAATGTCTCAGATCACATGTAATTGTCGTCCGAGGCGAAGCCGAGGTTGACAAAATGTGATCTGATGCTTTTTTATTTTACTGGCCGAGGTCAGTATACTATTTTTCTGTTCGACGAAGCCAGAAAGTGGCAATTTCATTTAGCGCAGCAGCCAGAAAGTTGGCGCTTTTTGGCCGGAGGACAGAAAATAAAATTACACACGCCCTCCTCCGAGTGTCTGTAATTTCATGATTCGTCATCCCGTCCCTTTCCTCTACTTTCTCTCAAAACGTATACTTGTAAAAATCTCCAGGGATTTTATTTTGACTCTACTCATTGTATGACCCCCTTTCCTATCAAAAAATAACTTTCCTTGCCCCTTCACAGTCTCTGGCTGCGACCGCGGAATGAGCAAAATATCATTACAACATACTGAACATAATGAATGTATTACCATAAGTTGCTACACTCGATCTTTGCTCATGTGAGTCCTATTAAATATTACCTACGAGTAGGTACTCGTAGGTAATATTTAACACTTTAACTACATGGTACATAGGTATGTACCTAACAATACCATGATTGCAAATAAAGAAAGAAAGAAATAAAAGAACACTTTACTAAAAGGAAATCTTGTAGGTTTTACTTTACCTAGGTATACCTGTGTTAAAATCTTGAAGAATAAGCAAACATTTAGCACATAGAGAGGGAGTGCATTAGCAACAAGTGTTTGAATATCCTCTGGGCAAAAACCACCGAATAATGATCCTAAAAGTTACATTAGAGCTTTGTACGTACTCATTGCAGTTATAGTCTTGCTTCCATTTATATTAATCTCGTACAAGGGTTCTGCCCGTGGGTTCGCACACGTAGATTTTTGTTTTTCACCCCGTTTTCATCCCTTCGACGAATTATCAAGCATCTTAATATACTGTAGTAGGAATACACCATGCCATTCAACATACATTTAGATACTTATTAAAAAATATATTTTGGACCCAGGAGTCGATACAAATACAATAATAGTCAATAAATTAAATTATTACATTAAACTCCGTTCATTATAAATTATTTATTTATTTAAAAAGAGACAGCTGAGTTAAATCATACATGTGACATTTATTACATTATTTATACTATACCTAACAGGGCTCATCACATGACAGAATCGTTGAAAATCCCCTAACACTTTGGCATTAACCGAATTTAAGCTAAATACATTTTAATTACAAAACAGTTTAATAAAGGCACAATCAGTTTTAATACCTAAATTGGAATTTGTTGTGCGCATCTAAGGTAAATTTGCAGTGTGGTGATTAAATATCGGTCGTGTCAAGTGTGTTCAAGATAACTTGTATTAAAAAAGTTTTAATACCGATAAACCGTACATAGATACCACGAGATTACGACATTCATTAATAAATCCGCTAACCGAATGGATGTCCTCTGAAAGAAAGAAAAAACTATATTATTCAAAATGGAAAAGTCAGAAAAAAACGAACATAAAATGTTTGGAGAAACAGAAACACACCCGCTTCAGAAAGAAAAAGAGGTGGAACTACAGCAAATGCCTTTCATAGAGAAAATCAAATTCTTGAAATCGAATATAACGGTTGAGCCCGTGTTGGCTTTATTTCTAATGCCCAGTATACTAGCAATGTTAGCAATGCAGAATCTGAACATAGACAAAGCCTGTCTGGTAAATTTAAAATTTGGGGAAGACATATGCACAGCGTTGCGGTTAAGAAAAAGAGATAACTACACACATGAAGAAGACGAGATTCAGAAACTAATAGCATCTGTGCAAGCTTGGAAAAGCGTTATCCATACAATAATTCCAGCGGCAATTCTTCTCTTCATAGGGGCATGGAGTGACAAAACTGGCGCGCGAAAAATTTGTATGTTGCTCCCAATCCTAGGGGAATTCTTGACGTGTGTGCTGAACATGATTAATACGTACTTCTTCTATGAAGTCTCGGTGGAGTGGACAGTGTTCATGGAAGTTATTTTCCCATCGCTAACCGGTGGATGGTACACCATGTCTCTTGGAGCCTTTAGTTACTTAGGAGATATAACGACGAAGGAAACTAGAACTTTTCGTATGGGTATTTTAAGTCTCTGTATGACTGTTGGGTATCCCATAGGAACGGGACTCAGTGGAGTTTTATTAAGATATCTAGGTTATTATGGAGTGTTTAGTATATCAGCGGTGCTTCAGTTAACTAATTTCTGTTACGTCTTGTTTTGTTTAGAGGATCACACGTGGCTTCAGAAAAAGGAAATGGTTTGTACTCTTCTTAAGGATCATTATTTTGTTTCTATAAATAGATAACTAGGGAACACAAAATTAAATGTACCTAAGCTTAACTTTTGTCAAGCAAGTATCTATTATTTCAGAAAACTGAAAAACCTGATTGATTTGCGCTTATTTAAACCTATAGTTTAATGTCGTGGGATTTTTCTAATTTTGGCATATCATTAAAAATTCTAATATTAAACCCTGAAAAAAATATTTTCAATAAAATCCCACCTTAAATATGGGAGGACGATTTGTAGAAGTGTCAGCCTATCTATAAAGCACTAAGACACTTTAATACCTTACTTAATTAACTACATTTAAATATCAAACAGTCCTATGATTAGTCCAGTAACATGTACAATGACTGATAAGTCTTGTTAATCCTATTATGCATCTTATCTTTATACAATAACTATAATAAGCGGTATTTTTTTTTGTAGTCAAGGAAAAAGGGTTGCACCGGATTTTTCGTACAATTTTTTGACACGAAGTGCCTTAAAGAAACCTTGGAGATCGTGTTCCGCAAAGGACCCCATAATAGAAGATTAAGGATATGTCTCATTTTGACAATGGCCTGCTTAATTTTTGGAACTGTGTGGGGTAAGCATTATTGTTTATAAAAAATATAACCTTGCATCTTGGGTGTGTAGAACGAGCGAATTCGTAGATGTCTATATCAGTACTGGGGGGCTAGACAAGTGCCCAACGTTCAACGTTAACGTTAAACGTTAGCACCAAAATGTATGGGATTTGACATTTGTGACGTACGTGACAGTCGTTCGCGGATGTCAAATCCCATACATTTTGGTCCTAACGTTTAACGTTAACGTTGAACGTTGGGCACTTGTCTAGGGCCCCTGATTATCCTAATCTGTAGCTAAGTAAGTAGTGCTCCTTAAGTAATTTATTTCTCTTAGACAACTATGCATTTATTTCTAGTCTTATGGTTTTTTCACAGGGGAATTAAACGTAATGTATATATTTACGCGCTACCAATTCAACTGGGATGAGGTGAAGTTTAGCATCTATTCCACATACAACATCGTTACCCATTCGCTTGGTAAGTAGGTTTTTAGTAGTTCATGTTTTTTTAAGGTACATCTTCTCAGTAGGTACATCTTCTCTATTTTTCTACGTAGGTATTATATACATGTACCAGTTGATATCTTAACCATAATTTTCTAAAGAATATTTATAGAATATAGAGTATACTTTCGCGGTTAGTACACATTGGAATAAAACAACTGTTAATGGAATTCAACGCGCTTGTAACCTATAGGCTTTTTTTATTTTTTATTTCTAGTTAGGGACGACCGTGTTGCGAAGGTCGGGTGATAAGTCCACTAGTACGGGACCATTTCATGGCTTAGAATCCAAGATATCAAACATGCGTGTTGTTACTTCACATTACCACTAGTGCCACAAAGCATATCACCGTCCACCTTATGTCATTATACCCAAGACGTTTTTAGATAGAGAGAATTTTAGATATTATCTACCTCTTCAGGAAATACAAATTCTGTTTTTTTTCAGGAACGCTATTCTCAATCAGCATATTGAGCCGGAGACTGGGTGCAGATGATGCAATGTTGGGAGTTATCTCCACAAGCAGCAAGATTTGCGGGGCACTCGTCATGGCATTTGCTAAAACCAACTTTCAAGCTTATATGTGTAAGACATTACATACTTATATATATTTAGTTATTCACTTTTCCTTATCATGATTTATATAACAACTCAGAAATGTCTAGGAAGTCTTTGCCAATAGACATGAAATCATCATCAAAGTTATGAGCAAATTTTAGTTGACGTATCGAAGTGGCGTTGTATCCACTTCTAGATCATTAGACTTTTATAGGATAGAACCTTTGCAAGCAATATAATCAAATTATCAATTCTCTTTTGGCTGTACAAGAAATACTAAAGGATATTAGTAGCAGTAGTGTTCAACAAAGGTTCTATTATAATTCGCAGAATATTTATTGTGTTTTTGCTATTAATATTTCTGACCACAACATTGCAAAATAATTGATTTTGTCACTAATTGGAATTGTATTGCAGCCCCCCTGGTGGAGATCCTCAATGGTACAACATCAATCGCACTAAGATCTATTGCATCTAAACTCGTTTGCGATAACGAATTAGGTATGTCTATTACGGCACTATATGCTTAACTAGGGTTGCCATCCGTCCGGGTTTCCCGGATTTGTCCTAGCTTACAGGGCGTCCACTGAGCGTCCGGGTTTGAAAATGTAATTTTACTAGCCTTTTTTATTGTCTCAAAAACTATCGACCCTTGATTATTATGACATGTCCGGGTTCTGGGTTCCAAAATCCGGAGATTTCACGCGGTTTGTCCGGGTCGCCAAATCTAGAGATGGCAACCCTATGCTTAACGCACGTTTCATTATACACACATGCCTGGGCAGCGCCAGCAGATGAGAACATCTGTCAATTATGCACAACTTAAGTACGACAGACGACAGGACACATGCTCTTACTCTCAATTTAATATAGAGCATACTTACCGTGTACGCGATAGCTCGCATTGTCATAGTCTTGCAATAATGAGAGATGCTTTCTCACACAAAAATAACGTATCTTGGTAGACTCTCTACCAAGCTTACTCGTACATTTTAGACTAAGAGTAAGGTTATGTTACGTCCCGTTCACACGCACCCTGTTAAATAAGGACAGATGCTCTTACACACGGTTTAAAATAGTGCACGCTAGCCGTACTAATAAACATGAAACCCTATCACCAACACGAAATTCTACGGTATCAATACCTATATATATATATTTTTAAGTAAATAAGCAGATACGATTTACTTTAAAGTGGATAAATTATAGAAGATTCAGAGTTCGAAAAGTTACTTTAAACTTTAAAATTACTGTCAATTAAATTACACAAGAAATGCCGAACCTGCAACTTATAATTACCTAACTTATGACCTTATTTGTTTACTATTGCTGTAATCTGAAAAAGGAAAATGAAAGGATCATTGAAAGTTTTATCTACCTACTCATACTCAAATAGTTATAAACCCGCATTGTTTCACTACTAGTTGTAAATTGCTGTAATTGTGTAAATAGTTATCTAACTGGCAATGTTGACATCGAATAGACTACAATGTCATGAACACTCATGTCAGTGTTTGTGTTGTATTCGTAATATCATGAGGATGTACTTGCCTAGGTCTGTGGGGGAAAGTGGGGGAGTGTCATGAGGTACTTCCCCCATGTCATGCAATCTATATAAATATATAGGTAGTGTTAGTGCATCTAGTAGGTAGGTATTTTTGTTCTGGGTAGCTAATATACTGGCATGGTCTGTACAGACCTACATCTCAGCATTTTGACAACTATATTCTTATTTCCGAAAAGGCATCACTAAATATAAGCTGATGAGTTTCTTGCGGCGTTTCTCGCAGTGCCATTACTTTTTAGAAGCATTTTATTTACATGTAAAAACCCTTGGGTCCTATTTGCTTAATAAAGATTTTCATTTTATATTAGGTACTATTTTTCAATAGGTAGGTAGTATGTAATAAACTAATAATAGCACAGACTATATCAAATTTATAGTACCTACTTATCTAACTTGGACAATATATACAGTGGTTTATGTAAGAAAACATAGGTACTTAAATTGAACAACGCTTCTAGCGGCGTAAAAAATAAAATATTCACTCCTCGTACAAAAGGTCGTAAATTAATTGTATTGTACTTAATGTCACCAAACTCATCCGCACCGAGGTACTAAAAGTAACCTGTAGGTTTTGATACCCTTGCGAGTGTGAAAATTACCTTAGATACGTTGTTAGTTTGTCTACACCTCCCCCTCAACAAAATCCTAGCTACGCCCTTTAAACTCATACTGCCTCTGTTTCCAGGTAAAGTGTTCTCACTGTTCGGTGTGGCAGAGACATTAATGCCAGTGTTATTCGCACCGATGTACTCGCGATTGTACGTGGCTACTCTTCACGTCTTGCCTGGAGCATTCATGCTGCTCAGCGCAGCCGTCACACTACCCTCACTCTGCATATTTGGGTAACAAACTCTTACTGATCCCAGTAGTTCTATATAAGCTGTACAAAGTCATTATAAGGGTAATCGCTCTTAAAAATGCTTTAATGCTTATATAGAACTTGTATGCTGTTTAAGTCATTATTTAGATTTTACATGCATTGACGTCGGAATTTGGCGGATTTCTCCCAAATGTTTGAATGCTCTCCCGACTCCCGAATAATAACATTTTATAATAAGTTTATTCTATTTAAATTCTGAATTTTTGACAAGCGAAACTTATTTTCAAAAACAAAATATTTTTCCTCCGTTATTAGGGTTATTCGATTTGGCAACCCTATGTAGATATGCTAGAGTCTATGGCTATGGCACTGAGACTTTTTATAATCTGTTAACCGAGGCATAGTTTAAAACCTATTAACCACTTAAAGATTTTATTAATTTAATTTCAGCACTAAGTGCAGTTTTTTAACTAATATTATTTATTTCAGATGGTTTTACATTCAACATAAAAAAGACAGACGATTAGACATGTTGGATACAACGCCGATTCCAACATCATGAAATCAATTACTGATACCAAATTGAGCGTGAAATTGTAGATACAGCAAATATAGTACCTATTTCTTATAATGCATAATTTTGTTTTCTATTTAACAATGCATAATTGTATTTATATTTACCATTGTCAAAAATCTAAAATCAATTTTGTAAATGGCAATCTACATTGGACCGCTGAAATAAAGATATGCCACTGACCGGTACATAATTATGCAAATACCTACCATTTGTTTAATTCCCTTGCCAGTGTCGAAAATTAGATATTTACGCTTACTAGTTTATCTACGCCTGCCCCCCCCCCCCTCAACAAAATCTAGCTACGCCCTTGGCTGAAAAAAAATGTAAGCTAGTGGTAACATACCTTTTTATTTACCTAAATAGGCCCATAATGACACATATTATGAGATCGTATTAAGGTATGTACGGGTTTTCTGACCAGAAATCAAACCCGTAACATCCGATTTCGTAATCTTTGGTAGGTACCACTAGGCCGACAGACTGTCCTAATAAATTAGACCGTAAAACCGTTATAAAAAAAACGGTATTTTTATTAAAAACGATGTAAGTACGTTTATTAATAAAAATCAAGAATTTCATTTGGTTGCCATAAAATACCTACAACTCGATTCCATCAAATAAATATATTTTTTAAAACATTCGCGTTTGACATTTGTATATTGCAATTCGGTTTAAAAACACCACGCGCCATATTAAAAAAAATGTATTGATACGAAAGTATTTTTTACTAAAATATTGAACAAAAATGGCGAAACATCGTAGTTAATTCACTCTACGTTTTCGTTGTAAGTATTAAAATACTTATGCGAATATTTATTTTACATGCAAACTTTTTATTTAAAAAATCTTATGCACATAGTTTTTTTAACAAATAGGTATTTAACGACAGAAACTACAATTTCACAATAGGTACTTACCTAGGTTCTAAATTTTTTATGTTCAAATTCGAATGAAAAATCCTATCTGTAGTGTTTAAATTGTGTCCTTCATAAATAAAAAAAAAGTACCTACTTACTTATACAGTAGATATATGCAAAGGTACTGCGTATATACTTACTTACTACTATTATTTTATTTGAATTCTTCCGATAATATTCTTTATCTTTTATACTTAAATAGGTGAAGCGAAAAAGAGCGTAATAAGTACCTACCTAAGGTTACGTACATACATACCTACATTCCATCTTTCTCGTCGAAGGTGTGAACTTTTTAAAGCAACATTTTCTCTACACTTATATACCTAGGTGGCGACACTAACTAACACACAGGCCAAGTTCCCGCCAAACTTGGCGTCAACTCGAACATAATGCGATTAAACTTGTAACCCACGACAATGGCTGCAACTTTTACTACGCCGTACCAATGGCCGTACTTTGTTTTCATCGTGTTTCCAAGGTAAAAATACTGTAAGTAGGTATTTAAAAAGAAAAAGAAAATGTAACAATGTTTTTGGATGTTTACAAGTATAAAATCCTTGCCTTGCATTGGTAACAAATTTTATAAAAAAACATTGCGTTTTGTTTTGTCACTTTATTGTTGAATATTAAATACTTTTGAAGTATGAACACACGTACATTATAAACATCGATAATGTATTGTTTATTAAAAATATAAAATAATTTGTAGGAAGGTACTTACTACCTAGATACAAATTCTTAAAAAACCTATAGGTACATACTTATAGGAATTGTCAGCAAAACGTTGTCGCACGAGCGAGACAATATTGAAAACTGGTGTACAAGTCCAGCTACATCTTTGCTGTTCGAAATTTTACAATATTTCGACGTTCCAACTTCCCGGTCTAAGTTTGATGAGTTCGACACACGACCCGATACAAAACGCTGTCAACTTTCACAACGGCTACAGCCGTCTTCTTTTGAATAAAACTCTGTAAGAATTTACTTTGTCGTCGCTTTGTCAGTGACAGTCAGTATAGTTCTTTGATAGAGTATTTTTTAGCCAATTTAATTGATTTTTAGGGTTCCGTATCTCCAAGAAATAAGAACTTATGTTACTATTGAGTTGTATGATTGAGTTGTGGTACTTTCACACAATTAAATTTATGACCCAAGCTCGTAGGTATGTAAAATAAAAGAATTTTAATATCGAGATCAAAGGGGATTAGTTTTATTGTAAATACAATGTTCTGTCAAATTTACCTATTTACTTAGTTCTGTGTACAGACCTACGTGTGCCTAAGTAAGTACCTACTCAATTGCTCAATTTTTATTCTGAGATACGGAATCCTCAAATTACAATAAATATTTATGCCTAAAGATTATAGGAAAACTAATCAAAAATTGCAATGTACGGAACACCCAAGTCGAACTCGCACTCATTGATCTTAATAATACGTTATCTAAATATTATTTCAGCTTGAAACACAATGGAATAACAAATTAACTTTTTTAATATTAGGTACCTACTTTACACAAATTAGATTAACTACATATTATTATTCTATTACCTGCTAGTAATAGTTGATGATGTCAAAATAGTAGGTAGTTGATGTCAAACACAAATTAATTAGCTTGACTTATGCTCACCTCTGTGTACATACAATATTATAATTATGCAACGGTACTATTCGGGGTGTTCCGAAAAAATCTCGTTATTAATTGGTTACATGTTTAATTTAAGATTTTTATAATTTAGCCGTAGGTACATGTACCAAATAAATCTTAAAATTAAATAGTTACTTTATAAGTTACCTACCTAATAAATCTAATAACCCAAATATTATTATTACTAATAAATATCTGATACGGGATAGTTTTATCAAACCTAAGTTCGAATCGGAAAAGAAAACAATTTCTGTAAAATAAAAAAAAAATACGATGAAACCACATCTGGTTTCCGGTTCCCGAAATCGAAGAGTCGCAAGGTTTATTATCTACAACAATTAATAACTAAGCAAAAACAAAACGAAACTCTTATATTTATTCTGTGCAAAGACGACAGGTAAGGTGACGTTTCTTGCCAAGTTGTCAAAAAAATGTCGGCCAACAAGGAAAGTAACCTTGTTCAGGCCTATATCGAATTAAATAAGTTCTGCCAAAGTAGTGACTATGATAGAGCGCTAAAAGCTTCGGGAAAGAGTAAGTACTTTCATTTATGTTATGTTATTCCTCTCCCACGCCTCTCGACTGTCCAGAATATTATTGACTTCACTGCCATAAATTCGTCAATTAATTGAAGAATTCTTATTTTAAAGTAATTAGTGACGTAGACTATATAGTTACAAATGAAATACCATAAACCATGCAAATGTATAGTACATATTTCTATTTAAGTACACAAAATTAACTTTCCAATGAAAACTTAAAAATGACATTCAAGCCTTCAATATGCACTAAAAAGTGTGTCAACCTGTCAAAACCAATTTTAAACGTAACAATTCCCTATTAGTCTTACAGATCGCACCTAATGAACAAAAAGCATTTCACTGTAAAGTGGTTTGCTTCATCCAATTGCACAACTTCAAGGAGGCTCTAGCGGTATTGACTAACCCTAAAAATGCTGCGCTGGCCGCTGACCTGCATTTTGAGAAGGCATATGCCCAATACAGACTCAACTGTCCCAAGGAAGCACTTAAAACTGTTGATAATGCTCCTGAGATGACACTACAACTGAAAGAACTAAGGTAAGATTAGAGTAAAAGATGTGTAATCTCACTTTCTGAGTACACAGTATTGTATGCAACCTGTGAAACACAGAGTCATAATATAGGGTAATATTTGATGATATGCTTGGGCTCATAGTAATAAATAATATTATTACTAAGATTATATATTTTCTTATTATACAATATGTTCATATTTTTCTCAGGGCTCAAATTCTTTACCGTTTGGAGCAGTACCAAGACTGCTACAACCTTTACCGAGACATTGTTAAGAACAGCACTGATGACTATGAAGATGAGAGGAAGGCCAACATGGCTGCTGTAGTAGCCAATCTAGGAGCTTTAAATCCCGTAAGTACTATTTAGAAAATGAATACTAAGTTAACAGTACACAGCCAGTATTTTAATTTACTTTGATGTTACAGTCATCAGACCTCCCCCAATTTGAAGAGAACACCTATGAGTTATCATACAATGCTGGCAGCACGCTAGCAATGCGGGGCAAGTTTAATGAAGCCCTGCCTGCTTTGAAAAGGGCTGAGCAATCCTGCTCTGAGAGTGTTATTGAGGATGGAGGCACTGAGGAGGAGGCCAAGGAAGAGGCTGCTATTATCAGGTCAGACCCCAGCTTCACCTGAATAGATTTGAAAGCAACAAGCACATTTTTATTTTTAATTTACAATATTTAGTAAATTTATTTATTTATTCTTTATTGCACAAAAAAAAAACTAATTAATGTACAAAAGGCGAACTTAATGCCATATGGCATTCTCTACCAGTCAACCTTAGAGATGAACAGAGAGCATGTGTAGGCGCAAATAAATAATACACTTAATATGATAAATACAATATAAAATAGGAAGATATAACACTACATAAATAAATACATAAATTTATATACTTAATAATATAAATATAGATACACAAAACTACATAAATAACCACAATGACAGATGATGAAAACTAATGTGCAAGAAAGTGCTTATGTAAATCATGTGACTAATCTATTTTATTGAATTATTAACATGTGCTTGCTTATGGTACAAACTAGATTTCAATTTACCAATAATATATGCTTAGGTTTACTAGTCTAGTGAGTTTCAAGTCTGCGTTAGTTTGTGTGATGTAATTTTCTAAAATATAAAAATCTCATGTCATATTTGGTTACACTTCTCCAAAATGACTCAACAAATTTTCAACAAATTTTGTCTATTGCATATTTACTAGGTATGTAAATGTGTAGTAAATTATACATACCTACTACAAAGTGATTAGGGTTGGGAAGTTATATTTATAGCACTAGTTTTTTGACAATCCTCTAATTCTAGAATTATGATATGATATTTAATGTTTAAACTACTTAAGTGTAAGTATATTATTATTCAAAGTCCTGTTATGAATTGTTATTATTATTCTTCAGAGTGCAGCAAGCTTACTGCCTACAACAAATGGGAAGGGAAAAAGAGGCAGCATCCATCTACCAGAATGTCCTTAAGGACAAACCAAGTGACCAAGCCCTGGTCGCCATCGCTAGCAATAACCTTGTGGTTATCAATAGGTAAGTTATTGTCCACTTCATGAGCCATTGAAGATAAAAAAGGTCACCTCTAAATTTTCTGTAAAAATGAAGTTATAAATGTTCTATTTTTTGTCTTTGTGGTTATTTAGAATGAAACAATTATAACTGATATTTTATTTGCTGACGATATTGAAAATTTACAGTTCCCATATTCGTAGCTCAACTGAGCTGACGATAGTCTAGTCTAATGTTAAGTAATTAATGATAGTTTAGATTACATGGATTTTAGATGCTATAGTTTTTAATGCAGTCTTCAAAATTTCTCGTGACAACTGTAAGTTTATTACACATTATATTAAAACATACTAATTAATATATTGTTATGTTTTTAAATAACTTAAAAGTTGTATTTATTTTCGTCAGGGACACGAATGTGTTTGATTCCCGGAAGCGTATGAAGGCTGCCTCCGCTGATGGACTCGAACACAAGCTAAATTCACGTCAGAGGGCCTCCATCACCTACAACCAGGCCGTGTTAGCTATTTACTCCAATCAGGTCAGTCCGAACTTTGTACCATATAACTAACATAATGTACATTATAAAATAGCTGCAAACTAGGTTTAGATCCGATTAGTTTTTTGCTTGTATAATAGTTTCTGCCATCTGGTTACGATGAGCACTTGACACAACATCATTAAAAAAATGTAAAATATAGGTATCCTATATGTTATTCTGATGTATGAGATACTAGTCCGCCCCGGCTTCGCACGGATCCCTTTTTTTTATAGACTAAGTCACTCGGGAATAGTGTAGCTTTCCAACAGTGAAAGATTTTTTAAATCGGTCCAGCCGTTCTGGAGCCTATTCAATTCAAACAAACAAACAAACCTCTTTATGATATTAGTATAGATCATCATCATCAGAGTTTCAATATGCATTCAGTAGTTTTTGCGTGAAGGAGTAACATACACACTCACAAACTTTTGATTTTATAATATTAGTGTTATTTTTGTAGCCCGATTTCTGCAAGCAATGCTGTGTGAAGTTGACCAAGGAGTTCAATCAGGAGCGCCGCGCTGCCCTGGTGGAGGCGTGCTCTCTGGTGAAGGATGGCAAGAAGACGCAAGCCGTCAACCTGCTGCTGGCTCAGGGAGATACGCTGACATTAGCCGCTGCACAAGTTCTATTGGCTCATGTTAGTTTTATTTTGATATATCTACTAAATTGTATGGGAAAATTTAATTTGGCCTTGGCTTTAAAAAAGATTACTTTTAATTAGAATAATAAATAGTTGCTAAAAATAGAAAAGAAAATAATGTTTCAAATAAGAAGAATCTATTATTTACTAAAGCTAAGCAACTAGGTAATAATAAAAGCTTGGGTTGGCCTGTTTTTGTCGCTGCTTTAAGAGCTACCCTTAAAGTATTGATGAAACACAGTTAACTTTTTATTAATGATTGACTTTCTGTCTATTACCAGAGAAAAATGATTTTTTTAAATATTTGACATGGGTGTTACTTATTAAGAGCAAATGTCGCTAGTAGTGAAACCTAACTGCAATGTTCCACCAATAAGAGACAAGCTACTTGCCTGTGATTGGTGGAATATGACCTACACCTCACATAAGACTAGCGACATCTAGCGGATTTTTAATAACCTTCATTCTTTACAATATGTCAACAGGGTGACAGGAAGGCAGCTGTCAAGTTGTTGGAGGAGAGCGAGTATAAGTACCGTCCGGCTGTCATCGGAGTGCTGGTGACTTTACTGTGCGCTGACAATGAACTGGAGAAAGCCTCTCGACTCTTCAAGGAAGTCTACGATCATTATAAGAATGATGCGGTAAGTAATGCTTGTGTTTTATTCAGTTTGAATTGACTTTCAGTTGAAACCAGCTGGCATGGCTCGAGTTGAATTGTCACTAGTTGACAATGTTGAAACTAAAGTAAATAAAAAAGGTGATGGTATTTATTATTGGAAATGAAACTTATTGTAAAATGTCGATATCCATCCATGAAAGTTTTATGGAAAAATATTGCGTCGTTCTTGATCTTCAATTCGGAGTTCCATGGCTGAATATAAATATTCTTTTATAGCGTTTCGCGTCCCTCCGTACTCTATGGCAAGCCGCTGCCGAGATTCACCTCCGCGCCGGGGACACACTCGCGTCCGCTGCCGCTCATGAGGCCATAACTAAGGCCGCGCCAGAGGACAAGCGGAGCTTGGCGCGGTTAGTCAAAACCCTGGCCAGTGCGGACCCGAAGAGAGCAAGGGAACTGGCCAAGAATCTACCGAAAGCCGATTATAAAGAGGTGAGAATATTTCTCATCAATTAAGCATACTGCTCCCTACCTGTCTCGAGTCCCTCACTTAGATTATTAATAAATATTGGACACGTATTTTTTATCAATCAAACTGAAAATGACAAGGTTAAGTGCTTCTACAGTTTGGGAGTGTAAGCTCGTGACGTCACGTTATGGTACAATTTATATCATAACAATATAAGTAGCTAAAAAAATTCAAAAAAATCGAAGTTATTTTATGAAAGATATAGAAATAATAGTATTTTTATATAGGTTTCAAATTATTTTCTTTCTCTATGTAGGGCAAGATTGACATTGAAGCACTGGAGTCTTCTAAATGGATGATGGGAGCCAAGGTTGTCAAGAAAACAGTACAGAGCAAACAGGAACAATCGCCTGGGTAAGATATTATAGCCATCACGCGAGTATCAACCTATTTATAACAATATTATAAGAAACAATAGAAAATCAACCGTATATTGATGATATTAAGGTTCATTTGATATTTAAAAGACGCACATTCGAAGATATTATTGTTATTTTTTCTATTTTCAGAACGCCCGGTTCTGAGTTGGGTCAGAAGAAGAAACAGAAACGCAAGCGCAAGACTAAACTGCCTCCCAACGCGGATCTCTCCAAACCTCCGGATCCAGAGAGGTAATGTCAAATTACATACTTCGAACAGTGGTTCTTAAGCTTTTTAGGTCCGTTACGCTTATGACCTAACTAGAGTAACTGATTGTTAGCCCGCGATATACAAGTTACAAGTCAAAAAATACTGCTTGCTATAAGAGAAAGTCGGACGTATTTTCTATTTAGAGTTTTTTTTGTAATGTGCGAAATGGTATATAGCTAGTATAAAATATCTATAAAACTTTAGATAAGTATAAAAATTAACTTCCTTTTTATTTAATCAAAATAACATTGCAGGTGGTTGCCAAAATACGAGCGTACGGCGTATAGAAAGCGCCGCGGTGTGCGCCGTGACGTCATCAAGGGAAGCCAGGGCATGTCAACTACTGCCACAGATCAATAGTAAGTGATACTTAAAGATCTATTACACAAGTCGATTTAAAGGGATCTAATATAGAAAACGATGCGATTTTAAACCTTAAAGACGCCTAAGTCTTATTGCACGATCTTTATTATTATTAGTATTGAGTTACCTAAAGGTTTAGTGGGCGTTTTCAAGCCGTAGTAAAGTTAGTCATTTAATTTACAGTTACAAGTTAATTTTTGTACCTATAGTATAATTTTCGTATATTATCAACATACAATATTTTTTCTTCAGTGACATGAGTAAGCAAACCCCAACGGCCACGACCGCCGCCGCCGCAAAGAGTCCTCGCGTTGAGAAGCAACAGGAGAGCGCGTGGCAACGCAAACAACAGCAAAAGAAAAAGGGCAAGGGAAAAAAATGGTAGAGGTTATGGCTATATGAAATATACCCAATAAACATTTATATATCTAATCGTAGTTTCATTTTCTTTACCTGAATGACAAACAAAATGACATCAAGGCCCATTTCACAAATTCTTGAGAAGATTTTGGAACTTATCTGCTTTTTAAAATATATTTTTTATACCTTTATGATTACGTCGAAAAATATAATCACCAACTCGGTTACTTCAAGAATAGGCAAAGACCTTGAACTATTGCTAGTATGCTATTTTTAATAATTTATGATCTCTCTAAATATACTCCACATAAAACCGTAAAGGTTATGGCAATACACTTTGAAAAAACTCGGTAGTTCGGTAAGTCCTCTATATTGTACTCTTAACTCTATGCACTCATATCTGCTAATGGTTGGGGGTCGTTAAACACACCCTAATATTAATTTTGTGTACTCTTCCAGTCTGAATAATGATTGATTTACGATTTTTTCATTTAAAGAAAAGGTTAATAAAACTATAATTCATGACTCAAGAAAATATAATTAAAACCTTACAATTAGGAACAACATATTACACATTATCTCTTAGCATTCCTTCGCTTAGATTTGCCAGGTCTCTGATTCTTCTTCTTATTGTTCGGCTTAAAGGACTTACTCTTGTAATCAAATGGTTTTTTCTTGGCGGAACTATTAAAGCCATCCATTTGATTTGAAGAGTCTCTTGTGTTTAACTTTGACCCTTTCTTTTTACCACCAAAACCAAATTTCTTGTCTTTCAAAGCGCGCTTTTTGGAAATTTTGTTCTGTTGTCCCTTGCCTTTATTATTTTTGCCTTTGTTGTCATCTAAAAAGTCTAAATCAGCTGATTTTCCTTTCCTAACTCGTTTGAGTTGTTCTAACATCTCTTTCTTTTCCGCAGCTTGTTTCAATCTGGCATCAATCTGAAATAAGTAATTGCAATACTTAATTTAACTGAAGACACCTAAATAACTTACTATAACAATGGTCAACAAGTGGTTAAATATTTAACTTAATATATTATCATTCTGCCATCTATTGTACAAAGCAACATTTAGTATAGCACAAAAGCTAAAGTAATATTGAATATTGATGAATATTGATTTGATTTTTCTTTGGCAAAAATAGATTAAAATTACATTATACTAGCAACCCCATCAAAGGGGTGCCATAAAGTATAAACCTTTCTTTTTATACTATGTAGTGATGAACATATAAATTTATTTGTTTAAAATATTTTTATTTCCATTCCTACCTGCACTTTCTTGGAAATCTTTTTCTGTTCCCTGAGCTGGCGGACCTTCTCCGTGCGAGCCTGTGCCGCCTGCTTGGAAAGAAGATTCTTTCGTACTTTCTGCATATGCTCATCTGTCTTTGCCATTTCCGCAAAATAGTCTTCTGGTCTATATAAAACAAAAAAAATGATTTTAAAATACTATACTATCATTTATATTTTTACAAAGCAAATGTGTGAACGCTATATAATTATATTGGTGCTGTAAAATTTATAATTATATATGGCATCAATAAATTTGTTTTAAACAAGTACTTATTAAAAGTACTTAAAATGACAATTATCTCATTTTAATTATTATATGAAAATATATCAATACTGTGATCCTTGTCAAAATATAATATAAAAGGGTAAATACTGATAAAGATCATATTACCTTCTTGTAGGTATCCCAAGTTCCTTGAGTTTTTTCAAACCTTCAACCACGGCTGCTTGAGCCTGTCTATGTATTAAATTTTCCCGTTTAAATTCATTAAGGACTGGGTCCTGTGCTGGGTCGTAAATTCTGGAACCTTTGCTGTTTTCCTTTATGTTCCTGAAATAATAAAGAAATGAAATAGATGCACAGAGGGTAGAACTTAATGTAACACTCTGCTTGTGAGCCATATAATTACATCAAGTTTGCAAATAAATGTAAAACAAGAATATAGTGCATGTAAATGAGAAACAAAATTTAACCTTTGGTTATTTTGCGTAAAGAACAGCATAGTTCTGAAAACACATCAATACTGAAAAATAAATAATGCATTTAACATACTTTCTTCTCTGTGCGGTCTCCTGGATCTGCATGGCAACATCAGGAGCCATTGGAGCGACGGAAGTGATCAAATCCAAGGCCTCGACCCACGGTAATTTAAGCTGGAATTCTTTTAATTTCGTCTTCAAATCTGCTACATTGTTTATGTATGTCTTTTCAACTTTTTCAACAACCTCATTAAGACCAGGTTTCAGTAAACCTTTCGCAAAAGCTTCTTGCAACTACAAGAAAATAGCACGATTTAATTTACATATACAAGACAATTAACAAGAATAAATTGAGTAACAGATCTTACCTCTTCATCTGAATCTATTTCTGATTCACTATTATTTAATACAAAGTCGGTCATGTTGAGAAAATATTATACTTAACATACATACGCCGCCTCAGCATTCAGTACAAACTAAACATAACCTCACTGCAACGTGTGCTTGACAATGACAGCTTATAATTAATACAGGTCTAGGGTTGCCAAATAGAAAAAGCAATAGACAAAATGATACTACGCGGGGGAGCACAATGAGGCAAAATAGTGGACAGGACAAGACCGCTTCTATCTAAAAAATCTGAACGCATTTTCCAAATTAAAGCAGTACTGTTAAAAAAGTAGTCAGCGCTAAACAGTTACATTAGTGATTAGTGTAGTGCTTAGCGTTGTAGATTAGTACAATAATATACATAGCTCAAATAGGGTATACTCAACTTAGCTTGGAAGCTACCTTGCAAGCAGCTTCATATATTACGTACTGCGCGTCTGTTCAGCGCATCTCATCTACATTTTTTCAATTGACACAATTTAGAAAATAGGTACCTATTTAAAAAAATATAGGGCCATTTGTCACTATGATATCGACAAGGGATAAGTATTAATTAAATATTTCGTTATTTATATTATTATTTAGTGTTTCAAAAAACAATTAAAATTGTTAAATCCGAAACTGATATCAATATAGTAAACAGACAACAGTCATTTTTCATGTCGTCGTCACTCGCCACTGTACTTGTTACTGTGCATTATCCTTATTGAATGTTGTCAAGTCATAAAATAATTATATTACGCATCTCTGTATAAAATCAGTATAATATGAATTAACAAGATATGCTCATAAGGTATGTTTGATGAAGTCAGAATGTAGATCCTGACTGAGACTGTACCTAAATTGTCCTTAAATTCCAAACAAATCTGATAGGTTTTTTACTATTTCAAATAGCTTGACCATAAACAAAAAAAGCTCTAAGAAGAAATAAATTTTATTCATTAATAATATTAAAAATTTAAATGTAAATAGAGGGTCTCGTTATATTCAGACTGTGAATTATTATTATTATTATTTATTAACATGTCCGTATTTGCGCATCATAGACAAAGAAGAAAGGTACAATGGACTATATATTTTGAACGCACCTTTAAAAATATTAAAAAAAAACATTAGTCTATGATTGTCTATGTTCAGAACCTGTTCCCATAAATGAGAGCCATAGACTACAGCTTATAGATTTGTTCCAGAATAATTGTCTACTAAAGCAATACTTTTTAACAATTATTGTGTAAAATAATACATTTTTACTAATTTTATCTTACAATAAAACTGAAATTATTTATTTTAGTTTTGATTTTATTTACATATAAATATTACACGCACAAAAAAAAATGAAACATAAATAGGTCCAATTTGACCGGAAGTGCTAAGAACTTCGACATGTTTCGTGAGACCCCGTTGTTTTGCATCAAGAAAATGCAATGGCCGCCATCTTCGACTCTCGTGAATGTTTTGGTCGTAATTTCGGACTTTGAGGCCAATTTCATATGTGCTATGCAGTTATTTGATGGAAATTGTTTCGCTACATCATAGGTGTTATAGATACGTTAATACACAGGTCAGTACCAGTTTTCTTTAGTATTTTCTATTTAAGTGTTTACATCTGGATTTCTTAGTCTCATTCCAATGCGATACCCTTACAAACTTGTTTAATTTTGTGTTTTTGTTGTAATTAATGATATTGTGAAGTGTGTTTTGGTCTGTTGTGTCAATATTAATTATACAAAGTTGATATAAATATACAAACCTCATTTGCGTATGTACTTATATTTCTGGGGTCTTTGTTTCTATGCAGGTTTAGGACCTATGTTAATAATTTATTTTCACCCGATCATTAAATATAATGAATTATTTCACTTATATTTAGCGATCTTAGGTTAGTGTTTACTTCCTTTGATGTTTATCAGTGAGACATTTCAGTTTTCGTGCCACAATAATGGCGGCAGTGGATTAACCTATCTACTTGTTTTAACCTTATAATCTTTCGCTCTGGCGTTTTCTATGCTTAATTTTGTGTTTATACTATATATTTTCTCGTAGGAGATGAAATAAACCAAGTTTCTACAATTTCTGGGACTCTGACCTCGACTGTCACATTATCCTATTTGTAGAGTAAAAATATTTGAGCGAGAATATTACGATGTACAAAGCATGTTGTCGTGAAAATTGTGAAGATTTGTGGGTAAATCGTCAATTTTCGATTGCAGTCACATGAAATAAAGTTGGAGGCCGAAGTGGTCTCCAAGGCGTCATCTGGGGCTTGACCCAAGATGATAATATTTACAGCATGTCAACTTCTTCAGACCATGAATCTGCTGCCCGGCAAGTAAGTTCCACCGCATCCACACGCCCCACACACTACTAGACCTACTTAGTTATTGTTGTATTACTTGCTTATGTGCAGACAATCTGGTCCTAAAATCTTATTGGTATATCCCTAGTGTTTTTACTGTTCATCAACTGCAGTCTATCGTGAATTATAAATTGAAATCTTTCACAACAACCCACAATTTTATTAATGATGATACTTATGATACTTATTACATAAGATGGATGTAGGTATTTATTATGTAGAGTTGCACATAATCTTCACTGCAATATTGATAAAAGAAAACGTTCTTGACTACTACATTGTTTTGTATTAATAAAGAGTTTAAAAGCACGGTGTATTTTTAATAACCTCTCTTAATAGATAAGTAATTTTAATTGTGTTATTTCATGGTAAGTGTAGATAAGTTCTTTTTTTTTCTATCGTGTAATTTAATAGAAACACTGTATATTTCGTCTAGCAATTTCTTTCTTATTTTAACAATAATCTGTCATGTATTTGTCTTAATGTTTCTTTTTTTGTATTTGTACTCTGGAACAGTTTTAATGTAAGCAGAAATATTCAAAAATATCAAATGGCTGTTTAATTTTTCATTTATATTGTTATAGGATTACGGGTCGGCCGCCTCCAGTGAAAATGTGTATGAACATGTTTTGGAACATAAATTAGCAAATAATATGAATGTTCCGAGTATTAGAACTCCTGTGTTAAGGGCAGTGCCCCTTTCTCCCACTGATGGTGATCCAGAACCAGATTCTACTAATCCTGAAAGCATTATTCAGTCTGCCCACAGTAAAATAGATAAAGAAGTTGAGTATCATATTACTGAGAAGAGGTGTGATGGCGAGATGTCAGTAGATGCCCTTTCTGGACTTGTCAGAATAGAAGAGAGCATTGATAATGTTGGACGCATTACTTACCCTATCATTCAAGAAGCAGATGATTCAGGAGATGCAAATTTTGTAGAAAATGCAACAGCTACTCTTATACAGGCACCAATGAACACTGCAATTGTTCAAAATGTCACCAAGTTGCCACAGAACTTTACAATTAATGTTGATGCAACTGTAAGCAATATCACAGCTATTAAGTCGCAAGATGTGAGCAATCAAACTCTATGGTTGCCTACTATCCTCGCCACTAGCGCTGCAACTTTAGACAGCAAAAATGACGAAGACCGGACGCAATCTGGTGTTTCGCAGATTATTATAACCAGTGAAAATTATGTCAATGACACTAATCAAACAGGACGGAGGGCTAATTTAGTTACAGAGACAAGTTACATAAGTCGACCAAAATCATCTAAAGTTCAGATACTAAGCAACATATCTATTCCTAAGAATACCAGTTATTCCCAGCAATACATTGCACAAGGCAAAGAAATCGCACAGCCAGTTTACAGTACACAAAATCATGTTTATAAATTGAGCACTAGTACTATGTCTCAGAAACACTTAAATAATTCTGTGCTCTGTGCTAAGCCACCAAAAAGTCAGTCGTTGATCGGCTGCTCTACCCTGTCGACGAATGTTATAAACAGCCCAATAAAAAATGTGTCTTATGGTCACACATTTACTAAAAGTACTAACATGAAATCCTTGAATAAGGTAAACAATGGCGCTAATCTAAATGCATCGGTCGCAGCATCCTCCGGCAACACGCAGTGCCATATACTGTCGCGAGTCGTATCCGGACCCAACAAAATGTCCGTCCACTCGGGCCGAAAGTCCGTAAATACGCTCAAAGGATCTAAAAACTCGGGTCACCTCGCAGGTCAAAAGAATCAGTCTAGAGCTATAAAAATAATACAGCAAACTGGCACAACCCATAAATCCGAGGCTAAATCGTGGCCAGTCGCCGGCGTGGCTACCTACAAGGGTCAGCAACCGATCTACGGAGTAGTGGATTCCAATACGTCTAAGATCATTCAGAAAGTCGGCAGCCCTACGCACAAGAGTGTGACTGGGAAGCCGCCCGGTAAAGGTGAACGCTTGGTCCTGCAGTCGCCGTGCGGGCCTGTGCTCGTCTCAGCGGCGCCGGTATCAACCGCCGCGCCTAGGACGCCACACTATGCGCAAGCTGCGGCCCCACCTGCCTCGCTGCGATACGTACCTGCTTATTCCAGTGACGCACAGCTATCTGCCAACCAACAGCTTACCGCGCAGATCCTACAGTCGCTATCGCAACCGAAACTCATGCTACAACCTAGCCCCGCGCCGGTTGCCGCGGCTATACCTATGGAGGAACCTTTGGAAAGCAAACCCGTTAACCAAAAGAGAATCGTATTGTAAGTATTTCGTAACATAGTATATAGATTTCTTAGTGGGTGATGTTACTTTCGACACTACATTGTTTGTTTTTGTTTCAGTGGTGACAAATCCACCTTGCTGACGGCAGACGATATAATCGGCATGGAGGAGCGACCGAACTTGTCCGAAGAGTTGCGACGGTACTCCTTTCACGACTTAGCCCTCGTTATGTTGGATCACACATATGCGCAGCCGGCGCAGAAGCAGCCGACCCCGCCGACGCCGCCTGTCGCGCCGCCGATGCCACTGCCTCCCGCGCCCCTAGCTTCACCTCCGCCTGCGGTGACACCCCTCAGTCCCTTGAAGAGGAGCTCACCGGTTATAGTTTCCACTGCATCTTACGAAATGCCTCCGACCGCATCGCCCAGTATTGTAGGGCCCGCGATGCCCGCTGCGTCCATTCAGATGGCAACGTTATCGTACAAACCGCCTCCACCGGCCGACGACGACACGGCATCAGTGGTCTCATCGGTCGAAGGTGAACGGCGACCGCCGGCGCCCGGAGGTAGCGATACCGAAACGGCTCCCGAGGGTGAGGAGGAAGGTAAGACTCGCTGCGTGTGCGAATTCACTCACGACGACGGATACATGATCTGTTGCGACCGCTGCGGCGAGTGGCAGCACGTGGACTGCATGGGAATCGACCGCCAGAATATACCAGACGCGTACATGTGCGAGTTGTGCCAACCTCGCGCCGTCGACCGTCGCCATGCGCGTTCTATTCAGCTACGAAAGCGGGAGGAGCTTAGCGCACTCGCCGGGTCCGACTCAGACTCCGAACCTGTCCCCGGCGGAGCGACGCGACGCACTGGGGCACCTCCGCCGAGACGTCGTCTTCTCACGGTCACCACTTATACCAACACTAGCGGATCCTGCGTCACTACGTACAACTCCCACGCGCCTCTGCTCCCGCCTCTCCCCCAACCAACACTGACGATACCTAAACGCGGGCCGAAACGACCAAAGAAAACGGAGGTTGTCCGCAAGGGAACTAAGAGGAAACTGACGGAAAAGAGAGTGAAACGCAAGAAGGAAATAATGTTAAATAGAAGCAAGTATGGATCAAGTCTCTCGAATCAATCTCACTGGAACGATTCGTATGAGCTCGCGATGACTAACCATTATAGCCCAGAACTTAGGGCCAAGATTATGAAGTATAGCAGCAAACTCGGAAACACGCCTAACATGTCTTCAGCTATTACTGCTCACCTGTGTACTACGGTGCCGCATGCGGGTGGTAAAATATTGATAGCGATGAAAGATTTGAAAGAGAACACTCCGGTAATAGAACTGAGAGGTAAATACATGCTGTCCAATCAACATAGACCTCAATTACAGAACTCTGCAAGAGCTGGTAGTCAGAAGCCAGGTCCATTTGTGTTTTTCTATAGATTACCTAAAGATAACACTCAAATCTGTATCGACACCAGGACTTACGGCAACGAAGCGAGATTCGTTAGGAGATCTTGCAAACCGAATGCTGAACTTCAGCATTGCATCATCAAGGGCACCCTGCATGTTTATTTGTATACAATTGGGACAATTCAGTCGAATACTGAAATAACTGTTGGTCACGACTCTAATGGTTGCAAACAGCCTTGCGCTTGCGGAAATCCCAAGCACTGTAAAGTAAATGGCTTAAATACCTTGGTGACCAGGAAAAGTGTTGACTATCCCCCGCGTGAAAAGAGAAGTAGGAACCGTTGCTCAAGTTCTTCTTCGCCGCTATCACCACCACTGGCTCCTATGCTAACGTCGCCGATAAAAGAATATTCTACTCCGATCACCCCAATCAAAACGGAAAAGAGGTCTCCTGTTAAATACGATTTCCCACCAATGTCACCAGTTAAACCTTCCATCATGGCTCTTAACTTTGATACGCCGATGAAAACGGAAGCAGCGGAGGAAGTTAAAACTGAAATAGACTTAATTGCAAAAGAAGAGATGAAACCGGAAGTAGATTTCATGAAAGTTGAAGAACCTATGGTAGAAGAAAAACCTGAGCCTGATCAACCGAAGTTAGACATTCCTGAACCCGAGCCGCAACCGGAACCTTTGAAATTGGAACCGGAACCTGTGGAAGAGGAAACTAAAATGCAGAAACCTGAGGTGGAATCAAAACCAGACAAGGAGCCGGTTTTCTCTGATGAAGAGAAACCTGAAATTCCAAAAGAAGAACCTATTGAACTAGAAACTCCAAAAGCGGAAGCCCTGAAAGAAGAAATCCCAAAACAGGAATCCGTAAAAATAGAATCGCCTAAAAAAGAGGTCAAAGTGGAGGAGAAAGAAAGGAAACCGAAGTATGACGATGAAAGGCCAGCGACTCGTGAATATGTTGCGAAGTCTGCTTGTCACGACCGCTCGTCTCGCTCAAGTCGCAATACCGTCACATGTACCAATCAAGACTCCATGGATGACAAAACTGATGATTCCCAAGACAAACTACCAACGAAAGGGAAAGACAACAAAAGGAAAATGGTAAGGCTTTTTTTAATTATATAATGAATTTAATTATTTTCTTGTACATTAGCTGATCTTATTATAACGTTTTTAGACTCGCGAGGAACGAAAAATGGAGGCAATAATGAAGGCGTTCGAACGTATGGAAAAAGCTGAGCAAAGGAAACAAGAAGTTAAGGAGCGACAAAAGAGGAGGGAATCCGATCCTCATCCCAACGCGCCTGACAACGACGACGACGAATTCCACTGCAGCTCTAAGAAAAGGAAGAAGTAAGTTTTAACTAAATAAATATATGGATAACTAATTACAAAAATAGTATTATGATTGATAATAATGCTATATTTATTTTCAGGCGTAAAGGTCGAGCTCGTACTACATCTCAATCTAACCGTCGACGACTCAATTCTGCTGACAGTGACATGGTGACGTCAGGGGACGAGGGTCCCCACTGCACGCCGCCGAGGGCTTCTACCCGACGTGACAGTGCTCCCCACAATAGTGAAACAGACAGAAACGACGGGATGAATGAGGTAATTATACATAACCTATTTATATTATACACAAAACTATCTCAAGACAATGTTCTAATTCAACCTCTTGTTACAGGATCTCGGTCTAAGTTCCGCGTGTTTGTTAGTTGAAGCCGCCGTAGGATCAGTCGAATCCGCCTTTAAATTGCCTAAGACTAAGAAAACTATGGCCACCGAATGGATCGGGCGGTCGCCTGAACGCACACCGTCTCCTTATAGATCGCCTTACAGACCGCCTTTGATATCCGCGACATCCTTAGAGAGTTTAGTACGGGTCGCGTCGACTATGATTGGAGACTTGAGTGGTGGACAAGATTTAGAGCATGAGGATAGCCGCCATGGATCGCCTCCAAGGACGCCTAACCGAGACCGCAGCAGACCTCCGAAGAAAGCAAGAAGAATCACGAGGAGTACACCACCAACGGAAGTAGTTGAAACCACTCCTACTATCGTACCCCAACATAGTGCCAAGAAACGGTGGCTGAGACAAGCCATCAGTGAGGAAAGTGACTCTCCAAATGCAGGTGTGTACGAATATTGATATATTCGTCCAGGTTCAAGGTCATTGTTTTATTGATTAGGTAAACTTGACCTTGAATCTGGGCTATGATTTTAAATTACTGCCCTTGAAATTTTATCTATTATTTAAATATAGATGCTTTTGTTGCAGAATCTCCGCCTAACGAAATTGTGACCCCATTAAAGAAGAGGAGGTTGGCAAGAGAATCTTTATCTTGCGAACAAAACACCATTGTGCCTGTAAGTGTTGGTTGTTAGTTTTCATATATTTTTTTAAGTTTTTATATAGAAATGACTTACTATTTTTATTTGACACAGTGCCATGACGAAACTTCTCCCAATATGACGTCAGAAGACTCGCCAGTAAAAGACGACAGCAATATTATTCGACAGTACAATGTCAGAGGGATCATGGACAGCATCTACGGAAGGGATCGGACGCGCTCTGATAGCGGGCAGGGTTCCGACGACCAATCTCACTTGGACAATGACGTATTAAACATAAGAAACGCGCACGACAGTGAACACATCAGAAGGATAATCGGAGTCCCCACTCCTGAAGAGGAGCTCCCACCTACGATCACCAAACCGGAAGACTTCACCACAAACAATAACAATGTGGATTTAGAAGAGAGTAACTATAACAAAGTTGTGCCAATGGAGATAGACACAACAATCACGCAGCAGCCAAAAATTGAAACCAACGAGAACAGTAACTGTGATATGAAAGGAATTGATATTCTCAACGACAAACAGAACAGCTCGCGGTCCGCGGACACGAGCGGCAACTCCTCGCCGCAGCGCGACGAAATGGACGATATACAGAAGAAGATACACTCTTTCCATACCGAAAACATACTCTTTCTCAAGAGCAGAAATAAGAAACCGCCTAAAGAAAAACGGAAGAAGGTCAATTTGAACTTCGACCTTAACATGGTGGATGACCAGATCAGTATTCAATTGAGGACTGAAAACGAAAATTCTAAGTCGCCAGAAATAAATGGTGACATCCATGAGGACATCAGCAATTCGGCGTTACCCGCACCGGAGAATATACCGCTGCCGGAAGATCCTGGCCCAATTCCTCCATTGGAAACTATTCCTTTGCCAGAGGAGCCTATGAGACCAATTAAGAAACAATTCACTGGAAATATGCGTAACTCGAAATCCGTAGTGATCAACGGAGTGGTTCACGACAGTTCGTACGCCATGGGGGATCTTCTCGCGCCAGAAAATATTCCTCTGCCCGAAGATCAGGGTCCTCTGCCGGTGATTCCTCCCCTCGAAACGATACCTCTACCGGAGGAGCCGAGAAAGCCCCTCAAAGCTCGAGGGAAGCAGCATCTTAAAGAGAAGACTGAGGAGAAAGAATCCGCGGTCGACACAGATTCAAAATCGTCCGAAGTCAACGGCGATATACATGATGACTTGAGTAATTCAGGAAACGATTACGGCAAAATGCACGTCGATTCGATACCCCTGCCGGAGGACATACCTTCATTGGAGGCTATACCTTTACCCGAAGAGCCGAGACCGGTGCGAACCGCCACCCCACCATCCGCGAAGAAACCAGAAGAGAAACCTTCAGTGAAAGTCTCTCCGTCGGTCAACGAGAGTCCGCTCCCGTTCTCTTCGCGGTTCAGTTCGACGGGCCTCTTCTCCGGGATATTCAGCAATTTCTCTCAACCATTCAACGTAGACACTAACGATTCCGTACCGTCAATAATAAAGAGTGCAATAGATAGGACTACAAGTTTAGATAATAGTATATTCGACAAGGATAGTATTACGGGTGTGGACGATTTAAAGAGCGTGCAGGAGATCCTGACGCGTGTGAGCAATATGGACTCGAATAATAGTGTGTTGCTGTCGGGCGTGCTGCAGGGCTCCGGCGCGGCCGCGGCCGACCACCGGCCGCAAGCCAAGCCCTACGCGCGCGCTAACGACCCCCGCCTCAACCCGCCGCCTGTCGAGAAACCGAAACCTGTCAGAAGGAAGGTGAGTCCCTAGTATAGTAAGTATTTTTGTTCAAACTTTTTTAACAGATAAGCCTAGAAATGTATTATCTGTTAGAAAGTTTCAAATAGCTTAATTGAAACTTACCTGGACATTTATAAATCGACCCAACTAATAAAATCTATTATGATGAACTGCTTCTAGAAAAGGAATTTAATGCCCTTTTTGCTTGGCAGATATACCAGGGCTTAGATTTATTTAATCTATCAATTTGTAATTTTTTTTCTTATTAATTTGATTTATCTATTTTCCATTTGATGGGTATCTTTCTACAAATTATGCAAGATATTTGATTGTCATTTAAATACTGAACTAAATTATTTATCTTCAGAATTCAGATCAAGGTCGCAGATTAGATAAGAGGACAAAATA
The DNA here is from genome assembly GCA_038024825.1 of Polylopha cassiicola. Taxonomy (NCBI): domain Eukaryota; kingdom Metazoa; phylum Arthropoda; class Insecta; order Lepidoptera; family Tortricidae; genus Polylopha; species Polylopha cassiicola. Next base: position 4,264,720 of record CP149052.1, on the reverse strand, counting down.
TCAACAAATAAAGCTTTGTTGTAGTGAACTGGCTTATACATGTTCGAAGACCATCTTTAATTCGTCATCAAAATTATATTTAAAAATAGTAACCAGAATTGAGTTCAAATTTTGACTCGAGTTACTGTGAACAGTAAGTAACTGGAATTAAACATATTTAAAAACATCTTCCTAATAGTATATCTATAGGTGGAAATCTTTAAACATGTTTAAGTTCATTTGACCATTGATCTAAATCTGATTGTAACTTGTATGTTTTTATATCAAGAATATCTTACTATAAAACAGTTCAATAATATTCATTCAGTACTGGATATAATAAAAATATTTCATCTTATCACTGAATTAGGCCAAGTACTAAGCATATTTCAGGTTGTGATCGTGTATGACGTAGTAGACCCTAACTACATGTAATCGGATAATAAACATCAAAGAATTGGTAGACCAATTTTTTTTTAGGGAATGGTCTCTTGAAGTTATGTGTACATTACACATAACCATCTTGTTCCGCCACCCTTCAGAGTATTAACCTATTATAATCCCCCAGCTCTCTATAACGGAGTATCGCAAGCGGCACAAAGGCTCGACGACCGCCGAGGAGGCGACAGCGGAGCCCGGCGCCGGCCCCGAGTGGTCCTCGGAGTCCTCGGCCTCCGGCGCCGGCTCGCTGTCCCCGCAGCGGCTGGACGCCGCCGCAGCAGCTGCCGTGGATGACTTGGAGCAGAGGCTACATAAAGAACTCACTGCTACGCATTTACCTAAAGGTTAGTAAAACTAGGTCATTGAAAAAGTTTAATTATTCATACCAATTAAGTCTAATTTCAAACTAACACATTAAGACATCTAAGACTAATAAATATATGGTTACGTTCATCACCGGAAGTCAGTTACGGACTTGATTCAAAATATTTAAAAAAATATTTTTGTAATGAATCGGTGGTATATTTATTTATATACCTAAATTAACAGGATTAAAGCCAGATGAAGTAAACGAGAGATGATTTTGCTTGAAATAGCCAATGCCAGTAATAAAATACTCAGATATTTATTTATTTTTATTACCTAGAGAACCGTGACATAGTGAGACCCACGTAAACCTTGTAAAACATTGTAGAAACAAAGTAATCAGCATACATTGTTCTATTAACCTTTTCACCGCCCCAGTCGGCAGTTACCGACTACAAAAAGCAGTACCACTAGCGCCTCGTCGGCCCTTACCGACTGAAAGTTAGAGGCGAAAATTATAAGTAAATTAAAAGTTTAGTATACAAATTATGAACTTTTATTATTGGTTAAAGCCTAAATTACCGTAAACCTAATACATAAACGTGATACAATATAACATCATTGAATAAATAAACATTTTTGCGCACCATGATAAAATGCAGCAAATACGGCCCGTACTGAAGCCCTAGTCGGCGATAGCCGCGGCGTAGTGCTGTCACCAACTGTGTTTTGTTTGTTGCAATACACGTTACGAAAATTTTAATATAGGTGAATTTATAAATGTGTAGTTCTATAATTATAAGTTCACTAAATTATTTACTTGAATGCGATTAATTAATCAAAATAGGAATAGTAAAATATATTTTACAGCATATTTTGAACACTTATTTAAATTAGTCCCGCGGCTATACACGACTAGTCATGTCTGAGATCGGCTCGTTCAAGTAAATAACAAACGAAAAAATTGTATATTAATCTAATTTTTTATCCTGTATACCTCTGTCAATTATTATAATGAAGTAGTTCGACGAGCAACCGAGACAAGTGTTCTCGTTTAGGTAATTATGTATATTAAATATTTACAAACCTATCGTTACTTTATCTAAAGCACAATAGAAAACGACTACATCCAGGTAAAGAAATGACCCTTTTATTAATGTTTTTTTCTACCTGAAACACTCATTAGCAATAACAATAGGCTTAATTTTTGTGAGGAATTCTTAGTAAATATGTAAAGCACATCGCACGTGCAGGCGGTATTTCAAACGAATTCCTGGGAAATGCCGACTATATGCTATTTGTACTTCCTAAATAATTATCGGAATTTATTTAAAAACTTTGTTTGTAAGAAATCTAGGTACCTAGGTACTGCATTTTATTATTGGTTTGTTGCTAAAGAATGTGTAGGATTTTTTCTTTGGACTCCCTGCTAAAATGTCGATAAATGCAGTTAACACATACCTACAACAGTTTCACATCTCTAGAATCAAAGCAATTTGCAGTACCTAAAAGCCCGGGTCGGCCGGTGCCGACAACGCGTGACGTCATCGCGTGAGTAGTGTGGTGACTTTCGTCACTAAACTGTACTGTAAATAATGCAATAATTTTGATATTTTCATTATTTAATGTTGTTTTATAAGGTTAATAACCAATGAACATGTAGTAACAACATTATTATATTATTCTTTTGACATTTCTTCGACTTTTTGGATATAATTATCGAGGAATTATTTAAATATCGATACACCATTTCCAAGTCACTATGGTTTCTCGATCTCGAATGCTTGTTTTTGTTCTGGCGTCACAGGCTCAGCGTTTTGTATTGTTGCGTGGCGGCGAAAAGGTTAAAAGACTGCATGGATGAAGACTAAAGTGGATATGACAATAAACATAAATTAACCAACCGGAGCATTCACGCTTCGCTACTAATTCTATGAATTAGATAAACGTACTCGATTCGCTCACTGCGCTCGAGACCCGGCTAAAAGTCTCAAGCAATTTTGAGTTTTATGTACAAGCCATTAGGCCCATGTAAATGTGTGAAGATACTTGTCACGTTCTGTAAGTCGACGATTGATGCGCCGTATTGAACGGGTTTCCTGCTTATGCATTTTCGTAGGGTAATAAATACTGACGCGGCGAAAAGTGACTTCCGTCAATGAAGGTATTTACTAAATGAATCGAAATTTATTACGGCATTGTTTTTCTTTATTCATGATATTATTGTCAACGTGAGCATTTTGTTTTAATTAATAGTCGTTTGAGTTCGTTTCACGTTTTTTATTTGGATATTGTTACGGTTTGGGATAAAGTTTACGTCATTCTACTATTTATTGGGTTTGATTTTTCCGTTCTTGATTTTATGATAAAGAAGCAAATTTAATACCTTATTTTGTTTCTTAAATAAATACCATATTATGTTTCAAGAAGAAGATTCAATTTCACAATTTATGTACGAAGCTAGAATAGCACTTCGATACGGCCCTACCTACACTCTCTCGCAAAGGAAATGGACAGTAAACAGTGCAGTGATTACTGCAGTGGCGATTGTGAAACCGGTTGTGCAACTGGCCCCGGTTTATCGCCTGTTTTGTTTCAACGACAAACCGATAACGTCTGAAATTTAGCACGAAAACAGATTTTTGAATGAACGTTTCTATTTAGTCAAGTTTGTTTTCGGATAAGGGAAACACTTGGAACTTAAGTAAAATAACCTTTAAATTCTTTAGTTGATGTCCTAAAAAGCTTACATAAGTAGTTATAGTGTTGTATACCTATTGATAATCAAACCGATTTAACCAGTCGTCGAAGCCGGATAGGTTTTGCAAGTACCAATCGATAATCACGTTTTAACAAAGTAAAATCATTGCAAAAATCAAAAGCGTTTGTTTGTACGCCACTGCGCAGTTGAATACAAACATGCCGCGGTCGACCTTGAATACTCAATTTAAATACGCTACGTTGTAGTGTTCGAGCTTAATCGTATACGTAATAAGGATTTCCTATTGGAGTATAATATTATTGGGATTATGTTCAGATTTTAAGTCCGTTTTTAGCTTTAATGCATAAATTAAAAAAATATAAATCTTTATTATTATTTTTTATTACTATTTAAAAAAATACTTTAAAAAATCAAATTAAAGTAAAGTAGAATTTTTCGAACACTTACAACTTAAGTACGGCTAGACCGTTTTTTATAAAAAAAAGCATTTTCCGATACAAATAGTTAGGTAATGGGCTTCATACCTGACATACATTTAATAGTCATACGTCTATACGTTAACGGTCAGGACGTCTGCCAGGACCGCTTGTATGTATATATGTATATAAAATATATATGTACCTAGATCAATTGTAATTTCGTCTCAATTTGTAAAGAATCTTTAGTCCGTAAATAATCAAACATCTTTATTACCTATACAATGAATATTTGACGTAATATTGTAATGTGTAGTGTCCACATTTTCAAACATTTCTTCACACAGACTCTTTGTTCAGATCCAACTGTGAACACACGAAGTGCCTACATTGCCAACCTAAAGGTCGTCGACATGACGTGTGCATGAATATTATATTGTGAAACCGGCCGTCGATCGCCCGACACTGCAATTTACATGTCCACTGGCTATCAATCGAGTTGCGAATCGTTTAAAACAAACCTTTTAACTATATAGGCTTTTCACCGCGACTTCTCGCTAGCAGATTTTCTACTTCGGAAAGCTTACTGTACTGGCACCACCCTTTTATTATTTCTTTCAATGATTCCTGATAAAAACTACCAAACTTCATCAAAATAGGACCACCGGTTAAAGTGTAGAGGTTTTAATGTTATTATTTAATTAGCCGGTATCGATCTTGACTATTAAATAATGTTTATTGGTGAGTAATAAATGTAATAAGTACCTATAATTAAAATGGACTCAGTGACGCACAGATACCGGCATGATGATATCAATTTATGTACTTTCATCATGTCTTAGTTTACGTCATTATCATTTAATTTTGTATCTTTAAGATCTATTTTATAAGTACGAAAGTCTGAACTGAACTGAATGGCTTTTGATGAAACTTTACAATAACATATAAGTTACATTTTATAAAGATATTGTATAAAATAATCATCGTGCGCAAACGAAGTCGCGGGCAGAAGCTAGTGCATAAATAATTGTAAATAAATGCTACCTAATAGACTTGCAAATAGCTTTGACCGTCGTAGTTGTAAGAGTCGTATTTCCGGTTAGTTTCGCCGGTGTTCTGTAAAACTTACATGTAATACACCTGACTCAAGTTCTTAAAGTTGCAGTTAATTTAGGAGATTTGCTGGTCATTCATAATCAGCTGACCTGATTACAGGTCAATAAACTAGCCCTGCAGCGTATGTATAATTGTCCGATATGATTTGTAGGTGTGTTCGACGCGCAACCCACGGCGTCGGAGCGGCAACGTGAGAACCTGAGCTCGAGACTCCGCCGGGAGTTCGGGCTCGCGCTACCCGACGACGAGGAGGCGCGATCGCCCAGCGAACCCACCGGTATGACATATAATTATATTATTTGTCATTACATAGTATAAAATAAAGTCGCTTACCGCTGTCTGTGCCACGGATGTTAAATCTTTAATAGATACAGTGATTCAAGATTAAGTTTTATAGCACCCGTGCGAAGCCGGGGCGAGTATTATTTTAGGCTATCAACTCATGTTGCTGGATATAGAAAGATTTTGGATGGTGATGAACATGATTATTCAGATTTTGCATGGAGAGAGATATAAAAATTGTTGAAAAATTTAATAAAAGTAAAGTATCTTGGGTCATCACCTAAGGAGTATGAAATTGAGAGCCAATTTGATATGAAAACTTTTATTCCATTACCATCTATACTGAAAAAGTTAGGACTTATCTCTTAGGGGTTGAAATCTCTATTAAATGGATGGTTAGTTATAAATATAAAAGAAGAAAATTCCTAGGCTTACTGAGTTCTGGTAGGTTGACTTGATTTAGATTGTTACTAATTAGTCTTGTGTTGTTGCAGTAGAGGGCGCGGCGAAGCGGTGCGACAGATAGGCCGCGGCGCCGGACTCAAGACAAGACATTATTTTTGTTAATCTCACGGCGGCGCCGGCCGTCGTCGCAGCTGTAATGTAACATAATTAATTAAGTAATATTAACTAAATTTTATATAGATCGCGTCACAGCGCCCGAGCGCAAAATTGTATATTTCCGTTTCAAACTAATGTGTTTATTTTTCACGGTTTTTCTGCAAGTACAAATTGTTTTTATTTCCCATTGTAAATATTGTACATAGGAGATGAATTAAGATAGGAAGGGAACCTATTAGGTACATATGTATAATGGTATATTTTTTTTATGTATGTATAATGTTTATGTATGTCGATATATTTATTTATGTACTCGCGTCTAGGATCGATGCTAGGATTTTGTACGCATAATGTTTAAGTAAATTATAGTTGTTTTTATTATTTGTTTTACTTTTTTAGCGTGTATAGTCCCTGGGCCCTGCCCTAGGAGCCTAGGTCTCGATAGTTTTAGTCGTTCAGGTGTACGTAGAAATGATACCGGTCGCATTAGCCATTATTAGAGGTTAAATCTGTGTTATTATTTAAGTGAGCGCACGTTGTTAATGCAGAGGTTTATCTTGTCATCATCACAAGGTGTTCGAGGCAGCTGGTTATGTTCGGAGCCCTATCCGTGGCGGCCCTTCTGCTGCTCGACTGTCACATGAGACTTGTCGCGATTTGACAGATCTTAAAAACTATTGAAAGGTTAACGGTGACAGAAACTTGTCGCGTTGTAATTCTTGTGTGCCAGTTGTGCTGAATAAATGGAACGCCGATTCTAATAGTATATTTTAATTCATTGTAGTATATCGATATTGGTACGTCGCTATTGACTCTGTAATCGATCCACCGATTGTTGAATCCGCTCAGCGTTTTCGTTAAATTTACTCAATCGTTTATTAACGACATGATTTTTATTGTCTATATTCAGATATTTCTGGAAATAATTGATGCAGTGAACATTTTAACGAAGTCCTTTAAGACAGTTTTATTTCAAATAAAACGAAATTCTGTTTATTGTTTATGATCTGTTCTGCGGTGACAACGAATTCGATTTTGTGAGACACGAACCCAGTGACTAGTATATCATCAGCACTTGCAAAATATTCTGATTGTTATATTTTTTTGTATTATAGGCATATTCTCATTTTTTTTCATCTCATAATTACATCAGTATATACTCGTAAAAACTTGAATAACATCTGCAGAATTCTGTTTATTAATTAATATTGATACTGATTTTGTGGTCAATTTTAATCGTTTAAACTACAAAGCATTTGATATCTTTCTAATTTTTATAGTATTCGGTAATTAAGAATTGTAATTGTGGCCTAAAGTAACAGTAAGGTAGTCGAAGCATCGAGTGATGAGGTTGCAATTAATGTAAGTGCCCCGCCGCCAAGGTACTAGCACGTCCACTAAAATAATAAGTTAATGTTTTCATAGATTCCGTTAAGAATAATTGTACCAATTTTTTATAGGTCAAATTCCTGGCTGGTCACACTAAAACATCGGTGATTTTAGATTTCTTGATATTCATCGGCAATGTACAATCATGAAACTTGACAAATACTGTGATTTATCTAGAGGAAAAAGTATATTAATTATTAATTTGACAATTTAGAAAAATCATAAACTAGATTATAATGTCAGTTTTGACAGTACGACATCGTCAGTAGTGCCGCCTTTATTTACGAATAGGACTCTGTCGTTAGGATGATTGACATAGCGTCTGTAATCAGTGATGCATGGCTAGTATATATTGGACAGTTTTGTTAGCCCAGTGTCTCATCATTGAATTTTTCTTCCGACTACTCTGGCTGTAGATGCAACCGAGTTTCTTCAGGACTGTATACAGTCAGCGTCAAATATATACACAAGTCTCTATTGCCAAGAGCGTTGGAGCGTTTTCCGATATAAATACCCGATATCTTGGCTGCTACAACATATTTGATGCTGACTATACGAGTAAGAACCGTTTCACACTTGTTCCACTTGTATGAGCTCAGAAAAAAGCCAATTATCTCAATAAAATGGCAGGTAAAGGATAGCTCAGTTTAGAATTCGGTCTCGCAGTGGTCGAATATTTTTGTATGCATTAAATAATTATATATATAAACAAAATCTACACTACTCGTTGAGATTGGCTGCAAAATGTGTCTTATTTTTAGATAATGTAGTCTAGTGACAGTTCGCTTAATCTAGTTTAAGACGATCCATTTCGATGTGGATTCTTGTGTTCATTCTTATATTTAATTTATTCACTTGGTGACATTAGAAAGCTAATTGTGTCTTACTATTTACACGATAGTTTGAGTGAAGTGATTTTCGTATTATCATCGTATACAACCAAAATGCGCATTTATAATTATTTCACTTCATTAAGAAGGTGTATGTATTACGCATTTTTTTTTTCTTTCACTCAAACTAAAGCTTTGTAGTAAGCCATAGTTAGTCATCTAGTTTATTGCTACTTACTGGGTTTTTTTCTCGACCGGCACAAACCTTGAACATGAAGGTAGTCATGGAAATTCGTTTAAAAATGTTACCATGGCAACGCTCGTGTTTTTAGGTTTGTATCGTACGAGAAATGCGCCCGCGCAATCCGCGTCCTGTGCATAATATACGTCTAAGTCGATACGTTGCAATATATCGATATATCGCCTAAAGGTTTACACTAATTATATTACAATATTTTAGCAGCCCACTAACGATGAAATATCACTTAACCATGATTTTATTATCGTATGTTTTTGTTGTATAACAATACTTTACATCTAAATAAGCAAGTGATAAGTGAATGTCTAGATGAAATGAAATGGACGTGTAAATATTTTGATCTGGTTGTTTATTAGGATACAAATTACTGCTTATTGTCTGATTGTTGGGGGTTGTTGTGTCTTGAGGTGTGAGTTCACTTGTAAAGTGGTTTTATCAGTATTGCGGGTCGGCGGCTTTGTTTTAAATATAGTGGTCTCCGCCTAGCGTCGCTCTCATCACACAATAACCCAGCAACGTCCGTAGAATCTTAGAGACAATGTTTGTGATAATCACTTCACGTTAATAAATATCATCTGTAGGAGACGTCGGTGTACATAGTAGAGTATCGATTAAGTGAAAAGCTATATTTTGTTATTGTAAACAAAAAGTGCACCTGTATCGTTTGCCATATGTAACCCAGTACTCACCGCACCCCGTGTCCGCCCCGGTCTATTGTCTTAAGGTTGCGATTTAACAATGGAATATTTTGCAATATATTAATATAATTTTTTATTCACTAAGTGGATCATAAAATAGAGCTGTATATTATCCAGATGTTAAATATTATTATTTCTTTCTTAATGTTTGAACTAAGCATGTAAAATTTAAAATAATAATATAGAATAAAAGATGTTATGATAATTAATTACATAAAATCTTCGTTTGAATCTGGAGCCTTTCCTTTTTCCCTCATCACTAGTTACCTGGTAATTGGTACAGTCGAGATCATAAATATACACATACCACAGTTTCAAAAATATGTATGTATAGTAGTAAAAATATCTTTATAGTCGCGGTAATAAGGTTTGTGTAAATAATTTGAAATAAAACAAACAAAAGCTAAAATATAAACATTTATTACTAAACATTTTGTATTTACAAAAATATCAACTATAATAAACGGGACTTAAAACTTAACATAGAACAATCTTTACAATTTATCGTAACATTCGTAACTGACCATTGTCGTTAAGTCTGTTTGTTCCACTTTGTTACCAAAGCCTATTTAAACTTACTTTACGAAAGTGTTCAGTTTACATCATAATTATGTCGTGGTATCACATCAGTCTTGAATGAAAACATGCTGCAATATATGGCATAGTAACCACAGAATAGCTTCATTCGAATATAAGTAACTAAATAAAAAATGGCCGGTCTGGAAAGTTTTATTATATAGTTCTTGGATGAAATACTATACTATTACTGTGTATCGGGTGACTGTTATGTACAATTACACTGTTTTAAAATTATTTCTACAAAATATATCTCCCAAAAAACTAATACTTTGGTGTAACTGGGTTTGATTTTCAATTATAAACAACGGCTACCAACTAAATAGCCGTGAAACTTATTAAAACAAGAAATTAAATACTTATTTAAAATATTCATAATTCAAATAATCAACTATACCAACATTTGAACAATTCTAAAGGTTACATTCATAAATATGTAAACGTAATGACTATATAAATTAAAAGTATAATTGATAAGTACAAAGTAAAAAACCGTGTTTAAAAATAGTTCTTTTTTTTTGTATTAATAATCAAAACAGTAGGTAGGTAGGTACAGTCAATGTCATAAACAGACCTTACCATTATGACATCATGAACATAGTTCATGTACCTACACATATTTTTTCATCTTCACGTGTATACATACCTATATTAAAAAAAAAACAATAATACATTATTTAAAAACAGTAAGAATTGAATTAAACAACTAACAGATTTTCCTTGCTCTTTCATTTGCTGGCATTAAAAGTAAAAAAAAAACTTCCCTTATTTTATTTGAATTTCAAATTACCGCAAAAATTACATATCAAATAATACATTTCAGTTATTTCATATTACTAACCAACCCAGTTTCATAAAAGTATTTGTTCATATAAATTCTCTTTGACTACGTCGTTGCTATCACAGCCGTTTATTTAACATCGCACCTACTTTTGCAAAAAACATGAATCAATTAAGTATGTATTCAACCATACACAAATGCATATAAGGTAGTTTTCACACCGCTATAAACTATTGTTTTTACTTTGTATGGCTATTTCTTGTTATAGGAATGTAACCTGACTGAAGACTAGCGCCATCTTGTGGATTTTTGATTTGCGATAACATCCAATAAGTAATTGTACATTACGCACCTAGGCCAGTATAATAAAAAATGAGGCTTTTTTATTTTACTGGCCGAGGTCAGTATACAATTTTTCTGTTCGACGGAGCCAGAAAGGGGCAATTTCAATTAGCGCAGCGGCCAGAAAGTTGGCGCTGGCCGAAGGACAGAAAATCTTATTGTATAATCAATACGGTTGCAGATAGTGAATAGGTATATACAAAACTTTCATGCATTTTGCAAAACAATTTAGATCTCCAGCCTTTTGGATGAGAACAAAATTGATATAAGTGTCTAAAATACAGTATTAAAATATTTAAAATTTCATGTTATAGGTACATATATTTCAGGTCATAATTATGAACTTATTATCTTAAACATTTTTATATTTACAAATATTAGACTGACCATACTTAAGATTTAGTTATGGAATAGAATACATAATTAACATTTTAACTTTTGGTACCTACAGTCAGCAAACAAACCACCCAGCAGTTAAGATTCTCAAATATATGGGTATATATTTGAACATCTTGGCTGCTAAGAATTATAATTATAATGATATTATAATGCTGATTGTATCTAGAATTTCCATTTTTCAAAGATAGATTCTTAATTCTGAGTTTCAGAAAGTTATTTCTGAAACCCAGATTTACTTAAGAATATTTTGTTAAAAAAAAATACATTTCCTTCCCATCATAGTCACTTAAATATACATTTATGATAAACCCGCTTATCCACTTACAGAAACAACGAAAAATAAAAAAAACAATATTGAAAAGAATAACAGGGTAAAATTGATTTTAAGAGGGTTCTTATCATTTGAAACCAATTTTATAATATTTTATCAATTTGTAACAGAAACGCAAATTACTACTTGGTTTTGTGCAAAGAATTCAATACAGATGGCGGTGTAGCCTAGTAAACAAAGCACTGAAGCATGAAATAGAAAAAATCAAGTTAATCAGTAACGCCCACGATGCGAGTAGTAACATAGTATTTAACATCCCACGATAAGGTACCGTGCAGAACGTAGATGTCGCAAATGCGAATCTCAAATGTGTACTACTTGACATTGACATTTATAACGAATAAACAATTAAACAGCGTCAGTCCCAACGTGCTACGAATATGGGAACTGTAAAGTTTTTCAAACATAGGCAATTAAAATACGCAAATTACATATTATATCTGTTACAATTGTTTCAGAAATTATTAGAATTAATTTTGTTATATTATTCTAGCAATCATTATTGATAGATCGGAACCCATTTTTTATTATATTTAAAAATAATATAGGTGCACTTAATTGAAGGGATTTTAATGAAAGGGATCATTTTGTTTGAATGACAGGCACAAATAGTTCCTTTACTGGCCACACTGTGTCTCTTTTGGCGATTAAGTGTTGCCATCTACCGCTCATGCACGTTCCCTATGTAAATTGGAGACCCACTGGAGTCTCGATTTATCTACGTCCGTCTTTGTATTTTTCATTCAAAAATTAAAAAAAAAATAAACAAAAATGACTTTCAAAATCCAATCCAAAGACAGTTTTAGAGTACCTAAGTATAAAAATATAAGGGACGTGAATAATTATAATGACCACGTTATCTTAATTCTTATTTACAATTTATATCTTCAGTCAAGTTTATAATTAATTTTAATAATAAAACAACACCCTATCCGACCGATTATAACTTAGCAACATAATTCGTTTCCTTTCAAGTATTAATAAAAGCCTGGTAACCTTAACTAATACTTGTGTCAGTCTTAAAAATGTAACCAGTGTAATTATTAAATAAGTTTGTAGCAATTTGTTAACAAAACTTTTCAATTTAATTACACGTTATTCCGTACATTCATTTAAGATTGACCTTTATATTAAACAACTACCAATTCAGTCCTTCGAAAAGTTATACCAACTCACTAATAGTCATTCACTGCAGTAAGTATTAATAGTTTAACTTCAACACCACTTAGTACATTTAATTCAATAGTTCTATCCATCATTTCACAAGTACCTTCATTTATCAATTACCAAAATGTCATTCTTAACCCTGTTCTCAAGTTCATCTTAAGCTAAAAATAACAAAATACACCTTTATAAGTAGTTCACATTCACAATATCTGTTCAAACTTTAAAAAAACCCGTCTGTAATTTATAATCTTGCAATTTTATAACTCAAGTTATTATCCCGCACGTCAACTTCTCATTTTGCTTCTCAAGTTATCATCATGCTTCTTAAGTATCTTGCTACTCAAATTATTATGTTGCTTCTCAAGTTATTACCTTGCTTCACAAGTTATTATCTTACTTCTCTAGTTATTACCTTGCTTCTCTACTTCTCACTCTGCTTCTCAAATTATCGCCCTGCTTCTAAAACTCTCACCCTGCTTCTCTAATTCTCAACTTGCTTCTCATGTTATTTTAAGCTTGACGCCATTCCCGTTCATTGGGCTCCCTTTTAACATGATAGTTGAGGCAGGGTTGGAAGTTGACATGTATCGTAACAGGGTGCAAGGGCGCTGCCAAATGCGCCGCGCGCGCGTCCAGAACGTCGTAAGGGCCAAGATGGCGCGCGAGGCACGAGTAGTCAACACTTAGCGGGACGTAGTATTTACCTGTAATTAATATTCATGTAAGTATATTTTTTACAAATTATAATATATATTTTGTTAAATATAAAAATTAGACAAGTATTTTGATGTCTCAAACAAACCATTTACCTTTTTTTTAAATTAAGCATAATATCAATTAATTAAAAATTAAATAATTAAAAAATAAAAAATAAATTAAAAAATGTTTCAGTCCCAAACTAAGCAGTTCTTGTGCTAGTACTATACATAGGTACAGTCACCATCAGATATATCAGAACGGGCGAGGTACTCAAATACATCTGAACAACATTAAATTTCAATAAATTCGTTACGGCAAATAAGGCCAATAATATCTGAACGTTTATTTCGTCACAAATTTAAGAGCAGCAATTTTTCAATATAATCTGGACACATAACAACGCAAAAATATCTAAACACTACAAGTGTTCATAAATATCTGAACACTTAAGGAAAATATACCTTAAATCACTGTCATATAGTTTACATTCTATTGTACAGATGTAGTGAATATTCTGTCTCGTGGTATCATTACTGGGCTCTAATCAAACGCATATACCTATTATACATTTCAAATAACCTAAATAAGACTTCCTGGCTTAATGCGTAAGACATCGCTTAGTAAACCGAGCGTCATGGATCGAATCCGACTGGTCCACGTGCATTTTATTTTTGTTAAAGGATGGGTTGGGAAATATTACATATATTATTCTTTTTTTTAATTTTTGTAATAAATTAGGTTACATACTATATTAAAATTTTATTTGTCGCAAGATTTTTCTTCATTTATTATAGTCTATAATACGGTGGCAGGACATACGTAGAATCGAAACTCGTATTATTAATTAGTATTTGCAGTTCGTTTATTAGGTACCTACGGACTTTTACAATTGATGAAGTTGTTGCGTACCTAATTAAACGACAAAGTATGTAATTAATTAAGCTCCATCATGTCTCATCATTTAATCATCTGGTTACCATAATAATTTATACTTTACACAAAACGCAGCTTACATAGACTAAATAAACTATAACTAGAAAATACACAATTTAACTAAGGTTAGTCTTGGAAGTGTCTCACCGACGTCTTCAATACAAAATAAGATCTGAATAAAAATACAAAAAGAATAAAATTAAAAAAAAACACAATTCTTCCTGGTCTCGAACATAAACCAGCCGCGTTCTATGACTGCAGATCCGACATGTAAACCATGAGGCCAAGCAATCAATTATCAGATTGACGAAAATTGCTTACCAATGTTGACAACGACTTGTCAACGACCATAATATATGAGATTCTTTCATAATTAAATAGGATACGAACTAAACAGTGACAGTTGAAGTTTGGCAACAGGAAACAATAGTAAGTATGACAACGTCGCAATTCTCGTTTGCTTTGCTTACCTAGTAATGATACCATGAGACAGAATATTCACTACATCTGTACAATAGAATGTAAACTATATGTCAGTGACTTAAGGTATATTTTCCTTAAGTGTTCAGATATTTATGAACACTTGTACTGTTTAGATATTTTTGCGTTGTTATGTGTCCAGATTATATTGAAAAATTGCTGCTCTTATATTTGTGACGAACTAAACGTTCAGATATTATTGGCCTTATTTGCCGTAACGAATTTATTGAAATTTAATGTTGCTTAGATGTTTTTGAGTACCTCGCCCGTTCTGATATATCTGATGGTGACTGTACATAAATAACATAAATACACTTATGACTACTCTTAGCAGTATTTGAACCCGCAACTTCCTGCAGCTACTAGCTAGTTGCTGTAATAGATGTTGTGTTTAAGGTTGGTGTACGTCAAATGACCGCTAAATAAAATCTTATTAACAAATTGTAAAAAATACAATCGTCTCACCAAGAGAATTCAAGGCGAAAACTGGGACGTATTGTGCGGGCGGAGCCAGGGGCTTGTCATAGTGTCGGTGCGGGGACTCACTCGACGTGTCCTAAAAACAAAGACATTAAGCGGAATAAAAATGACCATGCGACTTTTCGTTCGCTTTAAAGGAGTCTGCCCACTACACCGTATCATACCATGACCGTGCTATGAACATATCAAGCACGGAAGGTAATACGTAAGGCGGTACGAGTCGGTGACGGAACGGTCTAGTGGACATAGTATCATGCTTTTCTATACAAAGAATATTTTTTTGTCTTACACGTTCATAGCACGGTCATGGTATGTAATTTGTCAATTGCCATGCATTTTCATCCAAACTGAACGTGTATAAGTACATAATTTCAGCTCAATCGTTAAATATAATAATATCTGCTTCAAAATTAAGTTGCAAGATTTCACCCGTACCTACATACATTTGGGGCGAGTTAAAAAAAAAAAATTTTTTAAATAAATAATAAAAGTCAAGAAAAGCAACTTCATTTTTTCCCGCGTTTGCGTGCGTTCAAAAGTTGGCAACACCCTATATTAGTTACTAGCTGTGCCCGCGACTTCGTCCCCGTGGAATAGTAATTCTTCATAATCATAAGGCTTTATATTTTCCCCGTTTTTTACACATTTTCCACTGTTTCTTCGCTCCTATTGGTCGCAGCGTGATGTTATATAGCCTAAAGCCTTCCTCTATAAATGGTCTATCCAACAAAAAAATAATTTTTGAATTAGAACCTGTAGTTCCTGAGATTAGCGCGTTCAAACAAACAAACAAACAAACTCTTCAGCTTTATAATATTAGTATAGATCTGTATAATATCGGTAAAATTATGATTACCTGTGGCGAGGTGTCTCTGGCCTCCTCGGTGGACCCGGAGGCGGAGGTGGCAGAGTTGGAGGTGGCAGAGGCGGCGGAGGCGGAGGTGGTAGAGGTGGTAGAGGGCGCCGGCTTCACGGGGCGCCGCCTCTTGTGAGTGTACGCCTTGTTGTGTGCGTGACTCGCACGCACCGTCATATCCGTCGCCTAATATAACAATATTATTATTTAAACACGCTTTTGGAATTATAAACCGCTTTTGTTAATTTTCAAGGAACATACATATCGATATCGAAGTTAAACTTCGATACGCCGTTTTGTAATACCAGTATGATCTGAATTATATTTAGTCCTTCAGTTTTATTAAAAATTGTTCGACACGTACTTATTTTTCTTTTCTCAAACAAAAAAAAACAATGCCGAAGATAAACCATCCCTACTAATATTATAAATGCGAAAGTAACTCTGTCTGTCTGTCTGTTACGCTTTCACGCTAAAACTACTGGACCGATTTAAATGAAATTTGGTACAAAGAAAGTCAGGAGCCTGAGAAAGGACATAGGCTACTTTTTAACCGACTGCAAAAAAGGAGGAGTACCACGCGGACGAAGTCGTGGGCAGAAGCTAGTAATTAATACTTCTCAAGCCCTCGCTCCCGAACTTTAGAAGCGCTTATCTTTGGCATTTATTGTTCGATTGAGAAAATAAAAAATAGGTACTTATTAAATATTTTTTAGCTATCTAAGTACTTGATGGACAAAGAGAAAATCATTCGTCATGCCTAATGTCATTGCATTACACTTTTATTATGAAATGTTCCAAATCTTTTTTGGAACATTTCTGTATACTTGGCTCATTTTTGGATTTTTTGACAATTGTGCCCTTGTGCCACCGAAGGTGCGATATACTAGCTTCTGCCCGCGACTTCGTCCGCGTGGAACTCCTCCTTTTTTGCAGTCGGTTAAAAAGTAGCCTATGTCCTTTCTCAGGATCCAGACTTTCTTTGTACCAAATTTCAATTAAATCGGTCCAGTAGTTTTAGCGTGAAAGCGTAACAGACAGACAGAGTTACTTTCGCATTTATAATATTAGTAGGGATTGTTGTTATATTCAGAAGTATGAAATAAATATGATATTACTTCCAGTGCTGCTTTTCATAAAAAATCCTCTTTCCAAAGCGTTAAATAGATTCAAAGCCCAAAACCACCATTATAACAAATTTCCAAAATGAATAGTCACCTCGCAATCTTGTGACCTCGAAAATCTCCTCTCAATGGAGTTCTTGAACTTGTAGGAGTGTAGGAAATCCTCGTTGTGTTCTGGTTTCCTGATGGCCCTGAGGGTTGGTTCCCTCTTGCGCCGCCCGTCCAGCGGCAGGGGCTCTTCTGCAAGCGGCTCGGTCTCCGTAGACACTACAGCTACGTTCCCGTTCGGAACTGGAAAGTATTGTGACTTTGAATAAATTAATTATATTAATTCTATCCAGCGATCTATGTCTATGTCTATTGCGATCCAGCGCGGCAACGCGGCTGCTGTGATGGGAACCTTTGGGTCGGGTACGGGTCGGAATGGGGGTATACAATGAATGTTTTAGGTACCTAGTTAATCATTTATATTGACGAAGCTTGTTGCCGATTTTATGATATTTGTTAACTGACGAAGCCAGCGTTGTAAATTTGACATTTATGTATGAATTATAATTAGAATTGACAAATAAAAGTTTTGTATTAAGTACATGAATTATAATGGAATAATGGAATGTCATCCCACAACAGTTTCTGCTACTTCGTAGGTACCGGATTTGTGAGAAATTTTATTAAGAAATAGGGTTGTTGGTACAATGGTGAATATTTAGGGTTGTCAAATTGGCTTATGTATTTTTCAATGCCGATTCATTAAAAAAAAAACGTCCAAAAATTTAAATAAAAAGCTCTGGTGTGGCTATTAAAAATAAATTTTGGTTGATTCTCAGATCCTACCTGAAACACCTGACACACATAAAACGACACGGCAATTTTGTATGATATAAGACATATATGTATGTAACTTGTTCTGGGACAATATTAAGATCCCACGGATTAATTGCAGTATGTATTGCAAAGTATTGAGAGTTGAAAATGAAAATCATTCATCAGCCATTTCTCACAGTTTCTGTAACCATGGTAACCTCGACAAGGGTTTGTGACATTTCTAAATTAAAATTTTCCTCAAACCCTACCTCTGTCGCACTCCATAGGGTAGGGGGGTTCCGCGGTCTGTTCCCGCTCGTATTGTTCCGGGGGGTACGGCGCTGGTTCCGGCTCCGGTCGCCGGACTGTGGCGATCACGCTTGGCTTCATGGCGTAGCCGTGTGAGCTGCCTGAGGAACTCGTATTCTCCGAAGATGATCCTTGCCGTTGATCGCGGGGTTGTTCACCTAAAAAAATTAAATATTGCCCAAATAAAGAAACGAGAATACTGAGGAGTCGTTGGCCTACTGCAGGTCAAATACTGTCAATCCAGGCTACAGGCGACCGTCCGGATGAGACGCATCTAAGCCTGAAAATTATAGTATTTCCACCACATCTCACTTATAAATAAAGAGAAGTAATCCATTTTGAACCTTTTTGGAGATTGGTTTCCAAAATGTTTAAATCTCAGTATTTTGGCTTGACGGATTTAACCCAACAAGCAAAATAGTTAAAAAAAATATATAGGTAAATCTGGAATTTCTTATAACGTTCTTGCGTAACATATAGGTACCTGCAAGTTGATTATAAGTTAGATAAAAGATTAATTGGTGCTACAAATGAGCTCTTTAAAGCACGTTACACGTTTCTACAAGGACAAATAAGGCAGTACTGATTTTGCTTGTTAGGAATGAAAGGTCAGCTAGCCATCTTCACATATATATACCTTGAACATTAACATGAACGTTAACCTTTGGCAATAAGTTCACTGTGCCTCTGAAGGTGCGCGGTCAACTGTACGCAGAGTCCATCAGCTGGTCCGTAGCCCTGCATCTCCACGAGGAACCGAACAGCCTCCGCCACGGCCTCCTGGAAACCAGCCCGGAACTCTTCGCTGGCCGAGCGCTCTGCCGCTATAACACAACCCACGCACAGATGCAACTTCAAGGATGTAAGGCTGGTCTGCCAATAACCTACTCCCTAAACTTTCAAAAGCCCTGGGGTAGAGCGAGAGCGGGCTCGCTCCAGATAGCAAAGAGCGACAATTTACGTGTAAACTCTGAAAGGCAGTCTCGCTCTTCCTATGGGTTATGGGCTGACTTTGAAAAACTTTAGCATGCCTAACACATTTTGGTGGCCGAACGCTAAACTCCTATGCTCTGTTTTGGTAGCCAATTACATAAATGTCACTTTGCACGATTAATTTAATGAGTCTAAGACGCGAAAATTTGTCTCTGTTCGTCCTTTTGGGAATAATATCGGATTTTATGTGGTTTTTTTCTCCGTAATCAAAAAAACGCTTTAAATCAGGATATCCCGACTTATGTGAATTTCTAGGCAACTTAAGTGGGAGTGGGCGAGCAAGAACCTATTCTTAGAAATTCAACGATCCATTCAGTAACACTAAGAAGTCCTAAAACTTAAAGTATTTGGCAACAGTTGACGCACGTGTCGAGAATAATGGGGCCAAATGCGTGAGTTGACTTTCAGTTGTTTGTTTTAGAATATTGAGGTAAGTTAGTACTTCATATATATACCTATCTACCTACAATACGCTTGATCAAGGACAACGAACGTAGAGGTACGATACGGTAGGTAATATACGTAGGTAATGTAGCCTTATAGTTTCTTTTATATCCAGAACAGGCTACAGTTAGTGTCTCTAATCTCTTTACATTAAAATTTATAGATAAAATATGTAGGTACCTACCTAAGTATTTGATTAAATTAATTTAAATTTATATATTCCTTAAATAAGGAGGCCTAGGAGTTGTCACCCGCGGTAAAACATTTAAGTAAATCATGATTGCCAGTATCCAATTAAATTTACTTACCAGGAAACTAAGTAGGAGCTATATGGTTATAATAGTCCGAGATATAGGTCCCGTATCTACTGGCCACACTAAATTTGGGCAAATTTCAAAATAAATCCCTAAAATTTTGAAAAGGAATACGAACCTGAAAACCACCAGTTCATTGTGAACAAACTTGCCAAACACATCACCAGAACTCGCCGCAGAACCTAAGCTCTTATCCAGTTTCAAAGTTATCCGTACAAACCTGGACAATCTGTGCGGTTAACAACTCCCCGAAACGACATTAGTAATAAATTAATTTTACCATCGCCGGCCGGCCCAAGGTCGAGGTACAAACCATTGGCGCGGTCTTGGAGAAATTTGAGATGTCTTATGGCCATCTCGATGATTTCGGTCTTCTCCACGCGGCCGCGGCCCTTCTTCAGGTATTCCGGTGGGATGAGCCTGGAGAGGTCAGCTAGGCAGTTGTTCATGCGATCACGCCGCCGCTTCTCGATGATGCGATGAGACATCGGGTCTTGCTGGAGAAGGAATATTGAGTTATAGCATCGGTCTCTGGTCGTTAGCAGTCCGCCAGTGTGTGGCTAAAATGACTAACATTGAGACCAACCCTCTGTCATCTGTTTTGATAATAAATAGGTATGCACATATGAAACCAGTATACCAAGTCCAACGCTTTATTAAATCGCTAATAGTCTTAATTATCTAGTTCACATGTTATGATGTTAGTACGCGAAGGGGAATTCGTAACTCACTTAATATATTTTTGAATATAACTTTAGTGCCTTCTAAAAATAACACTAAGTAGGTAGGTACCTAATTTATGAAATACATATATATTCTAGATAGCAGTTATCTATTTCCTCCGAAATTCAGTCAATTAGAATTATCTTGATCGATGAATAGTGGTAAAACAGGTAGGTGTATGTAGGTAGGTGTACCTATATAAAACTAAGTCTTGGAAAAACAATTACTTAATTCAGCCTACCTAACATTTATTATAGGTAATTTAATTAAAGGTTTCGTTCGATATGACCTTCGAAATTAAACAATGACAATTACAAAACTTCGATCACTAAAAATAAAATAACACCGGACAAATCGATACGTAAGTCTTGTATGAAACACGAAAGATATTGGCATTTAACAATAAAAAAAATACGTACAAAACAACACGTATCTATCATCGGCATATTTAGGGTTTATTTATTTCACTATAAAATTTCAAATCACTGTATTCTAATTACAAATTCTTTAGATCTCCAACTGTTAAAGGTTTACCGCGCGCACTCACAACACTTGTAAAATCGGAAGCAAAGAATCCATTTCTTTATATTATAGAGCTAGGTGTAAAAACTACGCAGTTTGTGACGTCACAGAGTCACGTTTGCAGCAAAATGCATCTATAGGTACTGTTCTATGTAGATGATTATGTTTTTGCGTCGTTGGCAAACGATCTAGGCACGGCGCAGCGCGTTGTGCTAGGTTAGTTCAAGCTATTTCCAATGCATGTACTTATTTATCACTGAAGGGAATGCGAAAGGATTAATAGGTTGGTTTGTATACAAGCAGAAACAATTGAATTCGATTAGTTACGATCATATTTTTAATAGAAATCTGTGTGTACCTAAACTACCTAACTAGAAATAGTTGTGTAATCGTTTGCTTATTTATAAGCGTGAAATCATTAAAATCTGTAACTAGATTTGTGCAATTGTTTTCTGAAACTGTTAGATGAACAGAAAAAGAATCTTATTGTATGCCTACCCTAAAACTAAAATATATAGGTAAATCTACACTAGTGTAGAATGGGGTTAAACTATCCAGCAACTCGTCTCCCATTGATAGGACATAAGTACCTTCTAGACCTCTATACTAGAGTATATACCAACATAACGGATTTTTGACACGCGGCAGTCCCCATTCCTTTTTTTTAATTTACATTTAAGCCATACAGGACTTCTCTACTTAAGTAAAAACTAAACTACATACCTACTAATAATTTCGTCCTTTTAAATGCAATATTAGGTAACACCGTAAATATTTTTTTCAAAATCTTATAAGTATCTAATAAAAGTTTTGATGGTAGATTTGAGGAGGCCAGGGATAAAAGTACCGCATGGAGAACGTAACAAAATAATTTCTGATTTAATTACTATAGCTACTACACTGATTGTAGCATTAAATGCAATTTGAAACCCTTTATATTGATCTGCCCCTGCTTCACACGCGTGCTATAAACCTTCCTCTTGAATCACTCTATCCATTAAAAATCGTTACGTAGTTTTAAAGATTTAAGCGAACATAGGGATATAGAGACAGAAAAACTGACTTTGCTTTATACTATGTAGTGAAGTATAGAGATAATAAATAGAAATCGGGCATATCAGTGACTTGCCCTAGAGACCTTGCCCTTCTTCAGGTACGCTGGGAACTCCACCTCGTCCTCCGACACTGGAGCCGCGAAGTTCAGATGATCCCCGCGCCCAAACTCCTCTGACACATAACTGTTGACAAAATAAAAATAATTATAACATTACACAAGTGGGTAGGGTTGAAAATAACCCTAAAACAATCTAAAGGCTTGAAAGATCTTCTGGAGGCCCATCAATCAGGTTTTGCAGTTAAGGCCCATTAGCTTCAGTTCGAAAAAAAGGTCGTAAAAATGTAACTTTGAATGAATAATATTTGAAATGAATATTTCGGAGTGAAACACAATTTTATCCTCATAAAATGTGGTTAATAAATTATTTGACATTAATTTTTGAGGTATAAATCCTTCATTTGACTTTTTGAACTAGCCGGATTTATTGTAGTGTCGTGTGTTTGTGTAGATAAATATACCTAGGTAGTCAACTAACTGCAACTAAATATAGGTAGGTAAGTACATACTATTACCTACTGGAGCCTTCCGTTCCATACACAAAATAATTGTCTCCTTACTATCCAAGGATTTTTTTTTTCGAACTGAATACTGAAGCGCAGTTGGCCAGCTAATGGGCCTTCACTGCAAAACCGGACGGCTGGCGAGACTCCTGAAAGGAGACTCTTAAGCCTTTTAGCTATCCAAGGATAGAATAAAGAGATGGTTTCCTGTGTGTTATAGGTAGTACAATTATTTCCGACCTAACCCAAGTACCAATATAGAAAATGTGGAGACAACGGGACATCTATTTCAGAACGCGTGAAATTGTTTCGATATGTAAACAATATAATATAATATGTAAAACAAGTCCGTGACTGGTCAATTTTCTCAGTTTAAATAGGATCACAGCTCTATCAGACGACGCTGGATGCTCTAATGCAAATGCAATCTAGATCAGTCGTGTGCAACGCTTGGTCAGAATATTATTGGCGCCAGTGTTGGTAATTCGCCTATGAATCTAAACATGCTATAGGAATGAAATAACTATAAGTGTAATAAAATCTTTCAATCTTTACTTTGCTGCTAGATTATTTTTAGCTCAGTCGTGCGATTCTGGGAACTATAAAGTTAACGAAACATCAGCAAATAACATTAAATACGTAGGTAAGTTAAATCCGTTATACCTACATAGTTGTTTCATTCCAATGTGTAACCGCGAACGCTTCAGAAATTACTAAATATAGCTACCTAGGTATTTAAAAATAAAAATAATTTACGTTTTTAATGACTTTAAGATAATTAGGCTTTAAGACATTAATAACATAGGTATAATAAGCTTTTATTAAGAATAAAATAAACATATTTACGTATCTATCTGCTATAAAATTATATGGGTACTCTCATTAATTGATTTTCATATTATTGTACGGTACGCTCTCTCGCAATAGTCCCGTTTCACTCGCTTCGGTCAAGTTCACTTCGCGCTCGCACACATCCGAACCAGTGTTGCCAACTCCTAGAAATTCGAGTCGCTAAACTCAAAGTCAAAAGTCGCCAGAAAGTCGCTAAAACTAAAACATAACCAAAAAAGTTCGGGGGACCCCCCCCCCATAATAATATACAAATGGAACTTCAATTAAATAAAGGTGCGCTATCGCGTTTGTCGTTTTCCATATTATGTATCTCTGGGCATTGAATAATTCTGTGTCGATTTGACAAAAAATGTATCTATTATTGGCTCTAGAACTGTTTTAATTTGTACTCCAAAAGTCGCCAGATAAGTCGCTAAACTTTTTTTGTCGTCAAAACTTTTTTTGGTCGCTAAGCCTTAAGCAAAAGTCGCTAGTTCTAGCGACAAAATCGCTAAATTGGCAACACTGATCCGAACGTGAGCCGATCCGCCGGTCGAAGACCGCCATTTTGTTTTACGACCGACGGATCGCGCGCAACGGATCCGAAGTCAGTTCCGTGCGGGCTTCACTCCACAAGCGTTGTGTTTACACTCGTTTACCGTACTCGTCATTACAACATTCCAATCTCAATTAACGTTCATTTAACATGGATATAACAAAAAAAGACACAAGAGGACTCATAGAAATGTACTGGGAAAGAAAGTGCTTATGGCAAGTTAATCACGAGGATTATAAAAATTCAGACGCCAAAAGGCAGGCGTATAGAGAGATTGCGATGTTTCTACGCAGTATAGGCGTTAAAGATGTAACTGTAAAAATGATCCGGGATAAAATACAGAACTTGAGAAGAGCTATGAGGAAGGAAAAGAAAAAGGTTGACGCGACTGGCGGGGCTTATTGTCCTACTCTGTGGTGAGTGCTACTTATACCAGGGAATACCCTTGATCTATTGTCAATGTCAACATAAATACGTAGGTACATACTTACTTACTTACGACAGCTGATGAACACTTAAAAACTTTACGTTTCCAAAATGCAATATAGTATAGGTACCTATTAACTACAATTAAATTATTTTTCTCTTTTTAATAGTTCAATCCGGGACTTACTTGGATATAAAACGGGCTGTAGATAATCCTTTTTTACTTATATTTATGATTAACTAAGTAGGGCGACCATCCTTCCAGGTGTCTTCGGATATATCCTAGATGATGGTTTTAAATTTGGTACTTGTAGGTAGGTACATAAGATTTCTTTAATTTTTGCCAAAAGTCCATTAATACCTAAGTAGGTCCTAGAGTTTTTTTTTAATATTAAAATGATCGCACTGACTTGCAAATGCGTGTTAAGTTAACATTTAAACAACATATTCTACATTATCATTAAGTTCGCTTTATGAAAAGCATTATGGTCTAAATATTTTTTTTTTTTATTTTGGTTTTAACAAGGTCTGGGTGATACCTGTCTTTGACTGTTAAGTTCATTACCAAAAAAAATTTTTCGTTTGTATTTATAAAAAAAATCTGCCTATTTTAATAATTTCTGATGCCTTCGCGGTTATTACACATTGGAATGAAGCAACTATTAACGGATTTAACTCGCGTATTTTTATTTTATTTTATTTGCTGACGTTTCGGATTCTTTACAGTTTGCATAACTGTATAAATCACTTTAGCGTTAGACTATTGTCAGCTCAGTCGTGCTACGATTATGGAAACTGTAAAGAATCCGAAACGTCAGCAAATAAAATAAAATAAAAATACGCGAGTTAAATCCGTTAATAGTTGTTTCATTCTAATACTTACTGCCTATTTTAATCCTACTACTATTATAAAGGCGAAAGTTTGTATGGATGTATGGATGTTTGTTACTCTTTCACGTAAAAACTACTGAATGGATTTGAATGAAACTTTACCACAATATAGCATCAGAATAACATATAGGCTATGTTTTGTAACGACGCGTAAAGTACTCATCGTGCGCAGACGAAGTCGCGGGCAGAAGCTAGTTTTAAAAACCTATTTTATAAAGTAAATAGGACATTTTGTCGCACGTGCTCACTATCCGTGAGATTTCCTACTTCCGAACCAACGATTTCAAAACGACCTAATTTGAAACGAAGTCGTTTTTTCCTTATACGTTAATATCAGATTTATAAAATATTTTAAGATGACTGAGATTTTGTTATGAAAATAAGTTGGTAGGGTGCGTCGGGGTAACATGAAAAACAGAGCAAGATGAAAAACCCCTCATAGCTGCCTATTCCGTGCATATTTTTTAACACTGACTACAGAGTTTTGTAGGTAATTTCATTGCGCTCCTTATCTCAGTCAGCGATAATCGTCAGTTGTGAGTGCATACGTTTTTTTTGCAATTTTTCGACAAGGTATGTTTTTGAGCGATAAATGCGTTTTTTAATCTTCCCCCACGTTCCGTAGTTTCTTCTACACGCAAGTTAAAAATATGTTTTTTTGATATGTGTTATTGATA
The DNA here is from genome assembly GCA_038024825.1 of Polylopha cassiicola. Lineage (NCBI taxonomy): Eukaryota > Metazoa > Arthropoda > Insecta > Lepidoptera > Tortricidae > Polylopha > Polylopha cassiicola. The sequence continues at coordinate 4,238,446 of CP149052.1, read as the reverse complement.
ATTTTTTTTTAGTTGATACATAAAATCCGATTTTGCATATCTTTTATATTTTTGGAGTTTTTATATTTTTCAATCTTACACCGCTTGTAAAACCCAGGGGCAAGACGGCAATATTTTCTTTTCCAACTTACCCCGATTATGAAACCCATAGTAAAAGTCAGGGGTTGTCAAACTGTATGATTCGTTCATGAGTAGTGTAATATTCACAACTCATGAAAACATGTGTAAAAAAAAAGATTTTAAATAAAAGTTGTAATATATTTAGCTATTTAACTACCTGTCTATTTAAATAAAGAAATGATTACATTTTTTGTATACATGGTAGTAAAATTTAAATATTAGGATATAAAAAGAAAAGGTTGAGAACCGCATATCATCTGAATACAAAGTGGGGTAAGACTGAAATATTATATTTAACAAAATTTCATTTTGGTAGTTAAAACTAGGTATTTTTAAAATGTATTTATATATTTGAATAGAGAAAAAAATATGCTTTCGGTGCATATAATCCAAATGGACTTACAATGGATATTAAAGATTTTAAGAACTATATCGATCTTCCCCCCTCATCATTCCATCTTACCCCACGATTTTTTTGCAAAAAAAATAACTTTGCCGTCGTTTTTATATATGAAAAACACCTCCAATCAGGTCCATTTTCAGGTAGATAGGAAGAACCATTCATTAACTTTACTAAAAACATCACTTCATATACGTCAGCTTCCTACGATTAAAATTATGAGGCTTTAAAAAAAACATGGTTTATCTCATCAAAATCTCGTTCAACCTTACCCCGACGCACCCTACAGTTGAAAAGAAAATACATTTTCATGGACGTTTCCGTATAAATTTTCCCACAATTCATCAAGCACTTACTGAGAAACGTATTTTATACCGATAAGACTAATGTTTATAGAATCTAATAAGAACCTTCTTATATGCTTTTTTGTATATACATATAAATTATTTAAAATAATGAAGCGGCGAATTTAAACCACTACCCTTAACTTACCTATTTAGGTATAGGTATACGTTTTTAGACTGATTTAAAATATACTGAAACGAAGTGAACAAGCACACTATATATTATTATACGAATATAATTACATAAAAAATTGGTACATAATTGAAACAAAACCAATGATACCTAAATGAATAGAATTTATATTATTCACAAGTTTTTTTTAAAAAAAATAGACGTGAATTTTTAACTAAAATAAACAAAATGCAAGCTTTAAATTACAATAATTGTCTAGGCACTTTATGCCTACGATAAATACCAGATGAAGGTCAAACTGTTTGCCAAAATATAAACAGCACATAACCCTGTCGTTCCTAAACAGATATATTTTCAAAGGTATTCCGAATTCTCGAAAGTAACTTTAAATAAAACACATTTCATAAAGTCTGTAAATTCAACGACGTTGTCATTTGTCGTCTTCATTTTCTCTATTAGGTATGGGGAAAATAAACAAAAAATAGACAAAGGGTTGTATGTTATATTGTGTTATCCTTCATAGAATTTATATTCAAAATTTGACTTTCGAGACGGCGGCCTATCGGAAAAAAAATTGCAAATGATTATTTATTATTTAAAATTAAAAATTAACTTTTCCCCTAATACTATTTATCTAGTACATTTGTCAAATTATGTAATGACAGAAACGATAACCTGGTTTACCTTTTTTAAATGCAATAAGTACATATCGATATCAATATTAGTCTTGTCTCCTACAAATCCTACAATATGCATAAAATTAATATAAAAAAATAGTTCAACAGAATTTAAAATCATGCATCATCGACCAGTGTTATTTCTTTCTTTCTTTATTTCTTTATATTTCGCCAGTATAAGCAAGATTTTCAAAAACCTGCACAACTTTTTCATGAATTTATATAGCAATCGGCTCGCTTTCCAGAAACGGATAAATTCAAAATTGTAATACAATCATAAACTGTCGGTTCAGTGCAGTTGCAATAGTTGCATAGCCAATCTAAATGCAATATGCAGCAACATCAGCAACACGTGTACGCTTCGTGTCATTATAAAAATCTTTACATACAACACAACAAAGTCTACATACACATAAAATAAATAAGTAAAAAACATAAAATAACATATACATATAATTTCAGGTATTACGATCTATTATCATTTTTGAATGGCCCAGATGATGATAATTATGACAGTATAATCATCAACGACCAAATCATCGACCTTGAAGATGATTCCAATGGCTTCGCCGGACATTTCATATCTTGTACAGTACAGGAACCACCAAAGGTAAGATTTTATTTAAAAAACTAAAATATGTTGATAAGTTAGTGTTCATTTGTTCAAGTGTAAGACTTGTATTTATGAGTTTATTTTTTCATAATAAGTAATGTGAAATATCGCAATTTTTTTAAATTCTTGTTTAATATTACGGAAGTTTTAAATGACGACGCTGTGGTCTATGGAGACCTGTTTTAGTATCCATATAAAGTACCGTTAACACGCGCAATACAATAATTTCTGATGCCTTCGCGGTTATTACACATTGGAATGAAACAACTATAAACGGATTTTACTTTACTTTTTTTTGCGTTCAGAACATCGTTCGCTCAGTCGTGCTACGATTGTGGAACGTGTAAAGTTTCTTCGGAAACAATAAAATAAAATACGTGAATTAAATCCGTTTATAGTTGTTTAATTCCAACGTGCAATACATTCAAGATAGTCTGCTAATCTTTTATAAAAAAACTTAAATTTGTGTTCTGTTTCAGGTTCCCCAAAAACGTCCAAGAAAAGAAAAAAATAAACCCACGAGGGAACCTTCTCCAGACGGTAGCGAATCGAGTGATAATAAATTATCTACTCTAACCGGTAAACCTAACGAGTTCCAAGCAATGGGAATAAATTTTGCTGCTAAAATAGAAAGGATGGATATAACACAACAAATTTACGCGGAGCTGCTAATACAGAAAGTAATAGCCAAAGGATTATTGGGCAGACTAAATGAAACCACTGAAATTTTAGATTTTGTACCGGACGATAAAAGCAATTAGAATCGGAAAACTGTCTTTCATTGAGTTCTTGAAAGAAGAAAGGCTTCGTTGGTGACAATTTTGGTTAAAATTGATGTAAATTATACCTAATCTACCAAAATATTGCAAAACTATGTACTGCCTACCTACCTATTTTTAACAAAATTATCAATACCCTGATAGGAGTTATCACGACAGCAAATACTAATCCAATCAGTTCATGACTTAAAATACTTTAAAATCTTGTTTTTTTTTTTTTCATAAATAAGCAAAGCATGATTTTTTTTTATACCTAATCAATAGGTACCTACTTATATAGTTCGTTACAGATACCTAATGTTAATTGAACTTTTGAACTAATGACAACATAGCCGTAAGTAAGTACCTACCTACCTTATACCTAGCTAGTATTTCTATAAACAATATCCTATGTAAAAGTATTTTTAATGTGTGGTACACGTGACCACTAGGGCTGCCTACAATATCGTACTGTAATATATTACAATTAGACAAGTTAATAATCTAACGGGGTCCACCGCGTGTCAAAAATCTGCTAGATATGCATAATACTTATAAGGTCTAGCTGTCATGTTTTACCACAGAGAGCGACATCTAGCAGATTTTCAATATGGCCGCCATTGAACAAATTTTTGTTCACCTACATGGCAACCCTACTCACGCCAGGTTGGTCACGAATGTAGTCGGTACCTAAGTAAATAAGTTATTAAGATCAATACACGTGTCAAGGGGACTGTTCCTGAAATTGAGAAGTTTTAATTATATTCCAAATATAGCCATCTAAGACCTAACGTATTCATATACATAGGTACACGTGACTGAAACTGACAGATAAAAATGATCGATGATGAGTACTGAATGTACCAAGAAGAAAGGTATCTCGTATTATTGGTAGCTATAATATTTACGACATTTAAACTTTACGATATGTGTTCAAATGTAATGTCTGCTAAAGTTTGCATTATACATTTGCTATAAAAAAAAACAGTTACTTTTTTCGTCAATGTTGGTAACTCGCGAAACATTAGTAGACAAATTTCACATGTATGTAATAAACCTTCTATTTACTATTGAATAATTTAAATTTGTCCAAGAAAACAGTTGACACAGATATAGATTATTATAGATATCATTGAACTCACGCCAATAGCAATAAAGTAACATTTGAAAATAGAAAATGTGTTTATTATGTCTATTCCCAAAAAAAAAAGTTATCATAAAGATTAAAAAAAACATTTTCGCGAGTCTACGATTTACTTAAAAAAATAGCTTGCGTTGTCACCCTAGTATGTTTAATCAAGTTTAATTGAATTGAATAGAGCCATGTAAGGCAATAAACACACTTTATTCAACTGGTTGTAGTTATTAATAATTAAATAATCCCTATTTATAATCATGTCAATGTCAATTAATTTCCTAACGGATGTAAGTAAACACGTGACTTGATTTGTACCTATTTACTGGATCAAAAGACATAATATAGCCGCAACATAGTCAGCGTTCTTATCTGAACCTTAGTAAAGGTTATGATAAAAAGTAATACAATTTTTATACTTACTCTAAAGGGGTAGGTATTTTTAGATATGAATTTTCGACAAGTTAAGATTTTTTAAAACGCTTATTATAAATACGGAAATCATAACGCAATTTTAAACGCGTTTATAAAATAAATACATAGGTAGGTATTTAAAAAAATAATCCATTTCAATATGCATTCGATGATATTGTGATAGTCAGTTATATTACCTACTGATCTAATAAAATATATAAATGGTATGCATGGTACCAAACGTTTATTAATTTTACTTACATACTTACTTACATAATACTTTTAAATCACTAAATATACAAGTAGTCTTGTAGGGACACTTTACACCCACTTGCAATGAACTGGACTATACCATCTAAGTATAATATAGATACAAAAATTATTTTTTTACATAAAATATATACTTAACCCTTTTTTATATTCCACAAAACTGCGTTAAAAAACTTTTTAACGCATAACGGAAAAAATAATTCATAAATCGTTTAGCCTTGTACTTAAAGCGCACGTGTTCACGACATGTGATGTTAAACATAATATATAGAGGCACACTTTGTCTCGAATATCGATTCATAATCGATGTCTCAATATTTCATAAAACGTTGAAACATTTATCCTTTGTGTCACGTAAGAAATATTCTTATTTTAAAAAAACCGGACGCGTAAATATTGCATGCAACTTACCGCTTACGTTTCCATGACACTTCTTTTTTTTAAAGATGAACGTTTTTTTAAATACACTATACCACTCGCGTGTGGCGTTGCCGACAAGAGTGTAAACCGAAACGAGTGGAGCCAGTCGATAACATAGGTGTATAACTTTGTAGGATGTCTGTTCATTGTCTTATGGGCAGGATAGTCACCAGTCGGGAGCGCCAAGAAAAAATTTCATCGCGAGATTAAAAAAAAATCTTAATTTCCCCAAGATCCCCAGTATGATGCGGGATTGTGTTTCATTTAACAATTAACGAGTTTATTGCTAAAAGGGTCTTGATTCTGCGCCCCGTTGAAATTTTTATGAACTTCGATAATATAATTTATATCCATTTTTTTATATCTATAAAAGTAGATACGCCTACTTAAACTTTCACTGCTTAAATTGTGTTGTCCAATGTAATAAAAAAGTCAATTTAAAAAAACCTAAGTTAACAAATCTAATGTTCATAGGTATTAAGTAGAGTACGTAAGGCTCAGTTGGATTTTACCGTAATTTTAAAATTAACTAACTTAACTAGGTAATTTAACTTTTAGGGATTAAAAGAAAGTTCATTTAAAATGCTGTGCAAAGTGAGTTTTATTAAAAAATCATGCACATTCAGACCATATTATTATAAGTAGTCAGTAATTAGTAAAATATAGTACCTACTTTAAAAAAAATCTGTGAATAGAATAGTTGATAAGTTAAATTCTTGATTATTTTATAGCCAAATATAACTTACTAATTCCAAAAATATTTATAGGAATGAGGAAGTAGTCTCAGTAATTACATAAAATTATGATTGTAGCCTTACGAGATTTACATACTTACTTACGTAAGTAAATGTATTCATAAGTTCAATGTTTTTAGTATACCTACCTGATACATACTTACTTCTACATATATATAATTACATATATATGACGCATGGGTGAGGAAACCAGATATATGACTTGGTTATGATTAAAATTATTAACTATTTATTCTAGTGCAAATATAAAAGTTACAAACAGGTATCTACGAACTATCCCAATTTAGTTCATAAAAAAAAAACATTTTCTTGTTAGTTTTCACGACTCTATTATCGATATCGAATCGATCGAGCTCATTTTGTAATGTACAAATTTCTGCTAGTCCCCTAGCAATAACACAAAATGCAACGAAAAACATAATCTGCAACTGATATGATTACGAATACCTATCTTTACGTAGTGATGGAAGCTGTCCACCTCATTATAAAGTCACGTGCATGAACACGTTATCGACATTTTTAAATACCAACCAACACGCATCACCACCGTTCCTCACTATTTTTATTGTGAAGTCACGTGAGCTATATTTATGTAGGTGTCAACCAGTCTTTTAGGATTCTGTGGTATGAATAGAAAAACTCTACCACTCTACTGTTGGTTTCTTACGATAGCAGTTAATATTAAGTAAAGTCAGAAAAATAAGTGACGGTTGCTTTTATACTCTGGAAGTGGGCAGCACAGGAAATATGACGTCTTTCAGCTGACGCGACGATATAGAACCCACAACAGATCTTTTTAAGTTCAACATAATGGCTACCTAGGAAACTAATTATCAAAATAATAGCACTTATAAGAGTGCGTCGTATAGTCTTAAATTAGTAACCTAATTGCACAATCGAAAGCTAAAACAATAAAGCAAATACAATTAGGAAACGTGACATGATTTGGGCGCAGCAGCGCCTATTAAGGATTACATTTGTCTTAGCCCACGTAAGCATTATTGACACACGTGAAAGTTAAAATACCTACCTATAGCTAACAGGGTAATGAACGGAAGACAGCTACTTCTAAGAATTTGTATATGACGAGAACTGTATTCTTATTAAATTATTAATAGCAAAGATGGGATAACATAACATTTTAGATCATACGTGATAAGCTTTCGGCTCGTGCGTTTAAATTGTTCAACTATTATCCAGAAGATTTCTGTACGTTTAACTAACAACCAATGTCATAAATATTAGGGTAGTTCCACTCACAAGCAAAACCATGCTCACCCTACTGCCAGCACGTGACTTTTAGATCACTACGTGACCAATGTATACAACACGGTCGAGTTCTATATAATCCTCCTCACTCGCACACATGAAGTTTAACAGAGATAGATATAAAACTGCATTATTCACAGATTCAATAGATACTAAGTGACGTGTAACATAAATTTATTTGTATGACGTTGAAGTTTTCACCTCGTGTTGTTTAGATGTATCAACTCGCAGAGTAGTTAGCACGTGTTTGTATTGGGAGCGAGTTATACAAATGGCAGAACAACCGAACCGTCTTAGTTATTTAGTATGAGCTAAATGTGACAGAAGCGGAATTACTACAGGGATAACGACTAGATGAAGAAAACGGAATTCTATTAAATCCGTCAGATTAGTAGTAATTATTGGACACGTATTTTTTTTTTCTCACATGAATCAAAAACAACTCATACAAACTACAATATCTCCGATAAATAACTATTTCTGTCCTCCGGCCGGAAAGCGCCAACTTTCTGGCCGCTGCGCTAAATGAAATTGCCGCTTTCTGGCTTCGTCGAACAGAAAAATAGTATACTTACTGACCTCGGCCAGTAAAATAAAAAAGCTTCAGATCACATTTTTGTCAACCTCGGCTTCACCTCGGACGACAATTACATGTGATCTGAGACATTTTTTATTTTACTGGCCTCGGTGCGTAATGTACTAATACCTAATAGGTATGTTACTTATTTATGCTTTCACAGCATGATGTAGGTACATTGTCTGAAGACCTTACTTACATATTTATTAATTTTGCGCAAACAATACCTAAGTAAGTATAGGTAATCGCGATCAGAGATCTCAGAATTTCTTACGGACATTGAGTCTTGGCAATATGTTTTAACAGTTAAGCATTCGCGGTTAATATACATTGCAACGAAACAACTATAGACGGATTAATCTATTAAATTGTAGGACGACTGAGCTGACATAAGACGATTATGGAATTTGTAAAGGCTTCGAAACGTTAGCCAATAAAATAAAATACGTGAGTTAAATCCGTCTATAGTTGTTTCAATCCAGTTAAGCATTAAGTTTTTGAAGAGATCGATTTTTCGCCGATTTACTGTTATAAGTATTAGGTTAGACAATTCCGAGAAGGCAAAAAGAACAAAAAAGGAATGCTCATCTTATAAATAATAAAGGACTCTGTATTGTAACAACTAGATATAAGTATAATAAAACAATAACTAAGGATTATTTACACACAAAAAATTCTCTCGAAATAGGGCCATACTTAAGCTACTCCAAATAAAGTAATTCCTAATAATTTCTGATGCCTTCGCGGTTATTATACATTTGAATGAAACTTTAACGGATTTAACTCGCGTATGTAAAGGCTCCGAAACGTCAACCAATAAAAATTTAATACGTGAGTTAAATCCGTTAAAGTTGTTTCATTCCAAAGTACCTAATTCCTGTATAAAAAAAATATAATAATTGGGCGTACATTCTGCTTTTTGGATATAATGAGGGAACACTTCAATTTCATGTTTCCTTACCTTATAAAGATTTTGATAGGTACTGTTTTTAACAGAACATTATATTTTAAACACATTCTCGTAAAGAGCTTTTTATTAATGTTTCTTTAAATTATATTCATGGTCCAAGATCCCAGTCAACCCAGACTTAAGTGATTTAAGGAAAGATGACATTTTTAGGATCCGAAGTATAAAATATATATAACTTAGAAAGGAACGCTATCTCCCCACCAATTTTCAGCCTTTCTTATGCCGGCTAACTGCTAGTCGTTATTTAAAACATTTAACTAATAACACTATGCGTTACATAAAGGGAAGGCAAAATACAATGTATAATCAAAGTCTATGCCGAATTTCAAAGAAGGCGAGCGATATCTTCAGTATCTTAAAGTAACCCTAAACCGATTTTGAACTTTGAAACATTTCTTAAGGGACGGGATTCTTTTGATAACAGGCTCCAGGACAATCAGAAAGACATCCGAGACGAAGCCTAACGTAAATACAAACGAAATAATCAAAGGCCTATTTGACTAATGGATCTGAACAATGAGGTGCCTTATCGAGATGGCCTAAAAATATTTACTTATTTAGCTTTTGCCCGCGACTCTGTCCGCGTGGCATTACATACAAAATTTCATCCCCCTTTTTAATCCTTTTTTCGCAATTAAAAGTAGCCCATGTCCTTTCTCAGGCTCTAGACTATCTTTGTCCCAAATTGCAATAGTATTGTGAAAGCGAGACAGGCAGAGTTAATTTCGCATTTATAGAACCTATTAGGATAAGGACAGACACTCAAATAACGTTATAGGTCCTCAATAAAAAAGCATTGGTAGGTAGGTAGCTAATGAATCGAACACATGTCATGTTTATTTTGACAAACTCTTTGATGTTTGCGAAATGCACCTTACTGCATGAATTCCAGGAACAATTTTATTTGCAATCCTAGCTGTTTATGTACGCAAGTATGTCATTAGTATATAAAACACGTGCAGAGTGTAGGCACATTAGAATCGTGTTATGTAATTTAAGCTTTAAAGGAAAGTCTTAAGTACACGGAAGAAAGATGTACTTAGGTACCTACTTAATGTCAAAATGGCAGGTCAATATACTCGTAGATTTTTGGGGACAGGGAATCGATGTAAGTAGCTACAGGAAATAGTACATTACGCACCAAGGCCAAAAAAGCCCCAGATCACATTTTTCTCAAACTCGGCTTCGCCTCGGACGACAATTACATGTGATCTGAGACATTTTTTATTTTACTGGCCGAGGTGAGTATACTATTTTTCTGTTCGACGAAACCAGAAAGCGGCAATTTTATTTAGCGCAGCGGCCAGAAAGTTGGTGCTTTCTGATCGGAGGACAAAAAAAATATTTTCCTGGAACATGGACCACCCAGGTAGGAATTATTCAGTACCTACCTAGTTCTAGGTAGGTAGGTACTATGTTGTACATCTTAGATTGTTCCTGCTTGCTACTTTGCGCAAATCGTTGGTTAGGTTGGTACTACGTCAAAAGTTGCATACCAACTTTCAGGTAGGTATAATTATTTAATCTTCGGGATGCATATTTCTCGAAAATTTAGATTTTTGAACTAAGGCTGTTTCATCAGGTGACAGGTCCCGCAAAGTTTTCCGAAACCTTCGATCGAAAATCTTACAAACAACCATCAAACCTATGTCAATTAAAAGTACAGATAAAAGCATGCCAACGTAACAACTCGGCTAAGGAAAATGTATAATCAGATAATTCAGTACAACATCAAAAAAAGATAACATATAAAAGCAACAACAAAACAAGTCTACAAAAGTTCATGTTACATCCATCATTGACCTTTACAACAACCGGCATAGCACGTTTCAACCCCCTACACAAGTTAGTAAACAAAACCCCCGATCACGTTCACCGCACTCTGGCAATTAGCGCGTAATCAAATCAACAATAGGTGTACGGTATTTGTGTAGATTTATTTGTGGTTATTTTTGTTTCGGTGCCATAACTGGAGGCTCCAGCATTGGATGCCACGTGCGCCTCCGTGGCTGCACGTTGTTGTACACGCGTTAGGAGTGACGTAAGACGATAGTGCAGGTGGGACAATTTCGGTAGACATTATCTCAACATGTTGATATATAAAATCGTCATTCTACCGAAGTTACTATTTTGGAATTCACTTTTATAAGTAGGTAACTATCATTTCGCACACCTAGATCTAATGCTACAAAAAAGTTATTTTTTCAGGAGGCGAAAAACTGATTAGTATATCCTTATGCACGCAGTTTTCTATATAGATTTATGTTTTTAATAGTGAAGCTTAGTTGGCTTAAATCTGGTTTATTTGTAACTGAAAATTGACTGATAGGTAGGTACTAGGTACCTATTAGCGCGCATTCGAAAGTTTGGTCTATATTTCGAGATGATATTTTTCATGTTAAGTACTTATCTCTCATAAGACGCTAACTAGAAAATATCGTACTTAAATGATTTTTGCAAATTCATCCACCTTTATTAAGATGAGAAAGTTGACTTAGGTAAGTAGGTACAGTACTCATCTGCCTAGGTGAAAACGGTGCCTAAGTTTAATTTTAACTTGAAAACCAATAGGTGGGAAGATAGGTAGGTACGTAAGTACTTACTATATTTTATGACGAGTGCCAAGGTGGCAGGCAAGAAACCTCAATACATTTACATTGTCTAAGTTGGTAAGTACTTACGTTACCTACTTTTTACAATTCAAGTACCTACTTATATATATATAAGTATATACCTATTGGTAGGTACGTAAGTAGGTAAGTAGCTACCTGGAGAAAATGATTTTTCGATGGAGATGAGACCTAACTAGTCCGATATCTGGCCTCGAAAAATGTTTTAAATTGTTGAAAAGGTCTGTAAGTACCGTTGCGTTTTATAACGCAACCTAAAATATCGATCCTACCTAAAATTCCGATATCCCAAAGTAGAGTAAAAAGTTTGCGGTTAAATATATTTGATTAAAAGCAAATGTATTTACAATAGTGTGCAGCAGTTCAATGAGCGGCCTCGACCGAGATGACTCTAGCGCAGACGGCTTTAGGCACGCTGCGAGCAAGCGGACACGTACATTACGTATTAAGTAGCTACTTACATCTACAAATAAGTATAAATCAGACAAACAAAATATATAATTACCTACCTATAATATTAGACATAATTTTGCGAAACAGGAGTGGCTAAATATTTTTTTGCGCCATTAGACAAATAAAAAACAATCTAGATTCACCAGTTATTGCACGACACACTTGAATCGTATTTTTTGACAGTTGCTTGATGCTTCTGATTTCAGCGTTTTTTTTAATGCATAAAATAACTAAATGAACTAATTGGCCCTGAAACGGCCTCTACCAGTATTGCCAGTTTATGTTTTCTTACCCAATTGATGGGTAAAACACCCCGTCGTTTTTGCGTCGGGGGTTAAAAAGAATCACAATAAAGTTTTACAGTAAATTTTGACACTTCTACGAATAGATTAGTATTCAAAATTAATAACAATTTTTGTCTCTGTTTTATCTATAAAAATCATTTTTAGTGTAGCAATACATCTGAATATACAAATACTATCAGGTAAATGCACTTATTACGTATCTGCCAATTAGGTAGTTTTAGACATGCTATATGACTAAGCATGTATATGTGCCTTTCAACAATGCGATGGCATTGTGGACGGTTATAATTGGCCGCTATTTGCACGGTGTAGGCTGCATTTAACAACTTTCATTGCCAATTTGATGGATTTAACCGGTCTATTAATAGAACCGACTAAGTACCATTTGGTATGACCTAGATTGTTTAATGATCGTATGCCTATGAAGCAAGGGCGTGCATTCCATACAGGCACAGTGTCACTAATGTATGGACTGCCTACCCTGATGCCATACTAACGCTTACCCCACTGCACGCGCCTGCTATGAAGATATCGTTGGTTTAATCTAGTTAAAAATGTTATGGAATAAAAAAATAGTTTAAGAATGCAATGTTATTTACTTTTAATGTTTTTATGTTTTATCTAATTGTAGTAGCTATTAAAAAAGTGTGTCTTGTGACACACATGACAACAATATAGTTGCTTTAATTATATACTTACAATGCATTAAAATAAATGAATTTCTAGGTGAAAATCATAATAACGTACCGTACATATATAATTACACTAGCTGTGCCCGCGACTTCGTCCGCGTGGAATACTTTTTCTTCATATAATAATTTTCCTCGTTTTTTACACATTATCCATTGTTTCTTCGCATTTATTGGCCGCAGCGTGATGTTATATTTATAAGTAATCTAAAGCCTTCCTCGATAAATGGTCTATCCAACAAAAAATGTTTTTTTCAATTCGAACCAGTAGTTCCTAAGATTGGCGCGTTCAAACAAACAAACAAACTCTTCAGCTTTATAATGTTAGTATAGATATATTTTACACCCTAACGAACATAGATTAAAATACGAGTAAGTACCTATGAAAATCGTTTTTACCGCAACGTAATCCTTTATTTTTACTGATCATCAAAATTTGTTGATTTCATAATGTTACACCGAATTACTTTACTTACACAAAACAGTCGAGTATACTCGAAGTCAGGCGATACGAGCGTGTGAACGTTCGCATTTGTGTGTAGTTGTAACTGTGTGCGTGCGGTCACGTTTTGCGCGGCGTGCGGAGCGACGCGCGTGCAAGGCCGCCCGAGTCTCGTGTTAACACTCGTTCACACTTCACGATCGCCCGAAAACGATAAACGAAAGTTATCTTATCGCTATGCAGTTTTTATTCATGACAACATTTTGGCTTTGGATGTGAATAGGGTTGCCATCTCAAAAATTTGGCGATCCGGACATGAAGCAGCGTGAAACACCCGGACTTTGGAGCTCGGAACCCGGACATGTCAATATAAACCATAGCCGATTTTTTAAGAAAAAAAAAGGGAATAAAATTTTCAAACCCGGATGTCAATGAAAGTCAGACCCGGACAGATGGCAACCCTAGACGTGAAAGAAAGTAAAATTTTGCAATACAATTTTTAAAAATGATAACATATTTTTAATACATTGGGACTTTATGTTAGAAAACCCGCACTGAGGTCAATTTACAGCGTAATAAAGTCGTCAAGGTATAAGAAATCCGCTTCCTGTATCTTTTATACGGACCGTAGGCGTAATAATATTGTGGACTAGTCCGCTGTCACGTCGCTATTTTCGACCCCGCTCGCTTTCGCCACGAGTTCCGAAGTTATCGGCATTACATATTAAATTTATCATGGATTTTTCCAATGTTTTCGTTATCATATTGTTTAAAAAAAAACATGATTGATGAATGATGCACGTGAAGTTAGTAATAGTTAATGTGTATTATTGTTTGATGTTGGTACCTACTGAATGAAGTAAACAGTTATGAACACCTAAGATGAACATCTTTAGAAGAAAGACCTTTGCACTTAAAAAAAACAGCTGTAGATAAAAAAAGGCATTATAAGTATTTAGTGTAAAAAATTGTCTATCAGCTAAAATATACAACATGCATTACTTAAAGGTCAAAGAAAATTCAAACAAATCGTTACAAAACATATTTTTTTTATATTAGGTAGATTGAGGTCAAATGATTCCTATTTAGTTTAATTGGAAGTATTTTCTTTCATGCAGATAATAAAAAACAATGGTTTTTGTTCATTTATCATTTTTTCGTCATTTGAAAAATATTTTAGGCTTTATAGTAGGTATATAAGTAATCTAAACGCAGATTAGACTAAAAGATGAACCATTTAATAATTTGTCAGGTAGTATACATCTAAATCGTTTTTAAATTTTTTGATAAATAAAACCATTGAGGTGATTGATACGAGTTCTGCTATCCATTTATGGATTTGAACTACTATTGTATTAGTTTGACATTATCTATTTCGTCGTGATAAAATATATGTATATTGCGAACATCTTTGTTATTAGAAAATATTATTTATTTAAATTTTGAAAATAATTTCGCTTTATCTTTTTTATACTATATATGTGTCGCAGTGATATGATGAAAACAGGGATTTGATCAACTCCCTCAGTGATATGATCAACTCCCGGTAGATGATAAAAATACCACGCGTTGCGTCATTTTCCTAACGAAATTTAGTGATTTGATCAAATCTCCAAGTCATTTTAGGGAAATGAAAGAATCATAGAAATGGCTGCTAGATTTCTTCATTTCACTTAGTCATTTGATCAAATGCCTGAGCTATTTTAGGGACATGATAAAACGAGTAATTTAGTCAACTCAGTTTTAACATTTCACTAAACACGTCTAGTGATTTGATCAACTCCCTAAACAGTCTTAGGGAAATAAAAGAATCACAGCAAGAACTGGTGGAATTCTTCATTACCCTTAGTGATTTCATCAAATCTCTTAGCTAATTTAGGGAAATGATAAAACTGGTCTTAGAAACAAGATAGATACCCTTTAGGAAATAACTATTATTTGCCATAATTACGAAAAAAGCAAATCCAGACTGTTTCTTTGTGCACAGTGGGTATAATGTAGGGGACATCTTATTTATTGGCAATTGAAGGTCTCCTTTAGGTACGACGACGAGCGAAGCGAGGAGGAGTGTTATGTAGAACTGTGCCCTTGCAGCGCGCGAGCCGAGCGAGCGAAGCGAGCGTGCCGCGGCAGCGGCCGGCGAAGCGTCAGAACAGATACTTTTAATAATAGTATATTTACGACATAACATAAACTAACCAGGTTTTGTCAACTAATAATAATAATCACTAAACTTTGACCGTGTTATGGCAAATAATTATTATGGTGATTGAATTCTATGGCATAGGTATAATTTAAGCACATTTAATAATAGGGAAAATGAGATGTATGGCACACGTATAGCTATGACACTTAAAAGTTATGGCAAATGAAAATATTGCAAATGACCATTATGGCATAGAATATAAAATTATGGCAACTGAAGTTCGAGCATGTGAAATTATTGCACTGCGATAACGGCCCAGAGTTAGAGAAAAAAATATTGGGCTGTAGGTAGCTTGTTGTTTATTTTTTAGCCGAGAAATACCTACTTCCTAAAGGGTTTATCTTGTTTCTGAGACTAGTTTTATCGTTTCCCTAAATTTGCTAAGAGATTTGATGAAATTACTAAGGGTAATGAATAATTCCACCAGTTATTGCTGTGATTCTTTTATTTCCCTAAAACTGTTTAGGGAGTTGATCAAATCACTAGACGTGTTTAGTGAAATGTTAAAACCGAGATGAATTAATTACTTGTTTTATCATGTCCCTAAAAGAGCTCAGGCATTTGATCAAATAACTACGTGAAATGATGAAATCTAGCAGCCATTTTTATGATTCTTTCATTTCCCTAAAATGACTTGGAGACTTGATCAAATCACTAAATTTCGCTAGGAAAATGACACAACGCGTGGCATTTTTATCATCTACCGGGAGTTGATCATATCACTGAGAAATTTGATCAAATCCCTGTTTTCATCATATCACTGCGACATATGTATTATCATCTCGATTTGATTTTATTCATCTTGAACTCTTCCCTCATTGGGTATTTATTTATTAATTAAAATTATTGCTTTCAAATAACTGATTGTTTTGTTAAAAAAATGGTTTATTTTGGTTAAAAGACTGTTTCAATAAAATTCCTGTCTAGCACTGTTTGCTAACTATATAAAACCGTATTTCTATTAAATCAAATCCGAGTTCAGAGTTCCTTAACACGCTTGAATACAACGGGTTATCTTATCGGTTTTTCATTTAAATACTTGTCACGTAGGTAACGCATCACATCGCATCACATGATTCACGAGTCAGTGCTGAATTAAAAGTGTAGAATGAAGTGTCTTCGGAAGTTCACAATCAAATAATGGCTGTCGTCATTATCATCTCGAAGATGTTCACTACTGGACATAGGTCTTTTTAAGAATCTCCACACCTGCCGCACCTCAGATACTCGCATCTGGCGAATTCTAACGACCTTCATCTTCATCTTATAGAGGACCTGTAGCAATTTGCTAATTGACTACCAGGTATATGTTTTGCGTCCTCTATTCTGAGCGTCACAGGAAAAAAGAAAGATGGTGGCTACTTGTGGCACACTGATAAAAAAGGTGAAACATAGACAATCTGTTATGTTAATTATTAGCCGGATTTGCAGACTTCATCCTCGAGTTTGTGGTCGCCGCTCAAACTCTTTCTGGCCCCGATAGCTGGACAGTCCAGTCTTTCTGCAACATGCCCCACTTAGGTACTCCTAAATGACTATAGCAGAACAGCCTACCAGGAATATGTCGGTTACTTTAGTCCTTAGCAAATCTCATTGATTTTATTTTGACCACGCAAAAACCTTTCCTTCATTACCCTTTGAGCTTTCTTAGGAGACCCATTGCAAGGAATATTTTTAGTCTTTTGTCTCAAGACACAATGATTCTTGGAGTGTGAAGATCTTCCCATTTATTGTCCAACCAAATCGGATTCCGATTATTCTTTCTTTCTAAAAGTTCGCAGATACTTTTGGGTGCTTCCGGGCTACTAATAGGTAGTTCTCTAACCACCGGTCCAGATCTTTAAATATACAGCACTTGCTACATAGTGGTTACGAGAGATCGCAAAACTTTATACACTGTTATACATATAATGATTAATGGGTGATAAAGAAAGACAAAGATTGTATATTTGCATCTCCGCCTCGTCTTCAGCGCTTGTTACAAATGCCTGTGATCTGATTTAAACTCTTTCCTTAACAGCCTCGGTTTATCATTAACGTACCTCCATTGCGTTATTATGTTCTAGTACTGTTTTGTAAAATACTTTGGAAATATTTTTCTTAATGTAATCCTATTGGAAAGTAATCCAGAAAATCTTCGAATAGCCAATAAGTAAAAAGTAAAAAGCTGATTAATTACATAGCTTGTGTGATAGACGTACTTGATTGTACCTAGTACCTATTTAAGTACTTATGAGATTGAATTAAACCAGGAAGTTATCTATTAATTATAGTAGCTATAATATATTATAGGAATATAACCCTTTAAGGTATTCATCACTCATCAAGCAGTGTAAGATTAAGGAAATAGGAATCTTTCCAAAATTTTACAAGGGAATAGGTATCTACATAGTGACTTAATTTTTTTTAACAAGATATAAAATTAAATAACATACCTACATAACAATGTGGCTGTACATTTTCTTTATATGTATACTTACAAAACAGTAAAAGGCTAATAAAACGAATTATTTGGCCGTTATAAAGCTTTATATTCCTGAAAATTCTATCACAAACGAATTCTATCAACATGCAATTAAAAATTTTTGTTTGTGTTGTCGAGTTTCTTGTCCTTTTGAAGTTCGCTAAAATTAATCAAGCATCTTAATCAACCGAATGTTTTTAATTAGGTATGTATATCATATACTTTATTATGACTACTACATTTGAACTAAGTGAAGTATTTTTTGGAAGCTTTCCGAGAGTTAATGGCATTAGGAGAATGATGGCATGACTCTATAATTATAGAAAATATTATTATTTTGACCTCTGGCAGGCTATTTGTGATTTCCTAGCAGAAAACCCTGTAATTACATACTCACTTTTCATATTTGACGGCATGCCCGTTCTCCTCCCAATAATGTCGTGTTTCCATATTTACTTCGATTAATAAATAATCACTATGTCAACAACACAGCACAATCACTTAAGATAGGACAAAAAATTCACTTCTGCCACACTGAGGTCTAAGTGAGGTCCTCGCAATCCATTTTCATTGATACCCTTTTACGATTTATGTTTAATCTGTTGAAGAGCATGTACGAAGAGTGTTAGTCACACGTTCGCGGCCGCTTCAGTGAAGCAGTGGTACTGTACTAAAGCCGGCCGGTGCTAGTCATGTGACGAGCGGCGTCAAAATATGGCACGGCACGGGCTGCGGAATGTGCGCCACCCGCGGCCGGCCACGCTCGTCTGCACGTGACTGACGTTCGACTCCCGCTCGCACCTCCCCTCGCACCCTGTATACTGTGTTATTAAACCATTCACGTTACGAGCGCGATGTTATACTATACATTTTATGTGTAGATATACAATCGCATGCGACATGGTTTTATTGTTTGAATGGATTATTGTTAATTGCTATGTAAAGTATTTGACGAACTGCTTTCCTCATGTTTTGTGATGCCTTCACGGTTATTACACATTAGAATGAAATACTTAACTATAACGGATTTAACTCGCGAAGGTAGGTATAATTTTATTTGCTGACGTTTCGAAAACTTTACAGTTCCATTATTTGTAGTACCACTGACCTATAGATAGTCAGCATAACACTAAAGCCAAATTAAATCCTTTATAGTTGTTTTATTCCAATGTTTTCCTTAGCTATACTAATATTATAAAGCTGAAGAGTTTGTTTGTTTGTTTGTTTGTTTGAACGCGCTAATCTCAGGAACTACTGGTTCAAATTCAAAAATTCTTTTTTTGTTGAATAGACCATTTATCGAGGAAGGCTATAGCCTATAGGCTATATAACATCACGCTGCGACCAATAGGAGCGAAGAAACAGTGGAAAATGTGTAAAAAACGGGGAAAATATGAAGCCTTATGAAGAAGTGACAGAAGACTTTGACAGATCTTTGACGAAACAATCGGACGGACAGGACGACGTCTGCCGGGGCCGCTAGTTTTATATATAAATCCAGCTGGAAATACCTACCTACTCTACTAACTGTTCTTTATTTAAATATTATTTCATAATAACTAATTTTAATCTGAATTCATACCTGAGTAGGTACTACAATTGAAATTTGATGAGATTTTATTAGGAATCAAGTACCTAGATAGTTAGGGCTTTCAAAATTGTATGTTAATGAAATTATATGTACCTAATAAGTAATAATTAATATATAAGTATGAAAGAGGACTCGTTCAATGTAGATAAAGATTTTAGAAAGGTGTTTTGGGTTAAGTACATTAATAATAATAATGTAAGTATGCAATTAATACATATTATTTATTTGATATAGGTAAATGATTATATTATTTTTATCAATTATCTATTCTAATATATAAAAATCTCAAGTTTGTTGCCAAACTCCTCCGGAACGACTTTTTATGAAATGTTGTGTGCATATCGGCTAATATTTCCACTCCATTTTTTTTCTTAAGGTTTTTTTTTAGTGATTCAGCTTTGAAAAATATATAAAGTTCCGAAGTAGGTACATAAACTTACACTCATGCGATCCACCCCTATGACGGTAAGTACATAGTTTGCCGGGTCAGCTTGTTTTAATATAGAATGGTCGTCACTTTAAATATTAATTATAACTTGTTAAATAAAAAAAACTTATATTTTATTTTAATAGTTACCGGTAAAGAACTACGTTGTATTTTGTAAAGGAGAACGTGGAAAATTTAATGGCTACCTTGGCAACACTTTGGTAACGTTACGTTTTGTTTCGATCTTTTGGATCTACTATTCTAAGTCGTCATTGTTTTATTGTTCGTATATTTTTGTTAAATATTTTTTTAGTTCCTTGGAAATTTTTACCATAACAAGTAAACTTTAAAAGATTATTAGTTTTTATTGGTATTCTTTCTGAGTCACACTGCCCTCGCAACGCATTAACGAAACGTAATAGTGACAGTCAATGTCGACAGCAGTTTTTCGCAAGAGGCGTTATAATTTTTACCTTTTACGGGAAAAGTATTGTGATAATAGTTAAAAATGTTAGCTTTGATCAATCGTATCCTTGATTGGATCAAAAGCCTGTTCTGGAAGGAAGAGATGGAACTTACGCTGGTTGGCTTGCAATATTCGGGAAAAACAACGTTTGTTAACGTCATAGCCGTAAGTTTGATCAAAAAAATAACAATAATTGTTCAACAGAGTCATTGTTAGCGATTACATGATAAACAATGTGTCTGTTGTTAGTCGGTAATTGTAATTTTCAGAGATATCGAATTTCACTGCCTATGTAGGATTATCATCGAGCGTTTTAAATATTGAATATGAAAAGATGTTAACGTTTGCGTATTACATTTATATAATGCGCTTTGTTCCTTATTACTTTATTAGGTAAAGGATTTTATAATAGTTTTTCGGGTAATTGAAA
Organism: Polylopha cassiicola; assembly: GCA_038024825.1. Taxonomy (NCBI): domain Eukaryota; kingdom Metazoa; phylum Arthropoda; class Insecta; order Lepidoptera; family Tortricidae; genus Polylopha; species Polylopha cassiicola. The sequence goes on along the minus strand of CP149052.1, from coordinate 4,217,488 downwards.
GTAGGTATGTTAAACCTGCTAATGGCTAACTTACTAGTAGTTGATTTTAACATTATTGACTATTTAACACACTGTAAAACTATAGATCTCGTAGATAACAAGAGAAAGGCAAGTCTAGACTACTTATTTCGTTTTTTGCAATGATTCAGATAGCTCTGTCAAATTCCTCATGTGTTTATGTAAAGGTGTTTATATGACTAGACATAGGTCTGTATGTAGGGTCGGACGTTCAACAGTTAACCACTCGTACACAGTTATCCACGGCTATATTTCATAAACGTGACGTCACCACTTTGTGCCATCGCGCGGTTATGATGCAACGGGTACCCAACTCCCTGCTCCCCAGTTTGCAGTAGGCTTGCGTCGGCAGCCTTCGTGGTAGTACGACATTTGTGTTTTTTGATGGAAAAAGTTAAAAAAAAAACTTGAATTCTTTTTCTCCTAACATCTTTTCATTTCATATTACAAGAATTATTGTGGCGTCGCTGAGTAGACTAACTAAACGTGCTTCATTTAGTGCAAGTATCACGTGAGTAGCGACGCGCATTTAAAAGTGAGGTCAGCGTAACGGCTTTGGGTGGGGGTTGGTCCACAATTAACCAAAATGGGCAATAGAACAACTTTTTTTGGGAAATTTATTAATTTTATGAATATTTTAGATGGAGTGTACCAGGAAACAACAGCGTAAAAATGGAGACATTAGGTTAAAGTTATAAAAAAAGATAATGAGGTGTTAGGCATAATAATAATTCAAATATTATATTATACGTAATATTTTCTTTAAAATTATACCAAAATACTATTTTCTCAGAGATAAAACACTCGTTTCGTCATTATTTCAAAATAATAAACTTTTTATATTAAGGGATTTAATTTGACTTAACTTTTCACTCAATGGCTATCTGTTGCATACCCCCCCTCCATTTTTGTTTTAAATATTTTTGTCGCAAAAACCGTGTGGAAAATGAACATTTATTATATCCCTATATGTAGCTAATGAACCTGGCTATTGAACAGGATATAGAAAAAAAATATCGGAATGAAAAATTACGAAGTATGATGGTTTGAATTTTATGTGGTTAATTGTTGAACTGGTCACCCTATATGTTTATGTATTACCCTAATACTTTAAGATCTCATATTTAAAAAATGTTTAGTTAATAAATATATAAAATTCAACTAACATTGTATTCCATTTGTACCGCTAAGCTTGATGTTGATAACAGACTGAGATAACATTTACAAACCACAATTTATGTTTCAACTTTTATTTCCTAAATGTTGATATTTGATAACAGTTTTGAGTTTAGATTAAACTATGGAATTCAATGTACTAATGCAAAATACCTTGTTTGAAATTCATAAACTGTTGAGAAAAGCTATATGAATCATTAAACTACAAAGAACCTATAGTCAACTTAGTCTTCAATGTAGGTATAAGGTTCTCAAAATATCAGCATAAAATCCATATAGAAAGGTATGTGTGTAACATCCAGTACAGTTGTTTAATTCCATTAATTAAACTAACTTACTAGGAATAGGTTCAGAAATTTCTAATTGGCATTAAGTAAACAGAATTTCAATTGGATAGAAAAATCTTAGACCCCCTTTTTTTCTACTCTTGTCTTTGTACAAAATATCATTATAATTAAAAAACTAATGGTATTGAACCAAAAATTAATTGAATTTCGATTGATAGATTGTAGTTAATACATTACATTATATGAAATTTCTAATAAGATGCAATACATTGTTTTCTAGTACTGACAGTATATGATAATTACTGTTTTCTAGTACTCACAGTATATTATGATCAAGGCATGTCACTTCCATGAAACATTTTTTTTAAGTAATCCATCTCATAGTCGTAATCTGTCACAGCCTACAAAGTTTGCAGCTGTAACTGTGCCATGTTAGCTCAGTTTTGATAGATTACTAATAGTGCCTTAGTCATTCTAGTCCTTTTTATAAATCGACGATTTGAGTTATGCACACCATCGGATTCCAGCAAAACCCACCTACACTAATAGACTATGGGCCCATGTTAAAAAAACGATGGGTCATTTGAACCACCAGATGACCTATGTAGAACGATATAAGAGCATAAAATAATAAGATTTAGCATTGTGCCGTCACTTGTAAGCTGTCCAACTGAGTGCAGGTGAGAATTCAAAAGTACAGGTAGAGTGAGTACATTTTGGTCATATATTTTTGAACGGCATTGTTACCATCGATAGATCCATGAAAAATAATACTAAAACGCGTAGTGCCGTAAAAAAATGGTGATCCAAAAAGTCGGATTTTTTTTTTGATTTTCCGACAATTTCCAGGGTGAATTTGGTCATTTGATACAGTACGGCATCAGTTTCATACTATTTCAATACTGCTTCTAATCCATCATTCCGCAACGCCGTAAAAAAATCAAGCGACAAGGGGAAAAAACCGAAGGTTGCAGCCCCCTCTCTTGCCGTGGTCCAGGGGGTGATTTGACACAACATCAAATTAATTTATTTCGAAAGTATTTTACGCATAGATAATATTTTTTCATATGCCGTACATTTTCGTTGGTTCAAAGGGGTGTGTAATGATCGATATAAAAATATTTAATATATTTTCTATTGATATATCAACATTTGATATAATTTCATTTGATATAATTTAATATAATCATTCATTGTGTATAATAAACGTTTGGTATAATTTTAAAATATATAAATTTATTTCGTATATTTATCGTTCGGTATAACGCTTATTTCTTATAAAGATTGTATGGTATAACGCTCATTTTATATACAAATCATAATGAATTATTAGCTGAATCTAACATTATTCTTGGAAATATACAATCATATATGAATGGGCAACCGCCAGAAAAAAAAAAGAAAATACATATGGAGCAACAAAAAAGAATTGATAATATTATACTTAATCGAACGAAGGTGAATTTTTACGAGCAATTGCTTCAAATTTAAATCTAAAGTAATGTGCCTGGGAATTATTACTTACTTAATAATATATTTAATTTACTTTTGCACATTGTATTTTATTTACCTATCCTAACCTCCTTTTGTTACCCATTCGTTTTGGTAGGGGGACGCAGTTCAAACCTAACCTAACCTACTTTTTGATAGCAGTTCGTTTTGTGATTATGTCTCTAATACATTATATCAAGAATTATATTATACTAGCTTCTGCCTGCGACTTCGTCCGCGTGGAACTCCTCGGTTAAAAAGTAGCCTATGTCCTTTATCAGGCTCCAGACTTTCTTTGTACCAAATTTCATTTAAATCGGTCCAGAAGTTTTAGCGTGAAAGCGTAACAGACAGACAGACAGACAGAGTTACTTTCGCATTTATATATAAGATATGGTCTACATTAAAATGTACGGCAACATTTTTTCCTAATTTATTTATGTTAATACTATTTAAAACATGGGATACAATGTAGAAAACTGCTATATTTCATTAATTTATGATATTTAAATTTCTGCAATAATTTGCAAAATTTCAGTTTTTGTATTTCTCCATAACTTTTTTCAGAACAGTTTCTGCTGAACGGCAATACTATATAACAATTGTATTTTACAATATTATGTTAGAAAAATAGTTCCCGTACAGGGTCAAATGATTTTACAGCTTTATAAATCAAGAATACGATGAAATTAAGATAATTATTGATATACATTCAAATGAACAATAATTTTTTGACGGCATTATTTTTAATAGTACTTTTAAGTGCTAGATAATGTTGTGGAACCGAAGCCGTACTTTATCAAATCACCCCCTGGACCACGGAAAGAGAGGGGGCTGCAACCTTCGGTTTTTCCCCTTGTCGCTTGATTTTTTTACGGCGTTGCGGAATGATGGATTAGAAGCAGTATTGAAATAGTATGAAACTGATGCCGTACTGTATCAAATGACCAAATTCACCCTGGAAATTGTCGGAAAATCAAAAAAAAATTCCGACTTTTTGGATCACCATTTTTTTACGGCACTACGCGTTTTAGTATTATTTTTCATGGATCTATCGATGGTAACAATGCCGTTCAAAAATATATGACCAAAATGTACTCACTCTACCTGTACTTTTGAATTCTCACCTGCACTCAGTTGGACAGCTTACAAGTGACGGCACAATGCTAAATCTTATTATTTTATGCTCTTATATCGTTCTACATAGGTCATCTGGTGGTTCAAATGACCCATCATTTTTTTAACATGGGCCCATAGTCTATAAAACAGATTTCAGCTAATATAACTCTGCTAGCTTTATTATAAAAAGTATAAATTTATACAGAAAACTCATGCGTGCATATGGACATATTAATCAGTTTCTTGCCTCTCCTGAAAAATTACCTTTTTTGAGTTAGCTCTCTTTAGATCTAGGTGTGCGATTAATGTCAGTAGTTTTATAATTATGAATTCACTTAATAACATTTAATGTACTACTATAGCAGTTATGGAAATATTTAAAAAGTATCTCAATGTCAAACTGCTTTGTTGAAATAATGAAGTTCAATAACATGTTATCTACTGATTACATGTTTAGGTATGTCTAATAATTTTTATTATGAAACAATTCTTTTATTTATATTACCTATCATGATGTTATGAAACATATTACTTAATGGAACTCCTAAATTGACATATGTACTTAATTAGAAATGGATATGTTTTTTTTATAGCATACTAGCTTCTGCCCGCGAGTTCGTCCGTGTGGAACTCCTCCTTTTTTGCAGTCGGTTAAAAAGTAGCCTATGTCCTTTCTCAGGCTCCGGACTTTCTTTGTACCAAATTTAATTTAAATCGGTCCAGTAGTTTTAGCGTGAAAGCGTAACAGACAGACAGACAGACAGACAGAGTTACTTTCGCATTTATAATAGGGATTGTGATGATATGAAACATATTACTTAATGGAACTCCTAAATTGACATACTTAATTTGAAATGGATATGTTTTTTTTATAGCAAAATAGGTTGCTTTTTGTTAATGAGAACAACCCACTTCAGTTTTAAAGTCAGTTATTTATGTATATATATGATTATTATGCATTTTTCTAAACCTAAATAATATTAATAATTTTTGATGCCTTCGCGGTTATTATACATTGGAATGAAACCACTGTAGATGGATTGAAATGAAACAACTTCAACGGATTTAACTCTTAACTCGCATATTTTATTTTATTGGTTTACTTTTTGGAGCCTTTACAGATTCCATAATAGTAGCACGACTGAGCTGACTATGACTATAGTCATAGTATAGTATATTTGATTGTCTAATTAGCATAAGACTTTATGCTAATTAGACAATCAAATGCTTTACATTTTATTACAATTGTATAAAGTCTATTTTCCTCAACAATTGATTTAATTTTGTTTACTTTCATTACAGTCTGGCCAGTTCAGTGAAGACATGATACCAACAGTTGGCTTCAATATGCGCAAGATAACCAAAGGCAATGTTACTATCAAGGTAAGCATTAATTGAAAGGTTTAATTTAAATGTTAAAATAATTGGTATTTTATTTCAGTGTATTTTAAGTAATTTTTATTTGTCATGTTATAGGTTTGGGACATTGGTGGCCAGCCCAGATTCCGTTCCATGTGGGAAAGGTACTGCCGTGGCGTCAATGCTATTGTGTAAGTTTATACTTCTTACTATACCGGAGTTTACGGGTTCAAATACCGCTATAAGCAGATTTCAGTGTGATGAGCAGTATTGGTATGAAACTTGCATTCGTGATTATAACACATTGGAATAAAACAACTATAACGTATTTAACTCGCGTATTTTATTAGTTGACGTTTCGAAAACTTTACAGCTCTCATATTCGTAGCACAATTGAGCTGACGACAAGTTTTTCATCTGGAAGCTCGCCAATCGTCCGATTTTGCAGTAAAGGCCCAATAGATGGCTAATTGCTTGTAGCACGACTAAACTGACGATAGTAGTAGTTACTCTCACATATTGAAAATTTGTTCCTATTGAGGTGACGATAGTCTATCATGATAATAATAATAATAATATAGCCTTTTATTCAGATCTTTAAACTAATTACATTTACTTTTAACTTAACTTAACCTAACACTGGACTCATATACTAAATGAACTATTTTTAACTAATTAAACTAATATCTGTCCCTTGGTTATCATCGCTAGATCTGTTTGCCAGTCGGCAAAGGCCTCCTCCAACCTTTTCCATTCACTTCTATCTTGAGCAACTCTGTTCCACATGACTCCTGCCACTTGTCTAATGTCGTCATATCATGACCATTTCTCAATTGTTTCACGTGTTTAGTTACATGGTGGACGCGGCGGACGCGGACAAGATCGAGGCGTCGCGCAACGAGCTCCACAGCCTGCTGGAGAAGCAGCAGCTGACCGGCATCCCGGTGCTGGTGCTGGGGAACAAGCGCGACCTGCCGCACGCGCTCGACGAGCACGGCCTCATCGAGCGCATGTCAGTACACACACACTTATAGTATAGACACAGAATAGATAATAGTACAAGTACAGAAGTTTCACTGCTTTGATGTTCACAAATGCCGCCTTTTTATCTGCCTACATAATTATTATTAACAAACGGACCGCAAGCGAGTAGCCGACATTGAGCTCTCTGGCCGCGCGAAGGTCGTCATTATTCCGAACCTTGTCAGACGTTCTGAATAGGGTTGTCAGTACTGTAGCTACGCAAGAAGCGCGCGCGTGCGTCACGGGCCACTGCGCGGCAACCACTGACGATTCGCCCCAAGCATGGGGAGGCCCGATACGCATTGTTAGCTCGGCAGCGGAACGGCGGAGTGAAACCCCCCTGGTATAGACTAAGATTCGTACCTGCATCGACCTTCGCAGAGCTGATAATACATATGAGATTAGCGACATCTAGCGGTTTTAGACTATTTCTATTAAAATATTGGTTTAGATGTCGCGACTGCGAGGAATGTGTGATTTTCAAACGGAGAAAATTCAGTTTATCTAGTACATTATAAAATATAGTAAATAAACCAATTATTCACACCATATATATTTCTTATAGCAAAACCTACCTACCTACCAATGAAACAGATTCAAGTTAACTCTTCTAGCTTCATATAAATATCATAAATCTATACAGAAAACTCCTGCGTGTATATGGACATATTAATCAGTTTTTCTGCTCTCCTCAAAAGTAACTTTTTGAGCTAGCTTCCTTTAAATATAGATGTGCGTTATTATATAAGGCAAGTCTACCGTTCGGGGCGAAGTACCTGCAATTTGATTTAACATATCCTCATTTGATTTATTTTTATTACAGGAATTTATCAGCGATTCAGGACCGTGAGATTTGCTGTTACTCAATCTCATGCAAGGAGAAAGACAACATAGATATCACACTACAGTGGCTCATCCAGCACAGTAAGTCGGGCAGCGCGCGCTAAGAGATTCTCGACCTGTAGACAAGTCATCTTGTATATCATAAGGCATAAATTCGCCTGCAAGCTTCACCTGGCAAATTGTTTACTCTTATTTAACATTTGACATTTGTTTTATTAGAATAATGACACAAATTGAAAATTTAAATTTGACGGCTCGGAATCTTAAATGGAATTAAGACATATTTTGGTTTGTGTCACTATTCTATTAAAGCAGAGATTTGGATACCTATTTCAAAGATAAAATGATGAGAAAGTATTCAGTCAGGATTTTTTCAGGTTCATTGACCTTAACAGGTGTTAGAGTTCTATACCAATTGAAATTAACAGTACCGCTATATAACAACAATATACTAAAAGCACAGAAGTATTGAAGCCTTAATTTGTAAAGGTTTTGTGAAAAAGACAGATGTAATTGAAATGTCCTTTTTGCTTACTCCCTGAAAGTGAATCAATACTTTGTTGGTATATACTAATGTTTATATTTTGTTATAAAACTATTATATTATTAGCTGAATTTCAAGATTATATCAATAATATATAGATATAAAAACTAGTAATTGCCAAATATTTGCCGTAATTTGCTTGCACAAGATGACTTGATTTACAATACGTGTTTATTATAATTGGGTGTTTATGCAAAGAATTAATCATTAAATACAAATGCACAAATACAGGAATACTCAAAATTATGATGGTTATCATAGATTGGTTATGTATTATGTAACGAAGACGCTAATTTCGCACCCCGAAGTATGAAAATGTTGCCATACTTTATACATATTTATTTTATGGATTTTAAAGTGGCAACATTTTCTGTAATGTTGCATGTGTCAAAATATATATTTGGAAAAATAATATGATTAGTTCTTTGTTTAAATATGTTTTCGTTTGTCATTATAATGAATATAGCTTGAGTTTGCACTCTCTACGAACATGGCATTATTTTTCAAGTGATAGAGTTCATTTTATGATCGGAACATCTTCACTTTTGTTACTTTGTAGATTTTTTTTTTTCATTCCAGATGGTTTGAAAAATACTGTCATGTTTTAATTTGTACACAGGTCATTGACACTAGTCACAAGTGGGTATTAAAATGGATTATGCAGAACATATCATGCTTTAGGTTATTTTTTTTTATAAATATATATTTTTTTTCAATGATATAGCTTCAGCGCATATATTCCCCAATTGTGACTATATATCAATACCGTACGTATGTTAGTATATTTAGATTCTCTAATAGTAGCATTACGCATTATATATATTATAAATATAAATATACTTATCTCATATTGTTAGCTTAATAATAAGGTGAAATTAAAATTTGGGTCTAATTTTGCGTAATAATTTTTCATTCGGGTAGAAAGGAAATTATTTATATTAAAAGAATTTTATTTTATTATTTTGCAAAATTAGACTCGCGGTAAATATTATAATGTCAAGTATAAATATGAAGTCATTAGAATTGTAATTATATGATTTTGCTCGGATTCCCCACTCTGGGAGGTCCTAGGGTCGGTGGGGGTCACTGACCCTAATTTAAAGGCTTTATGCATCTGAAAGCTCGCCTATAGTCCGGTTTTGCAGTAAAGGTCTGCAGACCAACTGCGCTTCAGTATTTAGTCCGAATAAATGTAAAAATGCTTTGATTGCACAGGATGTTTGATATACCCGTATCGATTAGGGTCTTGGAAAATAAATATGTTTCTATATCAAAAATAATTAATATATTGTTTGACCAGTCAAATATCAAATATGATTTCATGCATCGATAAAATCGTGTTTGAATCAGTTTTATAACAAGAAATGCATTAAGATCTCTTTCATGTTGTGTATAACTGATTTTTTTTTATAAATCATCTCCTTTAAAGGTTCACTGTATTTTTTTTTACGGATAACATTAGTTCTTGGATGTGACGACATATTTGGTAACTGTCGAATAAATACCTGATCTTCATCTCGAATAGGTACCAGTAGTTAAGGTACCGTATTCACTGTTTTTAACCGTTACGATTTTGGTCAAGATTAACTAAATTTTATATATAGAAATGTGCCCTTGCAGCTTCACATTGAAGCGGCTTTTTCGACACTTATTTTTTTTTATTATTATGTGTACGTACAACTATTTATTTCTGCTTACATCGTGATTGTTATATTTTGGTAACGATTGCAAGAATCTCCAGACTTTATTCCTCGGCAACACAATGTATCCTAACCGTTTATTCGTTACCAAATATGTTATGACCTCTCGCTCCATACGCCTCATAAAGCTTCTAAAGATAGATTTTATTTCCAAGTCCCAATTTGCTGATTACGAAAATAAAAAATACGTTAAAATTAAGTAGAGGAATGCCTGCGATGTATTCATATGGCCACACTAATGATGCTTGTATTATTTATTCTATATTCTATATAAATAAATTAATAAATCTCGAACAATTTCGTATTACGTTAATAGTCTGCGAATATATGGTCATTCAATTTCGTCGACTTTTATAAAGCAATTAACATGTCAGATATCTACTTAATATTTTTTATGTAATAAATTAAAGAAATTTGCAAATAAATCATTAATAAGTAACTATATAATGTTTTTACCTTATTTATTTTAACTAAAATATACTGCACTTGTAATTTAATTTAAATAGTTATTAGTGTCATTTCGACCAATAGGAGTTCTAGATTCATAGATAGCGTAGAAAACTAGCAAAAAAAAACACATTTTGATACCACGTTACATTAAATTACAAATCACGTTTTGTTAATATGCTCGTATATTTGGCTGAATATTTTTAAATATTCGAAGTTCCTTGTATAGCTACGAAAAAAATACCGTAGATAGTCAAGTTTGATAACTGATTTTGCAAAGAAAATGTATTTCTCAAAGTTATTCTATGACAGAGCCAGTTATTTACTTGACGTGCGAGCAATGGGAAATTTCAATACTAATTACTAACTCTTCAAAAGTATGACGGGTGCTGCAATTTGAATTGGAGTATATTGTTGAATTTCACGTAGCCTATAGCTGTTCTAAAATTTGTTAAGAAACGAGGTAGTGTTATAAAAAAAAGCTTTTTTATCGGTACCATGAAGCCAAACATTCGACTGTTGAAGTTTTGACGAAAACGCTCAATATTTTGACAAATATATTTTTGGTCTGATTCTAATTTTAGTGACAATTTAACACCGCTTTTTACGAGACTGTTAATGTTCGATCACAAGCAATAAAAATATAAGCAGGGTAATTCATATTTAGGGGAAATTATAAATAATGATAATACTTTTTTTTCTATTGATTTACGGCAAAATGAGGTTGCTTACTTATAAGAACTTAGAAGTGGGTCTAGGATAGTCGAATTTGACTTCCTGACCATCTCCTTAACATAAAAGTCACGCCAAATTGCCATAGTAATTAATTATTTTCATTACTTAAAATTACCCCCTAGTTGACATTACCCCGTCGAACCTAAAGCTTATTGTATTATTTTTTATTGTGAAGTTTTGCAACGAGTCTGAGCATTGTAGCCTAAATTATTGTTTGTGTAGTCAGCGTTCAATTATTCATGAATTTATGTAAATAGCTGTATCGTTGGTGAATTGTCGTTCAAGAATAGATTCTATTGTTTCTTGTAAAAGAACCGCGTGATAACGTCACAAGATGTTTGACAAAAGAAAATAGGTCGTATGTTTATGGCGTAGAATTGTGTTTACGTCGTTTTGGACTCATTGGTAGGGTATATTATATAAAATCTGTTTTTGTACGACAGTGTATTGGAACCAGTTTGTTATTGTAATGTGATCGCGGTTCTGTTGACAACTACGGTTCTGTAAATTACCAACACTCGACTGTTGGAAGAAATATGAAAATAATACTATTTTAACATACGTTAAGAATACCTGGCTTACCGAATCTTCAATTGGATGGATGTTGGTACGTAGGTACCTATGACTCTTTAGACCCAAATATTTTTATTAAAATTAAATAAAAATTATGACGTTTCTTAGGATTACGGTGTTGCAGTTGTAGCCGACAGCTGGTCAACGGCTATAAAAATAAAAAAATAGGACAAATAGAAAACAGCAATATTGAATTCTTATATTATTTTACAATGCAATAGTTGTCAACTGAATTTGTACTCTAATGTAAAAGAGAAAGCATTGTATTCCATGCGTTGTAAATTAAAACTTCTCTTCCTAGTTTGTACTCTGTTTTTAACAAAGAATTAAATATTATAAGAGCTAAATGTGTATTTATTTCCAGCTTACCTTTTGTTCGTCCTATTATTGTCACTTACCTATATATATATGTTTTAATATGTTTAAATTACTATATTTTTTAAGTCGCAGTGTCGAGTGAGTGCACTGACATATAATATTATGCTAGATGCAATAGCATACGTATCCGTCGCGTGATGGACAGAGAGGTACATTTTAGGTATGTTAGTAGAGCTGTGCGAGTTAATTTGCACTTTATATGTTGTTACAAGAGTTGCTATTTGTTTGAGTTTCAGGAATTCGTTCTGTTTATAAGCATTAAGCCTAATTCGCTGCTTTTCTAGAATAGTGTCACAACTCGAAATAATTTGTTACTCCATTTAAGACTGAACCGTCACAAATAAATTTCAATTCAGAATGGTAACACATTTCGAGTTGTGACACTATTCCAGAGAAGCAGCGAATTAGTAAAACTGACTTGATGCATGCAAGGTCTATAATTTCTTTAAAAAAAATCATTAAAATATAAAGCTTTATTGTATAAAATTACAATTTAGTATAAAAATATAGTCTCAGGAACTGTTTTACAAATCCTGGAAAAGTATGTTTGAGATAGTAACTTTTAAAAATTATAATTAGATATTGCAGATTAATAAGAACGAGCAAACACTTTATTAATTCTTCTAACCAATAAGTGCAAAAAACCTTTCATCACCGTTTTGTATAATAAACTATATATACTTATAGGTATTATCCTCATTGTGTTTTTACATAATATAAATCACATATATTTCCTAAAGCTACAGGCCTAAACCATCTACTTCTACAGAATATGTTGATATACATAAAAATTAAATCTAATTAAAATAATATTCAGATTAATTGAGTAATAATGTGATAAACAGTCAATCTTATATAATTACGATAAGAACCAAATTGATACAAAACTTAGTCTAACTGATAATAAAATATTTGAACGAACGAACAATTCCAATTATTAAAAATAATGATTTGTTACTTACTTAAAACAATAAATACCTTACCTAAAGTTTGCTTTTACTCCTGATAATCTTAAATCGTTTACCCTGAAATGAATACAAAATGTTGTTTATTTTTGCACAAATTAAAATTTGAAGAAAACTTTGAACTTAGTTACAAGAGCAATTAGATATTTATTATTTTAATTATTTTTTTATCATGGTAAATAGTCTAAATATGTACTTATTAAATATAATCACTATCGTAATTCAGTCTGCTACCAATATGGAAACTAAAGTTTTCTAATCCTCAGAATAAAAAATAATACGTGAGTTAAATCACGTTTACTATTTTTTACTTAATAATTTCTGATCCGTTCGCACTTATTGCACATTGGAATAAAACTATAACCGATTTAACTCGCTTATATTACATTTTATGCTGACGTTTCGAAAACTAGTTCCCATATTCATAGACTATTGTCTATGTTCATAGTAGTATTTCTTACTTCTAAACCAAACATATCAAAATGCATACATTTTAAATCTTTATATAAAAATGCACCAAATTTTTTTTTTTTAATGTTTTTTATTTGTTCCTTATTGCCAGGACAAGGTTTGTTTATAAGAAAATTTATAAAAAATATAGAGATTTGATCAGAATTATTTTTAACAATCTGATACAAAAAGTGATCGACGGTTTGTGATATACTTTGACAGAACAATCGAACGGGCAGGCATCTGCCGGGACCGCTAGTTACTTTGATAAAATAAAGTCTGGAAATTTAAATGAACGTCTGACATATTTTGGAGTTGAACAGAAACGACAGCCGAATGTGACGATTCGTTTGGCGTAAACTGGCCTCACGTTTGTCTGTAAACAATAAACAGTAAATTTAAATAACTAAAACTGCGATTAAAAGCTTTAGGAAAATCAACCCCAGGGGGTTAATGCAGAAGCAGTTAACGACGTCTAAATATTATATGATAAAACGACGTATATAAGCACGTATGCGAAATTAAACAAGAAATAAAATAAGTAAATTTTTCACTACAAGTAAAGTGTGACATCAAATAGGTCTACACGGGTCAAAATGTGAATATCATATACATAGTTGACAGTGGGAACTGTCTTCATTACTTGATTTTGATACGGTACTTGGAAGCAACCTGTCTTATTTATATACTTTTAGTATAAATCTATACTAATATTATAAAGCTGAAGAGTTTGTTTGTTTGTTTGTTTGTTTGTTTGTTTGAACGCGCTAATCTCAGGAACTACTGGTTCGAATTCAAAAATTCTTTTTTTGTTGGATAGACCATTTATCGAGGAAGGCTTTAGGCTATATAACATCACGCTGCGACCAATAGGAGCGAAGAAACAGTGGAAAATGTGTAAAAAAACGGGGAAAATATGAAGCCTTATGAAGATTTACTATACATTAAGTGACAGTTAGAAGACTTTGACAGATCTTTGACGAAACAATCGGACGGGCAGGACGACGTCTGCCGGGGCCGCTAGTTATATATATAGGTATAAATATTTGACATGGTTACAGCACCTCATAGGGAAAGTATCAATAGTATATAGATTATAGAGGGTTAAAAATAGGGCTTATTTTTGGAATGCAAAGATAAAATGCAAAAGGTACGAGCGAATATTACTCGAAAAGTCATCATAAATAAAATCAATATACGCGGGTTAAATCCGTTGACTGCCAATATATTTTTAATGAAGCGCAGAATCAATATGTCAATAAATTATGATCCGCCCAAAACGTTCAGTATCATTTCTCCGCTCGCCTCATCATTCCTTTTCTCATTTTTTAAAAGACTGTCCAAACGATTAAGTTTCTTGTCTTGTATAGAGACACGATCCGTCAACAACTCGACCTTATCAACTAATGCATCCAACTTTTCATTCCACAAATTGGTCATTTTATCAAACTTCTCCGTCAACTCACACATCATGGATTCCATTTTAAGTAGAACAGTCTCCATTTGTATGGCTTTGGGGCTATCAGGTTTGTCAACCACATCTTTAGGCTCCCCGTTTTGACTACTTACTGACTTGATTGATTCCTGGCGCAACATACGCACGTTCTGGTCAAGTTCCTGTTGTTTGTAAAACGGCGATTGTCTGAATTCTGCCATTTCTTCTGCAGTCAAGAGATACTGGACTACTTTCTCTATGGCTCCTGCCTTCAGAGATTTAAGGACCTCGCTTAGTTTTTCCGCGTATAATTTCTGAAGAGTAGGCTTCATGTTCTCTATGAGGTTGTTTTCTTCATGCCAGAAATATCGGATCTTCTTCTTGATTATGGCTTGGTATAATTCTTCTACCATCAGTTCGAAGAGGAAGCTGATTTTCCTCTGCCAGAAAGCCTTGTCATTATCGTTGATTTTCCAAAGAAACAGAGTCTTGATGTAGTAACTCGCTATTGCCTTCATTTCGAGAGTGTCGCGAAGCTTTTTCACCTGAAATAAGGATGGCTTCTTTATAATTCTAGTATCTTAGGCCTTGGTCGGGGTCTAGATTAACTGTGAATTGAGCATTTATATCAATTTGAGAATAGAGAGTTAAGAATTTATCTCTAGATAGAGTCCTTGTGATGCTATGTCTTACCAATCGTATGGTCATCTTGAGTTGTTGGCAGCCTTTCATCATCTCTCTCTCGAAGTCCTGGAAGGAGAGACGCCAACACCGGTTCTGGAGGGTCTCGTCTTCAATGCTTTTGTTGGGTTTCGGCACCACCAACCAATCACGAACTTGCGCGCCCTCTGTAGAGTTCCTAAACAAATTTAAAAGTGATTAGTTAGCATTTATGAACATTTACATTCCGTTACCTACTTGCTATATGTCAGCCAGATACAGATAAGGCAGGAAACAAAAAAATATACCAACAAAACAATCAATGGAGTATAATATAAAATTGTATGTAGGTACCTATTTGTTATAATTCGTTTGTACCTACTGTATTATTATTAAATCCTATCGTTCTTTGTTTTAACGATCTAAGTATTAGTATCAATTCTCAGTATGAATTCTTGTATTCTGACATTTGATATTGTATTACTACTGAGAATAATAGTTGTAATAATATGAAGGTATGTAATAAGAGCTATAATTTTTCTTGTGACCACCCCAAGCCGATAAAAACTTCTTTTATGTAAATAAAGAGTTTATAGTTTACCTGTAGTTTTTAGGCCACCGCGGAGCTGAAAACCTAATAACTGGCACCAAATCTACATCAAGTATGAAGGGGTCGTTTTCCTTCCTGACATTTAAAGTGAAGGCCGGGCCGGAAGACCTATATGTCAGAAGATAAATCTCGCCATTTATTTCCACCTGCCCCTTGAGGTCATTGACAGCTTTCTGTACTATTCCATGCATCCACGACCGGAACTTGTTCTGCGGACGTAAAGATAATGTCCGTTGATTATGTTATTTTTTAACAACTTTTATAAAAACACACAGGCACACTCATATACCCGACCAGTACTCATTACATATGTATTAGGTTGATCATTGGACGTTAAAGTTAAGACTATCTAGTTTAGCGTTGGACTATCATTAGCTTAGTCATGCTACGAGTATCAGAACTGTAAAATTTTCGAAACGTCTCGTCGTTCTTGTTAAGAAGGCGATTATAGGATGGGTTACCATTGCTATATTAGGTATATTATTGTTTATCTCACCTGAATGAAATATTTTTCAGAATCCCTCCATTCACGGGTGACCTTATGACACTTTTCCCAATCTGGCTGTTTGTCCATGTGATCGAATGCATTTCCGATCTTCATTTTGATGAAGCCAGGCTGATCGTTCTCTATGCATATACCGTTCTCGCCATCTTCATAACTTATCGGGAGACGTATGACTATATCCATATCAAATTCGTCCATTTTTGACACCTTAATGCCGTCGTAAACACTGCCGGCGTAGAGAACCTGAGAACATCAAGGCTTGTCTTGGACCACGAAACCGTAAGTTGCGGGTTCGTATACTGCTAGTAGCACGTCTATGTGATGTAAAATTTAATAAAAAAGTAAATATTTAATACCATTTTTTTCGTATTTTGCATTAAATACAGACAGTCCGATGTGTGCAAATATATGGCGTTAGGGTAGGCACTCCATACATTTATGACATTGTGCCTATATGAATTGCACGCCACTGAGCCACATACTGTAGCTGTTATTAGGTAGGGTCAGGTATCTCTGACGCTTAGTGTACCTATCTCCTACCTAAATCACTTGTAGCTGGTACGTTCAGTAGTATGCACTCATACATAATAGGTATCACATTGTGCCTATATAGAATGCACGCCCTTGATTTGTATGTATTCGAGTCCTGGATATGATTTATAGGTATGTTTGTTGGTTGTGTCAAGTATTGTAATGAAGGTGCCAGAGACCACGGACCGGGAGACGCAGCGCGGGTAGGCCTCCTACAGTGGTCTGAAGACTGTGAAGGTAGCTGGAATCCGCAGGTGGCGCGAGACCGGTCAATATGAAAGCCCTAATTATGATCAGCAGTGGACATCTTGTGGTTGATATTATTATGATGATGATAAAGGTCAAGAGGTGATAATTTAAATGCTTATATTTATTTAAAATTTACTTTCGTAAAACTACTAATAAAGCTCAGAATAGCAAACTTATAAAATTATATAAGTAAGCAAATTTAAATGCCTGTACTTACTTACACTAAAAGTATAATGCTTATACTTAGCTGTAATTATTTTATCTAATAACCATTTGGAGTTAAAAAAATGTTTTAAGTTTAAGGACTAGATAAATATCAACTAAATTCAATAGACACAGAGAATTGTGTTCTAAAATTATATTTACACAATAATTACATACCTGGCTACTATACTTCTTGAAATAACCACAATGCTCTCCCATTTTATGTTTAACTTTGTCAAAAACACCTTTGAATACTTCCTGGGATTTCTTGTAGTCATCATCTTTGATGGCTATGAATTGTTTATATACCTCTACAAGGTAGGTGTCCATATATTTTCTGTTTAACGCCATTTTGACAAATGAAGTATTTCTGTAAAGATATAACATATATATTTGTAGAAAGAGAAAGACTAGGCCAGTGGTTCTTAACCTTTTTATGCCTGTTACCCTTATGAGCTCATTAGGGTCACTGACTGTATTAGTTGGCAAGATTTACCCCCACGGGGGTAATTATCCCCAGGTTAAGAACCAGGGGACTGGGGCCAAGTCACTAGGCAGATCTTCAAGCATCTGAGACTTTGTTATTGTCCGCTCTAGCTATATCTATGGTTACAAATATTATAATGAAGTCTCAATTGAAACTTGAAAGAGTATTTGTACCAGTAAGTACTAGGAGATATGATTTGAATGATTGATTAAAAAATAACACAAAGGAACTAGCAAATCACAATTATGGCTTTATAGTCTCCTTATTAGTTATTCCTATTACATATTAGTTAGGAGGCGAGAACAGTAGGGTATGAATCTTGACAAACTGATTTGCATATAAAGTGCTTGTTTAAATTAATTAGCTGGGATACCCAGCTAAAAACATAAATTAATTTGTTCTAAAAATATTAAATTTTATCAAACAATGCTAGCTAGAAAAATTACAGAATATTTATGGTAAGGTGAAAGAAAGTTTCAGCATTTCGACATACTTATTGATATTTTGAAATTCCAATTATACTTTCTTACTGTTTAATTATATTATTAGATTCTTGTAGTTTAATCTTCATATGTACATATTTATTATTAAGTACTTTATACACACACACACCCAGATAAAAATGAGTAGGTATAATTATAGGTAATAATATTATTATGTGCAAGAATCTACCGATTTAGAAAATATTGGGAAAATAATTATAAAGTTAATTATGTATACATACAAATAAATGAAAATAAGGATTGATAACACAACGATAGATGCTCTCAATACACACAACAATCTTGAAGTTATCTTTAGCTTATCAAGAAAGATAAGTTAAGTACTTACTTAGGTATATATCAGTATTTAATACTTATTTCATATTAATTACTATATACATATTTCTTATTTACCTTATCCGCAGTGCAAAATGAAGAGCTTGCTGTCACTTCTTCCAGATGTCCGGACTATATTTTAAAGGAACACGTCCGACCGTTCCGGTGGATCGCCTACGTGTCCCGACTATTTTTAGCCATCTCCTTTCTCGATAACTGAAAACAAACAACAAATAGTTACCATTTGTTTCTGCTAGGGGCTTCCCTCGACCGCCAAACCCCGTTCGCACTGCATTTTGTCTACAGTTATAGTCTCTGACCCACACCACTGAAACAACAACAAGAAATGCGTGCCACTGTGACGTCATCTGGCCTAGGGATGCAAACGATACATCGATGTTTTAAAACATCGATGTATCGTTCATAAACATCGATGTTAAAACATCGATGTTGAACTACAAGAAAACATCGATACATCGTTCATTAACAACGATGTTTTATGAACGATGTTTGATTGCAGCGCCTTCTCTTCGTATTGTACGTAACTATCATTGCGTGTGTGTGTGTCGCGCGTGTGGTGTGATACGTGTCACGTGACCACGTTCCGCCAGTCCGCCTCTGCACTGACGCCATTCTTCTTTTGATTTGTCTCTCACGCCACCGTTAATGACCGTTACCACTTACCGGGAAAACAAAATCCGAAGCCTTAACGTTATAGATTTATCATTTAAAGTAACTAATTGTTTGACATTATCAGTAATTATGATATTTTTTATAAGGAAAATCCTTTTCTTTGTAATTAAAGCAAACATCGAAAAAACATCGATGTATCGTTCTTAAACGTCGATGTTTTCAACATCGATGTTGGACTTTAAAAAACATCGATGTTTCAGTATCGATGTTTTTTATGAACGATGTTGCATCCCTAATCTGGCCACTAAACATGGCGGTTTTAGTGCTGCCCAAAAGATTTTAATGTTATTAGGTTTTATCGATAAACGTTCTTGGCTCATTTTATTTTAAACATTATTGAGTAAATTATTTGTAGAATAAATACTTTAATAGGAAGTAAGTATATTGTTATGTGCAAAGATACTTTGATTTAGATGTGGGAAATCGAAGATAAGATCGTGCTTCAAATTTGCCAAGTAAACGATATGACGATTTTATAAAGTTGTCGTTTAACAACTCAGTGACTTACAAATAATAATTTCTGATGCCTTCGCGGTTATTACACATTGAAATGAAACAACTATATTTAACTCGCGTATTTTTATTTTTTTGTTATTCCTTCACTTTTCAAAATTTGCCTCTTTAAAAAGTCGTTAGGACCTGCGCAGGCTTCTAAAACTATAGTTTTCGTTGTTGACAAGGTTCCTCTCCTGTAGGTCTTTTATAATATTCTGGAACTCTGCAATTTTTTTCTTTTGCCGCCGCACTTTTTCATTTAATACTTTTATTTTCTTCTTTAAAAAATCACATTTATCTTCAAGATTTTTTACTTTTTGAGTTTGGTTCTGAAATCAAAAAATATTATAATTGAATAATTGAATACACTATATTTATGTGTAGGCGATCAAATTTAGATGTACTTAATTTTAAGTAATTCAATAAGTACTAGTACTGAACTGCAAGCATTCATATGTTTCCAGCCACTTTTTCTTTTTATAGTAATTTCTTGGGATCCTATAAAATATGTTTTAATGATAAAATAAAAATATTTTATCATGTCATATGTAACTAAATCGATATCAAAGTCGATAAATAATCTACAACCCTAGCTAATAAATTAACAATATTTAAACGTAAAAATATGGTTAAATAAGTCAAATCCATTCATGATCTATAACCGCACATAAGAACCTTGCTAATTATAATGTAAATCTTTCTTTATTTTCCCGGTAACAAAAGCAATAACCAATATTTTTAATGTTATTTATAGCATACCTGTGCATGGTTAAAGATAGCTGATTTTGTGTTTTTCTTTTGCCGCACCCTATTAAACTACACACTGGCATATTTGCAACGTAATTATTTACTTTTAGCTTCAATTATTTTAAATTACAAGCAATATATAGAAAGATAATTAGTTATTTTGATTTACACCACGGCTTTTTGACAAGACAAGTACCACCAGAACTGACTGACAATGACATTTGGTGCGCTAAACATGGCGGATTTTCGGCCTCAATAGGTATTTAGGGATATTCATGTTTCACTTTATGTCAGTTTCTGTACGCACTGAAATAGTGTTATATTGTTTTCCAGCGAGTTACAGTGCTGAGTAAGAACGAGATAGATATATGTTTATGTGTGTGCCATCAAAATTGATGCTATTTATATAAGCAATTGTACGTATAGAACAATATGCCTTGTCCATATTATAAAAGTCTATGCTCTGACCGCACTTATGTATGACAGTTCCACAATACTTGAACTTGACATCCATGATTTCCATGAAAATTCCTTTCAAGTCCACAGATTATGCATAAGTAGGGTATCACATACCTACCAACTAAAGTTTAGTTGGTATGCGATGTTTAGTTACTAAACAATAAAAAAATACTAGTTGGTGTTGCTAGTTTTTTAAGCTGCTATCCTCTCTTACTAGAGAGTACTCATCTGTCACGTCTACTTAAGAGGATTGTGAACCTGTTAATTTTCATACAAAAGGCGATAACGTTTTACACCCAGTAAATACAGTTAGATTTTTATAATTTTTCGATATGTTGTAGATATAATGAGAAACTACGTCTGTACGTTTTGATTTTTAAGAAATATTGCTTACGCTAAAATTTATTAGCATATATAGATCTATATATAGATTTTATAACAAAAAAAAATACATCAGTAAAAATAAGCGTCTACTGGCTGTCAGTGATCTGAATGTTTGATTGAATTAATAGGGTTTTTGACTATTTTTTAATAATCGTTTTAAATTATTCTTTATAGCATAATAAGCTTATTTCATTAATATTTCCGGGAAATCATCTGTATTATGAGTAAAAATCAATATTTAAGTTTAAATTGCGAGAACCCCGGCAAAAACGCTGTTTCTGTAATGGCGCCGGTCTCGTGACAGGCGTGACGTCACATACAAGTAAACAGAGTTAATAACATTTGTGAATCAGTACATTTCATCGACTTTCTTCAAATTTATTGAATACAATGGTCTATAAGTGGTGTGTAGTGCCACAATGTACAAATACTTCGATAAAAAGTCCAGAGAAAGTGTTTATTTCTGTACCAACCAATCGCAAAAGGCGAAAAATGTTTCTACAACTAGCTCGAAGAGATCCAAATGCCATTCAACCACACTCAAATGTCTTTATGTGCGAAGATCACTTTGATGTAAGTATCACTTAACTTTATACAGTATACCAGATAGCAGATAGTAAAATATCTGTAATGGATAAAACAAAATAACATCTTTCATTCCTAACCTCTAAAATGTGGACTTAGATTTCTTAGAAGATCCTTAATTTTAAACGCTACATTGTACACTTCACTCTATTAAATTTCAGATGGAAAAAGACACAATTGACTACATGAAGTACAAAATGGGCTTCAGTCAGAAGATATTTCTCACGGATGAGGCTGTGCCAACTCAATTTCACTGTCAAGAGGATCGCAAGCTGTATTATAGATTGTTTGGAAATTGACATACAAAAACCTTCAAAAGCTGTTCATCAGGCACTGACATGATCGGAGTACAAAAAAGGGAATACTTCAAAGTATTTAATATCCTGCACACCAAAGGCGTGTAAGAGAATTTCATATGCTTAAGCAACATTCAGTGATGAATACTAACATACTTCGTGTTCTTGATCATGTCATCATCATTGCAAGTACCCTTACAAATTTGCAGAATTCTCTATTTAACACAACTTTGTGCCTTCTAATAAGAGTATTTATTGTATGTATAAAATCAGCCACCTATTTTATATGTAAATTGTAAGTGCAGCAACTAAAGTTCTCTTCTTTAGAAGCTACACTGATAATACCCTTAAATAATGTAAAATAAAAGAAATAATAAAGCTCGAAATTATTTTTTATTTAATTATTACACACTGGTGTTCTGATATAAAATAGGAAAAATTTGATATATTTTAGAGTAGTCCCTACTCTAGACAAAGTAGATTTTTTCCAATAACACTCCACTGAAGTGCATGAAGGATCCTCAGAACGACGATGGGCCCACATTAAAAAAGCAACAGCATGCTTGCACCCTCCAGATGAAGCCGCACAGTCATGGCACTGACAGCTGATAATTTCGCAGTCGCTTTCATTTACAATTATAGTAAAATTGTATCCTTTGGCTCGTACTTTGTGCTTAGGGCACATCTTACACTCAACTGTACAAATTCCACGAACATAACCAATCGCTTCGTCGCCATATTATGATTGTCGTGCAGACCTGTAAAACAAAAGCAAAAATCATGACAAAAGGAATTTTCATCAACATAACCTAAAATTTGCTCTTAAAAAACTTCCAAACTTATTATACTTAATACAAAATAAATAATTTGTATGGGGTACTTACACTGCTGTTTTAACATTTTTAAGTTCCGCAGCATAGTAATCAGCATAATTTTTAAAGAAAAGTGCTACCATAAATGCATCTATCTTTGGTAGGTTGCTGTTGTCAGCCTGTACTAAATTTGCCTAAATTTTGGGATTCGGTACGAATATTATAAAATGTATCAAGTAAATATTCCTTCAGAAAACACTCAAACATCTAATATAACAGCGATACAACACGAATTACGAACTAGACTTAGTCATGGAAGCAATGTTTACTTGCGTGTGACGTTGCAAGAATCTTAACCATTCACAGAGCGTTGACCGTCACAGATAAGACTTCAAAAAATATTATATTTTATTTCGTGTAATCTGCAAAAAATATACATTTTTTTGTTTAGAATAAAGTGAAATATGTTAATTTATGCTATTTTCTGATATGATGACCACAATTTGGGATATATTTTTAATGTTGTCAAACACCCTATTGTGCTTTTTTAGCTAAAAATACAATTTAAATATTTTTTTATCTCAGTTCCTTAAATATACTTTAAGTATACTCGACAATAAATTTTACAGAAGACATTTTCTGAAGATAAAATACCTAATTAGCTTCAGTAAACACTGCACTATTACTTATTGGATGTAAAAGAAATCCTGTTTCAATAATAATATAATGGTAATCGTGGCATGATTCATTTATATTATTGCAATATTATTATCTACCACAGCTCCATAATAGTTAGAATGTTAATAATAATGTTTATTACGTGGTGATTACCCGTAATTTTACCTTATGTTGCTACACTTAAAATATTTATTTTCCCAAAACGTTAAAAAGGTTTCTTTTTACACTTAATATTTAAACCCAAATCATAATCTTTTATCTTTCTATAAGTAAAGATCCAAAAAATAATGGCACTTACATAAAAAAGGTTATAATAAATAAAGCGAAATAAGTTTGCGATATATTTATACATTTTTAGTGTTGGTATTACTGAAGTCCGGATTTACCAAAACGTCCAAAACGTGAATGTTTCTCTATAAAAAGCTGAGTTGAAGAGAAAGATTAGCAAAATGTATACTTATCTCGCTTAAGGTAGTCAAGTCATTCAAAAAAATTAAAGTATAGGTAATCCAAATATTTTTATTGCGTGTGCTGTCAAGTGTTCAAGTATTTAAAAGGTAAGTACCTAAGTTTATGTTTACTATTGTTTCTTATTTAAAGCTTTATTGTTTCCATTGATATTGTTTTACACGTTGAGTTTTAGATATTCAAAACAAACATGATATGTTTACTTATTTAAAATAGGTACTTACTATTCAAGCGAATCACTTAAGCAGTACCGAGATTATTTTAATTACTTACAATAATTTTATAAGTTAGGTATCAACTTATCAGTAGATATTTAAAGAACAAAGAAAAGAGGTTTGTGATAATACATTTCAACCGGCGATATCGCCCAACTAACCTGGCTTGATATTTATATGCGTCACAATTTTGAGTAAATAATGTAATAAGTAGACCAGGTATTAAATTATAAATAACAAAATACCTAGTAAAACCCAAATACACGCAGCTCAAAATCAAGAAATATGCAAGTTACAACAGACAGAAAGAGGCATTTACTTACTTACATGACACTGTTTTTATAAAATAAACTAGCTGTCTGCTCCGGCTTCGCATGGATCATCTTTTTTTCATTGCCTATGATACTGGGAATAGTGTAGCTTCCCAACAGTGAAATTTTCAAATTGGTCCAATTGTTTTGGAGCCTATTCAATCCAAACAAACAAACCTTTCCTCTTTATTATATTAGTATTGATTACTAAACTTGAATATAATTATATTAACTATGTCAATTAACAATATAACACCATTTGAACTTATTTTTGTAGTGTCAACATGGATAATAATAGAACCCGCAATAACCGCAATGGAAATGATAATGGCAGCAATGCAGGGCTCTGGACTGCAGTGGCTATTGGTGCTGGTGCACTCGTAGCCGGTGGCGTTGCATTGGCGAGCTTGCTGTCACAAAATAAAAAGAAAGAGGAAGAACAAAGACAGAGGTGATCAAGTTCTGATGCCTTCACGGTTATTACACATTGGAATGAAACAATTATAACAGATTTAACTTGGATATTTTAATTTATTTCCTTTCGAAAACTCTATAGTTCCCATATTTGTAGGGCAACTGAGCTGACAATTTTATAAAACTAAATATGAGAACTGTAAAGTTTTCGGAATGTGGGCTAATAAATTAAAATATTTGTGGTTATAAGTTCCTTTTTTCACAACTTTAGGTGCTTCTATTTAAGTATATTGTGCGGAATACTGCCGAAATTCACTAAAAATAAGATATTTATGATTGTTTTCTTTATTTGCCCTGGACTAATTTGTTATTTTTTTTTAGAAATGATAATAGACAACAACAGTTCTCAACGCCAAGACGAGAGGAACCAGACCAAGGTCTGTCATCGTATTTCAGCAGCATATTGAGAACTATGGATACACCTGGGTAAGAAAACCGCTACCAATAGTAGGGTCGCTGTCTCTAAAATTTGACTGTACCGGTTCAGATTTAACTCGAATACTTTTTTTAGTATGTTTTGAAAACTTTACAGTTCCCATATTCGTTAGTCTAATGCTAAAGTTTCAGTATTTTTATGATGTTTCATTCCAATGTGTAATAACCGCGAAGGCATCAGAAATTATTAATTGCCCTTGAAATATTAGTTCTACTGTGTTTTGAATAGTTTTGAATTAATAATTTCTGATACCTTTGTGGTTATTATACATTGAAATAAAACGACTATAGACGATTTAACTCGCGTATTTTATTGTATTGGCTGACGTTTCGGATCCTCTACAGATTCCATAGACGTAGGACGACCGTGGACAGTCGTAGGTAGTTGTGTTATTTCAATAGTTTTGATTTTTGATACACTAAATTGACTAAATTCGTTGAACAATCGGGGAATTCCCTGATACCCAATAGGAAGTTCTTTAATCAAAGCAAGATTCCATGAAATGTTTATACTTAGTTATTTGAGTGGTATAACATTACAAATGTTTCCGTAATAATTCGGCGTAACTATTAAGAGGCTACCTCCAGGTGTAGTATGTTACAGTAATATTGTTCATTCCCTATTTCATACTTGTACAGTTCAGTACAACTTTATCTTGGCACCGCGACTATATTTTAACACCGCAATGAGTTCAGAGTGAGTGATTTTTTTTATACTTTATAGATTCAATTTTTTTATTTTCTTATTTGCAACAGTTAAACTTTATTGTAGTGTGTATTAATGTGCAATAATGGAATTTTCGTGTTATTAAATTTCGGTAATAGGTACATATTAGCAAAAATAACTTCTATAAAATACTTAAGCATATATTGTGCATATGCCAGTACATTGTCATTTCTCTTAAAGTTAATCCTATAGGTATTTATTAATTAAAAAATATTTTCGATTTATTTTTATTGTACTGAATATTAAAGCGCAGTTGGTGAGCTTAATATAATTTGATTAAAAGCAATAAGTTTAAAAAAATATCTACTGCTATCCCAAGGCTGGTCCTGAGTGACACCTCCAAGTATTCCGCCCTTGAGTGTAACGTTACGAAATCTTTACAGTTCCCATATCCGTAGCAGACTGAGCCTTACACGATAGTCTATAACTTATTGAGTGTGTGTTTTCACAGTACCGTGACGCCTCAAGGTCGCTATGGTGTAGAGGTACCAGAAACGCCAAATATAACCAACCTGAGTAGTTTGCTTCATGACATCTACGTCCGCCATGTAGCCATAAGAGATGACGACTTCCAGATGTACTACGGCACTTTTACGAAGATCTTCCAAACGCTACACAAAAACATGAAGAGTGTCGACAAGTATTACAACAAATACTCTAGCACGGTTAGTATATTGATATAAAAACAAAAATATGAGAAAAGGTATAGGTACTTACTTATTGTTATTTTTTGTGTACAATTTTAACTGCCTATTGTTTGATTAGAACAACTAACTTTAACTCCCGTTTATTGTTTTTTTTCTTTATTAATGCATAACAGGGTCAGAAACAAGGGTTCTCTTTTTAACGTAGTGGAGAACTAAGAAACGATTTTTGAAAATTCACTCCTTAAGGGAGTAAAACGGGGGTACTTATTGTGTGCATATGAAGTCGCGGGAAACTGTCCGAGATAAAAATTATGACCTCCCGGTATAAATTTAAATCTTTTTCCATACCAAACTTCAAATTAAGTTACACAAAACTGATTATTTTTAGGTACAAATAGCCGGTAGCCACTACGACCGCCTCCGTATAGACAAGCCCAACGAATTCGACGTTGACATATTAATCGATCTACCCATTAACATCCGGGAGGACCGCTTGAACCCGGCACAGAGCGATGTGGTCCTCGAACCCAAGTCCCCAGGCTACATACAACTAAAAATGGGCACTCAGTTCCAACGTCTACCGCACAGGGACGGAGAAGAATGGTTCACCAACAAAATTGCCCACGAATGGATGGATCCGAGCAACTACCTTCTCAGATCCAAGTTCGCTTATTGGTTCAGGAGCGTCGTAGATCGAGCGCTGAACAATTTCGGTCTGGACGCGACGAGTGGTCGCAGATTCATTTTCATTGATGGTATCAAGTATACCATAAGGTTGTCTGAAAGCGGGCCGGCCACGACGCTTATTATAGAGAATCTTGCGAGGGGTTTCAAGTTGGATGTGGATTTGGTGCCAGCGTTGAAGTTCTTTGAAGAACGGTGGCCTATTTGCAAGGGGTATAGGCAGATACCTCCTAATTGCAGTAGGCAGTACTGGTCTGTGGTACCGAAGCCTAATAAGGCTGGGTTGAATCGGTTCGACACTGAGCGGTCCTGGAGGCTCGCTCTGCATCTACAGGAGAGAGATCTGATGCACGACACAAATCATCTTCGACAGGCCATCCGCTTGGTGAGTGTTTTGAATTTTGGATCTTATAAATATACAGAAAAATTCCTGGGTTCACTTCAATTAATTTAGTACTGAACTAAGCAAAGCTTGTACTATGGGAACTAGACGGATAAACATGTATAAATCAAAACTTCTGATTTCGTAGTCAGGGGCTGTGATCTTGAGACCGACAGATCGTCAATGCAGCTGACATGTGCATTTTAAATTGCAGCAATCCTAATTGGCACAGTAGTATCCCTGTTTAGGAAATAAACTGATGATTGCAGTCTGTTAGAATTTGACGCTTAGCTACCTATAAATGTTTATTTACTATGTTATGATTTTTTTGTATTCAACGCGTATTTTTTTTATTTTATTTATTTCGAACTGAATACTGAAGCGCGGTTGGCCAGCTAATGGGCCTTCACTGCAAAACCGGACGGACGGGTGGCGAGACTCCTGAAAGGAGACTCTTAAGCCTTGCAACGCGTATTCTTTCATTACTTCGAAACAAAAAGTGATGATGATATACTTAGCCTGTAAAAGTTTCGTATGATGTCATACTGCAACTTTTTTACCACGTAGTGACGTCACAAACCCCCTTTTTTGTTTGATTGTAAAAATTAAATATACGTGACCTAACTTTTGTAGTAATGCAATTTAATTCTACTGTATTTTTCCAAGCCTGCCTTTTATGGACTCTAAAGGTTTGTGTACAAAATGCGTTAAGTATTAGTTTATTTGTTAAACATAATAATAATATTTAGAAAAAGTTTTGTAGGTGGCGCTTTATAGTTCAAAGTGCGAGAACCTCTACCAAGGTCACTAGAATTATATAATATGTCTTTATACTTTCAGATAAAGAAACTCCGTGATTCTCAAGGTATGCACAAAATAGCTAGTTACTACATAAAGACATTGTTCTACCTCGAAGTGTTGGAACGTAACGATCCAGCCTTTTGGAACCAGACCAACCCAGCGAAGTTGTTTACAATTATGGTGAAGAAGTTCTATGATGCACTATGGGAGGGCAAGATTCCTTATCTATGGCACAAAGACAATAATCTCATTGGACACATCAATAGGACTGTCCACTTACAATATGCGTCCAAATTGAAAAAACTTATAGATATATTAGACGACCCGTCGCCTCAAAGGTATAAGTTGGTGGCGAAGTACTTGTTAAATGATAGAGAATATGATGAATATAAGAGGAAATATTTGGATGTTTAAAAATTTTATTCATTGATTTCATACTCTTAATTTTGATTTCATGTTCTTATTTTTTGGGTGAAAATGACAATTTATTTAGCATGGTATCATTAAGGAAATTTAACTAAAATTAAGTTAGAAAGTTACTTATATAATATAGTTATTATTATTGGGTAATATTTTGTTAATTGTACTACTGATTAATAGTGCCTTTTAAAATTAATAATATGACTATAGGTAACTTGACAAGTTTTTTTATTTGATTTTTTAAGTAGCAGCTATATTTTATATTTACTATTATTTACTTAATTATATAAATGTTATGTTAAAAATGAATATGTCTTCACTTTCTATTTTAACTTTTAAGATTTTATTTTACGTTGCATTTAAGGAGCATAGCTCGCGTTTGACCAGTGTTTCTGTATTAATTTGATTAATTGGGCTGCCTCAAGGCAAAAACCCGCTAAATGTGCGTCGTGTAGAATGAGGTCCAGTTGTCATGTTACACCAATCACAGGCCAGGAGCTTGTTTCTCATTTTAGGAACATGACAGCAGGACCTCATTCTACACGAGATGTCTAGTGGATTTTTGACATGTGACAACCACTATTGAAATTATAATCGTTTATTTTATACGTTGGAAACTAATGTGTTGATTTTTTATACCTATCGTTCTTGTGTGATTTAATTAAGTAACTTGCATTTATGTAGATTATTTCGTTATAATGAGAAAGACAATAAATACTTCATACTTTTTTAAATAAGTTTTATTTTGTGTTTGTTATTTATGTTCTCCTATGTTACAATTAAAAAAAAAAAATTATAATCAGCTAAAATAAAATATTTCTTGTTCCTAAGTATTAAGGTGACCTATTCTATGATAACCAATTAAAAATTAAGTTAATTAACTTAAAAACCAGGTAGAACTCTATGTTGCGTTTTAATGTTTGACATTAAATTTCTTTCTGTTTATTATTATTTATGGTTATTCCTCATTACAACAATGACATTTTGACAGTATGGCCAGGTAGGTGTATGTCAATTGATCAAATTATTCGTTATATCATTTATATTTTTTATAAAACAATACCAACATCATGTTAATTGTGGACCAGCAATGTTCGAAGGTTGCGCTTTTCTGTCGCGAGAGCAGTACTGTTCTAATGAGTAAGTAATAGTATTAAAATTAAAAGGTCTTAAGGTCTAAGCCGGAGACTACACTTTGTCACTATCTTTCGCTTAAACGTAGGATGTTGATTTCCCGAAGTAGCCTTGATGTCGATGTTGGGCACGTACTTACCTACCACCCATTTCTCAATGTCTGAATATATTAAAAAAAATACAAATAATTGCTAAGCAATTTGGTTATTGACTAATGTTTGCTAATTGACCGTAACATGATTTCTTGGAGGTAAGTACATAAGAAAGTAGTTGGGGTACTCTTTTGAATTTCTTAGTACCTAGACAATGTACGAAGAACTAAATATCTACTCATTCGCTTGTTTTCAATATTCTCACTCCCTAAAGGACGGTAAGGTACGGACGCACAGTAATCTTCAAGGTTACTGTGCGAGCGTAAGGGCACTATTACTACGCACGTGCGACAGAGACAAACAGAAAAAGGGCAACGTTCGTTTTTCGCTGTGCTCCGCGACCGTCCTTTAGCTAAGTATGCTAGCGCGAGTGAGTGTCGTACAGCACGCGAGTCGAACTCCACTCGACCGATTTTTTTTATTCTAGAATTTGAATAGCATTATGAGCGGGCGGCGGTCAAGCGACGACACCCCTGAATGGCTACCCATCGCTGGCGGCGTGGTAGTGGGCGTGGGGATCCTGGCTCTGATATACAAGTTATTTCTGTCAGGTTGCAAGGGTCCCAATAAAGCTTGCAATAAACCGCAGGTTGGGTATAAATGCAAATGTGGAAAAACGGGCAAGGTAAGTCCTTAAATGTAAGGGTAGGTTAGGTTAGCATTTTAAGACATATACCTATTTAATTTTATGACATTATACTTGTATAGAATGCATGCCCTTGGGTATACATGAAATTGGACCGATAGAAATCTATTAAGTAACATAAAAATATAAAAAAAATAAGTACTCAAACTTAAACTTAAATATAAAAAAAATAAGTAAACTTACTGCACCTATTGCTACCTGTACTGCATTACTATGATCTTTATGTGCAATAAAGAGTTTACTAGGTAGGTATTTATGTAATTTAACCACAAATATAGGATAACGTAATTTTTCTAAAACTCGTGAGTACCTACCTATAGGTACCTACCCGTAATCCGTATTTAATTAAGCGCTATGACTGCGTTCCGATATTTCGTGATGATAGTAAGGCAGTGCTGTTTACCTACCTAATATTACCTTTTTATTTTATAATTTTATCGTCTTTAAACTTAGAGAATCTATAACTCTTTAAAAGATATTGTTGTTTTTGCCTGCATAATACCGAGTAGGTATATAAGAACTTTACGAATAGAAAACTGTATTATTTGATAGGTAAGTAAGTACCGTCGAAACTCCTAACTTCGCCTGGATTTTGACATATTTCGCAACATAACTTGTTAATTTGAAACTATTCTAGACCGTTCAAATGAAAAAACAAATTAAAGGACTCCTGCCCATCTTTAGAGACCATTAGAGCATTGAATTTCAATGGCTAACATGGTTAAAAATGGACAAAATGGTGCTAGGCGAAGTATGGGTATTTTTTCCTAACTTCGCCTATGTATGCCTGACCGCTTATAATAAACATTGATGTGATCTACTCACGACTGGTCTCTTCGGTTTGAAATGTGATAATATAGTATGAACCTAAAGAACGGCAGATTGCTGTTATTTCCTATAAAAGAGGGGTAGACGAAGTTTGGGTGCAATATGACGTTAGTTACATACATTGACTGTGACGAAGCTAGGGCTGCCAAAAATCACATGTTTATCCAGCATGCCAAGAAAAAAGAGGGTATATTGTTTTATTCAACTTTATTATTTTTTTTAATAATTTCATGTCATTTATTTTAAAAGGAGTTTTTTTGCACGGTTGCTTTTTATTGTTTGTAAGTAACTCTTACAGAAAACAGTATGCCCACTTTCTGCCGGGTAATTTATCGGCTAAAATTGAACGCTTTCCACTGGGTTCTAAGTATCTGATAATTATAAATACTTTACAAGTTGAAACAAGTCATAATAATAATTTAATTTCAATCTTATTATTTTTTATATACATTTTGTACAGAGCATTTGCCATCCCTAAGGGCAGGCGAAGTTTGGCACGAACATGATGACCAAATGCCCTAATTAACAATTAATTTTATTTTGACTTAATAACGTAATATATGTATTAATTAATAATGTCAATTGATAAAGCGATAGTTATAGCATATACCTGTATAATAAAAATAAATTTATCTGGTCTGCATCACTCTTTAAAATCAAAGTTCATTCACGTCTTAAAAAAAACGCGCGGTCGGCGTCACGAATAAACCGCACTGGACGTCAACCATATGAAGTTAGCCACAGAATGTCCGCAGAATATGGATAGTCATTAAATATACTTTATACTTAGAGTTATTATATGAAGCCTGCCATTGACATAGGGTTGCCAACTTTTATTAGAAGAAACAGAGTATATCTGGTTTCAAAAGAGGTAAATAAAGAGTACAGACTTATAAAAAAAGAGTATTTTTATTTTAGATTTCTAAATACGTATTTTTTGGTACTTCTTGCGGTTTCTAATAGTTTTTCCTGTTTTTTAAAGCAATTATATGAATCTAAGCATCCTAAATCTAAGTTTGAATAAACCAAGAGCTCATTTTTTATTAAATTTAATGATGCCCTGTTCTGATAATGGATTTTCATAATATTGCATGACAGGCATTAGTATAATAACAATTGAGCAAAAAAGAGTATTTTAGCATACTCTATTAGTGTTCCAGATTATAGAGTACACCTACATGATATAGAGTACAATACTCTATTTTAGAGTACGGTTGGCAACCCTAATCATTGACATCACTTGTATATTTGAAGTTATGTAAAATTAGGCGAAGTATGGTAGTCTAGGTGAAGTTAGGGGTTTCGACGGTATTGAACTCTATGGTAACACTTAAACCTTTCTTTCAGTGCCAACTTCATGGCAGATGACAAATCAATATTTCAAGTTACCAATGAAATGTCAAAAGCAGACTATGAAATCAGCAAAATGCGACCAAAATATTAAACACATTTTAAATTTATAACGTTCCTACACACCTACCTGATCTAGACATGGAAATCAATTTCGGAAATTAATCGATGATAATTTATCAATAGCCATATTTAGATACTTAATCAAAATGTGTGACTGGTAAGTCTAGGACACCTACCTATAAATAAAATATATACCTAGGTAGCTCTAATACGCTATAAACAATGATGTAATGAGGTGAAGCGCTTTTTTAATGTCTGTTATACTACCATTTTAGCTAGGTAGTCAATCATATAAGTACTTAATTGTAATATTACAGGTACCTACCTACTGAATAGGTAGGTAGGTATCTACTTAGTAATTTGTCTTCGCGGTTACGTATTGGAATGAAACAACTTTAAATTTAATTTATCTTGCGTATTTTATTTTATTTACTGACGTTTTGAAAACTTTACTATTTCACGTGCTTACGTCGTCGTGGAAACTTATCAAATAAAATATAGTCGACGTCAGCAGATAATATAAAAAATAAGGGAGTTAAATCGGTCATAGTTGTTTTATTCCAAAGTAAGTATGTACTTAGTCTACGTTTAACTCAATACAAGCTCGGTATCTAGATTACCATAGCCTACCAAGATAAATTTTATTTTAATTTGAACTTTGCATTAGATACCTACTTTAACTCTCTCTTTACAGTGAAGAAGAGTTGCAAAGGAAAAAGAAGTTATATCCTTGTGGAATCTGCCCGCCGAATCCGTCTCCAAATAATGATAAGTCCATTTTCCAAAAGATTCTAGCCTTCTTCACTGAAAAGCTTGGGTTTCGTATGATCGGCGGCGGATTGCTAGCAATGCTTCTTTTAGCTGTGGCTGTTAAAAAAAGGACCTCCAAGAAAGAATGCAAAACGTATGCGCCTGACGATCCCGTGTTCAGAGTGAAAAGGGAAAAATTGGTAGGTAATTGTATATTTCTATAAAGAACTTTAAACGAGTACCTAATATTTGTACGAAATCTCGCAAAATGTTGTTGTTTTCGACGAAATGTAGAATCTGACCTGTGTATAACTAACAGTGGGGCGATTGAAAGTCGAAAAAGTACTGTTATTATGACAAAATGAGAAGTTAGGAGGGTGAAAATTTACCTTAGTTTAATCATAAAAAACCATTCGCGTGGACTTGTCTTGTTTTAATTTCGTGTTAGATATTTAGTATTTACCGAGGTCCTAAGAACGAAGTCATCTAGGCATAATTCAACACTGGTAATAAGTAGCTCAGAGGTAGGTATACGTAGGTAGTTACCCTATTTACTACTGTTTTATTCAAAATACATACGTCACTGGAAATAGAATTCCCGAAGGTAGTAATCGATCGTACCTATATAATCCATGCTGATTTGTAGGTTGGAAGATTACACAGTGTAATGTTTTTTTTATTTACAGCGATGGCCTGAAGATGAAAACCCCAACAGGAGCAATGATTCATATACATAAACAATTTTTGATGTTTAATAAAGTACCTACTTACAATTACTCTGAGTTGACTTTTATTCCGTTACTAGCTGACTTACAACGTGTAGGTACCTAACTACAATACAATTATCCTATGCTTACTTATGTTGAAGACATCTGCAAAGAACAGATTCATAAATATACCTATTAGGTACCTTACCAACTACTTAAGTTTTTACAGGGAAATATAATACCCATTCAGAGCTAAGGCTTAGTTAGATACACCCCCCGGGCCCTGTCATACAAAATTTGAAAAAAGTAAAAAAAAAAAGTGTTAAAATATAAAGGTACCTACTTACTTACCTAAGTACATTTGACGCATAGCAAAAATTAATTAACGACACTTTGTCGTGACCAGGATCTGGAGGACGTTCCGAAATCACGATAACGTGTCGTGATTAAATAAACTTTTGGTATGTAGTGAATTGTGCGCGATAAGTAGGTATCATTTAACTGAAAGGCATTCTTGGTGGACCTACGCTACACATAGGTACATCTGTAAACCTGTCATTTTTTCTTCCTTTCCAATCACTAAAATCACTTCTGTCAAAATGAAATCTGTACATGGCATAATATGACAAACGAATCTTTCAAGAAACCAATGAAATTGTCATCTGAAAATCTTTAAAAACAACAAGAAAAACAAAATGCGACAAAAATATATATTTTCCGAGTTTATCTCACAAACAAGACATGGAATTTAATAACCAATTAAGTATATGAAAGAACGATTTAGGATAAATACCTATCAAAATGTGTGACTGGTAGGTTTAAATCAGTATCTTTACACGTACCTACACTTTTACTTCACAAACGAAAAGAGTAGGATTCGGTCTCTGACTGTGGTCAAATGGACGGTAGTCAAAACAGAACCAAGTTGTTTTTTTATATTTGCATCAAGTTGCAATTGTAAACCATAATAAGTACCTACCTGTATTTTTAAATATTATTGAGGATTAAAGTTCCACTGGGGACTTTATAATTATAATCGTTCGAAATTCTGTTGATTCACCGTAGTAGGGGAAAGTTGTTGTTGTACTGGCTCCCGTGTTTCTTTACAGTGCAGAGGAGATGGAAAGAAAAAGGCTACTAGCCTTACAAGAGCAATTAGCAGCACGTTTGTCTACTTGTTGCATTTGCCCGCCAGTTCAGTAAGTGTACCTGCTCAATATCAGTTAATAGTACATTACGCACCAAGGCCAGTAAAATAAAAAATGTCTCAGATCACATGTAATTGTCGTCTGAGGCGAAGCCTAGGTTGACAAAAATGTGATCTGAGGCTTTTTTATTTTACTGGCCGAGGTCAGTATACTATTTTTCTGTTCGACGAAGCCAGAAAGCGGAAATTTCATTTAGCGAAGCGGCCTCAAACTAGGCCCCTTCTGGCCGGAGGACGGAAATAGTACATTTTACCAAGGCCAGTAAAATAAAAAATGTCTCAGATCACATGTAATTGTCGTCCGAGGCGAAGCCGAGGTTGACAAAAATGTGATCTGAGGCTTTTTATTTTACATGCCGAGGTCAGTATACTATTTTTCTGTTCGACGAAGCCAGAAAGCGGAAATTTCATTTAGCGCAGCGGCCACAAAGTAGGCGCTTTCTGGCCGGAGGACGGAAAAAGTATTTACCTAATGACTTGAGACTCGAGTATTTTAGAAATTATGTTAGCTTAAATCTCTGATGCCTTCGCGGTTATTACACAATGATGTGAACTACTATACCTATACGCATTTAACTCGAATATTTTATATTATTGGCTGGTCGAAAACCTTTACAGTTACAATCGTAGCTCGGCTGAGCTGGCGATAGTCTAACGCTAAAGTTTAAGCGTTAGACGTTAGCGTTTATAGTTGTTTCTGTAAAAAATGTAAGTTTGTAAGTATAGGTATGATTTCCTTATTATATTATGCTATTAATCCTCGTGTCTATGTACTTACAGTGAAGATGAGACGCAAACAAACCAAGAGCGGCCTTCCATTCAAAAGAGCAAAAGTCCTGCTTACGCTATACCAGAACAATTATCTCCTTGTGGAATTTGCTCGCCAAATCAGTAAGTATAGGTACCTCGTACTAATTCTATTTCTTTTAGTATGATTATTGCAACAGTTAGGTACCTACTTACTTAGGTACATGGTATTTTTAACTGATTACTTGAAGTCCTTTTTGATTTTGATTAGTAGAGCCCTAAATATATATATATATTTTAAATGGGTAGGTATACATTTTATTTTAAGTACTTACCTAACTGTTTCTTCTGAAAAAATATGTTCAATATTGGGTAAGTAGCTAAAGAATCTATTAGGTAAAGAAGTGTCTTAAATAACCGTAGGACACGCATTAACTAGTTCTTAAATTTAACATAAGTAGGGGTACCTTCTTAATATAATTAATGTGTTAGATAGGTTAAGCATGTTATATTATAGAGTTGAGGATATATTATACACTAGCTTCTGCCCGCAACTTCGTCCGCGTGGAACTCCTCCTTTTTTGCAGTCGGTTAAAAAGTAGCCTATGTCCTTTCTCAGGCTCCAGACTTTCTTTGTACCAAATTTCCAGAAGTCCAGGTCCAGTAGTTTTAGCGTGAAAGCGTAACAGACAGACAGACAGAGTTACTTTCGCATTTATAATATTAGTAAGGATATTTTAAACACGTTTCTCACTTTATAGAGAAGAGGGGAAGAAAAGGAAATTAAGTAAGCAAGAACTTTCCAAGAACAATGGAAAAGATACTGGCATATCCTCGCCAACTCCGTCACACGATACATTATGGCAAAAAATTCAATCGTTCTTTACTGAAACGCTTGGGTTCCGTTTGATCGGCGGCGGGTTGTTAGCTATACTCCTTCTGGCGTTAACAGCTAAAAACAATATGACGGTGCCTCCTATAAGTCCTATAGAAGCTAAAGTCGAAAGCAAGCCGAAGCGCTGCCAAACTTTTGGTCCCGAACCTGTGTTCAGAGTACATAGAGCTAGATTGGTAATTATTGCGATTTATGTTATTACTAGCTGTGCCCGCGACTTCGTCCCCGTGGAATAGTAATTCTTCATAAGGCTTCATATTTTCCCCGTTTTTTACACATTTTCGACTGTTTCTTCGCTCCTATTGGTCGCAGCGTGATGTTATATAGCCTAAAGCCTTCCTCGATAAATGGTCTATCCAACAAAAAAAGATTTTTTGAATTCGAACCTGTAGTTCCTGAGATTAGCGCGTTCAAACAAACAAACAAAAAAACAAACAAACTCTTCAGCTTTATAATATTAGTATAGATTATTACCATAATTTTATTTTGAGATTGTTTTTATTGCGATTTTACGTACACGTTATATTATACAAAAGTGGATCACGGTTGTAACTGCGGAGGTAAATTATTATTTTCTTACACGATTAACCCGTTCAACGCTATGGCTGAAGTCTCGTTTTTCTAAAGTATGATTTTGTATTTAGTTACCTAACCCTCATGATATCCGTAGTTTGTTGACGAAGATATTCCATACTGTTGATTGCGAGATTACACATTTACAAATGTTATTTTTGTTTGCAGCGATGGCCTGACGATGAAAAATCCGAGGATGAACAAGGAAGAAACAATAATTTGGATCTTAATATAACTAATTTTGATCCTAAATAAAGTTCCTAATAATCCTCTATAATGTTTTTTTAATGAAGGTTATAAGTCAGATTGAGTTTTGAGATTAGGTATGTAAGTATCTACATTAGATACGCGCATAGGTAGGGTGCGTCGGGGTAAGGTTGAACGAGATTTTGATGAGATAAACCATGTTTTTTTTAAAGCCTCATAATTTTAATCGTATGAAGCTGACGTATATGAAGTGATGTTTTTAGTAAAGTTAATGAATGGTTCTTCCTATCTTCCTGAAAATGGACCTGATTGGAGGTGTTTTTCATATATAAAAACGACGGCAAAGTTAATTTTTTTGCAAAAAAATCGTGGGGTAAGATGGAATGATGAGGGGGGAAGATCGATATAGTTCTTAAAATCTTTAATATCCATTGTAGGTCCATTTGGATTATATGCACCGAAAGCATATTTTTTTCTTTATTCAAATATATAAATACATTTTAAAAATACCTAGTTTTAACTACCAAAATGAAATTTTGTTAAATATAATATTTCAGTCTTACCCCACTTTGTATTCAGATGATATGCGGTTCTCAACCTTTTCTTTTTATATCATAATATTTAAATTTTACTACCATGTACACAAAAAATGTAATCATTTCTTTATTTAAATAGACAGGTAGTTAAACTAGCTAAATATATTACAACTTTTATTTAAAATCGTTTTTTTATACATGTTTTCATGAGTTGTGAATATTACACTACTCATGAACGAATCATACAGTTTGACAACCCCTGACTTTTACTATGGGTTTCATAATCGGGGTAAGTTGGAAAAGAAAATATTGCCGTCTTGCCCCTGGGTTTTACAAGCGGTGTAAGATTGAAAAATATAAAAACTCCAAAAATATAAAAGATATGCAAAATCGGATTTTATGTATCAACTAAAAAAAATTTATCAATAACACGTATCAAAGAAACATATTTTTAACTTGCGTGTAGAAGAAACTACGGAACGTGGGGGAAGATTAAAAAACGCATTTATCGCTCAAAAACATACCTTGTCGAAAAATTGCAAAAAAAACATATGCACTCACAACTGACGATTATCGCTGACTGAGATAAGAAGCGCAATGAAATTACCTACAAAACTCTGTAGTCAGTGTTAAAAAATATGCACGGAATATGCAGCTATGAGGGGTTTTTCATCTTGCTCTGTTTTTCATGTTACCCCGACGCACCCTATATAATAATAGGGAAATAATTATTTTATTTTAAAATTAGGTACACGTGAAATAAAATACGTTATTGAAACAAAATATATTTAATACACCTTCGTTTTACAAATAATCTTCAACTGCCTGTAGCCAGTTAGTCTGACACAACCGCTCAACAAGTTAGTGCCTTATAACAACTGAACCTATTTTAACAACCGCCTCTTAAAAGACGGTTAAAAAAGGGACGCGCACGCGAGTTTCAAAAATTAATATCTCTTTTATAACAGTAAGTGTAAGAGAAATGCTTGTAAATTATATGCACAAAAAGGGTAAAAATTTGTAAAAAATCACCAGATGTCGCCAGTCTCCACTTTTGTCTACAGATCTGTCTATATTTTTTCACCAAATACCCGCTAGAAGCGCGTTGCGTAGAATGAGATCCAGGTGTCATGTTACACCAATGTCAGTAGCTTGCTTCTCATTTTTGGAACATGACAGCTGGATTTTACTATACGCTAGCGCAACTAGCAGATTTTTGTCACATTAGAGACAAGTTACAGTCTCCTGTCATTCGTGGAATATGACAGATCATAGAGTATTATACTTTACTTTAGATGGCTAATGAAACGCCGCGACTGTCTAATCAAATTCAGTTAACTGATACGATCTCTCCCTTTACAGGTGTCATAGAGTAGGAATATAAGGTTATCTTAGTGCTTCTTAACATAAAAAAAGAGTAAAAATTATTAAAAAGTCGCGTGCGCGTCCCAAACAGATTAATCTACATTACCAAAATAACTAGTTATTATCTAGGTATCCTGAAACTGATATGCTTAAAATGGTGTAACTTTGCTCGTGTACAATGGCAAGATAAAGTGATAAAAATGTGATTTTATATTCAGTTACACTTGGGTTACGATGAAATAAAAAAATCTAGGTTATTTTGTTGACGAAGATATAATGTAATTCACATGCCCGTAAGATTCCGCTTTTGTTTATTCGATCAATCAAATTGACCTAAACAAAGAAAAGCTTGTATCAATTGTACTACCAGAAGAACATAAAGTCATGGTGGGCACTTAATTCTTTACGATATCAAACTGATTTGTTGAAAAGAATTTTAACTTTTTGAAATATCAACTACAACAAAATAACCCAATAAGTAGAATATGGACAAAAGAAAAATATCAAAAATCAACATACCTTGCTATTGCACTAATATCATACAGTTTATTTTAACAGGTACATTTGACGATTAATGTTATGTATTACAATTATCATTCGTTTAATATTTCCTCGACATAAATTGGAAATCTCATTCACCTGGCATAAAAGATATGAACATTACAAATGGAATGTTTAATAATGGACGTGGAATTTTAGTACCTTCTCATTTTCTTGTTATGTTCAGTACAATACGGCAATGGATATTTTATTTTAACAAAGTAAGTACCTATTTTTTTATTAAACATCAAGGCAGGCTTTATGTATCCAGTAAATATATACGGTCGGCCAGGTAAATGAGATTTATAATTATAGAGAAACATCCACTCAGCTTCCATTACAGTATAGACGTGGAACGGTGGAAATGAGACAACATCGATTAGAGCCATCTAAAAGGCATATTTTAGGAATATAGTATTATTTTATGTATTTTTGACGGATAAAAACTGATTTCGTGTAATATAATGAGAAAGTTTGTGATAACACTCGTTTCTACCTGTTAGGTCCCAACGTACTATAAAAAGTACAAACACTATTTTTCAAACTTTTTACGTTGGTTCTAAAATTCTCACTTTTATTCATTTAGCACTTCTTCGGGAGTGACGTTAAAAAATTACTCTGAGTACTTTTCGTATATTTCTTTAGTTTTTATATCATTAGTAATAATATTTCGATTGCGATTTAGATAAAAGCTGCGTACATTGCAGAATAACTTGAAGAAAAAAAGTATAACAATCGTCTCTTCGGTGGCTGCTATTGTTTCTTAAAAGCATTATTAATATATAATTGAGGCTAAATATACAACTACGAATAAGTCATTATAAAATTGACAACAAGCGTTATAAAAATTGTAATGGGGAAAACAGTGCATGACAACAAGCTGACAGTTGCAGCTGAAATGCAACGTTAATGATAAGTATATGATATATCGCCATTTTTTTTATCCAACCCAATCGTTTCTGGAGCCATACAATCAAGAGAAATGAAAAGGTTAATTTTGTATGGAAATTTCTATATAAAGCGGTTAATTTTCATTGCTCTCGAGTGCAAAATGCATGTGTATCGATTTTCAGTTAAAAAGATAATTCTATATCAGTCTTCCAGTCCTAATGCAATTAAAAGGCAAATGTAACCAATAACAAAAGCTATATAATATCTGCAGTTAGTAAAATATGATATAACAGACTTATGAAAAAGGCGAGATAGCAACACGTAAAAATTACGTGACAGAAAGAGATGCCAATATTTAGATTCATTAGGCATACAGCGCTGTGCAAGCTAATTAGTGTTCTATTATCTGGTTTTAAAGTCGCTTTTTCTAAGATTTTTGTTCTTGTCTGATTAAAATACTAATTGTAAAAAGGATTCTGCTTTTACTTTGGACGGACACTTAATTGCGCTCTGATATAAAATAAGCATGCGTTTAAATTATATAATTTTAGGCGATACTTTGCATTAAAAAGTATTTTTGGCACTACTAGGTATGTTGCTGGGACTGAAAAGGAAACTGAAATTGGTTAAAGGAGTCTGCCCACTGCACCGTATAATACCATGACCGTGCTATGAACGTATCAAGCACGGAAGGTAATACGTAAGGCGGTACGAGTCGGTGACGGAACGGTCTAGTGGACATAGTATCATGCTTTTCTATACAAAGAGTATTTTTTTGCCTGACACGTTCATAGCACGGTCATGGTATGATACGGTGTAGTGGGCAGACTCCTTAATTCTTTATGCAGAATTATGCATATTGCTTTATCAACATATCCAAAGAACCACCGTTTTTTTATTTTCACATCTTTTGATTATAATTTACTATTCGATATTCACAATGATTTATACCCTGACATATATAACCATGATTTTAAATACATAATGACGGCGATTAAATAAATATATAATACTGTATTTACAAAAATATTAGTCTTTCTAAGTAATCGATTGTATTAACGAGAAGTTTTCAAAATCTCAATGTCCAGCAGAAGTAATTTCATATAAAGGCTTATCTAGTAGGTATAACGGAACTTGTATAATGGATCTAATGGTATTGCAAATTGAGTCCAAAGTCGAAAAAAAACTTTTTGGAAACTACTTCATATTAAATAAGATTTTTCACCTACGGGTAGCACGTAAGATTCTTGCAAAACTGTCAGTGTCACATTTTTGCAATGAGTTATAGAGATATTCTTACAGTCAATTCTTCTCTCGCGACAAAATCTTACGAACTAACCGTGGTGTAATATAAATGCTATTTTCTTTCGTAATCTTTTTAACAGTGTTTTATTAGGAACATATTATATATGCCAGAAAATTGTGTCTTAAAAATGCTTTCTTATAAAGACAGTTTCAGACACGTTTTAGTGTCGACTTGAGTAAGTTACATTCTCGTCAATACAACCGATTCTTTATATTTCCGTCTGTTTTGACACACATTTGTACATTTCACTTGAAAGGGAAGATACTTTTGATTGTAATTAAGATTTCTGGGACCTTAGATAAAAACTGTGCCTGCCAATATGACTAAAAATTATAATATTTTTTTAGGATAACAAGTTTTATTTCGATTGATACTAAAAATATTTCTTTCTCTTTACATAACTTCCAGAAAAGACAGAAAATAAAAACAGTTCTTCACGAAAGTAATAATAATAATCGGTAATAGTTTATAATAGTAACCTTTTGTCTGATTATAAGGCAATTCAATTTTTAAATTGTAATCTTTACTCATATTATATTAAAATCGTTGATTCCGACCGGTGCAGTATATTTTTACATTATAATTTGTACCTCTAGGATAATATTTAGGAAAATTTCGACGGACATTTTTATAAAAACACGTTTTTAAGGACTAGTGACGTGCTCGTATAATTTTTATAATTTTGGACGAATTCCGTTCGTCTTTTAAAAATAACTATTGGTGGCTTAAGACACGTTATAAAATATAAAGAAAGTAAAAGAAATAATTTATATAACACAATGACTTCGAAATATGACGTTTATAGTATATTTAGTTTTAAACCCTAAAATGTTTAACTAAAAAATACTCTAACTGCTGCCATCTGAAAAGTACAAAATTATTATTATGACCGTTACTGAATCTTATCATATAGAAACGTATGTACATTATAATTATCTGAACTGGCAAGTACTAATTATAATACTGTGTATAAATAAGTTTAAATGAAACAATTAACCTAAGCCGTATTTACAGAACAAACCTGCCGTTTATATATTATATATGAATATAATAAAGTATGCACTTCGTTTCGTTAACAAAACCAAATCGAGCGATTATACGCGCCAATATATATTTATACTAGAATCGACTAAATATAATTGGTAACCTATAACAATATAGGCCATCGGTTTAATTAAAAAAACGTTTATTACTATATGAATATTTCGACTATATACTATGTCTACAACCGTCCGTAGTCTCAACTCAACAAATGCTTATTATAAATTCAGTCGTGAAATTAAACTCGAATGTTCGCGCCTCGGGGCGGGCCCGCGCGCGTGCTCTCCACAGGGATTGGCACTAGCCTTACAGTCACTACTATAATTGAATATTGCTCTCTCGCTCATGTATATTAGGAATAAAAATAGTTTCGTAAATACTATGGAA
Source organism: Polylopha cassiicola (assembly GCA_038024825.1). NCBI lineage: Eukaryota > Metazoa > Arthropoda > Insecta > Lepidoptera > Tortricidae > Polylopha > Polylopha cassiicola. The sequence continues at coordinate 4,172,843 of CP149052.1, read as the reverse complement.
GTAAGGAGTCACTTTGACACAAACTCCGATTCGGAACCGGGTTACGCGGCGCGTGCGCACTTATCGTTATGACTTTTTATCGAACAAGGGTAGTTTGGACTTGACGGCGCCCTCGCAGATCATCAACCGCTGCTGCGCGAGGCACTTCCTCACGCAGCCGTCCTCGCCGACCAGCTCCGACAGCCGGCTCTGCCCGCCTCGGTGTTTCACATCCACGAAATACTCCTTTTCGCTTCTGTCGTCCTTCCCCTTGTATTGCAGCATCTCGACTTTGCCAAAGTTGCTGACCTTGAGCCGGGAGTGGCTCTTAAGCGTCCGATCGCATTTGAAATCGGCGCCCTTTCGTTCGAAATACTCCACTATCTTCGATATTTGGGCGGAACGGACGTGGCGGGGGATTCTGTCGTCGCAGTAGAGACTGTCGGAGCCGGCGAGGGAGGCGACATCTTCCGAGCTGTCCGTGTAGACACTCGAGGTTCTTTTGCAGGAGGAGTTCAGGAGATGGTTGATCAGGGGCCCCCGTTGCAGGAGGTAGTTCAGCTCGTCGTCGTCGAGCGGTTTGTGGGAGACGCACCCGCTCAGACACTTCGCCCTGCTGACACAGCAGCATCTGTTCAGAATGTGGTACTCCTTAACCCTATCGACGGGCTCGGTCGTCTCCGACGCGTCCGAATCGGGCCTACTGGCGTCCAACTTCCCGCACAGAAACGGGGACACCAAATCGTAGTCGTAAACTTTTTTGGCTTCGATGGGGACCTCCTCCAGATCGTCGCTCCGGAGCGAGTTGACGGTGGTGGTGGACAAGGCGGAATCGTCCAGGACAAAGAGGCTGGAGTTGGCGGAGTTGGTGGGTTTGTGGAGCCGGTAGGTCCGGGCGTTGAAGAGTCTGTCGTATATGAGGAGGCAGTCGGAGCACATCCGGACGGTGCGCTTGGGGTAGTCATCCTGGTCCTGGTCCTCGTGGTAGTCGTGGTCGGAGGGCGTGGTCTCGCGGTCCCACCACCAGCAGCGCTGGCAGCCCATGAGCGAGCAGGGGCACATGGCGTTGTAGCAGCAGCCGGCGTGCGTGGCGCACAGGTCCTCGTTGGCGACGGAGAAGATGCCGCTCTCGCACGAGCCGCGCCGCCGCGCCGCCGCCCCCAGCAGCGTCCCGTCTGATAGTTCTACAACAACGATGGGAAATTTGAAATAACGATTCAACCGCGTCGGTCAAACAGTACAATAAAAATGACAATACGTTTTTGTAATTCTAGATTAATTTTTGGTTTAATTATAGCTATAAATTTTTCACCGTCATATTCTTACTTTCGTTTAGCGCAGAGGAATTCCGAAACATATTTATTTATTGGAATGTAACAACTATAAACGAATTTAATTCGAGTATTTTAAACATTTATACAAAAAGCTTCAAGCTTAACAATTTTGAGCTTTACTCATTTGTACATAGCTTTAATTTCAATAAAGAAACAAAAGGCTTTATACATACATTAATCTACCGACTTATCCGCTATCCGAATTATTGAAAATCACTATCATCATAATAAGAGACTTCCGCGCAAAACTCAAGCTTTATCTTATCAGTCAAAGTAACCTATCCCTACTAATCCCTACTGATATTATAAATGCTAAAGTAACTCTGCCTGTCTGTCTGTCTGTCTGTTACGCTTTCACGCTAAAACTACTAGACCGATTTAAATGAAATTTGGTACAATGAAAGTGTGGAGCCTGAGAAAGGACATATGCTACTTTTTAACCGACTGCAAAAAAGGAGGAGTTCCACGCGTACGTAGTCGCGGGCAGAAGCTAGTAAACATATAAAAATACTTGACTCACCAATATTCTGCGGCCGCTTGTCGCGCTGGCGGGCGGCGTCGGCGGCGTCGGCGGCGTCGGCTGCGTCGGCGGGGTCCGCGGGCGCGCGGTCGAGGCTGCCGCGGCGGCTGAGCCCCGGCGAGGACGGCAGCGACGCGCAGCGCGGCTCGCCCAGCTCCGCGCACTCGTCGCCCAGCCGCACCAGCGGCGACGGCAGCTCCACGCACGACGAGAAACTAAACGAAAACTTACCGTTACATTTACGATATTTATTTTTTATATTGTGCCCAAGGGCGTAGTTAGGATTTTGTTAAGGGAGGGGCAGGCGTAAACAAACTAAGAATATATCTAAGGTAATTATCGACACTCGCAAGGGAATCAAAACCTAGCAGGGAACTTCTACCCTCGCTACGCCCATGATTGTGACATTCTTTTTTGAATACCACACGAGATAAAAAAATACGGAACAACTGAATCTTAAATTAGGTAACCTAGGCGGTCGACGGTATGCTAAAAACACTAAGATTAACCTATAATGATTCTAATTATTACTGACCACCTATAACACATGTCATAATCTATATATACCTATAACAATTAATCCCTTTTTCCCTTGGTCACGGCATCACGCATGAATGGATTGACCGATTTCAATAATTCTTTTTTGTTGTAAGAATTTGTTATTATTAGGAGAAGGTTCTTAATTCTTATGTAGGAAAAAAAAATCTATCATTCAGATAAAAAGGTAACAGATATTTCTTGATTATAGGGCGGTACGAAGTTCGCCGGGTCAGCTATTGAACTTATAGAATGCAAAAAAGAAATAAAATATTGGAATGAAACAACTATTAACGGATTTAACACGCGTATTTTTATTTTATTTTATTTGCTGACGTTTCGGATTCTTTACAGTTTCCATAATCGTAGCACGACCGAGCTGACAATAGTCTAACGCAGTTGTCAGCTCAGTCGTGCTACGATTATGGAAATAAAATAAAAATACGCGTGTTAAATCCGTTAATAGTTGTTTCATTCCAATGTGTAATAACCGCGAAGGCATCAGAAATTATTAGAAATAAAATGTCTCACCCGCCGGCGCGCGAGTGCGGCTCGAGTATCTTGTCGACGCCGCGGAAGGTGTCGAGCGGCGTGCCGGCGCGCGCGCGCGGCGGGTCGCGCAGCAGCATGATGTGCGCGAGCCGGTGCAGGCGCGCCAGCCGCGGCGGCGCGCGCGCGGCCGGCAGCGCCGACGCCGAGCGGTGCGGCGCCGGCCGCGACCGCGCCGCACCCGCCTCCCCCATCGCCCCCATCGCCCCCATCACCGGGCTCTCCGCCCACTCCAGCTCCGACAGCGAGCGGCGGTGTTGCACTGTCCAAACGATAACGCCTTTACACATAGCCATACTAATAAATTATGAATAAAAATATATTACACCTTTACTATAGAATGTGACGTATCGAAATATTTCTATATACCACTAGCTTCTGTCTGTCTGTTACGCTTTCACGATAAAACTAATCCGATTTAAATGAAATTTAGTACAAAGTAAGCCTATGTCCTTTCTTAGACATCCAGACTTTCTTTGTACCAAATTTCATTTAAATCGGTTCAGTAGTTTAAGCGTGACGAAGTCGCGGACAGATGCTAGTTATGAATAAAAATATATCACACCTTTACTATAGAATGTGACGTATCGAAATATTTTTATGTTCTATTTAAGACTCTAAGTCTATTTAACTTTGAATTCACGTGGTGATACATTTTGAGATGTCACACTATTCTAGTAAAGGCGCGATATTTTTGAATGAAACAATAGGAATGACGAAAATCTGTTGAGTTCGTTAGTTAGATTATAAAAAAATATTAGACACGTATTTTTTTTTCTCACAAACAAGCAAAAAATTACAAAGATAAGTGCGTCAAATGTTCGAAAATGGGAATTCGTCGTCGAAACGTTAAGGTAGTATTCTGTATATAATTAAAAAATATAACCGCGAAGGCATCAAAAATTAGTAGAAATTATTAAAAAAATATTGCTATGCAATCGCTGCTGTACTATAAAAAGGACAAAGTAATATCGTGATATAAACTTGACCTTACAAATCAAAATTTCAATACACTCACGTTGGTCTCTAGTGGAATGCCTGATGCAGTCGGTATGCGACTTGTGCCGGTGCGGCCGCCACGCATACAGCCCCGGACACGACCGCGGCCCAGACGAGTCCGCTTCCTCGCTGGAATTGAAATTATTAATCAGTGACGTCACATAACAAAATCTTGGAAGGTTTTAAATGCAACCGTGGTCTTAACGTCGAAGATAATTGAAATATTTATTTACTCAGTTAAGTACATTTCTGTATATTATAAGATATATTCCACTAAATAACATGCTGGATATTAGTTGATTATTTGAAGTTTAAGCAATGTTTTGATGTGCTAAAGCAGTGGTTCTTAACCCTAATGACCTAACTACAGTCGCTGATTTTACCCCACCTTCCAACGTCGAACTAGTGAAGAACCCAAGTGTTAGAAAATCGATTGGACATAGCGATACAGTTAAGTAAATATAACAAATACCTCTCATAGTTGTTATTACTCGCCGGCCCCCAGTTGGCGTCGTCGAGCCCTTCCTTTATCTCGGCGAGATTGCTCACTATCTCGGGAAATAGCGGCCGCGCCTTCGGCTCGTACTGAAAAAAAAAAAAAAATACTAATAAGCGAAAACGATTTTAAGTCCAATATGCTGAAGGTGGTAGGTAGTCCAAAATAAACTAATCATTGGAATGAAACAACTATTAACGGATTTAACTCGCGTATTTTTATTTTATTTTATTAGCTGACGTTTCGGATTCTTTACAGTTTCCATAATCGTAGCACGACTGACCTGACAATAGTCTAACGCTAAAGTGATTTATACAGTTATGCAAACTACCTTATATTTAAATTACAAATTTTGAAAAACTACCCTATTCTGAATTATGAAATACTAATGTTACATGTAAAGAATCCGAAACGTCAGCTAATAAAATAAAATAAAAATACGCGAGTTAAATCCGTTAATAGTTGTTTCATTCCAATGTGTAATAACCGCGAAGGCATCAGAAATTATTATAAACTAATCATATTATTATAACTAGTACCTAGCTTCTACAATAGTCAAAAATAAATATCTTCGGACAATTTACACCAATTGATTTTAAAAAAATACATATAGTCCCGAACTGAGCAAAGCTTCGAATTATATGTACTAAATAAAGGACAAATATAAAAGCCAAGAATCGGGTACAGATGCTCGTGTTCATCACACAGACCCTAGTCTGTCAGGTCAGTCTCTTCCTCCTGTGACAGATATGTTATCTTATCTTATTATACCACCCTGTCACAATGACCCGAAGTCTCCAGGCTCCAGGTATCCGGAGCCAAGTATCTTCATCTGGTAAGGGCGTTACAGTGGCACACCAGGTGTTCCACAGTAACGCCCTTACCACATTCCTTTCCACACATTCTGAATAATACTCACGATGCAACACGTGAACGCTAATTTGAGGAAGTCGGGCACGGTCTGTTCGTCGCACAGTTCCACGAACGCCATGTAGTTGAGGCCGAAGTTGTCGGTGCGCGGCAGCACGTCCGGATCGGCGTCAACCTAATAACATTGTATAACATTTTAAACACAACATTTTTTAGAAACTCTATGATAAAAATCTGAAATAGTCAAGTCACTCGTTCTAACGTACAATTTTGGTACAAACAGTATAACACAAAATTAAAGTTAAGACTTTTAAACAAATAGCTAAATAATATAAATTTAAGCTTTGATAATTTACTATTTTTTTACTAAAACATAAAATAAATAGTAAGTACATAATATAATTCATTAACACATTTTTTACTAAAACACAAAAAAAATACATGTAAAAGTTTGTATGAAAAAAGAACACTTCGAATAAGTATATCAGATTTCCTGTTCATACCTTATGTTATTAGGTATAGTTTTGTAAAACTATGTTAGTTAGGCCGTGTATAGAGATCAGTTTAGCGCGTATAAGTTTAAGCTGACGATGTCGCTGATGTCTTTTTATAGGTCAAAAATAAAACTACTACTTACTTATTCAATAGTGTTTTGTTAAAAACAATAATAATCGAAAACTGTTCACAAGGGCTATCCCTCTAAATCCTTTTCAACTTAGTACCTACATTTCAATGAAATTAGTAAATAAAAATAAATATAATACATTACCCTGGCGATGAGTTGGCACAGTATGATCCCGTAGGAGAATATGTCAGAGCGGTGGTCGTACCACCGGCCCCTGAGGCACTCCGGAGACATCCACCACGGCGACCCCACGCTGGGCAGTCGGTACCCGTTACTGAAAAAAAAAATTACATTCATTGATTGTTCCACGTAGTTAGGACGGTCACACAGTCAAATTCACAGTTCAAATTTAAATAAAAGCAATATAAGCAATATTGTCAGCTCAGTCGTGCTACGATTATGGAAACTGTAAAGAATCGGAAACGTCAGCAAATAACATAAAATAAAAATACGCGAGTTAAATCCGTTAATAGTTGTTTCATTCCAATGTGTAATAACCGCGATGGCATCAGAAATTATTAAAAGCAATAAGTTTAGAAAAATATCTACTACTATCCCGGGGCCATAAAATCCGATTAGGTGTTAATAATATTCAATCATAATATTCAAATAAACATCCGATTAGGTGTTCGCAATCTTACTTAAAGTCCTTTTGTTATTTACAAATAATAAGTATAGCTTATACTTGAAGACAACGCCTTAACAGGTCAATCGTTTAAGGACGAGACGGAGGTAATAGCCCGAATTATATACAAAGATTTGTTAACAGATCGGGACAACTCGATTTCAGTGCACACCTTTGTAACCCTAGTTATACATCTACTTGTTTTATTATCAGTGTTACTAATATAAGAATTTTTCAAATCGGTCCTATTCGTTTAGGAGCCTATTCAATCCAAACAAACAAACAAACCTTTCCTTTTCATAATATTAGTATAGAAAAGCATCGAGTTACGATGTAATATAATTTGACCTTGATCTAGTTAATGAATGAAAATAGCTATATATAATTTTCATCGTATGTTTTGGCAGAGAAATAAAATTACATATAACGTTTAAATATAAATCGTAAATAATGCCAAAACGTTTTTTTACGCATTCTTATCGTTTTTATAAATAACAACAGCACGAGTTGGCAGCCACACGCGTGAAATAAAAACAACAATTTAAAAACAAATTAGCGGGTTTAAATAATTAATTTACAATAATGATTAACGGTATGTTACTGAAATATATATATTGTTTTACCTTGCCATTGAATTACGTAAAAAACAGTACTAATTTAAAATTCCGAACACATAAAATATTTATAGAGTGAGATCCCAGTCAACTAGCGTTAGGTACGCAATTTTTGAAAAAAAATGATAATATTTTAGGATTGATGGTATAAAACGAACTAAGAAAAGAATGGATATTAGATACGTTGAATGCGGGGCCGTTTTAAAGATGGCAAGTATCAAAGATTTTAAAAAAATAATCAATATTTTTTCACACACATTGAGATAAATTACCTACTGAAATTTTAAAATATTGCTTAATAAAATTTAAGATGGCGCCGTGTCGTATTTTTTACATAGATTACAAGTATCTTTTTGACATTATCAAAATTTTACGCAACCTTTAAAAAAATCTTTTACTTACCGTTTATTAACACGGTTCTGTATTCCAGCTAGTGAATTACAAACGCATAATACATAGTCAGAATCTAAGTATGAGTTCTTATATAACACGCAAAATCGCGTGTTATTCACACCTGAGACATGAACGATTGACGGATGATATGCATAGACTTTTAATATTTTTCACAGAATATCTACTTGGGAAATTTAATAATTAGCATAATAATAGTGAGGTACAAAAAAGTGTTCAGTTTTTATGTGTCTTTCATTTGTTAATTATCTTTAATGATTTTGTTCGCTACTAGAAGTTTCACTATATACCATATTATTTATGTCTTTATAAATAATCTATAATCTATACATAATAATTTTTGATGCCTACGCGGTTATTGCGCATGGGAATGAAACAATTATAACGGATTTAACTCGTGCGCGCTATTATTTTTACGATTTCAAAATTTCAAAATAAGGCATTACTCGGCTATAGGTATTTTTTGTCATTATAAAACGCTTTCTGACGGTTTCACGGTTATTACACATTTAAATAAACAACAACTTACCTATAACGGAGACACCTATAACATTTTTTGTTCGTTTTCCTTGTTATGAATTTAGGGATAACCCAAAGATGATATTCAAAATCCAATAAAGTACTCACATGGGATGAGGTATTTTGGCAGCTAATCCGAAGTCAGCCACGACTGCTGTGTAGTCGCCGTCGCCGTTTCTTCGTATTAAAACATTCTGAAATAAAAAAAAAAAACTATAGAAGAAACAGACTAAGCGAGGCGAGTGCATTTGAGGCTATTAAACTTTAGAAAACACTAGGCATAATATACGGTCTGTTCAGGGGGGATAGACAAGTGCCCAACGTTCAACGTTAACGTTAAACGTTAGGACCAAAACGTATGGGATTTGACATCCGCGAACGTTTGTGACGTACGTGACAGTCGTTCGCGGATGTCAAATCGGGATGTTTAACGTTAACGTTGAACGTTGGGCACTTGTCTAGGGCCCCTTGTCTGCAAGATACCCACATGCTTTTGTTTTGGGACGAAATTCGACTGGAAACATCATAGTGTCATCTGTATTTTGTTTTATTTGTAATGTATACATGTTTAATTTATAGTTCTTTGATATCTGCAGACCTTTTGTATCTTCAGTTTTTTATTTATTTAGTTTTTAAGGTTAAAATGGTACCTCATTGAGTTTCCTGTCGTTTCTTCTCAAGTGAGGTTTACTCGGAAACGGTGGTATCTCTTTACCTTCACAAGAGCTTGTAAAGCCTAAACAGAATAAATATATCTTTAATATTGGTCGATAGACACAAACCTTAGCGGTGAGATCCCGGTGGAACACCCCCAGGGAGTGCAGATACTTCATGCCGGCAGCCATGTCCGCCGCTAGAGAGATCCGCACAGGCTGAGGAAGTGGCTCCGGCGGTATGCCCAGGATCACCTGCTCCAAGGAACCGCCCTCCATGTACTCCGTCAGGGCATGGAGCTGGCCCTCGTGAACGCAGACGCCCATGAACCTGAAATCAATAAATGGCATAATGTATTTTTGTATTCAGGTAAGTGTAGTGGTGGTCGTGCATGTAGATTGTAGCGTCAGGGTAGGCACATAATATACATAAATTATATTGGTCATATTGATCATATTTCTGAGTCTTCTGAAGTAGCATAGGTATGATATATATGATATATTAATATATGACTCTTGGAAATAGATGACTTGTTATGTAAACTATATTAAAAATATTCGAAGCTCTTGAGCTTCTATACGAATATATTATTATGATCATTAAACGATCACATTCTTTTCCTTACACTACCAATATAAACAATTACGATATACGATCTCCAATTGTTTAAATTACTACTATATTGTTAAACTACAATTTTGTGAAATCCTAGAGTAACATGTAACTAATCTTCTGAAATCATGTGGTAGATCAGGCTAATAGACAATGCGTTTTTGTTCTCTGTTCACTTTAAGACCATAGAGAACTAGAAGTACCCAACGAAACCTTTCGAAGAAATTATTGTCAATATTTCTTCAAGTTACATTTAAAGTTTAATTACTAAAGCGATATTTATTCTTAATACTTCTGTGAACACTATGAATGGGTACTTACTACCCAGTGTTATGGTAAGGTGTAATTATAAGGTAACAAGAGTAACTAAAAACATTCTGGTTTTTGCATAGCTCAGTCAAACAACGCAAGCACGCACTCTTTGCAAAACACAGAACAAAGAGTGTGAAATAAATCTTTATTATTGGCACTTCGAGTTGGGTATACAAAGGCACGTTTGGTTTTACTCATTAATGTGACTAGCAGACACATAAAAACTGGGAAAGACTTCATAAATCAGCGTTGACTGCGAATAATACTTACTAATAATAAATATATATCTTTGAACAATTCACATCAATCGATCTAGTCTCAAACTAAGCAAAGCTTGTAGTATGGGTACTAGACAATGGATAAACATACATACATAAAGATATCCAAGATTCAGGTACAAATGCCAGTGCTCATCACATTGACATTTGCCCCTAGCAGGATTCGAACCCGCAAGGTCCAAGTAGTGTAATCTTATTGGAATGAAACAACTGTTAACGGATTTAACTCGCGTATTTTTATTTTATTTTATTAGCTGACGTTTCATTTTAAATCACTTTAGCGTTAGACTATTGTCAGCTCAGTCGTGCTACGATTATGGAAACTGTAAAGGATCCGAAACGTCAGCTAATAGAATAAAATAAAAATACGCGAGTTAAATCCGTTAACAGTTGTTTCATTCCAATGTGTAATAACCGCGAAGGCATCAGAAATTATTATAGTGTAATCTTATATTATAAATGCGAAACTAAGTCTGTCTGTCGTAACTTATTCACGTTTAAGGAAAAGGACATTGGAGTTTTTATCTCGAAAATTATTCGTCAAAGGAGTGATAAGAGTGCAATTTACTTTGGAAGTGCGATGATCGATGCATCATCGCCTAAGTTACGCAAAATTCAAATTCTACGCAAACGAATTTACCGGCAGAAGGTAGTTGTTGAATACAAAAGCTTTTTTTTTTTTTTCGAACTGAATACTGAAGCGCAGTTGGCCAGCTAATGGGCCTTCACTGCAAAACCGGACGGGTGGCGAGACTCCTGAAAGGAGACTCTTAAGCGTTTTTGGTTGGGTTTAGATACAAAGATCTACCACATGATTTCAGAAGAGAATTACCTCTTTTTACAAAAGCATAAAGAGGTAATTCTCTTCCGCAAATACGTATTTCTTGTTTGCTTATCATCGATCGACAGTCGTGTATGTAAACGCAATCAATTCATAGGTGAAAGTAAAATAAATCATGATTGTGGTGCATAGGTAAATGGAAAACTGGAAAAAGCGTGATTTCACCTCGGGCGCATTGTCAACTTAAATATTCCCACATGTCATATTATTGTGTGATAAAGTGTTTGAGATAATAAAAAACTCATTACGCAATGAAGGTTTCATGTGTAGCATACATTTGGTTCGGCTCTTGTCGGAACTAATGAACCGGCAAATCTGCGGTCATTGAACTCGAAGGCTTTGGGTGTGCTTTTTAAATGAAACTTTGGTTGTTAACACAGGCCATATAGATATATATATAATAATAATAATACCCTTGAACAATTTACACAAAGAGGGGTGCTAGGGACGTGTCAAAAATCCTGTTACATTGTTAGTGTATAATGAGGTCTAGCTGTCAAATTCCTATAATAAGAGACAAGCTACTGGTCTACTGATTTGGGCTTCTTATACGGGCACTGTAAGGTTTTGAAACGACAGCAGTTAAATACGCAAGTTAAATCCGTTATAATTGATTCATCCCAATGACAATTATCTTATTAATATCTTTGACGATCTCACTATGAGTGCATAATATAATATGACATAAAATAATACTAAAAAATGAATTGAGAAATAAATAAATCTAATCGAATCTAATAAACGTTCCCTCACAAAGCAAACCATTAGAATAATACCGACCCAAAAGCAATATAAAAAGACCTACTATAACTCTTAAGGTAGCGATGGCGGGCTATTGAAAACGCTGATTGTCAAGAATCTTTATTACGACATGGCTAATATGACGTCGGATTTGTAAGTTTCATAAGACATTGACGGATTGACAAAAGGGCACTCCTTATGAGTTTCAACTTTCAATGTTAGATGTCCACGGGGAATATGTTGTGTAACACTGCCATCAAATATTGTAACTCTTAGGGCTTGTTTCACAACGCCCAAGTAAAGGTCGAAAAAGTCAAATCTATATATATACTTAATCGTCGCTTTGACAGGATAGTTTTATAACGTGAAATTTAAATAGTCACATTGGGTTAGTCTTAAACTGAGAAACGACATTGTTTTTTGTCACTATCCAATTGAGGCATGATGACTGATATTTTTTCTTTGTCCTTCAAGTAGCTAGATTACCAAAAATCATTGGACACGTATTTTTTCTTTTCTCAATCGAACAATAATTGACAAAAATAAGCGCTTCGGAATTTCGAGTAGGGGCTTGTGACGTCATGGTATGGTATAAATAAATTGTATAATAACCGTATGTCACGAGCCCCCACTCCCATAATCTAAGTGACGGACTAGTTCCCGCGAGTAAAGCCGCGGGTGAAGAGCTAGTGCAATATAAAAGTGTCGACTGACGGTGTCAAATATTCATGTTATAAAAACTAAATATGTAATTAAAGTGTTAACATGATGCAATAAAGAATGCATACATTTTTTCGCATCAACACTTCGCCAGCTATTTAAATGCAAAAACGCAATTAACATTATTAACTACATTTTGTCGATAATTTTTTTGATTAGCATAAACTGATTTTTCCGATTACTGTATTAAAATTTATTAATAGTGTAAATAATTTAATTAACTTGTGATTTTAAACATCTCGCAAATTGGAGAAAATTATTCATAACACAAAAAAAAAACGTTTTCGTTTATTACGAGTAATTTGTAATTAATGCCATAAAGTTGGGATACGGTAAGTACTTTGTATAATGTAAAATCACTCCATCGTCAGCTCAGTCTGCTAAGAATATGAAAACTGTAGTTTTCGAAGCTCTCATAATTATTTTATTCCAATGTACAAAAAAATAGTTTCGAAATCCTAAGCTTGTGACAGCAATATTCAATCGAAAGCCTATTAAAACACGATTACGTCATCAATAGATAATTTATACAATAAACAACTCATCGAGAAAAAAAAACAAAACAATTTCAACAGAAGACAAAAGATCCTAAAAACCTTCCTTTCTCATATAAAATCTCGCAATAATTATATACAAATAAGCAATTATCGAGGTGTCATCACGCTCACGCGACGGTGTCAAGGCCCCGTATGGAATGATCAATTGCAATCAATGCAAATTGATTAACATCTTAGCATGCAACGAGACGGTGCAACTTTAAATTTAACGACGGTGGAACAAATTGTATGGGCGATCGTTGATGTTTTATGGGCAGTACTTATCAACCGCACGTATATATATATATACATATAGGTATACTCTTTTTTGAACAACAAAATAAATACAGAAATTGAATTTGGGCTATTGACAGATCATGGAAGTTAATGCGTAGGTACTCAAGATAAAAAAAATGAGTAATTCATTGCATGAAACATAAATAAGCATGTAATATCATATATCACGCCATTATTGACATAACATCTGCTAACTCGCAATTAACCAGGAGACAGGCCCGATTTTCTAAAATTTATGAATTTATGAGCCTAGCTCACCTATTCTTCCAGTACTTATGAAAATTAGTATAATGTAATCCGCTAACTCGCAATGGGCCAGCAATATATTAAACCCGATCCTCTAAAACATATAAGAACGGGAGGAGGCTTGAATTGAAAAAATAGAAAAGATCCGCATAAAAATGATGGTACCAAAAAACAACCTAAAAAGCCTGAAATATTTTATCAGTAGACAGTGGGTCGCGTGTAGACGGTTAGTAAAACAAAACGATTTGGAGAATACGAAGAAATTAATGAATTGTTGAAGATGACACAGTTAGATAGAGTGAAAGTATGAATCCTTCCTAGGAAGTTACGCTGCGTTCTAATACACCAATTATTAATTTGAATTGCATAAATAAGGAAAATGAGAAGATGCGGAAACTGAGATCGCAAGATGCTATAATAGTAAATTATGCGCATATTTCGTATTGAAGTACCTATTCATTAATCTATAATCAGTTGATGGTTGTTTAATTATGACTTACTGTAATACAAGGTTTAATACAAAAAAAATGTTGGTGGGTCGATTTCCTCTTAGGGCAAATATTTAACGTGACGTGTGGTACGTACCTACTTCAAATAACTTCTATTTAAGTACATTCATCTTCTGTCTCATATCAGTATCCACATCGATTCCTGTTACCTTGATGAGGTGAATATCAAGTCACCACTAAATAGTATTTAAAACAAAGTCGCTGTTGCTGTCTGTAGTATGTATGCTTAAATCTTTAAAACTACGCAAATGATTTTGAGGCGGTTTAAATAAACAAACAACAATTATTGCATTTATTAACCGACTAGCTTCTGACAGCGACTTCGTCCGCGTGGAATAGTTATTTTCCCCATTTTTAACTGTTTCTTCGCTCCTATTGGTCGCAGAGTGATGTTATATAGCCTAAAGCCTTCCTCGATAAATGGTCTATCCAACAATAAAAGATTTTTTCAATTTGAAGTAGTAGTTCCTGAGATTAGCGCGTTCAAACAAACAAACAAACAAACTCTTCAGCTTTATAATATTAGCTATAAATGGTCTATCCAACAATAAAAGATTTTTTCAATTTGAAGTAGTAGTCCCTGAGATTAGCGCGTTCAAACAAACAAACAAACAAACTCTTCAGCTTTATAATATTAGTATAGATTGACATCATACAAATGGAGCAATCGGTCGCATAAAAAAGTTGTGACATCATAACAATACAGACAGCAGAAGCATTGTTTATATTTCCGAAGATAAACAGGAACTGGACTAAAACGCGGGACAGAGCCTCCATTGTTCGGAAATGGCGGTCATTTTGCAATCATTATGCAAAGCTCGGGGTGGGAAGTGAAAGAACTTTATACGAAGAGTATATTTTATAGGAAAGTTTTAATCTATACTAATATTATAAAGCTGAAGAGTTTGTTTGTTTGTTTGTTTGAACGCGCTAATCTCAGGAACTACTGGTTCGAATACAAAAAATATTTTTGTTGGATAGACCATTTATCGAGGAAGGCTTTAGGCTATATATCATCACGCTGCGACCAATAGGAGCGAAGAAACAGTGGAAAATGTGTAAAAAACGGGGAAAATATGAAGCCGTATTAAGAAGTGACAGTTAGAAGATTTTGACAGATCTTTGACGAAACAATCGGACGGGCAGGACGACGTCTGCCGGGGCCGCTAGTATTAAATATCAAGTGAAGACACACTTTGATATAGCAAATACCCGTAAAATACTAAGATATAATTTACGTATTTTATACGCTGATAGTTCGAGAATATAATATTTCATATTCAGGTTCAATAGACAAAAGCATCAGAAATTATTAAATACCCGGAAAGTTTTGGAAGTCCCCAGCTACTGATGAAAATAATATGGTAATTACCGTATTTGAAACAATAACATCAACCGGCTGAAACCCATAAATTGAATAACTTTTACAACTTAAGGGTGACTTAAATCAAACAATAAAATTTAAATTACCATACAATATTACGAAACACAACCCAAAATAGGAAGCTACGAAACGTGCATAACACAATAGCGGCCGTTCTATAGTATTTATTCTGATTAGATGCAAAGAAAACACAAAAGATGCAACAATGCAGACCGCGAGATGCGACTGCAGGGTTGTAACAATTACATCTGCGGAACCATTCTGGGTCACGATTGAGTCATCTGATGATAATTATGCTGTAACTAGCGGTTTCTGATTCTGATTGAATATAGAACTGTGTGACAGTCAATAACTATACTAGACTAGGTTGTTGATAATTATATCAGAAGCATATAATAACTCTATACGTACGTGACAGAATCATAGACAACGTTCGAGTTGGTGACCATTATCTTCATAAGACTGCGTCCATGTTAGACACAAGTCTGACAACGGTGGACACTAGGACACAAGTTTAACAACGGCGGACACTAGGACACAAGTTTGACAACGGCGGACATTAGGACACAAGTTTGACAACGGCGGTCACTAGGACACAAGTTTGAAAACGGCGGACACTAGGACACAAGTTTGACAACGGCGGACACTAGGACACAAGTTTGACAACGGCGGACATTAGGACACAAGTTTGACAACGGCGGTCACTAGGACACAAGTTTGAAAACGGCGGACATTAGGACACAAGTTTAACAACGGCGGACACTAGGACACAAGTTTGAAAACGGCGGACACTAGGACACAAGTTTAACAACGGCGGACACTAGGACACAAGTTTAACAACGGCGGACACTAGGACACAAGTTTGACAACGGCGGACACTAGGACACAAGTTTGACAACGGCGGACACTAGGACACAAGTTTGACAACGGCGGACACTAGGACACAAGTTTGACAACGGCGGACACTAGGACACAAGTTTGACAACGGCGGACACTAGGACACAAGTTTAACAACGGCGGACACTAGGACACAAGTTTAACAACGGCGGACACTAGGACACAAGTTTAACGACGGCGGACACTAGGACACAAGTTTAACGACGGCGGACACAAGGACACAATTCTTTGCTCTTAGTTTGGTGCTTTGCAGTTAGGCTTCCAATATCTGTTAATTTACGTAAATACAGCGTCCAAAGCGCGACAGCATATCGCTTTACGAATTTTTATCACGATCAATAATGTATTACGTTCACATTTCGGTATCAACAATGCACTGTCAATCATGATATCGTATCGGTAAAATCTATCGATATTTGTAAAAATACAGCAGCCCTGTTTGCAATTAATCATCGAAATATCTGGCGTTTCAATCACTTCCCAACCCTATGGCTTGTACATTTCCATTAAGTATTGCTTTGACGTGTCTATCCTTTTAGGTCTATGTATTTGTGATATTTCTACTACCACGCCAAGAGAAAACTAATAAAAGTTTGATTTATTGCAGACTCGATATGGACGTTACTTTCCCGAGAACTTTCAATAAAATTGAGAGCAAAATGGAGGTTATTTTTCAATATTCAAACAGATGGAATTTAATTTCAGTATGCCCGATATGTTCTTTGTTACGAAAACAAAAAAATAACACTGAAATAAATCAAAGTTCTCAGAGACGGCTTTTAAAAGCAAACAAATTAAATAAGTACTTATTTAATTAGCATTTTTGTGAAATACGATCTCTCTGGAATCCTTTACAAACAATGGAATTCATTTTGAGAATACCCCTCAGCTAACGTTAATTAGGTAAAAAATTCCTCTGACTCTGAATCATTATTATTTACACAATAAGTACATATAAAATCTAAAAAAAACTCCATGAAGACATAAGTATGTAAAATTTTAATATGACAGTGCCCATTAAACAAGAAGAACTCGTGGGAAAAAAGTATGGGCAAAACCAAAAGCTAATCTCTTTATTGATAAGAATTCTAATCTAGAACGACAGTAAAACTTCATAATTAAGTACATAATTAACGTAAATATAATTAAATGAATTAAACTCAAGATACGATGTGAAAATTCCTTATTTTATATAAATATCTGTCAGAGTACCTACACATCAGGGTTAAATGGTCCCATACCAGTGGTCTGATCACCCTACCGTCGCCACACGATCGTCCCCAACTAGAAAAGGTGATAAAACTGGGGTGCTATATCGTGCGCAGACGAAGTCGGGGGAAGAACCTAGTTTTATTAGAAGCTGTTAAGTTCGCAGGAAGCGGAAGTTAATCATCAAGTGTTAAATAATTGTAGTAGAATATTGTGCGGTGCGACATACGTTAGTAATGGTCATATTTATACGATTGCTATAGTAAGAATGTTAACCCACCGAATTATATACCAGAATTCGTCGGAGGCCTATATGTCTTTCGATGCGGGCTCGCTGTTAGACATCTTCGGCATCCTAACGACTGCCTGTTCCCCGAGGAATTCCATAAATTATACTAAATTTGGAAGTTGGACCGAAACAATAAATCTCTCCATCCGAATAATAAAAACCATCTCAGACGGATTGTAACGACAAAGTACTAAAAAAGAAAAATTTACCAAAGATGAACCAGATGCACTTAAATTGGTGTTCATTGTGATGTAGGTATGTTGTAAAATATCAATAAAACAAATGCATTTTCTAAAATGAGACAACAAGAACGTGTTATTTGACGAATTAAGTCTTTGTTCAGTTACAAAATCAAGCGATAATTTAATTACTACATACATAAGTAGGTTAATAATTATTTACACATAAACCGAGTGTTTATGTTTGCTGTAATAGTAATTAATATCCATCATAATTAAAAACAAAAAGTATTTAAATTAAAAACCTTATAATAGACTAGCTTCTGCCCGCGACTTCGTCCGCGTGGAACTCGTCCTTTTTTGCAGCCGGTTAAAAAGTAGCCTATGTCCTTTCTGAAGCTCCAGACTTTCTTTGTACCAAATATCATTTAAATCGGTCCAGTAGTTTTAGCGTGAAAGCGTAACAGACAGACAGACAGAGTTACTTTCGCAATATAGAGCAATAGAGCAAAAGTCCCAACCAAAACGACTAAAAATCACTATCTCAATTTAGTTATCTGCCTACTGCCTACCCCCTAAGAACGATGGCGTGATTATTTATAGCCTATGTCCATTTCTAGGTTATCATCTATTACCATACCAAATTTCATCAAAATCCGTTCAGCCGTTTAGGCGTGAAAGAGCAACAGACAGACAGACAGACAGAGTTACTAACGCATTTATAATATTAGTAGGGAATAGTAGGGATATTACAAAATTATTTACATAAAAAACAAGCCTAGGTTTATGCAAAATTGTTGGCAATTAAATTATCATGTGTGGATTCGAACTAGCGACCTCACGGCAGCTAGCCCGCTGACTGAGTTGCGGCTGAGCTATATTAAGAGCTAAGATAAAAATAACACTATCTTAAGTTTCCCACAATGTTGTGACACGCGAACGAATTGACGATACCATTTCGCGTGCAATCACTAACAAGATTCAGATTTGGGTCACCGCAGGTATTTCTCACAACGAAAATAAATACGGAATGCGTCACGATGAATTGGACTTGAACTTTTCTTTGACAAATCTTTATTTAGTTTAACTAGTCTAGCAAACATTTGTTTATATTAGGAATCAGGATTTAACTGAAGAAAGTGAACTCATTTGCTATTGTCGCTCTAGAATTGTTGTTATTTATTACAAATTATTTTATCGGTAAAGGACGGTCACCGAGCACAGGGAAAAACGGACGTTGCCCAGTAACATCCAAGGTTACTGTGCAAGCGTGGGGGCACTTTTACTACGCGCGTGCGACAGAGACGAATAGAAAAAGGGCAACGTTCGTTTTTCGCTGTGCTCGGCGACCGTCCTTTAGACATTTGTGTGACATCTTTACAATAATATTGTAATTCCTGATGCTTTCGCGGTTATTACATATCGAAAAAAAAAAAAAAAACAACTATAACGGATTTAACTCGCGTATATTAATTATGGATAACACGTAAGGTATTTGTCGCACGAAGAAGCACCTATCCTCATCGCTCTTTCACTTATTGCAGTAGTACAAAAGTGACAGTCGCAACAAAAACTTTTAGTTAAGGTCTAATCTAAAACCCCGCTTTCATTCGACCAATCAGTGCTGCACATATGCTCTTATATTCCCAGAATATTAATTTAATACAGCGTGCCATAGCATCGATGTTACTTAACTTTACGACTGGTATTTCCGTTTGCCGTATTATTTTTATCAGACTAATTTATCAGGATTCCAACGATCCATCATTCGCGTTCAGACTTGTTCCTACAACGACTTACTACATTCATGAGTAAGTATGTGATTTATGACAAGTTTCTTTTAGAACGTTCGATTCTTTTGTGTCATCCTTGACAACTATAGTACTAATCCCGGTAATTAAATATCTTAAGACAATTCACACCAATTGATCTAGTCTTAAACTAAGAAAAGCTTGTACAAAAGGTACCTACTAGACAACGGATAAACATACGTAATAGATATATGACATCCAAGACTCAGGTAAAATTGCTTGTCTTTATTACACTAACATCTACCTCCAGCAGGCATCGAACCTTTGATCACTATACCAACAGGTTCATTGAATGAGAGTTCTAGACCTCTGTTAAAAATGAAAAGACAATTGCTCATCCCGTTTAGATGATCCAATTAAAAAAATCAAAGGATACAAATCTCTACACGAGTTTCTCTTCTACTTGAAGTATCCTCAAGAGATGTTGAACTTAAAGTCTTAAATTGGTAATCGTCTTTAGGTTTCTGTATCAATGGGTTTCCTGAATCTATTTTAGAATCATTGTTTTGTGAATCCGCACCGGGTTTGTTGTAACGTAATATTGTCGTACTTAATTGGAATTGCATTATTATATATATTACCAATAGATAATTTAGATGTAGCTTTGTTAGGTGGACAGAAATTTCACTAAGACTTACCCAAGGATATTAGGATGTTTCAATTTATTCATGAGCTGAACCTCCCGCAGCATGTTGGGGCGGTTCGCTCTCTGCTGGTTCATTTTGAGCACCATCACTTTGCCCGTAGTCTTGTGTGTTACCTGCAATCAAACGGCACAAATCAATAAAATGGACTTGATGACTGTAGTAGTAAAAAAACAAATGGGGAGTGGGGTGTTTGTGATGTCACTTTTATATGAAAAATATGAAGGTGTGGTGTGTAAAACTAAAGCAGGCTATAGCATCTTATATTTTTAAGCATCAACTGTTTAATAATCTAACTGATGAACTAAAAATAAACCAGAACTTTACAGGTGGAGATTATTCTTCTTTCTCAAACATCTTATTATGCACAACATATAATAATATACGCAGGTATCTATGGTTATGAAATATGTGAGGGTATTACGTTTCTTATTACGGATTACGGGCGCTAAAACCACAATTATTGCATTAATTACTAACTTATTACAAACCGGCAAAATACCGGTCAGCTGGATTACATTACAACGTACTCGTAGGCTAAGAATTATGAAGATTAATTAGTTTAATCTTAATACGTAAAAGCTGTTAGGTTGTTCACTGCCAAGTATGCAAATCTATCTGTTTTGAAACTCTGAATTCGAAACGCTGGACTTGGATTCTAGGGCGGAGATAAAATTGTCTTGAAACTAGGGTAGCTTTTACAACTGTACCTCACCACACTGGCATTCTCCCAAACCACCGCACCTAACCAGAATAATTCGGCAATTTACACATGCCT
This sequence comes from Polylopha cassiicola, assembly GCA_038024825.1. Classification (NCBI taxonomy): domain Eukaryota; kingdom Metazoa; phylum Arthropoda; class Insecta; order Lepidoptera; family Tortricidae; genus Polylopha; species Polylopha cassiicola. The sequence goes on along the minus strand of CP149052.1, from coordinate 4,151,828 downwards.
ACAGAACCAATGCTAGTTTTAATTCACAGTCAGAATTATGGAAAGGCGATAGATGCAGACGATATTGGAGTTTATGTTCACGTGGAGTCACGCCGTATCTGGGGCGATACGTCTTTCAGTCCAGCCATAATGGCTAGATCGCATTTCTAGATTTCTATAATACCGCTCGAATGCACCGTTCTGTCGATGGTACTTTATTATCAGTTAAGCTCTTTAGAAACCGAGTGGGATGGTTAAGTGCGCTATTAAACGTACAGTTAGCAAATAAAATATGTGCCTTACCTGACCTGGCTTTGGATTTACAGAATTCTCTGTGATAGGGTTTACTACCAAACAACATGTTGTAAAATTATGTTATTGTATGTCATGAAAAGACAGAACTCGCAAATGTATCTTTCTCGACACTTCAGTTCAAGGATTAAGTTTTAATAGATTGCAATAAATCTAAAGATTAACCTAATAAAACGGCAGTTTACAAGCTCACCATATATACATACGATCTGTTAACATTCCTTTTGATTTTTGGCCATAGTCCAGTAAAAAAAGACGGTAGCATACAAGCCGTTTTTTTCCAAACTTCGCTGGATTATTATCAAAATTAATTTTTAGATTTATTTTTCGCAATACCATCATAACGAGGATTACCTACTGTTTATTGTGCAATTTTGTATTTATAAAGTGCCGCATTTGTGTCTACAATACGCGATAAGACGCCAGCGATTGTTTAAGTCAATATTATTAAGTATATCTTTTAGTATCTTTATCAACTAGATATCTGAAGAATGTGATAATAGCGAAGGTCATTCTGCATAAATTATATTTAAAATTAAACACACAGGTTGAGAATGAAAATATACATTTAACTTTTCATCTCATTTGCCGTCCCGTAAATTTAATGTTGGTTTCAGGTATGGCATAAGAATTCATATTAATAATATTAATTGTATCTACATAAATGTATAAGATTAAAAATATAATAATTTCGGATGCCTTCGCGGTTATTACACATTGGAATGAAACAACTGTTAACGGATTTAACTCGCGTATTTTTATTTTATTTAGCGTTAGACTATTGTCAGCTCAGTCGTGCTACGATTATGGAAACTGTAAAGAATCCGAAACGTCAGCTAATAAAATAAAATAAAAATACGCGAGTTAAATCCGTTAACAGTTGTTTCATTCCAATTAAAAATATATCTAACATCCTTTCATTAATTTAAGGTACTGAAGAGTTTATATATACAAGCGTCACAAACCGCAAACTACTGTTGAAGACATTGGAATTGTTAAAGTTACGCAAAGATTTATGACTGAAATTTAAAAGAAAAATTGGGTAGGATTTTTACTTAATTAAACAGAAAACTTTCAAGCAGAGAAAGGAGTTGTAAGAAAGGGACATCCATCACGTTTTATAAAAAACACCAAGCCTGCCTATCAGTAATGAAGTCGTTTAAACATTACTTAATATTTTTTGCGTAGCTTGGACGTCCAATTGTACTAAATAAAGTTCAGTTAAAAAATATGAATGTTTGCAAGTCTTGTATAACATATACATATGAAAAAATATTAATGTGACAATAATGCATGTTTCTCATCGCAAATAGTCGTACACAGTATAAAACTATTCCTTAATTGGCTATTCAGTATCGCAAAAGAAACTCAATGTTCCAATATGAAAATTGCGAAAAATTTTGTTTTAAAGTAGCGGTATTTCTAACAGTAATCTATACAGAAGAAATCACAGTAGCTTTAGAGTTATAGCCGTTCGGATTGAGCTACCAGGCCGCAATATCGACTCATACAAAAGGAATAAAACATTTTAAACATAACAATGCTTTAACCGTAAACACATCCGTGGATAAAATGTATGTTTAGCAGTAAATAATACATCAAAAGGCCACGTTAAGTGTCTTTGACATTTCTCTAAGTAGTTTTACGTCTTTCTATGTGGGTTGTCATCAATTTGGTTTCCCCTATTGGATTGGGGTCCGCGTTTAGGGAGAGTGGTATTAAACTACAATTCATTTTATAGGCGTCAAGACTGACATAGTAAGGTGAGGGTGTTATTAGGAATTACGTCTAAGCAAGATGTAAGTAAAAACGCTTTCTGATTACAGCATAACCATAAGAAAAAAAATAGTTTAGAGACGTCATAGCTCAATCGTAATTGCGGATTTAAACAGAGTTAGTGACCATGAATATTTTATGTACAGATTTATTTTATGGCGATATCCTTGAAGGAAAATATCGTAATGCAATCAGCACGTCATAATAGCCTATAAATGAGTCTAATTCTTTAAAAATTATAGAAGTCAAAATAGTAAAAAAATCATAAATTTCTGCGATACATAAATATAAATAAAAACCATACCTCACATCGCATGCAGGCAGACGAGTAGGAAAGGAGTTCTTAGGTACTCCTATAACTAAATATATTTCTTAACTGTTTCGCTATAACAGCATCAAAAACTTTACAATCCCACGGATATTCAAGCTAACTGTGCTTATTCGTGATCCCAATTGCACGGTCTTCCAGAGTAAATATTGGGAGGCAAAAGGCTAATGCTGAGAGCAAACACGGTCGAGTGTAACAGCACTCTACGCCTACAGTGGCGATTTAATATACCGCCACTGTCGTAAATATTTGTCTGAGGCAATCTTGGAAATGGTGTTTTATGTGGTAGGCGACAAAGTCCCTTTTTACAAGACTCTAAATTATGTTTATAAGGTCGTAGTGCAATGGTCATAAGTAGTTCGTGTACACAAAAACAATATTGATTTTGTCTTAATCGCTTTTAAAATACAAAACCGCTCGACCGCAACCAATGCAATGATAATGGATGTAAAACTGCTGCTTCTTATGTACTATCGAATGCTTTCGGGGTACGCCATTTTAGAAAAAAATTGCTTGCACTTGTTGCTTCACACACAGCCGCCAGGTACCAGGGTCGTTCAAGCGATTATTGCCTTAAAGGTGTAACATCGCCAGCACAGTTGATAGTACATATTTAAAGAGTGCTAAGAAACAATTTTGGTGAGAGCATTAGTGTGGCTAACAACAAATCTTTAAAATACGCAGTCATACATGGGTATAAAATATCTAATATTAATAAAAAAGGAAAAGTCAGGGTGCATATCCGAGTATAAATATAATGTAGACTACGAAAATTATGGTGAATTATTTTCTTCCGTCCTGTCAGAGAAATTATACATTTCATTATATCAAGAGTAGGCAGACACGGGCATAAAATAAAAATAAAATCTACTTAGCAAATTTCTAAAAATAAATAGAAAATTTCCTCTAATTGTCAACGAGTTTTTAAATGTAATTTTTGCTAAGGCTTTGCATATTTAAATCCCAGTTATTACGTATATACTGAGCTTTCATGTCACATTTCATTACTTAAATTAATAAAGTTCATATATTTGAAGAGTCTTATCTAGGCATAGCATAAATGTAATATAATTATACCTTTTAGGGCTTGTAGCTGATAGAAAATAACATTTACTACTTAACATAACTGTTTTTATGGGTAAAGAATACATATCGGTGGATAGCTAGTCATTTTCGTTATAACTATCTGACATAAAAAATGTCACATTATTTATATCTGAGTTTTTTAAAAATATGGGTTAGTTCACACTACTTCTAAGTGAGTAGGTATCGACATTGACCGTGAAATCTGTTAATTCTTAGTGTCCACTTTATAGTCTTGCGTCGTTAGCGAAATTGACCCGATGAACTGTGCTTTTGTTCCTCTTAGTACCTACTTATTATCTTTTGATATCAATTCACATCATTTTATCTTAACATATTATCTTGAAAAATCTCAGACATTCTATGGATGCATTTATATTCACCTGCCGTATACATATATTATTATACGAAAATTAAATCTTATTAAGTTACCGACTAAATTTATTTAATTATTAATTAATGATGTGAAATCACTTAAGTGTAGATCAGTATAGGTATACAAATAATATAGGCGAATAAAATCCATTATTAGTCTTATTAGTCCGAAGAGGCGCATTGAAAAACTCACAAAAGAGACACGATTTCACAATTTTTCATAACAAGATGAGAAAATCAGGCGCCCGGTCATGTATTTATGACCAACATACAAATCGTGACGAAAACACATAATATATTGACAAAAATTAAAATATATATCGTAAGTGATGAGTGCAAAGAGGATTAAACTCTGCAGAATCTACACCCACTAGACGACCGCTTGCGAACTGATGAGGCAGCCCCTTATACTAAGTGACCGTCTGTGTCTGCGTTTTAAGTCAATTGCGGATTGTAAACTGAATTTAAAGTCGGATTTATAATATAGCAGCGGCATGCTTCATTGGCTAGACTACGCATATCAACTGAAGAACAAGAATAAATGCTTTTACAGTTTTGATAGTCCTAACCTAATTTGTATTTCAAACAAGAATTAGCTGCACTATTCACTATTGACACAAAACTATTGCAACGTCATATTAACCGCAAGACGTCACTTGCTAGTAACATAGGTTTTCTTTAAGAATTTCCCCAATGAGCAGTTCCACGTCATCAACATTCAGCAGCTTTTAGTGACGTTTTTATCAATTTTGTAGCTGTTTCGATTTGGAGTAAGATACCAGTCACCCCAGACTTACGTGATTTAAGGAAAGACGATTTTTTTAGGATTAGTTGTATCAAATAAACTTAGAAAGGAATTACTCGCTAAGCTGGAAGCGGGGCCTTATTACAGGTAGCAAAAAACAAATCATGCTATTTGCTTTTCCACGGGAACGGCATAAATAGTATCCTGCGAACCGATTTGGCTGAAAATCGGTGCGAAGGTAGCTTAGAAGTTAAAACTAGGAGTCGGACGTAGGATACTTTTTATTCCGTTTCCGTGGAGAAAAATAGCACGATTTTTAACCAACTTTCTTGGTCCAACAAATATCGCCAATCGTTTTTAACTCGATCCGCATTGGCTATATGCCAACAGTTCGGTGCATCGCAGGAAACGATGCGTTTATCAACTAAGGCCGCTGCAGTGATCCAACTACCTTGTTCCTCGAGCGTGATGAGTTCACAGTACGAAGTCAGTTGAGAAATAATACGTGATTTAGGTTCAGTTTCCGCGATCACGCATTCCTTTTAATGCGATGGTTCATAATCTTTTATTCTGGAAATACTATTTGAGATTTATGTCTTGTTTTGCATACCGCACATCAGGTGATCGTCGTCACAGTTTAGAATGGCTTGGTACCAAATTGAATAGCAGCAGCTAATGCATCCTAATCTTATCTTGTAGGTTTGAACCGATACGATTACTATTGCCATTGATTTCCTATAAAATACGCGATTGAGTAATATCAGCAAATACTCAAAAAAGGTTTCAGAAGGAAGCAATTCGTATGACTCCAAGCGCCTATTTGTATCACTTACGCAAAACACACGGGTTCGGTTAGAATCCACACCTTCATTATTCAAAAGGTTATTCAATATAAGTTCTCCCGACTGGACGTTCAGAAAACTGTTAAACGATCGTTTACTAAACCTCAACGCCTGCCACTTACATCCGAAGAGATGGCTCGTCGGGTGAGAATTACCATAATTGCGCCTTCCTCAAAGCGCTTCAAGCTTGGTCGTCCCACATAATAAGGACATGGCAAACTTAGTTGGACAGTAACTGAATAATACGAGGAATAAATATTGTTTTGATGCATGTATACTTAATTGAGAGACGGACCACCAAATAAAATAAAAAAGTGCTAACATCGTAAACAAACGTAGGGGGCATATTCAAATTCTCTTTATAATAGTATTGTGTATTGTTTCTAAATAATTTACTTACTATTTCGCTAAAAACCCAATTTACTTTTTCCATCGCCGAGAATCTTGGACTAGGAGCCAAATTCAGATCTCACTCTCACGATTGCTATCTAAATCTTCTTCTTCTTCTTTCTTATATATAAAAATTAATCGCAAAATGAGTTGGTAAGCGCATAGCTCGACAACGCCTGAACCAATTTGGCCAATGGTTCGTTGAAGTCCAAGGATAGTTCTTACGGCGAGAAAAAATCGAATAATTGCCGGGAAAACCCTAAAAACAGCCCTTTTTTGTCTAACTAAAGTTACCTAATTTGAATTTCGAACGGGCAGGATGACGTCTGCCGGGACCGCTAGTTGTGAATATAAGTGTCAAATTACGAATGTCTTACCACTCGGATGATTCAGAGACAACTGTCATTTATTTAAAACTGAAAGACTGCTAACTGAAACTACACATGAATCGCCTCTGATTCACCCACTTTAGTTTATAAAATTCTACAATGTAGTGTTTGTAATCATTCAATTAAATTTTAAGCAAAGTAATAATAATTCAAATCAATGACTTCATCTTGGTAGGTTAAACCTAAAACTGCGAGCGTAAAAAGATTAAGTGCTCATCATAAGAGAAATTAAGTTATTGAAGACGCTGAATAATCGGAAACAGGATGTTGCTGTACTGTTGTTGACGTTAACACTGCGTCAAGGGTTCGCTTTGACCCTAAGCTAGTTGAAGTTCGTAATACCCAACCCGAATATGGACGTAAGAGATGCTATCTAGCCTTTCGCACGGTCGGCCAGCGGAGATCTACGATTACCGTACAGAGGAATGCATGATTCTGTTTGGGAGATATTTTTTATGTGTGCAATTTTTTCGCACGATTGTAACGGTTCCTCAAGAACGAAAATTGATCCGAATCAAGATATCACGTGTACCAAAATATCGTACACCTGATTGGATTCGTATCGAACGCGAATTCATTACAATCAAGAGTTAATGATCGTTGAAATCATAACATCGATAAGGAACATCATAAATAAGGAAGTACTTAATAAAGGTGAGGAGACTGATAAAAATAAACCATTCTCGTACACGAGGAAGTGTTTGTAATAAAAAGACAATAGTCAGGTTTCAGAGGTTAACACACCCGGTCGTGACAATGGGGAACATGAAATATGGCGCATTTTAGCGTATTTAATATCTATTGTGTTAGTTTGTTCAGTCGTTTTAGTTGTTTATCAGAAGCATTTTATTTTTGTAACTTGTATGTTAACGTTATCGGTGTACGATATGTTATCAAAAGTACATGTCAAAAGTTTTTTAATTAATATTAATTACGAGAAGCGAGAGTAACTTTTATAATTCAAACATTTTAAACTGCAGCTTTTATAATATATACATAAGGAAAAATCATACGATATCATTCCTGCAGACTTGGGTAAACACTGCTAAAATACAGTACGAAACTTTACAATTTTACGGGTATGTTTACAATCACAAAATCCGTGAGTCGACTAAACACTTAACCATTTATCTCTTCAAGCATGCAGTATAATCTCGGCCACATAAACTGCATTTTTCCATTCCGTATTTGAAATCACTTATGCAATTCGGGTCGCGATCTTGGAATGCAGACCCCTCTTTATATGGCTGCAGATTTCGCATGAGAGGTGACGTCGCGTGGTAACTACGAGTATAAAATACACGCATCCTTAAATCTTCACACTTGTAAGGCTTTTGTTTATTAAATAAAGTTTTGATTGCTTGGAAGAAGCCAAGTGTTCTCGGAATTTTATTTAAATACGCCACTGATTTATGCACAGTTATTATCTTCTCGGCAATAGCAAGAAAAGATTAAATGTTAATGTTACTTGTTTTCTTGCTATCTATGTTCTATGAAATGTTTAACAACTAGCGAGTCTATTTCAACTAATCAATAATTAATAAGCTGCTATTAAAAACTAAATTGATGGTCAGATGACAGGTTAATTGACACAGAGAATAAAGAAGACATTATTAAAAGCTATTTACGTGTTCCACATACTCGTACCACGTACAGCGGGTACTATAGACGGTGCATTTAAAACAAAACGAGACTAAGTATACCGGTCCGAAGTGCATTGTTAAATCAGAGATGATAAAACGACTGTAAATAATTTAATAGCCATTCAAACGACTGCATTTGGTCAACGGCAATTTGGATCATAAGAAACATCAAGCACAATTACTTTATGTACTCGAATATGCAGACAATACATTATTCGGATAAAGTTCTGTAGATTGTCGTTGAAATTTATACATTATACATTATTATTAATAATCCTGGTTCCAACTAAACTTTAGACGCAAGAAGTGACAGGTTGGTTTCAAACAAAGTTAGACAGCCTCGGAATGGAGACCGATAATTGTGGTTTCAAGACTGCCGGCTACAACAAAGTGCGGTCGAGGCGTTATTCAAAATTCCAATCGATTCTGTCTAAATAAATCACGAGGGTCCCGTTTCGGTGAGGAACGTAGGAATTCCAACATTGGCTAAAGGAATTTGTTGTAAAAAAATGTGTGAAAAGTTAAAAGAATTTTCAATATGTACGTATAAAATTCGTTATGCAATAAAACGGCGGGGGCGTTGATCTCTCCGAGTGACGTAAGTAAAGTTCAGAGGATGATAGATAGAGGTCTATTCCGACAAAAACACAATCTGTTTCGTTACAAGAAGACAAATGGTGCAAATCCCTACGGAGCTACGGTAGCTAGGACGCTTATGTTAGAAGTTTTACAATTTTCCCAGTTTTATTCTAATACTGCATGTTGTTGGGTTATTTCGCAAATACAAACACCTGCGACCCAAACTCACAAAAGACTTGATACAAAGCCTATTTTACATTTGCATTGCAGTCAATATTTAAATTACGCTCAATTAAAATTCTACGTATTTTGCGACACAGTTTTCAAATAGCATTATTCTAAAAAAAATCTTATGAATTGTTCTTGCAAAAAAAATTGTAATGGTGTTGACATATTTGGTCAAATTTGATCCCACGTCTACGAGAACCCAAAAACGTACGATAGAAACGCACGCAACGACACAGATCGGCTATTTCTGGTGCACTATAAATACGCCGTGGCGCGCCGGCCGCTGCACTTTTTACACCGGCGCAGTGCGTAAAGATGCACTGTGTATGCACTTGTATGTTAACTCTAATTAGATCCTGTTTATAAAAGGTGATCATTTTTATGATATCAAAGACTGTTTAGTCTATCGTCTGGAATCAGTTCAATAAACAACCCTCCCTAAAAGAAACAATACCCGTATTAATAAAATTATAAGCTCCATTTGGAAAGTAGCGATTTGTTGCATGTTACAAAGGCATTAATTTATCCCCCCAATAGCAATTTCAACATCTTTATCATTCCAACATAAATTGTTCAAGTGACTTTTATTCATCTTTATATTTACCGCGCGATGTAGTTAAATAAATAAATTTATTATCATTGACGCTAACTATGGTGTCGTAAAACATGGCTATCCCTGCTCGGGTTACCTTTAATGTTTATGTACTTAATAGAAGAATGTCCACTTTTAAATTACTCCAATGAACTAAATGATTAAGCATTAAAATGCTATGTTAGTGGCAACTAGATAACCAAGCGAGCGTGTCATGAAATGATTTGCCAGTTTTTTGCAGAAAACTATTTCAATTCGAATCTATTACAGCTTAATCGGTCGCTGAAGGTCGTTAGAGTCGTTAAATCGAATTGTCCAACATGTCCTTTCCTTTCTACAGCGTACACTGCAATGCAATATGCATGTGAAGATAAGGTTTATTCGTCTTCGTACTGAATTACAAACAATTCTTTGATCACAACTTTTGTTTACTTTCAAGGCATTTGCTTGAGTAAATCTTTGGACTCAAATCAACGTCGTCATAAGCGAGTACATTTCAGAGTAAAGATTCACAAGGAAGGAAATAATCTCTCCTCCTTTTTTGAAGTGAGTTAAAAAAGGATTTTTTTTTTGATAGCAACAATGTTCTTGAAGAAAAGCCGTAATCGTTAGCTAAAATCTTTCATCCGCCAAGTACATAGTTGATTGACATTTGTCAGTCCTAATTATTTGAGGATTGCAAAACACAAATAATGTCTTTATCTGTTAGATAAGTTTAAAATATTTAATACGAGTTACTGTCTATCATTATTAAAAAAGCCTTAAGTAAGTGTGCGAACACACTATGCTCTGAAAGTAGGCCTAGCACAAATAACAAAACGCGACCCAAAAAGCAGTCTGTCATAATATTGCAATAAGTTGAAAACTGTCAGTGACAAGCGCTTTGTCGCCTGACACTCACTTATGAGAGGCGTGCAGGTGTAATTTATGTTAGGTACTAATAGAACAAAGTGGAATCTCGTATTGCAATTCTGTTTGGGTTTGACCTAAAAATCTCGCATTCGACGCGGCGATACATTTCCAATGCACATACTGTAGACCGGCGCCGACTCTACTGTTTATTGGTTTAAATATTGACTGCAAATACGGTTTTCATATGTAGTAAAAAGTAAATTAAACTTTTAAGATATTAAGTTTATACACTAAGGACTCTGGTAAGAATAGATTGGAAAGATGTTAAAACCTCAATAAGAATCCCAATACAAAAGAAATGTGTTGTAATTTATATATTGTAACAAAACGAGAGGTTTTTGTTAAACGCCCCAAGTATGTTGGAAACGATGACCTGGCGTAGAATTCAAATAGTTCCATTTTACAAGTTGTCCAATACGTTCCCGTTGTCCATTCTCGATTCTACCGGTGCACGACCTGGCATCGCGATTCTCTCGCATTCCACGTTAACAGGGAATCCGACGCGTGCGCAATCAATTCGTCTTGCCGTTGTTACGTCTATGCGGAACGAAGCAAATACGCAAATAGACAGCCAGTAAATAAGTGCAAATAATGCTAACTTCTGACGTGAAAAAGTCTATATCATTACTTCAGAGCTGGTCATGCATCGCTTGTTCACGTACTTAACAGCCCAATCAATTAATGCTAAAACTGCTTGCAGCACGCAATTGAATCGTCTTAAAACATGAAGATGTTAAGACAAAGTATTGGTAAAAGTTTTAATAGTCTGGTTGGAAGCAAATGTCCGTTGGTCGTAAATACTTCAGCGGAGACTAATCTCAAAGAAACGGTACAGTAACAGTTTAAAACAGATCGAGCGGTTGCACTAACTGTCCGGGAATTCGTACCAAGGCCACCGGAGACCGCGTTGACAAGAATTTGTAGAATCACCGTTGACGTTCAAATGTAATCCAGATATCGGGCCGGCACCAATTTGAATCAAGGGTGATCTGAACAGAGCCCCAAATTCATGCCAGATTAGTAACAGAATTATGGATATTTATTTTTGTATGGTCAATCTTCGCTACATGATCCGGCGTATCACGTTTATGAGGTCATTGGATGTTTATTGAGGCTATTGCAAAGTCACATTGTCGATTATGGTAAAGTGGAATCGTTGTTTATTTGCCAATTTGCTGAAATTTAAAAATAAGCGATTAACAATGGATGTGCGCATTGAAGCAGACGTGAATTTTATCGCTGCACGTGGTCGTTCGGATCACGATATTACGAAGAATACTGAGAATGAACCGCATAATACTAAAGAGTTCTGAGACGATTTAGTTTTTTTTTATCGTCTGTTGCTTTACGCTTAACAGAGAGAACTAATGTATCGACTGACAGAAAGCGTGAAATACATGAAAATATACAGGACGAGGTGAAAAAGACTTGGTAGCACTCTAATGCGAGACTCATTGTAATTACGATTACGGCTTAAGAGGAAAAGACATCAAGCTTTTGTTTGATCAGATCCGTGAGAGAATTAAAACGAGACAAATAGAAAGCGTGTGATTATTTATTTTTAAATGATCTAAACAAATTTTTGGCAACAGTAAGTCACGAAAAGTGCCGTGGCATCGTTATAAATCATTAAGAATGTCAGTAGAGTCGGGTTTAAAAACATTGTGTTGGTACAATTCGCGAAAGTAGGTTAACTAAGATAAATAGATGACGGGGCAGTCTATTTCATTCATTTGTGAAAAGTGGGGAATATTGCTGATACTAAATAATGATATTATTGTCATGATACGGATTAAAGATTAAATAAAGAAACTACAGATTTTCCAATAATTCTGTCTAGTCTTAACCTATTTCTTGAAATGAAAACAACTAAATGGAAAGAAGGATGGCAAATGGTGATTCAATTATCGAGGAACATTCAATTGAACAAAGCGTTTTGTCTGTATCGACGGGAATCCTATTGTAAATATCATTGCTTCTAGCGGCGGTGCTGTAAACAAACACAAACAATACCGCGCCGATTGATTTCGAAATGCTCTCGATTGTAACACAGAATTCATTAGCACTACCACTTTAGTATTGTGATTTTAATACGAATGACATCAGCACAATGATTTAATCAATCAGGCTGAAAATTATGATGAAATATTTGAAACAATTAAGACAAGATATCTACATATTACAACACAATAAAATGCAACTAAAGTGGCTATTTACAAAATGAGTTTAAATTTAAACAGCCACTAAGGGACTGTTCAAGTAATACGTAAGCAGATTTTTACAATTATTTACCCCCTCTAGGCCCTTATCAGCAAAAGTAAGTAAAGCTCTTGAACATTTGTGTAAGAAAGTAAATAAACACTGCTGACGTATTCACTATTTAGACCACCCCCACGTCACCAAAAATAAACAATTCACAGCCCCCCCCAGTCCTATAGGGCTTACGTAATACTTGAACGGCCCCTAACATTTCAAACAATCAAATTTCAAAAGAGCGCTGTTAGTTATTAGATCTAGTTTGTAAATTCAATAAAAATCAAGCGACACATACAGCTTCATTCCTGCAAAGTAGATTAACTTCCGTCTGAGCGAAGGATTCAACACGTCGACCGTGTTGAAATGAACGTAACTTGTGATTCCGCCCTAGGGCTGAAATGTGGAATTTCATTCAATGCCGTTATTAATACTTGGCGCACATGCTTGAAAGGATTTGAAAATCGATTCAGCTTTTGTGGGTGTTCCTAACATATTTGCTTTTTACATTTTCATTGTTTTAACAGAAGGGAACGTTAGCTTAAAAAAACAATCGGGGGAGTCGAAAATGTTTACACTGTTTTATACGAGAGCCTGTTTTTGTATTCTTTTGTATGAGTCATGATTATGATTCTACCAGGCGTTACTTTTTGTAGTGATAATATTCCTTTACATTGTTCGGTTGAGTTGACAATAAAGAACAGTGAACGTTATTGTTAAATATGTATTTTCGTAACGCAAAAAATACTGAAGGTGAAAAATATTGCAATAGCGCCTACCTACCCGATAAAAATCTGAGTACAATACGAACGATAAAGGATACGTTATCCTAACCGATCTTAACCGGGCTTTGAATACTACTGATATAAAACTTGTTCCTAATGTATTTTTATCAAAACCTGATGCTTTCTTAAAATCCCAGGGATTTATATCCCGGACACATTTGAAGCAGTTGCTTCCTGAAACTTTATTTTTAGTGATGCAACTATGAGACTATTTAAAAAAAATCCTGTAAAGAGTTTTGCTATAAAAGGTTGAAGTTTTTAAGACTCATAAAGTAAGAAAATACTATAGCCGTAAAAGAATAGCGAGGTTAAAACAATAAAGCTAATTGAACTTCCAGGTTCTTTATTTCAAATCCTTTGGTTAAGTAATCCTTTCAATACTAGTAATAAAATCAATAAGGTAGAAGTGGAATTAAAAACATTTTCCTTGAAAAAAATGTCTTGGGCAAATGACCAATCATGTATCTAAGCGATGTTAATAGTACACAGAACATCTACGGTATAAAAACCCAAGCAGAAAACCCTTAAACCGTAATCCAGGGCTCTTTTCATACAACAAAACAACCAAAACAATATTGCATGTAACATTTCATTTTATTAATGCATCACATGTGAATTGGGCCGAGTAGATACTGTGTGCGTCATAGGATGCATCCTGCGTTTCCCTACCACTTGTCCTTCGCCACTTGTTAATGGACGATTTATAATTAGATGCATACCGTCATGATGATACATTCCCCACGCAATTTAATTTAGGGAGAGAATCACGTATAAAGTACATTAAAATTAAAATTCAGGGGTTTAAGCCAAAATTCCAGAAGTGGCACAACATATCACAGCCGCAGAAATGATTAGTGGAAGGGTTTAAAAATGAATATTGATCAGTAACGCCATCATTCTAGTCTATACTAATATTATAAAGCTGAAGAGTTTGTTTGTTTGTTTGTTTGTTTGTTTGAACGCGCTAATCTCAGGAACTACTGGTTCGAATTCAAAAAATTGAATTGGATAGACTGTTTATCGAGGAAGGCTTTAGGCTATATAACATCACGCTGCGACCAATAGGAGCGAAGAAACAGTGTAAAATGTGTAAAAAACGGGGAAAATATGAAGCCTTATGAAGAATTACTATTCCACGGGGACAAAGTCGCGGGCACAGCTAGTCTTATATATAGGCCATCTTAAGAGATACTTGAAAATAAATATCATGTATAGAAAGATGTATGTAAACAATTATCTGTTATCTTCAACGACGTTATTCAATGCCTGCATGCAACGTGTCTTCACGTGACTTACCTGAAACAAAATAAACAAACATTAAATGCCATTCATCAGTACTGTTTGCATCATTCATCATTTCTCAAGCTGCATATATATCGTTTGCAATTTATCTACCGGTATGTATGTGACCCTCTATATCTGAGGGGGACCCATTCAAAATCGAGACTCAAGGATCTATTACTTGCAGGCCTGCCTAGAAGATAATATTGGGTCTAAAATATTTGCTACGGTTTAAGATAACTAGCTTCAGCTCTTTTTTGCAGTCGGTTAAAAAGTAGCCTATGTCCTTTCTCAGGCTTCAGACTTTCTTCCAAATTTCATTTAAATCGGTCCAGTAGTTTTAGCGTGAAAGCGTAACAGACAGACAGACAGACAGAGTTAGTTTCGCATTTATAATATTAGTAGGGATTGTGTAGGTATAGTATTTTGTTCTATTATTTTAAATTCCCGGTCCGGTCTGAATAACTTTATTATTACACATCGTTAGGTTGCTTATCTTTCTTGTTAAAAATATAATACGGTTTATTTGACTCTCTTTTTTAAGCTAGTATCATAATTAAAAGACAATCGGGAAGTAAACACTGTATCTCGTTACACAGTAAAATGCATTATAAGTAGTATAAGTAGTACATATTTTTACGCAATAAAAGTAGGTACCTACACAAAACGTGTCGAACATTCGATTCCCTGGAAATCTGTCAATAGGATATTCTACGGGGAAGCAAGAGACGTGTAAGCAGTCGTCTTTTCTAGATAAATTTTCTACGAATCGTCTCCCAATTCAGCTGACAAAAACTAGAATCGCAAGAACATCACAAGAACAGCCACAAACCCTCAATTGCAAGGGATTGCATCAATGTTATCGGCTAATGATTCTATAGAGATCGTACAAAAATGGTATCAACATTCAATTAGATCCATTCTTGGCAACAAAGGGCCAATCAGGGCCCTGCGTTTAACGAGGTGGGACGAACGTGGGTATGTATGGAGTCGGTAAGGTGCTTCTGATGCAACTTCCTTCGCACCCACAACGCTGTCGAAAGAATTTGATGCATGGACATGGGCATAGCAACCCCGCCTATGCGTTTTAATGGCTTGTTTACGCAGTTGTATTTAAATTTAATTCTGCATCAGTAGCAATTAACGTCTGTTGAAGCTAGAATTTAATATACATTTTATAGGGCTGAAATACAGTGTTACTCTTAGGTAATTCAGTCGGTTTACAAACTTCACACTATCGGACAATCTCTAAATATGACGGTGATTTAGAGAATGTAGACAAATTATAAGCAAAACATGGTGACGTCTTTATTTTTCAGGGAAATAATTGCATTTAGAAAATTAAAACAATTTTGATTGATGAGGATCAGGATATGTTTGCTGGTAAAAACAGTAGTAGCTATTCACGGTGTACAAACTTACAACGAACTGCACAGGAAAATAATAATAGAAAGCAAATTCATCATCCAAGTACATGATCACTCGTGGGTGACCGTGATCAATGCTTCTAACATAACCAACGCTCAGTCGAGCGTAATGCGGTGATACGAAACGTATGAAACTCAAGACATCTTGACTTATTACGTCAAAGATGCAAAGCTATTGATAGTACATAATATAGAGATTAGTTCAAGCTACTGACACGATAATGTACATTTGAAGTTCATAATTACGCTTATTTAACCGACTTCAAAAAACGGAGTACAGTTTTCAATTCATCGGGATTAAATTAAGTACAGCGACACAGCATATGGCACCAATTCGTAATATTTTACAAAGTCTGCACTTAATTAATTTTCGGAGTATTTAATTAAGTTGAATAAGAAGCACCAACTGCGACGTAGAAAAATCTTGTTCATTGATATATAATTATAACACGATCTACGGTAGGTAACACGTATGTCAGTTGGTCTTGACAGTCATTAAAAAAAGATAAAAATAAAAATCACCACGCAATATGAATATTGCGAAAATAACACAGACACAGTGACGTGACTTTATGTAATGAAATGAATGTTATAATTTAACAAACACAAAAGAAAATATTAAAACAAGTATGACATCTGGAGACCTTATACATCTCCAGTACTTATTATTATTTTTTTGGTTATTTTTCTCCTATATATTTTTTTTTTAAATGTAATTAGATTTGTATTTGTATGTAATGACATATTGTAATTTGTACATAATTTATACTTACTTATGTGAAATTGTAATATTATTATATTGAAAAAATTATAGGTACCTCATTGAATTTCTTCTCGATTCTTCTCAAGAGGTTTTTTATGCTGAATCGAAAAAGAATATTATTATTATTATTTTTAATGTTGACATTCACAAGTCCCTGTAAGAGCCTAGACTGAATAAATGATTATTTGAGTTTGAGTATAATTGCTAACTAAATTGCGATCTAGGTGTTGTGTGACGTCACACTGTCATAAACAAACTTAGACTTACAAAGATTCATATTATTATGTTATCCCGCAACTGCATCTGTTCGATCATTTGAGTAACATATAAGAAAAACTTGCATTTATTAAACTAATACTAATTTATTAAAATCATAGCTAGTTATTGAGGTACCAGAAATTACATTCAACAAAACGATGTATGATTAAGTACCTAGATGCGTCAAGTACCCAATTCTATAGGCAATCGTATAAATACAAACTTGCGAAGGTGTCGACTCCCACGCATCCAGCAGACACAGGTAATGGCCATTATGGACAAGATCCAAACACTTGACATTAGCGAGGGTTCATTTATTGAATGATAATGGCACATCTTCGCCAAACTTTCGTAAACACCGACTTTATTATTTTGTACAGTTACAAGTTATATCTTCATTGACGCGAGAAACACAAGCATTTCTAATTCCGTATCCAAAACGGAATTCGACTTGGCAATATGAAATAACAATAACTGAATTGGCATTTAGACAACACGTATTAGACAGGTAACATCCTTTCAAGAAAATTGACTGCTTCGATAAACCGGACGGATCTTTTTAAAAATAGCGTCTTAAATTCTTACTTTCTGATTTATACTGAAGCGAGTCTTGTTTTGAACTAAAAAACAAATCATTGTTGAGACGGACAGACAGACATATTTAGATCTTTCTCTGGCAAAGACGCATTATACGCATTCTGAGTTAGTCCAAACGAGCATTAGCAGGTGCCTGCATTAATTTTAGTTAACACCTGACTTCAGTCTGACACTTATATTAATTGCCAGCGGAACTTTCCACCTGGAATTCTGTGCTGCTTTTACTACATTGATATTGGAATTTTAATGAGAATTCTTAAATCTCGCCAACTAAGTTAAAAATAAACTTCTATTACCTCATTGGAACGAACGTAACTTGTTATGGAAATAAGATTAACGGTATTACATTCACACATAGTAATTAAAAGAAAGTATTATGGAAGCATATTGCAATATATACATATGATAATTAATGAAAGCAAACAAATAGTGGACCATAAAGACTTTACAGAACTTGATTTATAAAGTGTTAACAAAAACCAGTAGAAAGTACCAGAGGAGTCAACGGCATTTGGTACTGGGCCAAACCGTGGCAAGGTCATTGGCTATTTGATAATAACGGGCATAAAGCTATTATGAGGTAATAGATTGTTTGTTTATATTTTTTATGCGAGAACCACTCGCGATGGAAGGTGAATTGACAATGCGCGAATTTGTCACGATGTTTTTGCTATAATTTATAAACGTGCGACATGCGATGTAAGGATCCATAAATTCTTTTCTCAGTGAAAGTGGATGTTTGGATCGGTGCCACCAAATTGATAACACATGTATCGCTGTCTTATTAATCAATTAGTGACATTGATACGGCTGTTATGAAATTGGCCGTACGTGTGATTTCCAAATGTCCATCGGAACAACGCTCTATGTCTATTGAATCGCACTTGTAAACGTCGACAACCGTATAATTGCATGAATCCGCATTGTTCAATAATTACTTAATTAACTGCTGTAGCATAATTAATGCGATTGATAAAATTCTTGTGATTAGGTTGATTTTGATCTCAGTTATATTTCCTATGCCGTTATTTAATGTCTCATTTAATATAAAATATAGAAAGAAGAACAAAACATTTAAAAAGAACTTAACCTATGAAATTTCGTATTAAGCGTAGGCTTTGGGCATATATTATAAAAAAAAACGAGTATAATAAATAATATTCTTATTTGGTAATCAACACAGGGCCGTTATGTATGATTATGTTATATTTGGGTAACACAGGAGCTGCCAAAACGTGAAATTACATCGCAATACGATCTGCATACTCATCGGAGCAAGAACATCTGGCAACAGTGCAGGTAACGTAATATAAAATCGACCACTTACTTACTTAACAACAATGTTACGTAAATACATAAATGTGCAAAACTATTGACGCCAGACGTTGACTTTCACGAATATTGACAATTATTTAAACTGGATTAAATTACATTGCAGGCGTATTTTACATGCGACGTTGTCGCATATTTTTTAACTGATAATATTATAAAATAAAAAAACGAAAGGCACAATATCGGACTGTTTTACGAAGACCTGTTTTGTTTAAGCTAAAATTACGGATTACTTAATCTTCACGTAACATTTAATGTAATATCAAAAATAATTACGACACACACTACGCCACAAATTTATTATATCTATCTATTACTTGGAGCTTAAACAAACAGGCAATTATAAGTTTCATTAGTGTAGACTGTAGACCGTGTAGATTGGTTCTAGACCGAATGTGAAACTAACCTAAGCCACAGAAACATTAACGGCGTGCCGTGTGCCATTTCAAATGGCAGCAAATAAACAAACTAGTAAGTGTTTCACTACAGATTCCAGTCAAGTTGACATGGTCGTGCTAAAACCATTACTAGATTTAGTAATTAGTAAGTTCTAACTCGACTAAAAATGGATAAACGCTATTTAGCTATGCCTATGTAAAAAAAATATTTCAAATTCGATAAAAATTATTAGTCAGATTACATGCATCATAAACAATTTCAACATATACAATTTTCAGTACTTATCATAAAGTGTTTTTCTCTACGGCCGTCAAAGTAATAAGTCGTATAAAAAACAATATAGTACAGACAAATAAACACATTACGTACCGACTTGAAAATACAATTTTATGTCAAAATAATTCTGAACTCTTCAAATATTTGATTTTAAAACCGAGATCTCTAGTGAAGTGTCAACTAAAACTCTCAATATCTAAAATGACTTTTACGATACATTTACAAATAAAAGTTCAACATGCATTATCCCACCACTTTCAACGTTTCATTTCCTTCATTAGAATTTATTGGCACCCATCGTTATAAAAGAAGAGTCATTCTAATCCCACTTCTGATAACGGTAGTCCAATTTATTTTCCATCCTGTATGAGTTCTAAATTAAATTATTGGTATCCCAGTCAGTATGAAGTGGTATTGACGTTGCAACTGTCACGTGCGCCCTTTTCTAACACCCACGGAACTATGTATTCAACGAAAATGTTTCGCTCAAGAGTATCCATTACCTGATACGCATCGCTGGACATAAATAATTGGGGACACTAATCGTGTATGACCAAAGACGGTAAAGGAAAAAGGTAATAAAGTCATTGTCAAAGACGGTTTTTGTTATAATGACATTACAGAGAGAAACATGAATGCGCCTCGATCTGTCTACAACCTTTTGGAAAACAAACACATGTTTACGTAAAGGAAAATGATACAGTCACTCAAATTATACGTTTCTGCTACCAACGGAGCTCAGTAGCTTCAAGACTTATGCGCCGGAGTCTAATATTAGTTTGTCAAGTAAAGATGACCTTATGAAAATATTGCACGCGTCAACGTTTTTTCTACAAATGTGTGAGTATTTGCAATAATGCCACAATCGCGGCAAGTTAGCGATTAGTTCCACACCGAGGTCGGCACTGCGATGTGCGACTCGCGCGGCGGTACAGCGATTTATATGATACAATCTCGTTACACGCGGATTACCATCATAAACACAGCCAATTGAAATAACACCTTATATACTGGCGATAAAATTGAATTAGATGGAAAACTAGCCAAGCTGAACTTCCATCTACCTCGGAAGCGCAGCCTGAAGTCCGTGCAGGCGACGATGAGGTTGCCAGCAGTATGCGTTCCTGCAGTTCATCGGCAACGCTCAAATCGCGCATGGCTGCCGCGGAAGCTGCGTTTAAGCGCCGCCAATACGAAAATTTAAAGGCTGTTGCAGAACAACAAGCTGCGCTCCAACTGGCTGAACAACAAGCCGCGCTCCAACTGGCTCAACAACAAGCCGCGCTGCAACAGGCTCAACAACAAGCCGCGCTGCAACAGGCTCAACAGCAAGTTGCATTGCAGCAAAGCCTGGCACAACAGCTCGCAGAAGTTGAGGAGGCTGAATTTCGTGCTGAGCTCAAACAGTTAGAAGCTGAAGCAATAACTGAAGGTAGTCGTAGAAGTAGGCAAAGCGCCACCAGTCGTTCGAGGACACGCAAGTGGGTACAAAATATTCCTAATTTAACTTTACACAACGATACACACAACGAGGCAAATATTGCACCAGAGGTCACACAGATTAGTCAGCTGTGCAATCTTCCCAAGGCAGGCGTTACTTATCCTCCACAGGTACCCGGGCCGGCTTTTGCTGACGCATCGCCACCCACCTTTGTGGGTCCTGAGGACTTTCGCCCTCCTATGCCGACGGTCGAGAACCAGCTTTCTACCTCGCTCATACAAGCAATCGCCGACACAGCGGCTGCCGCTAAAACACTAGCAGCCAACCAATCTAAACCACGACCAAAAATTGAGCTTGCTCAATTTACGGGCAACCCGTCTCAATGGCTACAATTTAAAAAACTTTTTGATACCACTAAAACTTCCTATTTCCCCGCAGAGAACGTCGCGCGTTTACAGAACGTGCTGCGTGGCCCCGCGCGAGAGGCCGTCTCGTCGCTGCTCGTCACAGCGGAGGACCCCGAGGAGATCATGCGCGCCCTAGAGCGTAGCTTTGCGTGCCCGGAAATGATCGTCCTCGGCGAAGTCCAGATACTCAAGTCTCTGCCGCGGCTCGGTGTGGACCTAAAGGAGTTAGGTACAATAGCCAACAGGGTACGAAATAGTTTATCTACTATGAGTTTGCTCAACCAACGCGAATATATTTATTCACCGGAGCTCTTTCAAACAATCTTAAGTAAATTAAATCCTATCATGAAAATGAGATGGTCTGATTATGCTTCGGATACGTTTAGCTCCAATAATATTCCAAAACTGGAAGCGTTGTCAAACTTCCTTACACGTGAGCACGAGCGACACGTTAGGTTTGCTTTACCAACCGACTTAGGGCTCTCACTAGCAACACAACAGTCACTCGTGACATCACCTGTCAACAAACCATTTAAACGTGAAAATATTCATTCTGTTTCTCATAATAACACTAAAATTAGCGACAAAACTAAAGAATGCGTTTATTGTAAGAATAAGCACGATATTAAAAACTGTAACGAGTTCAAATCTTTGTCAATTGATGAGAGATGGAACTGGTCACGCGAGAACAAGGTTTGTTATAGATGTCTTAAGCGTTCTTCACATCTATGGAAAACGTGTAATGTGAAACCTTGTGGTGTAAATGAATGTAAATATCGTCATCATCCGCTTTTACACGGTAGGCAGTACCCGTTAACGTCAACGCAGACACCCTGTACGCAGTCGTTCAACAACGCTGTGTGTGCTGCGCCCTCATGTGACGTTCCCGGCTCGTCGTCTTCAACGGCGGCCACTGCTACGGTGTCGGAAGAAAAGGTAGTCGTCACCACCACAGGTATTCAGTGTAATAATTATACACAAACACGGTCTTGTACATATTTAAAAATTGTGCCTGTTACTGTGTCCGGCCCCTCTGGCAAATACGATACATACGCTCTTCTCGATGACGGCAGCACCGCGACGCTCATTGACTCAAGCGTAGCTGCTCGTGTAGGTTTATCGGGACCCGAGGAGCTTATATCAGTAAACGCTATTAGTGGTTTGCACAAAAATGCTAATATAACATACGTTGATTTTTACATACAAGGTAAACACGAATCTGACGTTTATTTAGTTAACCATGCTAAGGCAATGCCGTCGCTTAATTTAAGCGCACAGACATTGTCAAAGCATTCTTTACAGTCATATAGCCATTTATGCGACTTAGTTGACCTTTTAACATATAGTGATGCTACACCTACTGTGCTTATTGGTGCTGAGCATTGGCATCTATCGATATCGCACGATGTCCGCTCCGGCCAACGTAATGAGCCCGTTGCTTGCCACACACCGCTAGGTTGGACGCTGTATGGAGTAGCTTCGAATAAATCTCAACACAGTGAATTTATTAACCACTGTCATGTCGACTACGCTAGGCTGACAGATACTCAACGTTCGGAACCTCTTAAGAATAAATTAAAACTTAACTCACTAGGTATCTGTAAACGTGGAACGCTCCATAGCAAGCAAGATTTGCGTGCTATTGAGTCTTTAGAATCTACAACCAATCGTTTGTCATCAGTAAGAAAAGATGCGCGAACGTTCAAGCCCTTTGTGGCCCATCGGGTTGGCGAAATTATCAAAAACTCACGCGTTCAGGATTGGCGATGGGTTCCAACTGACTTGAACGTTGCTGATGATGCTACCCGAATAAAAACGCAAAATTTTAATTTGGATCACCGCTGGTTAACCGGCTCTAAATTCCTTCTTGATTCCCCGGAGGATTGGCTCACCGAGCCAACTGATCATCCTCCAACTGAGCAACCTCTGGCCCAAGCAGAACTAAAACATTCTTCTGGACTAGTGGTTGGCCATTTGGTAGTAACCAGTAGTAACCATTTTATGTCTCATTTCAGTGATTGGCCACATTCACTTCGTGCCACTGCTCGGGTCTTGCAGGCTGCGGCTAAGTTCCGCTCAATTCTGAACAGTAGAGTAGATGTCACTGGCACCGCTGTCAGAGACCGCCGACGGGCGATCGCACCTACATCCACCACTCTACCGCCTCTATCATCAGAATTAATACAAGCCGCAGAAAGGCACGTGCTGCAGCGAGTGCAACTAGATAACTTCCGTGAAGAAATACAATGTATCCAGCAAAATGACCTGCTTCCCAGAACCAGTCACCTATTTAGGATGTCACCAAAAATGGGAGAAGACGGCTTACTCAGATTGGTGGGCAGAATCGGAGCAATCGAGAATGTCACCATCGACGTCAAATCTCCCATCCTTCTGGACGGCCGCCACCCTGTCGCTCGTTTGTTGGTTCATTATTTCCATATAAAAACAAGACACGCAAACAACGAGGTGGTGATAAATGAAATGAGGCAACGCTACTGGCTTCTTCACATGCGAAACACCGTAAGAAGCGTAGTAAGTCAGTGTTTTATTTGTCGGATTAAAAGGTCAAAACCAATGAACCCAATGACGGGAGATCTACCACCTCAGCGCCTAGCCCATCATCGCCGCCCATTCACATTTACTTGCATGACTTCTCGAGGCATCCACTTGGAGCTGGTCCATTCCTCATCAGCTAATTCGACCATAATGTGTATACGCCGCTTTATCGCTAGGAGAAGGACACCAGACACCATTTATTCAGATAATGGCACGTGTTTTGTCGGTGCTGCTCGTATATTGAAACAATTTTATCAAACGGAAGTCGAAGATTTTGTGGCCAATGTGGGGTGCGTGAAGGTGGCGCTAGATGCCACGCTTCCTGAGAGAGCACCGAATGAAGGAGAAGACGATCTTGACCTACTGCGGAACGACTGGAGGAAGACCCCGCGGGCGCGTGTCGGCTACATTCCCCGGACGAGAGAGTGGTGGATGTAGCCACCGCAGGGAGTTTGCTTCGCCGACTCCTAAAAACTAGACAGGCTACCTGCATCAGCTAGTGTGGTAGTCTGGCTAGTCTGTGCACTTTCGTGCACAAGGGGGTGGGATGTTGCGAACTCCTTGCTGTGTGTGTATATAGTTTTATAGTTTTACTTTTATTGGCTATTGCCCTTTTTATAAATCGATTGTTTCTTATTTCTATTTAATTGTCACTTAGTTTAGTTTTTGATTTGATTGTGTTCTGATATTGTGTTGTACTGTTCGTTGTAAAGTTACCTAATTAAATCCCTATATTCCATTATCCTATTGTTTGTTTTTAGTACAGTCCATTACTCACCAACAGTAGTCTTAACTGCAAACGTAGCCTCGGCGATATTAAATTATGTATCTTGATCTGTCGCACTCACGCGAAGATGGTACAGTATAAACAGTTTAATTATGTAATTATGAATGACAATAACGATTTTTTGTAACGGTTAATTAAAAGTGGTTCTGTTATTATTGACTTCCTGGACAGACATAATGGACTTCATTATCGGGCTTCTCGAAACGCTATCTGCACACTTTGATTTAATGTAAAAGTTCTAATAAGTCAATTAGTCCCATTGTAGGTAAATACTTTACATTACAATTTTAAGGGTATATTTTTTCTAAGCCCAATAAAGATATTAGTACAGGTTCCGTGGAGTATTTTTTTTTTTGATTACTATCAAGCTAATTTTCCGTGAGTAGCTTCATTTTGATAAGACGCCCAACAATTTCCTGTGCGAAAATTTTTGATTGTGGTAGCTAACAGAGGTAGCAATAATAAAATATGTCGATTTGATGATTCTTCAATATTTATTACTAACTGAATTGTTTTTATTAAATCTTAAGATAACTATCTAAATTATTTGAAAATATATTTGTCCTACAAAATCTATGGTTTCATCAAAGAGTCCTCCGTCTTCAACATGTGTTGATAACGACATCACCAAAAATGATTACTAACCAGCTGATTTTTTTTTTTATTACTTAGTTAATATTTATATAATGTAACGGTCATATTGTCCTACAAATTCCGTGGTATGTTATCCCGGTCCTACGCTCAGAAATTGTTAATACCATAAGACCATTTTTCTCATTACTAACTGTAGGACAAAAATATTACATAATAGGTTAGGGTCTTCAGTGCCCAAATAAAACAATGTCCTACAAAAAAACAGGTATGTATCACTAGTCCGACAAGAATTGTCATTTTTTCGTTTTCCTATTTCTAACATAACATAACACATAACAGCCGGTGGAATTTTAAACTCGTTGTGTCTTGTACAAAAAAGGACGCTAACCACAGACTAAAAATTATAGATACAAAACAATGCAAATTTGGGGAGACAGATTAAATATATATAAATTTACAAATAAATAGGTAATAATCGGTTGGCAACAATAACAAATGATCAATTCTATGCACGCAGTCGCCCATCTGTTTATGATTCAGGTAATTAGTTGTAGAATTGGATTTACTACAAGGATATAGATAGTTAATTATGAAAAATTTTGTGATGAAACAATTATAATGGAATAAACCCGCGTATTTTATTGTATTAGCTGACTTTTAGAAAACTTTACAGTTCCCTTATTCGTAGCCAACTGGGCAGACGAAAATCTAACACTAAAGTGATTTGACATTATGCAAAGTACGTTATTTTACAAATTGCAAAATGTAACTCCTACCCTGTTGTTGTTTGTGTCTGTTTCATTCCAATGAGTAATAACCGCGATGGCATCATAAATTATAATGAAGAGTTGTTTTCAAAATTATAATTAAGTTACTAAATATGTTTAGTCAAAATAAAATGGCTACAAATACAGATAATCCTTATAAATCAATTTTTTATAGTAATACAGTGTACAATACCCGTATACCGACACTATACTGCACTTATCTTGGGAATTATTGCACGTTATTTTATTATTTCATCACAAATGATGACGTACACATATTATAAAACAAAGAAAAACAAAAGAACTTATAGAAATAAACAACAAAACAAAGTAAAAACGACTATTATTTAGTTAGTGTATAGGGGTGTAAGCCCATGATTTTTCAAATCAGCCATTTTTTAGGGGTGTAAGAGTCATATATATTCAATTTTCCGGGGCGTAACACAAAGCTATTTTTGTTACTATACACTTTTCTTAGATTTTTATTATTTAATAAGTTGCATCACCGAATTTTAAGTGGACTTTGTCTTGGCTTCGTTAATTTATTTATAAAAACAAAAAAGATATGAATTTTATTGTAAAAAAAAAAACGTTTTTTTGCTCTCCTGTAAAGTCGTATTTTGGTAGTTACGACCTTTGA
Source organism: Polylopha cassiicola (assembly GCA_038024825.1). Classification (NCBI taxonomy): domain Eukaryota; kingdom Metazoa; phylum Arthropoda; class Insecta; order Lepidoptera; family Tortricidae; genus Polylopha; species Polylopha cassiicola. The sequence continues at coordinate 4,125,092 of CP149052.1, read as the reverse complement.
GCCCAGAGGTATCGATATAAGCTGTTTATTGTTGAGTGAAATCTACCAAAAAGTCAACATTTTTTTTTCTCACGCTTGAGAAATAAATTGATTTTTAATTTCATGACTTTCCAATATATATTCAATTGGAGCACCGCAACAGCGTACCACGCTATTTTTACATCAAGGATCTGTACTACTACTTTTGACCGTAGGACCGGGACAACGTACCACGGAATTTGTAGGACAATATGACCGTTACATTATATAAATATTAACTAAGTAAAAAAAAAAAATCAGCTGGTTAGTAATCATTTTTGGTGATGTCGTTATCAACACATGTTGAAGAGGGAGGACTCTTTGATGAAACCATAGATTTTGTAGGACAAATATTTTTTCAAATAATTTAGATAATTATCTTAGGATTTAATGAAAAACAATCCAGTTAGTAATTAATATTTGAGAATCATCAAATCCACATATTTTATTATTGCTACCTCTGTTAGCTACCAATATCGAGAATTTTCGCACAGGAAATTGTTTAGCGTCTCATCAAAACGATGCTATTCACGAAGATTCAGCTTGATAGTAATTATTTTTACATCAATGATCTGTACTACTACTTTTAAGCGTAGGAACCGGGATAACATACCACGAAATTTGTAGGACAATATGACCGTTAAATTATATATATATTAACTAAGTAATAAAAAAAAAAATCAGCTGGTTAGTAATCATTTTTGGTGATGTCGTTATCAACACATGTTGAAGACGGAGGACTCTTTGATGAAACCATAGATTTTGTAGGACAAATATTTTTTCAAATAATTTAGATAATTATCTTAAGATTTAATAAAAACAATTCAGTTAGTAATAAATATTGAAGAATCATCAAATCGACATATTTTATTATTGCTACCTCTGTTAGCTACCACAATCAAAAATTTTCGCACAGGAAATTGTTGGGCGTCTTATCAAAATGAAGCTACTCACGGAAAATTAGCTTGATAGTAATCAAAAAAAAAAATACTCCACGGAACCTGTACTATATTCAATAAACCTTTTTAGCCATTGATACTGCATAAAACGGTTGACGGTTAACTTGTGAATAACCTTCTCGTAGTTACATTTAAACTATTTCAAGCTTAAACGATGTCCTTTTATGCCAAAAATGTGCAAATAGTTTAATTCAGATTTCACTGCACATTGTGAAACAAACCTTACAGGACCTAATGCCTGATATTTTATTTTTTACAGATATTTTTTCACTAATTTACATCAACACAGTAAAAAGAAAACATTAATAGCAATTAATATGGATAATTATCATAATTAATAGGTAGACATGTAGGTCGTTAGGCACTATTAGACAAAGTAAAATGCAAAACACGTAAACGTGTGCAATATTTGTAGAGCACTTTATTCAGAATTTTAAACGAAGTATTTCAAAGTCATTTTATTTGATCACACCTATTGTATTTAAAACAAAACGAAAGAGCACGTAAATGATAAGAGGATCATTTTAACACAAGGTCAAAGAGCTCGTAATGAGAATCTATTCACAAGAACACTGAAATCTATTTGAAGCCCGTTAATTTAATTTTCAAAATAATCCTACAATTTCGCGGTTTACACAGCTCATACTCAGGGAACGTCAACCTAAATCAATTAACAATTCTGCCTTTGTTTGATTTCGTATACGCAAGATCTAGACAAGTCGAAAATTAAGCTGAGATTCTGTCTAGCAACTTTATGTCACAGGTCAGGTTAGGTCACGAGGAACGGATAAACGTGAAGTCATTTGGAGAAACCAGACAATTCCACCAGTCAAAAGTAAATCGCAACTCACTGTAATCGCATTTCTGCACCATCATGCACGTACACAATACATTTTCTTTGTCGTTGAATTAATGCCGCTAGATTAAAATGCCGGTGCGCCTACGAGGTGCGTATTTAAGACCTGATCTTTTCAATTGCTCGACATAATACTTTCACGTTTTATGTAATCACGCGCCTCTGGGCCCATCCGTCATACCGCTGGCTTGTTATCTTGATATAAACAAAGAAAGTATCGCGTTTATCTCTAATCTCTGGGGAAAGGTGAGATAAGTGCATCTTCAACGTAAGAGCCTGTTCGATAAAACCCACTTTGAATAAAAGATAAAGGCTAATTTATTAAAGATTGTGTCACTGTTACCTATAGAAATAATGTCTTCGTAACTTTCGTCTTCTTTTTGTATTGGTTATTTAATTAATTTTACTTTTACTTTGAGTAACCAACATTTTTTTATGCGTGAAATAAGCTTAATTTTATTTTGAGCATAACTTCCTCAATCCAATTTTGAATACAAATGATAATCACGGCAAAGAAAAATGAAGAATTCATGACATACCAAAATGGTCCCCCAAATTATGTTAAGGACAAGGCAAGGCGCAAACGTGACCGGAACATAGTGTCCGTACACGTTTTTATTATGTAAGCTGATGCGAATACTGAAGGAAACAAACAAGCTACTTCACTTCTGGTCTGTTAGTAGATTAGGGACAATATCCACATATTAATAATTCTGTATTATACATAGTTACTCACTACGATATTACATGTCGAGTTAAAACGGCATCCAATGAAAACGATACGGTAAATCTTTTCCAATCGGATTACAAGCAGTACTTCAAAACGAAGCCCTACACTTACGCACGACTAGGTCAAAGGCACTAGTTGCGTTCGGGATTGAAGAAACATATATCATGAGTAATAGAACATGTTTCGAAGTCAAAACTGGTATTCCAGAGAACAAGAAGACATAAAGAATTCAGGACATAATTGCTTTTTCTGGTCTGGCCTTTGGAAAGTGATAAGAGCTTGTAACCGCCCGCAAACAAAAGAATGTCAACGTGTAAGGACGAATCGCATGATAAACATATTAACGGACCTTGGACTTGCAGAGACGTCCTCAATGATTCGGAACGTGGATGGCGAATGGGAAACCATGATTGTTTCGTTCAAGCGTTTCTAAGGTCGAGGTAACATTGAACGCCATTGTTTTGCGCGGGACATTGATTCCCATGATTAATTTGGTGACCACGCTTGTAAATAGTTTGCATGTCGAGCCCTTGACAGGTGAGCTCTAGTTTTTGTAGCGTCATGACATGAGTGATGATCTCAAGGTTATGTTATTTACGAAAATAAGGAATGTAGACATGTAACCTCTAATCGATTCGAAGTTTGGTAAAACCCGCATGGAATATAGGAGAAGTTTTTCGCTATATATAAGGTACAGAGTTGCAGCTAGCAGCGAATTTCAATTTTGAAAGTTAAACGTTAAAAGTCCGTACAAAAAATCATTATTCAAATATCGTTGATTTTTGGCTATGCCATGATTTGAGGCATTTCTTGATAGAATATTGTAACAAAAAGGGGAGTCAGCGCAGCTCCTTAGTTTTTATATGGTAATCACAAACAGACGGCGCAGACACACCAACAGGCTTCCTCGCAAAGTCAATCTTAGTAAAGGACAAGGATAATATCCACGTCAGAGTTATTAATGTTCGAGGAGTGGTCCCGAAGTCGAATAATGACTTCCGATTTCCTTCACAAAATGATATCATGGCATTCGCAATGAAATATTTTACAGTATTTAGATCTTATAATTTCAGTCATAAAATCAACGGGGCGAAACATTTTAAGTTTAATGGGCTATGGCAGACGTTGCCAGATTATACAGTAAGCTTGTATAAAACTGCCTTTGTCTTCGCAATCTCGCTTACGAAAGAGAGTACGTTAACGTTTTAATAAGAGGACAGTATAAATGTTTACAAAGATATTCCTTAATCCACCTACAACGAGGGTGAAATATGAAGTCACGTTATCAATTTTCGAAATAATCTCGTGGATTTTATTTGATGGTCCAGCTTAGAATTAAGTCATGAGCTTTGCATCTTTCGTAACGATTAAATTTTATATTTTACGTGAATCGGTAAAATGATAACGTTGATTGTGAATATTATTAAAATAGATCAATCATAATATTTCCTGATAATATCAGCCATAAATATACTCTGATGCATTGTTCTGTTTATCTGACATTGATATGCTTAGTTTAGTGTACGACGTACTTGTTTTGAGATTTGCATAGGCTACATAATCATATTTGAATATTCTTTAAAATATTATCATAAACAATGTAAGACTAGAATAAAATTACTTAAGTTACATAAGAAGATAGAAATAGCTGTTTAAGCAAATACCGTTAAATGTTTAAGTGGGTTAACCAAGTGATAAATAACTACACAAATAAATAAAAAATAATCGCAACTAAACAATAATTAAAAGAGGCACACCTGATAAAAAGGTATTTCGTACGGCAATTAACGGGTCGACTCATAAAGCATTTCTACCAATAAGTGTCATATAAGAATGTACAGAAAACGACCTACGCAAGTTAAATCGACACCGTTGTAAAAAGCCGGCCTCGATAGCCGTATTGCTTTACAATCGACTTTCAGCGATACATTAAAAGAAGGTTGATTAAAGAAAGCACATCGTATAAAATGACCGCCATCACAACATGTGACCGTTGACGTCATCAATTTGTAACTTAGAAAATTTAAGTAAATTATTGCCCAAAACCCAACAAGCTTAACTACTTAAATATTTTCCAAAGTCTCAATATTAAGACTTCATGCAAGCAGTGTCTTTACAATGGGACTTTCCACAAGATTGCATTACAAGTTCACATAAAGATAACAGAATTAATGAAAACCCGCTGATAGTAGAACCTAACGCGTACGAAGTACTATCATGGCGCCATGTGGGCGACTATGCCATCTGTCGCGACACAGTTGAGAAACTGCGGCTTACCTAGCTTGTTATAGCCGAATAACCGCGAGACACTCGTATAATTGTCACTAAGGTATCCAATGACAGTCACATGTTCATTAGATTTAGTTATTGTATTCAAAATCGATGATTCCATATTGAATATTTCGAATTTATTCAAGTAACTGCTGTTCAGGTATACAAGATATGGTTATATTATATCACGTATCATAATTATGCTGCGAGTTAAAGATTGAGATAGAGTAACATATAAAAAATGAGTACGTAGGTAATACAGGAAATCATTTCAAGGAAGAAAGATTTACTAAAAATAACAAAAGTATGTAGAGTTAATCAAAATCCCATCTCTAATCCCAAATTCCATCCTCGTGACAGCCTGTGATCCCATTTCACTCCCCTAAAACGAGGTGTTTGGACCCTCAACGCTACTTTGCCGAACTCGATAGATTGGCATCAATATTTAATCACGGAAAGCACTGCAGGTGCAGGTTTTGACCCTCTTTATTCAAACCATTAAATCCCGAATGGGGATTATAATAATTCTAACAGATTTTCGTTAAATCAACTTAAATACTTTAGGGTTGTTTTTGCGGTCGATGAAAACTTAAGGCAGATAGAATTTTAGATTAAAACATTGAAGTTGCAGAGACTGAATGCAAAATACACGTTCATGATATTCTTATCAACGAAGAATAAGTTGTTGATCAGAAAAACAAACATACACAGGTGTCAACCAAGGTGAGATTGTGAGAACTAGCTCTCAATAGTTCGTGCACAATACTCCAACCACAGAATCATAATGGCATATCTTGCTAACCAAAACCAAGCTCATTTGTAGATTTTAACGCATCTTAAACGCGGCATTAACCAAACACAGTAAATGATAATCTTAAACGCCTCATTATAGTGATTACACAAAACGTTAAAGACGTAATGACTTTTTTAGAAGCCAAACCCTCGACTGTAAATGATCCTTGTTAACTCGCACAATCATTAGGAGATCATGACATATCCAATTATGTTGACGAATTCAAAGGCTTCCTAACGGCTTGCGCGTGTAACTTATGGTCGTTTATCACGCAATTGGGGTGATTCCGAGCCTGACCGGTGTTTATAATTTTTACTAACACACATGTGTTACTGATAATAAATGATTCTAACTGAATGTTGGAAGGAATGTTTTTAATTAATATAAAAGTCACATATGTTCAATTCAGTAACTAAATTAAAGATTTCCGGCGATTGGAATCATGGAAAATTTGGGACAAAGACGTGATAATATAATAAAAAAATATGATCTAACAGATAACAATCAAATACATGAATATTATTCATTTACGAATGCGACCAAGTTGAATAGAAACAGAAGAAAAATATACCAGTTATTTAATTTACTAGAGTTAGCAACAGGAGTCCTCGAAATTCGGAGAACAAAGTTATCAACCGTTAAATGCAGCAAAAACTACAGTAGTTAATCTAATAAAATAAACTGGTTGAAAGCGGAAACTTCCACCTCCGACCCTCCTTGAAGACCACCTGGCCTAACATACGACACGGTGAACGAGCAGGGAGAAATAAAAAGTAAATAACCCAGCTAGGCACTTTAAAGTTAATTGTAAGCAAAATTATTATCATAAAGTATGGATGACTTTTCTAATAAAATCAAATATGATAAAGAATAAAATGTATTGTCAACAAAATGAAGTGTTTGCTGATTATGTAACAATCGCAGACACAATAAAAAGGGCAACTTTTAAGAAAATAATAAAAACTAGCATTTTAATATAGTGCTTATTCGGAACCAACCAATGATACAAATTAAAATGACACAGATATGAAATAAAGGAAACGAACATTATTAAAACATTGCATAACAGCGAATTTAGGGGAGTAGGACGCATAATATTACTAGTAGTAACTATATCAGGTTACGTGATGGTTTGTTTAGCTTATACCTAATATGATAATAATATCTATATTCTGACGCTATGACAACTTGAGGTGACAACGAATGTCAAGAGGTCACGATGGCAATATAATGATAATTAACACGACGTTGATGTAAATTACTAAAAAAAACAGGACATGTGCGAGTCGAACTTGCGCAAAGGGTTCCGTAATATCAGCCTTTTGGATGGACCCCATAAATTTAATCGAAGCAATTTCATTCAGAGCACTAGGCTAAAATTGACACAATGAAGCTACCACAAGACATAAACACATTAAAGATAGTACCTACGGATATTACTGTCACTCCTAGTGTCGGAGTTAGGCGATAAGCAATTTCCTGAATTCGAGGTCTCTGCTGCATTTACTGGCACGTGTGTACATAATGTAATATATGTCAACGGAAACAAGTTCATCAAACTACGGACGTTTCGACACGACACTATAAAACATTGACCTACGTCAATATCGCCTATCTGCATATTAATAAACAGTTAGGAATATGCCTTAACTCGTAATACTAGGTCATATTCAAAACTGGCTTGAGATGAAAATATTTCACAAAGCAACAAGAACAACGATAAAGAATTAGTTTTAGACGAGGGGTATACGATAAAGAACTTTAGAAAAAGTCTTGTACAACAACCACGGCGTACAAAGCTGAACGTTTGGAAATTTTATAACATGTTATAACAAAATTAGTCCAAAATCTATAAGTTTACTTTGCAAATTGTCAACGTAAATATGGCTGCCTCAAATGCATCTATCTACTAGCAAACACCGCCGTCTAGCTGGACGACCGGCGACCGTCTATTTTCGACCGATGTTAACCCACATTCACACATCCAATGCTACAAATTAGCTTATTTTACCCCACCAGCCGTTGATTAGTCGTTAAACAATTTTAACCAGTTCAGACTTCGCTTTAGGCGTCTTGCCAATATTATAGGCGACGGACAGTTCAAGAGCTAATCGATAAGCGGATTAAATTTTCATTTGATATGGACTGACATAATAGCATTTTCTCGTTGCAAAAAGTTATTGCAGATGACCTTTCTAGAAATGTATCTATATTGCAGCAAATTGTTTAAATACAAGAGTAAAGTTACTCGTAAAACCCGTATCTCAAACAGAGTTCGGCACATTATTATGAAACTGCATAACACCTTACAAAAGCAACAGCAACGACTGTCGTTCACGACCAACCTCTGAAATCGAAAAAAATATTTTTTTGTGGCATTAGCGGTCATAGACCAGTGCAACATTAAGCCACATACAGGATTAATGAAACGTTTATGAAACTAGGTACATGTTAATTAGATAAGCATTAATTGAACGTTAGCATGCAAAGAACGACGACATGCGCATTGACGAAAACAGTTTAAAGCATTTACAAAGGTAGTTCCCGTCTTGCATCGCATTTCCGAGCGGTGTTGCGCAAGCGCATCCCACCTATACGCGGCGCACGCGACGCACCGGAAACGACGGGTTTTTATACCGGTGTTGCCGTTAATTTTGAAGATGTCACGAAGTCACGATACTTGAAGGTACTTTCTTGAGCACACGACGCTGGAATAATTTTATGCCTTTGATGCGACAACGCGAATGAAGATCATTGGCATCAATTTGTTGAGAATTGTCGTTATTAAGTTTTTATTTTATAGCCCGAGTCCTGATTGCAGTAATTTTGCTGTTGTGAGCATTTTTATAAGGCATCACTTACTTTTATAAATTGCTTTAAGGTAGCAGTGAAGGAAATTTTTGTGTTAAATAAAATTGGATATTTCCGGAGCATCTTAAGGGATTCTTTTAATAAATTTCTAAACTACATTCCTGTTCTTATCTGGTCCTTAGTAGTTCCTCACTTACACAAGTGGGGCGTCGCAGGCAGCCAACTCGAACGCGTTACGTTTTTTACACTTGTACCCCAGTTAACGTATATACCTACAACTTTAACTTGCGACACTTTGATATTATTGAAAAGCATTCCTCAATCCATTTCATTTTCAACACTTCAATTGTGACTGTAATTTTAGTTAACTTTTAGGGAATATCTAAGATTTGTAATTATGTACATATTTTATTATTTTCAGAATTAACGTAACGGTATAGCGTGTTTTGTTATAAGGAAAACCTTATATTTTTTTACTAAACTATAGACGTACCAGTCAAATCAGTGAAGCATCGCATATTACTATGCTGCTGTGCGATTAACTCGCCGCGGAAAGAAAGTTAACCACATTAATTTATGAAAAATGCAATATATGTATAGTATGTTAAAGAACAAGAAAATGCAATACAAAGATCACGAAGAAAAGACGTTGACCATAAATTGTGCACCTCGTATAGTAGCAGTGCAGAGCATTAAAACGGCGCACCGCGTTGGTTTTTGAAGCGAAAGGAAGCATTAGCGATAGCAATCAATTTCAGCCACCATTTTCCTTCATCCACGAGCCATTTGTCACACTAATCGAATAATCTTGTAACACTCGCATCGCGCGCCTCGGTTATTAACAATAACATATGGTGTTTCTTCAGTTGTAGAAAGTCACTCACAAAGTAATTGGTGATTTCAATTAGCATTTCTGTTATGGTAGAGCAACGGGCTGTTAATTTTATGGCAACTTGCACTTTCTACATGTTTTGGGCACGCGACTTCCGAGCCGCTTTCCACGTGGATTTACAATTCTGATGAGGTTTTTGGACGACCTTGTTGCGCGATGCAGATGTTGCGAATGTAGTAAGTAATACGTAATATTCCGGTGGACCTTTAAACGTGTCTCGAATTGTAATAGTGTGATTCATTGACGTGATGTTTGAATACAGATAGACGTGACTCATATGTCAAGATAGTAATGTTTATCTTCATCTTTATTTGAACTGATGTTTATTGCGGAATGAGGTTAAAGTATTACTCAACACCAACTGTATTGATTAATAAAAAAAAAACGGTTTTTAAACAATCAGCAAATAGCATTACCTTCGAAAATAATATGCGGCTTGTTGTTTATGTTTTTAAGTACTGTCTCATTACCTAGAACGATTTGCGTGTGCAGCGTATTTATAACTATAATGTACCTAACGTCCAAATGACATTGTTTCTATTAGAGGACGATGACCTCCAGGCAGACGTGCATCTTCCGAGGGTACTTTGTCATTTTAACCAAAATCCTATTAAGTCCAATGTTTTCCATAGCTACGCTATAGGTAATTAATAAGCGTTTTACAATATTATCATTATAATCGAGTAATCTTGAAAATGTTCTATAGAGAACCCTGTCAAAAGTATATCTAAGTCCCCTTATTTTCATAACATGTAACTGCTAATCACAAACATGCTAAAATGCAGGACATCACCCCTGTTATCCTTAAAGTTCTAAAACGTTCCTAATATAATGAAACACAGATCAAAGTTCACATCATAAATCAAATCAAAATCCAAAGCAAGTAACGAAATAAGATAAAATTGACCTGTTCCAAATAGTAAAATTGCGAAGACACGTGTGTAGTAAATAAGATTAAAGTACCGCTGCGTCGATAACATGACATCGCAAAATTAGATTACGCATTGCCATTGAACAAAATTAATGGAATTAACATTACTTAATTTCGTTCTAATAGTCTGACAGAAATTTCTCTTCCAAAGATAAATGATTTAGTAACAGTTAATAATAATAGCAATCTTAACGATGATAATAAATAAGTTACATAAAGTTAATTGACGGTTTTTGATGACTTATTTACGGTGGCCCTTAAGGGAAAACATATTATTATTGAAGTTTAGTAACAAGAAGATGGAAAGTGCTCCAACGATTCCCACAAGGGTTACATCATCAACGTACGCGCATGTGCCTAACACCCATAAAATTAAACTAGCCGAAAGTAATTGTACGTAGTCCATTTCATTTTGAGATTTTATCACGAATGATAATGGCGTGCGTGAGGCTGTTACGTTAAATCGTATCATTCGCTGGGTGCTTTAAGAATATGCGAACCAACCTTAGGTACGTAGACCTCAAGATGCGCTCGAAGATAATACAGTTTTATGAACTGGGTGAAAACATGAGAATTAGCAATTACGAATAATGGCTACTCGAAAACAGTAACCAGTTTTATAGTAATTATTTTCTAAGGCAGCTGGACTTAATGGCATCTAGAGGCGATAAAATAGGAACAACGCGCAATGCACATCTTAGCATCATGTTCTCAAATCTAGTTTAATTTCTTATCTAATGGTTTAATTTGTGCAATTTGGCATAGCTCAGCAACCTTAGTGACTGTTTGTGCTCATTACCGAACTGACGTTTCAACATTAAAGATTCCAAAGCCTTTAACCGTCCATTCATTACTCGTGTTACATGATACTTTGGGGCCGCGAGAATATTGTATCACTTTTGTATCATACGGAAGAGGCGGGTCATGTGAGAAAGAATTTTAAGTTGAGTCAATTTGGGTGTTCTGTTATGTGTTCATTTTATAAAAAACACTTCATTTATGCGAGAGCGGTTATTTACGTAAGTTTCAAGATGCTATTGTAATAAATACGGTAAGATGGTTGGGTTTTTCTGTCGATTTGCACTTGAGTGAATAACAGACGATAAATAAGTGACGTTATCACAAGAAATATAGACTTAGATTAAAAGGTTAAACTACTTATTATTATTTCAAATTTTGGATAATATCTAAGTATGGCCGACTAGCGACACTTAATATGTATTTCTATTTCACAGAAAAGAATTATGAGTAAAATTTTTATGTCTTATTAATAGCTTATTAAGAGTCCGTTTGTAATTTATTTAATAGCTACTGCGGCATTGAATGGCTTTAATGAATTTTATCAGGCAAAACAATTTTTCTTAAGAATCTAGGCTAGTTCGTCTTACAATAAGTAATGATTATTTGTCTTGATTGACCAAACCTCGTGACTTCAGCAGTCAAAAACCCAGTGTCCTGTTTCAACCTTTTAGGAGTTTTTCTTGACCAAGACGGACGTCGTACACTTGTCAAGTTCCAACTAGGATATCATAGCTAATTAGTATCCTTCCTTAAACTAAGCTCAAGGTTCGCAAATCACCCATCACTGTCACTCTCCACCTATCTTCAAAAGTCAGACAAGGATAGTCGCTTTGTCGTTGCATCCAGACCTAGCATCGGGGTACCGGTCTCCTCTCGCTTTCGTTTCGGAATGTCGTCGCATACCCAAGTCTCAAGTTACGTATGTTACGTGTCGCAAGTGGTAGGTCGCTTAAGGAGGTTAAAGCGTAACAATGAAGGGTGTTGAATTAATTTAACACTTGTTGATTTTAATACTGTCGGATTGAGCGTTGCTGATGATTGTTGGTGCTTTATATGGGATTTTAGGTCGACTACTTTTACTGACATAACTTAGTTATCTGCGTATAATTCTTTGAACTTATCGTTCATATAAATAGTAAGAATCTGCAAATCTGATTAATAAATGACAATGGCTACAATTAAAACTGTGGATTTTTTAACTTCACAACTGGATATAGTCTATGGGTTCCAGGGTCAGATATGTGTATGATCCCCTAGTTTATGATATATAAATATGTTTTTAATTGTATCTACCTTAACTTTTCCTATTGCAACTGGCAACAGTGTCGTAGAAACTTTACGTAGTATCCAATAAAAATCTTGCATGTGATTTATGATTAAAACGATGGGAAAAATTCTTAACTCTAGATACTAATAGAGTCCCATAGTAACACAGGCTAAAAATAGACACAAGTTGCTGTGGTACCAGTTTACTTTATAAAATTCTCTGTAGTCTAGTTACTTAGAACTATGCGTTATATTTATAGACGCAGCATAAACCCAGAGACCTACCTTACTGGACACTGTGTACTTACAAATTGTAGAAATACTTTAAGAAACAGATTTAGTTTGCAAAAAATAACATATAAATTAGAAACATCTCTAGGAAGTCGTCTTTTATCTAAAACTTTTAAATGAATTCAGCAATCCTTACTTAATTAGTCTACTTAATAAAAAAACTGATTTAAATCCAAGTCTAGACTTCCATCCTTGAACTTAAACTAAATATAACAAAAAGTGAAAGATTTTGATAAAGAACAGGTTTAAATCTGGTATAATTGCTAATTTAATGAAGCCATAAAAATCTACTAACCTTTAAATATCATTAGCGCGACAAAATCCTGATTGCATCTAATTACAAAGTCATTAGAATTAACCACTGTTAAATAAATTTAGACAAAAAAACATTGAATTCGTAACCTCAATTCGATTCATGGGTTTTCTCTAAACAGTCTTCGTCTAGTTAAGCCTGATTGGGGCTGTGAGGGGTCAATTCTAACAAATAGTGGATTACAGACAATTTCCTAGACCAATTTATTTTTGGAGTAATCCCGGATGGAGCGGAGGACCCTTATTTTCGAACGGTTTCACACTGTATTCTCATTTGTATTATTCATCGAGATACCGCTGTTACTGGTCACAGAACAAGAATAAACATAATAAATTCTGAAGCTTTCACGGTTATTACACATAAAAAAAAAATTGTAACGAAAATCTTAGTTCCCATATTCTTAGTCGACTAATACCTCTCACTATCCACAGCTCAGACGGCTACCAATATGAGAATTGTAAAGTTACTAGTTTTTTATTCTTTTGACTATTTAATTATGTATTAGCTAAGCCACCAATCACATAATCTTAATGGCTCCCTTTCCTCTTAAATTTGCCAGGAAAGCATAGCAGTGTCCCTAAATTATACGGTCTTTGTCTTAACAGCATAATTAACCAGAATTTTCATAATAACGAATTCCGTATCAACTAGGAAGTACAAGTAACCGTTTGCATGAACTCACGACGCAATTTATAACCCGGCTAGATTTGAATTTGTCCACATTCTATGAATATTCAAGCGTGCATTTTCCACAGCCTAAAGTAACTTAGTGCTAACTATGCTTTACAAGCTGGTAATATATTATCACAACAAGGTGTTAGGAGCTTACCTTAGGCCCTCCCAACTACGCTCAGAGGTCAATGTACTTAACTTTAAGTGTAAGAGGGGAACCTCGAATTGTTCTTGAGATGCGTGGAAAAATAGCCGTGGCATCGATTTAGGGGTTTGTTAAACCTATTTGTCGGCCATTGCTGTTTTCTACTCAATCAGATCACGGTCCAATTTGACACTTGTAATTAGGTATTGTAAATCGTAATTCTGTGAATTATTGCTCGTAATTTACCTACTAGATTTATATGGGACGTTATTAAGTGTTGATTTAAGCTGGTCTGTTATTAGGGATTTGATAATTAGCTATAAATACAGAATAACATATTATATAAAGTTGTTGACTAGAATTATCCGTATAATAAATGTCATGGATTAGCTTTTAATAAGGTAGTCTTATTAGGCGATATTTATCTGACACAACAATGCTGTAAATATAATACCTACCTATCAACAAAATAAAAACTGATATTTATTAATAATTTCTGATGCCTTCGCGGTTATTATATACTGATATTTATTCTCTTGTGGAGTAAACAGAGACCACTCAAAATGAACGATTACATTTTCTAGTATGACATGAATATGCACTTATTAACACAATGAGTCAAACAAAATAATGCACATTTCATTTCCATACACCGAGAGTACAAGTTTAACGTTCTTTTCGAACGTGAATATTTCATATTCCATAAATAGGAGTGCGCTTACAAAACACGCCTACAGTCCATATACACGTTGCACACGATATAGAATACCTAATAAGCGTATAGCTTTAAGAAATCCGTGCCTTAACCCGGCGGGGTCGCTGACCGGCGCTGGCGCAGCCTTATTGTTGTGTAAGGCACTTTTAGACTAGAGATGTTGCGGATGCAGATTTTTTGACATCCGCGGACGCGGGTGCGGATGTAACAGAGCTCTGAGAATGCAGATGCGTATGTAAGATTAGGTACTGAATTACTTTTTGATATTTTTTTCCAATATGTACTTACTATGTATATATAAAAACAAAAAAAACTAGTCGCTTCTTGTTATTGTCTGAGTTGACATAGGCAGTAAGCGTTTTATCACAAAAACGTGTTGAGATTTATATTACTTAATTGCTGTATGTAAGTACATGGAAATAGCTATATTATGCTATATCACTTAGCCAGCACGTGTGTTCTGCTCCTATACTGACTTGTTCAACATCTGCTTCGACTTTTGCGAATGCAAATGAGAATGTTGAATTTTCGGTTGTCGCAGATGCGGATATCTGCAACACCCCTGTTTTAGCAAGCTTATTATGGTTTACTAGTAGAATGGACCTACTGCAAGGTTACTCTTGTATGTTGTTACATCTATTTTGCACATTTTGGTATGAAGAAGCGCAGGAAGGAGTATGTTTACGTGACGCGTACAAGGCATGCATTCTTAATTGGAAACTTTAGGTGTAAACAAAAGAAACAAGATTAGTTTATGTCTAGAAGTACATATACTTAAACTAGCTTGATTATGATTTATGTAGGTATCTATAAAGTACCAGTGTTTTGTTGCAATTTTACACATTAATAAAAGCTCATTAATGCTAACGAGTTTTATGAACAATGTTGCCAATTTTTCCTGTAAAATTGTAACGTGTAGCTTGAATGAAAAACGGTTCATTATATAATTCAACGGATAACTTTACAACGGTCAAGGTTAAAGTTGTATCACAAATAATCTATTCTATATAAATAAACGTTACAATTGAAATCACTATCCGTACTAATTGCATTCTATTAATAACCTTTATCTATTCCACTAATCAGATATTACAATTATGCCGTATTGATAAGGAAAATAGAACGATTATTAAAATCACACTGCGCTTCTTTCTATCTTTATAGGACAAGTGTAGAATTAGTCATTACAATAAAAATTACATGTCAACGCACATATACTACAAGAAAGTTATTATCATTAAGATTTATTGCTCTACTACGTATGGGAGTCACGATCCATGGCAATTACAGGGGCCTGCGTTTATCGTGACCTAAGAAGCTTCGCTAGTGCTACCAGTCGCATTACAAACAACGTACACTACCAAAGCTTAATACTTTTAAAATAACCCCAGTTTAAAAAAAAAACAATCTGCAAATTTTGCTTCTGCCCCTACAGTAACCACTTAGTAGTATGAAATATATACTCTGCGACCTATTCTCATATCTACCAACTAACATACAATATTCGAGAAAAAATAATGGTCTCAGAGGTGCGACCACAAACACCGTGACACGAGATTTTTGTATATACTATTAAGAGCTATTTCTTTACATCCCAAAATCGACCTTACTCAAAGCTATCTCAAAGTTACAAGTAATAACTGACTAAAAGTTTGTTATAAACTTCGTACAGAAAAGACGGCATGACCGGCAACCCGATAAAAATGGTCACAGGAAGGAAGCGCCCTGCAATTAAGATAGTACATGTCTATTGATAATCAGCCAAAGCCAGATCAGGACGATTGGACAAAGTTATAAATAGTTATATAACTAGGTGAAATTATTAGAAAATATTGGTAACGAGAAATGAAGAAAGCGTAGTGTGCTATGGGTGTGAGAAAGTTTCGGTGATGCAGCGTGACTCGTGGGATTTGTCCAAATGATTTATAGGCCTATTTCACCGGTTATTAGTTTCCATTAAATCATAATTACTACTAGCGGCCCGTCCTGGCTTCGCACGGGGGGACTTAAGATTTTTTTCATAGTTTTACGATTGTTATGGGTAAACTATAAAAGATAGACATATGCTCTCGCGGACTTTTTTAAAGATAATGTTAAGATGAACAATTCACCCATAAAGCATTTTTGTATAACTTTAACTATATGCTCAGCGCACGCCACGGAAGGCCTCAGAAACGATACTTTTCCCCCGTTTTTGTAACATTTTCGGTTACTGCTCCGCAACTATAAGACCTAGCGTGATATTATATAGCCTATGTCACTCGGGGATAATGTAGCTTTCCAAAGGTGAAAGAATTTTTGAAATCGGTCCAGTAGTTTCGGAGCCTATTCATTACAAACATACAAAAATACAAAAATACAAATCTTTCCTCTTTATAATATTAGTATAGATAGTATAGATTAGAGTCTATAATACGCAGATGCAATTACTTGATCCTAAGCTTAAAGGAATTCTAGAGCTTATGTCAACTTGTCTAATGTCTAAGTAAATTTAAAATAAGTTGTGGGAATCAATCAACTGAAAGAGATTTGAATATTATAATTATGTATACTTAATTGAAGTTAAGAGCCTTAATAAAATATTTTTAAAGACCTTTGTAAGTAAATCAATGAAGTTGCACATTCTAATACACAACGAGATGACGGAGAAAAGAAAAACAAGTCAATAACACACACTGACATTTAATTATGAGTTTGTAAAAACAGTTACGTTAAAATAACCTCGCAATCGAATTAGGAACTAAGACTATCAAAAACATTTGGCACAATAAGATAATATAATAACGTAGCCTCGAACATTGCTTAATATCTTAAATATTGTAATGATTGATGAAGATTAGACATCAACAACAGATTTGCGAAACGTTAATGTGGTTAATGATGAGGGAGGTGCAAGTGTCAAAATAATTTGGTAGCAAAATTGTTATGAAACTGATGATTCCTTTCACGTAATATAAACTAATTAAGTATATTGACTTTTCGCAATGTACGTATGGACGTTCATATTTTTAATGTGCACATACAAAGCCAGTAAGGTAAAAGCACTAATGCTCGACATTGAACTAAAGGATGACACTTTCGAAAAAAACCGTTCGAAATAAGAATAATACTTAGTTAGATTACATCACTATGGGTTTACAAGATGCCTAGTGTTATCTATGATACGTGGCCAAAAACTTTCGTACACTTTCTTTAGCAAATTTTCAAAATTGCGTCAGTTTTAAATAAACATGTAAGCAGGTTGTCAAGTGCGCGGTAATTCTTACGTTTTTTCTTAAGGGAAACAGTTTTTCTCAGGTATGATTTTGTTTTCTATATTAAAGATTATTGCTTCTTTTTGTTTAAATATCGTAAGTATATGAAGTTATTGATAAACTAAGAAGGTTGATGTTTTATTCCGGCTAGTTTTTATAATATTTTAAAGGGGTGTCTACAATTAGTACCAAAAAATGATAAAAACCTAAAAGACGACATGTGTGTCTTCTTTTGGGGTCACAACAAATTAAATCTTTCAGCTGTTCTTTTTGCTAATTTAATATCTGCGTCCTGTAAATAAAGTTTATGTTTAACTTTCGTGCGATTTGAATAAGGCTTTCCAACAGTAGACAGTGTCAACTATATGGGTATAAGTATGTGTCAACTATTAGTTCCATTGTTTTCAGATTCATTTTTATGGGCTATTTTCTCGCTTAACAAATATAGGTAGGTACCTAGTAAAGAATGTTCAACGGCCAAGTCACACGACATTGACTATAATAATAAAGAAATTGCAGTAAGGAACCTTAGACTTGGCACGAGTTTGTCGTCTACATTTCATTACTTTTTAGAGATAAGCAAGCTGCTTTATCGAGGCTTGGCTAGTTTTATATAGAATGTTTTTGATGGGGTTTCACTTTTTTTTGTAGAAACGTGGAAAATATATTGATTTATTTTATTAGATTTTCTTATATGTCATTTTTTTTTTTTTCGATTTTCCTACTATTTATAGTTTTCCCTTTAGGTGGTCACTAAACCCTAACTCTGTACCAAATTTCAGCTCTCTGAGTTAATGGGAAGTACTTGTTATTTTGATGATCATGAGTGTACGAGTGTCGTAGATAAATGCGAAACTTTGCTTTTGCTTAACTTCGTAACTAAATGACCTACAGTCTTGAAATTTTGAATTTTAAGTATGTATGTGATTATATAGCTTACTGGATGACGAAAATTTCTGCGTTCTGGTTTTATTTAGAGGTTCTCAAATAGTCTGAAGTTTGTAGATGAGTATATCAAAAGAATTAAGTATAACATGCAATTCACTATGTGATTTTATATTATAAGCCAATTGAAACTATTTATGTTGATTTTTTAAAGTAAATATAATGATTAAAACAAGTGATAAGGATAAGAATATAAGTATTTTATTATCTGTTTATTAATAAGTTGATTTTTTATTATTTGCTGTCGATTTCTTTTGAGTACACATATTTTAAAGGGATTTTAAGTTATGTCTTCTATTAGTGCTAATTAATGTCTATAATTAGTGAATTCAATTTTTGGTGCTGTCATCTAATAGTTCCTATGACAATGCATGCAAAAATATTTTTATTTTAAAAAACGTGTTACTTATTACAGTATTTGTATGAAGAAGTTAATTTTTAGTTGTTGATGTGCTAGCAAAAAAAAAATGAACGTTCTTTGTCTAATAAAAATATTTTATTTTGAAGAAGGAAGTTTGACTTGTCCTTAAAGTGTCGAGCATTAGTGCTTTTACCTTAAGGGGGAAAGATTTTTTGAGAAAATGACTATGTTCTTTGGAATGATGTAATAGAAAAAGAATTAAACATTTACACTAATATAATAAAGAGGAAAGATTTGTTTGTTTGGACTGAATAGGCTCCAAAACAACTAGACGATTTGAAAAAATATTTCACTGTCAAGAAGCTACAATCTTCCCGAGTGACATAGGCTATATCATATTTTGAAAAACATTAGGGATCCTTTCGAAACCAGGGCGGGCTGCTAGCAATTAATAAAAATATACAGTAGGTACATTATAGAATTAGAGACATATAAATATGAACTTTCTAATACTCAATTCGACTTTAACCCATTAAACAGATGCCACCAAAATGTTATGTTGTCTCGTGATCAGATAAGATCACAGTTGTAACAAGAGATATACATAATTACTTTGTTTATTTACTAATTGTGGGAAAGGAGAGAACTGTTACGTTAGATGCATAATTAGAAAATCTCAGCATGTGAATGACGTTTACCGTTACACTAAATACTTTAAGGTATTTAACATGTCCGTTTAATTTGATTTACAATTCTAGGGTCCTAGTGAGAACTATAAGTGTCAGATGATAATAGCGAAAAAAAATATAAGGCCCTCTAAAAAGTATAACAATAATAAAATCTTAATATTAGTTGCCTAAGTATTAATATTTCTACGAAGAAAACGTCATGTCGGAGGGACCGCTTTTCATTTAGGTGTATGTACTTACTTACTTCATATTTACAATCTACCTAAACCTACGGTCCCCCCGACATGACGTTTTCTTTATAGAAATATTAATACTTAGGCAACTAATATTAAGATTTTATTATTGTTATACTTTTTAGAGGGCCTTATATTTTTTATGTCGGGGGTTTGTTAAATTTTTAATTTATTTTTTTATTTCATACTTTTTGTAAGTAGGTCCGTAGGTACCTACTACATATAATTATTTTTAACTAATTTCCATTTCACATGGAATTTCGTAATGTACATGTTATCCTCTTACATTTAATACCCCACTCGGGTATATTTGTCGACATTGGGCTTACCATTTACTCTATTACTCCCCATAATTTTTGAAATACTAAACCGATTTTCATTATAATTTCAATTTTGTAATGTACACGCGATCCTCTTTCATTTGATACCCCACTCGGGTATATTTGTAGACATTTGGTTTTCCATCCCCACTTTCACTCCCAATATTTTTTGAACGACTCAACCGATTTTCATTATGATTTCAATTTTGTAATGTACTCGTCACCCTCTTTCACTGGATACCTCACTCGAGTATATTTGTAGACATTTATTTTTACATCCCCTCTTTAACTCCCCCTAATTATTAAACTACTGAGCCGATTTTTATAAAACATAGCTAAGAACACTCCCGACATATACACCTTTCAAACAAAAAAAACAGAATCAAAATCGGTTCATGCGTTAGGGAGCTATGATGCCACAGACAGACACACACACACACACACACACACACAGACAGACAGACAGACACGTCAAACTTATAACACCCCGTCGTTTTTGCGTCGGGGGTTAAAAAGGGTATAAGTGTATACTGCGTGTGAAGAACTTATACCCTTTATCACTAGGATCGTAAGACTTAAGCATCATATGGTCCTATCCCGATCACAGAATTCACTGATCAAAATAATGAACGCACTACAAGCGTTCATTGTATCTACAGCTAAGTTTACGTAGTGCAAGATAAGAAAGTATATCGATACACCTAATATTTATCGCGTTATCGCTAAACATCGTGAATTCTCGTATCGCTACTGGTGTTATCGGTTTACATTACACTTTCTACTGAACTTAGCAAAAACCTCATCCATTGTACGCACTGCATCGACTATTCACGTACTTTTTAGTAGCTTAGCGTTACTAATGTTTACAATACGACATTATCGATATTGATTTTACGACGTTTTGTGAATCGTAATTTCAAATCTGTAGCAATATAATTTTTAACTTTCGCGATTTTTACAGTTATTGTTAAGAGTGGGATTTAATCGAGTTTCCTTGTGGACACCGTAACAAAAGTAGAAATAGAGTAAACACAGCATTTGACACGAGTTGAACAAAATGTAATCGATAAGGTTTTGATTCTAAATTTTTCATTCCTAAAAAATTTTTTAACTATGTTTATAGTGTAGTAAAAATCGACGTAAACCCAAGATTTATCTTTTAAACTCCATACATCATACATGTTCTGTAATAAGACTTTTTAGTCCACAACAGTTAACTATCCTTCACAAATATCTTTCCGACAGTACAGTCTCTCACTTCTCTCACGAAGTATCACAATCGAGTTCAAATAGTACCTACTGCATAGAAAGCGCGGCGATCCGATCGGCAATTAATGGCATCGGCGTTTGAGATGTTCTTGCGTCTATTGTTCTATCGGTAGCTTAATTAGAGGCGAAAGTGTAATGAGAGTAGCGTGAAAGTCTACGCATGTCAACGTCCTGACGTTTGCATAGGATTCACGCACATTTTCTGGCACCTGGGAGTATGCTAAACAAGTGACATTCTACAATCGCTAACGAAAAAGAATAAAATAAAATCGGCTATATGCGTCACATGAGGTTTAGGTGTTATGAGATCTCAATCAGAGACTACCAATAAGAGACAAGCTAATGGCTTATGATTGGTGGAAAATGATAGCTGGAACTTCTACATTATCGCATGTAGCGAATTTTTGACACGCTAAAGCTCTAAGTAATTATTATGGGACCTGGTTAAGAGGATTGTGAACCTGTTAATTTTCATACAAAAGGCGATAACGTTTTACACCCAGTAAATATAGTTAGATTTTTATAACTTTTGGATATGTTGTAGATATAATAAGAAACTACGTCTGTACGTTTTGATTTTTAAGAAATATTGCTTACGCTAGATCTAAATATAGATTTTTAGATCTATATATAGATTTTTAGATGTTAATAAATTTTAGCGTAAGCAATAAGTATTTCTTAAAAATCAAAACGTACAGACGTAGTTTCTCATTATATCTACAACATATCCAAAAATTATAAAAAACTAACTATATTTACTGGGTGTAAAACGTTATCGCCTTTTGTATGAAAATTAACAGGTTCACAATCCTCTTAAGCCATTTAAGTATAGTGTTTTATTTCAATGTGTAATAACCGCGAAAGCTTCTCTGCATTATTTTCTGATAGAGAAATATTTAAATGTTGATTGGGATAAATTTAATAGTTTCATTAGAAAAAGAAAGTATCATCAAACATTTCGTGAAATGATACGTCCGGCGTACAATGTTTATCTGTCTGTTTCCTGCTTCAAAACTACATATAAACATTTGATACGATATTTGTAGTTGCTTTGACAAAACTCTTTGATAAGTTTAGGTGTATATTATATAACTATTGTTATCAATATAGATATAATTTATCACAATAAATGGGTGATTCCAAGGCAGTTTCAATAGCCGTTAGATATTTGGACTGAATATTAAAGAAAAGGGCGTAAGATTTAAACTCCATTATTTCTGATATAAGAGCTACGTATATTATTGTTTCATAACGTAATTCTTAGTATTTAGTATTTAGGACTAGTTACTGACAGCGGTAGAATCGTCCGTGGTATCACCAAATATCAAATTGTTATATATTGATAAATACCGATATCTGATCGTTTATCAATGTAAATGAGTTTTTATATCATTACAAAATAATGATGTCATATTATCAGTTTCCTTGATAGCATATATATATACACGAATTTTAAATTTATGTAGGTAACAGATTAGTTTTGGGTTAAGTTAGTTATAACTTATATGGTCACTTTTATTCTTTTGTTAACATAGAGGTTAAATTACTTAAGAGGATTGTGAACCTGTTAATTTTCATACAAAAGGCGATAACGTTTTACACCCAGTAAATATAGTTAGATTTTTATAATTTTTGGATATGTTGTAGATATAATGAGAAATTACGTCTGTACGTTTTGATTTTTAAGAAATATTGCTTACGCTAAAATTTATTAGCATCTAAAAATCTATATATAGATCTAAAAATCTATATTTAGATCTAGCGTAAGCAATATTTCTTAAAAATCAAAACGTATTATATCTTCTCATTATATCTACAACATATCCAAAAATTATAAAAATCTAACTATATTTACTGGGTGTAAAACGTTATCGCCTTTTGTATGAAAATTAACAGGTTCACAATCCTCTTAAGTATTTTTTTGATGTAACACTAAGTAAGTAAATAAAGCTTTTTAAGAAAATAGAATAGTGAGTAACAATAATAATAACCGCGAGAGCATAAGAAATTATAACATAAATTTTATTTTGCGGTCGCTTGAGGTTTTGATAAATCATTGTTATTTGCCAACCAATAATCTTGTAATCTTTTATAAACATTACAAAATGATGCAAGTATAGTTATTGAATAACTTCATTACTTATGTAATAACGTGTTGAGATGCATAACAAGTTATTGCAATGAAACATTACCAAATATTTCATTCAATTATATTTGTTGTGTAAATTATATAATTTTAATAAGTTTTGTGTTTCTTGGTTCTCATTAAGTAGTACAAATTAAATTTATGTTAAAAATATTTCTAACGTACCGTTATTTTAGAGTGCGTTATCTACAAGTTGTTACTTTTTTGTGTCTGCTTCTTAATTTCAGTTTTTGAAGAATGCATATTTTTATAACGGTATTTCATATTTTCCGTCGTTTACAGGGTGTTTGTTTTCGTTTGGTGTTTTAATTTCAGTTTTTGGAGAAAACAAAATGTTCCAGGATCTATGCGTTTGGAAGAATCTTAAGACTTTTCGCATATTCGTACCTATATATTTTAAGAAATTGTTACCGTGTCTCTTAATAGTATCGTGTTATATCTTTAATAGCAATAGAAAATAGATCTCAGAATTAATCTAGTAATTAAGATTAATTGAAAATCAGATTATATTTGCATAGACACTTTCGACACTTTAACGCCGTCCGTTGATATTTACAGAAATAATCTAGATGGTAGCTAAAATGCAGCTGTTAATAATTTATTTCATACTAGCTTCTGCCCGCGACTTCGTCCGCGTGGAGCTCCTCCTTTTTTGCAGTCGGTTAAAAAGTAGCCTATGTACTTTCTCCGGTTCCAGACTTTCTTTGTACCAAATTTCATTTAAATTGGTCCAGTAGTTTTAGCGTGAAAGCGTAACAGACAGACAGACAGACAGACAGACAGAGTTACTTTCGCATTTATACTATTAGTTAGGATAAATAAGAAGTAGCTTTAATGTAGCTAATAAGTAATAATATTTGTGTATATGATAAAAAGTTTTTGTACAAAATGTTTATCTTCTTACCGGGGAAAAGATGACCTCTGATCAGTACTCATTTAAAATAATTCGTAATTTATTCACGAATTGATTATAACATATTATTGGTTTGTGATCATCATTATTGGCAATCCATTGTAGAATCAATAAAGTCTGAAAACGGATCAATGCATTTCGTTTCTACTTATTGAAACTATCTAATTAGGTCCCTATTCAAGGTTCTTAATCAAACAATATTTGTATAATTTTTAAATACATATTTCTTAAAAGCCCATCAATTTATAGTAATCGGAGAGCGAAACATTTTAGTCACCCATTGAGAAAGCTTGGTAGGCGACACGCAACCGAGTCTATCTCAAAGCAAGATCAAAAACAGTTAATTTCGTTGTCATTTAACTCCACAATGGCTGTCTCAGTGCAATTGGTAATTAATGACTTTAATGATGATCCATTGTCGAGCGTTCCCACGACGTGGAGTCAGCGAGATTTTAACAAAGTTATGAAAAACTTGGAAAGTAAAATAAAGTTTTTAATAAAGTTTATAATATACACTGAAACAGACATAATGGGGAGGTAATGAATACTGCGCAAAGTACAAAAGTCTGAATAGAATTCAGACAGAAATTCTTTAAAATTTCGCCCTTTTAGCTTACAACAAAAACTTCATTGAAAAATGTGAAAAGTTTACTCAAAACACTGCTTCGTTTAACTGAAATTGGCTTTCAGAGCGTAATGAAAGTCCGTTATTCGTTTTTGGAAGTTAATAAGGGACGAGTAAATTAAACGAAAGTTGTACGAAGGCCGAAGCATGGAAGAATGCACATGCACGCTCATTGATTAAATTAAAGCACCAAAGGGCCCCTCTTTGTCCGATCTATGTGCACTGCACACATCAATTTAAGTAATTGAAAGCTACCGCCATAGAGTAAACTGAAAAGAGCCGCAAAGATTTCGGTGTAAAATTTTGCAATGCGGCAAACTTATATTTTATTGGTCGTTTCCTGTTTGCCGGCAGAAGGGATCGGCGTTAAAAGGGTTACGAGCCACCCCCTCGTCTAGACAAAATAAAACAACCCACTCGATTTAAGTTAACAGTTTCACTACCGCCGTGTTAAATTGTCCGAGTCATATGGAAACAACACAAACCAGACGCAATCGTAACACTACTGTAACAACTGCGTAAGTAAAGTTAAATAATTCCATTGCACTACTAGAATACAAAATAAATCTTAGAGTGAAGATAAGAAATCATCATACATAAACGTTCATTGCCGTAATAGTTTCCGCGTTTTGAACTCACCAGGGAAATGAGGAAAATCTTATTCAAGTACAACTGTGATGTGAAGTAGGAATACAATGCGAATAATGTCACTTTCACACTTTCCATCAATAGTGCAGTGATGCTTTCCAATATGTAGGTGTTAAATAATGACAAATCTTTTGTGGATGCCGAAGTATTCAGAGTAGACGTTCACATGTTGATGTGCGGGAAAATTGCAGAACATTCCTAAGGCACGAGAAACTGGCTCGCGTATTTACATTACAGAAGTACATTTCTCTCGAGTCACTTAGTTCATTCCATATCATGATATTGCCGTTTTCAATGAACGTAATAGCAAGAAACTTTAAACGGTTATAACAATTTTAATGACCAATGTTGCTCCACTCTCAAATTTTTCCTATTCAAAGATCTTTGGGTCAACCAAATTTATTTGGGCCGTGAAATATTTTTGCTATTATACAGGCTGACATCTAAAAATACCTTGATATTAAACGAAAGGAATCTCTTAACGATTGTACGTAATTACCTTTACCTACAAAATTACCATGGCAGGTAAGATAGTAATTATGTCAGAAACATACATTACCCCACGTGTTGTTTACTCATTCTGATGTTAATACGGAAATTAACCGACGAGACCATAAGAAATCCAATTTACATGACAGTGTGCTGGAATGTTTCTGACGATGTCAATTTTGTGAAACAATTTAGTATTCAAACAGAGTACATCCATTATGCAAAGATGGAAATCTTTAAGTGCTCTTGTTAGCTTGTTCTAAAAGAAATAAGACTACTTGTTATTAGAGTAAGTAGCATAATTTTAGGTTTCTTAGACGCTCCAAGGAATGTGCTTTAAGGGAATAATTATTCAGGCATGCAGTCTTAGCAAGTTTATATTATGCGAATGGAACTGCATCATAGTTTACTAAACTTTATTACATAGTTGGCTGAATGCGCTAAGTTAACGTACTAGAGCACAGTTCGGATGACTTTGTTTTACAACAAATTTAACAAGCAACAAACTCATGACATCTCTATAAATATAAAAGGAGCTGACGATGGCGTATTGACATGTCAATCGTGCGGGACTATTGGACAAATACAGGAGTAATCGTTGAGTCACGTGATTTCGACATTTTTACAAATATCTAGTGTCGGAGTACACGTGACATGGCATCACATGTGATAATATTATAATTAAGGTATTTTCGGCGATAAACTATTTACCAACCGTATCTATCTAGATTAATAAAGAATTCTTGTACAGTTTTTTGTCTTCCACTATGCACTCAATATTTCTCACAACGCATTTACGATTATCTACACATTACATTAGTTGAAATTGCTCAAGTGCAGCGAAATAATCAACACGGCCAAGTGGAAAATGGCCAAACTGTAAATCACATTGAATTATCGCATCAATATTGTTTACAAGTTTTCGAATCATAAAACAAACTTTCATAACTGCTTTCATACCAACGTACAAATCTAATAGGTTATTCCTTATCGCCTTGGAATGTCACATCGGTTTTCGTCACATTTTTTCATCGCTCTGCATTCGTCACGTGTTCCTCATTTGTCATTATTGTCGGTCTCTTAAATGAGATGAAATCGGAACTTGTCACAAAACGAATGTGACGAGTCCAGGTGATTCCGACTTTGGGTGCATAAGGCAGGCGCGTTCAATGACAGTGCGTTAGTTTACATGTACCGAGGTAACTACCTACCTACTCCATACATATAATTTGTCATTTGGCTTGTACCCATGTAGTAATTTAATTAAAACAGCCTGCAAACATAGTCCCAAAACCGCATACCTACCAACGTACCAACATATCTTAAGTGTCAGTTCTTTTCGCATTTAAGTAGGTGAATACTTGAAATTCAAAAGTGTTATTATTTTATAAGACCCGAGTATGCAATACTACATAAACACTGATATTGACCTGGTGAACTACTGTCACCTGATAATGCTAAACCCTTATATAGAACGGCGAGCGTGTAATTGGTAGTTTATATTCTTGTAGTAATAAAAACAAAATGATAAACTGAAACCTTCATGGCAAGGTCGTTCAATATCAATGGACCACATTAACCTAAAAACCTGACTTAAATCAGGTAGGGTTTTGCACGGGTAGGGTTACCACAGTAAATATTTGCTACATTATTAAGTTACAGGTATACTTACTTATAATAAACAAGACTTAATTTACTTGTTTTTTTAGAGGATAAATATTGTATTAATAAATATATACCTGGATTAATTATTGAAACCTTGAAATAAGAAATCAACTAACTACCTAAAAATAAAAAAAGTAAAAACAAAACGCACTTTTTGAAACCACCTGGGCACTGATAAAAAATCAAACATGGCGGCACGACAGCTGGCAACCCCGAACAGGTGTCGTACAAAACGTCACTTCAATTAATTAAGACCCCGCAGGTTATGATTGCTTATGGTTTATTTAGAACCAGTTTGTCTGGGTTCAAGTCTGCGATCTCCTGGGTGGGATCTCACATACAAGTCTATATTACACTAGCGGCCCGTCCCGGCTTCGCACGGGGGGACTTAAGATTTTTTTAAGGCCTCAGAAACAATACTTTTCCCCCGTTTTTGAAACATTTTCGGTTACTGCTCCGCAACTATAAGACCTAGCGTGATATTATATAGCCTATGTTACTCGGGGATAATGTAGCTTTCCAAAGGTGAAAGAATTTTTGAAATCGGTCCAGTAGTTTCGGAGCCTATTCATTACAAACATACAAAAATACAAAAATACAAATCTTTCCTCTTTATAATATTAGTATAGAATAGATAAAGCAAGAATTCTAAAACTGCGTTTTATGAATTAGCTCTCTAATTAAGTATAATTTTTATTAAGTAAGTACATAATTCATAAAGCTTTACTAACGTGGCCCTTGTGAGTCGGAAGACGCAGCGTAGAGAACCAGGCAGTCGTGGTCTTTCAGTTAAAATATTCTATCACTAATATAGTCACTAAAAGATAGATATCTATTAGTATATTATTGATAGATAATTTTGAATTACAATTCCGTAATTACATGCGATTAGATATGTCAGTGTCATAAAGTCCTATATAAATATACCGGAAAACTCATTTGAAAGTAACCTATACTCGTATTATTACGAATACGTCAACGTTCTATATATGTAATGAACGTGTCATGTAACTTTATTAGACTAGAGGAGGTAAAACCCAAATTATTTGCCTCTAAGCAATCAAATCCCACGAAGTTATTTTACGCTTGGTTAGTACCAGAGCAGTTAGGTTAATAGATAATTAATTTGGGTTCGTAGATAGCACCGAATTGCCTTCAACCTTAAATATAGATTAGACATTTTTATTT
Organism: Polylopha cassiicola; assembly: GCA_038024825.1. Classification (NCBI taxonomy): domain Eukaryota; kingdom Metazoa; phylum Arthropoda; class Insecta; order Lepidoptera; family Tortricidae; genus Polylopha; species Polylopha cassiicola. Next base: position 4,095,883 of record CP149052.1, on the reverse strand, counting down.
CTTCTGTTGACAGCATTGAGCATTTAGCAAATATGTGTATGGCGGATCTATTAACTTATGGTGAAAAAATATTGGTAAATTTCAATATAGTTTCAATTATTCTGAAGAACTTAACCATGTTGGCGCAGGTCGGATTTTTTGGAACAGAACAGAAGTCATGCAGTTTTTGAACGAATGAGGTTGGTGGCGACTAGCTCTCTAGGTTATAAAAACCTTATGTAAAAAGTAAAGGATTTTTAAATAATCAAATCAATAAAAAAGCAAGTACCTACTAACTTTTTAAGGCGCCAATTTTGGAACAAAGTAGGTACGATTGTAGTTGAAGAACAAAATAAATTGCCATACCTATTCTATCTCCATAGAGTTCTCATTGTCGCGTGATTTCTCTGCCAAAGTTTGTTACTCATTCCGCTAACCGCACATATTTATCACAAGTTAGCGTAATTATGCGATTTATAATCGTATCACATAGTCGCAAACCTTGTGAACGAGCGAAGGTTACGTCCTGTGTATGTTTGTATGAATCACTTCACTTCCTTAGGTCAGGGAAGTTGAACACATATTTCCCTAACGAAGAAGGCTGTGGTTTGTTTGTGAAATATTCTGGCATCAATCATCTTTCAACGGTTTAGTCATAGCAACGTAACTTTCAGAACATTGATCAGTTCAGGACACCTTCATAAATCTACGCGTAATTAAGTCTAATAAATTAAAACGACATTACAGAAGAACTTTTCAAGATTTAAATGTGCCTTTAATATTGATGCGGGTAAAACGAGAGATAATTAAGCTAGGGGTGAAATGTTGACACGTGTCGCCGGTGACATAGCGCAACGTTGTCAAACCACAAAAAAGTATGGCGACAAAAGCACACAATGTTGCGAGACTTTACCCGACTTCGCTAACACGTATCGCGAAACTCGTGCCTTGATGAACTTTTAGACTAGTTTTAAGTGCGAATTTCTCGTAACCTTAAGTTACCTTTCATGTAACCTACCTTTCAGGATACTGAACAAGGGTTTGAGTTAGAAACTAATTCAATACTCCCGCCGGGCATCGTCTGGAGTCCTTGTCGGGGACTAAATTGAATTTAATATTTACGTAGTGTCTGCGCCATTGTAGTAATAGGTATCAGATATTTATTAAAATATTGCATTTTTCACAATATCTTATCTTATATATGTCTCTATGTACATATTTCGTTTTATACATCGATATATAAATCAAAGTTCTTTCTTTCTGCCGATATGTTTATAAATATTCGCACGTTCTAAATGACGGAACGGAATTCGATGCGGTAAACCAATACCTACCCACCCTAATTAGTACCTAGTGACAGATAATTGGTAAAAATTGATGATTACTTCTAAGTACCTATCTAAATACTAATATGAAATTTATTTAGCACATAATCACGATAAAATAATTAACAAAGATAGGTACCAAATTACTTAATTTAACGACGAAATAGGTATTGGAATGAAATAACTATAACGTATTTAACTCGCGTATTTTATTTTGTTTACTGATGTTTTAGAAAACTTTACAGTTCCCATATTCGTAGCACGGCTTAGCTGACGATAGTTTTACGCTAAAGTCAGGTAAGTCGTGCTACAAAAATGGGAAGGATAGGTATCGGAAATTATTATTGACTAAAAATGTACTTCTACACATGAGGACCCCTACCTGCCTACGTTGTTTATAAACCAGTATTGTCATAATGAATCTGTTTACATGACCTTTGTATGCTTATTGTCATCTTATGTACAATAAAATACGAAAATCCGTACCTGTCTAACTGCTGAAGATATTTTTTCTTATTGTGTATAAATACACAATACTTTGACATTTACACCTTTGCTACCATACGATTGACGCAATTTTCTACGTCATATGAAGAGACAAGTTTATAAACCAACTCAGGTAGAGTTGTTTTTGTTTATAAAAATGACGAAAATAATCTTATGTAGGTAAGTAATTCTTCAACTAAGTAATTAGACTTACCTGTAGGTTTCATGCAAAACGCAGTTCTTATAAGAATATTCTTGATGACAAGGTTACTTAGATGCGACCTTGTTTTGTATAATTATGTTATGACAGATGTTCAACCACTACTAGTAATCATTTTAATTTTCTGAATAATAAATGCTTCCATGATATGACAAGATATTATGACAATGTTTGTGGTAGGGAACAAGATCTTTTTTTGTCTAAAATAATATAATAAGTGACTAGTGATATCTATGTAGGTACCAACATATTTTTTGCTTACTAAGATTAATAATTTAAAAATTACATATTAGACTTTGTTCTAAGTGTAATGATATTAAGGTAGTTCATAAATATAATAATAATATCTATTTATATTGTCATAGTATTTTATTTTATTCCAATAAGAATAAGAGAATGTGTAACAAAAATACATGCCAAGCAATGGGAACCTAATACCTACCTACCTACCTTTATTAATATTACACATGAAAAAGCATAGAAAAATCTACCTACTTACATATATATCATACCAACATTCCTAATTGATTAGTAATCAAGTACCTATGTACTTAACTACCTATTCTCACATTATTATTATGTGATCTGCAGAACAAAAAATAATGATGAATATTATAAAAAATAATCATAAAAATGTATCAAGTGACAATGGTATTTAGTTTTTGTAGTTAAATTTATGTGTATACATGATGTCAGTGCCGAAGCATGCCTTTCTTTACATCACTTGTGTTAACACACACAATGTGTGACGAATATTCTTTTGTCACACTTATTTCACTGATATATTTCACTACTACGATAGGCGCTAGGGGTTAATGTAAGTTTGCACCACATGGAATTTAAAAAATAAACATTGTTATTGACAATACAATGACTAACAAGCAAAAATAGCTTTTAATACCCTGTTATTATTGTATTCTTGTATTTTTTTTAAATATTTATGTAAATTTCATTATCTTATAAGTAGAGAATTCTTCTGTAAGGTTAACATATTATTATGTATAAAGCTGCGGGCCACATGAAATAGAAGCAGTTTTAAAGACAAATTTTATAAAAATTCTGATTGGTTGATTCTTGTCAGCCCGTTAAGATTAGTTATACTTTTAGAAACAAAAGCGAATGAGATCTGATTATTTAATCCATTAAAATTTATATTAAATTCAACTGTAAAATGTATGATATTTTCCTTATAAACTTAAGGATTGGTCCCATTTTAAAAGAATTTGGTCATTTAATTGATAAGTCATGGCCACAACCAAGGTCAGGACACTTTGTTAGTATCGTAATGAATGGGTGAATAAGCTTTGTGGTCATTTGTGTGTCAGAGGATAGTCCGAGTGTGTAATACATATTATGTCAATAGGTCTTTTATATTGTGGTTAGGCAAGGATGTGCATTGAAATGTTTTGGGAAAAAAATTACATGGGAAATATTTAGTTAGTATCTTGTTAGAATCAATTTGTCTAGTTACGATTCACAAAATACATTTGATGGATATTCTTGAGAGATGTCTAGTTGAGATATGATATGTAATATTGTTTCTACCTGCAGTTGAGACTGTATTAGATAGAAACATAGTGATATATATATATATATACATCAATTTGCCTAAAAGGATTGCATTTTATTTCACATAGAGTAACACTAATATGCTACAATCTTATTCTAGGATATTCTATAATCATTATACAACATACTTAAATGATTTGTGTACTCACTTTAAAGACTTCCGAGAAGAATCCTGAGCCAATCTTCTCCAGATTGAAGTCATCAAAGGGGTAAAGCGCTGCCACAGCCGTGCGCAGGGCCGTGCATGACGAGCCCGTGACCCGGCGGTCCCCCAGCTTCTCACAATCATCACTTACACTCGACTCCTTGACACAATCATCATCACAACACACACGCTTCGTCCGACCGTCCAGCTCCCGACGTCTCCCGGCCCTCCAGTTCGGACCTCTCACAAAACGACCCGCCTTCGCCGTCTCATCCAAGTTCGTAAAACTCTCTGCTATCTTTAAAACCTTCGTAGGCTTCCGCCGAAGACTTCTCTTGCACTCGTCCGATAAACAATCTTGTTGCATTATAAATGTTGTTGTTCACACGCTTATCCCGCCTCGAACATAGTGCGGGTAATCAGGTATCCACCACGACACACGAAAGTACCCCTAGGTGTAACATTTCAGATTCACTTTATGAACTGGCGGTACTTGAAACTATGCGAAATAACATTATAATCATAAAAAACTGAGTCGATTGTATGCTGTCACTTTCACATATTTCTACATATCCTTGTATTATTGGCACTATTGTTTGTATGTTATGATTTAACACGAATTGTTTATTTTACTTTAGCAATTCCTATGTCATGCAATGCGTATTCTTTCAATAAACAGTCCAATTGGGCGAAGACGCGATGCAAAGTAAAGAAAGCAAGCAAGCAACGATACCTACTACGATCTACAACAACTACACATGACTGATATGAGTGTTGGCAGCACTCGTTAAAGTGAATACCTGAATGTTGGTAACAATGGCAAGTAATATGGATACGTTCATAAAAAAATATTTCGGTAATGTGCGGTTTATTTATAATTTATGAACAGCATTGTTTTTTTTTCTTACGTTTCATGGCTGTTATTATAAAAATGTTCTGATTTTTCTAAAATCAATATTTTCTCGCAATGGGGTCAAAAACTCTGACTAAACCAAACATCACAGCTAGTGAAGAGAGATATTCTAACTCTATGTTCATCAAGTCTGTCAATGTGTCAACTTCTACTTGTCAAGTAATGTCAAGTTGTCAACTGTCAAGCGAAGTCGGGGTTACGGTTAATACGGTTTACCAGTCTGTTTGTCTACATTGTATATAATATTCTGGAAACAACAAGTGTAAATATATTTGAAGTACAATATAAAACGATTTTATATAATTTTTAAACAACTGTGATCTCTAAACATAAAAAGGTAAAACTAACTTGTTATTTTGTGTTCCCAAATTTTTGTGCTTATTGGATTTTCCCAATAGGCTGTCAAACTTATTATAAAGCCTGCAATAATAGAATATCAGTCATTGCATGTTTTTATAAGCATACTTATATGTTTTAATGTATTCAAATTCAATAATTAAGTACTTGCTTAGTTTTTATCGAAATTTCTGTACATGATGCAATTTAGTTATGAATCATACCCACTATGTTTTTAGGCATGTCGTAGTTATTTTTCTTTGCCCAGTAGAGTTAGTTTTTTTTATTATTTGCTCCTTCTGATAATTTGTTATATTTATTTGATTTGTTAAATGAAATATTTTTCACGTTTTGAGCATTATTTCACAGTTATTATTTTGTAAATGTAGTTGATATTAGTTCATTAAGTAATTTCAAAAATATTTTTTTTTATGAAATGTATGTATCATTTCAAAACACCAACCCTTGAGAGTGTGGAATGAAATAAAGAAATATCAAATATCATTTTTGTATCTGGTAGCTTTACAGTAATATTAAGTTGTAAAATATTGTATTATTTATTCACTTCGGTATAACCGGATTCTAGATGAAAATCTGGTATTCTGATATTAATCTGATATTTATTGTAACACATACTTAAAAGGAATCTTATTAAGTCAGAAGGGGCAAATAATGTTAGCCAATTTTCAATTTCAGAGTGGGTAAAGAGGAACTATCCCAGTGTTATCCAAAATGATATTTTTCGAAGGTTTCCAGAACAGACCACTTCCAGTTATGCTAAGACGTGAACACTTGGTCCAGCCTGAGAGCTCTGGATTGCAGTGTGTGGAGGTAAATACACATAGCTTTTCTTACCTACGTTATAGTCAGCCAGAAGTTAAAAAGTAGGAAATAGTGTGGGTATTTTAATTGTAATTCATTTTGCCTTTATTCCACCTTTTAACAGTGATCGAGTCAAAATCTATCATTTTATGATAAGTAAAAATCTCATCATGGTCTTTATTTACAAATAATTATCTTGCAATTATCATAATAATTGTAGCTTAGCATAATATATCTGTATGAATAATTATAATGTCAATGCCAAAACAAGGAGATTTCATTCTGAGTAAGTAGAAATAATGACAAAACCTGTAATAACTTCAGATGATGTTTTCACATTCCAGGTAAACCATGATGATGTGTCAACCTTGTATAAACGACAATCTGCCAACGCCAAGCAACTATGCATTCATGATATAGCCAGCAAGATAAAACGGTATGGTGAGTATGACATCGGAGGCACCTATACCGACAGTGAGCCAGACCTCTGGTTCTACTTCACAACATCTTTCTGCCCTGGAAACAAATGCCTTCTAAACTTATTTGTGTGCTTAAGAAAGGTGGGATGCATTTCCATAGGCGTCAGTGACTCCAATGACACCACTCATGGTCCCGTAACGGGCAATTCTATAGGTCGGTCGAGCCTCCCAGCCAGATTGAAATGGTACGTCTTCAAATCATCCAAACCAGATGAGAAGCATTTTATAAAAAGCTACTGTTTCTCGGCTGCCGATGAAGTGATGTTTGAAGGTCGCATTTTATGCATACCAATATCAATCAACATAAACCCAGCGAGCTCTTTTAATCAAGACTTGATAAAGCAAATAAAGTTAAATCACGATTTCGGGGAGCTACTATCTAAGCAAGAGAAAACGAACTTTGTTGTTCAATCGGCGAGTGGGAAGCAGTATTACACACATAAGATAATTCTTGCAGCTCATAGTCCCGTTTTGAAGAATATGGTTAAAAGCAACACGGTGTCATCCATATCGTTGGATATTAAAGATGAAGATATGGAGCTACTCCTAGAGTTCCTATACACCGGTACTATAAAAGATATTCGAATACAGAACTGTCTGAATTTACTAGACATTGCCGGTAGATTCAAGCTGAACAACATGTTGTTACTAGTCCAATTTGCTATCGCTGATCAAATAAATGTATCCAATGCAGTGGAAATGGCACAAATATCAGAGAAGTATAAACTGGAGAAGCTGCAGAACAGTATTTTCCATTTTATAAAACAGAATCCGTCAGTAACCGAGTCAGAGGGATGGCAGAATCTAGACGATGTGCATTTAGCTAAGAAATTGTTTCAATACCTCCATAATAACACAAATAATAATGTTGTTATGTTTTAAACTGTTACCTATACGAGTGTAACTCTCCTCCAATTTGTGATTTAACTCCATCATAAGTTTAAACTTAGTTTCTAGCTTCAATTTTAGTAACGCTAATAGCCATGACGACTGGTTTTTTTCTTTTACCTTAATTATGTAGATTGGCTAAAAATATTGGACACGTATTTTTTCTTTACTCCAACAAACAAAAAAATACAAAGATAAGTGCTTCTGAAGTTCTGGAGTGGGGGATGAGAGATGTCACGAACGACATCACTCTATGGCACAATTTATGACGACAAACTTACGGACTAATTGGAATTTCTTTTTCATTAGGTACGCAGTCGTCATCCCTATTTGCTAGCTAGCTAATTTAGCTTCAGTATACTTCACTTCTAGGGCTACACTCTTCCTAGAAGTGAAGTGATGTTAATTACATCAATACATTAAGTTACAATATCAAACAATTAAATAACATGTGTAAGTACCCAATTAGGTAGGACTTATGTAGATAGCTTCAATCGGTTAAGTGTCGCTTCTATCCTGTGGTCATAAGCATAGTTATTTTCTGTAATTTATATCTGGATTTTTATTTCTTTGATCCTAGTCTATAAGTAAATATTTAAAGAGAAATCATAAAGCAGTGTATCTTCTAATGTATAAGCTAAATTAAAAATGGTCTCAATCATTTACATACCTTTTATGAAAAAATTGTATGTAACTGACATTTCTTTGTCATATTAAAAAAGTCTATCAGACCCAAGATTTTGGTACCTACGTTTATTAGCTATACCTTTTTACTGTATCTACACTGTCTGTTGTTACCTTTTAGTGTTACGTATAAAACTGTATATCAAAAATTGTAAGTAAGTATATTATATTTATACTGTTAGTCAGATTTTCGATATCACAATTAAACATGTAAATAGTTAATTGGTACTTAGGTGGATACTCTACCAAAAGTTTTTATGTATTATGATATAGCGAAAAAATGTTGAGGGTTGCCTTTTGGCGTCCTTTGATCATCAATTATTAAGTCGCTCTAAATAATCTATAGCGCTACTTGTATTTCGGATATATATATAGGTATTTACTCCACAGCCAGTTCAGTTTTTATTTTATATACTTAAGTACATTTTTTTTTCACATGTAGGTTTTTATAAAAGTAACTTCGATATAGCCATGCGTTTAATTCGTCGCAGTTTTATGAAAATTATAAATTGATATAAAGAAACTATTTGTTCTATGAATTATGTTTATTTTTTATTTTTATGTAAGTAGTACCTAATGTTTAAGACTAAAGTCTATATCTTTACATATAAATGTAGTAATAATTTAGTTGTTTTAAAATTTCCATGAATACATTTTTTTAAATTATCTATGTGCCACATACCGACTAGTCAGTCACACAAAGAAAACATATTATATGTATATTATTGTCTATACATGTAGGTACCTATATAGTGAACGGTGCATACTTTAGTGTTCACTTTAATTAAAACTAAGAATAAACGAAATCATTTATTGCAGTCTGTTATTTATTTGAAATTTTCCGTTTTAATTTCTCGATGAATTAGACTCTTTTAAGTATATTATCTTCCAACGCTATTGTAGATTTTTTTATAAATAGGTAATTATGTTACTAGTTACGTAAGTTTATGGATGTCTATATTAAATATTCGTTTTGCGTTTTGTAAAAATATATATAAACAAAATTAAGAAAAAAATCTCGAAAGGTGATGAATAAAAAAACAAATAATTTTCGCTGTTTATTATTTCATAATCCATGCTGATGACTATTTTACTTAATTAATTCAAATGTACCTATATCACACAATGGAAACAAATGACCCGAGTCTATTGAGAATGTTCTTTAAATATACTGTTTTTTATATTTTGAGAACATTAGCTAAGTTTCGATTCCGAAAAATATTTCTCTGTCATATTATAAAACAACAACACTAGCTCAATTAGTCACAACTGTCTACTATATTCAATTTATTATTAGGGAAACATTTTTGATAATATAAAACTGCAATCAAAATCACGTATTTACTGTTTAGCCTTGGAGAAATCCTGATGTATTTTAATCGAACTGCACACTGTTTTAAAAGATATTTAAGAAGTATGTTCTCATTTCTAATCAGGCTTGGCGTACCTCCTAATTGTGTTATGCCATTGGTTTGAAAACAGTCCCAATTGCAGTTTGGAATAATGTCCAATTGTCATGTTCCAGAGACCAGTAGCTCGTCTCTCATTTGTGAAACATCATAGCTAGCTCATTTTATATGCAGGTACCCATTGTCAAAATGCCAAACCGATCATTTGCAATCCGTTACACCGTGATTATCTTCAAACCAATTCAATTGATTTCATTTGAAGGTTATCGCGTCAATCCGCAATACCCAAATGGGCGTTTTAGCGTCTTGAAACATACCAATTGGAATCGCCTTCAAAGCAAGTGCGTTACAAAATTAAGGGGCAGCTAAGGTAGGTACTCATTAAAAGAAACAATCAAATTATCAAAGACCGATTCCCTAATAGTAAAAAGAGTATACCTATTAAAAATTTAACGCCTCAAATAGCTATTAAATACAAATATAATTATTGCTGTCGCGTTCTATATTAACTTACCTACATATACATTGATCTTAAATGAGTATTCGTTTTTGACTTATCTAATCTAAACTAGTTATAATTAGTATTGCTTGATTAAGGAAATCGTAGCTTTCCTTGGAAAAAGTCGTAACAAAAAGTGACACACCGAAATTTGACCTGTTGTCTGCCATATTTCGTTGCGTCACCTATACATAATAGTTAAGAGCTAACTGTCCGTAGGTAGGTATATTAAGAAATTTAAATATGTGTTAAAAGTTTCTCAGCGTGTTTAGTCGGCTAGCTCTTAGACTATGTTGATATCCAAGGCCCATTAAATGGGCTCGTAACAAAGTTTTGTTTGTTAATAATGTATCCAAATTGTAGTTAATAATTACGTACACACAGAAGAAATGTAGTTTAAATAATATAGACAAGTGTTTTTTTACTAAAGATGCGCCTATACTCGAAGTTAGCTAAGTATTGGGTAAATACCTTTCTACTATCCAGATATTACCTAATCTACCGAATGTTGGTAACGGGTAATTACCGGTGTGAATATTCCTTAAATTAGGCAGATACCCGGTGGGTAAAAAAGGTATTTACCCAGAGCCCATCTCTAGTTTCATCCATAAAATACAAAATATACAAAATCGCTTAATGCTTTGTTACTTCAGTTTGAATAACTGAAATTATAAGCCTAAAATTAATACTAAATCATTAAATTAGCTACGCAATAACATGTAACAATTTTGTACATATTTCTAAGCTTCGAAGTGAAAAATTTATAGAATTTACAATTGCCGCTATTGTTGCGAATATGTAGGTATCTTTCATATAAGAAATATACTTAGGTATAATACTTAGGTAATATAAATAGGTAAATGAACAATAAGAAAAATCAGTAGGTAATGTAGGAAAGTATTGTTTTCTTTAACGGTCGAACGGTAGATTTGGTGTGTTGGCTTCTTTAAGAAGACATACCTACCTACAAGAAGTCCCACAGTGGAAATATTTCGGTTGGTATAATGACGATTGATGATTGAATGGATGTTATGGTAAAAAATAATACTTTACTACTCGCAACAATATCGGCAAAGCTCTAAAATATTAAGAGATACGCTATGATATTTTCATGTAATAGAAAATTGCTAAACTGGTATACTAATTCAACAAATGTATAGAAAATAACTAAGAAATATACAGTCTCCATCGCTGAGTACTTACATTAAAGCTAATCGTGTTCTTAAAGATAACAGTTTTATTCAAAAAGAAAATGACGTCACTACTTATGCACGACGGGAAAGCTACCTCAAGATTTTAAAGCAAATCATTTTACAACCTAAAATGGCAGTACGAGTAGGTACTTAGGTATTTACTTGTTTCGTAACACATCATTGGGTTTACGACATAGTTCTGATGCGTAATAACAATTCAGTTTGGGTTCTTACACTGAATTGCTATGCTTTAAAAAATATGGTAGATACCTACCTACCATATTTATTAGTTATTCTACAGTTAACTTAAAGCTATAGTAGTGTTTTTTGTAATTGCTGACAAGTGACAATCATGTATTTAAATTTAGGTACAGTAAGCAACTTTTTTTTTTAGAAGTCTAAATTGCCTATTTATATTGATTTGATAGTGTATGAGGATTTGTATGGCACATTATTTATCATAAACTACACAATATATTATTGTATTAATGCAATAATACAATAAGATATTGTAAGTGGTATCTAGGATTATAAGATGATAAAGTAACCTTACTGTTACTGAAGATTTGCTATGACCTATGTACCCTTTTGGCAGATTTTGACGTCATATTCTTTGTGAATACGAACTAATGGGCAATGAGTATTGTATCCTATCTACAAATTCTATTAGAAAAGTGCATAATGAAAAGTCCTGAGAATGTCTTAACGATAGAATGCATGTTTTAAAAAATAACTACCATACAAATAAACTGTATGATACTTGAATATAAATGTCTGATACAGTGAAAGAAAGGTATTTTTTCATTCAATTACGTTAAAGGAGATTGAACATTTGTTTCTTGAAATTATGCTAGGCTGTACCAATTTCAGATCTCTCCTAGGAATAAATTAAAAGAGTCTTAAATCAACTTACATTATATTATTCCGGACTATTTTTTTTCATTGCTCCGACCTTGTCAATCTCCTTTAATTGTACAAGTATATGTATAAAAAGCTTTTAACATTTCCGTAAAACTGTTGCAACAAGAAATATTTTACTCACAACCATTCACATCATTTTGTAGGTTTATCAGTACCAACATCAACCATACATACACGACGTTTTCACAATTCACTCCCAACGACTTCACAAAATAAAATATTGAGTTACCTACTTATATTCAATATGTTATGAAGAAAGTTTTTTTATGTGCGTCAAAGAATTTTCTAGGAATTTTAGAATGAATTAAGCCTTACTATGAATTTCAGAAAAGGTACATTTTTAATTTTATTTCCTATATCTGCGGGAAGTCAGAAATGTTTAATGTATGAGCTGCCATGAAATAACTACTTACCTACTTAAAAAGTTTACATTTAGTATTTTCAATACATGAATCGTACAAATATTTTGCATGATAAAACTTATCTACGTTGTGTTGTATCTATTTATTCATTATAAATAAGATATTTTAACTTGTTTTAATAATAATTTTGCTTAATTGTTTTGTATAGCTATGATGAAATTTTAGGCGATTTGGGACTATCTATGATATATGCGTAAAATACGAGTTTGATATTTATTTATCTATTATCATTCTATTTTTGTGCTGGCAACCTTATAATTTTATCACATTATTTTACAATACAAAAACCATATGCGATTTGAAGTGACAATTTAAGAAGCATCATTTGTAATTCGAGTATAAAATAACACATCAAAATACGCAGGCGGGAAAAAATAAAAGTGACAGCGTGGTACAGTCAGCATCAGATATATCTGACTCCACCTAGTAACCGCATATCTAGTATACGAGGTCGCGTATCTCTGACGCTGACTGTACGTGTTAAGAAATCTTACTTGCTAATCATCTATTTTGTTCTAAGCCTGCTTATGGTAATTACGCTATAGTTACAAAGGTTAGGGGTCCAAAAGTATTGTATTATGTAATGTGAATCATCTTGGTATAATATAGTGCAATATGATAACTGCCAGGCATACGATGCGGGCAGACGGTATCCTCAGGAGTGACTGCGAGTTGGTTTGATCCTGACATTCACCTGAAAAAAAAAAAGGTTTAGTATGAAGCAGGTCGATCACTTCCTTGCTTCGCTAAACTTTAATGGCTTTGTGACGCTTACACGAATTTATCAACATTGCGCACCTTTACTAGAATAATATGACATCTCGAAAAATATGGTACTCCATTTAAAACTCTTAGTTTGCACATTTAAATTTGAAATTTGGTGAGTTGGTAACACATTTCGAGATCTCACACTATTCTAGTACCTAAAGGTGATTATACTCCCTATTGCATCTGTAAACTTTAAAGTAATTTATAACTATGCCGGAGAAGAAGCCCTACAGCATTCTTAAAATTGTTCACCTACAGAAACATCGAATTTGCTTAAAATTGTTGCGATAACACTTGCTTCTCTAAGCGCAGCGAGCGTTCTCACGCTTCTTACCAGTCGGACTCGCGTCGAACACAAGTTGCTGGCCATTCCCATGGTCTCTGGTCACTCTCTCACAGTTAGTCGCTGATCTGGTTACTGAGAGGGAACTTCCTCTTGCATCTGTAGATACGAAGCAGTAGCGTCTCGCCGCTGTGCTGTCGCGAGTAACCGGGGTGGTCACTACGAAAGATGCCCCATTCTCATACCATCCCCCGTGGCAAGTGTAAGCTGAAATTATACGATAACGTATTGGTTACATGAGCGACAATTAAGCGTTAGCGTTAGATTTTCGTCAGCTCAGTCGTGGTCCTAGGTAACTGTTAAATTTTCGGAATAAAATACGCGAGTTGAATCCGTTTATAGTTGTTTTATTCCTGATTTATTTTTTGTATAATAATTATTAGTCAAGTTCTATAGTGTATTAACGCCTTCTTGACTTATTTTCAATATCTGTCATTGTAGTTATTTATGTATATTTTATTTGTGTATTATTCATTTGCGCCTGCCCATGCTCTCTGTTTGTTTCACAGGTTTACTGGTACTGCCTTTTGTACATTAGTTTTGTTGTGCAATATAGAGTAAATAAATATTAAACAAAAAATCCACTCACCAGTAATAACCTCCTTATTCTCACAATCGGAGTAAAATTCCATGTTCTTCACAGAGTTGCATCCAACCTCTAATCGCTTGAAGCTACTGACCACGCACCCCACTTCGTTCTCGCCGCTCCTTCTACTCCTCAACATGGGCGTGCTCGACATATTCCTTACACTAAAATTGAACAACCTAGTACCATTTCTATCCACCACGTCGCTTCGCTTCTCGCGTTTTAGAGACCTCACGCTTCGCTCGTGTCGGTTGTTTTGTATATCGTATTTACCAGAATACGGACACTCTTTTGATTCTGGGTTGCTAGCTGTAATAATATTAAAATATAATAAATTAATAAAAAATAGATTTTTTAAATTTATTATGATATTAGGTTAAAATTGGCGATCTAGGTACAGGCTCTCATTAAAAACTTTCCATAAAAACAATTTTTACTACAGAATTCGCCAATAATTAGAAATTATCTCAATATTTTTATATAGGGGTCATTCCAGCGAAACCGGCACCATAGGCATAAAATATAAATAACTTAATTTATACATAAATACATATTTAGAGAATAGAACATTATGCCTTGTTTTATTAATCAATGAGTTTTTCATTTTTATATCAATATTTTCCATTTTATTCGTTTTTGACCGTACTCCTAGCGCCAGTTGTCCACGCCAGCCTATTTTTACTTTAAGTTTGCAGCACTATTTCGCGGCATTTCTGAACATTACGGAGAAAGTGATACGTATAAAGGAAAATATATCTAACGCAGTTTAATCTAGTGCTAAGTAATTATAAATTAAGTTTCATGGTTAGTATTTATTGGGCTTCTACAAAAAGCTTAACTCATGTCCCACCCGTCACAGTAAAACAAGGCTTTTTCTTGTTAGACCTAAAAATATCTAGCCTCTTGTTATCTTGCTTTGTGAAAGAAACAATTAGGTTGAGGGCGATTATTTTAGATCAAAAACGCGTTGCATTACTAAATAAAAGTTGTTTTTAACGCTTTTCAAAGTATGTCCCACCCGTCACATTGACGGGTGAGCGAAATGGGTTATCTGATAAAACTGACTCAGTGAGTATAAAATCGTTGTGTCAACTTTATTTAAACGTAGCTGGTTTATACTAAAGCAAATTATATGTGTTATTGCGTTTAATTTGGTGGTGGTATATACTGAAACTGACTCAAAGACGATAGATGAGGATGATAGAGACCAAACGCCAGGATTAAGTTTTTCCACCACTAATAATTCCTCCGCCGACGAAGACTCAAGTAAGATTGGGTTAAATTAGAGATTACTGCCAGGAAAAAGTCGAAAGAGTATAAATACCTCGCAGTTTCACAAAGTACCTTTGACTTCGACAATGAATAAAAGGTCATGTTTTTAAAATGTGTTGATAAAACTAGCAAAGCATTACGAATGAATGAGGAAGATGTCTCTTTCATTAAAACTAGTCATATTTTAGACATTCTACCAATTATTATCAATTTTCTGAGCCTGTAAACATTGAAAAGACAAAACATTTTTTTTGTTTGTATTATTCTAAAAGACTACTGAAATGATTACTTGTAACATTAGATAATTCATCTAAAAACTGATTTAAAATAAATACAAAGGAACTGTGTTTATATTTTTCATACATTTGTATGCCCAAATGTTACTCGTCCCACCCGTCACAAAGTACTGTCCCACCCGTCACAAGCTTTGAGAAGCAAAATTATTTTTATTTTACGAGTTATCTGCGTAAAGTTAACTAATACCTGATCTATACAATATCAGAAACTATATAAAAATAGGTTGTTTAACAAAAGTTACATAGTTTCTTACGAATTGCGAATAGTGTAAGTCAACTCTGAGAGGAGAGGTACTTTGAAGTCCCACCCGTCACACTTCTTATACCGTCAATTTCTCATAATAATAATGACATTTTCATACTTTTTTCGATGGTACAGTATGCAATGACTATTCAAGTATTTGATAATGTCATATTCAACGCGTAAATCGTTGCCGTTTGTCAGAAATAAAGCGAAGTGCAGGCACAAATGAGTATAAATGTCCCACCCGTCACAATGGAATGACCCATAGGTGTATTTCTTTATTTGTTGGATGTTCTTTATTGATGATAACGTAAGCCCCAACCAGCAAACTCAGTTAGTACTTAGTTTAATATTTTTTATAGGACTGCTTTGCTTGTCGGAGCGTGTTTATCTGATGTCATTACACTCACCGACTAATGTGACATAGGAGTCCGTGGCTGCATTAAAGTGGTGGCTAGTGCAAGCATCCTCCCGACTCGAAGAAGCTGTCCCTCGCTGTAATTCAGCTATATACGTATCCCGACGGTACAACACTACGCACACGTAGCGAGATGCACTGCAATATAAAATGTTTTGCTTAGATATGTAACATATACATAGAGCTAGTATTAGCATAGCTTATTGACACGACGAATGCCTACGTGTAGAGGTGGCATTGTATCGATGTGTGACATAGAACTAGCAACGAGAATAGCTAACTTTCTTCCTGGGGGCCTAGACAAGGTGCCAACGTTCATCGTTAACGTTGAACGTTGGCACCATAAAGTATGGGATTTGACAGTCTCGAACGACTGTCTGACGTACGTCACAAACGTTCGCGGATGTCAAATCCCATACACATTGGTCGTATCGTTTAACATTACATAAACATTTGCATTTTTAGTCAATATAGTTCCAAAACAAGCCGCTACTATGATGGCTACAAGATAATGGATAAATATGTATAAAACATATAAGAAATTCGTAGTCAGAGCCTGTGATCACTAGACAAAAAAGTCATCTAAATACATACAAGCACATAATGTTCCAATTTTGAAATATTCACGCCATTCCAATTGTTTTCATCGCTGATAGTTGATAACTCACCAGTGATGCTGCCAGTGGGCCACCAGCGCCACTGAGTTTCCACTGGGCGAGCTCGCTTTTATGTTAACGCAGTACACTTTGATGTCAGCGCCACTCTGGTCAGTGATACGGAGAGTTGCGTTCCGCTGGTAGAAGGTATAGTTGCTGCTGAAGTCCAGGGTGTGCCAGGTGTGAGAGAACGTCATCCACGATGGGAACTGACAGTTGAAACGGACTGAAACTGAAATTAAAAGGGGATTGTTAAGTGTGTGCACGGTCTGCGGCCTCGCAGTTAGTGAAATAGTGGGATAAGTATATTTCTTCAACTTTGAGGTGAATTTAATTAATGAATATAATATATGAAAAAGATGATACACCTCGTTTCAACGCCATAGTTCTAGAGCCTTCCGTGGCACTGAAGAGACCGTTGCATGTGGCATCACCAGACTGTGCCACCCGATATTCCACTTCATTGGAACTTGTCCCTTCTTTTATACCACTTGAAGCTGGAAATAGGCGATAATTGGGTTCAAGCAATGCTCTTAAGTATTATAAAAAACGTATGTTGCCATTTATTTTGAGTCGTGTTTGATAGAATTGAAACCATTTGCGAACTCATACTATAGAAAACCTAACAATATGTTAAGAGCTTACGTAAAATTTCGCTAGTATGATTTTTGAAATTTTAATGCGACTTTTGTTTTATAAGCTTGACGAATTTATTTAAAAATAAACTAAACATCATATTAATATTTGTTATATCGTAATATACATGCAAATCATGCATCGTAACTATAATTTAAGGTAATTACTATTTATAGTGATAAAAAAAAGATACATTTTAATCAGGCAGAAAATACTCCAAGTTATAGGAGAGTATTATAAATTAATACCCTAACATAAACATAAACGATACTTCTAATAAAAATAAGATATAGGTACGTAAAAGTAGCTGATTATTAAAAAACACTATAAAAGTTTCAAGCAACTCATCAATAGTCAAATCATAAAGTCTTTCAGGTCGACCAACTTTTTTATCAATAATTCTGTTCGTTATTAAAAGTCAACTGAATATTAAGTACCTTTTAGGTGGAAATACTAGATTTTTTTTTATATTAATCCTACACGATTTGAGGAAACTTTTCAATTCTAACACTAATCCGCCCCCTGCTAGTCTTATGTACTTGGATTAAAAACGGATTCCAAATACTTCAAAACAGTGTTTTACCGCTAACTTTGGCAAAATCGATAACTTTCAAATGAAGTAGATTGAATTGGTTCGACGTTCGTGCTGCATAATTAGGAAGTAAAGTAACTGGATTTTATAAATTACCTATGTTATCGTAAGCAGTAAAATACTTAATTAAAATAGGTTATAAAATACTTTAGGACACGCTTTAACGTTTACATAATATTTGAACACCTTGGCTACCACCATACAAGGGTGCATTCCATATAGGCACAGTGTCACTTATGTATAAAGTGCCTACCGAAGGGCCATACTTATGCTCCCCACTGGACGCGCTTAACACCATATATTTGGTGGCGACGCAATTAAGTTACACATATTAAAAATCTTTTCCAGAGAGCTGTCTATTTAAAAAAGTTGGTCAACCTCAGACTAAGCATAAATCTAGTAACATATCTTACCGATACCATTTGTCTTCTCGTACACAAAGCAGCGATAGCGGTCCTCGTTGCTGGTCGCGTGGTTGTGGTGCAGCTTGCCCACCAGAAACCGGAGACTACCTTCCTTCCAAGTAGCCAGACATTCCAGTTCTTCAACTGGAATTATGACAAAACACAATGTCAAACTATGGCCCGGTATGCGAAAGCTGACTAACTGATCTATCAACGCAGGGTCTAAACTATATATGAACGATAGCTAGACCTAAATATAATATTGCACAGAGGTTCCTTTTATAGCGTAGGGACGCACTAAGGATTTTCGTAAATTTACCCCCTAATCAAACGGGAGTTCAAAGTTAGTAAGAAACATTGCTGTTTTTGAAGTTTTTCGAGTGAAATATAGTATGAAAGTTCTATATCGAAAATTATGAACCACATGTAAAATATTTTAGAAAATTCACCCCTTAAAGGGTATATATGTAGGTACTAGCTGACCGGTCAAATATTCTACCCTAAACACCTAGGGGTACATTTTTATAACAGTTTTGTTTTTTTCTGTCTTGTATCACAAGAGAACTTCGAAAAGCTTTGCTAGAGGTATTCAAAAGAAATAAAATTGTCTCGCAAGCACCTAGTCGGTCGACGTAATAAAAGCGCATTGGTAGAAAATTGTTCGCAAACGAAACGGGCAATCTTCCAGAAACAAGCAGATATACAGATATACATGTCGGCCATTGTTCACATTTAGCAAACGCAGGGTTTTAAATAAATACAGTTGACATAATTTCTGATGTTTTCGCGGTTATTACACGCTGGAATAAAACAATTATAACGGATTTAGCTCGCGTAAATTAATAACTAGATCCGCTATAAACTATAGTTAGCTCAGTTACGACTAAAGCAATTGTAATGTTTTCGAAACGTAAAACTAATAGGTACCTATCTGAGTTAAATTCTTTGTAAGTAGGTAGTTTTTTTATATTTATTCTAAAATCCGGTAAAGTTATTGCAAATTGAATAATCATAAAGATTCGTCTAGGACTTCTGAAGATACCAACCAATTAATTTCCTTCCAAAAATATCTTTCCTACTCGCACGAATATGGATTTTTAACTTTTACATTAAAGTCGGTAATAAAGTAGGTATTGTCCATTTTTTTACATTTCATTACAAATAGTTGTAAAGATAAAAGTTTATTAAAAGTGTAAATTTAACATAGTCGATTTTGTTGCGACTATCCTTTTGACAGCTTCCCTTTAAAACAGCCTGCCCAGAAAAGTTTAGCAGGCACTTTTCGCGATTGTCTGTCTATTCTTAGCTTTAGCTATGACAAAGTATACCTGTGACAGGTCTATCTTTAAACTATGCAAGCATTTTAGTATCTCTATCTTGTATTTTCTATCTTAGTAGTTAGACTTCATTTTGTTTAACTTACTTTTTAATTCACTATTCATTAAAATAACTAAAGATTAACAGGAAGATATAAAGGTACGACTTCGTCTTTATACATCGCTATTGTAAAATAAAGAGTTTACATACTTTTTCAAAACTTACTTCTCTAAACTTCTCTGTTGGGAACTTTTTGCCGCATAAAATTTCGTGAAATTGTAAGGTCAAAAGTCTAATAGGTTTGTGGGCATACCTAACGTGTCCACATCGGCAGACTAATCCTAATTCGTAATGGCTGTTGTTCATTTTCAAAAAATAAATACTTACCAGTGCTTTCGGAAGCTGAGACATCGGGACAAGCTTGGTAGTTAAGGAGTAACCTGGAGTCTTCAGTACAGCTTTCAATTGAGGATACAGGGCTTTTGCAATCACCATGACCCCTGGAAAGAGTTTTATACACTTATCAATGTAAAGTTACGACAAAACTGTTACGAGAATTTTGCTAGGTCGATCTGTTATACATTTGATTCTTGTAGGCATTTAAACAAGCCACATATGGAGATCTGATGAAAATAGAATATTAAAAGTACAACTGTCTTACCCTCTTATTGTCTAACGGACTTTGAAAGAATTCGCAATTGGTTTGTTGTACAACGCTCGATTGGTCAATTTAGCGTCAGAAAACGCCTAGATAGTTGACAATGTCGAATGGTTTAAAAGATAATCGAGAATATACGAAATGCGACAGTTATCGTTTTATGGTACAGAAGTCAGTCAATTGGGATCGTTTTTAAAACAAGTTTTCTACACAATCAGGGGGCTAATCTAGTGAGAGACCTAGAAGGTACGGATACGGTATTTCGTGTCTATTAGTTTCAAAATTATTGACTAATTTAGGTAAGTAAATTATTCTTCATCTGCGTTTAACAAGTCATACAATGATTGTGGCTAACCATGATGCACATTTATACTCATGTGTAAAAACGTCTTCTAGTCATGTAACAATGCATGACGAGTAAGGGTGTCTGTTCGATGCCTCAATGCTGAGGTATGAGCCAACGGTCCCTTCAGCCCTCCAATGATTAATAGCCAGTCCACGAGCCAGTTAATGAAGAACTGACTGACGCGTCAACGTCCTCACCAGCTGAAGCCCTCAATCATGCACTTAATGACTTTCGTAATTAAAATTCACGCGAAATCATCGGGCTGACAATCACGCTCATTCAGTCATTAATTATGCGTTTTAATGATTGCCTACGACCTGAAGCAAAAATGGGGCAGCGAAGCGAGCCGTCGACGTAAACGCTATCCGTTTCAGTGAGCGGTTTTTGTTAAACAAATGACTGCTATACCTCCATCCAGTATTAAATAGACTTTGTATAAGTAGTATTTGAAATTCTGAGTTGACTGGATGACAGTAGGCCAGGCTTGTTTTAGTGGTAAGGTAGGTTATGTGCGCGTTCCTATCTATAATTACGAGTATATGGACGCTATTGCATTGGCAGGAATTTGGATGCCCTGCTCTCTTAGACATGCGACATTCCCCACTTAAGCTAACGAAAACAGACTTGACCGTGTCTCCTTTCGTCAGCTTGTTAATTATAATAATATTATGAAAGTATCAATTACCTGTTGTAAGTGAAGGAGAAAGGTCCTTTAAGGGGACAGTCTACGGGGTCAGCGTTTTCTCGAAACATGGAGTACAGCAGGGCATCTCCAGTTATGAGGGAGCAGAGGTGTGGTAACGCATCTCGACGATGGCAAAAAGCTGAAAAAAAAATACTTTGAAAATGCACAAAAGTTGGTCTAGGTACAAAAGTTGGTAAACAGTTAAATTTGCCTACATATAAGGCATCCAAGAGTTAGGTACAAATGTATAGAATCAGGTACAAGCTTATGTTCATCTGTCCCTAACCGGATTCGAACCTCAGCTCCGGTTTCGTGGTCATAAGCTCTGACTATTAGTTTAAGAATTTTCGCAGGAATTAATAAAGTATTCTTTATTTTAACCATACTTACTTTCTTTGTATTGTAACACATTTGTATGTTTCTCGTGCATCACAACGCAACGGTAACACCCTTTTCTGTAAAAGAAATAGATTAGATTAGACGGAAGAATTATTAAAAGACTTACTTTTCTTTTCATAGTGAAATCGAGGATTCTATAAAAGCGTAATTTGTAATTTTGCATATTTATGCTCCTGTACAAAGTAAACTGTGTCTTTTGAAAGAAGTTCTTTCGATTATTTTCAATGTTAATTACAATATTACATAGTTCCATATATTCGGCACAAAATTGTTACTAATCATTACAGAAAGCCTTATTTCATAGTAATCAAGTCCTAAAAAATAAAGCCCTAACATCCCGAAATGTCAAAAACCGGAATGCGCTATCAAAATCAAATGCCAGAAACTGTAAGCTTTCGTCTGATCGAACTTAATCAACAGAGCTTTGGCCCAAATAGATGGCATTCCGTTGTACAAACCATCATCGTTAACTAGATTGGGCTATACACTGAGAGATCAAGGTAATATTACTTGGATATGGTTACCAATAAGAGATAACCAAGGACTCTTCTTCAACCAAGGACTGATGATTGAAGTTTTGAATTGGCATTTGTACATACCTCGTACAAATGCCAATTCAAAACTCAAAAAGTTTCCAGTCTAATATAGAAAATATATTTACAAAACATTTTTTTTGTTTCATAGGTAGCTTATAAGTAGATGATAGTTTTAACTTTTTCAACATACCTTCACTTGTAATATATTTATTAGATCACATAAAAAAAGAGTCAACGTGATTTGAACCCACATCCTAGTGGCTCATTTGACTACATACAAGTAATAACGAAAACTTCAATACTTCTATTGTTCTTATAAAGTTAATTAAAAAAGATTCGTGGAACTTACTCATCGAGAATCAGGAACTTGTCTCCCTCAGACGAGAGACACCGTCCTTTGTTGGAGAGCCTGTCGTTCTCGATCACGATTGGCTGTATCACCCCAGACTGGAACCACTTGCCGTGCCAGCGCGTAGGGAACGCGCAGCCTGTGGACAAACACTCTCGTTAATAACTCTAGTACAGTGTCTCTTAAGTTTCTTAGGTCCGTTACCCTTATGACCTAACTAGGGTCACTGACATCCAACGTCGAAGCGCGCTAGTTCACGCTACGCTGTATTTAAACTTGTCACTTTGGGATTCGGTCTTCGACTACCAGCTGATTGTTAACCCCGTGAGATACAAGTTTTACCCCGCGGGGGTAATTACTTCCTAGTACAAGAACCCTTGATTATAGCGTAAATCCTCATATAAAATTGTTCCTACAGCTCATATAAAGCGAATGAGTGTTGCGTGGACAGTTTAGATAAAATCGGAAATCCAAGGTGACTCTAAAGTAGGTAAACTCATACACATAGACTTCATAGTTTAATTTAATAATATCTGAAACTATTACGTACTAAACTGAGTAAGGCGTTAAATTATTAACGAAAGTAATAATGACAATACGTTAACATACAATTTCCTAAAAAGGTTAATTACGCTAGTAGTTTCCGAGCCTTCAATATTCAGTATAACAGATTGCAAAACATTTCCCTTAAGTATCAAGAACAAAGGTATAGGATAAGGTGAAACCAATACGCTAATGCTTACTCCACTTGGATTGATGGGCGAAAGCATAGGAAATGAGCGCTGCCGGATATTAATTGCTTAGCTAAAGGCCTTTGGTTTAACAATTGATGTTAAATTAAGGGTTTGAACTCTCTGACATTATAAGGTTTATAAGAACAACGCAACTATAAATGGATTTAACGCGCGTATTTTATTTTAGTGGCTGACGTTTCGACAATTTTACATTTTCAATAATGGTAGCAAGCTGACTATAGTCTAACCTTATTTTCTATATTAAAAAGATTTAAGCACCGTGTTCTAAAATATGATATATTTATGTTTCATTCTACGCATAAATTAATTATTTTACAATAAAAATAAAACAAATTAAATAGGGAGTTCGGAAGACCGTTGTTACTGAAAACCCCCGACATAAAAACTAAAAGGCCCTCTAAAAAGTGTAACAATAATAAAATCTTAATATTAGTTACCTAAGTATTAATATTTCTACAAAGAAAACGTCATGTCGGGGGGACCGCTTTTCATTTAGGTGTACCTACTTACCTAATATTTACAATCTACCTAAACCTTCGGTCCCCCCGACATGACGTTTTCTTTGTAGAAATATTAATACTTAGGTAACTAATATTAAGATTTTATTATTGTTACACTTTTTAGAGGGCCTTTTAGTTTTTATGTCGGGGGTTTGTTAAATTTTTAATTTATTTTTTTATTTCATACTTTTTGTAAGTAGGTACGTAGGTACCTACTACATATTATTATTTTTAACTAATTTCCATTTCACATGGAATTTCGTAATGTACATGTTATCCTCTTCCATTTGATACCCCACTCGGGTATATTTGTCGACATTGGGCTTACCATTTACACTATTACTCCCCATAATTTTTGAACTACTTAACCGATTTTGATTATGATTTCAATTTTGTAATGTAAACGCGATCCTCTTTCATTTGATACCCCACTCGGGTATATTTGTAGACATTTGGTTTTCCATCCCCACTTTCACTCCCAATATTTTTTGAACGACTCAACCGATTTTCATTATGATTTCAATTTTGTAATGTACTCGTCACCCTCTTTCATTGGATACCCCACTCGAGTATATTTGTAGATATTTATTTTTACATCCCCTCTTTAACCCCCCCTAATTATTAAACTACTGAGACGATTTTTATAAAACATAGCTAAGAACACTCCCGACATATACACCTTTTAAACAAAAAAAACAGAATCAAAATCGGTTCATGCGTTAGGGAGCTATGATGCCACAGACAGACACACACACACACACACACACACACAGACACGTCAAACTTATAACACCCCGTCGTTTTTGCGTCGGGGGTTAAAAAGAAACGCCACAAGAAACTCAGTAGAAAGTATTTTTTTTAGGACAATTATGTAGTCTTCTTTCATTCCAATGTGTATATATGTGTCCGTGTCTTTCATTCCAACCACGAAGGCATCAGAAATTAACAAAACAGGTAGGTACTTCGGATAGACTGAAATCCAATTCATAAATACATCAATCAGTAATAAAAAGCTTAAAACATTTAATCTCTGGTCATTAAAATTGAATATCTGATTACAGGTGCCCCGTTATTAATGAACTTGTCATTATGAATAATTCGGCCACAACAATTTGGCTTCGATAGACTGAAGTATTTTTGTGGCCGGAAATTTCCTTTTTGTTATGTCGACGCGACGAATTTGATAATTATATTAATAATCATATTTTCCATTTCAGAGGATTCTTTCATGTTCATAAAACTAATAAGGCATCATTTAAGTGTAATCCTACTTATTATATTAGATAGAACTGAAGCCATTCTCGAAAAAAAATAATAGTTGCGTTCAATTTTGTAAAACAGTTACGACACGGTGCCATTTTGAAAAGTGCTGCATTTTTTTAATTTTCATTTATTATTATTATTAGAGACAAAATCTAAATCTTCTTACTACTATCAAGTGTATAGTCAGTTGACACTTGTTACATTGGTACCAACCTACTAACTAACAATTTGGTTATGTTGGCCATTGTGTGGATCGTATCTTTTTGATTTGACCATCAAGATCAACTCTGATTTTCTCTTCCACTCCATATTATTAAATTATACATATATACAGTAGACTCGATATACGCTCTAAATCTATACAATCGACATAGCATAATTAAGGTTTCATTAATTCTGGAACTTTCCAGTCAATATAAATGAAAACCATTTCAATGTATTAGTTTCTACTGTGTATTATTACCTAATTTATTATTCAGCTAGATTATACGGCTGATGTAATATATCAATAGTAATTTTACTGTCAAGACCTATTTGAACAAATCCATTGATTTTATTCAGTTGAAATTCTGTTTCATATATTATTATCAGAGATCGCAATAGGTAGTGCCTATTTACCTAAACTTGGCGGGAGGAGATGACTAAGAGTGGTTACAACCACCAAAAATATTACTTATTTTTATTGAACGCGGGATTTCCCGGGATTTATAAGAATACATAATCGATATAGATTCACACTCAGGGTGTAATGGTTAATGAAATGTAATTGTTTAATGCCGAAACTTACGTTGAGAACTCAAAAGGTGACTCATACGAGTGGTCCGTCAGGCATGGGAATATAAACATTTTCTATATTCCTCAAAAGGATTAATACGTTTTATTTTACTTGTAAATCTTGTTACATTGATTTATTTTAAATTATGTTATCATGAATGTATCTTTCAGATTTCATTTGTAATGTATTGAACTAATGGTACAGATTTACAAAGTATTAATTCACATCATAACGCAAATATTACATCTCATTACTTTGTATACCTTTAGCCGTGTACCTGCATTATGCGACCGTGCTGATAACAGGAGTGCGAAAGAGAAAAAATCCCGCGTTCGATAAAAATAAATAATATTTTTGGTGGTTGTAACCACTCTTAGTCACCTCCTCCCGCCAAGTTTAGGTAAATAGGCACTACCTATTGCGATCTCTGATTATTATGTATTGATTTAAAATCCTTGGACGATTTACATAAAACGATTAACCTATGGGCACTAGACAATGTATTACTTACTAAGTAGTTTTAAACAAGTTTAAGTTACTTAAATTGTTTTTGAAATCACGATGTATTCGGTAATTTAAATCTGGTTGCACCAAACAAACTCAAAAACATCCATGTCCTCAAACTCATTTTTATTCATCATCTGATCATTCCATATTAAGAGCATTGTATTGTAATCTGACGAAGTCCTTACAAAAAGTCACAACATAAAATCAGCTATCAGAGAAAACCAAATCTTATATCCGATCAATAAGATTGTTACTAGAATGAGAGTATATAGGCAGATAAGGTTGCAAATAAAGTAATGATAATAGGTGCACAATGGCCAATGGATTATTGAATATGAGTTGATCCCATTTGGAGTCATTTGATCGTTAGCTAGGGGTGTGTCTGTTGATCTTTGATCATCATAATGATTTTATAACCGTATGTACTATACTTTATACTTACTAAATATTCAACGATGAATTCAATCGAAATGCGATCGATAGGTTTTAGGTAGGAATCTATGTTTCTTTTTGTTTACAAGCGAAAATGTCGCTTCAGCGCCATCTGTGTGTAGTGCATAGCAGCACTTAGCAAGTACAAAATACATAATCTCTACTAATATTATAAAGAGGAAAGATTTGTACCTATTTTTGTATGTTTGTAATGAATAGGCTCAAAAACTACTGAAACGATTTTAATAATTCTTTCACTGTTGGGAAGCTACGTTCACCCTGAGTAACGTAGGCTATAGAATATTTTGAAAAAAATTAAGGATCCGTGCGAAGCCGGGGCGACCCGCAAGTTCATTTATATAAAGGTAAACATGAGTTTAGAAAGAATTTTTAAAGTACTCATTACAATATAAAATATATAATCAACTATTCACACACACATTTTAATTTCCGGCTTATGTAGATATTTTAATTTGTATAAAACATCATAAAAATACTAAAAATCTTAATGGCACCATTCCACGCACGAAATGTTATTATTTATATCTAAATAAGTAGTAAAAGTCACGTTATAATTTCTGAATTATGTTAATAAATTATTTCCTAACTACCTTTCGGCCAAAATTAAGTAATTAATGGGTGGCTAGAATTAAACACTCACCTGTTACGTAATAATTATATGTAATATTTG
This sequence comes from Polylopha cassiicola, assembly GCA_038024825.1. Lineage (NCBI taxonomy): Eukaryota > Metazoa > Arthropoda > Insecta > Lepidoptera > Tortricidae > Polylopha > Polylopha cassiicola. The sequence continues at coordinate 4,068,165 of CP149052.1, read as the reverse complement.
TAATTATTTTTTAAGCTACTAATAAAGGTCAAGTTCCTATTACTCATGTAATAAAAATATATATATAAATAAAAAAGAATCACCGATACGAATATGGGAAGTGTAAAGTTTTCGAAACGCAAATTTTAGTCCAGTTTAGATTGATGATGCATTTAGGAGAAATGGGTTAAGGTACATTAAAATATACTTAAACTAGATAGGTAAATGGCAAGTCTTGTGTTAATTTAGGACAATTTACACCAATTGAACCAGACTAAAACGAAATATGAATACATTATGGATATCATTTCAGGTACAAACGCTTGTGCTCACATTTTTGAATCATTAAAACACCCGGCCTAGGAAGGCAATTAATAATAATTAGAATACTTCCCAATTTATTAGGCAGATTAAAAGTTGCTTACGTAACTTCTGTGTAGATATTTACGTAACAGCTTTGAGGGAAATTAAACGTTCATTTTCGCTGAAAATGGTAATGTACATTATGATTATTGTATTGTTAATACTATATACTTTAATTATTGTTTACATAAATATTCAAAGCATCTTGCGTAATCGAGTACCTACACAAACAAAACAATAATTTCTAATACTTTAACAGTTGCGACAGACAACTAAAAATACGTAAAATTGTTTCTAAATAAAGCTATATTTTAAGTATGCAGGACCTGTTAATAAGGATATTTTGAATTTCAAACGCATTGTAAAATTGCTAAATATTGCATTTAAGCAATAAAAAAAAACAAAAGATAGGTACCTTATATTAGTAACGGAATTTCTGCTGTATCTAGATGTACCTATGAATTTTGTGACATAAAACAATGTAACTGATCTGAAGTAAACGTTACATTTTGTACGAGGCGTGGACATTTCCGTTTCTCGCCGCTAGAGGCTCTACTCGTTATCCAATACAAATTATAACGTAACGTTTAACTGTCATATTGTCATATTATTCAACTAATAATAAGGTCTCAGTGCATTTATCCAAGAAGCATCTTACAGTTATACATAATAATATATTCCGGGTGACAGCTTATGCTTCTTGATTCACCATTAAACAAAACATTGCAAATTTGATATAAATTTCCAAAAAGTAATGACCTGACAGGATGATGTCTGATGTGACTATATTTGCCAATTGTCTCATTTCCGTTTGGTTGTACGAGAAGTGCATTTTGATGTATTTTAAAGACACGTCAAACTTATAACACCCCGTCGTTTTTGCGTCGGGGGGTTATAAAAACATAGCCTTATGACATTTGTAACCTACCAACCATCAACTTAACGTGACGTCACTTTCCCTAACCTTCTGGTTTCGTTGTTAAAATAGTTAGAAATGGAGGTAAATAAATGAGATTTTTTTTATAAAATATTCTTATGGTAATTTTGATCAGAGATTATAATTTTGCACCAAGACTTAGAATTTGTTGGTGGCTTCTGTCTAACCCTATGAGAAAGAGGACAGTCAACTGATATTGTTTTAGAAACTATAATATGCGCAATGCGTCAACTTTTAATGCACCAAGCATGCGCTAGACGTTTCTCTCTCGACATGTCAAATTATCTATAGCCTTATGATAATGCAACCAAGACGATGCAAAACGATTGTATTGAGTTATAAAAGTGAGGGATTCCATGTAAGGTTATAGTCGCACGAGAATATATCTGTCTCTGTTACTCTCTTACTCATTGCGAAAGCATAACAGGGACAAAAGGTTTATCGTGCAATGAAAACCTTATGTTACCCTTACAGGACTGATTAGGTGCTTACGTTCTTTCTAAAGTTGATTCCGTGTTTTACAAGAAATATATTGCGGTCGTTCCAGATTCAATGGAAATTAATGGAGTTCAGAGATGATCACCTGACTTAGCGAAAGTTCATTTTTGGACCCCTTTTCCCGTTAAAGAAAAAATAGTGGTAATATGTTACGTATGCGTATTTTTTTTTGTGTGACACAAAAGTGTGTTCTGTGTATGTGTGGCAAATTCTCGCGAGCCAATATGTTATGCCTAGTTAATTACATATAGGTAGGTACTTAGTTACTGCAATAAATATTTTGCTACTCAGTTAAGTTTTTTTAATAAGTACCTATAGCTATTTTTTATGTGCTTTTTGCAATTTTTATAAAGACATTTTTTAAAGTTTATGTTGCAAATATCTTACTTGTAATTAAGCAGGCTTCATCATCATCATCATCATCAGCCCATCGCAGTCCACTGCTGGACATAGGCCTCTCCAATTGCACGCCACTTTGCTCTATCTTCGGCTGCTCGCATCCAGCTCCTGCCAGCCATCTTACGCAAATCGTCACTCCACCTTGCCTGAGGACGTCCTACACTACGCTTGCCGAGACGCGGTCTCCACTCTAGAACACGTTTACTCCAACGGTTATCGGTTCTTCGGCTAATATGGCCAGCCCACTGCCACTTTAGCTTGCTAATCCGGTGGGCTATGTCGATGACTCTGGTTCTCTGCCGAATCACCTCATTTTTGATTCGATCCCGCAGAGAAACGCCGAGCATAGCCCTTTCCATAGCCCGCTGAGCGACTTTTAATTTGTGAACCAGCCGTACCGTCAGTGTCCACGTTTCGGCTCCGTATGTCATGACGGGTAGGACGCACTGATTGTAGACTTTCGTCTTCAGGCACTGTGGGAGTGACGATATGAAGACTTGACGTAGCTTCCCAAACGCTGCCCAACCTAACTGAATTCTTCTATCCACCTCATCCTCGAAGTTGTTTCTACCTAACTGTAATGTCTGTCCAAGGTAGACATATTTTTGAACAACTTCGAGAACGGCGCCGTGTACCGCAATTGGTTCCGGTAGTACATGTTCATTGAACATGACCTTGGTTTTGTCCAAGTTCATCCGTAGGCCAATGCGTACAGAAGAGTCAGCCAGATCATTCAGCATCTGTTGTAGGTCCTGCAGCGTTTCTGCCACGATGACGATATCGTCAGCAAATCGCAAGTGAGAGATGTACTCGCCATTTACTTTGATGCCACGTCCTTGCCAGTTCAGCGTTTTGAACATATCCTCCATTGCATTTGTGAACAATTTCGGGAGATAACGTCCCCTTGTCTCACACCGCGATGCAATGGTATAGGCATTGTTTGCTGATTCTGGACTTGGACGGACATGGTAGCGGCTTCGTATAAACATCTCATCACTTGGATGTATCGCCAATCGACTTGGCATCGCTGCAAGGACTCCAGAACAGACCAGATTTCGATCGAGTCAAAGGCCTTCTCATAGTCCACAAATGCTAAACACAGGGGCTGATTATACCTTCGGTCTTCTGTATAATCTGCCGCACTGTGTGGATGTGGTCTATGGTGCCGTATCCGCTCCGAAACCCAGCCTGCTCCGGTGGTTGGAATTCGTCAAATCTTCGCGCAAGACGGTTCGTGATTACTCTTGAGAACAGCTTATAGACGTGACTTAGAAGGGAAATGGGTCGATAGTTCTTCAGCAGGGTTTTATCTCCCTTTTTGAAGAACAAGACGACCACACCTCTACTCCACATCTCTGGAGTTCTCCTTCAAACAAGACGGCGTTAAAGAGTTTTTGGAGCTCCCTAAGTATAGGTTTACCTCCTGCTTTTAATAACTCTGTTGTAACGCCATCTTCTCCAGGGGCTTTTCCGTTTTTGAGCTGTCCAAGAGCGATCTCTATTTCGCCAATACTGACTTCTGGCAGGTCTTCGCTGTAGTGGCGTGTTAAAGTGGCTCTCGAATCCTCATTTCCGGGATCAGGTCGAGATGCATGCGAAGCGTACAACCAGCCATAGAAGTTTTCCACTTCGGTTAGGACTGCCGGCTTCGAAGCAACGACTTCTCCAATTTCTGTGGTCAACTTCGTCAGGTGGCTTCTTCCAAGAGATTGTACAAACACTTTTGCTCCCCGGTTCTGCTCGATCGCTCTTTCGATCGAAAGAGTATTGAAGGACCGAAGATCGTGTCGTACGCGTTTACTAATCTCTCGGTTAAGAATCCGTTTCTCTGACGAAGTGACGGGTGGGTTTTCACGTCGTTTCTTCATTAGCCCTAAAGTCTCTTCCGAAAGCTTCGACTTCCTGCCATTACGTTGCATTTTACAGAATCTCGTACCTTCTTCCCTGAGAATCCGAACCACATTTTCAAGGTTCTGGTCAACGTCAGTTGTGGTTTCCACGGCAGCGAATCGGTTCTCCAGATTGGACTGGAACGTTTCAGATCCCATCATAGTTTGGAGCAAAGTTGGTCGGAGCCTGGCCTTCATCAAGCGAACACGTTCAGCCCTGAAGTCAATATTCAGAGAGCCTCGGACGAGTCGGTGATCGCTTCCGGTATTGAACCTATTGATCACAGAGACGTCTCTGAATATATGCTTTTTGTCCGTCATATCGAGGGCTCTTCACTTCACTACTAAGACCCATTACAACGTTGTCATGGGGGACTTTAACGCTAAAGTGGGAGTACAAAATTGTAACGAATCGGTAGTAGGATCCCATGGATATGGAAGCAGAAATCATAGGGGGCAAATGCTCGTCAACTTCCTGGAACGCGAGGGGCTCTTCTTGATGAATTCCTTTTTCAAGAAAAAGCCCCAAAGGAAGTGGACGTGGCAAAGACCGGGCACTGTGACAAAAGCAGGCTTATTAAGTAAATAAAGTTATCTGTTTGTTTAGTGAAATTGTGAAATGCTCTAACTATCACTACACCCGTAATAACCGTACATTTTAAAATATTACTTAACATGTTTTCGAAATCGTTATTACAAATAGATTTACAATTATTGTCAATTCAAAAGTATATGATTAGTTCACATCTAATAATATTTACATTTTATTATGTAAATAAACATTATCATAAATAGGTTCTGAGAGTTATTTTAATAACATTTAAATGCGTATCATAAAGTAAGCTTCGAAGAGTTTGAAAATACTTTAAAATTCCTATATTTTAATAATGATTAAATGTACGGTTTAAGTTTATTAAATGTTACACATTTACGGCACATCGTTGAATAAACCTTACATAATAATTTAAATGCTTCCTTACACTCTTAGGTACTTATATACTTACATTGCAAGTTAAAAAAATCTTGTAATAATTTCTGATGTCTTCGCGGTTATTATACATTGGAAAGAAACAACTTTAACGGATTTAAAGTTTTATTATGCTAAAGTATAAGACTATTACTTTAGCAGAAGACTATTGTCAGCTCAGTCGTGCTACGATTATGGAATCTGTAAAGGCTCAGAAACGTCACCCAATAAAAATAAAATGCGCGAGTTAAATCCGTTAAAGTTGTTTCATTCCAAAAATTTTGTACCTACTTAAATATCGTTTAACTTCCAAGCTGCACTGAACGATTTATGTTTAACTATTTGTATGATAATTTTTATGTTGGTACCGCCGACTACCACCTACGCGGTTTTAATTTTTTGATAACAATTTGTATGGTAATCCTTATTGTTTTGGGATTCTGTTTATATTTTTATGCGACCGAGATCTATGTTCGTTTTGCATGTTTTTATCAAGCTTATAATAATGTGCTAAAAATCCTTATACTAAGAAACAAGCAATATTGTTGTTACATTTTCTTAGCGTTAGTCAATACAATGCAACCAAATGTAAGGATTGAATTTACTGTTTTCAAGAATGATTAAAATTATGAAAAGTTATAGATATCGCTATGTAGTTTCCACAAAAAAATAGCACTCCGGGAGTGCCGGCAGAAGTGAAAACTTCAATATAAAAGTTGTCTTTAATTATAAGTACAAAAGTACTATCATTTATGAGGTAGAATACAATGTTTATTTATTGCGCTATCGTAGGTACACAAGTATGACAATTTGTCACTATCCTTGGATACGCGTGGCACGCTGTACATAAACACACACGACATTCGCGCAAGCGCCCTGTGTCACCTAAACGGAGTAGCACACTCAGGCACGGTAGAAAGAGTGGGAGATACTAGTTCCTCTCCCTTCCCCTCGATCTTACGCATTTTCGATCAGCATCACGTGACCCTGACGCGAGGCATCACGTGACCCTGACGCGAGTTTGAAAGTTTTTACCCATACAAAAAAAAGTGCTCAGCGCCGCTAAAGAAGTTTTCACTTTAAAAATTGAGATCAATGGTGTCTTTCTTGAGAGCCCTTTAATATGGGTACATATATTATATTTCCTGGCAACACTCTTCCAAACTGCGTTAGATTTGCATGTCAATTCTGCCTGGGCAGATCTAAACTGTCAATGCTGGCGAGAATTAGGCACATTACCGCTTAAACCTGCCTCATGCCACATTTGATACCTGACAGGTATAAGTGCACAGCTATCTACGTTAACCGAATATAAGCACAGGTATCTAAACACACCTACAGTAAATCATTAAATATGAAATATGACTCATAATTTAACATTTCACAAAATTTATTACAAAAATAACGTAAAATTGAAATTGTGAAATTATCCCATTAAGTTCATAACTTCTGTTGATTCTATAAAAACAACTATAATTTGGGTACGCTTAATTGCTCTTAAACGTTTTTCCTGAGGCTGGGAATGAAAATTATTTTTGGAGTTCCGTGCCCATTGGATTGAAATGGTACGGGAATGAAGCCAGTCAGAAAAAGGGAGTCTGTCTTTGATCATAAAGTCAACTTACTCAAAGTCAAAAATAGCAGTGTACCTACCCGTACTTATTAAAAAGGTTATGTTAACAAATTGATATTACTTATATATTGGAATAACGATATAACATATTTAACTCGCGCGTTATTTTATTATGACTATTATCGACGATTTCATACTTTTTGACGAGATATATATTTTTTTATGGTTATGTTTAAATTTCTCAATTTTTATAATTCCATTTTTTTCGGTCTTATTTTTTGTTTTTTATGCGGTAGTTACGTTCTTCAATAATTATCTGTGCTAAAAGAGTGTGTTTTATCAGACCCGTAACACTGACGTTTCGAAAAGTTTACAATTCCCATATTCGTAGCAGACAGCTGATGATAGTTTTATTCAACTCAGCCTGCTGAACCTAACGCAATACGTCGGTATATGTTATTTTTAAGTTAACCAAAAGGTACCTACCTCCAACGTCGACGTATAAATTTAACCTAACCTACACTTAACCTGTAATAGGGGCGTAAATACATAGCATCCGAGGTATATCGTGTGATAGGGTTACCACTTTTGTGTTTTATTAAAAATATTATTTACATGCATAATCTTTAGCAGCATATCTATATACCAGAAGATCTATATAAGCTATATTAAGGTTATAAAAGAGCCACTCTTGTACAGTTGTTGTATAGTTCACTTTGGACTTATGTGCAGTCTCGGAATTGTGGATTAATGCCAAAAACCATTCTCTTAGGGGTTGAAAAAATTAAAATGGGTTGTATAAAAAGCAGACCAGCTTAAAACAATATATAAGTAGATATTATATAAACTTAGGACTGAATTGAAATCTAACCCAAATCACTTTGAATAGCATAATTATATCACTTAATTTATATCTGCCCTACACGATATTTCCATTAGATAAAAATAGCTCTAGGTAGCAACCCTACTCACGTATCGAATATTAATACATTCAGCAGCACGTGGCTCGGGTTGTGAATGTGGTATATACGTTGCGTCTGATACAGCCTTATTTCGAACGGTTGCGAATATTTACTAACCTTCCGTAACAAACAAGTATGGAAAACCAAGATGTTAAAATAATTATTGGGATATATCGCTTTAGTGTTGGAGAGGCCTAACTCTAATTATGTCACTATGCGAATTCAAATTTAAATATGAGGGCTTAGAATCTAAAATGGAATGACGAGACGTTTTGATTTGTGTCACTAGACAAGCGATTTGCGGATTTAGTTCCAAGCACTTATATTGATTTTATGGTGACGTTAAGTTGAAGGTCACCACGGAAGAACATAATTATGTAATTTTAGATCCTAAGGTAAAAGGGTATAAGTCGTTTACAAAAGATATTAAACATATACCTTCTCGGGTTCTGAAAATCATAAGTAGCCCAGAATTATATATTTTTTTAATTATCAAACAACGTACCTTAAAATAAAGCGCAGAATAAGCGTAAAATGGGTTATTTTATTCAAAAAATCCTGAACGTTAAATAATTCTGTCTGATACAGATAATATGGTGTTGGAAAGTTCGAAATGTCCGTATAAAATGAATAATATAGGTACGTAAGTTAAATCCGTTGCAATTTATTTATTCCATAGTTAATATTTCTCATTAAATATTACAATTAATTTATATATTACACACAGGCAAAAATACTTTTTCAACTTATCTACTGTAGGTACACCAAAAGGTGTGGTTCCTTGTTTCGTTTACCTACAGATGATCCTTGTTTAAAATAACAAACTTTATATATTCGTTTAACTGAAACTTTATGTTGGAGATTGAATTATATTTTAATCCAAACACTTTTGATTACTTTACTACCTGAACGGCACGCAAGTTCTATAAACGCCGTATAAAGGCTATGGATAAGTGAAAACTCTTATACATGCTTTGTATGATATTTGCCTGTTGCCTACATCAGTAGGTATATACCCCTTGTAAGATAGCTCAGTGATCAAAACACCTTAAGCAAGTATTATATGTACTTACTTCTATCTCTTTTTCTGGTGTAAAGGTATAGCGCTGGCTATCCTTCTCGCTATTGCATTAGTGTGAGTAAAGTCACACTAATGCAATAGCGAGCCTCTCGTAAAAAAAACCTTTAAGCATCTACCCTATAACCTATACCAGGTAGCATAGAAGTTCTATATGACCTATATAAAGGCAATATAAGTGTGTTCGCTTTTACAGCCTTAATGCAGTTTATTTAGAACTTGTGTGCTACTTAGGCTATAAATACCGATATCTATATATATAAAAGAAAGTCGTGTTAGTTACACCGTTTATAACTCGAGAACGGCTGAACCGATTTGGCTGAAAATTGCTGGGGATGTAGCTCAGAGCCAGGAGAAGGACATAGGATACTTTTTATCACGTTCCAGTGAAAAAAAAAGAAAAAAAAATTAAGCTGATTTGTTAAAAATAGTAAGTATAACAAAACGCAACAATGACAACTGTCAAATCGACATTGCCGGGCGGGACGAAGTCTGCCGGGACCACTAGTATTTGATATTTAATAATATCAAGAACTTCGTTATGGGCAAATAAACTTGAATTAATGCAAGCATACCTAAATTGCTGACTTATACCAAGTTAGACGGGTCCCGTGGGAACAGCTAGGAAATAACCTACTTTGTTACCCGTTTCATACAATAATGTGGTAAGGTAAGCTAACATTGAAATGCGTTAAAATTATTAGGTACCAAGAAAAATATCATTGATAAAATTATCATAGTTGCTCTATATGTTCAAATGTCCCTGCTGATAGCTTAATAATGACTACAATGTATTAATCGAAATTTGATCCATATCTATGGTCTAATACCACTCGTATATTATTATGTGTGGTAAGTACTGCGATACACGACACATAGATGGCGTTGAAGTAACAACAAGATAAGTATGAACAAAGACAAGATATATGATAGATGTTGTCAATATATAACCTTCCCTTTGTTATTAAATAAGAAAATTATGTTAGATTATTTGGTCATATTATACTGTGACGACGATGCATTTAGGTTAATGCCGTCCAATATTTTAACGTAGAACACGTACCTACTTAGTTTTTGAGTAGGTATATTTTTATATATGTCTTAATTTTACTAACCGGTTAGACATATCAAAGAAAATAAACCTATAAGTAATAAATAATTTCTGATGCCTTCGCGGTTATTATACATTAGAATCAAACAACTTTAACGGATTTAACTCGCGTATTTTATTTTATTGGCTCTTTAATTAAATCCGTTAAAGTTGTTTCATTCCAACCTATAATAAATGTTTACTACAATGTAGGTATCAATCGAAATTCGATCGATATCTTTGGTTCACTAGTTAAGTACCTAATTTTAATGATAATGATATTTGTCCCAAGACAAAACTAGAAAAAAATCGAGACCTCAATGGGACTTAAACCCACACTATACCTATACGCGCGGCACTGTGCCTTTATTCCAATATTATAGGCAAATTTTGTCAACTCCATCAGGAACCCCCATACTGTAACTGGAATAAGCACGTGCCGCGTATATAGGCACAGGTGGGTCAAGCAAGGGCGTGCATGTCATGTAGGCACAATGTCACTAATGTATGGAGTACCCACCCTGGTGTCGTACTTACGCTCCCCCCACTGCACGCGCCTGGGTCAAGTCCGATTGGGATCTTGATTTTTTTACTCTTGTGTTGTAACAAGTATCATGAAGCCTATAATATTGAACGGTCGAGACAAAAGGTAGTAATAATTAGAAGACAATTTATATTTCTGACCCTAATTGCCTCTTAGAGTAATTTAACCCGCCCAATGTCACATAAGTTTAGGAAGCAATTCTCAGGGTTATTTTTACTTCGGATCTTTTGTGGACCGCTTTTGTGGCCGTTTTTATTGTGATCACGTTTGGCAACTAGGAGCTTCAGTTCCATTTCAAGACTTGGTGGAATGGAACTAGCTGGATCCAGGTGGATTCGGACGGATATCGAGGACCACCAAGAACCGAAAGCGACATCTATAATTAGATTAAATAAGATAAATTTGTTTTGTAATAATCACACATCATAATTATATTGTTATGTCAAATCCAGAATATATCAATACAAGAACAAGATTGTATACTTAATTTAAAAACATATCATTACAAATTATTAGGTAAAAGAATAGAAATTAAATGTTAATTCATCAAAATAGATTCTCTTTAGCTGTGAAGATCATTCGATTGAAATGATGATTTATGTTTCACCAGTATGCGTGTTTAAACCCTTCATGTAATAAAATACTAGTGCGTCAACTAACACTATCAGTGGATTACTAAATCTACAATATAATAAGCATATTGAAAATGTTATGTTGTCTCTTTTACTTGATTGATTTACAATGAGTGTGAGAAAGACGAAAGCACCATAGGATATCACTTCTCGATATAGGAGCAATTCTATGGTACAACGTCGTTGTAAATAGTTTGTGTGAATACTTGCCTCGAGTTTTGGGTCCTGAGGCATAAATTTAACTACTTTCATGTGTATACAGCCTTGGCCTAACTTCTAGTGGCTTCATAATATATTATATTTAACTTTGTTCGCTTTGAATAAAAATCGCCTTCCGAATTCTTTTGGTGACGGTATAATACATATAACCTTTTATTGTTTTAATACGGGCAACCAATAAGGGCTCGCATTACATAAAGGCAAATTCATGTGATAAATTGTATGATGTGTTACTGCCTACCCTCGCCGACCCAGGCACGTACATGACATCACTGCACGCTACTAATAAAAACATAAATCTCAATATGAACTATAATCTATATAAAAATAAAAATTAATTGCTGTGCGTTAGTCTGGCTAAAACTTAAGAACGGCTGAATTTGGCTGATTTTAGTTTTGAAATGTTTGTGGAACTCCAGGGAAGGTTTAAAAGGTGAGAAAACTTGGAAAATTAAAGAAAAAAAAGGTAAACGCGGTACGAAGTTCGCTGGGTCAGCTAGTTAAATAATAATTATCTCATAAAACTACAAACACAATAATTTAGTTATAATATTCAATAATATATATATCTTTGACAAAAAACATTGTCGAATTAAAAAAAAACTATGAAAGTTCTATCAAATACATAGGTAGGTATTCAATTTTATTATTAATTATTTTTATGCGTCCATTACACGAACAAACGTGTTTGCCCTCGTTTTATAATTTGTTGGAAGTTTAATTTCGGCCTATGAGAATCTGTGCCGAAATTGAAATTAAAACTGATATTAAGGTCCGAATCATTAGTCTTAATTTGGGAAGCCTGATGACTGATGGATGCGGCATGATGTGTACAGTTAGCATCAAATGAAGGAAGTTAAGTAACGACTGCTTTTAATAATTTATGTCTTATACACTGCTATGTTAAAATATCTTTAATACCACATGGTTTATATGGATAGAGGGATGTGTAGATGTTCGAAATTTTTAACGGTTAAATGAAAGAGATTCTTCACGGCAAGCCTTACTGTGTAGGTATTATTGTATTGTTATACTTTGTTTATGGTTGTTACTAATTTTGTTTTTACTTAGTCACTTATATGATTGTTCAAAGCTGTTAATAGTACATTACGCACCGAGGCCAGTAAAATAAAAAATGTCTCAGATCACATGTAATTGTCGTCCGAGGCGAAGCCGAGGTTGACAAAAATGTGATCTGAGGCTTTTTTATTTTACTGGCCGAGGTCAGTATACTGTTTTTCTGTTCGACGAAGCCAGAAAGCGGCAATTTAATTTAGTGCAGCGGTCGGAAAGTTGGCGCTTTCTGGCCGGAGGACGGAAAAATACTTTCCCTTTAGAATGTACATGTAATATGATTATTTAGTTATACATGCTCTCTGTCTACTTAAAAGGATGACTCGTAGAAGTGGTAGAGAATGCCGTGTGGCATTAATTCCGTATGTATAAATACATAAGAGTTTTATTGTGTAATAAAGAGTAAATAAATAATATCTGATGATTTCTCGGTTATTACTATTTTAATAGTTTTTTTCCAAATTATTAATAGTCAACCAAAGTTCCTTACAGGAACAAGTCCGCCGTTGCGCAAATTTTTTGTGACTGTTTTGCACGATATATACATGTATGCTTACTTCATTCATTAGTCTCGCTTATATATATCAATATTTCACCCTTTGCCCTTAATATCCTATGTATAGTACCTACACACTGTCAATTATCGGTTTACGACGTAATGTGAGCATTCAGTGAGACGCGGGTTTAAATTTAAATGCACAGTCAGTTTCAAGCGTGATTGACGATCGGTCGCGGAAAGCAAATACGATGCGAAAACGGGCGTTTAACATTAACGACACGACTCAAACACATACTTAATATGATACGATGTGTGAAATATGATAAGTGTTGGAATGAAACAACTAAACTTTTCACGGATTTAACTCGCGTGTTTTTATTTTATTTTATTTGCTGAAGTTTCGGATTCTTTACAGTTTATAATAATCGTAATACGACTGAGCTGACTATAATACAGTCTAACGCTAAAGTGTAAATCCCTTAGGTAATAGTTGTTTCATTCCAATGTGTAATAACCGTGAAGGCATTAGAAATTAATATGATAACTGTTTAATTGACAATGTAAACGAAGTAAATGTAATCTAATCATGCTGTAAAGTTTATAGTACCGACGATACAAATATTATAGAGGTTCGACTCGAATAATTTTACTAAGTAATTAATTTATAAATTAATTTATAAACCTGAAGGTTTGTCTGTATGGATGGATGTGTTGATGTTCGTTACTCTTTTTTAAAAATTACTGATTGTTTTTTAATGATAATTTGCAATAGTATGTGTATAATATATATATCTATACTAATATTATAAAGCTGAAGAGTTTGTTTGTTTGTTTGAACGCGCTAATCTCAGGAACTACAGGTTCGAATTCAAAAATTCTTGAGGCTAGATAACATCACGCTGCGACCAATAGGAGCGAAGAAACAGTGGAAAATGTGTATAAAACGGGGAAAATATGAAGCCTTATGAAGAAGTGACAGAAGACTTTGACAGATCTATGACGAAACAATCGGACGGGCAGGACGACATCTGCCGGGGCCGCTATATATTATAAAGATGTTGAGTTAAGTACTAATAGATGCGGGAAGAGTCTATTAGTTATTAAAAAAAAAGTGATTCTGGACTAAGAAAGATATATATCACGTATGTATCACGTCTTGTTATGTAGTCAGTGAAAATGTTTATGTCGCAGGCTCTCGTATACTTCACAGGTCGTTAGTTTAAGTTCTTGTATTCCAAGTTCTTTATGTTAGCGTTAGTATTTTTCAAGATTCCTCTAATGGCCACTACAGTGCAAATATTTCCGACGCCGGAAATCGAAAATGTCTGCAACGCTCCACTTTGTTGACAATCGAGGTGTCATCGTGTTTGTTGCGCCAAAATGTAAACAGGTTTAGATTATTTATTTTATTTATTAAAATATAATAATAATTTCTGATGTCTTCACGGTTACACATCGGAATTATACAACTATGAGTATAACGGATTTAACTAACGTAGTGTATTTGCTGACGTTTTGAAACATATTTTTCCCAATCGTTAGACTATTGTTTCATTCCAAAGAAATAATAAATTATACAATTTACCTTACCGTTACCTTATTGAAATGGTACATATTTTAGCACACTCTGACTTAACCCCTTATTCCTTTATTCTTCATTCGCTAACGTTATAGTCATAGAATCGAATGAGAAAAGTACCTATGCAATTGACATAAACTAACGAAACCTTTCGTTTCCGTATGTTAATTTTATTCAATTTCGCATTCGTTTCGTTCGATTGCATTTATTGACACTTGTCAAGGAACCTTTTAGGGTTCGACAAGGGAGCATAGACAAGGTGCCAACGTTCAACGTTAACGTTAAACGAAACTACCAAAATGTATGGGATTTGACATCCGCGATTGTGATGTCATGTCGTCCAAACGAGTAAATAAATGTCTATTCTATTCAGTTGGCGATTGCCACTTGTCTAAGAGGGCCGAGTCTTCAAAATAAAAGCAGGAAAAAAATATTTGAAAAGTGGCCATTTACTGTCCAAATATTATACATTTTCATTTCCAGAATAGCAGCTCTCCCGTTAACACTAAAAGCACTCTGGCTTTATTAGATTTACACACATCGCTAATTATCGACCGCGTCTGTCTGTTTTTTTTAAATAGTGTATTGCAATTTTCCTCTCTTTTTATACCTATCAAAATGCTCTTTATATTATTATATTACTAGCGACGAGTTCCGGCTTCACATAGGTGCTATAAACCTTCCTCTTGAATCACTCGATCTATTATAAAAACCGCATCAAAATCTGTTGCGTAGTTTTAAAAATTTAAGCATACATAGAGACGGATAGACAGCGACTACACAAAAATTTATAACATTAACGCTTTCTGAATCTCGTAACATGTAAATAATTAATTTAGTAGTATAACACATACGTTTATTTATTATGTACATATTGTTAAACAAAGGTCGTAAACGGTAAATCATTATTTAAAGGATGACTTGCCCATTCGTATTTGCGTTGTTACGGTTTTGTAATTAGTTAAATTAGTTTTCGTTGAACGGGTTAAAATAGGGAAATGATTTATTCGTAGCAATATAATTTGAGAATAACAAGTTTGTAAATAATATTATAATGATTTCTGATGCCTTCGCGGTTATTACACATTGGAATGAAACAATTATGACAGATTTAACTTTAGTACTTTATTTTATTTGCTCGCGTTTCGAAAACACTGAGCTTTCAATTCGTTATAATTGTTTCAAATAATATTATATTTAGTTTCGCCGCGTGCGGCGTGAATTCACGATAAGTTGAACATATTCATATGTTAATTTAGTGACATTTTCAAAATAATTTTTATTATCCCTGGATAAAAGTAAAAAAAAGTACCTATAGTAAGTCGTTATACGGCTCTATCGACATATAGACACAGGGTGTAGTGTAAGTTTTGTGACACAAAAAGATGCGATTGACGTAAACGTTACATCCCAACTTCCCTACTAATATTATAAAAAGCGAAAGTAACTCTGTCTGTCTGTCTGTTAGGCTTTCACGCTAAAACTACTGTACCGATTTAAATGAAATTTGGTACAAAGAAAGTCTGGAGCCTGAGAAAGGACATAGGCTACTTTTTAACCGACTGCAAAAAAGGAGGAGTTCCACGCGGACGAAATCGCGGGCAGAAGCTAGTTTTCTATAAGGAATGAATATTTCAGTTTCTCGCCGCTAGAGGCGCTGCTCATTATCCAATACAAATTGAAACGTAAATGTCAAAGTCACATTTAACTCATACCTTTTATAATTCACTCCTTTAAATTGGAATTGTCTAGAATGCAACATACGTCATAGAAGGTACATATTCTAAAATCTCTCATATATTGCCACTGTACTTTATCTACTCAAAATTGGGGAGCAAATAAAACTATCAAGCGTAGGTATTTATTCCATGACCTAAGTCCCGATTTCCATATGCATGAGGTCTGGCGTACAACCTGAACGCATTTTGCGCTTTAATTCGTAGGACTAAGGTCTTTAATCGCTTGCCTGGGTTCACAAACATCCATTTGACTAGTACATATTAGTAAAAGTTCTCAACTTCCCGTTGTAAGGTCGCCATGAGTTGGAAGTTGACGGGACGGTCTCACGGACACAATCTAATGCTTATTTCTGGCACGTGTCATGTAAGTTTCAGTTTAGTTCTAATTAGAGGGTTTAATTTGTCCGGTTCGTTAGAACTGTATTTGAATTAAATTTTCATTTCGTGTACATGTCACAAATAGTTTTAGAGGACTGGCTGCCACAAATTAGGGAAAACTAGGTTGCTTACTTTCTTATCGTGCCTATGGATACGGGATTACTTAATAATGTTTTCATTTATAAATAACTTGTCTATAGGGTATATTGGTAATAAAATATTTTGAACGGGAAATCAATAATAATTATATTACGAAAATACTCAATAAAGGTTATTTTTACAACGTACATAATTTTTTAAAGTAACGAACTTTTCTGACGAAACATTAATTTTAGCACAGGTACTTTTAACAAAGAAATACTGTTATCACAATGACGTGTAATTTATAATCTCGACCATCTGACACTTGGAAAAAACACGTGCCCGCGTCCACACCACCCTGGTCACCCTACTTCTCACTATCCGAAATAAAATATTTATACGAACGGAGAGCACTTTTTCTCTTTGATTCAGTGGTTTTATTGGCTCGCCTGTTTCGCGTAATAAATGTGTTTGGGGTGGCCAGCTATAAATAAAATTAGTCACAACCGATGCCTGCTTTAACTTGATACGATCATAATGCCGATAACTTTAAGTGCATTTGACAGTTCTATGAGTAATTACTTTTTGGGGTTTGACCGAGGTTACCTGCCGTTGGTCAAAACAAAAAATGTTTTTTTATTTATTTTATAACTGGCTTTCGCCCGAGATTCCGCGTTTTAGCGTGAAAGCGAGACAGACAGAGTTACTTTCGCATTTATAATATGAGTTAGGATTTTTATGTTACAATAATTAGTGAAATAATAAAACTGAATTTTTTGAAATATTGTAAGAACTTCTTACATAAAGTTCATATCTGAATTTTCTGTGTGTTCTTTCTTTTATTTCTTTTGAAATACGCAATATATTTCGTATATTTCATTACTGTGGTAATTAAAATTTAATACATCAATGTAAAAAATATTTCTGGTTATTTAAAGATAAAGATAACATAATTAGTCAAATGAAAAAATTGAGAAATCGCTAAAATACTTTAAAGCACACATCATATAATTGCTATCTGAATTTTCTGTTCGTTCTTATATTTATTTTAAAGTATGCAACGTATTTTGCATATGTCGTTATTAAGGTAATATGTCGCTAGGGAATTGCTACATTATACATGGAAGTTTTGTATAAGTAACGAGTTTTTGAAATTAAACACCTCTACAACACTCATAAACTTATTTTTGTCAGGATACCCTCCAAATGTCGTGAGTAAAAATGAAGTCATTTTAAAAATACCTCACGTTAAATAACTAATTTTTGCTGCGGCACTTTCATTATGTTTTTTAGTCCAATTTGAACTATTTTGCATAAACACACGCGAAAAGGTTTACTTATATGAAACTTAGTTATGTAAATCAGCAAGTTATAAGCGTGGCTTGTATGCTCAAAATAATACAAAAAGTTTGTTTAGAAAACGTAGGTACTTAAGTTAATAACGTTTATTCCTTAATACTTTAATTACAGTGTATGCAAGTTTGTTATATACATCATTCTATCGCATTCTATCCTACATCTATCTATATCCCTACTAATATTATAAATGCGTTAGTAACTCTGTCTGTCTGTCTGTCTGTCTGTCTGTCTGTCTGTCTGTCTGTTGCTCTTTCACGCCTAAACGGCTGAACGGATTTTGATGAAATTTGGTATGGTAATAGATGATAACCTAGAAACGGACATAGGCTATAAATAATCACGCCATCGTTCTTAGGGGGTAGGCAGTAGGCAGATAACTAAATTGAGATAGTGATTTTAGTCGTTTTGGTTGGGACTTTTGCTCTATTGCTCTATTGCTCTATCCCTACTAATATTATAAATGCGTTAGTAACTCTGTCTGTCTGTCTGTCTGTCTGTCTGTCTGTTGCTCTTTCACGCCTAAACGGCTGAACGGATTTTGATGAAATTTGGTATGGTAATAGATGATAACCTAGAAACGGACATAGGCTATAAATAATCACGCCATCGTTCTTAGGGGGTAGGCAGTAGGCAGATAACTAAATTGAGATAGTGATTTTTAGTCGTTTTGGTTGGGACTTTTGCTCTATTGCTCTATTGCTCTATATATTATAAATGCGAAAGTAACTCTGTCTGTCTGTCTGTTACGCTTTCACGCTAAAACTACTGGTCCGATTTAAATGAAATTTGGTACAAAGAAAGTCTGGAGCTTCAGAAAGGACATAGGCTACTTTTTAACCGGCTGCAAAAAAGGACGAGTTCCACGCGGACGAAGTCGCGGGCAGAAGCTAGTATAGATATAAATAAAAATGAATCACCGAAATGTACCTATTACACGCATAACTTTCGAACGACTGCACCAAATTGAATATTTTTTTTCTTGTTTTCTTATAAGTTAGGACAATGTTTGTATAAGGGCATCTAGTCTACATCTACACTAATAAAATAAAGAGGAGAGGTTTGTTTGTTTGAATTGAATAAACACCAAAACGACTGGGCCGATTTGAAAAGTTCTGTCACTGTTGGGAAGCTACACACTATACTCGAGTGACAAAGGCTATAGGTACTTACCTATTATATTTTGAAAAAAAGAGAGATCCGTGCGAAGCCGGGGGTGTGCTGCTAGAAAATAATAAATAGAAACAGAATAATTTCTGATGCCTTCGCGGTTATTACACATTGGAATGAAACAACTATTAACGGATTTAACTCGCGTATTTTTATTTTATTTTAAATAGTAGCCTTTTAGCGTTAGACTATTGTCAGCTCAGTCGTGCTACGATTATGGAAACTGTAAAAAATCCGAAACGTCGGCTAATAAAATAAAAAAAAAATACGCGAGTTAAATCCGTTAATAGTTGTTTCATTCCAAATAGAAACAGTCTATAACTTTTCATTAGGAATTTTAAAGAAAACAAACTTACATCACATTTAACCGTAGACATCACTAAAAAATGCATAGAATAGATACAAACACAAATTACTAAAATTATTATGTTGTGCAATAAAGTGTTTACATACATACAAATAAAGTAGTAGTTAAAATTCCCCAACGCACATTAAAGCCAACACAAAATGAACCACAGACAGACAGACTTATTTGTCTAAGCTTCCACTGTATTTATTGTTTAGGGTTCTCGAATGAGTTTTAAAAATATTTTTTTGTTAGTTTAGTTTAATGTTACGCGTAACATTGATTTAAGGCTGTCAAGACTTATATTATTATAGCTTCTGCCCGCGACTTCGTCCGCGTGGAACTCCTCCTTTTTTGCAGTCGGTTAAAAAGTAGCCTATGTCCTTTCTCAGGCTCCAGACTTTCTTTGTACCAAATTTTATTTAAATCGGTCCAGTAGTTTTAGCGTGAAAGCGTAACAGACAGACAGACAGAGTAACTTTCGCATTTATAATATTAGTAGGGAAGTAGGGATAGATATTAGTAGTAAGATTTTTGGGCAGGTTATATGATATAGTTTGTTTTTTAAATTAATAAATATTTAAGCACCTAATAGGCCACTTAGATTAAATATATAAAAATACACTAGTCAACTGTAAATCTAAGTCTGATAATGATAAAACTACAAGCATTATTGGAATGAAACATCTATTTATAAGTAACTGAATTAACTGGCTTATTTTATTTTATTTGCTGACGTTTCTTTAGTGTTAGACTATCGTCAGCTCAGTCGTGCTACGACTATGGGAACTGCAAAGTTTTCGAAACTTCAGAAAGCAAAATAAATCAAGCGAGTTAAATTCGTTATAGTGTTTAATTAAAATGTGTAGTGACCACGAAGGCATCAGAAATTATTGTTTAATATTATCTTACATTTATTAAGTAGGTACCTAAATATAAAAAAGGTAGGTACACCAGTCAACTGTAAAACTAAGTCCGCTAATGATAAAACAACGTGTATTTTTTCTTACACGCATCTTGTATTCAATTTACGGAACTCAATGTAACAATGTAGGTAACGTTCTTAACGCGTTGAAATCCGTTTCTTTTTTTTGTCAACCACTAAATATAGACATAAACTTCCTAAAATCGCCCATCCCACAACATGTGAAGCTACTTCCCAACCATTAACAATAATCCTTTTAAGTTTAAAAATAAAATCCGAATAACTCTTACGCCATTCCGATACGGTTGGAAATCCAATGGCATAGTTATTAAAAAATATGATGTCGTTTATAAAGATTTGAACGCTAGTGGCAATTAAGGTCATTTATCAAGGGTTAATCCTTAAGCAGAGACTTTATATCTCAGTGCTTAAGAGTCTATAAAGATATTGATGTTTTATTACGTGATCATTGTAAGCTACCTAACAAAAAACTTAAGAATGAAGGCAATACAATTCAAATATAAGCATTCCGGTTTTGTAAAGTTCCTTACACTTAACATTTCATTTCCCACTGGTCAACTGAAAAACAAACGCTTCAGTTCTCAGGTTCGTTGTAATTTGCACCTTATTCTTGTTATCATAGGATACATTTTTGAGGTACACGGAGCTACAGGTATTTTAGTTGTCAATGAACACGTTGCGGTTTGGATCGCTCCCCGTGAAATGTTTTCCATGTAGTTGTCGACTCAACTGCTCGACAAATAGCAAAAGGATTAGAATTGCATAATAATAGTACCAGGTTAAGTAAATAATGTACTTTATTTAGTTACTGATATATTTAAAAAGAGAACCGCGAAGCCGGAGCGAACCGCTAGTCGATACTAATATTATAAAGAGGAAAACTTTGTTTCATTGTAATGAATAAACCCAAAAGTACTGGACCGATTTTAATAATTCTTTCATAATCAATAAAATCTTAATATTAGAAAGTATAATATTTCTACAAAGCTCATGTCGTAGGTTTAGGTAGATTGTAATTAATATTAGGTAAGTAAGTACACCTAAATGAAAAGCGGTCCCCCCGACATGACGTTTTCTTTGTAGAAATATTAATACTTAGGTAACTAATATTAAGATTTTATTATTGTTACACTTTTTAGAGGGCATTTTAGTTTTTATGTCGGGGGTTTGTTAAATTTTTAATTTATTTTTTATTTTACTGGCCTAGGTGCGTAATGTATTATATTTAGTTAGGTACTGATATATTTAAAAACGAACCGCTATAAATAAAGAGTTAGAAAGTAAATAAATTTTACCAGGTTTATTTTTTAGACAGTATGATCTTCTGATTGTAATTATTGTATTTTTTGCGATTCTTATACCTACATATATGTATATATTCGAAATACCTAAGAACTATTTCGCATGCACTAACAAGACCACACAATTAGATTTCGAGTTTTTTGTAAAAAATAAAAAAGTCCCAGTTCTGTAAATTCTAACGCTTCTCGCAGCGTAATTAATCTAGTCTTAAACTACGCAAAGCTTTTAATCGAAAACTAGGGTACATATGCTCGTGGTGACACTGACATCTACCCTAGTCTACTAGGATTCGAACCTACAACCTCTGATTCCGTAGAGGCTCTGTCCACTATACCAACTGGTCATCAAAATGTCAAGTATTTTATTTTATAGGTACCATATATTTTAAGCGCATCTCAACATATACCAGGTACATTCCAAGACGTGGTCTCCACATAATGTCACAATGAAAATAGTAACAGTACAGCAATTTACAATGAGAATTTTTAAAATTACACATATAAACAATAAGGTGATTTGTCAAAAGAACAGATACCTAGTTGATTGATAGGTATTGATATCTGTAGCAAGACAAGAGAGAAAAAATCAATACCCACAGCAGGACTTGAACCCATGCCCATGCTTTGCGAATACGCCTCAGCGTCGCGTCGCTTGGTGTGAATGGTCAGCACAAAGTCTTGCGTTAAAGCATAGGTGTATCTAAATTGGATCGATATCCATGGTTTAACCCATTAAACCTTAGATATCGATCCAATTTAGATTGATAAATTAGATTTAGATTGATAGCACGACTGAGCTGACAATAGTGTAACGCTAAAGGGACTTTAGCGTTAGACTATTGTCAGCTCAGTCGTGCTACGAGTATGGATACTGTGAAGGTTCCGAAACGTTTGTCATTAAAATAAAATACGCGTGTGAAGTCCGTTCATAGTTGTTTCATTCCAATGTTTAATCGTGAAGGCATCAGAAATTATAACATTTATGTAGTTAGGTGTTAGCAGGCGCTTTCTATATAATTACATTAAGCCTATACGAAATGCACGCCTTTGGATCGCTGGCATACCAGAGAGACTGCCGTTTTCAATGTAACTTTACAGGGAATTAAGCTACTGTGTCTTTACTGGCACGCATACCAGCTACTGACGTTTTCAATCTACCTTAACAGGAATTAAACTACTGTGTCTTTAGTGGCACTGTGACGCCCTGCATTTTGTATGACGCTCGTATTCGAGGCTACGTAGAAAGGACAAATGCATCAACGTCTTCTGTGCCCTTGCAGGTCTTGAACGTGCTTTGTGTACCAGCTGCATCGATGCAATGTGGTTTATGTAGGTACTATTTTTTCAATATGACGTTTAAGACATCTAAAAATCTTAAAACGGGACCCAAATATTGGACATGTTTTTAGGGACCAAAACGTGACCCTATTATGTTTCCGTTGTCCGTTCGTCTGTGACGAGGCTGTATTCCATGATCCGTGATACACTCTTACAAGAAATGTGATTTTTTGCCGTCTTTATAGACAATAACAGACTACCCGGGCTTCGCGCATTTTTTTTTAAAATATTCTATAGCTTACGTTACTCAGGGCGAATTTAAATCTTTTAGAATTTTTGAAATCGGCGTATTAGTTTCTTAGCTTAGCCATTACAAAAATACAAATCTTTACTCTTTGTTATAGTAGTGTACCTAGATGGTACGGAAACCCGCTTATTTTTTTGTCACACCCTGCTACGCTTTTCACGAACAAATGACGTCACAATACATTATATACTTATTTATTAATGTGGATCTTACAGAGCAGGTCAGCAGTGAGAATATTAAGGCGCCCCAGATTTCCGATGTCGTTTAGCCTTAATATATTCTATTCCGAAGTATTTACGGCAAAAGCCTCTGGCCACCTTTCCGCCGATACTTAACTGTGGATTACTTTCGTGACTTTTCATACATAAATAATAAAATAGGCTTCAACGATAATCGTTTATTGCCTCTTGTTACTTATAAGGGAGATAATAATGCTATGTTCCCTTACTCTTAATTACCATGGTACCTATATAAGAAAAAGTTAATCTTTACAGCCTTTTGGTGTAACGGTCAGAGCTGACTACGAAACTGGAGGTTGAGGGTTGAAATTCTGCTAGGGGCAGATGTTAGCATGATGAACAAGAGCATTTTAAGAGACATGGATGTACTTAATATGTATTAACGTATGTTTATCCGTTGTCTACCATTGTTCAGTTTGGGATTAGATCAATTGGTGTGAATTGTTTAAAGATAATATTTGTATCGCTAGTTAAAAATACGTATACTTACCTAATAATGCGTTGAAGATACCAATCTACATAGATAGGTATCTTCAACCAAGTTAAATATACGTATATTTACCTAATAATGCATGCAGATATAGTCGATATAGACCAGGTATCATCGTATACTAGGAAACGGATAAAATATGTTTAAATTGAAGTAATGGTTCATGTTGAAAAAACGACTTTCTGCCGAGTTTCTAGTGGCTGTGCTCAGCAAAGTCATTCTTCAATTTACTGGAAATCGAGGAAAAGCTGAACGTGCCATAACGAGGTTAATTAACGTTTTTTTTTAACAACATCCAACGCTTGATATGTGTACTTAAAGGTTTTTTTAATACATTTTTATTAATTTATTACTTTTTACACTCATATATTAATAAAAAAAAAACGCGAATTAAATTTATCACTGTTTTATTCCAATGTGTACTAACTGTGATGCCTCCTATATGGTATTAGAGACTGTTGTTGCAATAAAAAAAAGTAGACAAAAAATAATTTAATAAGTATTATAATAATAAGTATGTTTCTCTATAAATACATTTACAAAATGCGTTGTATGACGTCCGCCGTTTGTCAACTTCTTTCTTTGTCATTTTGAACGGGTTCCACTGTAATTGTTTCATTCCAATGTTTATGTTTGCATGAACTCATACCTTCCTCTCGTTTAAAGAACAATTTATCTCCGGCCAGTGATGCTGCGGTGAGTATTTTATCGGTAAATAGAAGCTAGACTGCTGTTAAGAGTAATTGTTTCATACAACTTTTATAAAGGAGAAATAGGTTTCTAGGTTATAGTAGACAAAGCTTGTTGAATTTTAAACGGACGTGCTATAACTTCAAGATATTGGCAATGTGTTGAAGTAGGTAAAGTTTTAGTGAATTCAGGTTTGAGTGAAAATTTTACTGATATAAGAAAGCTCTTTTTTCTAGATTACTCCAATTAATCCCACAAACTTGGATTCAACTTTACACTTTCTCTTATACTAGCGGCCCCGGCAGACGTCGTCCTGCCCGCCCGTACGATTGTTTCGTCAAAGATCTGTCAAAGTCTTCTAACTGTCACTTCTTCATAAGGCTTTCATATTTTCCCCGTTTTTTACACATTTTCCACTGTTTCTTCGCTCCTATTGGTCGCAGCGTGATGTTATATAGCCTAAAGCCTTCCTCGATAAATGGTCTATCCAACAAAAAAAGAATTTTTGAATTCGAACCAGTAGTTCCTGAGATTAGCGCGTTCAAACAAACAAACTCTTCAGCTTTATAATATTAGTATAGAAAAGTGTAGATTTTGATTCTGACAAAGTACCTACTTACCTTTATCGCATAAACAAAGGCTTTTAACATATCAATAAGGTAGTATGTTCTAAGAAGTTAATATAAAGAAACCGGTGTAAAATATAATCCCTAAAGTGTACAAAGCATTACAATTCAAATCGCTCAGACGCCAAAACTCGCAAATTAATTCCATTCCCATCCACTTACCTACAAAAACCTTTATTTGCCCACAAAAAGCCCTTTTTATATAGATCAATAAGGGCCTATATAACCATAAAGATGACATTTGCAAAAATATAAAAAGGCGGCGAAAGCGTCTCGATGACATGTCAATCGAATTTTACTTATACAAAGCCTGCCGTGTGGTACAAGATAAAAAAAATCATTTTCAAAATTTCATAAAATTACCTATTTACTACGTTACTACTATCCCTACGCTGTTGAATAGTGACTTAACTATAATGTGTAACTACTCGAAATTAAACTTAAACGTGGCGACTCACAGTCCCTAATAGAGTAACAATACTTTGATTAGTGTCACTATTTAACATTTAACAGAATCAGCGCAGGTTTTCGTAGATATCACATGCGTTTGCGTGTACCTCCTGCATGCCTAATCAAAGTAGCTTTCCGCTATATTTAATGCCTTAATCTTTAAAACTACGCAATGGATTATTATGTAGTTTTGTTAAATAGAAAACGTTTCACATAATTTTAAGCATCTACAAAATCTTTAACTAGTCTTGAAATGTTGTGTTATTTAAGATTGTAGCATTTTAATAATTTCTGATGCCTTCGCGGTTATTACACATTGGAATGAAACAACTATTAACGGATTTGACTCGCATATTTTTATTTTATTTTATTTGCTGACGTTTCGGATTCTTTACTGTTTCCATAGTCGTAGCACGACTGAGCTGACAATAGTCTAGCGCTAAATAAAAATACGCGAGTTAAATCCATTAATAGTTGTTTCATTTCAATTGTAGCATTTTAGTTATTAGTAGGAGTACGAAAGGTTGGTAACGCTAGAGCTTCCTTTTAGACCACGTGAGAATGTCTCAGGTTGATATGACGGCTTTTACTTCGCGTTGTTTGGCTTTTACGGCGAGACTGGGTGCGGCGAAGAGCGGGTAGGTTAGCGATTTTACACTTAAATTGCAAAATAAACAATATGACACATCTGAGATTTTGAAGCTGAAGAATAGTTCTAGCCGTAGATCCGTATGTGCTATAAAAAGGACATCATATTTTTTAAATGCATAACTATATACTAACATTTGAAAGATGTTGGATTTACATAACCGTAAATCAATTAAAATGATAAAGAAAATGTATTCACTTAAATAAACATACCTATTTGACCTTTATAGTGCACAAATTAACACTTTATAGCTAGCTTTCTAATAATTAAACTCTAGGTACTAATATCATTTTAGTTGTCTAAAAAGATATTCTAACGCTGCGCTGTGTCTAATAATATAGCATTCCTTCGCCATACACGTCATTGTGACAGTTGACGTGACAAACGAGTAATATACTTGTCAACTGAGTACCGTAAACTGTCAAATTGATTTCGCTTCAAATGCGAGGGAAATATCAAAATACCCTCCATTTCGTTACGGTTAATTTGAATATTTTGAACAGTATTAAATGTTGTGTTGTAAATGGATATGCTAGTTTCTGTTTTTAGTGATATAAAGCCAGTAGGTGCATTATTTAGTTTTGATATAAAACATTAAGTCTATTTATTTAAAAAAGAAACTGTTTTATTTAATACTAGCTGTCCGCCCCGGCTTCGCATGGATCCCTATTTTTTTCAAAATATTCTATAGCCTATGTTACTCAGGGTGAACGTAGCTTCCCAACAGTGAAAGAATTTTTCAAATCGGTCCAGTAGTTTTTGAGCCTATTCATTACAAACATACAAAAATAGGTACAAATCTTTCCTCTTTATAATATTAGTATAGACTAGTTCGGGATCGAAGACCCCTATGTACTTTTAAAAGTCTTTGAAAAGGTATGGGATCTTAGACAAGCAAACAATCTCATGCATTAATAAAATAAACATCGCTAATATGAAAAGTACCCATTTCGTTAATAGCGTGATTAAAGATGGAAACGTTTTACACAATTTTAAACATCCACAAGAACTATTACAGTGTACCCTTGATTTTCCGGACGTAGAGTTTGCTCGGCTAATGAGCAAGGCTAATTACTTACTGGAAAATCTTCGCCTATTATAATCAAGTGCCTTTGAGTGCCGGCACTCTTTACATTTTTGTTTAATTAGTCGGACACTGGGACCTTTTAGCCACCCTTAGCCACCTTTTTATTATACGTAATATTTCAGACAATTTTCATCTCGAGTAATTTTGACGGTTATGACCATATTTATGATCTTAATTAATCATAAATATACTAAAACTGATGTTGGATGTAATATTTAAATTACTAAAATAATGGCAAAATCTCTAATGAGTTCACGATTTTTGTATTGGAATAAAACGACTGTAACTATTATTTTGCGCAAATTAACGCAAGAGTTGCTTTAAGAATATACATATTCATTTGTTGAAGGTTCGAGAACAATACAGTACTCATAATCATAGAAGATTGAGTAGATATAGACTAGAGCTTAATATACATATGGGAACTTTACATGTACAAGTGAAATGAAACGGCCTACTCTGTCAATTTAAGGCGTATCTTTATATTTTATTTACAGACAAAGTTATAGAAAATTGACCATAATTCAAATATGGCATTCAATTTATATCAAATTAGTTTAATAAGTTTCTGGTTGATTGAAAAAAGTTGTAGAGTAATGCGTATGGATTTTTTTAACCTTGAAAAAGTAAACAAACTTTGCGTTGATCCATGTCGCTTATTTTACAAACCATTAAAGCACTTTTACACTGCTTCCTGACAGAATTTGTAATGAAATTAATTATTTGACCAAAAAATTACTGTGATTGCTTTCGAAAGTGATCTCCAGAAACAGAACAGATAGTATTATTTTTCTGGTAGCAAGAAATAATTTTGATTATTATTCCGTGTTTCTCGAATTAAATTCACAAGTACATATTTGTAACGTCATCTCAAATTGGAAGTGTTGTATTAATAATTATATAAATATTAATATAATTATCTAAGTTTTATTAATACAAGACTCTCCTCATAGTTCAATTATTATTAATTAATAGTTTTTTTTGGAGTAGGTATTTTTTTCAGTTTTAATTAAGTAATAAACTTTCGTCGACTTACGATCTCCAATCCACTCTCAGAATAATCTCAATTGCATTTCAGCCATAGAAATATTTCATCCTCATAAGTCCAATAACAAAATAAGAGATATTTGCATAGTGTCAATTTTTTTTTTTGTATTTATTACCGGATGCAGTGAACAGTTGCTTAAAGTCGGCAGGGTGCGAGACACGCAAGGGCGTATTTTAGGTAATTACAATAAATTTGTGGGTGCAATTTAAACACTATTATTGTTTGTGAGCCCCTAATGCTCGAAGCGTGATGGAATGGCCCTTTCAGAGTCATTAACGAGGATATAAACACGGGAATAGATAATGAAGGAAAAATGTAATTAGTCGTAGATTTTTGTTACTATCAATTACTTTCAGAAGGTATTTAGGTATATTGCATATCTTATCTACATAGAGAAGGTATTTAGGTTTAAAAATAAAAATTTACGTCAATTACGTATGTACTTGCTAACAATTCGATTACACATCTTAGTTTTTATTGTTTTTAATCATAGTCCAAATTCCGAAAAAATTGGACGAGAGCGCAGTTTCATGAAATCTTTGTACTTTTTATAGTACCTACGTTGGGAACATATGATTAAAAATACTCAATAAGTACTCAAAAAGTGTAAGTAATCGTATTTATCACATACATTTTAAACTAATCATAATTTAAAATAAAAATCTAAACCTATATGTATCTTTTGGTTTAGATTCATAGTAATAACAGGCGTCAAAGTGTTTAATTTCAATATGTAGTTAAAGTTAATTTTAATCCGTCCCTAAATTACGTATGTGAACCTTTTTCGCACCTCTGCTGTTTAGAAAAGGGCTCGGAATTTCACACTTGCACCCCGTCAGAATCGTACGTTGGAAAAACAACCTAAATATTTCAGCTTCGACCTCTGACCTCATTAATTTATCTCTGTACTTCACACAGGCCAAGTGTTTATCCCTGAATTATAAAATAATTTCAATTTAATTTAAGCAAATAATTTTAGATGCTTTCGTGGTTACCCAATATTATAATTAATTACTATATGAGTAGCATATATATTTTTAAATTTCGAAAAAGAGAAGTAGGTTAATTTAAAAATTACAATCAATATACAGTATGTATTTTATTTGCATTTGTACAATTATATCCTTAAGCTTTATCTACATAGATAAGGTTTTGTCGCCCAAGAATGTTCCCGTCATTGTGGCTCTATTAATTATAGCAAAAATATGACAGTGACAGATGTTTTCTCGAGCGACAAAGACCTTCAGTGCTAGCGGGGTAAGACGTTACATGGAAGCTAGTTATTAACCAAACCTTGACAGGTGGCAGTAACCGTTTTTTAAGTAAACGACGACGTCCAACGAACTATAAAACACATGTTTTAATTGATTATTAGCATAAAACACGCGGTCTGAGAAAGTTACATACAACTAACATAACAATTTTATTATGTGCTCACAATTTATTTAACTTTAATTAATACAGATCGTATTAATAAAGTTGGAAGTTTAAATTGGGCTGAAAATTATTAGGTTTGTTTGTGTGAGTATCTTTATATTGTACGATTCTGTGTATGTTTATTATTTAAAGTAAGAAAGACCTACTTATAAACGCCAATAATACTTTGTTACGTCTTCAAATTTAAACTCTGACCCGATGTATATGAAATTTGCAGAGATAGTTCGGTTAATGACACGGAAACTTTATAATTGCGATAAAAAATAATGTATAC
Source organism: Polylopha cassiicola (assembly GCA_038024825.1). Taxonomy (NCBI): domain Eukaryota; kingdom Metazoa; phylum Arthropoda; class Insecta; order Lepidoptera; family Tortricidae; genus Polylopha; species Polylopha cassiicola. The sequence goes on along the minus strand of CP149052.1, from coordinate 4,037,991 downwards.
CCTAAGTAGGTACTAATTCTAGGTACACGTAGTCGCGGACAGAAGCTAGTAATAAACAATATGATTTAACGCTTCACACTAATTGATTTAATCCCAAACTAAGCAAAGCAAACAAAATAAAATGTACATAAATATTACAAAATCTAACTGTTCCTAATACTTATCTAATTGTACTCTAGTTTCTAATCAAAACTAACAGGTCGTCAGAGTCTACTCATATAAATTTACCCGTACGATTTAAATCGTATGCTATAAAATTCGAATGATGGGGGTCTAAATATCATTCGTAATGATCAGTCCAAAGATACGTTACTATCTAATGATCCAAAAGTAAATATTGTATCATATTATAGACTCTATTAGAAATGAATAGAGATCTTTTTAGTACACGTAGATAGCTGTTAATAAAATGTTCTCATGTCATATTTTATAGTGTAAACTAATTCAAAATGATTAGGGCATTCCTGTTGTTTATTAAAGCAAGTTAATGGTGGAATAGATTTTAGATAGGTAGTTTTTTTTTAATTTAGACTACTTATGCACTTTTCATCGATATATCAGTAAATTGTATAGTTTTAATCTCAATGCATTTAAATTCATAGTTTAGCACAAAAGTATTACTTTGTTATACATTTTATGTGTTTATCTGGATGTAGTTTGTTCGACACAAATTTTATTTATCTCACTTTTAATAGGTACCATGACTGGTTCAATACTTATTGCTCGTCAAATAAATATACCTTTTCTTAAACATCAAAAGCAAAAATACAATCTATCTAATTCGGTAGCTCTTAAAAGAATAATGACTACTGAAGTAGAGTAACAAAAGCCAATACAAGATAAATCTTATTAAATAGAAAACCGCCGAACCATAAAAAAAAGTTACAAACAATTAAAGCAAAACACAACTTACAAAGTAAAAAAGCACGTTCAAAGTAATTCGAACTTACAAATTGACATTGCTCGGAATATAAGTCGTGTAAGCGAAGCGAACTGAGGCAACTGTCCGACAGATAGCTACTAGCGATGCAGTGAGTAGCGATTACTGCATGTGCACAACGTTTATAACAATAAATTATCATTTTAGTTACTAAATCAATTTTGTAATTGAGATATTAAAATTAAATAAAACTTAGCAACAACTGGTCTTGTCAAAATTGAAAACATCTGAAGTGCTACTAACGAATGTACTATTAAAAGTACAACGAGTTGTAAAGGTTGTACTTTAAATAGTACATTCAGTAGTTGAGATTACTGTTATTTATTAAACAGAATGATTACAGGGTAAGAAGGACCTTAACAAATAAATAACTTTTTATCTAAGTTTGTTAAAATATAACGATTATACATTGGAATGTAACAATAACGGATTCACTCGCGTATTTTATTTTATCTGCTGACGTTTCGAAGACTTTACGTGATATTCATAGCACGACTGACGATAGTTAGCGTTAGACTACCGTCAGCTCAGTCGTGCTACGAATATGGAAACTGTAAAGTTTTCGAAAAACTATTTCTAAAATTATCATACCTACAGATAATTTTAATGAAATCATGTCATAATGATATCGCTTGGTCTCCCGCTGTCCGTCGGACGGATGCCCAAAGTCGATCCGGGAACGGAATAAAATCCCCGGGAACGGGATTCCGGGGAATATATATTTAAAAAAATAAGTTCGGATCCGCAGATGGCACGGCCCGAGTGCGGCAACTTTTTAAAATCTATTTAAGGCGGACTTTGTTACACCGTAATTTTTTTGGGAAAATTATGAGTTTGGTTTTTATTTGGAGCATTTCAGTAAAGTTTTTTACTAAGTACTTATGGTCATAATTTTAGTACAAAGGGTAGGAACGTTTAAGGTGTAGTCCTTGTCCGCTTAGCTGTAACTATATCTATAATGGTTGCAAATAGCTAAGTATCAATTTAAACATTATTTGTACATACCAGAACCTCGTACCTTTATTATTTTTACTTCCTTACCCGTTCTTAAATATAGTTTGAGATGAGAAAGACGGCGCCTCAAACGCGCAAAGATACGTCCATTAAGACATTTTTACACCTTTTTTTATTAGATGTTAAAAAATGCTTACTAATTGCATTGCATGAAGAGGTATTTACTAAATCTTAAACGGTTAATATTTATCAAGAAACACTGTTAATTGCCTTCTTTAATAATCTTTCAATTACTAACTAAACTAGTTTGATTCTAACTGGTGGTTAAATAATCGACATAAAAATCCGATCGCATTTAAACATAACACTTGTTTTAATGACTAGAGGCAAAATAACTTCAAGATTAATTTAACAAGACCACAAATTACTGTATCGAATTTATATTGACGTGATTGCTACAGAAAAATAACCTCAAATGTAACATGCGATAATATTTATTATAGCGATGATCGTAAATCAATTATCAATGGCTTCCAAACCATAACTTGTCTAAGAAATTTGAATATATTGCGTTTACTTGATGGGAAAATGTGAAGAAATGAGTACGAAGTTGGTTCCATATAAATCTATAGAGCGTGTTAAATTGCTAAGTAATTTTTGCCAATATTTGGAATTTAGTGTCTTTTGTAAAAAATAAAAATTAGATAAGAATTCATTAGAAATAATGATGCTACCGTATATCCAATTATTTTTTAATATTGTGTATTTGGTTATCAATAACGAGTAATTGTACCTATTGTATATTATACTAACGTTTGCCCGCATCTTTGTCTGCCCGTGATTAGTAGGTACCTACTGTATATAATTCCCGTATTAATTACCTATAACCTGTGTTATTCTGCTGTGTAAGCTTTTTTGCGTAAAAGAGTAACAAACATACACCCCTACATCCAGACATCCATCCTTACATTCATACTAGTAATTAACATTTTTAAAATATCTTGGATTTCTACAGAGGAGTCCAGGTAACATAAAGTCAGAAAATTTACATAAATGTCTTTACAATTTTTACAAATTTAAAATTATGCTATAATAAGATTTTTAATTTTTGACTCTGCTCTAATTACGAAGTACTTATACCTATAACAATATGGAATTTAAAACTTTACGAGGCCTTCGCAGTTCTTACACAATGGAATGAAACAATACTTATAGGTAGTAACGGATTTTCTTGCCTATATTATTTGCTGACATTCCGAAAACTTTACAACTACATAAAATTACTATTTTTCAATACAAATACATCAAAACGCGTTACTAGCGCTTCGGAAAGACAATCATATTCGCTACAGTGTAAGCGGCGGTCACCCTCAAAATCTATTCAGCCGTTGTCACAGCGGCCTCAGATCGTTTCAGAATTATATAGAAATTTCCAAATTTACACTCATCCCTTACTTAGGGGTTGTTTCATTTTAATACAGACCCTTTACAAGTTTAAACTTCGGGAACATTTCTAATTAATTGTTATCTTAATACTTTCGAAACTTGTTCGCGAACATTGTCAATTTTGTAAATGGTTTATTACGAGACGATGCTCCGAATAACACCTCTTTATAAAGCTTTGTACGCGATGTAATTACGTATATGTGAGCATCAAATTAATGCAGCCAACATAAGAATATATGTAAGTATATAGGAATAATAGCTTCTGTTCGAGACTTCCTCTACGTAGAACTTTGTCTACAGGTGATGCATCAATTATCGCACTTCCGTAAAGAAATTCCAGTAAATTCCAACCACTCTTCTCAACCTCTTAAGAGTTATTCAATAAAAACTTTTATATTAAAGATGTTATGCAGTTATGTAAAAACTACCTTATGTCCTTTCGGAAGGACATGAGGTAGCTTTTCAGAACTAGGTACCTTATGTCCTTATTATTACACATACTTAATGTAGTTTTTATCAAATTATCTCCTTACTAAATTAAATGAATCAACGGTTTAAGGCAGTTTCTTTCGAATTTATAATATCATTTACAGTTTCCTGACTTGTCGCTACATCCCATTACATTAATAAGTCTGTGGGTAGTTGGTATTACTAACCAAGTGTTAAGAAACAAGAGACATTAATACAGTCGTAAAGATCATGTAACGATGTGGCGGTTACGGCGTTTTGCTTTTTGACGAGTAGAGACAAATAGCGCCATCTACAACCTTCAGCCAGCACCTGGGCGCGTCAATAATTAAAGGTAAGCGCCATCTATCAATTAGTGGAACAATTAAACAAGTTGGCAGAGGTAAACGGCTGGTCTTTATTACAGGAGGGTTACTGAAATAGGTTCAGGGTGAGCGCACCTCGGAGCGCTCCCCATTTGTCCGGTGGAGCAGTGACGGCCCCAGGGCCAACTGCAAACAGTCACTCAGAAAAAAAAAAAAAAATGAAATAGGTAGTTTGCAAATGCAAATGTGGAAAATATAAGACATCTAGTTAAAAATAATATCGACCTTTTAAAATATTACTTAATTGTGATTTTAATTAATGGATTTATTCGGGTATTTTATTTTATTTGCGGACGTTTCGAAAACATTACAGTTCCCGTAATTATTCGTAACGCGACTGAGCTGACGATACCCTAGCTGTGCTACGAATATGGGAACTGCAAAGTTTTCGAAAAAGATCGGTAGTTAAAGTTATCGTGGTACAAACAGGTAGATTAGTACTAGTATAGCCTACTCAAGCTAAGCAGATCTAAAAGTTATCGAGAATTTCAGTACCTATGAAAAGGACATTATGCTTTCACTGCTCACTATTTAAAGCAACACATACTCGTACTAGCCGTGCTATTATAATTGTGCTAGTAGGTAAGTAGAAGAAAACTTAATAAGGGTCTATATCAATCAATTCATTAGTAATTAGTATACGGAACTTAGCAAGATATTAATTGTATCACAAACAGCCATCCGTTACTTACCTCTCTAGAGATTTACGAAGTTTCACAACTTGATGTTACTATTCTAGTGACTTAGTGAAAGAAGTTAGCGGAGATAAAATAACAAAACATGCGATCTTATGAAATGTTTACTCTTCAGTATGGATGACAAAGTCTGTCTACCTAGGTTTTAATATAAGATAATTTATTTGTAAAACACAGCTGTTTTTCGTTTTTGGTAGACTTGAAAAAAAAATCAACGAATGTGATTCTAATAAGACGTGATAATTCAATAGGCATAAGGTTCTTTTTAGTAGTACGTACCTAGTAGGTACTTTATTTATGGAAATTATTAATTATAATAATATCATACAAGGACTAAATAGGTATCTAAAGCAAAATGTTTTTATATTTTCTACCTTTTAATTAGTAGGTACACATATTTTTTGTCTCAACTACGCTATAACTTTATAATCTATCAACCAACCAAAAATTAACTGGAAGAGATCCCTTAAAGTGATAAGTTCGTCTTTGTACATTTGTATTGTTTCGCTTCTGTATTCGTTTTTTGTGCAATAAAGAGTTTACATACATACAGCCTCACTAACAAGAAGAGTAGGTATTCTTTTGCATCACTACATAGTATAAAACAAAAACGCTTTTTCTGTCCCTATATCCCTATGTACGCTTAAATCTTTAAAACTACGCAACGGATTTTAATGAGGTGTTTTTAATAGAAAGAATGATTCAAGAGGAAGGTTTATAGCACTCGTGTGAAGCCGGGGCGGGTCGCTAGTTTATAATATAGACAACGGTTTATCGTCTTTCCCCAGGGCCGCAGCCACTCACAACAGCATGGCATTTGAACTCGCATCGATTCTCCGACTTTATTCGATCCATTGTACTTTTTCATCTCCCGAGGATTAACTAAACTTTTGCGGCCGCCGGCCCGCCGACCGCCGACTTATCTTCCATTTATTACTTTTCTTTTGTTTATTCGTTTTTCAGTCCATATTTGGATTTCAATGTGTCTCATTTTAATAGAAAGCATGGAAACACCACCTAATTTAGAATTTAAAAAATATTGCTTCAACTAATGCTGGCTACTGATCGCAACCGGTCTAAATTCACTCAGCGAGGCTGATATCTCGTCATGTCGATATCGTCTTATTCTCGCGATGATCTGTCAAAAATCAACGTTGTCGACAACGAGAAATCTTGTCATGTCGATGTCGTCTCTTATTTCTACATGTTGATCACAAAGTAATATCGTAACGATGAACCTTTTGCTTGTCGACAACATGTTGTCGACAGTTCATAATAGGCCCGCAGGACTACCTAAGGATCAGCTGTGCCGCGAACTGGACAACGTCTCCTTATGCTACGTTCTCCCTACAAGTTCAAGGTCACTGGAATTAGCCGGAAGCCAGACAGGTCGCGATGGTGGACCAGGGTCGCTATTCGTAGTCATATAATTCCTTTTTTTTCGAACTGAATAGGTACTGAAGCGCAATTGGCCAGTCGATGGGCCTTTACTGCAAACCCGGAAGGTTGGTGAGTCTCCAGAAAGGAGGCTTCAAAGCCTATATTTGTTTGGGTGGTTATTGGTAGTAATATGACTCTAAGAACCAACGGTCAGACAAGATCCATATGACTGTTTACTCCCTAATAGCGACCCTAACGATGACGTTGATTTTAATATACCGTGTATATTAAATCGACGTGATGAGTTTCAGCTGATGTAGATTTATTGATGAATGATTTGTTTTCCTGAATTTTTTTGTACAGAGAAGTTGATGGAGTGATAAGGAACGGTTTTGGTGCTAGCATAAGTTCTATATAAGCTGTAGAAAGGCTGTAAAGGGGTGTTCGCTCTCCAGGCTTTGTACAGGCTTATATTGAGCTTGTGTTGCAGCCAATATCTAATAATGCATTTTGGTATTAGTGTTTCCAATATGTAGTTAGCGATCTAATCGTAATTACGTAGTCGAAATTATGAACTAATTAATAATTTTGGCTTATTGACCTACTTAGTGCCTTATATACCTACATTTCACGGGTTTCTGGGAGTTAGGTATCAATTGTATTAGATCTAGGTACTAGACTATACCTTATATGGATAGTTTAGTACCTAGTGTGTGATTATTGAGAAATAAATGAATCTAAGCTAATCTAATAGGATAATAATATCTACCTTTTTTGAGTTAGCTCCTTTTAGACCTAGGGAAGCGATATATGTCAGAGGATTAAATCTCAAGAACGACACGAATCTATCAAATTTTCAAGAAAGATCTTAATTCAGTTTTGTACCCAAAATCATTAAAGAACAAAACAATAATTCATTGAATTTTAAAATATGATTTAGTAAGTACCTACAATATGGCGACAGTGACGAATTTTGTTCCAATAATTTTAAATTTTAATGATTTCCATAATTCTTCATGAAGTTGTCAAAATCTCATGCAATCTTGTTTCACAATTTATTTATATTTAACCATGGCTCGGGTGCCATCTAGTATATTATATAAGCTATAAATCCTCCAAAACATAAAAAAATAGTAAAGTAATAATTTACAAATGTAATGAAAATCATCGTCTCATTTTACCACGTGTTTGTTTAATTCGATACGAAAACAAACGTTGCTTAGAGTATTTATTGTATATTTGAATACAAACGCAGTATAAGCAAACACTCCGTAGTGACAGGTATGGCACCGGCTCTTATTTCAGCGTAGGCGGTAAAGTTCATTGTCCCGTGCCTATACAATAATATCTGGATATAAAAATATTTTTTTTTTTGAACGACTTTCGTATCTAGTACCTATCTACGCCTATTATAAGAAAGTAGCAGTCCGTCTCAGCTTCGCACGGATCCCTATTTATTTTCAAAATATACTATAGTCTATGTTTCTGAGGGTAAATGTAGCTTTGCAATGATGAAATAATTTTTAAAATCGGCCCAGCCGTTTTGAAGCATATTCAATCCAAACAAACAAACAAACCTTTCCTTATTATTATATTAGTATAGAGTAGGTATAGACAGGTTCAAAATTGAGCTATGTTGAAAGAGAACGGTTACGGGCCAAATGGCATAAAAAATGGTAGGTAATACCAAATTGTGTTGAGATTCGGTTAGGTTTTGAAAATATCTAAGTAATAATTCATTGTATGTACCTACCTCAGTAACTTGTAATAGCTACCGACTACAATTGGGTATTACTAGCTTTCCACGGCTAAACAACAGAATAACTCAATGTATATTCCGTATAATATGTACATTCCTGGGTAGTAGTAGAAAAGAGTTTAAATGTGCATACAGCAAGTGGAGGACTTACGTCCTTTCTGCTAGGCTTAAACTATCGTATTTGAATTGATAATATAAAACCCATATCAATCGAATGTTTCTTTAACCAAAAAATCGAGTTGTGTCTTATGAATATTTAGTTTTGTTACGATCGTTTAATACATCGAAGCGTTAATGAAACTTTATCTGGTAAAGAATTAACGTCGGAGGCACGTACACGCATGTAACCGAGCTTAACAAAAACTTTTAACTCCAACTTGATTCTGTTCAGCGATAGGAACAAATTCGTTTGATAACTTTTTCAACCTTACATGTGTGGCTAATGTGATTCCAATCTTATTTCGTAGACCACAGGGTTCAGAATAGCAGGCCGATGTCGTAAAAACTCTAGAAAGGCGTCAGTGGAAATTCTTATCCCGAGTAGGGAGATCAGGAGATAGGTATCAATGGAAACCGGTTGGAGTTTGATTCCTGATGTCGCACCCTTCGTGTAAGAAGGATGTGTCTAACTCAGATACAGTGTGTTCCTAGAAGTATAAGTCATATACAGAATGTGTCTGAAAGTATGGGTCGAAGTGAAATCATCTGGAGGTAGATGGAGGATTTCAATTACTATCGATTCCTTATCGTAGTTTCAAAGTTAGTAGGTATTAATTGATCTTTTTTGATAAAAACTTCAACATATTACTTAAATATTTCGAATCTATAAAACAAAATACAATAAAGTTACGTGAAAGGGTTTGCAGAGTAAAGACAAATGAAACAGGATATAAGTAAGTATCATACAGCCTTAATGAAAAAGGATATAAGCGTGATAACGCATGCGAAGGATTCTACCCTTTTCACCAGGCCTGTACAGCACTTATACCCTTTTTCACTTGGACAAATTTTGTAAGTAAAAGGGTAAGCTTAATGCTTAACATAATAAACATGCACAATTAATTTGTTAGAAATTTGTTCAACAAACGTGTTTGTCTTTACACTTGTAGCAACTTTGACACCGTGTGTTAATTTTTAATTAAAAAGTATTTCAATAACGTGTACCTAACGTGTAAGACTGATTAAAACGTATGTTTTTCATACAAGCAGATCGATAGTGTGTTTTAGGGTGGATCTTCGAGCGTTTGAGACGCCGTCATTGTCCTCTACATATATATCTATAATGTTTGCAAATAATATTATTGAGTATCGATTGAAATAGTATTTGTAACAGTACCGGGGGATAATATCACTCAAATGTTTGTTACTTATCGACTCTGTTCTTAAATATAGATGTAGAGAACAATGACGGCGTCTCAAACGCTCGAAGATCCACCCTTTAACGTAGTGTCAGTCAGTAACACCTATTTTATCAAAGTGACAATTGTCGGTTGTACCTAAATCAAATCATGGTTATGTCTACACTTTACACTCATTAAGAATCTACGCCGGGTGGTTTTATATTGACAACTAGCTTTTGCCCGCGACTTCGTCTGCGTGGAACTCCTCCTTTTTTACAGTCGGTTAAAAAGTAGCCTATGTCCTTTCTTAGGCTCCAGACTTTCTATGTACCAAATTTCATTTAAATCGGTTCAGTAGTTTTAGCGTGAAAGCGTAACAGACAGACAGACAGACAGAGTTACTTTCGCATTTATAATATTAGTAAGGATGAGTTTCGAATTGTCACTTGTCATCGGCAATTGTCGCGTTGGTAAAATTAAAGTGTTTTGAGAAAAACCGCCCTGGTACAACAGAATAGCAAAATTTAGGTAGCTAGGTAGGTACTTACTGTTTGTTTTTGATGAAAACTAGAATCTTAATTTACTCAACTACCTATACTTATTGCAGTCAGTAGAGTCAAGAACTTACCTGAAACAGAATAAAGAATATTATTTTTATCTTAAGAATCAATATAAAGGTAGAAAGACAAGGCAGAAATAAATGCATTATAATTATCTTTGGACAAAACACTAATGGCACTAGTCCTAAACTGGGCAAAGTTTGTACTATGTGTACTGGGCAAATTAAACATTTGTAATGAATTTAAATCGTATATTATTATGGAAAATTTAAGTGTTCTTTTTAGCAACAGATCAGTAGTGTTCAGCTAGAATAATTATGTAAGTTATTATATACAAAGTAGCGAAATTCAAGCCTTATTAGCTGGATAATAAAGTTGACCTAATTGCTAAGATCGGAAAGCAATTATAACATAAGTTATAACGCTTTAATAGAACAATGTCATAAATCAAAATATGTTGTTACTTCATCTAAGCCTCTAAGCCGTCACATTTAAATTTGAATTCACTTGGTAACACATAGAGTTGTAACTCTATTCGTTTAAAGCGATTTATTTAGCGATACATCATCATCGGGCAAAGTTGATATTAAATTATGTATAAATAGACATACTGTCACAAAGAATGCAAAAATCCATCGAGTGGTCACATTTGTGTGCGCATCTACGCGAATGTGTCTGGCAATTGTTGCAGTTTGCTACGCTCTTCTTGGTACCGAATTAATTAATTAAACTTATGTGACAATCTGCGAGCCTATGATGTATTGTCGAGTCGACATTTTGTCGACATAATATTTAGAACGTTGTACACAAAGAGGTTGGTCGTGTCGATATCGTTTCGTTGTCGACATGAAGAACAAGATTTTGACTCGACAATTCATTATAGGTTTGCAAATGTACTTTAAAACTTTTTTTACGTCTATTGCTTAATATATAAATTTATGGCTTTACTTAGAATTTCTTATCTAAGAATTTCACTCAATTATAGTCATAAGCTAAGTAATTTTACGTTTTTCATTCTAACTTATACCATTGTTATTATTTGGCCTCGAAGGTCAAACAAACGATCGTAGGTAAAATAAGTAAACAAGGCACTCAGACTAATCGAATTTATTCCGGAATAATGTTTTTTTAGTGGATTACAACTGTCTATAAGGCATTTCAAATAGTTTTTATACGAATATATTATACCTACTAGTAAAGTTGTATGTGTGTGAGTAGGCTTGAGTTTGACTACCCTTGATATACATTACAGACATTTACAGATGTGAATATATATTTTTAAGATTTGCTGATAATGTATGTATGTATGTATGTAAACTCTTTATTGTACAACAACAAAATAAAATAACACATAAACGAAAACACAATAAATGTAAAAAGGCGAACTTATCCCTTTAAGGGATCTCTTCCAGTTAACCTTTGGGCAATTGAGAGATTAGGAAAAGTATATCGTAGGTAAGACAAAAATATGTCTACAACTTAAAAGATAGAGAATGTAATAAGATAATTTGTAATAAATAAATTAATTTTAATATTAAAAATATGTATATCATAAATACATATATATATATATATGTAACCCATAGATATCCATAAAAATAACAACAAACTATAAAATAAATAGTTCATTTGTCAAGCCAATACTTTTTCTATGTTATATTTGAAAATGATAATATAAGGGATACCTAAGTCACTTTCCAATCGATTACATTCACTATGGTCTCTTAAGGTTAAGTACTTGACTGTAAAGATTCGCACAGTCAGCTAAATGGGGACCGCCAAGTGTCAAAAATTCGCTAGATGCGCCTTTGTTCAATGAAATCCAGTCTTATTCCACCAATGAGAGACTAGCTACTAGCGTGTGATTAGTGGAACATGACAGCTGGATCTCATTCATTAGCACACCTAGCGGATTTTGACACCCGGCAGCCATCTTGATTCTACCTTCTTCTGGTTCTATTATCTTCTGTTAAGTATAATTGTAAAACAGCTATTTAAAGTAATTTAGCTAACTATGGGGTTTTGATACGTAGTTCACGCCTAACCAGTAGTTTGCTTAGTTAAGTATCAAAATCCTCTTATGATTTTACATGGTAGGTTAATCCAAACGGGTGATCTAATTTAGATAAAAAAATGTAACAAATTCTGATAGCTTCGCGATTATTACACATTGGAATGAAAAATAAAATTCATTCCAATAAAAAAATATCGTCAAAAACATCAATATGAAATAAGAGCCAAGTTCAGTACAATATAGATAATATATCACTTCAACAACAAAAGAAGTAAGAATTACACATGGTGCTTCTCGCCAGTTCTGTTAACTGGAACTTGGCTCGATGCGCTACCGAATGTCCAGATATCAAACGTAAAATAGTGTAGAAAATACCCAACTGATTGAAAATAATTCCAGTACCAAGAGAAAATTGTTACGACAATCAAGATAATCGGAATAAATTTGCTAGTGCATAGCGGAACGAACCACACATCCCCTCGTCGTTAGTCCCGCACTTTTTCGACGTCTACTCTAGGGTCCCACAACCAAACAACTTGTGCAATCATAAAACACACCACTGACTCCTATTACGTCACAGTACAGCTCAAAACGTAACAACAATTCGTTTCCCAACCACATAACGTTTGCTTAAATGCAAAGATGTTTTTGCGCAGCGCAAAGTGAACATATGTTTTGAAATTGTGCAGTTAAAGTTTAAAATCGTTTGTCTTGTTTTTTTACGTATTGTCTTCATCCCCCATGATGTGTAATAACGAAAACTGACTTATCTACGGACGGTTACATTTTGTATAACAATTTGTGAAATATGAATGTGAGCTTTATTAAAAATCGATATACTTAGAAAGGGTTGTTTCGTTCTTTGATATGTTTCCTTCAACGTTACCTTTTTCCTTACGGTGGAATACACATATTTTTATCTGTTGTTTATTATAAAAAAATTGTTCGTACATATCAAATATGTATTTTATAGATAAACTAATGAACTAGAGGTCGTCACATGTCGGTTATCGTATTATTAGGTATCAGAAAATGGATAAAATTACGCAAATATACGCAAGACTCTGGTACAAAAACATTTTACTCTAGACCAGGCTCGAATAATAGAAAAATAGAGCCGTTATTATACTAACATAATATTATTATACCTACCTACTACCTTCTACATACTACGATTAATTACATGATAAATTAATCGGTTTATCAACATTTGCAATATTATAAGGCACCTTAGAAGGTTGAATGACCAGGTGAAGGTCACTGGAATTAGCTGGATGCAACAGTCGCTGTGGAGGACACCTATCCAGTATTATCCAGCTGTAAACGCCTAAAGATAGGTTGGTACTTTAGCAATTTTTAAAAACTTTCCCACGAAAGTAATAAACCTTAAGATATAGTTTAACGGGTAAACATCTGCTCTGAGATATATAGTACCCCGCGGGTAAGACATTATTTATGATAAATTATTAAGACCTCCACGATCTCGCTTATCTTCAACAAACTGGAATGCCCTGCGGCGTTACTTGTGATTTTTAGCATACTTTATACCGACACCGAAGTATAGCTTGTACAAGTTAAATAAAAAGAAATAAACTTTGGAATGAAACAACTGTCTGTAGACGAATTTAACTCGCGTATTTTATTTTTTTGGCTGACGTTTCGGAACCTTTACAGATTCTATAATCGTAGCACGACTGAGCTGACAATAGACTTACACTTTAGCATAAATAAGACTATTAGTTGTTTCATTCCAATTTCCAATGCATTATAACCGCGAAGGCATCAGAAATTATTAAGAAATAAACTTCCAAATACAAAAAGTGTTTTCGTTCCAGTAACCTAACCAAATCGCAACGGTATTCATGTTCCTGGATACTATAATCAAACAAAACCTCATTTCAGAAATGACCTCAAGTCCGTTAGGGGCCTCTTGTCCGGGATTTTTGCCCCTGGATTAGACTATCGGGAGCGTGCAGACCGGGAAAGGGCCGTGTTGTCCCTGGGGACCACTCTGCCTCGTTAGATTCAAATTTTGAGGCTCGTTATGTAACTACTGATCCTATGATTAATGGTGCCTTGGTCAAGTTTGTCATTTGACGTGTTTAATCGCAGGAGAGTTACTTGTTGTCCTTTCTTTATGGAAAGTTTTTTTCGGGTACCACACCTGCGAGGCAATTTAGGTTGATTCAATTTAGGTAGGTATGTTTTGAAAGTTCTTAATTTTAACTTCCTATATACTTAATATGAAGATAATATTTATAGGTAACTAGCGGCCCCGGCAGACGTCGTCCTGCCCGTCCGATTGTTTCGTCAAAGATCTGTCAAAGTCTTCTGTCACTTACCGTCAATCACTTTGTATATGGGAGTATCGAAAGGTGTAGATTTTACACTTTTTCAAGATGTTTTTTAAATTTTCTCTACTTACGAACATTCCTTGGACTTCCACGAATAATTCAAGACCAAAATTAGCCAAATCGGTTGGTGCGTTCTGGAGTTATAGCGTCAGGAAGGAAAACCCGACTTATTTTTATATAATAAGATGATACGAACTTTCTGTACGAACGTTCACAAGTAGGTATAAATTTTGGTTTCCTGCCAGTATACTATTACAATAATTATTAATTATTTTTCCAAGGTTTCATATATACCAATTTTTTAAATTAATTTGTGAAATGTTTTAACGAAGTGTAATCATTATAATTTTCGCTCCGTGTTTTTTACCTTTCTTGTGGATATTTACAAAATGTATTTGCGTATTTGATTATATTATCAAAGCTTAATTCCTTGGTATAGTTTCATTCATTTATTTATTAGTCGTGTTCTGTAACTGGTAAACATGCTAACAGGGATAAGCGCATACGTAATCAATATTCCTTTACAGTATTATGTAATATCGCACACCTATATCTAAAGGGAGCTAACTCAAAAAAGTAGCTTTTTCAGGAGAGGCGAAAAACTGATTACCAACCTAATAAAAATAAGTCCATACGCACGCATGAGTTTTCTGTATAGATTTATGCTTTTTATAATGAAGTTAGCAGAGTTAGCTCGAATCTGTTTTAGTGGATGGGTTTTGCTGTAAGGAATCCGATGGTGTGCATAACTCAAATCTTCCGGTTTTTGAGTTAGCTCCCTTTAGATCTAGATGTGCGATTATATTTGAAATGTATACTAATAACTGTGTACTTAGGTACCCACTATTATAACGTTTTTATGCACACGTTATGTTCTTTATAGTATTTTTCTCCACAAATTACATCTGCGTGTATAGTTCATCGTATTGCATGTTTCCATAAATAATACACTTAAAACAGTCACACTATACCTTCGTTAGAAATTTACTAACAGAATCTTTGATAGTGTGAACTATATTTTTTTTTAACAAAGATTTGGCCTGTCTTAATGGTCGCTATGATTCAACGTTAATAGTAGGTAAGTAAATAGGTACCTATTACAGATTAATCCATTGACATTTGAAAATATTTCAGTGAAATCAAAGATGGCGCCGTGCTGAAACTTCTTTTCAAAGATTATAACCGGCCAGCAAAATACTAATTTTTTTGACGGTCAAAATTGCAAGCATCCTTTTTCCACAATTTAATTTACTGTCTATGCACATGGCTCAGAATCCCAGTTAGTCTATACTAATATTATGAAGAGTAAAACTTTGTTTGTTCGGTTGTAATGAATAGGCTCAAAAACTACAAGACCGATTTGAAAATTCTTTCACTGTTAGGAAGCTACACTATTCGTGAGTGACATAGGCTATATAAAAAATAATGAAAAAAATTAGGGATCCGTGCGAAGCCGGGGCGGACAGCTAGTTAGTATATAAACACAGGAATTTCTCAAATATAAAGAGATAGTCGATGCAATCCTTATAGAAGTTGGTCCACAGTCCACGATACCGTTTCCCAAGAGATAGATATATACCTAAATGCAATCCTTCTTAATAATAATGCATCTGTTTAGAGCATGATGAATGAGGACATAGCAAAGCACTTTGTGGTAATTTTGTGGGGTGTTTCTGTTTACTTAAATCTTGGTATTAAGCTGCATTTAGGTATTGTTAGGAAAATTTGTCTTTTTTGAAATATATTAACGAATCGGCAAAATACGTAAATTGGCGCACGAAACAACCTGCACCTTAGGTTTTTTATTCTTTATAAAAGTATAATAAAACCCTAGTTAGATGTCTTGCACAACGAGAAATATCACTACATAAAACAAAGTAGATTTTTCTGTCCCTATATCCCTTTCTACGCTTAAATCTTAAAAACTAGCAACGGATTTTGATGCGGTTTTTTGAATAGATAGATGATTCAAAAGGAAGGTGAATTCCGTGTGAAGCCGGGGCGGGTCGCTAGTTGTTAATAAACCAATGTCGGGTTTATTTTTCTATCTTCCATCTTTAGAAGTCTTAAAAGGCTTCCTATGAAGTCTTACTTATATTATCTAGAGTAAGAGTCCCTTGAAATCGGGTAGTATTATAATATGGCCAATACTTAAATCTTTGCAACGAAATAACTGGTTATAATGGTTTGAACTTGCGTATTTTATTTTATTTTGTTAACGTTCGGAAAACAGTCAAGTACAAACATGGAAGTTAAATCCATTATAGTTTCATTCCAATATGTAAAATTACGTTATGACTTAATTGTTATAAAAAAGCTGCACAATATCAATTTTGCAGGATATTACTATTAAAGATAAACTTTTAGCAGTAAATTTCGTAAAGCTGGAATATTAAAAATAACTGAAAACTCTTTGTACAATGAAATCCAATATATATATATAAAGGTACTTAAAATATGCATGCAAAATTATTTTCACCGATGAGAGATATTTTACAAAAAATAGAAAAGCGAGGAATAAAATTCATTTGATGTTCATTTGTCTTTAATTTTCTACTGTACGAGTAGGTATACTTAAAGACCAACTTGACTACATATTTTTATTTAAACAAGCGCATACAAAAGTTTCTAAATAAGTGAGGTCTGTAACTTCTACTAAGTAAGGTCTGTAGGTCTTTACCTACATTTATATATGCAACCTTGTTAAAAATACTTAGAAACCATTTGGTCTACCTTGCATTCAAGTGTTCACCTCGTTTGTAACTTCTAGTGTTCTGCGTAGTTGGTTTTCCTTTCATGCCCTCAAAGTGTGATTTGTGGAAAGGAAACTGAACTACTAAAAGCTATTTAGTAACTACTAACTAATTACCTACTTGTAAGAGTTTAGTTCCCGATTTACTAATAGAAGTCATAGACCCCCTGGTCTATGACTTCTATTATTAAATTTCAATTGTAAAAAAACATTACAGGCATAATAGGATCCCTATCCTATTATGCCTGTAATGTTTTTTTACAATTGAAATTAAATACATATAACGGATTTAACTCATGTATAATTAATTTAATGCTAAAGTTTCGAAAACTTTACAGTTCCCATATTGGTAGCAGACTGAGTTGACGACAGTTAGGACTAAATTGTAAAAATTTGTAGGTATATTACTAAATCCTAAGTAATAATATAAAAGTAACTCTGTCTGTCTGCTTGTTTCACGCTAAAACTACTGAACCGATTCAAATGAAATTGGTATACTGATAGTCTAGAGCCTAAAAAAGGGCAAAGGTTACTTTTAATTGCTAATACCACGTGGACGGAGTCGCAGGCAAAAGCTAGTTTGTAATAATCGCTAGGCTTCAGAAATGACTAATGCACAAATTGTAATATAAAACCTATTTATGAAATAATTCAGTGTAAAATATGCTCTATACGAATTAAAAATGTATACATCCATTAAGTTTAATAGCGAAATGCATTAAACTCTTAAATAAATAACGCAACTCGTTAAAAACAGGCGTTATTTCGGCAAGTACGGAATTTTATGGATAAAATATTCGCGAAATGAATCTGTAATGTTAGGTGTAGAAAATGGGGAAAAATGATTAAGAACTTTAATAATGTCCGTATTTATAGGCGAAGTAAAGGTAATGGAGATTAAATGTTAATTTTCATTTGTTTGTTTATTTCGAGAATCATTCTAAATTCAAAAATAATAGTATTTTATATGATTTTCAATTTTTAAAAGTAGAATCGATTGATTGATTAACAGCCGATGCTGCTATGTCTAGAAACGTAAAATTTTCCAAAGAGATTTCATATAGGCTTACAAGTGAGCTTTAAAATTATTAAGTTAAATAAAAAGATTAAATAAAAGCTTGTAAATAAATAGAATTCTTACTAATATTATAAACGTGAAAGTTTGTAAGTACCTACCTATATGTCTGGGTGTATGAATGTTACTCTTTCACGCAAAAACTACTGAATGGATTTTTTTACATTAAAATAACATATAGGCTATATTTTATAACAATACTAGCTTCTGCCCGCGACTTCGTCCGCGTGGAACTCCTCCTTCTTTGCAGTCGGTTAAAAAGTAGCCTATGTCCTTTCTCAGGCTCCAGACTTTCTTTGTACCAAATTTCATTTAAATCGGTCCAGTAGTTTTAGCATAAAAGCGTAACAGACAGACAGACAGACAGACAGAGTTACTTTCTCATTTATAATATTAAGTAGGGATTAGTAGGGATTGTGTAAAGTTCTCATTTTGTGCAGACGAAGTCCCGGGCAGAAGCTAGTTTGACTATTGAGCTATATCCACACTTGCTAGAGGTTATTACTGCAATAAAATACCTAACTTCCTTCAAAATGAGCTCAAAAACTTTCTATCTATTCACATATTAGGCAGTGTTGATTCATTAATCATAGTGCCATTGCACTATATCAATTACCGGTGTCAGGTACATTGCATGCAGTTTTTGCAGGGGTCCTTAATGGTGTGCTTGTGACTCCTATATAACTATAAGTGCTTATGTATCCATAGGGTAGATAAAGTAGGTGTATCATTTGTATCGTTTTATCTGTCATTAGTGGGGCTATTCTTTTAGCGTGTTTAGGAAATTTTTTGACACATGACGTTTGTTGTATCATTTTTTTTTAATATTATATATGCGAATTGTACTTAGGATTATTTGAATTAAAAGTTTGTGTTTTTACGATCTTACTGTGAGTGCATGTTAAGTTAGTAAGGACCTATATTCGACATATTATAATTGTAATTCAGAACAATATAATTAAATTAACAAAATTGATGTAAAAAAGATGCATCTATACTCAACAATCATCAATCGTCAATTCTGTACTATTAGTAAAGAACAAAAACCTAGGTTACAAAACTAGGTACCTACTAGCCACTAGGTAATGAGATGCGAGAAATATGCAAGTTAGAAATCACATATAGCTTGAGAGCTATATAATAATATGTGAATTGGGTATTAGCAATCCATATTTCCATTGCGTAGTGCCACGAAAACATTAGGTACCTATAATAACAAAAAAATACAAGAATTAAATTCACCATCACTATACCTGCCCGAAATTTTTCATAGTGTAAAATCTTACATTACACATCTTACTTAAAATTTCAGATTCCTTCGTGGTAGTTATACATTGGATGACACAACTATAACGGATTGAACTCGCGTATTTTCTTTCATTTACTGACGGTTCGCTTTCACTTTGTTAATAATTATAGTACCTACACCTAACCACAATGTAGACATACATAGTACCAAGGGCGTGCATTCCATATAGGCACAGTGTCGCTAATGTATGGCCTGCCTACCCTGGCGCCATACTTACGCTTCCCCCACTGCATGCGCCTGGTAAGTATCTACTGGTGAAGATAATAAAAACACTCTTTAAGGGGGTGAACATTTTAGTAATCAATAACCTTTAGCGCTAGACTATCTCATCTGTGTAAAGTGTAGTGTTCAAAACGTCAGCAAATAAAATGGAATACGCGAGTTAAATCCGTTATAGTTACTTCATTCCAAAATATAAGATAGTGTTTTCAAGTCATATTAGGTCCTGAGAGTCCTTCATAAGACCAACTTGCATTACGACGGCGGCTAGCGGCTAATGTCGACGTACGGCGCCCGTGGGATGTCTTCACATAACAGGGTTGCCACTCGGAGAGTTATCAAAAATATTCCTCCATTAAAATTTGACACGCGTAAAGATTCACATAAGACTAGCGTTAGACTATCGTCAGCTCGATCGTGCTACCGAATATGGAAGCTGTAAAGTTTTAGAAAATAAAATAAAATGTGCGAGTTAAATCTGTTATAATATTGGAATGGAACAACTATTAACGGATTTAACTCGCGTATTTTTAATTTATTTTATTTGTAAAGAATCCGAAACGTCAGCAAATAAAATAAAATAAAAATAAGTACGCGAGTTAAATCCGTTAATAGTTGTTTCATTCCGATGTGTAATAACTGCGAAGGCATCAGAAATTATTCCGTTATAGTAGTTTCAAATTTACATAAGAAATTTTGATATAAACAACTACTGCTGCAATGGAAACTTCTCGTAACTATCGTCGGCGTACCTCTTTGTATATATTTTTTGGTTATATAATATGATTTTCACTTAGCTACTTATAATACTAATAAATCAATTAAGGGGAAATACTGTTTCATTTAAATAGTAAATATTCTATAGTAGACCAAACCCATATTGATGTTTCGGTATGTAGATGGAATCATATTTTTATTTATTTATCTTTTTAAATATTAATAAACCCAGTACTTTCAGATACGGGGAAATGGTCGGGTTTCGTGTATTTATTCATAATACCTGAACACTATTTATGTAGTAAATTCGTCTTTTAATAAATTTAATCCAGTACCTAGTTTCAGAGTAAATTAGCTGTATTATTAAGTATGGAAAATAGCTTCTCTCTATGTCTCTCTGTCATTTGCGTTATTACTCTAAAAAAAAAAATTTAAAAAGGTCATTACACTTAGTCGTCTTTTTGCTATATTGGCAACCCTAAGACCAAGTATTCTCAAACTAGTGCAATAACTGACTCCAATCCAGATACTACGCGAAGCTCAAATTGTTCAAGCTAAATTCTATATTAAATTAACAGCTCTATTATGACTTTCATAGTATAACTTATTGTAGTTTCGATGCATTCTATACAACTACATTATTACTTACAAGCCAGCTCAAAAAAAATATTAACTTAAAAACGAGCCATACTCGATGGTATTCATTGACCTCAAAAAGGTTGCATACAATTTGCATACGATGTGAACTGTGAAGTGCTGACTGAAAAATACTGGCCGTTTATAATTTAAGAAAAAGTTTCGCAGGCGCCATCTTTGTTTATAGTTATTTGAGGATAAACTAACTGGAATTAAATGAAATCGATATTTGAATTGGTTGAAATTTTGGTGAACATTCGTTCTGTCGTTGTTGAGATTGAATCCTTTGGGACATACACATTAAGAATTTATATAGGTACAAGAAAGAATGGGGGTAATAATTGAATATGAGAGGCTATTTCTAAGAATAGCTCCCAGATATAAATAGAAATGTCTAAATAAATCCAGCATTTCTCCAAAGGTAAAACGAGTCCATTAAATTCACCCAGTTGCTAAGGTGAAATAAAGCATTAATTGCCGTCAGAATATAACAAAGGTTTTTTTCGTTACCTCTAGAACCCTCGGGGTTTGTATCAACCAAATGCCACGTTAGCCAACAGCCAATTAGAAAGCGGGATTCCGAGCGTCAATGCGAAATACCAGATTGTGATTGGCTGTTACATTTGCTGCTTTGTTTCGCTTTTTCTTTGGAGCCGGGGCTTATCGTCACGGTGAGAGAACACCCCGCAAAATGTGGATGTTTTTATTTCAGCGTCAGCGAGCAATAGTGTTTTTGGTGAGTTTTCTAGTGAAAAATGGCCAAAAATTTATAATCCAGAAGTGTTTTTTATAAGAGTTAAAAGGTTTTCCGCAGGACTACAAAGCCAGAGTGAATAATAGAACCAACTTTTCATATCAATTTCGATAATATGTCACGTTTAACTGGTTTATAAGTTCTAAAGATGACCATAAACAAGACTGTTATATTAGTAGCCTGAGCTGATGAGAGTCCAACACTAAAGCACTTTAGCGTGAAACGACAGCAAATAAAAAAAAATACGCAAGTTAAATCTGTTCTAATTGCTTCATCCCAATGTGTAATAACAGCGGTGGCATCAGAAATAATTATTTTATATCTATTTCCTTAACATGTCCGATTTACACAGCTTTTGTTCATTATACGTAATTTAGTAATTTTAATTGTCTAAACCACCCGCTATAACCCTGATTTAAATATTTGGCTTTGAAATGATACTATTTACACAGGTCGGTTTCCCTCCGACGGCATCCAACGAATAGCGACCTTTACCAAGCTTCTATTTCACTAACACTATAATATCGTTGTAACAATTAACACTACAAACTTAATAAGAATCTACCCCGGTTGGCTTTATACTGGCTACGCATTGCATTTCAAATTGTCAAATGTTACCGACAATAGGGATGACTACTGGGTCAAGAACACGATGATCTATTTACTTATTTAGTTCGTCAGTTAGAGTATTAAAAATATTGGATACTTTTTTTTCGTTTCTCAGATAAACAATAAATACAATGATAAGAGCTTTTAAAGTTCGGGAGCGGGGCCTTGTGACGTCACGATATGGTACGATTTTTACTATACGTTACGAGCCCCCACTCCCGAACTTTAGAAGCTTTTATCATTATTTTTTGGTTTTTTAGAGAAAAGAAAAAATATCCATTATTTTTAATAGTCTAACTGACGAACTTTTGATTCATCTGTATCGGTTAAGAAAAAAATACGTGTCCAATATTTATAATATTATTATATTATTTATAATATTTTGACGGCCTGTTAGTCTAGTGGCCCTGACTACGAAACCGGAGGTTGCGGGTTCGATTCCCGCTAGGGGCAGATGTCAATGTGATGAGCACTGGCATCTGTACCTGGGTCTTGGATGTCTTATATGTATTTATGTATATTTATCCGTTGTCTAGTACCCATAACACAAGCTTTGCTTAAAATGGGACTAGATAATTGGTGTGAATTGTCCAAAGATATTTATTTATTCATTTATATTTAATATTTGTTGGTAATCTACTTGATGAACAAAGAAAAAAATATCAGTCGTCACTTTGGTGAAACAAGATAAACGTTAACGTTGTATGTTGGCACCAAAATGTATGGGTTTTTTTCAAATCCCATACATTTTGATTCGTTTCGTTTAACGTTAACTTTAGCACCTTGGCCCGTAGACAAGGTGCCGACATTCAAAATGACATACGTCACAATCATTCGCAGATGTCAAATCCCATACATATTGTACTTGGGGCTAGCCTCTTCTTGTCGCTAAAAATCTACGCTCGGTTTTCGGGTGCAAGCCGGTTTTCGGGTATTTTTAATCAGTCGATCTGTGAAAAACACTTATCAACGGCGCGTTTCCGAACTCTTCAGCGACCAACCTGTCCTAAACGCCGCCTATAAATGTCAGATGGCCCTAAAATTTTTATAGCAGCGCCCGTTTCGTAGTTAAACGGTGTTTTATGAGCCGATTTACGAAACAAGCGACATTTGTGTTGCGTGCTTTCAAAATATTTTCTAACGGTTTAGGATTTTTAATGGATTAAGGGCACTAAGATTCTGTTTGAATTTAAAGCTTTTAAGTAGAATTTTGTTGGCTTTTAATACTTTGGTGTTACGACACTTGAGTACTTTTAGAATAAATCAATATATTTAGTATCCGTTACAGCATATTTATCCTTTAGATCTAAACGAGAGGATGAGATACATAGACACGTTAGCCGTAAATAAAAATTCCTTTGTTATAATATATTGTCTGAAAGTCATAAAAATATTTTTGTCACAGTATCTTTATGAAACTTTCTAGGCGTCTCAAAGAGCTTCTCATATTTCATAATACAAGTTTGAAAGGAGCTATGTTCTCAAGGGACCTGAACGAAGTGTATTTATGTCGCGTCGCGGTCGCGTGCTTTTAATAAATAAATTTAACAGTCATCTCACTCAGGCGACGCCAGATGTTTATCAAAAAAATATTAAAGTATATCCTTACTTTTACGTCATAATAATGATGCGGTAGGGAAATACAATTCGCTTCTATGCAAATTCTTTTCTTTACAGTATACATATTACATAGCTTATACATAATTACTAATATTAGGTACAAACGTGAAGGTTTATTAGAATGTAAGGATTAATGTTTGGATGTATTACTATGTTTTTTTACTCTTTCACGCAAAATTGACTGAATGGATTTTGAAACTTAACAGTAGATAATATATTATAGCTTACACATCAGAATGAGACATAGGCTGTAATTTATGAAGATATTGTGTGAATTTTCAAAAATATAATGATAAGGGTCAAGTAAGTAGGAATAAAATGTGCCATCTGGGAGCTATTATATACCTATTAGCAAAAACTATTGGAATTACACGTATACCTATAGTGTAAAATACTAATTCTGCGCAGACGAAATCACGGGGAGAAGCTAGTGTACCATATTTGCGTCATTAGCTTACGTTCTTATATAATACATTTACGTGTTATACTAAGTGGGTATAGGTTTTCATTTTCAGATAATAATCTATGATCATAGATATGTTCTCAACGGAGGTCGAAAAGTATATTTCTTATGTCCGAACCCCAAAATTAATCAGGATTCAATTTAAGATGGTTATGTGACTGGCGACTCCGGTTTGAAAGAAAAAGAGGGATAGAAAAATTCCAGAGCAAAATTGCCAACTCATTGATAATAATGATATTATCATGAAGCTACACAATGATGTAAACCGAAAGATCGATTTAATAGATTTCGAGAAGGTTAATCCCGTGGATATTTTAGGTCAATTTCAAGTATAAATAAATTAGATAAGAATAATTTCTGATGCCTTCGCGGTTATTACACATTAGAATGAAATAACTATAATGGATTTAACTCTCGTATTTTATTTGCTGGTGTTTCGAAAATTTTGCATTTCCCTTATTGGTAGCACGACTGAACTGACGATAGTCTAACGTTAAAGCGATTACCTATTACATTATGTAGGCACCTGATTCTAAAAATGTATTATAAAATTGTTTACGTTTATCTTCACTACACAATACTTAAGTGGAAAAATCCTGTTCCCTACATATAAGAATTCCCTATGGTTTTGCAAATGACGTCATATAACAAACCTCAAAAGAAATAAAATAATTTATAAAGGGACATCTAGGTTTCACAACGTCCAATGAAAGGACCCAGAAGCAGTTCTCTAACATCTCGACACTTGATTTATAGACACAGCTACGTGCCTTGTTGACTACGTAGTCAATACCCATCTCCCAAGTCCGTCTCATGGCTCGCCCAGCGAAGTCAGATGTACTACAGCATCAATCTTGCTTAATTAAGACGCGGCAATACCACACGTGTGTACGCCATACGTCAACTAACGACATTCGACACAAAACAATGGTATTCTGAAACCAGACAAAATAGCGGGGAATCGGTTTCGATCGTCTTTTGTTTCGTACACAAATCAGCACTAAATTGATGTTTGTATATTATAAACTGGGACACCTCCTCACGTCCTATTTTGCAAGGTTACGAGTTAAATTTGTACTGAAATAAATTTATATATTTTATTTTCTTATTTTAAATCCAAATAGTTAATAAAAATAAGTCCAGTACATACTTAGATGTATAGAAGTGTCCTATTAGAGTTTGAAAAAACAATATCTTTAACATTTTGGAAAGCCATAATTGACTCAAAAGTATACCTAAATTTTGCAGTTGACATTAATTCTTTTGATAACAGAATTAGCCCATAAAACACACGGGGTTAAAGCTGCTTCTGTTATGAATGAAGCATATTGTCACTCACTGTCATAGTGACAGTGAGTGACAGTAGTTTTATCACGCCATGAAAAACCTTATCTACTAAACGTGGTGCATTTTTTCTTAATAGTCTTTTTCCTACGAAATTGATGCAAGAAGGGAGGGCGTAGTAGACAATGGACCACTTTTCTATTGGAATAAAAAAAAAACATAGAAAAAACAGCAGAGGAAAACGTTGGAAAGTGTTATTTATGTAGCCCTTTAAACTTTCAGAGTGAAAACGTATTCTTCCATTCTTTTATACCTATCTAGTAAATGCGAAAAGCGATTTGTTCCATCATCCTCATTAAACTAAACACATATCTGAAATTTCAATCAGGCTCTTACTATTTTCACATTTCGTTATACCAGGATTTCAGTTAAAGATTTTACAGGACATCCGCCTATCATTTTGCCAATAGGTAACGGTGTAGAACCACTCGCCGTGGCCGCGGCAAATGAAACAAAAGACGATCGGCGGACCGGCGGCCGAGAGCGCTCGCATTTCGCACGGTGAGTAAAATAGAAACGGGTATCAGAATAAGAGCACTTGGTCGTACGGCAAAGACAAACACACGGGTGTTTATAGAGCCGGCGAACGAATTGAGTTTCCATGTAGACTAATTGTTGGGCATTATTGGATTATTTGTGCTGCTCGCGATTGGTTCGTCGGTCGGAGGAAAGTTGAATTGTTAATGAGCGTTGCTTAGTTTTGAGGGATTGTTTCGAATGGTAATTTTGTTGTTTTGTCAATAAAAATGGAGATGAAGTTTTATTTGAACTCCGTTGGGGTCGTTAGCGTGATGGTAGTATTGGTGGACTTCTGTGAATTCCGAATAGATCACTAGCAAGATTTAGTTTTGTTGCTAGGATATAACCTCGTAATTAAAAAAAGATGCAGATCTGGAAACGTTTATAATAATAATCCTTAGACGTTATCACAGTCCTATAAAAACAGATCTGCTTCACTATCTTATTGGGTTTTTGGAATGAAATGCCGACGTGTAGGTATACTTAGGTTAATAAAAATATGTACCATATGATACCATTTACAGTGGCCTAATAAGATAGGCAATTGGGATCAGTTTGAGTATTAGGTAAGTATAATGAATTATTTTGCATCATCATTCGTTACAGATTTTAAGTTAGTGTAATATCGCACCGCACGTACACCTAAATCTAAAGGGAGCTAACTCAAAAAAGTTTTTTTTTCAGGAGAGGCTAAAAACTAATTAGTTAATATGTTCATTTACACGCAGGAGTTTTCTGAATATAGAAGCTAGAAGAGTTACTTTCAATCTGTTTCATTAGTAAGTAGGTTATGCAGTAAGCTTTTCGATAGTGTGCATAACTCAAACCTTTAAGTTCTATAGATCTAAACGTGCGATATGCAAATTAAAAATCATTGTAAATTAATAATGAAGTTTTTGGTGAAATCCTTTGTCATAACCTAATTAATTTTAAATAAAAAAAAACAAACTCACCTCCATCTTGCTTCACAGTGTTCCCCAGCGGTCCGCAGCTGGCTAGGCAGACGAACAAGATCCACCTAAGCATCAGCCCGAAGCCGCCCTTCTGCAGTTCAGGCTGGTTGTGGAAGTGCCTGGCGGTGGGCTTGAGCCTCGCGACCGCCATCTTGTGCCCGTAGGAACTAATGTCATTGGCTTATAAACTGATCACTGATACTGAACACCTCGCTCAACCGTGATTGGTTGGTCACTTTTACACTTGACACTTGAACCTGTGGACAATATATAGTGTTAATGGAAAAGATCTTAAACAATGGTAGTAAGTAAGTTTACTTTTAGGAATTAAAATCAATCTTTCCACTATGCTATAATGGTCGTGATCTCTCAACGACAAATGATAATAAGACGTTGGCCAACACTTTAAAATATAATAAAAACTAAAATTACATATAAACACCGGATAATTCGACTTTCCGTTAGCCAATTCTGAACATTTTTGTTCTTTTTTAAAACGCGTTTCTGTGACATTTAACTCATACTACGGTCTCCACCTGGCCCAGGGCGTAGCGGAGTACGGGTAGAACTCCCCCCTCCTCTCTCTCTAGAAGTACTCTGTAGGTTTTGATTCACTTGCGAGTCTTGAAAATTACCGTAGATATATTCTTACTCTTAGTTTGTCTAACGCCTGCTCCCCTTACGCTCTTGTACCTAGCCAGATACAAAAATACCAAAGGCGCGGTTGGGGCCAGTCTTTATAATGATTTTATACTTATTTAAAGGGGTGTTAAAATTAATTTGTTTTATTCCTTTGGAATTAAATCAGGGAACACGTTAATTGACACCGTTGAAGACAGTGAAGTTTTCATTATCGGAAATTAATTTCGAAACAGTTGCTGACTCGAAAACAATGGAGTTTTAATGAAAAGTTAAGAAAGGACCGTAATGTTAGACCTGGTTTATTAATTATATTCGCTTCTATATTGAAATTATTAAATTAAACTGTCGTTCTTTTTATTCAATAGCATTGTACAAAGGCTTTAAGATTTAAAGCTCCTTGAAAACCTTTGTGCAGTACGAATTTATTTTATAAGACCTGCGTGTTTTTATTATGTATTGAAAAAAAATAGAGACTCTAATTACTCAAATGACTTATTATAAAATGAAAGTCTAGACTTAAAATCTCATACACGAACTGTGAATTATTGTTTGAAATACAAATTTATCAAATAAGGTGATCGGTAAGCATTAATGTATTATATTAAAAAAGGGCATTCACACGACAATAATTTTTAATTTTATTATAAAAATTGCGCACATATTTTTTAATAGAAATTGTTTAACGTTGCGTATGTGACTAGGGTTAATTATAAGTGAGTGAAAAGTAGCTTATTTGAATGTAATAGGTATAATTAATGAAATGAATCCTACCTAAATAGTTATATTATATTATAAATTAAAAAGTATCTTTTTATATCTGTCTCTCTCTCTGATTAAATCGCTAAACTAAGTTTTATTAGTTGTAATTTGATATGAACATAGTCTATGTCCCGTGGATGAACATAGGGAGTGAATGAAAAATGGGGTAAAAATGACTACGCCACCCGAAGAACTAATTGTACAAAGTCGCGAGCAGAAGCTATGTTTCATTAAAACAACCAGTGCACATTTTTAACACAAAAAGTGAACATTAAACGGTGATTACACGGCGCTATGGCGTGCACCGACCCAAAGTGACTTTTATAAGTGCCTATTTTTTTTTTATTGCGTTTTTGCTTTAGTGTCGATGATATTATACCATTTAAAAATTTATAAAACGTAGTACGAATTTTCAAAATCCTTCATTAAGTCAGATCCTCCTTTTATATAGGTATACAGAGACAAATAGACATTGTTAATATGATAAGTAACTATTAATAACATCAAGTGCCTACCTAAAATTCCTATCGTAATGTGTAACTACTAGACAATTTATAATGAATTATCATACTTAATACGCCATCTGATCATAAAATCAAATATGAAATAAAACTCTTAATTAAAATTAAATATTTGTCAGAATTTGATTAGTAGACCCCATAGTCGAAATAGCCCCCGTTGACCCTGATGCCTTGGTTCACCACAGTCGGGCGAGATCGACCGATAAACCACCTTTTAGTTCTCGAGGTAAGAGCTTTCGATTTTTCACGATTTCACGGGGATGTGAAAGCTACGTCGAGCTTTGACGTCATTGGATTTATAAAGTTTCCTTGGATTTAAAAAATGTTTTAGGAGAAATTGGTCTAAGTAGAAGGATAAAGAGGTAATTTTTAAGACCTTATCTTATTAGGGCATAAGTACTATTGCAATGGGGGTAGTTAAAGATAATACTATATATAGACCTAGTGGATATAATACTACTTATATATGTATATTATTCTTTTTCAACTCCTATATTGGCTCATGTGCTTTCGTGTGGCTGATATAGCCGATCTTGTCTATATCTATACTTCTATACTAATATTATAAAGAGGAAAGGTTTGTTTAATTGGATTGAATATGCTCCAAAGCGACTGGGCCGATTTGAAAAATTCTTTCACTGTTGGGAAGCTACACTATTCCCGAGTGACATAGGCTATAAAAAAAGATGATCCGTGCGAAGCCAGGGCGAGCAGCTAGTTGACAGTTATAATACCTACTACTGTTCTAAAACCGTGGCGATATATGACTCAAAATTTAGCAGACATTATACAGATGGCACCTGTGTATTCACACAGTAAGGACAAATTTATGGATCTGATTTTTAATCGACCGTGTAGGGACGAAGCCGTTCATATAAATCATTGGGAAAAGAGGTTTTCATTTTTAAATGGAAACCTTTTTAAGGTACTTTAAATTCAAATACTTATATACGAGTATAATGTTTATTAAGCTGTGATAACTTATCAGAAATCTGCAGCGGTATTTGGGAATAAGCAGTAAAATTTGTTAGTAATATATGACTCTAAGAGAGCAGACAGTCATCTAAGATTATGACTGTTTGCACCCGAATAGCGTTGTTTGATAGTCAATCTACGATTAAAATTAGTTAATTAGATTATAAAGTCTTTAACGCGAAGAAGTTAAAGTCGAATATACCGTGACAATTGAAATCAAAATTCCACACAGTTGAAAAAGCCATCCATTTTTCTAAGTTTCGCTTGATATAACTATTTTATATTTCCCGATAACTTAATCGCGTGACTAGGATAGTAATCTTTGCCTTACATTTTATTTGTTTCCTTAAGGCCTTACTTTTAAGGTCGAAAATTGTTTGTAATTAAGTAGGGATTTATCTAAAAAGTCATGTAGGTACGAGTTATTTTTTTATTGGGTTGGGAAATGTTGTAATTGACTTGACGTAGGTTGTATCAGTTGCTATTTATATAATTGTTTTAGCGATATGAAAGATTTTATACAAATATTTTTATCTTTCGTAAGGTTCATCAAAGGCCTTATAGGCATACTAGCGACCCGTCCCGGCTTCACACAGGTGCTATAAACCTTCCTCTTGAATCACTCTATCTATTAAAAAAACCGCATCAAAATCAGTTGCGTAATTTTAAAGATTTAAGCGTGCGGATATAGGGACAGAGAAAGCGGCTTTGTTTTATACTATGTAGTCAAGTAAAATTATGTGTGGCTATCGCATGTCAAAAATTACCTGTTTTTTTTTTTAATTGAAGGTGTAGTGATCTGTCCTTTATGGTTACGTCGTGACGTTTGTGTATGAGCCGTTTTGGCACCGCTTGTCTTTTGTTTTATTTTCTCCGAGTCAGTATGCATTTGTGACGCGTAAAGATATGTAATATTAATAAACGTTGATTATAATTATAAAGAATTATTAATTTACTAACATACTTAACAATAATATATGGCGTAAGTAGTCAATCTGTCACGTGTCACCAATCACAGGACTGTAGCTTGTCATCCATTGGTGTAACAAGAAAGCTAAACCTCACTAGCGCATCTAGCGGATTTTTGACTCACTACAATCCAAATTCTGCGGTGTTTACTTGGCTCTTTATTCCCATACCTTTTAAAAGGACATGAAAAAAAAACCTTCCAAATTCAAAAGACGTACTCGGAACGCATAAAAAACTAGCAGCAAAATGATCACGCAGCAAATAATGTCCACTCTAGTTCGTTTTGACAAGACATGAAAAGGTATGGAACGAGCATGAAACCGGCATGAAAACTGGTATAAGCCTGAATCGAGTTCTT
Organism: Polylopha cassiicola; assembly: GCA_038024825.1. Classification (NCBI taxonomy): domain Eukaryota; kingdom Metazoa; phylum Arthropoda; class Insecta; order Lepidoptera; family Tortricidae; genus Polylopha; species Polylopha cassiicola. The sequence continues at coordinate 4,006,522 of CP149052.1, read as the reverse complement.
TTGTGCCGCGACCCGCTTACCTGGCCTTTGCGGGTTCAATAGCTTTTTGTGCCTTTTTTGCCCGATTGCGGGTTTAAAGATTCCGAATCTAATTAAGATGTAAAGGTGTTTGTTTGTTGCACCTGTGGGATTTGTGAGGACTCATTCAGATGTTCAAGTGTTTTTATTTGTTGATTTTATTACGCTACCTGGGTTATTTAATTTAGTTAAGCCATTAAGGTAAGTTAGATGTTAAGGTTTTTTTAAAACTAAGTTAATATAATAATTTCTGATGCCTTCGCGGTTATTATACATTGGAATGAAACAACTTCAACGGATTTAAGTAGCGTATTTTATTTTTATTGGCTGACGTTTCGGAGCCTTTACAGATTCCATAATCGTAAGTTAATGTTTTAATAGATTTTATGTGCATTCAATAATTGATAATTTTAATAAAATATAATCATTAATAATATTAAATGTTGTTTTCCCAAGCCTTACATAGACTGAAACAATATTAATATTCAAGAAAAGTTGTATTTTGTTGAACATTTATTAAAATAGGTACATTTATAGCTGCTCTATTTTGTAAAACAATATCACAACCAACGTAGAAAAAAAATTCAATAGGTAACTAAAAACATTTTTGTTTAACGTTACGAGACGAGTTTTTAAAATTCTACCGGTATCTTAATGGAAAGCCATATTTCATTTTCAATAGAAACTTCTAGAAAACTTTGGTAGGATACTTACCTACTTGAAAGTATTTCAACTTTAGTTACTTCACATTAATTTTTATACATAATACTCACTTATATTTCGTAAAGCTTTCGAAAGGTCATCATAAAAATAATATCTATTTTATTCCAATGTGATAAAAACGTCAAAAAATATACAACTCACATTTAATATTGAATATCGATGTTTTCAAATCAAACATTCCAGTCAAACTTATTAATGTATACTTAATTATATTGAAAAATAATTACCTACATTCCCATACATATTTAATTAATACTTGAATAATTTATCCAATGATACTCAACGGTTTTGTCGAACACTTATAGGCACTCTGATATAATAAATCTACTCTACTTAGAATTCTTTTGTAGTTTGTTCAATACAATCCGCTAGATTGTTCGACTTACATTAGCCGACCGCGGTATTCCAAAGAGGTTAATGTTTTTTTAACACCTTTTGTGCACAAAGCAGATGTTATTTTTTAAACACCTTTTCTCTTCTATTAACGGTCATTTTCAATTGTATTAACATCTTTCATATATTTTAAACTAAGTTAAACAAAATGAGTCATTGGAATGAAACAACTATTAACGGATTTAACTCGCGTATTTTTATTTTATTTTATTTGCTGACGTTTCGTTTCGTTTCGAAATAATTATATTCGTTTTTCGTTTCGTTTCGAAACGTCAGCAAATATAATAAAATAAAAATACGCGAGTTAAATCCGTTAATAGTTGTTTCATTCCAATGTGTAATAACCGCGAAGGCATCAGAAATTAAAATGAGTCATATCTATATAGGTATCATAATGATATAGCATTGTCCCTAGTTGCAATGACACAAATCAAAATAATACTCGTATAAGTATGTCGCTACTCAATTAAAGATTCTAAGTAATTTAAATTTGAATTCGCATAACGAAATATAATTATTTTATTAGATCACTACAAAAGAGATGACATATTGATTGGGAAAAGAAGTTAGTTAGCTAGATTATTAAAAATTATTCGACACGTATTTTTTTTTCCAAACAAATTAACAATGACAAAGATAAGTGCTTCTAAAGTTCAGGATTGGTGACATTACTTATGACGTCACGGTACAATTTATACCAATTTTTTTTGGTAATCTACTTGATGAATGAAGAAAACAAAAATGGTTGACGCCTACACTAAGGGGGCTATGTTATTAGTTGATCAATTAATATAGAATACTAGAGATATAGAATACCTATGAGAAGAAAAAAGTAAATATAGAAGAAAAATACGAAAATAAAGTATGACAGCATTCGAAAGCGATGACGATCGACGATTTATAAAGGACTAGCTTCTGCCAGCGACTTCGTCCGCCTGGAACTCCAACTTTATTGCAGTAGGTTAAAAAGAAGCCTATGTCCTTTCTCAGGTTCCAGACTTTCTATGTACCAAATTTCATTTAAATTGGTCCAATAGTTTTAGCGCGAAAGCGTAACAGACAGACAGAGTTACTTTCGCATTTATAATATTAGTAGGGATAGAGATAAGCTACTCCCATAGCGAAGATTACAAAACAAAACCAGTCATCAATAATAATAAACTAAAAGATCCCACTAAATGAGTATATCTTGCATAATTTGAACCCTCACAGTTAAACTAGGATGGGGATCGACTAATGACGTCAGAGACGGAGGTTGTGCATCAATCACTATTGGGCAGGGAATTACAGGGATGCGCGAAATGGAAATTGTGTTTGAAGATGTGCCAAACTCTATACCTTAACGAGTCACTGTTTAGCTAGTTATAAATGTAGATGGGAGTGTATTATTTATTTATTTGGTTCACCAACAGTTACTTACACTAAATCATACATAGGTAACAATTATAAAACAATAATTAAAAGAGTGTAGCAACTACTTAAAGGTAAACTCAGCATGCAATAAGTGTATACAGTAAGCAAGAAACAATATACTTAATGTTATTATAATATTTCAAAATTAAAAAGATTTAAGATCAAATCGAAAAATATTACATAACTAGGATATGGCAAATTGTGAGTGGTACAATATATAGAAGTAATAAAAATATATATACCTACCTATATATAAAATAAAATTATAATAAGAGTGTAAATGAAACAAATGATGATAAAGATGGTATTGATAATTTAATAGTAGATGTACGTGAGATTTTTGCATTTTAGGACACGAGTGTTGTCTGAAGTGGTATGGATTGTAATTTGACATAACTATTGTATATGGTTACTTAATCCCTACTAATATTATAAATGCGAAAGTAACACTGTCTGTCTGTCCGTTACGCTTTCACGATAAAACTATAGGACCGATTTAAATAAAATTTGGTACAAAGAAAGTCTGAAGCCTGAGAAACGACATACTTATGCTACTTTAACTGACTGCAAAAAGGAGGTGTTCCACGCGGACGAAGTCGCGAGCAGAAGCTAGTATTCACTAAATAACAAACATAAACTAAAATAAAAAATATTGTTAAGTTTCATATTTATATTGTAGGGTAGTTGAAGCTTGCAATTTTATAACACCCGTGCTTCCTACCCTCTTTTTCCACATGCGACATGAGACGCCTGGGTTAAATCAGGCAGAACTCTTGCCGTCGCCGACTGATGCGGACCCTCGCATCTTTTTGTGCTTATAAATTCAGTTTTAACAATTGTGCCTAATAATCGTGTGCGCGCGCTTGCTGTGCAGTGTTTTGGCATTGAAGCTGGCCAGCTGGTGTGGTGCATCAGGGACCGGAGGCAGCAGAACGCAAGGTTTGTCGCATGTCCCTTCCTGTTCCCTTGGCTCATCGACCCACTGTTCAGATTTATCCAAAGCATTGCAAGCTTCAAAATACAGTCCACTAAATTTAAAAATAATATAATATATTTCTTTCTTTTTTTCAAAACCGCAAACCCCAAGGCCGCCGTGGGGAATTAAATTATTATCTAACATTGTATGGTTTTCGGCGCCACCATATAATTTTGGTCCCTTTCGAACCGGATGAAGATCACACCTAGGTGATCATACATTTAAGTTTAATTGAAATTTCGGATAAAACTTATGCGAACATTGTGCTAGGTAATCGAAATAGTTTGTCATTTAATCTTCTTATATCTACCGCATCGGCAACTGTTTCACTTTAATTCCGCTCCGCATTGCTTAGTAACATAAATAGTTGGTTATTTCCGAATTATTTCATTTTTCGCGACCAATATATCGATATTTAGGACACGTGTTATTATTTTCTTTGTTCTCAATTACGAGTATCAAGCCGCCATATTGGTTCGTTCGTCGTTGATGGTGAACTTTACAAATACGTCCGCACAGTCATTTTTTAATCTTTTCCCGCTGTCTTATAAATACGCATATAATATTTATATTGTATTGTAATTAACTTTACCGCTATAGCTAAAATTACTTATTTAGCAAAGAGTTCTCACTTATTACATATTTGTTTTATTACTATTTCGCAATTTCTTATTGTTTTCTTTATAAAGACCTATTTTTGAGTGCTTTATTTATACTTACATTTTATTTATACTAACAGTACGTTATATTACATTCATAATGGGCAAACGAAAGGGAAGCGAAGGTTTCAGTGGAGGTAGTGAATATGATACCAATAAAAATCAGCTAACTATTTATGCCGTCAAGCGCGACGTTATATTTAAACGAGTAGAAACCATTCTCGAACTCGCGCATCGCGCGGAAACCGATATTAACCAGTTACGGGCTTTCCGTACTAGCGCGTTGAACATAGATAGTATACGTGACGATTATCAGCGGGTTTTAGAATCATTTAACTTGCTTAATCTGCAACTAAATTCAGACTCCGAAGTCGACTATGACTCATGGACGTCATTTGAGGAAATGTACTGTTATATTAAGCAGACTTTAATGGAAAATGAAGCACAGAATAACTCCCCTTCCCCGCAAGGCCCTAGTAAATCGAAACCTCGCTTGCCAGTCATCGAACTGATTTCCTTTGACGGCCAGCCTCAGAACTGGCCTCTGTTCTATCAGCAGTTTAGGAGCATGATACATGACAACGCGTCGCTGACGGATGACGAGCGCGTTTATTATTTAATCGGTAAATTAACCGGCAGCGCGCGAGATGTATGTATTGGGTTACCTCCTACCGCACAAAACTATAAAATAATCTGGGAAGCTTTAATTCAAAAATTTGATGACCCCCGCTCGCTAGCATGTACCTATCTTAACCAGTTGTTACATTTCAAACCACTATCGACCGCCAGTTCTACCGCCTTAGATACATTTACAAATAGCTTTAATTCCCCCGTGGAAGCGCTCAAACAAATGAAACTAGGTGATTTAAATGATTTCATATTCTTACATTTAGCTCTTCAAAAATTAGATGCCGAAACAGTTAGATTATTTGAAATTGCTCATCGCAAAGATAAAATTCCGTCATATAAAAGTTTAATTGATTTTGTAAAGGAGCAGGCCAAAGTTTTGTCCAGGTCTCCAAATGGTAATAATAATAGGCCGGTTATAAACTAGCACGGTAAATCTCACATTCCTAAACCTTTAACAAAAGCATTTGTGAGCGCGGACTCGGGCGGGTCTGAATTAAATAATAATTGTGCACTTTGCAAAAATACACGACATGAACATTTATATTCATGTTCGTCCTTTATGAAATTAACACCACATGAGAGATATAATTTTATTAAGATAAACTCTTATTGTAACAACTGTTTAAGTGTCAAACATAAAACCGCTTCTTGTGCGTCGAAACGACACTGCTCTCATTGCGAGGGTAGGCATCATTCGCTACTTCATTTTAATACAAGTGCGAAGTCTCACTGCAATGTCGGATCGATGGTTATAAACCCCGCTAATAATTTAAATCAAATAAATAATTCAGCGGCCAATTCCGGCCCTGGGTTGTTTACGTTATCACATGACGATAATAAAATTAATTCTTCCGCTAGCGCTGTAGATCTTACAAAGACTGCAATTAGGGTCGAAAATGGTTCACCACATGATTGCTCCATATCTAAGAAGCAGTCTAGTAGCATTTGTACAATTTCGTGCGACCGCAGTAGTTGTATTCAAACTACTACCTTATTAGCAACCGCAAAAATAAAAGTTATTGATTCTTTTAACCGCTGTCACTTCGTTAGGTGCCTGGTCGATTCAGGCTCTCAAAGTGATTATATATCCGCTGATTGTTGTAAGCGTTTATCGCTTCCCATTCGTAAACAAACCCGCTATTCTGAAGTTCAAGGTATTGGTGGAACTTCGCAACGAATTCTAGGCATGACCGCGCTTAAGTTTACGTCGCGTTTTATAGATAACCGCCGCGAATATTCTGTCAATCCCTTGGTCGTCGATCGCATTACGTCACAGCTGCCCAGCGCGCGCGTCGACCGCGCCGCGCTCGGTTTCTTGCGCGACCTGCCGCTGGCGGATGATGATTTCGCGCGTCCCGGGCCGATCGATATGCTCATTGGGGTGAAACTTTATTGCGAAATTTTATTATTTGATAAAATAAAGGGTCCGAACGATAATATGCCTTCCGCTCATGAAAGTACTTTGGGGTATTTAATATTAGGAGACGCCCTACTGTTTCCCCGCAACCCGCACCGCATACACTCTGTGCTTTCAGCTGTGACCCATTGCATCAACTGGTCGAGAGTTTCTGGGCCGCTGAGGAATTACCCTCGCAAACATTTTTAAGTCCTGACGATCAAATATGTGAGAATATTTACACCTCGACTACTGTTCGTAATGCTGACGGTAGTTACTCTGTTGATCTTCCATTTAAGGATGATCCCGATAAATTAGGTGACTCTTACGTCACGGCAAGAAAGCGTTTTTGTTTCTAGAAAGGAAGTTTTCTAAAACCCCGAGCTTAAGTCTAGTTATGATGCTATTATTCGCGATTACCTAAAGGAAGGTATCCTGTCCCGCACCGCACCTGAGGATTGCATATCTTCAGGCTATTTTTTACCGCATCACCCTGTAGTGCGCGATGATAAGGCCACTACAAAGATTCGCCCCGTACTAGACGGCAGCGCTAAAACTGATTCAGGGCTGTCACTTAACGATATTTTATATACAGGATGCAATCTGCAGGCAAATATATTTCATATTTTATTAAATGTACGTATTTTCGAAATACCGTTTTTCGCAGACGTAAAGCAAATGTATCTACGCATACATACAAACGCACATCATCATAAATATCAACGAATTTTATATAGATTTGTCGAAACTGAACCGCTTCAAATATATTCGTTCACTCGCGTTTCATTTGGTCTTAAGTCCTCTCCATTTTTAGCACTTAGAACTTTGCGTCAGTTAGCTGCAGACGAACGGCTTAAATGGCCAAATGCGGCCGCCGTGTTAGAGAGGGATGTATACATGGACGACCTGGCTTCTTCTGCTTCTTCACTTGACGAAGCAGTAAAGACAGCTAATGAATTGATCGGCCTCTTCAAGGCCGGAGGGTTCGATTTAATTAAATGGACGTCCAGCTCTCGCGAATTGCTTGAGCACATACCAGAGTCGCACCGGAAGTCTGGATCTATTTCCTTCGATGACGGAAATACATTTAAGATACTGGGTTTACGATGGCTGCCTGCGCAAGACGTGTTTGTGTTTGATACCGCTACCCCGCCGCGTGTATGTACTAAGCGCGCTATTCTATCCGCTACCGCACGGCTATACGATGTGCTCGGACTCGTAGGGCCGGTTATTTTATACGCAAAATTGCTAATTAAGCAACTTTGGTTATTGAATATGGACTGGGACGATGCACCTCCCACTCGCATTGTTAATTTGTGGCAGCAATATTTGTCTGAGTTGCCTCAAATATCGCAATTATGTTTTTCCCGACATTTAGGTATAAAAGTCGGGTCTTTGGTTTCACTGGTTGCTTTCTCGGACGCGAGCGAAGCTGCATATGGATGCGTAATATATTTGCATGTTGTTAATGGCAATCTGCCTCCTATTGTAACACTAGTATGCTCCAAGTCACGTGTGGCTTCCGTCAAACCAAAAATTACATTGGCGAGATTAGAGCTTAACGGGATTTTATTAATGTCACGGCTTTTACGAGAAGTCTATGACACTTTGTCTAAAAGAAATAAAATTAATAATATATTTGCCTTTTCTGATTCCGAAGTCGCCTTATGTTGGTCTGTTGCGTCACCGCATAGGTTCGACACTTATATCGCTAACCGCATTTCACAAATTCAGTTAAATATTTCACCAGAGAATTTATATCACGTCGCTGGTTCGCAAAACCCCGCTGACTGTGTGTCACGCGGACTTACTCCTTCTCAGCTTATAGAGCATGAGCTGTGGTTTAATGGACCGTCTTGGTTATCGCAGCCTATAATAAACTGGAATGTGCAAAAATTTGTACCTAACCGCGCCTCATTGCCCGAGGAGAAAACTGTGTCTCACATAACCACGACTGTCCCTGAACCAGAGCATCCTTTTTTGATACTCGCGTCGCGTTGTTCCAGTTGGAACAAACTGCTTCGAGTCTTAGTTTATGTACTTCGCTTCACCAAAAAGTTATCGCGAAATGACGTCATCACCGCTAATGATATGAACACCGCCGAGTTTCAAATAATTCGTGTCGTGCAATCAATTTACTTTTCCGAAGATGTCAAAAACATTTCGAAAGGACACCGCTGTTCATCGAAGTTACAAAAGCTATTCCCGTTTATAAAAAACGGTATTATACGCGTAGGAGGTCGTTTATCGAACTCGTCATTAGATTACGCGTCTAAACACCCGATAATATTACCTAGGCAAGGTCAAGTAGTGCAGCTGTTAATTGATTCGTATCATCGTGATAATTTACACGCTGGACCGCAGTTATTAATTGGTATCTTAAAATCTAAGTACTGGATTCTTTCCGCGCGTCGTATTGTACGGCAGCGTATACAAAGGTGCAACCGCTGTTTTAAATTAAATCCTAAATCGCTTTCCCCGGTAATGGCAGATTTACCTAAATGCCGATTGGAACAATGCAAGGCTTTTCTACATACCGGCGTGGACTACGCAGGTCCGCTTTATATTACACCTTATCGCAAACGCGGAGTACGTAGTGTTAAGGCTTATTTGTGTCTGTTTATTTGTCTAGTGACAAAGGCAGTTCATATAGAGCTGGTCTCGAACTTGTCATCTGCTAGTTTTATAGATGCATTTAAACGCTTTACTTCACGACGAGGTCCATGTACTCATCTTTATTCTGATAATGCAACTAATTTCGTTTCGTCGAAGGGATATTTTAATGAACTTCATAACTTTTTATTATCTGACGAGTACTATAAATCGTTCAGTAGTGAATTGGCTAAAACCCGCATTTCATGGAAAATGAATCCTCCAACTGGAAGTCATTTCGGTGGCATTTGGGAGGCAAATATAAAATCAGCCAAGGGATTATTATTTCGCGTAATTGGCAGTCAGATTCTCACCTATGAGGAGATGTCAACCGTGCTTACTCAAGTCGAGGCAGTGTTAAATAGCCGTCCTCTCTATAGTCTAAGTTCAGACCCATCAGAGCCACTGGCACTCACCCCTTCTCACTTTTTATCTACTTCTCCCCTGGAGTACTTACCCGCAGCCGACTTATCCGACGAACGAACCAACTTGCTGTCGCGATTCTCGCTGATGGATTCGCTTGTACAATCCTATTGGAAGCGCTTCCGAACGGAATATTTACATAACTTACAGCAGCGCGAAAATGGAATACTTCGTCTAATCCAATAACAATTGTTTATATTTTGATATTAATTATAGACAAATATCCACCCTTACAGTGGCCGCTAGGAATAATTACTAACGTGTATCCCGGTAAGGACGGAGTTATTCGCGTTGCTGAAGTAAGAACGAAGGCTGGCACGTACAAACGGCCAGTCGTGCGACTTTGCCCTTTGCCGACTCAATGAGTCATTTAAAGTTTAAATATACATATATAATTTAGATTCGCGTCTTTATAGACAACCCTAGTTAAGATTATAAATAAACAGTAGTTTAACTTCCTACGCCTAACTTTACTTTACGCGCACATTAAATGTGCCTTATTTTGTTTACGATAATACACATTACTTATAGGTATCTCTTTATAATATCTAGCATAGTGATCTACGTAACTTACTTATAGACTTTTATAATCTTTTCTACCGCTTAACATCTTAGTACAATGTTCGCACCCCGTGTTGAGATAGAATTTTTTCCTTTTTTTTGGGTTTTTCTTTCGAAGGGTTCCTTCAAGGCCGGGGGGATGTTAAGTTTCATATTTATATTGTAGGGTAGTTGAAGCTTGCAATTTTATAACACCCGTGCTTCCTACCCTCCTTTTCCACATGCGACATGAGACGCCTGGGTTAAATCAGGCAGAACTCTTGCCGTCGCCGACTGATGCGGACCCTCGCATCTTTTTGTGCTTATAAATTCAGTTTTAACAATTGTGCCTAATAATCGTGTGCGCGCGCTTGCTGTGCAGTGTTTTGGCATTGAAGCTGGCCAGCTGGTGTGGTGCATCAGGGACCGGAGGCAGCAGAACGCAAGGTTTGTCGCATGTCCCTTCCTGTTCCCTTGGCTCATCGACCCACTGTTCAGATTTATCCAAAGCATTGCAAGCTTCAAAATACAGTCCACTAAATTTAAAAATAATATAATATATTTCTTTCTTTTTTTCAAAACCGCAAACCCCAAGGCCGCCGTGGGGAATTAAATTATTATCTAACATTGTATGGTTTTCGGCGCCACCAAATATCAAAATGTTCAAAAGCGTTTTGTAAACTTGCAAACTCAGAAAAAAAGTAAAAAAATATTACAGACAAAAAACTGTGCCTTTCAGAATATCTACAATACAGATACTGACCTACTTTACCGGAAATATAATTAAGTAAAAGCTGTTATACAAAAGCTGAAATAATAAATTTTAAGCTAACGATCGCATGCGCAAACAATATTTGTCCCCTTGCGATAACAGTAAATGCCATACAGTAAATGGCACAGTTTGCAGTCACGTCGGAATACCTAATTAACTGCTACCGGTATCTTTGTTTTGATAATGATGTGGCCTTTACCCCCTCGCTACAGTGTTGCCAACTCCTAGAAATTGGAGTCGCTAAACTCAAAGTCAAAAGTCGCCAAAAAGCCGCTAAAACTAAAACATATCCATAAAAAGTTCGCCCCCCCCCCCCTCCCTAATGATATACAAATAGAACTTCAATTAAATAAAGTTTAAATTTGGTGCGCTATCGCGTTTGTCGTTTTCCATATTATGTATCTCTAATAACTCTGTGTCGATTTGACAAAAAATGTATCTGTTATTGGCTCTAGAACTGTTTTAATTTGTACTCCAAAAGTCGCCAGATAAGTCGCTAAACTATTTTTGTCGTCAAACTTTTTTTTGGTCGCTAAGCCTTAGCAAAAGTCGCTAGTTCTAGCGACAAAATCGCTAAATTGGCAACACTGCCTCGCTAGGGTAGAATGAGGTTAGTTATCTAGACTTGGATAAAACAGGGTCTCACCATCCAAAGTGGAACAAGTCAAATCAAATTCATTCATTTATCATGTACTAGCTGTGCATGCGACTTCGTCCCCGTGGAATAGTAATTCTTCATAAGGCTTCATATTTTCCCCGTTTTTTACACATTTTCCACTGTCCGCTCCTATTGGTCGCAGCATGATGTTATATAGCCTAAAGGCTACCTCGATAAATGGTCTATCCAACAAAAAAGGAATTTTTCAATTCGAACCAGTAGTTCCTGAGATTAGTGCGTTCAAACAAACAAATAAACTCTTCAGCTTTATAATATTAGTATAGATTTGTGTAATATGGGTACTTAACAGATAACGTTCTTTATAAAAAGTTTCACGATATTTGTGGCATACATAATTGGAGCAAGTACTTATTGTGTGTAAAAAAAAAATGCATAATAATATGTGCCAAATTTAAAAATTAAGACGCGCGACCCAGTTATTTTTCTGTAAAAATCCACATAAATACCAAGTTCTTAGAGTTTTGGTGATCAGCCAATCATTGACAAGAGATTGTTTTAGCAGATTACAAAGACATCGTGTATTCTTAATATAATAACTAGGCTATAAAGTTATATCGCAGTAACTATTTAATCCAGCTCGAAGGATAATTTATGATATGACATCTATATCTATATCTATACTAATATTATAACGAGGAAAGATTTGTACCTATTTTTGTATGTTTGTAATGAATAAGCTCAAAAAGTACTGGACCGATTTTAAAATTTCTTTCACTGTTGGGAACCTACGTTCACCCTGAGTAACATAGGCTATAGAATATTTTGAAAAAAAATTAGGGATCCGTGCGAAGCCGGGGCGAACCGCTAGTATCATATATTTTCTGAAAGGTTATCATCATATCGACCAAAAGACATCCACTGCTGGACATAGGTCTCCCCCAATGATAATACTTCTTAAAGGTAATTATATGAAAGTTTGCTACGTCATGAAGGTCAATTATAATTACCAAAGAAACCAAGCGGGACCTGAGGAAATTCATAAATGAGCATTTCATTTTCTGTCAACATTTTTTTTTCTTGTTAGTGGCATGACGTCTAGCTCGTTGTGATTGATCTGGGCAGGCAATTTCGTCTCACGAATGAGCTTTCGCCAAACTTATTTAGAAAATCCATTACTTGCGTGCTGAAGAAATTTTCTATCAAACGAAACATACTGACCGTCGTGGTTATGGACACTTTACCACGCTGAGGAAATGGTGTAATTTATTATAAGGTGTCATAATTATGTTTATATTCATCCCTACTAATATTATAAATCCGAAAGTAACTCTGTCTGTCTGTCTGTCTGTCTGTTACGCTTTCACGCTAAAACTACTGAACCGATTTAAATTAAATTTGGTACAAAGAAAGTCTGGAGTCTGAGAAAGGACATAGGCTACTTTTTAACGGACTGCAAAAAAGGAGGAGTTCCACGCGGACGAAGTCGCGGGCAGAAGCTAGTATTTTTATATAAAAGATACACTACCTACTATATACTTCTATCGAGTAAGAAACCTGTCAAGTTCGACTTTTATAAAACTAAGAAATGTATAATAATTTCCGATGCCTTCGCGGTTATTACACGTTGGAATTATTATAACGGATTCAACTCGCGTACCTACTTCATTTTGTTGTTGACATTTCGAGAACTTGAGAGTTAGACTATCGTAAGCACGTAGCACGCTATGAATATAGGGACTGTAAAGTTTTCGATACGTCAGCAAATAAAATAAAATACGCGAGTTAAATCCGTTATAGTGATTCATTACAATCCCTACTAATATTATAAATGCGAAAGTAACTCTGTCTGTCTGTTACGCTTTCACGCTAAAACTACTGGACCGATTTAAATGAAATTTGGTACAAAGAAAGTCTGGATTCTGAGAAAGGACATAGGCTACTTTTTAACCGACTTCAAAAAAGGAGGAGTTCCACGCGGACGAAGTCGCGGGCAGAAGCTAGTACGAGATATATAATTAAGTTCTCATTCCAAATCCAAGCGTAAACCACAATCAAACCGTACCCGGTACCACCCTTTTTCTCACTCTCATACGTAAACAATAAATTTGAATAACATGTTCGGACACCAAAACACTGCATCCCTGCTCAGTGGCTTTACCGACTTAGAATTTGAGGTTGTTTGCTGTCCAAACAGCGGTCCAAACAGGGTCCTACGCTAAGGCAGGGGCTTAGCCGCATTTTATGACGCTCTTGTCCTGTGGCTACGGTTGCGTACCCTGCGAAGGGACGTATATATACTGCCTTCATAAATACTGATGACACGTCCAACTTTGAAACGGGTAGGATCATTTCTGAGGTGACATAACCTATGAAGCTATCAGTATTTCGGTCATTGAGATCATAACTTCGACCAAGTCATTACTTGGCTGACTTTTATAAAATTTTAGAAAATTTCTGAAGCTTTTGACTTTATTAAATTTAGCTCATGATTTGCTTGTAATATAAGTAGTTCTTACCGACATTCCAACTTTAGACCCCATCAATAGTGTGATTATAATGCAAAACCATCTCGCAAATATAACCAAAGTCGTACATATTGAGTATTCTCAAGGAAAACATCCTAGAATCCATTCCATCTGTGTAACGGAGATTATAACTCCCCATAATACATTCTGAATCATTGTAGTTGCTATAATATCAATATCTAACCCTTTCCCTTCCCGCAGTCCTAAGCTCTTTTGTTAACATATCTATTGTATATGCCACCGCAATATATGAATGTTTAGTCAGTTTGTTTGTTTGTGTTTGCCAAGCTGGGACCTCTTCTTAATGGACAAGCTTGGCTGCTTTATTGTTATTGCAAGTAAACCTTTTTTTAATATTTTTTATTGCTATTACGACGATATATTTAGATATGGTTGGGTTACTTTTTGACATCCTATTTGCTTCCTTTCTTTATAGTTGTACTTTTAATAAGGAGGTAATTTTTATTCTATTATGTTTATTCTAAAAAGGCATCACTAATTTGTACAATTCTTCATTTTTGTGTTGTTTGTAGACGTCGTACCGATTCCTGACAAATAGTATTTTAGGGTTCCCCGATGAGATGTCAGGATCAACGAGAGTCACAAATCAAGCAATACCACAAATCATCGCATGTGACAAGTTTACTCGCTTCGTTTACTGCCAGCTTTACTTTTGCTCGTTGACATCTTTTGACACGTGCGCCCATTAAACATCAACAACGTTATCTGAGCGGTTTATTGGTCCCTATTAGGGCGTCATAAAGAGCAATTTTGAGGTAGTTTTCCAGGAAAAAAAGTTGTCAAAGCTGTCACTTGTCAGTCACAGAATACCCACGCGGAGGCCACTTTTTCGCATCAATGAACACCTGTTCAAGGGGGCCTGGACTACCGTTGTTAGAAATAGATTTACTGGTAATAATAGTTTTTGAAATTGAATTTTATAAAAGGGCAGCTGAACGTTCCAATGAATAAGTCAGACGTAGTTGTATTGTTCTAATCGAAGGAAGGCGCGGGCGGTATTAAAGAGTAGGTATCTAATTATGATATAAAAGACGTAGGTAACATAAAATAATTAGGTACTGTACTTCCTATGGAAAGAATATAAAAGGTTGATGTCTAAATTATTGTCGAGGAACAAAAAGAGTGAAATAAAGTTATAAGAAACAACCGCAAGCAGATGTTAACAGGCTGTAAAATAGCATTCGTTTCTTCAACGAAAAAAATCATTGAGCTCATTATAAGAAATTGCAGTCAGATTTGAACGTATAAAAGAACTGGAGTGTAATAACTTAAAGAGACAAGACGAAGAATGGATGAATTACAATAATTGAAGACATTCATGTAATAACAGAGATGAGAGAGGGAGCATAATGAAGTAGCGAGGTACCGAGATACAGTCCATATGCGTAATAAGGATGATGAGAGAAAGTTTTGATGCATTTGGATAAGACACGTATTTAACTTTACTCGTTTATTAATGCTGTAGTAAGTCATTATGCTCATTATATTATACCTGGCTTCCCATGAGCGCTTGAAATGATAATATACAATGTTATTTTATTACTCGGAAATCTGTTCGAGTGTGCTTGTTAAATTGGGAAGTAAATAACGGTTTTGATGCACAACTAGGTATTAGCCATCCATATTTTTTGTAGGGATCGTTATGTTTATAATTGTTGTTCGATAAGAGTAAATTTAAATCGTACTAATACTTAAAGTTTTAATGTTTTGTTCTAAGTACAAGCCATACGTACTTTTATGAACATGCAAAAAGTTTTATCATAGCAAGCATTCA
Source organism: Polylopha cassiicola (assembly GCA_038024825.1). Classification (NCBI taxonomy): domain Eukaryota; kingdom Metazoa; phylum Arthropoda; class Insecta; order Lepidoptera; family Tortricidae; genus Polylopha; species Polylopha cassiicola. The sequence continues at coordinate 3,990,988 of CP149052.1, read as the reverse complement.
GATGTAGCTTGAACTTAATTTTAAGCCTGAATATAACGAACGTTAAAAGAGCGTTTTATGCAAAACTGCCCAGTCGCTTGTTAAAATGAAGGAGTACTAATTGGAGAGTACTTTTAAAAAGTTGTTTATTAATCACTATTTAATTTCTTAAAAGCCAACGACGGGATGAGATCCGTAGCACCAGCAAGTACAAAACCGGTTGAAATGCTGATAACTTCCGCAGCAAGAAATAAGTCGTAGACAAGATAGTTTTGTTCCTGTTCTTGTTTTTATTTTCTTTAGTTCACATGCAGCTTTTATTCTTTGGCTCAGTCTCGCCTGGCGTATTGGTTTTCTTACAGGATTGTCTTATTAAACCTTTTATTCCACGAATATGTTTAAACACAAAAGTGTAATTTATCACGTCTTTGGATAACGTTTTTCAAAGCCACACTTAGATTTGTTTAAAAGGTTCAATCTGAGGATTCCCAAATAGATTACTCGACTCGATTAGGATTAAGTAAGTAAAAAAGATAACTTGAAAAGGGTTTGATTAATCGCCACCTAACAGAAAAACGTAATTAAAGGATAGATAACGGTATCTGTACATTTTTGAAAGCACCTAGACCCCTTTTCATTTTAAATGATGTTAAGTACTTAATATCGAAACAATTGTCCATCGGAACTACATAGTTTTAGCTTAAACACAAATTTAAATTTGAAAACAAAAATATGAAATTATTTACAATGTTAATGATAAATTTGAACATGAAGGCAAATCAATATAATCAGAAACTACAGATGACGAACGGTGCAAATGCAAATTCAGACAGGTTAATATCTGGAATAGAGCAGGAAATTAGAGCAAACAGACTCATCTGCACAAAGGAAATTGGTACCTAGCCTGTCTATTACGAAGTCAGACTAACTTGGTTATTGCAGGGACGTTTTTCAGACTGCGAAACAAAATGACAAGGGATTGAAAGAAAATAAATGATGCAGCAGGATTGAGCGACGCTTTTGTTAATCTTTATTCAATCATTAATATTGAAGATACCGGAAAGGATTACACTGGCGACGTCTGTTAACCAAAAGTAAGATTTTGAATTTGTGTTTAATAACTAAAAATCTTTTATGTAAAGACCACCTTAAATGTGTCACAGTGCTTATAACGCGACATAATTTTAGAAACTATTTCCATGCAATAATGAAGTTGTAAAACGGAAAGAAATCAACAAGGAAAAAATTTGCAACACAAATCGCACTGCAGTGTCTAGTGCAGAGCTTTTTGTGTACGGGTTGAAAGAAACCTTCTGATTAGCATATACCATAGGATTTCCACCCTTAGGCACCGATGCGGCAAATCAACCATAAAAACATAACACTATCAAGCTTATATTGATGACATATTACCGATTAAAGCGCGATGTTACAGCCGATTTATCGGGGTACAAAATGTTGTTTCATGTCGTTATCGACGATACTAGGACGCTGGGCAAAAAGCACCGTTCCTGTTGTCACTGCGTCAATATTCACTGTTTTATCACATGTTTCTTTGATTATATTACGTTCGGTAACTGGTTCACTATAGTATTTGTGTGTTATAGTGGTTATTTGGGTATTCTCTGTTATATTTTGTTGTATTTAGTCCTGGTCGCGATCGCGTGCTAGCGCGGAGGCTCCGCGCAAACGACTGCCAACCCCGGGCGAGGGTGCCGTCCCGGCCGCCGGCGAACATTCGTTTTTTGTGTTCCGTTCTACGCTTTTGATATTGATTGTTGTAAGTTTAAGTTGTTTTAGTTTTAGTATATTATAAACCTCGGAACGGCTAACGGATGTTTTAATCGTGGTTATGGTTATATTGGTAATATGTAGTGTGCCTGTAATGTTAAAGTTTAGGTATCTATTTTATTTAACGTGAACATTCGATGTGGAATGTATTTGATAAAGGTAAAACTTTTTGTTTGGTTTAAGCTTATTAGCAGGTTCCACGTTCTTAAGTAACTTCGTTCAAAATTTAGATGAGGCCTTATTTATTATTATTCTTAACACGTTTTTATAAATTACTAGGTACTTATGAAGTGCAGTTTTTGTGTTTTTTTTCTCCGTACCTACCTAATCATTACAATCCATATTGATAAACTGCCCTAATTTTATATTTTCTTCTAAAAACAAAAACACGCAGTCTAATAAACTGACTTCGCGCAATTGATTTATGTACCTACCTACATTTTAAATCATTTTTGTATTAACAAAGCTCCAAACAACATGCAATTGAAATCTTTAAGTGAAACGGAACGCAGACAAGAATGAACGACATTATGTTTATCTCCCTCACTCTATCACAGACGAAAAGTGACAGAGATATTCGTGTCCCAACCCCGAACCCTTCTCAATGCAGGGTTATTTACCAGCCAGTATAGCCTGAGCTCTTACATCGTTGAGATGTCACTACTTCAAACGGTCCTTCTTATGTTTGTTTGTCATTCAACTGCGATTTTGGGCACAAATTAGAAAGGGGAGAAAAAAATGTTCAAACATCAGGTTTATTGACATTTTTAATGCGATAATTAAGGCTGTAGCAAGGCTTAGTAGGCTCAGGAAAATTATTGACGCGTCGTAAAATTTTAAAGCTCGTCTTTTTGTTTTCATTAGTACGTTTAATTAGGTTGCTAATGAGGGTTTAACGGAAGATTATTACAAGATTAATTCTTCACACTGCTAATTCTAATATTTTATTCAGTTTTTAATTGTTGACAATTTCAATGGTTTTCCTTATCTTTAGAAAAAGTAACAGGTTTCTTGATACTTATATTATGATTATTAAACAATATTATATATTGTATACCTAATAATTTGGGGTACAATTCATACAATTCCAACAAAAGCTTCATAATTCAAATAAATTATGTGGCGCCATCTATCTAAACTATAAAGTATTAGGTTGACACATCTTACACCCGTTGCATACAACAGTTGGACCTTTAGTGAAAGGAAGCTGATTGGTGCATTAGTTACGTAGTACAGAGCGTCATTGGTAGATGGCGTTACTGTATTAGAATTATTTATGAAGAGAATTAAACATGGTGTGTACAATACGAGTATGTGAGGAGTTAGGGTAGTATTCTAAATAGAACCTATAATAATATGGAATGTACTAGTAATTTAAAATGTAATCTGCTTATTGCACTTGCTTCTCGTAAAACAACTAACTGCAACGGATTTTTTTACAATTCACATATTCAATTAATTTTATATTGGTATGCAAGCTTTTAAAATATACTTAATGCCCTTTTGATTTTTTCGTCATGCTCATGTTTAATAGGTACGTCATGTTCCAACAAAGATGAAGATAAAAGAATGAACGAAAAAATCGCTTGCAGGGATCTTTGAACGTTTGAGACGCCGTCATTGTCGTATCAGACTGGGATTTTTAAGAGGACTGTGAAGCTGTTGATTTTCATACAAAAGGCGATAACGTTTTACACCCAGTAAATATAGTTAGATTTTTATAATTTTTGGATATGTTGTAGATATAATGAGAAACTACGCCTGTACGTTTTGATTTTTAAGAAATATTGCTTACGCTAAAATTTATTAAATTTATTAGATTTATATAGAGATTTTTAAATGCTAATAAATTTTAGCGTAAGCAATATTTCTTAAAAATCAAAACGTACAGGCGTAGTTTCTCATTATATCTACAACATATCCAAAAATTATAAAAATCTAACTATATTTACTGGGTGTAAAACGTTATCGCCTTTTGTATGAAAATCAACAGCTTCACAATCCTCTTAAGGACAGGAAATGCTCTAAAGACAGAATCAATAAATAAAAAGAACTGAAGTTCAATTATCTTCTGGTACAAATACTATTTGAGTTCATACTTGACGGACATTGCGTCTCAAATGCTCGAAGATCGGTCCTTGCACAGCTTAAAAGCAAAAATTAAAGAACATAAAGAGACGCCGATAGTGACCATTTTAATCACAATAGGTAAATCTTTCAGTAGTACATGGTAGTATGTACCAACCAGATATCATAAAGGAAAAGCATTCGATCATCTGCATATTATTATGAGTAGAATAGAGTTCAGGTAAAGAAATACAAAAAATATATAATTGGTATATTTTATTTCCAAAAGACGTATAAAAAGATATACAGTTTTATAATACAGTATCCTTATAACTACTTAAAATACTCTAACAACTGTATACAACACCTATTTTATAAAATATAAAAAATTTCGCTAAACTGACTGGTGTTTTTAACACTGGATATAATATACCAAAACTGGGTTAAACCCAAATTCCACTGGGAGCTATAAAATACAAAGATATCCAAATATGGATCAAAGCATCAGACTTTCGATCCAAGGTCTGTCCCCTGATTGAATAGTGCACTTGGTTTGAAACCGAACTCAATTGGTTCGCATCAAACGCTGAAGCGACATCCTTAACGCCTCGATTGTTTTTAAACCAATTCAATTGATTTTATTTGAAATTAGCGTTTTAGTATGTTGAGGCAATCCAATTGGGATCGCTTTCAAACCAAGTGCATAACACAATTAGGGGGCTATACCTACTATAGTTGTTAATTTAATTATAACAAATAATTTTCAATTTATTTCGATTAAACCCTACCCGAAAACTAATTAGGACCAATTCGAAAAAACCTTTAGCGATAATAAATAAAGGATTATCACATTTTCAGGTTACTTTACGCATAAACTCTAAGTTATTTACAACTAATATACTTAATTGAGCATAATTATGGACGGCACTTATTTTAATAATATCAGTACTGGACGGTAATATTGAGGTAGATTTATATGAAATTACATATATTTCCGATGTAACTTACTGTCATATTTAGGTACGTATATACATATAGGTACATGTGTTTTGAAATGACGTAATGATAATACCTTTTGTTCTCAAATTTTCACACTAACATTAAATCCACATTATTTTTGATATTTTGACAGTAATCGTGTTACTATGAAGCCGTATTTCTGTAATATAATTGATATTATTGGGTCTATGCGAGTTAACTAAGACCAAATTACTACGATGTCTAAACCCTTATTGCCAAGGTAATAGGGATCTTGAGAGCATGAGCAATATGGTTTTAGCTGAGTCGCATACCCTCCAGTAGCAGTGTAAGCCTGCAAGCAAATCTTAAAGAAAATAATTTATGATTTTTCCAGGTACTTAATTTATATTTACACAATACCTACGCTATCTGATAAAAAAACATAGGTAGCTCGCAGTGGAAATCTATGGTAGGTAAATTGTGAAGAGCGATGTATTCGGAATATTAAAAAATATATGAAGAAGCTATAAATAGCATCTATGTATCAATCCTTCATTAAAAAAATACAGTAATTTCGAATAAACTTTTGCTCATAGTCACTTTGTGTTATTTATAAATCGTCATTGATTGACCTTTTGCTATATAATTCAAGAAATTACGTTTTTTTCATATTTATATCACTATTGATACTTGAAACAGCAAAAATGTTAGAGCAAAATTCAATTAAAATTTACAAAAAATATCCGAATAACAAACCTCTTCATCTAAAATAACCAAAAAAAGTCCAAATACAACATTATTGCACTTTTTCCTTATCGTTTCTCACGTGGCCATTCGCGTAAGCATTTATGACATGACCGTTTGTTCCGTTGCTCATACCATTGGGAACTTGGCCGTTCGATTTAACTTGGCCGTTGGTTTTAGCGTAGCCATTGGCGACTTGGCTGTTGTTGTTGTTTGTGTTTTCGACGGAAGCCTTCGCTTTGTCCTTCTTGTAGGCTTGGATGTAGAAGTTCATGAAGAGGACAATGAAGATGGTCGAGTGAAGGATGAGACCAGAGGCGATAATCCTGAAATTAGAATTAAACATGTGATTATACATATAGCTAGAATACTTTTAAACGATTTAAATATATCTGAATTGGAGCTGAATGAACTTTCATAATCTATACTAAAAAATATTATAAAGAGGCTTGTTTGTTTATTTGGATTCAATAGGCTCCATAACGGCAGAACCGATTTCAAAAATTCGTTCACCGTTGGGAAGCTACACTATTCCCGAGTGACATAGGCTATAAAAAAAGATGATCCGTGCGAAGCCGGGGCGGACATTAAGTATAAAATTCGAATAATGAAAATAAATAACTATTCTATAATCTGCGCGTTATAATTTAGACGCATCCAAAAATCGTAAAAGATTTTTTGTTACCAACATTCAACCAAATTTAAAATACTGTACAAAAGTGCTAAACTCATTTAAAATATGATATATAAATAGGTACAGAAATTTCGTAACGCCAATTAATTTAGGTAACACAACCCTAAATTGCAATAGCATTTATCAATGAAACCATTTCAGAAAATTGAGTCATCAATTAACAAATCTGTAAGATTAAAGTAAAGTAAGGGAGCATGTCGAAACACTCGGTTCCCCTTGAACGAGTTCTAGTGGACACTGCAACGCACCGCATTCACTGCAATACGACGTTTGTGCAATACTCTTAACATTGGAATCCTCTGTCATGACCAGTTATATTGGATCGTTACGATTTTGTTTATTTGTATACTAGCTTCTGCCCGCGACTTCGTCCGCGTGGAACTCCTCCTTTTTTGCAGTCGGTTAATAAGTAGCCTATGTCCTTTCTCAGGCTCCAGACTTTCTTTGTACCAAATCTCATTTAAATCGGTGCAGTAGTTTTAGCGTGAAAGCGTAACAGACAGACAGACAGACAGAGTTACTTTCGCATTTATAATATTAGTATGGATGTGACTTTACGGCCTACGTAGTGTCCTATTACAGCCGAATTTGGCTTTTATATTATTATGTTGAGAAATAGTAAGATCATACTTGATTCTTGCAACTGAATTTTTGGTTTTTTAATGTCATTTTAAAAAAATAATATTTCCCAAGTCATCAAAAATATGATAGAAGTCCCTGATTAAGAAACCAGAGGTAGCGGGTTTGAGTCCTGCTAAGGACAGATGTCAGTGTGTTGAATAAGATTATTTGTAGCTATTCAAGTCTTGGATGTTTTATATGAATTTCTGTATGTTTTCCATTGTCTAGTACCAAGTACAAGCTTTACTTAGTTTATGACTAGATTAATAAGTGTGAATTGCCCCAAGATATTTATTATTTATGAAATTTGCTTACTTTGGATATCCACAGTCGCAGACCAGAGCACTTATTGAATGGAACAGCACCATGAAGAATTGGACCTGTAAAGATAAATAAATAAATATAAGTATGACAAATAGAAGCAATAGGTGGATTTATTGTTTTATAATTTAATTTAGAACCAAAATTCGTTATAGGTAGGTTCCCAATTTTTAACAGTAATTCAATTATATTAGTTAAGTATTTACCTAATTGTTTTAACATAGTTACAAATTTAAATAAGATTTGCTAATTTTCAGTTAACTATATACCTGAGTTAACAATTTATATGTCCGCAATAAATTGAATATTGCAGTAACCAATTTTAGGCTCTTTGACTAAATGAGGGGCACCGCGTGTCAGAAATCCGCTAGATGCGCTAGTGTAGAATGAGGTCCAGCTGTCATGTACCATCAATCACAGGCCAGTAGCTTGCCTCTCATTGGTGGAACATGACAGCTAGACCTCATTCTACATTAGCGCATCTAGCGGATTTCTGACACGCGGTGGCCCTCATTCGTAATACCTATCCGCAAACAACTGAACATATATTATATTCAATTGTTTGTGGTAACCAGTAACCAATTTTAGTCTCTAGTCAATGAGTCATAATACCTATCCGCAAACAATTAAATATTGCAGTCACCAATTCTAGTATTATTGACTAATACGCACAAACAATTGAACATAGAGTCGGTACAAAAGTTAAACGTTATATGGCAGTGGTTTAATGATTTAGGAACAGCAAAGTCTAAAGATCTTAAGCAAGCCTACATAAACGGATGGGTCATAGGTCAATTCTGTACCGAGACGTGCAACTAATGTATAATCATGCATTCTAAAACAGATATGGAATTAATTTGCCGTAAACAGTTACTTTTATGGACAATAAATATAATATAATAATTTCGGACTTAATCATTTGTGATGTTTTTGTGGTTATTACCTAAAATATTGGTAGTAAGTAGGTATTACTCCATATTTGTAGCCTTATATGAATATGGGAAAAGTTTTCGAAACATCAGCATAAAAATATACGCGAATTAAATCCGTTAAGTATATTAAGTAGTTAGTCTTATTCCAATGTCATTTAAGTAATAAATTAACTTAATCAAAGGACTAAATAAAATCGCGTCTTTATATGATTTAGATGGAAAAGATGTTTATATTTTCACTTTTGGTTTAGAAAGCATTTTCTAGACTTAGGTCACAAAGATTGATCAGCTATGCCCGAGAAGCGTAAGAGTGTAAGTCCAATTTATATTTCACTTAAAAATGAACTCAGAAGTTCGCGGTTCTAGTATTAAATTGGAAAACGTACATAATTTACTTGCACTCGTGAATGTTCTAAACTGATGTCAGCTAATGACAATTTTGCGGTCTGTCTACTTTTACTTTCTTTAATTTAGTTTATAACACTGTGCAAAAAACTTCCTTAAGTGTTTGTGTAGACAGAAATAAGTACCAATGTTAAGGGTAGTCCAAAGATTTTTCTAATTTTTGGGCAATTTCTTTTTATGGTTCTTGTTTGCATTGAAAATTACATACAACCAAAAATTTCACCCTACTACCATCAACATCTAGGTATTGTTTATTAAAATGTGGATTTTGATAAAATTGTCGTTTCTTTTTAAGTGAGCCTACTACTGAATACCTAAATGTATTTTTGATTGTGATAGTTTAGCCGAGTTAGCAAGTTTATATAATTATATATAAACCTCCTTATAAAAATACGACACATTTTTAAACAGCGTGTTTCAAATATAAACTTTTCGACAACACCTATTAGGTAATCATTTCTGATGCCTTCGCGGTTATTACACATTGGAATGAAACAACTGTTAACGGATTTAACTCGCGTATTTTTATTTTATTTTATTAGCTGACGTTTCGGATTCTTTACAGTTTCTATAATCGTAGCACGACTGAGCTGACAATAGTCTAACGCTAAAGTGATTTATACAGTTATGCAAACTACCTTATATTTAAATTACAAATTTTAAAAACCTACCCTATTCTGAATTATGAAATACTAATTATATTATACATTAGTTACAATTATTAAAACCTAATAGGGGGCGTTACTAGCGCTTCGGAAAGAACCTACCTATTAGGTATTTTTGGAAATTCGTTGTGAATGACATACTTACATACAAATACTAGAATTCCTCATTAATAAGGGGATAAGTTATATTAGTGTTAAGTTATATTACCGGATTGCATTGGAAGGACGTTGATTCTAGAAAGGACGTTTAGGCTCGTTCGCTCGATGTCGAAACACTTTACTAAGGTGAGGTGCACTGCAATTGAGATAAATTCCACGTGTGCCGTAGAATTTTAACTCAAGAAAAAATGTGTAGATACTTATATAGACAGCTTCAGAGTTACACTTCTATGTACAAGGAGTATAAGTGAGTAAAACACCATTTGCCGGGCAGGATCGAAATGTCATGTCCCCGGATTCCGGGGACATGGTGAGATGATGGGACGAACGTAATAACACTAAGAGTATTGACTGCTGCTATGATAATATATTTATTTAACAAAACACAACACTTATATACTATATCGAGACAGCGCAAATCGCTGCTCGATCTATCTATGTTACGTGATCTACGTGACTGTGGCAATCTGCTGACAGGGCCGCCACAGTACTCCCCCCCAAAAGAAAAAAAACTTAAGAAAAATACAATTAAGTTACACAATAATACATCAGTTAACAAATAACAAGGACAGAAAAAATAAAGGCGTTGAGCTGAAACTACTTTGGCAGTCAATTTCACTCCAGTGCCGTGCGAGTCGCGGGCGTTGTAAGCTCCGGGACTCCATAACCAATATCCCATTGGCATTCTCCATACAATAATTCGCTGCGCGAAATCCTTACGCAGCGAATAGTTTGTGCGCTTGGCGCAGTTTCTTGTCCTTGAACTTGCTGAGTAGGTAATGTAAAATGTCGACCGTTTGGCGTATAGCTGCCTCGGCAATTCACTTTATTGTACAAAATATGCCTGCTTGCATTTCTTCATAAATTTGTGTCGCGAGGTGAAAACGCAGTATGTGCGTCTCTCGGACTGACGAAATTCTTGAGGCTTCTGATAACTCGTATTTCCGAAGTATTTTAAATCTTGAATCCATGTTCGGGCGGGGGTCGGCATTTTGAATGAACCGTCTAAATCCAGAATACCGGAATTTGATAGACGTTCATTCTGAAGAATCACATGTAGGTACCTTAATGTCTGGTCCAAGCTGCTGAAGCAATTTGTTGCTCTGCTCCACGGGCTCATCACGATATTTTTTGTAGCTGACTCACGTTGTAGAATTTTTGCGTGTTCTTCGTCGGGTCACCACTTTGCCGGGCAGGATCGAGAGGTTATGTCCCCGGATTCCGGGGACATGGTGAGATGATGGGACGAACGTAATGACACTAAGAGTATTGACTGCTACTATGATAATAATATTTATTTAACAAAACACAACACTTATATACTATATCGAGACAGCGCAAATCGCTGCTCGATCTATCTATGTTACGTGATCTACGTGACTGTGGCAATCTGCTGACAGGGCCGCCACAGTCTGCTGACAGGGCCGCCACACACCAGAATATGACCATTTTACTATAGAACTAGCGGTCAAAGATCCCCAATTTTATTCAAAATATTCTATAACCTAAGCTTTTCAGTAGTGATAGAACTTTTCAAATAAGCACAGTAGTTGAGCTTATTCTTTACAAACATGCAACTCTTTCCTCTTTACAATAACTATAAGTACATTGAGTTTTTGGGGCATTATTCTCAGTAACGATGTACTTTACAAGAGCTTAATTGTAGGTATAATGTTTTATCAGATGTAACTACTTATATTGTTTTTGTAATAGTCTTCCTCTGCCGTGTGGATAATATATGCCGATATTTTCGTAATAAATTCGAAAGCTTATTGTTTTCAACTGTCAAATATGGACAAGTCGACTATACTACCATTTAAGTTGACAATGATTCATTTGGGGTGAAAGTTTCTTGAACATCATCTTTCTTTACTAAAATATTGTTAGAGCCGGACAGGTAGTCAGACATCCTAACTAATATTGTAAATGCGAAAGTAACTCTGTCTGTCTGTCTGTCTGTTACGCTTTCACGCTAAAACCGATTTAAATGAAATTTGGTACCTACATAGAAAGTCTAGAGCCTGAGAAGGGACATAGGCTACTTTTTAACCGACTGCAAAAAAGGAGGAGTTCCACGCGGACGAAGTCGCGGGCAGAAGCTAGTTACGAATAAATCATACAGGTTTTTAATATACCTATATCATCTAATTCTGTTCTGATGATACCTATATATTGCTATCACCACAAAGATATCACTTTACGGGTGTCATCGAGTAACGGGTTCTGTACTCACCTTTATCTATACTAATATTATAAAGAGGAAAGGTTTGTTTGTTTGGATTGAATAGGCTCCAGAACTGCTGGATCGATTTCAAAAATTCTTTCACTGTTGGGAAGCTATACTATTCCCGACTGACCATAAGCTATAAAAAAAGATGATCCGTGCGAAGCCGGGGCGGACAGCTAATCTATAATATTCCTAATAATTTCTGATGCCTTCGCGGTTATTACACATTGGAATGTAACAACGATTACGGATTTAACTCGCGTATTTTATTTGCTAACGCTTCAAAGTCTTTACAGCTTCCATAATCGTAGCACGACTGAGGTGACAATAGTCTAACGCTAATAGTTCATGACTGTTTCATTCCATGTGTAATAACCACGCAAGCATCAGAAATTATTAGGTTTATGACCGGTCTCTAGTTAGGTATTTATTATGGTCGTGTCATCGTCTGCGATTGGCCTAAGGAGTACAAATTGAAAGGACGTGGAAATGTTAACCAGTAAGGAGAAAGGACAGCGTTCCGATGTCGAAACAGAATACGGTCGAGTGAAACTGCGAGGTAATAAAATGCAAATAAAATTAAAAATAAAAATCATTAAAATATTGATTGTCTTTTGTTTTCTTTTCTTACCGAGACAACAGTCAGACGTTTAGTTAATTAAGTACGTGTATTTATAGTAATAGAGTAAGATCCCAGAGCGATCTGACGTAACTTATTTTCTGACGAATGAAACCTTAAGATTTCAGTAGCGTCTAGAGTGCCTTGAATATCTACGGGCTTGTGAAAACTGTCAGAGTGACACCAGGGCTGGTACCAGGTGAGAAAGGTGACTAAAAATAAGAGTTATCTTACTTATTTTCTCATGGCTCATTTTTATATATATCATGTAGAATATTATTTTAAAGTAATGGATATAAGTGTCAGACACTTTTGATTGACCAGAACTTTTGTCAGACACTTTTAAGATAGGTACCCAAAAAATGGATCTCAAAGATGGATGAACATAAGCATATCATGTTTAGGCTCATTCGACTCGGTATGACGAGCACTTTCTAAACAGAATATGATAATGGTAGTGTTGATGATGAATCCTGAAGACTACTATGGATCTCGAAGTTGGATGATCATAGGCATATCGTGTTTGGGCTTATTCGACTCGGTATGACGAACACTTTCTAAACACATGATGATAGATACCCCACATGTAAAGGTCTGATGAAAAAAATATGCTGAATTTCAGTTCAATGTATGGGGAACCCCAAAAATTTTGTTTTTATTCTGATTTTATTTTAAAATCTTAAAGCGGTTTACAGAATACATCTACGCACCAAATTTTAATAATGTAGCTCTTATATTTTCGGAATAAACTGGCTGTGACTAGAGTACCCGATTACTTGAGTAATCGGTTACTGAGTAATCAAATTAGTAATTGGATTACATTTGTAATCGATTGACGCCAACACTGATTGAAACAGATAATGCTCGTCATAGCGAGTCGAATAAGCCCAAACACGATATGCCTATGATCATCCAACTTCGAGATTCGGAGTAGTCTTCAGGATTCATCATCAGCACTACCATCATCATGTGTTTAGAAAGCGTTCGTCATACCGAGTCGAATAAGCCCAAACACGATATGCCTATGATCATCCAACTTCGAGATCCATAGTAGTCTTCAGGATTCATCATCAATACTACCATCATCATATTCTGTTTATAAAGTGCTCGTCATATCGAGTCGAATGAGCCTAAACATGATATGCCTATGATCATCCAACTTCGAGATCCATAGTAGTCTTCAGGATTCATCATCAACACTACCATCATCATATTCTGTTTAGAAAGTGCTCGTCATACCGAGTCGAATGAGCCTAAACATGATATGCTTATGTTCATCCATCTTTGAGATCTATTTTTTGGGTAGCTTAAAAGTGTCTGACAAAAGTTCTGGTCAATCAAAAGTGTCTGACACTTATATCCATTACTTTAAAATAATATTCTACATGATATATATAAAAATGAGCCATGAGAAAATAAGTAAGATAACTCTTATTTTTAGTCACCTTTCTCACCTGGTACCAGCCCTGGTGTCACTCTGACAGTTTTCACAAGCCCGTAGATATTCAAGGCACTCTAGACGCTACTGAAATCTTAAGGTTTCATTCGTCAGAAAATAAGTTACGTCAGATCGCTCTGGGATCTTGGACCATAAGAACTGTAAACGATAGTTGCCTATGTTTCACTTTTCCTATATATAGGTACCTATTCATATTTATAATACTTGTTTAACTATTTAAAACATGACAAGTTTAATGATGTTAAATTTGATACCTACATTTTCGGACGTATAATGGTGTATACTTACCTTAACTTAAAAGATTAGATTAGATTTATTTATTTCTCTTTATTACATCTATACTAATATTATAAAGAGGAAAGATTTGTACCTACTTTTGTATGTTTGTAATGAATAGGCTCAAAAACTACTGGACCGATTTTAATAATTCTTTCACTGTTGGGAAGCTACGATCACCCTGAGAAACATATTTTATGTCATATTATATGCACTCATAGTGAGATCGTCAAAATTGTACATTATAAGAGAAACAAACACAAATAAAATTAGAACTATTTTAGAATTTTACAAATGTCTCTATGATATCTTCTCTTTAGTCGTCAAAAAACAAAACGCAATAATTTTATCATTTTAATTATACAAATTAGGTATTCTAGTTATATTGCAGCGCATGCGCGTATATCCTAAGATTTTCAGTTGCGCAAGAGTGGTTCCCGAGGTGGAATGTGAGGCGCGGCCGGTATCCTTATTGGTGATTTGTGCAAATCATTCATGTGGCAACACTCAAACCGTAGATCATGATCGATTAATCACTGGCAATTCTATATGCTTAAAGGCTATTAACGTGACAAATACGACACAATTCGATATATTTTTTTAGTTAAATTAATTAAAATATAAGCAAGATCTATATTTGTATTTAGAACTTCCTCAAATTATTTTTAAAAGAGTAGAATAAAATACAAAAAAATACGATTTCTGCAAAATTAAATTCATATTTATGATCATCATCAGGGGTTGTCGACCTCTCAATAAATCATACATTTAATTTTTAATTTTATAAACTATCTGCTTTATCAGCATAGGTATTGAATAAATATGAGCATGGTCATTCAGAAATCGAAATCGAAATTCTTGTCATATCAGTTATTCCGAGATATTGAACAGATAGTAAAGAGATATGACGTATATATTGTGGACTTTCAGAATGACTGGTTGGTACTCTCAGCTTAAGGTTTAAGTATCAAGTAAAAGGTATTTTCGTCACATAAAAAACAAGTTACTTATTGATACACTTTCGACGCAAATCTGTCCATCCAAGTACAAACCACTTTCTCCTCACATGTAGTAAGTATTTTAAGGTATGTAGCAACTAACTATACCTACCTATTATAATACAACATGAAGTGAAACTATTAAATTAGGAAAGGCTACTGAAAAACTAACTGTGGTATCACCTTATCTAAATTATTCTCAGTCAACGGCTAATGCTATATAGGCCTAATCACACCAATTAGCGGTTAAAAGAGCCTATTTCACACATCCCAGATAACATCTGCATGCTCTTAGATCCTCAGATTAGCCAATTTCCTTAGTAAGGACGCAAAATGGAGGTTTTGTAATATTTAAGTAATGTTGTCGGCAATTGTTTGTAATATTAAGTAGACCGTGCGCTCTTAAAACCTTTCGCCGTACGACCTTCACTTATCGATTTAACTGTGATTACTGTGAAGCTGGTTACGCATTTTACAATTTGCAAAAGTTAATGATAATATTAACGGGCATACTTGTGAAGTTGTGACTACATGACCATTCGAGTAATTGGATGTCTCTTTACAACTGCTTTCTGTTCTCGCGCGTTAAGATTTTTTGGTGTGCTTAACTTAATTGTTGTTTTTTTTTTATTGCAAGTGAATTCTTTATTTTAACGATGCCTTCTAAAGGAGAACATTTAGAGAATCCAACGCAGAATGGGGTAAAATCAGGGTGAAACTTTGTAGGAACATTTTACGATGGTAATAACGAAAAATGATTTAAGTTATTTTTAATTCCTTTCAGGGTCAAACTAGTATTTTTATATCTGAAATTAAGTAGGTATACCTAAATTTGATTCAAATCATTTCTAAACAAAATTTATCTCTTAAAGGGCGGCAAAAACCGAAATTGTTTTTAAAAATGTCACAAAGCTTGTTTAACTATAAAAGTACTTACTAGTTGAAGAGTGGTAAGGTGCTTCTTCCACCAAAGGTACTTTTGGTATTTAGGGCCCATAGCCGCCATCATGTAGTACGCGTACATGATGATGTGAACCAAGTTGTTGACGATATTGGAGAAGGTTCCATGACCACCTGTTGACAAAGATCATGATGAATATATGATGAAGGGGTTGCTTGACTTGTCTTGACGACCAGATAGCCTTGTGTTATTACGATGACGTTACATATAAAAAGGTTAGTCTTGCCTAAATTGTCTTGACGATTTCATTACAAGTGTTCAGAGTACTGATCTCTATATTAATAGTTTAAAATAAAGATAAAAAATTAACGCATAATCGGAGAAGAAATTTCATGATAAATAATATCCAAAGGTCATCACTCCTATACACTAGTTACGGAGAAAAGTATTGAGATCTTTTAGTGGAATCACCTCTCACTCGCTCCTTCACTTATTGCAAATGACAGATGCTTTTTCGCCTTTGCATGTATACCTTTCTTAATCTTATTCACCTTTATTTTAACTTTCTCATCCTCATATTGTCTTTTTATCATTACCTACCTGTAGTTATTCAGCTAGCTAAATGAAAATGCATTAGTTCGCTCAAAATAAGGTCAATTTTGCCGTAAACTCACCAGCAATGAACTTGACCAGTAGCCAGGCTTCGAAGGGCGTCAGGGAGTGGTGGTAGAGATGGAGCCATGTGATCTGACTCTTCTTCTTCCTTAGCACGAAGAACACTGTGTCAGCGAATTCTGACAGCTTGGAGAAGTAGTAGACCCAGCACAGATGCAGCATCTGCAAAGACAAAGTGCAAAGTGTAACGCAATATAGATATACTTCACGCGTTTGGATGTATGTTCATGATTTCACGTTAAAAGTTTAGCTGATTTTTTTAGGTGATAATTAGGAATGACACTGGATATTTTAAATAAAAAAATAAGAGGAGAAACGCCAGGCAAAACTAGTGTACCTAATATATATTTAGAGTTTACAATATCCGGGTGAGATTTGACACTTTTCTATCATATAAAAAATCTCAAAATAGGTGATTTGCTTTTAACTAAATCCACTTGAATTTGTTGTACAATATACTTTCACAATAATCCTATAAGTACGAATATTGATATGTTTATATTCGAGTTTATAGATACCTACCTAATATATTATTATTTTGAAAAATCCGGTTTCGTTACTTTTTATAGGCATCTATATAATTATAGGCACAAAACGCATATCCTGTGAAATAAAGAAAGCTTATAACGTAATCCTATAAATCAAACATATTAAAATACACTTTCGCGAACATGTTAATTTTTGCACATACAAAATCGATAAAAAATCAATTTCACTTTTGAAAACATTCTTGTCGTACATCTAGTCACATTGACCAACCGGTTTGATGACACACTGACTACGCACGTTAGGCTCGTGTCCATCGAGCAAGCTGTGCTATATGTCTATATAACAAATATATCACTATATATTATAGGTACATATATTTTTTGTTTTTCCGAACTCAATATTGAAGCGCAGTTGGCCAGCTAATGTGCCTTTTCTGTCCTCCATCCAGAAAGCGCCAACTTTCGGGCCGCTGCGCTAAATGAAGTTGCCGCTTTCTGGCTTCGTCGAACAGAAAAATAGTATACTAACCTCGGCCAGTAAATAAAAAAGCCTCAGATCACATTTTTGTCAACCTCGGCTTCGCCTCGGACGACAATTACATGTGTTCTGAGACATTTTTTATTTTACTGGCCTAGGTGCGTAATGTACTATTACTGCAAAACAGAACGGGTGGCGAGCATTCAGAAGAGAGGCTTTCAAGCCTTTAGCTGTGCTATAATGTAATGCCGTAATTGGGATAACAAGCTATAAGTTATACCTTCATGTGCACATGGGTCGTTATTTTTTATTGACAATGAACCGACGTTTTTCTGTTTTTTTGCTTGACATAAATATTGATTATTGTCGTTTCGGTGTAGGTACGATTAAAAATAATGCGTCTGCTTTTATAAGGACTAATTAAATTTTCCTTTTTGACAAATATTATTTTTGGAATGAAACAACTATAGACGGATTTAGCTCGCGTGTTTTATTTTATTGGCTGACGTTTCGGAGCCTTTAGATGCCATAATCGTAGCACGACTGACCTGACAATAGTCTTATGCTAAAGTCAATATAGCATATTAATTTCCAAAATCAATGTAGCATGTTACAAAAAAACAGCAAAATACAATAAAAATGGAATTTAAAAGTAATACTTAGGCAATATAATTTAAGATTGTGCCATTTCGTAAATTTTTCCATAGATTATAACCGGATAGCAATATTTTTCTTGACGTTGTCAAAATTTTTGAACTTTTTTTTAATAGAAGCTTTAAAGTTTAACTGGATATACAGCTTAACTTCTGATCAGCCTACAGAACCGCTTTCTCCGTACTACATGAACTTGACTGTGGTCCATTCACAAAAAACTATATTGCGAGGTATTCAATACTTGTCTTTTTACATAATTGTAATAAAATACTTATAAATAATGAGGCAACGAACGTAGAACCACGGGGTTTATAACCATATCTTTTGTGAATTTTATAAATTAATATAATTCTTACTATCGTCGGTTCGTCGTGCGTCTACGAATGCGGGAACTGTAAAATTTTCGAAATGTCAGCCAATAAAAAAAAATACTCGAGTTAAATCCGTTTATAGTTGTTTCATTCCAATGTGTAATAACCGCGAGGGCATAAGAAATTATTATAATTCTCATTTTTAAACTTAAAAAAAATCCCTTACATCTATTTTTAATACTATGTTATAATTAATTTGATCCCATTTGTAGTTCTTGTTATATTTTTTCATTCTCTCTCTTGTAACTAACTATTCTGTTCATTATTTTAAATTGACAACTTGGGACATTCTTGTAATTACGTAGTAATGTAAATTACATTCTTATAATTACGTTAACATTAATGTAATATAAATTGAAGCACAATACAAATTAACCATGATATGATTGTTTGTGATATGAATGTAAAGTGTAATTACGGAACAGGAAGAGTTTTTGTAACTGCAGTTTTCTTTGTTCTTTTTAATGTCTCTTGAAAAAAAAGATAATAAAGACTGTCTTACTGACATACTAAATTAAAAACATTAACTATATTTCGCTTGACATGCGAAGAATTTAACCATGAAGATGTTACATCACAAAATTAATTAATTAGACACCTATCTTTTTTCTTTTGTTTTTATTTAATAGTGTTACTTCGAATTTAATTCTGATATGTAGGTATAGTTGTTTCGTGCCAATGTGTAGTAAGTGCCAAGGTATCAAAAATAAAAATAAATCGCTTATAAAATGTCGACCTAAAAACTGTAAATTTGTTCTAATTCTGTCGTCAAATATGTATGTGTTAAATCACCTATGTAGGATAAAATTAATATTTCTACTTTTTTTTTTCCGAACTGAATACTGAAGCGCAGTTGGCCAGCTAATGGGCCTTCACTGCAAAACCGGACGGGTGGTGAGACTCCTGAAAGGAGACTCTTAAGCCTTTTTTTCTACATTTCGATATACCGAACTTTTAACAAAAAAAATCAGACTCAAGTAATATATATGACTTCTTCTGAAGCTGTCCCAATAAAATCCGCTACATACTTAGCGACATAAAATTTCTATTTAGCGGAACCCTCAAAAAAGAAATCAACAAAAAGCTCGTCACGTCATATCGCTTTCGAATTCCTAACTCTACATTCGAAAGTGCCGCGTCGTATAGGCGGTGCCATTGAATAAACTTGACCGATTGTACCGTAGAGCAAATTGAGATTAGATACGTTAGTTTAAAGATTTTTTTTATTTATGATACTTTAGCGTTAGACTATTTTCAGCTTCATCGTGCTACGATTATGGAAACTCAGGTTCCGAAATGTTTGTCAATAAAATAAAATCTGTTGATTGTGCACCTAATAACCGCGAAGGCATAAAAATACATTTATGATTTTTGTAATTGATTGGACATTTTCGGTATAGCGTGACATTTGTGACAGTTCGTCTTGGAGATGCTTAAAAAGGTCATAATTATTTTATTTACCATTAGGATGCAAACTATATACGGATTTAACTAGCGTATTTTATTTTATTCGTACCTTTACATTTTCCATGATCGTAGCACGACTGAGCCGACGATAGTCTAACGCTAAAGTGTAAGTTGTTTCACACATTATTGTTTCATATTATGATTGGTAAAGAATGCTAAAAGATAAAAAAAATGTACAGTACTAGGATGGATAAATATAATTAAACTAAACGTTAGAAACTATAAAATTTACAAATGAATATACTTACGCGAGTAAAATCCATTATATCTTTTTTATACGAATGGCTACGATTTCTTTAAAAAAAATTAAACGTTTTTGCGTTGTAAAAATACTTTACAATCAAAGGTAAAACACTATTTCGAATTATTATGCAAATTTTAATATTCCTTTGTTTTGTCGTAAACATGAAAATCAATAATTCATGATTGAAGCAAATAATAAAAAAAACTATGACCTTACGATCTTCACTTGAAGTTAAAGCAATTAAAAAATTATGGGAAACTCAAGCAAATTATTTTAGATACAATATAAATATTATTTAATGAATACCACTCACGACAGAAACGAACAATAAAACAACAGAACTTTAAACTTAGGTATTTATATAAATATATTGTTATTATTAATACCCTATTGATATTAAATACCATGAAATTAATAACCCGTGTATTCTCATAAAACATTAATTGATTGATAAACACACACAAATGCTTGGGAATTTATAGAATTTTAATAGGCATCTTGACACCTAAGTTTTACGATGGCTGTCTAGTAGGTATTATAAATGTACCTAAATAATAATTTCAACATAATAATTTCTGATGCCTTCGCGGTTATTACACATTGGAATAAAACACCTATACCTATACGGATTTAACTCTCGTAGGTATTAACTTTATTACTGACGTTAAAACTTTACAGTTCCCATATTCATATTCGACGATAGTATAACTTTAAAGTTAACGCTTTAGCGTCAGACTATTGTCAGTTTGTTATTGTTTCATTCCACATTAACCAACATAAATATAATACTTATTACATACGTATATATATATGCCAAAGACCATATATATCACGTGCTACGATTATGGAGTCTGTAAATCTCGAAACCTTAGCTAATAAAATAAAATACGAGAGTTAAACCCGTCTATATTAGTTTCATTCCAATGTATAATAACCGCGATGACATCAGAAATTATTAAATGCATATTTTTATATTTTCTCGAAGAAGAAAAGTACCTGCTTAGGTACACGATAAATTTTGAATTCAATAAAAGTTATTTTTTATAACTATTGAGGTATACGTCGATCAATTTACTTTTATATCAATCATTAGAGAAATAAAGGTTTAGAATAATAATATTGAAACTATTTTTTTTTAGAATAATAATGCGAAGGCCTCAGAAATTATTATGACGTATCTACGTGCGATCGCCTCTAATATTTTGCACTAGCCTGCGCGGACGCACTTGACCGTGTCCATTGTTTGCGCAACTTGCTTTAACTGTCAAAATCAAATGTTTACTCTTCACCTTTGCACTAATAGTGTCAGTGTTATAATGTATTATTCCGGTTTTATGTAGAAAATGTACCGTTCGTATACTTTTACTTGAAGGCATATGTTAAATGAAAATTGTTAGCAGTCTACGGATATGAGAACTTGTCAGCATAAATTTTTTACCCGAGTTAAATCCGTTATCATTGTTTTTTTTACAATGTGCAATAACCGTGAAAGTATCTGACTAATTCGGGCGATAAGTTAACCTGTGCTAAATTTAATCAAAATTTGCTTCGATCTTTTTACTTGACAAAAAAAATACGTTTATAAAACATAGTAAATATTTGTACGATGTATTCTATTAACTAATATATTTGCCACGAAAGTTCAAGTTGGAGATAATTTATTGACCATAAAACGTAAAACTAAACTAAGTCATTATAAGGTAAGTAATTAAAAAATCCAGTGTTTCTAACCAGTATATAATAGGTAAGTATGCTTTAAATTTGGTTAATCCCTACTAATATTATAAATGCGAAAGTAACTCTGTCTGTCTGTCTGTCTGTCTGTTACGCTTTCACGCTAAAACTACTGGATTTAAATGAAATTTGGTACAAAGAAAGTCAGGAGCCTGAGAAAGGACATAGGCTACTTTTTAACCGACTGCAAAAAGGAGGAGTTCCATGCGGACGAAGTCGCGGGCAGAAGCTAGTAAAACATAAAACTAAACTAGGTCATTATAAGGTAAATAATTAAAAAATCCAGTGTATCTAACCAGTATATAATAGGGAAGTAAGTATGCTTTAAATTTGGTTAATTATTTATGATGCTCTGGTATTAAAAATTACATTAAAAAAAAAACATTATTGCAGGTGGATGCAAATGTAACTAATGTCATTATAACTAACGACTGATTTAATAATGCAATTTGAATTAGTTTCTTGTAGTGAAAGGATTTTTACTGCGCTAATTATTATCTACCATACAATTTGTTTACAAACTATAAATTAGATACAATATACAACTTTATTTTACGAGCCATAACCGCCTTTATGATTACTAGTATACGGTACATAATGGTCTTAGCTAAAAATTGCAATAATTAGGCAATTAAAAAGTATTTCTGAGTAGGCTCAAAAGTTAAGGCAGTTTAAATAATCGTTTCATCTTACTTTCTAAGATGACTGTCAACCAATTATGTATCATAAGAACGGGCACTAAGTCTTGTTTTTGAATATTTTTTATATCTGTTACATACCACGTCTAATTTGGCACTAGTCTATTACTTAGCGTGAATATTTCCTAGTTCCATTATTTTGGCAAGAAAGCGATTTGAAATATTTTATCCGTAACTAATTTGAGACAATTCTTACGTGAACACTCCGATGTTTTATTGGAAAACATAATTCTGTATTTGTGTAATTAACAGTATTTAATGGACTCGTGAATCTAAAACTCAAGAATATATTTAATATATGAATATTTTACAAATTTTCTAAGCAGTTTAATACGAGATATGCTTATACAGACAGATAAATTTAAGTCAAATAAATTGGTTCAGTCATTTTATGACTACGACTAAAAGCGACTACGGAATGACTACAAAACTTACCCGTCTCGCCTGTTCACTCTCGCTGTAGTCAACGGGTTGACACGCCAGACTGTAGTCGCCCCACCATCCTGACATTAAGTGCTGGAACAAGAAAATGTCACATTTATACTAAGAACACATTTCATAATTTCTCCAAGCGTGTCAAAAATCCCCTGGACTGGTACCGCTAGTCGCTGCTTCTCTGGAATAGTGTCACAACTCGAAATGTGTTACCATTCTGAATTGAAATTTATATGTGACGGTTCACAGTCTTAAATGGAGTAACAAATTATTTCGAGTTGTGACACTATTCCAGAGAAGCAGCGTAGTGTCAACTGAGGTCTAGCTGTCATGATCCACCAATGAGAGACAAGTTGCTGGCCTGTGACTGGAATATGACAGCTGGACCTCACTCGACACTACTCGTTTTGACTCTTGGTAACCTTCATTACCGATAGAATTAAATCTCATCATGGTTTTCTAATAAACAACTACTATATTGGCAGTAGTTCTTGGACCATTTATAAAGATACCTACTAGCTGTGTCCGCGACTTCGTCCCCGTGGAATAGTAATTCTTCATAAGGCTTTATATTTTCCCAGTTTTTTACACATTTTCCACTGTTACTTCGCTCCTATTGGCCGCAGCGTGATGTTATATAGCCTAAAGCCTTCCTCGATAAATGGTATATCCAACAAAAAAAGAATTTTTGACTTCGAACCAGTAGTGCCTGAGATTAGCGCGTTCAAACAAACAAACTCTTCAGCTTTATAATATTAGTATAGATTATTATAATGGTCAGATAGTAAAGCAAATTGCATTTTCTTTAGTTAACAGTTATGTAAAATTATATAAAGCAATAAAGTACTCGTCGATACGTATTTGAGATCACACTAATCGTAAAATAACGTAAGTTTCTATTCCGGTTTAGGCGCTAAACGGGTACTTAACCCACAAATAAAATGCCATACCCGACTCTTACTAACCTGTCTTACCGTAGTAAAATAGTAACAAGTATTACATTGTAACAACTATGTTTAATTAAATATAATAAAATAAATAATAAATATCTTTGGACAATTCACAACAATTGAACTAGTCCCAAACTAAGCAAAGCTTGTACTATGGGTACTAGACAACGGATAAACATACATAAATACATATAAGACTTCCAAGACTCAGGTACAGATGCCAGTGCTCACATTGACATCTGCCCCTAGTAGGATTCGAACCCGCAACCTTCGGAATTCTACTGGTACCTAGTTAATTTATTTTAAGTACCATATTTTTTTCCAATGACTTGATAAATTGCAAGTGTCATTCATTGTTAATTAGATGTTATAATTAAAAATTAAAACATGAATATTAATAAGAGTGAAATGTTAATTTATTCCGTAAGATAAATTTGATGTGTGTTACTTATACTAAGATTACTGAGTAGTAGGTATGATAGTTATATTCATTGAATATCATTTGTAGGTAGTACTTTCTTGTTATTATGATATATGGATATTTATGAAATATACCTATGCCCTCCTAGATAAGTGTCGTTCGATAAAATTGACAGAAACGGATGAAAAATGTATACAATTGTCATAAGTCAAAAAAGATTTGCCAGGTCGCCAAACTTAATAGCCGGACATACCAGCCAGTTTGACCGGACATTTTGCTAAAAAGGCGGTATTAATAGGTACGAATACTCTAGCATTTTTGATTATTGTAACAAGTCTTAAAAGCCCGACAAGCCGGGCACCGTTTATTTTAGTTGGACACGCATTAAAAGCCTACCTGTGTCCGGTTTTATCCGGACACCTGGTAACGCTAAGAGAAAGAAAGCTGACCACGTGACTTTTCTTTAGCTTCCGTCAATAACATACACTATCATTTGTTTAATTTACCGATAACTTAAAATGACGTCACTTTGTCCAGCCCTCAAGGTGTTAGCTTACTCACAATAATATACTTTGCCATTTGCGTGAAAGCAAAGGGAATGCATTCTTGTCTGATATTCAATTAGTTGCAAAAAAAGTAACAGTCATGTTCAAATTTGATACTTATAACACTTTCTAATATTGAATCGGATCCACATAAGTTAGATTACTAGCATTCATTGTGGCATCTTCTACTAACCGATATCTTAATTCGATGTCCCAAAAAAACATAATAAAAAGATATGTTAATTACAGAATATTGTGTATTGTTAATTACGTAAAACGGTTATTATTAAGAAAATCAAGGTGATATAATTTTGAGTACCTAAACGACAAAAGAAACAAATCTACCTAACAAAAAAAATAAACATAATATTGTAGGTACACGCTTTATTTATAGGTAGGTAGTCAAAGAGCCTAAGTGAAATTTTGACAGGTTATCTATCAAATTAAAAAATACTTTTTTAATTCGATATATTTTTACCAAATACAATAGACATACTTATCATGGCTCGGTTGGATTGCTTGTGATAAAAAATACAGCAATTATAATAAAACGAAATTTACCAAGAATATTTTGTACGTTATCCAATAGACTGAAAGAACGATAATTCGTAACACAGTCCTAAATTAAACAGTTATAACGGATGTGTTCCGATAATTAATGCTTTCGTTACGTGCGATCTCGAGCCTTGACCACATTGTGGCATTTCAGGATGTTACGACAGGAGTGATCACGCGCGGTCTAAGGTTGTACTTAACTGTAGAACATAATAGTTTGTGTTGAACATTACTCGCTACACTGTATTTATGTTACACTGTGAATTGGTAACAAGTCTATATTATTGTTATTAAATGGCTTATTTCGTAAGAGGAATTTTCAGAAAGTTAGTGGTTAAAGACCATTGCTTTTTAGGATAAAACAAGTTCTATTTTATGAAACCTATTTTATGTATTACTAGACTAGCGGCCCCGGCAGACGTCGTCCTGCCCATCCGATTGTTTCGTCAAAGATCTATCAAAGTCTTGTAACTATATTTTCCCCGTTTTTTGCACATTTTCCACTGTTTCTTCGCTCCTATTGGTCGCAGCGTGATGTTATATAGCCTAAAGCCTTCCTCGATAAATGGTCTATCCAATTTTTGAATTCGAACCAGTAGTTCCTGAGATTAGCGCGTTCAAACAAACAAACAAACTCTTCAGCTTTATAATATTAATATAGATTAGTATAGATTGCAAAACTCTTTTTGACAATCTTATTGACATGTCAGGTTTTTCTATTTTCTCGACAGTAAGTACCTACACGATAAGTTTTAATTTAATTAAAAGTGTTTTTTATAACTATTGAGGTAAACTTTTGTATCAATCATTAGAGAAATTAAGGTTCAGAATATCGAACGTATCTCATAAGCCCATCTTTAAACCTGTCGAAAGTTAGACAAAGGCCTAGCAAGTTCACGAAGGTTATATTTCATTAGGAGGTACCTCCTAAGCGAAAGTGTTTCCGGCGCCGCTATCAGTAATCTCACTGCCCAACAAGGAATAATGAAATGCGATACATTTTTTTCTCATGTGATAACCAGGCCTATCTGATTAGAACTCTTACCGGTTCTTATAATTTTTTGCACCAGTAGTTACTTTTGATATTTTACTACTTGTATTAGTTTAGGTACATTTAATAAGAGAGTATTTATGAGCTTCCAGAAATAGTACATTACGCACCTAGGCCAGTAAAATAAAAAATGTCTCAGATCACATGTAATTGTCGTCCGAGGCGAAGCCGAGGTTGACAAAAATGTGATCTGAGGCTTTTTTATTTTACTGGCCGAGGTCGGTATACTATTTTTCTGTTCGACGAAGCCAGAAAGCGGCAATTTCATTTAGCGCGGCGGCCAGAAAGTTGGCGCTTTCTGGCCGGAAGATAGAAATAATTATTTTTATGAACTATTATAATAATAGTTTATGTCTGGAGGCTCGCTTATGGTTTCCGGTGTTTCGGTTTTATGGTAAAACAACTCAGCTTCATTCAGTTTAAAAAATTACTTGATTTTTTCACAGTAGCGTTTGTCTATTACGAATATGTAAAATGTAAAGTCATCGAAGCTTTAGTAAGTACAAAATATGTATAAGCGAGTTAAATCTGTATTTTTTTGCAGTTCTTTTATTTTATCTCCCTAGGTAATGGGACGTGTTTGCTCATATTTTTAAATATATACTTATATAAATGGAAACTTCATTTGTCATAGAATTCATATAATATTGTAATGAGAATGATATTATTACTCAAATAGTCATCAGCTCGAATAATTTAAATAGGCACTTGACAATTCAATGTCAGTTTTTATCGCCTCGCAGTACAATTAATCAACAAAGAAAGTTTTTTCAAAAGTTTTCCAAATACTTATTGTAAAGTAACAATATACAATCAAAATTTCAGATTTCGTTTAAGAAGAGACTTTTAAATGTACGTAGAAAACGTATACCAAGAGCGGAAGTGCGGTCTAAATTTTTTTTAACGTTTGTTTGACAACGTCACTGCTTTCACGGCGGACGAATATGAGCAATTAAGTTTTTGTACATGTGCCATAAATTTCTTCAATAAGTATATTGGTGCTAACTTTAAATGAAGAAGCACGCGAACTCTATATTAAGACCGTACCTAATTTGATATAGCATAATATAGGTACTAGTTTTATTTAATATTATCCGTAATATTTTATACCTACTTCTAAATAAAAAAACAAAAGAACCATAATCGTAGATTTTTCAATTCCTACTATTCCCATTTCTACTAATATAAATGCGAACGTAACTCTGTCTGTCTGTTACGCTTTCACGCTAAAACCACTGGACCGATTTAAATTAAATTTGGTACAAAGAAAGTCTGGAGCCTGAGAAAGGACATAGGCTACTTTTTAACCGACTGCAAAAAAGGAGGAAGTCGCGGGCAGAAGCTAGTAAAAAAAAATTTATAATAATGAAAATAGACAATGACTATTTCATTTTCTTGCTCCATGGAGTAGATTATCAAAAAATATTGGACAAGGCGTTTCAAAAATTAGGGGTTGAAGGCTCGTGATGTCAGGTTAAAAAAGAACATATAATCAGACGTGACGTCACAACCTCCCGCTACTAATGACAAAAAAAATATCCCATATTTTTTGACAATGTAACTGACGGACTAAATACAATTCCATTTTTACCCAAACATAATATATAAAAATAAGTCGGGTTTTCCTTCCTGACGCTATAACTCTAGAACGCACGAACCGATTTGGCTAATTTTGGTCTTGAATTATTCGTGGAAGTCCAGGGAAGGTTTGTAAGTAAAGAAAATTTAAAAAACATGTTTAAAAAGTGTAAAATCAACATCTTTCTATACTCCCATATACAAATTGATTGAAGGTAAGTGACAGAAGACTTTGACAGATCTTTGACGAAACAATCGGACGGGCAGGACGACGTCTGCCGGGGCCGCTAGTCTATTATATTATGTTTAAATTAACTAATGAAGCTAGTTAATAAGAAGATCAGGTACATTATTCAGTTCAAGATAGCACGATACGGCACTTGGTTCTGTAAATTGTTTAATGATCGGACCTTGACATGTTGACACGAAACGTCTGCGGTTTGTAAGTATAATAGCTAAAGAGCTGATATATGGAAAAAGTTTTTTTTTTGTTTTTTTTTTTATTTTGTAAAAATTCTAACACACTTCTTGTAAAGTCGGAGAAAAACAAAAAAAATTAACTAGGTACGTTCTTTTAATCGAAACTTTGATCGATATTTTTGGTTCAATACCATTACTAGAAGATAAATAAAAAAATATAATGATATTTTGTACAAAGACAAGAGTAGAAAAAAAAAAAATAGCTAGTAAAGGCATGAGCATGGGTTCGAATACCTCTTGCGGTCTCAATTTTTCTACTCTTTGTAAAAAATATTATTATAAAAAATAAACAATATTTAATAATCATATCAACATTACTAAAACTATTATGTATAACGAATATAATAAACTATCGATTTAATTGCCACTGATAAAATTCTAAAGAAATATTCCGTGTTTCATTAAATCTGCTACCCTGCTATTACAAGCAAATCGGAACATATACCTACGCTAATATTTAGAAATTAATCTCATTATCACACGCAAGTATGTAATACAAAACGTACAAGGAAATCGTTCTCCAAATTACCTATAAACTCTTCGACTATGATGCTGCAAGTAGCTTGTGAACTTGAAGTTTACCTGTTTGACATTGGTTACTAAACAAGTTTAAGATTTTTAGAATTTCATAATTTAGTTTCGTCAAACAGGTGTGCGAGTCCAATGCGCAATTAACAAAATTACATTTTACATAGGCACACATCACACCTTAACTAGAAAATTGTGACATGTCAAAAGATTTGTTACTCCATTTAAGACTCTATGTCTGCACATTTGAATATGAACTCATGTGGTGACATTTCGAGTTGTCACACTGTTCTAGTAAAGGTGCGATATCACTATGATAATATGGCTAAAGGCTATCAAATTCCAAAGACAACCCGCTAATCGTGTAATGCACTTGGTTTGAGAGCGATCCCAATTGGTATGCTTGAATCCAATTGTTCTTTAGCATACGCTCACAATAACCTACAAATAAAGTCAATTGAATTGGTTTAAAGACGATCCAGCTGTCATGTTCCACCAATCACAGGCCAGTAGCTTGCCTCTCATTGGTGGAACATGACAGCTAGACCTCATTCTACACTAGCGCATCTAGCGGATTTCTGACACGCGGTGGCCCTCATTTGAATAGCTTCAAATATTTAATAGCATTTGTTTGTTAATACTGACTGTAGGTACCTAATTTAGTATCTTATATTTAGTCAGCATCAGAATTACGTGACGTCCACTGATAAGATCATAAAATATTATAACATATGTAATTAAGAATAACTTGTTACATAATAATACGAGAGGTGTCGAGGCAGATTGAAATAAAAAAAAAACAATTGAATGTTTTACTACAATGTACCAATTGAAATTCGATTGATATTTATGGTTTAATACCATTAATCAAATGATAATATATGGGTAGAAAAAATAGAGACCCCAGTGGGACTTCAACCCACACCTATGCCTCTAGGACACCTATAGGGTAATTAAGCTCTCTGTTGACTTCAAAGGTTGACTGGTAGAGAATGCCGTATGGCATTAAGTCCGCCTTTTGTACAATAGTTGGTTTTTTATGCAATAAAGAATAAATAATGTAATTTTTAATAATGTAATTTGTTTATATTACTTATTTCTGTTTCGACGATCTCAATATACGTGCATATAATTTGACACAATAGTGTAATTATGCTGTAGGTATGCATCTTGTTAAATAAATTAATATGATAATTTCTGATGCCTTCGCGGTTATTACACACTGGAATGAAACAACTGTTTACGGATTTAACTCGCGTATTTTTATTTTATTTTATTAGCTGACGTTTCGGATTCTTTACAGTTTCCATAATCGTAGCACGACTGAGCTGACAATAGTCTAACGCTAAAGCGATTTATACAGTTATGCAAACTACCTTATATAAGGTATATATAAGGTAGTTAGTTACGCGAGTTAAATCCGTTAATAGTTGTTTCATTCCAATAAATTAATATAATCTAATGTCACTTACCTCATAGAACATATAAGACGACAGTAGTACTTGAAACGCGTTATATCCTACAAGTGTACTCTGGATCTGGAATGGTTTTTTGTTTGCCATCCAGAGGGGTCCAACCACCATCACGAAGGCCAGGTAGGTCACTACCATGGCCAGAGTAGGCAGGGGAGTGTCGAACAGGAACCATCCTTGTACCCGAGGATCTGGAATTAAGGAACTGAGTTAACGATTTGGCTGGGTTTTGTGTATGATGCTGTAAACAGCATTAAGATAAGGACGTCGAATAAATTTCGAAACTATTAAAACTGTAGAAAATAACACTATCTAATTGCGTCAAATCGGTTAGGAATTAAGGTGTATTTTTTCTGTTTAATATTATTAGAATTTATAAAAATACCTGTTATAAGTACATATAGATAATTACTTAAGCTATTTTAGATCAACATATAATTATATAACAGTTCAATCATCACCATATTGTAAATAAAGAATTTTAAATAAATTATGTAAACTGATACAAATTATCTATCGCATTTATAAAAGCGTGGAAATCTAGGTGCTAATTGTTTTGTAAAGTCCTTGAATATTAACCCAGGCTTCTAAATTCATTGATAGAATTTTCAATAAATGAATGCTTGAAATTACAGTATTACATAGAGCATTCTGCTCTGTAATAGCAGCTAATATAACTCGTAGATAAAAAAAACGTTTAAGATTAAACAGGTTCGAGTACATACAAAATAATTTTGCGCACGCAAACTGGCTAAAATCTTTCACATCAGCGGCGATCGATTTGTAACTGTTGTCATAACTTAGTATGCATTTTCAAAATATTTGAGGATTATAAAAATAAACAAAAAAATTGAAGATCATTAATAAACCTTCACTCGAGATGTGAAAGTCATGGACGTAACGTCGACCGCTTTTACGTAACCACGCAAAAGTCAATGGTACTACGCAGTAACGATACAAATTTAGAATAAAACTAGAAATTCTATACATGCATGTATAATTTGGGTTCCGCAAGTCGTATAAATGGAACCTTTAGGATGGATCGTATGGTAGTTAACTCGTACTAACTAACAAATATTATTTGATAGTGAATCTAGGTATAAATATGTAAGACATTAATTAGGCACGTAAATATAGTCTAAATATTCAAAGGAGACGCTATCAAATACAAGAGCAAATTATCATTTTAATTTATAATTTTGTTACTAAGTTAGAAATTATATTTTTATCAGTGTTTCCCTGATAATTAGGGTAGATACCTAATTATATTAAACATCATGAAACGATTTATAGACAGGTACTTACTTCAAAACATTTCTTAGACTAAGATGTAAAAAATATTAAGAACCACCTAATACTCGTAGTATTAGGTGGTTCTTAATATTTTTTGTACGGAACCTGCGTCTAAGTTTAATTCACGCTTAACTTTTTTCATTCACGTAACAATGCTATAAATGCGTAATATTTAACTATTACAAGAGGAACGAATTGATATCATAATTGTCGTGATCAAGTTATGTGTGTAACTTTGGAATGCAGTTTTTGAATGTAGTCGCTTTATACTATGATGATACGTGGATTACCACGTTAGAAATTAAAATAAATATAAGGTATTTTTAAAATTTATAATTGACACTAAAAAGCTTTCTACTGTGCTACTTCCAGCTTTTCTTCTTATCAACAACGACCTTTTCGAAACGCAAGTAGGCTCATCTGATGTGTAAAATTACTTTCATAAAAAAAAGTCGATTTAGGTACCTACTAATAATATGTGATTTGTAATTGTATTGTTTTGGTTAAATCAAATTATAAATCCTCGAGAATCGATGATATTATCGACTGAAATATATTGTAAATTATTTTGCATTTCTCTTTAACCTGCATATTATATACTAGCGACCCGCCCCGGCTTCACACGGGGGCTATAAACCTTCCTTAAGAATCACTCTATCTATTAAAAAAAACCGCATCAAAATCCGTTGCGTAGTTTTAAAGATCTAAGCATACATACGGACATACAGCGAAAGCGACTTTGTTTTATACTATGTATTGATTATTGAAATGTTCTTATTTGTCAAGAACAACGTAGCATAATTTAAATAATAATAATAATATGTAGCCATGTCCCATTCATAATAAGATTGCTATTGCATAAGTGCATACAAAAAAATAGTGCTCTAATGAGCAATTAATTGTACAACATCCATTATGATTTTTAGATAGCAATCAAAAAAGAAAATGTGCGAGGCAGGTAAGGCAGCGAGCCTTATAAGCAGATGCAAATAGCTGTACGTTCGCTGTACAGCCTTATAATATTAAACATTGCAATTTACTTCCGTAACTGATTTGTATGTAAATTGCACTATTTCCTTTTAATGTGTGTAACAATTTAGAGACAGATCTAAAACTTGATACTATATCGAATTAAAAGCATTCAAAAGAGAGAGGATTATCTCAAATAAAACTTGG
Source organism: Polylopha cassiicola (assembly GCA_038024825.1). Classification (NCBI taxonomy): domain Eukaryota; kingdom Metazoa; phylum Arthropoda; class Insecta; order Lepidoptera; family Tortricidae; genus Polylopha; species Polylopha cassiicola. The sequence goes on along the minus strand of CP149052.1, from coordinate 3,957,877 downwards.
AAAGGTTTTTAAAAGTATCTCATTTTATCGCATCTAGAAAAGTGACAAACGAATGAAAAACGTATCGAATTGACATACGCGAACGAAACTGACCGCATGCGTTTCGTTCGCTAATGTCAATACCATACTTTTTTTCATTCGTTTCTTTCGGTTGCTTTTATCAATTGGCATTTGTTTAGGGGTGTTTATAAATAAAATCCAGTCTCCACACTCATCCAGTGTTCTCCATCGACCTCCAAAGCGATTGACAACGTCTAATTATAATAATATTATGTTCACACGTCATTTGTCCACATTAATTGATTTATAGACCTTCACATAGTTCATATCACTGCAATACCTTAATTACTCTTTCAATGTCAAGTTTTGTGCTCAAACCTTGAAGCTTAGAGGCTTGTAACATATCTCCATATTATATAAAGAAGCGATACATTATATTTATATTTGAATTATAATAGACTAGCTTCTGCCCGCGACTTCGTCCGCGTAGAACTCCTCCTTTTTTGCAGTCGGTTAAAAAGTAGCCTATGTTCTTTCTCAGGCTCTAGACTATCTGTGTACCAAATTTCATTTAAATCGGTCCAGTAGTTTTAGCGTGAAAGCGTAACAGACAGAGTTACTTTCGCATTTATAATATTAGTTAGGATTATTTTACGTACATATCCTCGAGAAGAAATATTATCATCTGAAAACATCCATTACTTCAGGTACAATATGTCTTCCGCTTTCATTTGTTTTAATCAATTACCAGACATAAGTACTAAATGGGTTAATGTGGAATTCGCGTCTGACACATTTTGACTTAGGACACTTTCGTTCTCAACATGCGAATTGTTAAGTTAGAAAAATCCGGTCAGATATCTTCATATCTTGATCCGGTTCCGGCCGTTATAATGAATGAAGTTGTACGCAAGCCAAGCTACAACTACAGCGCATTTTGAGGTCGTTAAGTAACAGTTAAGTTTCTTCTGTCAAATTGACAGTTTATTTAGACAGGTGCTAATAATGAAGTCAGATTATTCGTATCCAAAAAGGCTATCAAGTTGTTTACACAAATTACCGTGCTTTTTTGATAATGAAAGTTTTTCATTAAATTGTTTGTTTTTGCAATCGAAACGTTTTTGTCGTAAGATACTATACTTAATTGGAGGTCGTCTTCGAAACTTTCAGTGATAAATAAAAAGTGTCTATATACACTTTTCACTTAATACTAATGCATTATGTAAGTACAATATTTTATAAGGTAATATATCGAAATAGTGGTTCTATCCAGTAGATCCCAGTGACCTTCACAAAGGCCGGATAAGGTCGCAAATGATGAATGTCATATTAGCGATATAAGATATTGCGTTTCCCGAATGACCGTGCTTGGTTTTTAACTAGCTATGCTCTTCGGTTTCACCTGGATCGATTTTACTAGCTATGCTCCTCGGTTTCACCTGGATCGATTCAAATTGATCCGGAATAGAAAATAGTTCCTTAGCAAGGTTTATCTATTCCTCTACTAGACTTCTTAAAAATCTGTTGAGCGGTTTAAGATAAGACGCGTAACAATCTAACGAATTTTCTCATTTATAATATATTATTATTACCTCCAGCAAATTATTAAATGCCTTAGATTTTTTTATTTACAGTAATATGCTATCTCATGTTTTAATATCACTACTGCATGAGCGTGATCATAGAAGGCTTTGCACTGGATTCGCTCCAATTCTGCCACATTCACGAACCTTTTATAATACTTTCATTTGTACTGTACTTTCATTCATTCGTTTTGAATTATCTCGCCGTTGAACGTGTTAAAGTGGGCTTTAATTTAATTAATTACATGTATTAACAGTAATATTTAGATATGGTTAATTCATAAATACTGTAAATTGAAAAGTGAGCCAGATTAAGATAAATAAAAATATTTTAAAATGCAAAAAAATGTTTTTAAAGATGTGTTCAATAATCATGAAAATCATTTAAACACCGAATATATAATATAATATAGGTAGTCTAATAATTTTGTACTATTTTAATGTAACTAGCTGATCCAGCGAACTTCGTACTGCGTTTTTTAAGATTTTTACAAAAAAGTACTTGAAATAGAGGTTATTGCTAGAAGGGTGGAAAAACACCAAAAATTTAAAAAAAACTTTAAAATGAAAAATAGATGTTGACCGATTCTCAATCCTACCCGATATTAACAAAATTTCATAAAAATCCGGCCGTTTCAGAATATGACAACAAACACCGCGACACAAGAGTTTTATATATTAAATGAACAGAAATATAAATACCTGACACTTTTTCCGCTGCACTCCAGTATTTGGTTATAATTGTGGTCCAATTACTATCGGAGTAGTAGTCGTCTATGGCTATTTTCACGAAACCCGACATTTTGGCGTGAGTCTTAAATCACAACTAATCACTAAATTAGTTTTAGTCACAACACTTCACTTTTAGTCTTAGCTTTAGTCCTTGCGCGGTTGGCCGGCAACAATTTGCCGTTAGCAAGCTGTCACCTGTAAAAGAGGAAATATAAAATTAAATAAAGAAAAAAGCATTTTCACATACATTGTAGTAAGTCATATTATGTATTTGTTTCTAATAGTGTCAGCAGATTATTTTTTGAATTTATATATTTTTCTATTTTATAAAAAAATATTTATAAAGAAAAAACTATTATTCATCAGAAAACCCGAAGTAAATTTCTATTTTCTTTTCATTGAACGAATCATTCAAAAAAATAACATAATCTTTCATGATTAGTAACTGTCGAGTATATACAAGAATAAAAAAATCCTATTCTAACATTCGTACCGATTATTTCTGACGAGACAAATCAGCATCTTCACTTCACGAATAAAATTTTAAACTATTAAATCACGAACACATCTCATTTCTCTGAATGAGAGTGAAAATTTGAGGCTCTTTCGAAGGTGCGCGCGCGCCGCTATCTCGGCCACAATTGAATTGCCCGCCAAGACTCAACCAATCACAAGGCTTCTCACACCACAAGTCTACAAGGCCACAACCGACGTGTTGCGTCAAGCTAAAACGTGTTCTATCGCCTTCGCGAAAAGTACACATTTCTGCAATGATTAAGGCCATTCGATGAACCGGTTTAGTGTTCAGTTCATTTTCCAACTGCGATTGATGCCTAACACTGTGACGTGACACTTATACATTTTTTATACATTCCATAATTAAGCATATTATTATTTATAATTGATGTTTAAAATTTAGTTACCTAGGCAAGTATGAGAAATTCTGTTTTATAGATTTTAAGTTTTTTTAAAGAATGTAAATTTTATCCTAAACAAATACACATCGGTTTTATTTGGATTATTACTATTTGCCCACAAGATTGTGGTACGATTTTATAACAAATCGTTTTATTATCTAAGTAGGTAGGTATAATTAGTTTTAAAAATTGATTGCAAAAATCTAGTAAGTACATATCTGCAAAGCTTAAATACATAACTCATTATTTATTTGATCTCCTAAAAATCTCAAACTTGTAAACTTGATATCGTATCGACTCTTTTTTTCATTTCAATACTATCACAAGTGTGAGGGTGACGGAGAGCATGAAATTTCGAATTTCGTTATTCGAAATGTGATTCTCGGAGGCAGCGTGCATCTACTTTCACTTTCGGAATAACTACGGACCTCTTTTCTTGCTGGTCTATGATTGGTCTATTCATTTTACATGCAAATCTCAACATTATCAAAACCTAATGTTTAAAAAGGAAAGCGGCCTACTGATTTTTTTTGTCACTTCGTCTATGTAGGTACAGTCAAGAGTAGATATATAAATTTTATCAAGTTTTTACCTGGATTAATAAGATTTAAAAAACGGTACACATTTTGCTCTTGTTTGTCAAGATTAGAATGAAACAACTATAGTTAATTTAACTAGCTATATTTAGCCGACTAAGCTGACGATAGTCTAACACTAAAGTGATTTAACACTATGCAATCTACTTTTTATATTATATACTACTACTTTATTATGCAAACTTTAGCGTGAGACTATTGTTATCTCAGTCGTGCTACGATTATGGAAACTGTAAAGAATCCGAAGCGTCAGCAAATAAAATAAAATAAAAATACGCGAGTTAAATCCGTTTCTAGTTGTTTCATTCCAATGTGTAATAACCGCGAAGGCATCAGAAATTATTATTATGCAAACTACCTTATTTTAAAATTTAAAAACTACCTACCTACTACCCTATTTTAAAGAAATCTAAAAGCAGCAATGAACATATCCGGGAATATATTTTTTTAGAAAGTAGTCAACAACTTAATTTGACGTTTATAAGTGCTTTTGAAAGCCTAAAATGATAGAATATTTTTTTAGTTTATGAATTGATTAGATACGCTGCTTATAATTTATTCATAGATTTCTGTTGTTTTCTAGTAGTGTTTGTATTTAATACCTTTGCTTAATCGATTAGAAAATTAAATACCTATTTATTATGCTTTTATAATAATAAAATTTTTATACGAGTATTACGTTAATAGGTGCATTATTTGTATAATTGGAAAATCACATACCTACCTATATACCTATAACGGATTTTACTCGCGTAGCTATATTAGTTTTTACACTAGCAGTGTTGTCAGTTACCTATTATGAATTGTACAATTATATATTACTAGCGGTTCGCCTCGGCTTCGCACGGATCCCTATTTTTTTTTTCAAAATATTCTATAGCCTATGTTACTCATGGCGAATCTAGCTTCCCAACAGTGAAAGATTTTTCCAAATCGGTCTAGTCGTTTTGGAGCCTATTCAATCCAAACAAACAAACTTTTCCTCTTTATTATATTAGTATAGAAGTCTATATATAGATACATATATAATACTTTGTCCTGAATGTTTGACTGAAAGATATGCGCACTAAACCGCTGATCGTAGAGACCTGAAACCAGAGGATATATTCTTTGTATGTACTATCATACAAAGAAAATGTCCTCCTAGTTTCAGGTCCGCCAAGAAAGAATTGTCCGAAATGTTACCCCTAAAGGGGTGCAAAAGGAGAGCAAAGTATTGGACAATGTGATTCTTTGGTTCAATAAATTTAAAATTTATCTTTGACAGAATTGATGAAAAACTTATTTCGTTTTATTACTCCTAACGGAGTTAAAAAGTACGCGGAAGAAGTCGGGGATAAAAGCTAGTAACCTAATAAAAGTACTAGTCAAAGTACATGTTAGCGTTTCTGTGTTCACTTAAATGTTTGGATGTGGGTAAATTATTGGCAAATTTTTGGCAGTTAATATATTATCTGCCCTTTATTACCTAACAGTTTCGAAAATTAATGAGACCAGTTGGACCAACTTTCGCCGTAAGATATTTATTTTGAAATGAAAACTGGATCAAAAATCCAACATTCACCGAACAAGGCTGTTTCTCGACTTACTTAATCACTAAAAAAATCGATGACGTACGACATACGTATGTTTCTTGTATGGTTCAGCATATTAGCATTGCAACTAGTCTCCATTTTATTAAATATACTATGCAGGTTTTCAACCGACGAAAAAAACGGAGGAGGTTCTCAATTCGACGCGTATATTTTTTTTTTTTTATTTTTTTTTTTTATGTATGACCACGCATAACTTTTTACGGGGTGGTTCGATTTTGATGATTCTTTTTTTATTGGAAAGGGTATACTTCGAAATTGGTCCCATTTAAATTTGGAAAAAAAATTCCGACCCTAAGGGTAGAAAAATAGGGGATGATTAAATTTTCACGCACCGATTGTATCGTTTGACCATGGGTAACTTTTTACAGAGTAGTCCGATTTTGATAATTCTTTTTTTATTGGATAGGGCATACCTCAAAGTTAATCCCATAAAAATTTGAAAAAAAGAAACCTACCCTAAGGGTGGGAAAAGGGGGGTTAATAGCAAAAACAAGGTAGGTAGCTATTTTAAAAATAATTAAAAATTAAGCATGTAATAATTTGTATAAATTATGGCCACAGAAAAGTATAAAATAATAACTTTTTAATAAAAAATTTAACCGCCGAAAAAAAACTAAAAGGCAACAAAATACAATAGCGCAATAATAATTTTGTCTTTTATAACGACTATTATTTTGGTTGTAATGTCTGTTATTTTTGGAGTCGGTGCCAGCCTCAAACAAACTTGAGCACCTTAGTGAAGAGTTGCTGCACCAGCTGGCACCATCTTCAAAAATAACAGACATTACAACCAAAATAATAGTCGTTATAAAAGACAAAATTATTATTTTTCTCTTTTCAGTGCGCTATTGTTTTTTTTTTATTATGATATTTTTTACATACCTAACTGAAATAACTAACCTACCGGTTATAATTAGTTAATCACCTACAGGTCAACTTAATGATATATACAACCTATAACATGCCTTTGATGGCTTGTTGGTCTAGTGGTCAGAGGCCCTGACTACGAAAGCGGAGGTTGCGGGTTCGAATTCTGCTAGGGACAGATGTCAATGTGATGAGCACTGGCATCTGTACCTGTGTCTTGGATGTCTATACGTATTTATGTATGTTTATCCATTGTCTAATACCTATAGTACAAGCTTTGCTTAGTTTGGGACCAAATTAATTGGTGTGTATTATCCAATTTTTTTTTTTTATAATCACATCCCTGTGCACAATTTTAAGTTTAAACCCTTAGCGGTATAGTGTAGCCCCTACGTTAATATGTCATGTCAGCTTCTTCTTTTATATATGTATAGACGAATCAACGACTAAATCACTATATCCTTCGTGTGACATATATGTTAGCTTAGACAATTAAGAAATATTCTTAAAATCAAACGTTCGTTCTGACATTTAGCTGGTGTCATTTTTTCATAAAAGTTAAGAACGTCATTGGTTGACGTCTACGTTAAATGTCAGTCAAGTTATTAATGTATGAATTTTAATGATTTTTCATATTTTAACTACTATTTAAAAATTGTGTATATGAAAGGGCAATATATCTTTGTTTTGCTTAAGGCTGGTTTTTTACTCATACATAACTAACGAATACGTCTAATTACAAATTAGTCAAAATAAGAAAGTACTACAAGTAAGTAGGTAGGTACCTATTATTTACGAAACTTATTAAATCTTTTGCTACTTCTCTATAAAGATAATATTAGAAATATATATTTTTTGGAAAGTTATAAAACAGACCACCAGTATAATATTTGGATTGAATAGGCTCCAAATTGACTCGACCGATTTGGATTTTTTTTTCACTGTTGGGAAGCTACACTATTCGTGAGTATGTGTGAGTACGTGAGGCTATATTACAGAAATAGGGATCCGTGCTAAGACGGGGCGGACCGCTCGTAAGTTAATTATACACGTCATAACTAATCAACGACACTCCATCCTTAACCTACATGTGTTTAAACTTTATAGACAAATTGACATTGACTGCTATCATAATATTGACGTGGTCATTTCACAATGAGTTATGAAAGTTAACCTTGCGTCTTTCGGCAAAACTCGTAGAATTTGTATTTGTGTGAAGGCTAGATGAATGCTCAGCTCGGTAGTTGATAGCAGAGGTCAGTATGTTGTAATAGACAGGATGTGCATAATGCTATGTTATTGTGTGGAAAGTGGACGGATGAGATGCATCGATCGATCGATTTAATAACGAGATCGATGTAGTTCTAGATTAGGGTTGCCATAAGTGTAAGGACTCGGACCGGGACATTTCAAGAAAAAACTAGTATTTAAAGGTAAAAAAAAAAAAAAAAAAAAAAAAACCTATATAATTTTTCACGCACTGATTGTATCGTATGACCAGACGTAACTTTTTACAGAGTAGTAGTAGTTTGGAAAAAAGGAACCTACCGTAAGGGTGGAAAAATAGAGGTAATTTATTCTTCACTAAAAGTTAATAGCAAAAACAAGGTAGGTAGCTATTTCAAAAGTAATTAAAAATGAAGCATGTAATAATTTGTATAAATTATATCCAAAGAAAATTATAAAATAATAACTTTTCAATAAAAAAATTTTACTGTCGAAAAAAACTAAAAGGCAACAAAGAACAATACCTACTTAACGCACTGAAAAGAAAACAAATACCTATATATATATTTTTCTATGTAGTGCGCTATTGTTTTTTGTTGCCTTTAAGTTTTTTTTTCGGTGGTAATTTTTTTTTATTTACATAATAATATTCGATTTTTTTTTATTTTAACGCTTCTTAGGTCGAGTTTTCTCAAGAACACAGGTATCAACTGAATGTATAAAATCGATATAAAATATCAATGCATTAGAAAAATCGATCTTGTATCAAACATCTCTAAGTCACATAGTGGGCTTGATAGCATGCCATTAATGCGCTCTTGTTCTGTCAACGCTGAGAGTCTGCGATCTCGAAATGCGTTGACACTGTTAACGTAAATTCGTGAAACGTGAACGGACAAGTGTTAGCGCTTACATCGTTCTATCCACGTACGGCTAATCGTACGCTAGTTAGAGCGCGTTTATTAGAGGTATATTACTGTTTACCAAGTCCAGCCCTCTATTAAATAACTATGATTTTTAAACCGGGACAATTTGCTTATCGGCCGGGACGCCGGGACACCATGCTTCAAAACGGGACATGTCCCGGCGAACCGGGACGTATGGCAACCCTATTCTAGATCGTTCCGGAACATAGGTGTTCAAATCTTAAGCCATGTGAATCAGCGAGGCTATGATGAATTGTCGGGTCGACATCTCGTCATGTCCATATCGTCTTATTCTCGCGATGATCTGTCAAAAATCTACGTTGTCGATAACGAGAAATCTTGTCATGTCGATGTCGTCTCTTATTTCTACATGTCGATAACAAAATAATATCGTAACGACGAACCTTTTGCTTGTCGACAACATGTTGTCGACAGTTCATAATAGGCTTTTGGATGTTTTCCATCATAATATCCATTATAACAAAGAAACATAGTGATATATGTCATAGTTTTTAGTTCAAAGACTTAAGTACTTATATAAAATGTAAATATAATGACATAATAAATAGCTTTGTTGGTATCATAATTTAATACCATACTACCGTAATTATGAAGTATTCATGTATCTTAATACATGTTGGTCTGAAGACCCAGCGAATTCTGCTACAAATGCTTTTTACAAGCGGAAACGCTACGAAGGAAAAATCGAATGATATGATATGCATATATTTTAAAGGAATTAAAGGAAACTGTGAAATCATTGGACAATGTAAGAATTTCGAAATGCGAGTCTCTTAAATTAGTTATATATATATAAAAGGAGAAGCTAACTTAACGACTGACATATAAAAAACGCAGGTCCTAAACTATAAAAGGGTAAGAAACTTGAAAGTTTGGAGTTCCTTTAATAAAGTAGGGGAGAACTAAGAAAGGATTCTTGAATGCCTCCTAAGGGGGTGAAACGGGGATGCTTCTCGTGCGCAGATGAAGTCGCGGGCAGAAGCTAGTAATTAACATGTTTTATTAGTATTTAGGTACTGGTATCAGTGTAATGCCATAAAGTATTGCTAGATAATAAATCACATTGCTAATGTGTTATTAATCGGTTGCATCGCAATAATAAATAATGCCAATGAAAATAAATATTACAGGATGTGAAGACATTAATAACTGTATGTGCATAACATCACGACCTGCACTTTATACCTAATTATGACACTTAGATTAATCACAATCTATATTCAAAGAAATATTATAAATAAAGGGGAATCCCAGTACCTTTGTCTTGTTATTTTTTTTAACCTTCCGTAATGTCAAAAAATGCGTAATATATATTTTTGTTATTTTTGTTTGTACAATGCGCGATGCTTGTCAATACTTCCGTATTTAACTAATTTAAATAAAACAAACGGTGACTTCTGGAAAAGCCTTAAGTGAATAATATAACACCAGTTAAATTATTATATTCTCTTTATTAAAATTAAAAAAAAATAGTCACTGAACAGTTTTAAAATATAAATATGTGTCAAAATTATGAAAAAAGGGTTACGATGTACATACACGGCTCTTTTCCTCTTCCATAGAATATATATACGGATAAAAAATAATAAACATAGTAATAAATTTTGAAACCACAAGTCTGAGAGCTAAACAATGATTTAAAAAAGTTTTGCAACCTTTTTAGGGCCAAGTATTTTGTAAGATGGTGACTTAACACAATAAGTTAGCGACTGGGTTCAAATAACAAATTATCACCAGAGAATTCATGACACGTGTTTGGTAATAACAAATAGGCACTCAGGTCATGGTGTTATATATTAGTAGAAGTATAAAATTAGCACAAGATATTAGGCAAAAGACCTACCTACCCATATACCTACATAATGTCATGTGTGTTAGCACCGTAAGCAAAGACCTTCTGGGTGGATCTTCGAGCGTTTGAGACGCCGTCATTATCCTCTACATTTATATTTAAGAACAGAGTCAATAAGTAAAGAAAATTTGAGTGATATTATCCCCCGGTACTGTTACAAATACTATTTCAATCGATACATAATAATATTATTTGCAAACATTATAGATATAGAATAATATAGATGTAGAGGACAATGACGGCGCGCCGCGGCGTCTCAAACGCTCGAAGATCCACCCTTCTATGCTAATACGGACATACCTCGTTCACTTCTTTAAGCATCTAACTCATATATCAAAGCCTACCTATAATATAGGTAGGTTTTGATACTAGCTGCGGATTTTTTTATAAACAGTACATAATTATATTCTAAATTTTTGAAAAAAAAAATAGTTTTCTAAAGTTTACGAATTAAATCCGTTACTGTTAATGCCAATAGAACACAAGGTAATAAATTATTTAGGTGGGTGGTAAAAATCATTTCATTAAAAAATACAATAATTTTGTAGGTAAGTACGTAGTTTTTGCATAAGTTCTTAAAATGCATCGTAGATGTTGCATGCATGCATACAAAATTTATTAAGATGCATATCTAAAGCTTAATTTAAGATAATAGCTCATAGTACACATTTAGAATATTAATATTTGCTTTGGTTTAATCATTTGCATTGTTATTTTTGATCAATTCGTATATAATGAAACTTACCTACATATTGGAGCGTTAGACTATTGTCAGCTCAGTCGTGCTACGATTATGGAAACTGTAAAGAATCCGAAACGTCAGCAAATAATAAAAAAAAAAAAACGCGAGCTAAATCCGTTAATAGTTGTTTCATTCTAATGTGTAATAACCGCGAAGGCATCAGAAATTATTACTTACCTACATATTTATATTAAAATCCATTTTTCGATGATGATTTTAGTTTACTGATAGCGATAATAACCACAGCAAAACCGTTATGTTTAAGCAGTCCTATCATTATCATACTATACTGAATGCGTAGATATGTGATTCGGTAAAAAAAATCATAACATATTACAAAATTGATTTCGTAATTGGCCTTCTGAGGTTGGTCAGTGGACTGGATGACCTCGGTGGCCAAAGTAACGCGACCAAACCCAAAATAGGGGTCACTGCCACCTCGCTCGACATCCATGGTCTGTGACCTTCAGACTGCAGCAGGTGGTAACCGGAAGGAACTGGTTATCGAAATAATTCAAAGGAAGACAGTTAATTTTCTACGGTCTAGTGGTTTACTATGAAACAGGTTGCGGGTTCGATTCCTGATAAGGGCAGCTTCCAGTGTGATGAGCATGAACATGAATATCTGAGTCTTGGGACCATAGCGCGATCCTTGCTTTGTTTGGGACTAGAACATTTTTTTGTGAAATAACTTTATAATCAGGAATAAACTGATTAAGTTGGATTTGAGCAAAGAAGAAACGTCGAGATTTTTTTTATTATTAGGTATAAGGCTATAGCAATTCCTGTAGGAATTTTAAGTAGGTATCTATTGCGGTTCGGAAGAGAGAGAGGTCGTTTGCCTTGTAGCAAATGGAAAGACGGACGGTATTAGTAGGTTCGCTTTGGCACCTTTTGGATACGAAACTCTAAAAAGATACGGAACGAAAAACAGAAAAACAGAAATGTTTTCATGCAGGAGTTTCACGGAATGTTCAGAATCTAAGTATATTGTTCATATTAGAATGAGTTGGCGATTGTCAGTTTTTTTTAATCCAACAAGTAGATTACCAAAATATATTGGATATCTGTATTTTTTCTATTCTCAATCGAACAATAAATGACAAAGTTAGGCGGTTCCAATGTTCGGAAGGACTTGTGACGTCACTTTCTCACTTCTGACTTCACGACTTTAGAAGATTTATAATTTTTTGTTTGTTTGATGAGAAAAAACGTGTATAATCATTTTTAATAATCTTACTGACGGGCTACCCGGGCTACGGTCATCCCAATTATTTCCGCAACTGCATTTGAATTTTTTTTACAGGAGAACATTATAATTTTACAATTTTGTTCACCAAATTTGGCAACATTTGCTAGTTACGCTAATTGGCAGCGCGAGAAAGACGAATCATTAAATGATGACCGAGTATTAATCCATAGGGCATTGGAATCGACGCAGTGCTGTATTGTGCAACCGCCCCGCTGTTTAAGTACATAAACGCACGCAACCAGCAGGATATTGCAACCGCTGCATCAAGGACATTAAAGAAAATCGACCATTCAGGTTCCTAAGTATTGCCCCGAACACTAGGCTCCGACTTCCAGCGTGTACTTCCGCTGGTTTTTCCAGGAAATCGACTGAATTAGATAATCATTTCGTAATTGTTGCGTAATGAATGCTCTTGAATAGGATTTTGTTGTAATTTGCCTCGTGAAATTTATTGATTGTATTTAGGTCAATGGTACTCGTTTGAAATCGGAGTCTTATTTTGTGTTTATTATATTAATAATCCTTTATTATAAAAGCTAGTTTGGATGTGTGGTTACTTTTTCACGGTAAAAGTAGGTACCTACTAGGTAGATACATTACTTATACTATAAATGTGTGATGCCACGCCAGTACGTCTTGTTCTGTTTTAATATGAAATTATTTTTCTGTTTTGTATTTCAGATACTTATAATGTACGCATTCTCGTTTTTTGAGGGTCCACTGAAAATCAGTGTTGTGTCACTCTCTTGTGCACAACAAATGCTGAGGGGATGCCCTTTTTCGTTGCAACATAATTTTGTATTTGTCACGTAAGATTCCATTTAATTATTTTTTTACTATTTGTTTGTTTCTTTATTTTTGTCTGGAAAGTTGTACCTACGTCAATTGTTTTATGTTGTAATGAAATAAACGTTTTATCTATCTATCTACTAATCCTGCGCAGACAAAGTTGCCGTTACTTAGGAAAAATTTGGTTTCTTAGGTAGGTACTATTTTAATAGTTTCTGATGCTTTCGCGGTTACACATTGGAATGAAACAACTGTAGGTACTTTTAAACGGATTTAACTCGCGTATTTTATTTTATTGGCTAACGTTTAGAAATCATTACAGTTTCCATATGAGTAGCACGACTGAGCTGACGATAGTCTAACGCTAAAATACCGCGTGTTATTTTGTACAGTTTTCATTATGTTTTAACGAGTTTTATTTTCATGAAAAAAATCTTGTAAGCGGTCGTCTACCCGTCTGTTTCCTATAAAAACCCATTTAATTAAATACAATAAGAAGAAAAAAGACGTTTTTTATAGTTACGTGAAACTAATGTATCTTTTAAAATGTTTAGGTACTGTTTGTTTAAATACATCAACTTTGAACTCTACTTTGCCTAATTGTTTGAAAATACGCAAAAAAATGTACGTCACCGACATATATAATTAGTGAACGAACAAAAACAGCGTCTATTAGATTTAATAGAATAAATTATTATGATGTTCTATTGTTTTTTAATATCTGCCAGAACAGAAACTTAAGTACCTACATATTTTTCACATTGTTTCATTTGTCATATTTTTTTTTAAATAAGTAATAAAATGTATCTAAGTACATAATAATTTTAACGTAGTACGTACGTACGAGTATGTGTTTAACTTCCATTAATTAGTAACTATTTAGTTGTTATTATCATAGATTCAAGGCCACGGCAACGTAGCTTTCTCGTGCTTTTGCTTCGAAAGCTTATCAGGAGCTTTAAGTTTTGATAAGTTTAAAAAAAAGCGTAATTAGTACAATAACATTATTAATTACTAGACAGTTAAAATACTCATGTTTACAAAACAAAATAAGAATTATTATAGAAAATTTACGTCACATCAGGTAGGTACCTAATGTTTTTTTATTAAATAACTCCAAAGGCAGGAAACAAAAATCAAAGTTTTTACAAGCCAATGGAGCATTTCATAACATAAATAGCAATATATTAATTAAATATACCGAACTTACATACATTATCACTAAAATATTAAAAATGGCGTATAATTATTCGCTTATCAGAGGTCACCGTGTAAAATTGTTATCTTAATATAAACACAACAATCCAAGGAAATATGTCTTGAGCAACCAAATGCTATAATTGGTATAATATGGAAAAACCTAAGGTCATATGATATGATTGCGATACCGAAATAAGTATTTTGGTATCTTAATTTACGATAAATATCATAAGTTGTTCTCATTAAAACTGAGACATAATAAAAGTTTTAGGTACCTACGATTTTTTCTAATTAAGCATTATTTTAATAATTTCTGATACTTTTAACAATTAATTTTATACTGACATGACCTGTAAAACTTTCCCAACGTCAGCCTAAAATTAATATATTATGCGAGTTAAATTCCTTATAATTGTTATATTCCAATTAAACCTTTTTTTAAAAAAAAACAATAGACCTTAAAAAAAACTTACTCAAAAGATGATAAGTAGGTAGGTTATCTGTTACAAAGGTGGTTACTTAATAATTTGTTTTTATTCTCTTGCATAGTAAAAGTATAATTACAAAACAAGTAAATTTAGTAAAAGACAAGACTAACATAAATATTTTGGTAGCATTGTATTATGAAACTTCTTAATAATTATATAATTATTAGCTTCTGTCTGTACACGGAGCCCTCCGCTTTAACCCCTTAGGGGGTGAATTTTCAAAAAATCCTATATAAATGCTCCCCTACGTTATAAAAGGACCCTCGTGAAAAATTTCATACTTCTGACCCTTATAGTTTAGGCCTTGCATTGATATGTCAGTCATTAATTCAGCTTCTCCTATATATATATTATTATTATGTAGGTATATAGATTTGAAATGTTCTCTGTTTTATATTTAAAAAATATTAAAAAACGTACCTTAAAAAAAACTTTCTCCTATCCAGTTACACTTCTCAAACTAATTTATTAATCACAAACTAGTAGAGTCAATATCAATTTGATTATCATCATCTATCACTTTTAACACGATTCCATGTCTTAAAAAAAAATTAAAAAAAAACTTTTTAAATCTACTTAAGAGGTCTGAAAGTCTTGTTTCCTTAGACTTCACTACCGTACTGTGTTGAGAAAAAACAGTATTTTTCATATATAAACATGTAAGAATACCTTTGGATGTTGAAGTATGACTGTAGAGTTTCGAACTTACAGAAGCGGCAATCGTAATAAGAGAGGGGGAATGGTCGGCCTACAACTATATAACCTTGTTGCGCCAATTTCATTCATGTCGTATATTTATACACGAATTATTATTTACTTACCTAAAAAAATGCATAGAATTGCAGCAAAAAAATAAGTTGAATCACAATAGTAATAACACTCGGTACCTATTAAGTGTTAGAATATGCGAGAAATGCTTTTGACCCCTGTAGGTGATGAATTTCAAAATACAAAACGTCACTTCTATCAATTCTCATAAATAACTTTTATGCAAAATTTCAAATAGATTAGAATAAAGAATCAAACTGTTCCATATAAAATTTTCCGCCCTATTTTCGCCTCGTAAATTACACTGAATAAAATTGTAGTTATGTTAAATAAATAAATAATATAAACCTTAAGCCTAATAACAAAAAATAATTTGGACATACTCTGCGCCTTCTAAACTTCATCTAAGTCTGTCAAAGTTATGTTAAGTGTATTTTTTTAATTGTTTATGTTATTTGACGATAGTTTTTTTTTATCTATTTACGTTATTCAGTTAAGTATTCGGAAATTTATCCCATAAGAAAAAGGAGGTGAAAGTTTTCATATGTTTATTTTCAATATGTATTGAGAGAAGTATCAGAATAAAATAAATACCTACCTATTTAAGGAAGCTGCCATATTCGGACAAAAGAGATTATTTTCAGTTTTTATTGATACGGAACCCTTCGAGCACGAGTCCGACTCGCACTTGTTTTTTCTACAGTCGGATACAAATTACAAATATCAATGCGAAAATACTTACAAGTTCAATTAGGAAACGCACGGTGCTGACTGTAGAACAGATACTCGTCTTCCTCACTGAGGGTGCACTCTTCGAAGCACCAGAGTCCAGCGATGGCCAGCAGAGTCGTGTATACCCCGTAGTACACCAAGTATATGATGACGCTCAGCCACATCGCGGAACACTGGGCCTGTGATAATAATCATCATGTAAATCATATTGTTATATCAGTCAGAAGTACTGGGCCTGTGATGATAATCATCATGTAAATCATATTGTTATATCATTAAAAAATACTGGGCCTGTGATGATGAGCGTCATGTAAATCATATTTTTATATCAGTTAGTAACACTGGGCCTGTGAAGATGATCGTCATGTAAATCATATTGTTATATCAGTCAGAAATACTGGGCCCGTGATGATGATCATCATAATATAGTCAGAGATTTTGCGCACATAAACTTGCCCCACCACGATTTGTTATTTTTATTTTTGTAATGTCACGGGTTCTAACTTATTTAACATATTTATAATGCATAGTATCAGTACTTATATATTAGGTAATTGATAGAAGTAGGTCTCTAGTATTATTTTTCCCTATTTTTTAAAGGATTGTTTCTGTGATACTAGAGATAGCCACAATGTAACTTGTAAGAAATTGGGAAGGGTTATTGATTTTTTATGTATACCTACCACATAGATTTTTGAGCTTGTGTCGCTGTTAATAACAAAAAGAAAATACAATTAGGTATCTACCTACGCAAAATGTGTGACATTCGACAAGAACATAGAATAGGACTTCGTTTTTATTTTCGTAGAAATTTAAAATAGTGACATAAGTAACAAGTATAAAAAAAACTAACTATTACTAGGTACCGTCGAAACCCCTAACTTCACCTAGACTACCATACTTCGCCTAATTTTACATAACTTGAAATTTACAAGTTATTTCTATGGCAGGCTTTATATAATAACTCTAAGTATAAAGTATTTTTTATGACTGGCAATATTCTGTGGACAATCTGTGGCTAACTTCATATGGTTGGCGTCTAGTGCAGTTTATTCGTGACGCCGACCGCACGTTTTTTTCAAGACGTGAATGAACTTTGATTTTAAGGAGTGTTGCAGACCAGATAAATTTATTTTTATTATACAGGTATATGCTATAACTATCGCTTTATCAATTGACACTATTAATTAATAGATATATTACGTTTTTAAATCATAATAAAAGTAATTGTTCATTAGGGCATTTGGTCATCATGTTCGTGCCAAACTTCGCCTGCCCTTAGGGATGGCAAATTTACAGTACAAAATTTATATAAAAATTATAAGATTATAATTAAATGAATAATTAGACTTGTTTCTACTTGTAAAGTATAGTGGAGTATTTAAAATTATCAGATACTTAGAACTCAGTGGAAAGCGTTCAATTTTAGCTGATAAATTACCCGGCAGAAAGTGGGCATACCGTTTTTTGAAGAGATACTTACAAACCATAAAAAGCAACCGTGCAAAAAAAAACTCCTTTTAAAATAAATGAAATGAAATTATTTAAAAAAATAAAGTTGAATAAAACACTATACCCTCTTTTTTCTTGGCATGCTAGATAAATGCGTGATTTTTGGCAGCCCTAGCTTCGTCACTGTCAATGTATGTAACTAACGTCATATTGCACCCATACTTCGCCTACCCCTCTTTTCTAGGAAATAACAGTAATCTGACGTTGTTTAAGTTCATACTATATTATCACACTTCAAACCGAAGAGACTTGTCGTGAGTAGATCCCATCAATGTTTATTATAAGCGGTCAGGCATACATAGGCGAAGTTAGGGAAAAATACCCATTCTTCGCCTAGCACCATTTTGTCCATTTTTTGCCATGTTAGCCATTGAAATTCAATGCTCTAATGGTCTCTAAAGATGGACAGGAGTCCTTTAATTAGTTTTTTTCTTTGAACGGTCTAGAATACTTTCAAATTAACAAGTTATGTTGCAAAATATGCCAAAATCCAGGCGAAGTTTGGGGTCTCGACGGTACCTAACTTATTTTTGTCTCAGAATGTACCTATTGATTTAAAAACTCTTACCTACCTTATTTTTGTCACGTGAATCCGTTATGACGTCAAATCTGAAAACAAAAACAAATAAGTTAAGTTCGTTTATCCATTACAGAATAACATTAGTATTTTTCAAATAATATATATTTTGAAAAATACTAACAACTAGATAAAGGGTTTTTAACCTTGGGGTAATTACCCCCGCGGGGGTAACAGTCAGGTAGTTGTTTCGCACGCCGATTTTCAAACAGACAAGTCTGAGCACAGCGTAGCGCCTACTAGCTCGCAAGTTCGTCGTTGGGAGGGGTAAAATCAGTGACCCTGATTAGGTCAAAAGGGTAACGGACCTAAAAGGGTTGAGAACCGCCAAACTAGATGGAAAGATGATAACAAGTAGGTACCTAAAGTGTTCGTCTGTCACGGAACTATCAATTGGACTATCATTTAAAATGTTGCTGCTAATAATCAATGGCAGGAACAGTGCAACAAAATAAACAATAATCTGTGGGAAAAAAGAGACCACGAATGCATCATTAAGCTATAAAACAAAGTAAGGGTCAACAATTACATTACTAAATTGTTTTGCCCTTCCTTACAATAAGAGATTATCTATTGCTCAATCAATTTGTCGTTTGCATATGTAAGAAAAATTCTAAATAACTGACTCACAGTGCGAATTCTAAAATGCGTTGATGAATCAATAAACAACTTATTTTTCCTCTTTAAACGTATTCATCGTTACTCGGACATCTGTCTTGTGATGCATTTTTTTTTTCATGCTTATATATGGACCGTGTTTAACATTAGTGTGTCAACCCACAAAAAATCGGGTTTTGAGTTATGAATGCAGTTTTATTAAATAGATCATGAGGAATACAGCAGTGAAATCCATTTTTTTTAAAAAAAATCGTAGAATATTCTAGAGCACAAAATCGGTTATTGCTTAATTCCTATGTCAGATTTGTATTTTTGCATTAATGTGTTAAGCCACATATAACACATTGTTGCTTATTTCCTATGTCAGATTTGTATTTTTGCATTAATGTGTTAAGCCACATACCTAACACATTAATGCAAAATTCTAATTTGTTGTTTTAAAATGAATATACATATTATCTATGCAAACATTTTTAGAAAATGTAACAAAATAAACAACTAACGAATTAAAAGTTTAATGTAAGTAGGTACCCATTTATTTAAAGTTTTTATTGTTGTATAACATGTTTCAAATAACATTACATGTTCTGCTAAAAATGAGAAATGTACAAAATAACACTTAAATATTATTTCAATTACTTAAAAATCTTAACCAAACCTATTTTTTTATTATCATTATTTTTGGAATGAAACAACTATTAACGGATTTAACTCGCGTATTTTTATTTTATTTTATTTGCTGACGTTTCGGATTCTTTACAGTTTCCATAATCGTAGCATGACTGAGCTGACAAAAGTCTAATATTAATTTTGTCAGCTCAGTCATGCTACGATTATGGAAACTGTAAAGAATCCGAAACGTCAGCAAATAAAATAAAATAAAAATACGCGAGTTAAATCCGTTAATAGTTGTTTCATTCCAATGTGTAATAACCGCGAAGGCATCAGAAATTATTATATCATTCACTTTAGCGTTAGACTTTTGTCAGCTCAGTCATGCTACGATTATGGAAACTGTAAAGAATCCGAAACGTCAGCAAATAAAATAAAATAAAAATACGCGAGTTAAATCCGTTAATAGTTGTTTCATTCCAATGTGTAATAACCGCGAAGGCATCAGAAATTATTATCATTATTTTTATCATATTAAATAAAATCAATACACATTTTAGGTTTCCGTATCTTAAAGGGAAAAAAAATGGAACCCTTACAGGATTACTTTGTTGTCTGTGTGATCCTTTACCTCAGTAACGCGTGGAGGTAGGTATCAAACTAAAATTCAGAGTAATATCAAATACTCAGGACTACCGTCCCTTGGAATTATAAAAAAACAAAAAAATCGCCAACGCAATCAAAAGAACCGCCGTTTATGCCGCGAATTGACAAAAGTTTTCTCGTGAACTCAGGATCTTGAATTAATTTAGTACGAGGTAACGTCATAATATAGCACACATAAAGAAAAAAATACGAAAACCATACATTTTTAATGACATCATTAAAAAATATATACCTACCTACAGGTTATTTATAGTACGGAACCCTTGGTGCGCGAGTCTAACTCGCACTTAACCGATATTTTTTTATATCCATCATTAGATTAAAACGTGTGTGACAAAAATTAGAATATTACACATAATAATATTATAGAATGGCAGACCGACTTGTCTCCACAATTTATCAACTATTCGAAAAATGGTTTTTAGGTGGTTTATTAAGCTTTTAGGTACGGAAGTATATATTATTGGTTTAATTCAATATGATAAAATAATAATAATAAATCAATTTGGTTAAGATTTTTAAGTAATTTAAATAATATAAGTGTTAACTTGTTGTACCTATTTCAGATTTTTAGCAGAACTTATAATGTTATTTGAAACATGTTAAAACAATAAAAACTCCATAAATATGTACTTACATTAAAGTTTTAATACGTTAGTAGTTTATTTTATTACGTTTTCCAAAAATTTGTGTAAAACATATTCATTTTAAAACAACAAATGAGAATTTCTCATACTGTTATGTGGGTTAGCACATAAATGCTAAATGTAATAAACCTTATAGCCATTAAGCATTAACCATTTTTCTGCTTTTTCTTTTAAATTTTGAATTTATTCCAATAAATACATTTATATCCTTAATCTATGCATTTCAACAAAAAAAATGATACCACATATCAATACTTTTTTTGCTTAAAATAAGCGGAAAAAGAAGAATGTTCTCAAAAAACTTTAAGCGCCGATATCTCAAAACTAGCTTGGTGTGGGTTGAAACACTAATGCTAAACACGGACCATATATGTTTTGGTTTTTCTTTTGTTTCTTAATGTCCTAATTACCCAAATGCTTTGTATGTGCGCGTGTATTATAGAAGATTCTTTTAATATAAAAGATTAAGTTGTATTTAAAAATAACGGTAAATTCGTCATTTCTTTTCAGCAGTGATGCGTTTTGCGTTGCGCTAGTAGAGTCATATACCGCCCCTAAACAAGTGACTTTCGCTAACGGCAAAAGCGACAGAATCGAATGCAAGATATATATGTACAGCGATTTTTTTCTTAAGTGGAACACCCCAAACGCAGGCCACTGTACCTAGAATCAATGTAAAATAACGAAAACTGGCCACGTGACATGATTATTATTTTCGATCGCGTCCGGATATTGCCGAATGACACTAGTCTACGGTTACGTAAAATATTTTTAATGTATTTTACTGACATTATAAAATATGTACTTGAGATTTTTTGAGAGTGGTTTATACATAAAATTGATAATATAGTACTCATTATTAAAATAATATGCTTCTCTAATGAGCATTAGGTACTAAGTTAATTATGCTATGTAGACAACAAACAACAGATTTTTTTATTGTTTACGAATATGAAAAACAAAGAGGATTTCCGTGTTTGTGTTCAATTTATTTACTTTCTTTACAGTGGTATTTAAATTTCCGCGTACTTAAAGGTTATCCTTGAGATGCTTTACTCAGATATTTTTATGTAATTAAATGAAATATTGGTTCTTTGTAAAATTGATGTAATTTGCAGAAACGAAAATAAAGAGCTTGATCGAGGAAATACGTTCCACGTATTTATAATTTACTAGTTTCTGCCAGCGACTTCGTCCGCGTGGAATAGTTATTTTCCCCGTTTTTCACACATTTTCCACTGTTTCTTCGCTCCTATTGGTCACAGCGTGATGTTATAAAGCCTAAAGCCTTCCTCGATAAATGGTCTATCCAACAAAAAATAATTTTTGAATTCGAACCAGTAGTTCCTGAGATTAGCGCGTTCAAACAAACAAACAAACAAACTCTTCATCTTTATAATATTAGTATAGATATAGATATATATGAAATACCTGAAGTAGGTATTAAACTGTTTAATAATTTCTGATACCTTCGCGGTTATTACACATTCGAATAAAACAACTATAACCTGGTATATAATGAATTATGCTATAGTTAATTCATTTCAATATTATTCTATTTCTTTTCACCTCTGATTTGTGCTTAATACGTCACGTTCTATATATATTAATATTTAGTCAAAAACACTTGAGTACCTACATGTAACTGTTTTTAAAAACAATATAGGATATTCGTCGCAATTGGTTCAACATAAACAGGACTTTATTCAAGTTCCAATAGGATACAAAATCATTATTTTTCAAAGGTGTTTAGCAAATAACAATCCCATATTTGAGCGGATCATGAAAAGGTTAAATAGCGGTTCAAAGACAATTGTTTAACATTATCTGTGACATAATATGACAAATGCGGAAATTTAAAATGGGTACCGTCATGATATAAGTAACGTAAGTATCATAAAAAAAGTCTGCGTAATAAGTTAGTATTATAAGCCAATTATATACTGCACGTGTAGCACGTATTGGTCTAAGATCCTAGTATTTTAGACTTACGTCATTTTAGTTGTTTTTTAGGATTGGTAGTACAACATAATATAATATTATATAAACTTAGAAGGGAATGGAATGTTTTACAGGTAGCAGGTATCAAAGGTGGAAATAATCATGCAAATTTCCAAGGGGGAAAAAGTTTCCTATATCCATCTCATGGATCTAAGTAAGCACCTGGTAAATTTACCGTCGGATTTAACTATTGATTTACTAATTAACTTATTTTTTTGCTGACGTTTCGACAGTTCTCATATTCGTGGCACGACTAAGCTGACGATAGTCTAACTGTCGTCATTCGACCCCGTCGCTTATAGAAACAACTAGCTGTCCGCCCCGGTTTCGCACGGATCATCTTTTTTTATAGCCTATGTCACTCGGGAATAGTGTATAGCTTCCCAACAGTTAAAGAATTTTTCAAATCGGCCAGTCGTTTTGGAGTCTCAAACCAAACAAACAAACCTTTCCTCTTTATTATATTAGTATAGATATATCGCATTTGTACACGATGATATCTTTTACGACATTGTATCTAAAACATCAATGATCTACGCTCATTTCTTGAATTAACGAGAATAATTATAGTGACGTCATATCGGTAGTGTCAATCATTGTAATTTCCTTGACAGCTCAAGTCACGGTATTGTTTTCAGCCAATTCATAATAACAGACGCATGCGCATGAATACGTCACATTTAAAGATTGCCGTTGACGCCATAAGTAGTAATAGGTTTTGAGGGAAATTATTGTGATGTCAGACTCTTAAGTAATTTAGGAAAATTTTACGGAATACCTACTTGGATTTGACTTGGAACACAAAACTTTAAATTTTTGTGTTCCAAATGATTAATCTAAAATAATGAAAGGACAGTTATTTCATTAATATTATAATTGTCGGTGAAAAGTGAGAATAATGTAATTTCTAATCAATAGATACCTAATTATGAACCCAACCGTTGACTTGTCGAATTTGCAATATAAACAGACAAAGTAATTTGTCACCGACAATTCTATATGATTGGTGTGGTTATAGGGTAAACAACAAAAAATCACAGGGTAAAGTTCCTTTATATTAAGCCTGTCAGTTCTTTTTCAAACAAAAGAAAATGACAAATATAAGTGTTCAGGAGTGGGGATTTATGACGTCACAATGTGTTACAAGAGTCCTCACTATTGAACTTTTAAAGCTCATTTATTTGTCATTTATCGGTCGATTGAGAAAAGAAGAAATACTTGATAATTTCTGATGCCTTCGCGGTTATTACACATTGGAACAAAACAACTATTAACTCGGACTTTAGCGTTAGACTATTGACAGCTCATTCGTGCTACGATTATGGAAACTGTAAAGAATCCGAAACGTCAGCAAATAAAATAAAATAAAATAAAATAAAATAAAATAGAATAGAATAGAATAGAATAGAATAGAATAGAATAGAATAGAATAGAATAGAATAGAATAGAATAGAATAGAATAGAATAGAATAGAATAGAATAGAATAGAATAGAATAGAATAGAATAGAATAGAATAGAATAGAATAGAATAGAATAGAATAGAATAGAATAGAATAGAATAGAATAGAATAGAATAGAATAGAATAGAATAGAATAGAATAGAATAGAATAGAATAGAATAGAATAGAATAGAATAGAATAGAATAGAATAGAATAGAATAGAATAGAATAGAATAGCATAGCATAGAACAGAACAGAACAGAACAGAACTGAACAGAACAGAACAGAACAGAACAGAACAGAACAGAACAGAATAAAATAGAATAAAATAGAATAAAAAACAATAAAAAACAATAAAATTGAATAAAATAGAATAAAATAGAATAAAATAAAATAAATAAAAATAGAATAGAATAGAATAGAATAGAATAGAATAGAATAGAATAGAATAGAATAGAACTCGGACTTTAGCGTTAGACTATTGTCAGCTCAGTCGTGCTACGATTATGGAAACTGTAAAGAATCCGAAACGTCAGCAAATAAAATAAAATAAAATAAAATAAAATAAAATAAAATAAAATAAAATAGAATAGAATAGAATAGAATAGAATAGAATAGAATAGAATAGAATAGAATAGAATAGAATAGAATAGAATAGAATAGAATAGAATAGAATAGAATAGAATAGAATAGAATAGAATAGAATAGAATAGAATAGAATAGAATAGAATAGAATAGAATAGAATAGAATAGAATAGAATAGAATAGAATAGAATAGAATAGAATAGAATAGAATAGAATAGAATAGAATAGAATAGAATAGAATAGAATAGAATAGAATAGAATAGAATAGAATAGAATAGAATAGAATAGAATAGAATAGAATAGAATAGAATAGAATAGAATAGAATAGAATAGAATAGAATAGAATAGAATAGAATAGAATAGAATAGAATAGAATAGAATAGAATAGAATAGAATTAGAATAGAATAGAATAGAATAGAATAGAACAGAACAGAACAGAACAGAACAGAACAGAACAGAACAGAACAGAACAGAACAGAACAGAACAGAACAGAACAGAATAAAATAGAATAAAATAGAATAAAAAACAATAAAAAACAATAAAATTGAATAAAATAGAATAAAATAAAATAAAATAAAGTTAAATCAGTTGTTTCATTCCAAGAAATACTTATCGAATATTTTTTTTTAAATACGTATTCCAATGTGGTATAACCGTGAAATCATTTGAAATTACTATAATGATGACTTTACAAAATTAGTACATTTAAATGTTGTCTTTCATATTTGTCACTTTAACCTTATTTGACGTAAATTTGTAAAAAGTTTGTTTACGTCAGTCAACCACGATAAATATGTAAAGATATTTTTAATTATTATTCGATGTATTATTAGAGAAGAAATACACATGTATCATCGTATATCTTATTATTTTTAAACTGGTGTTATCTAAAGGTTTATCACCATCATCAACATATCAACCAAAAGACGTCCACTGCTGCCCCCGAGGTCATTTCTAGTGACCAGTCCTGCACCGCTCTCATCCAGCGGATTCCAGCGACCTCCGCCAAGTCGTTGGACTATCTTGTAGGCTATATGATAATATTTAAGTAGGTATATCTATTGGAATGAAACAACTATTTGTTTTATTCCAATGTGTAATAACCGCCAAGGCATCAAAAACTATTAAATTTAGGCCACAAGTATGTTGTATGGCCATACAGCACAATGTAAATTTATTGATGTACTTACTACATTGAAATGTGTACCTATTATAAAAATGTAAAATGGTAATCAAGGTATCAGCATCCCATAATTGGCAAACTGTGTACTAAAACACATTTTTAGAAAGGTGACCGCCGCGACAGTTTCGACACGACTGCATTGCGATACGATTGGTCACTGTGCGAAGTATTTGCTGCTTAAAATCGACAGATCAACGCAATTACAATCGTTTATATGATGCCTTATCAAATTTTGAAAAAGTTATTGATAAGAAAATTTAATCAGTTTCAATTTATAATTTCTTCTAGAATATTCCGTGTAGGTACTTCTTATAATTCATACGTAAGCAGAATATTGCTCGCAGAGAGATGGCAGGTGTTAAGACGATTTGTTCAAGGTCGCTGGAAACCGCTGGATGTGGGCGCGGGACCGGTCTATATGGAGGTCCATGGAGAAGACCTGTGTTAGCAGTGGATGTTTTTTTTTCTCGGTTAGTGACTTTATAAAATGGGGAGCGCTCCGATGCGATGTCTTTCGGTTGATATAATTGTGATGACGTGCAAGTGCAGGTCACAATGAAAGTGAGACAAACAGAGTTACGAACGTTGGCACAAAATGTATTGAGATTTGATATCCGCGAACGACTGATACATACGTCACAATCGTTCGCGGATGTCAAATCCCATACATTTTGGTCGCTTCGTTTGACGTTAACGTTGAACGTTGGGCCAAGGATTTGAACGGAGTGACGTAGCTTGGTTCTCCTTAAGAATCTACTAAATATGTTATACATATTTAGTTTCTTATAGCCTTCGAAATTATTAATAGCCTTCGATTTATGCTGATGAATATATTTATTATGAACTTATGCTATTAATGCATTAGAGATTTATATTAATCCTAAATTATTATAACCTTGAAACGTAGGCATTTATTATGGCGTAATGGCGCGTTTATATTGAGACGAAGTTAAAAAATAATATTTTATACTTCTTTAACAGAACAGAGATTTTATTTTATCAATTCTTATGCTAAAGTTTCGATAACTTTACAGTTCCTATATTCCTAGCTGAGTGAGCTGACGGTAGTTTGACACTAAAGTACCTATCCATTATAGTTGATTTATTCCAATGGGTAATAACTGCGAAAATATCAGAAATTAGAACAAAGGTCCACCTGTTTTTTATTTCACATAAGAAGGTACCTACTCATATTAAGTAGGTACTTACTGTAGTGTATGCATGGTAACGGTTGTTACACTAGCAACCGTCATTCCGGCAATAAACTGAAAATTAGTTGCATGTGTATTTATTGAGCAGTAATTCCTCCGGATTTCTCAGTGGCGACGAGGATGGGATTTGTCCACGTGGAAGGATGGATTGAGAGTGCCTGACATCCCTACCTATTAAGCCGGGAAATACCGTGTGCGATGAAGGCAGCGGACAGGACGCGACGACGTTGCAGATAGCTCGACTGAGCTGCTTCTGGGTTAACGCCGTACACGTCCTGAGGACCGGGTGCGGGGACGCCGTTTCGCTGAATCATGCTGTTAGCGACTGCGATGAACGCGGCGGACGGGAGGCCACGGTGTCGGAGGAGGGCGCCGGGCAAGTTACGCCGTTTCGCGTATAGGAATAGTGTGTGCGATGAATGCGGCGGATGGGACGCGACGGTGCCGGAGCTAGCTCGGCTGAGCTGCTCCGGGGCAAGCACGTCCTGAGAACCGACTGTTTCGCAGTATCGGATTTACGGGGGAAATAGGTATAGGACGGTGGTGTGTAGTGCATGGAGGAGATATAATAATGTAAATAGTCTGAAGACAAGGCGACGACACATGCGGGAAGGAAATGTACATATTATTATAGTTTTGTAACATTTTATTGTAATATTTTATTTTGTAATGTTTTGTTTTGTATTATGCTTTTCAATTGTTATGTTATACTGTATTTATTTTGTTAAGCTTTTATTTGTATTTATTGTTTTGTGTAATTTTTGGAAGAAAGTTTGTTTATAATTTAGTGTGGAGGTGTAGTGTATGCATGGTAACGGTTGTTACACTAGCAACCGTCATTCCGGCAATAAACTGAAAATTAGTTGCATGTGTATTTATTGAGCAGTAATTCCTCCGGATTTCACACTTACCATGTTTAAGTGATTAAAACGGTTAACGTGATAAATACCTTAATACGTTCATCAAATCAAAATAGAAGTAGGTATTTACTTAACTTTGCACTGAAAATGTAATAAACAGATAGGTATTATAGGTACCTACTACTTACTATATTATAGGCAATAACTTCTCTCATTCACAGATTTCTTCGAAACTAGGTAGTAATTCGTAGCTCTTATTAATCGTGGTCCATTTCAAATTGGTCCTAATATGGGTGACTACAAGAGTTATGGATATCCGGATATTGAAGTCATAGTCAAAAATACCTAATGGTGACCCTGAATTCCTAGGATTCAATTATTTGTTTAACATCTTCAGATAACCAAAATTGTATAACGTACCAACGTCAAAGGAAATGAGATAAAAGGCAGGTTGCAGGCATTGATAGGTACCTAGTAGATATATCGTACTATGCTATTTTTTTGGTTGAATACTTTTAACATATAACTTAATAGTTTTTGCTTTTGCGGTTATTATAACTAATGCAAGTATTAGTTTTCTGCTAACGTTTAAATAAACAGTTGACACTGAAATGAGCAACTAATCAAAAAATATATTTTTCAAAACGTTAAAAAATAATATATTTATTATAATAATTTATAATGCTTTCGCGGTTATTACACATTATGATTGTTATGTATTTTATTTTATTTCCTGATTTTAGCGTTACTACGAGAAAACTGTAAAGATTTCGAAAAATCAGCAAATAAATAAAATATGTGATTTAAATCCATTATATATGAAACTACCTAAGTATTCTATTATTAGACTAATCGTTCCTATATAAATGCAAACAACATCTTCATCTTCAACTCATCAATTCTCATTATCCTCATTCCTAAATTCCCTATACAGCCTTTTATGTAAACTTAGATCGACAGTAACCTGTCCCTCCTATGACCGACCAGTCTCAAAAACTTGTCCAGAATATGCACCGTGTCGAAATTTGCGAAGGACCACGACAGCGTGTCGCAACTTATCTCGGACATTACCTCCCACTTGTATAGCATTAAATACCGCAAAGGTTACCACTTCATATATTAAGTTAGCTTCTGCTGGAAAACATCGCATGCTTGGTGGATACTTTAGGTAGACTATGTGGGCATATGAATATGGTTTATGACATGTAACTTAATGTTGATGCTTTCGCGGTTATTACATCTATTTGGAAAAAATATGTAAGTATTAACTGCGTAATTAAAACTGATTTAACTGGCGTATTACTTAATTCTGACCTTAAAAACTTTACAGTTTCTATATTCGTATCCGACTGCCAGCACTCCTCTTTGCAGATTTGGCTGCTAAGTACTTATCAGGAAAAAAATAGGGATTCAAAAAGTTAAAAAAAAAATCAATATTATATTTGAAGAAATGTGCAATGAGCAATTTTAAATGTTGTAATGTTGTAATTTAAAGATTAAATAATACAAAAAAAAAACCGATGACTCAGTCAATTCTTAACACTTTTTGAAAAAAAAAATATTTAGCCCCGCTACACTACTATCCGCTACGCTACTGGTGCCAGGTCTTCATTTCCGTATTGGGGTATATTAGGAAAGCTATACCTATGACAAGATATCAGCTTGCCTTAAACCTACCCAAAATTAGTGCCAGATGTAATAGCTTTAGTACCAGAAATAAATTGTAGCGAGATTTATAATGTTATATTTTGTGCTACCTATCTAAAAAAATGAACTGAACACGGTCAACTTTTACATAATAAAATTACAACAACAATTTAGCATAGAGGTGATGAGCGAGGCTGCTATCGAAATAAATGTTAAGGAGTTATATAACAAATTTTGGCAGAACGAAGCGCTGCAGCGCTGGTTCTAAAACCACTGAGATGTTTGTATTATTTGCCATTTGATTAGAGATGTGGGAAAATGTGTCAACAAAAAAGGGTATCCTAGTATCATGTAATGACCTTACGAATTTCGAAATTAAAAATGACGAATTAGCAACTTTGAGTAATTTAGTAATGACATATTTTTAATTGTGTCCCTATATACTAAATGTGTCCATTACTCAATATTTGAATTTTCTTTTATATTCCTATAATATAATATATTATATCTGTACATTTCAATTGACCTAAAAATTATGAAACCAATATATTTATAATTAATAATATTATTAGGTCACCGTGTCTGTGTAAAAACACTCTTTCAGTAATTCATCACTGAAAATTTCTAGACTGATACTTCTGTCTAGAAGTGTTCACCCAATTCGTATTCTTTTTATTATACCCAATAAGTTATCAATGTTTAGAGACGTTGCTTTCCTTGTTAAAGGAATGAAACCATCACGCAATACTAACGGTTTTTTAAAAAAAAACAACCATTAAAGAGTCCAAACCTCATAAGCGTGAACAATGAATAGAGACAAATAAAGATAATACATTATCACGCGTCAAAAAGTAAACAAAAATGCTTTATGGTCCGAACGGATTTCAAGGTCAAGTGTGCTTGTGCAACTCACCCCAAGGTCTCGCTGCGCAGGAGTGGGCTGTCGGTCGCGGTTCGTTTCGGACTGAGCCCTGGCTTCGGCTAGTAGAGGGTTTCACAACCTATGTCTTAACTGGTGATTGTAAGGCTTGAACCACTCATGCAAAAAAAAAACTGTTCAAATATTGAAATTAACTTGAAAGGTGTCTCCCGAGACTAAAATTAAGTAGATTTGCTAATTAACGTTTATTCTAGGAGTTTATCCCAAGTTGGGAACTCTCAAAGGGCTTGTCGAAATTTACGTAAGGAAAAAAAAGATGTCGAAAAATCTGTACCTACCTATTTTGTTATTGTTACCAACCGAAAATCATTGATCTTTTCCAAAGTCGATATAATTCCTACTTAAGAGCTAAATACAATTTTCTGGCATTTTTGACCAAAGCTTTTACTTCAAGGTCACTTGAAAATTGGGTGACCTTGAACTATTATGTAACGGTAAATTGGTGTTGCAACATTACATACTCATGCCGCCCGCCGTGCCCACCTCTCCCCATTTTGACAGTAAAAATATCGGTAATACGAACCATAACGATTAATGAGGGCCACCGCGTGTCAGAAATCCACTAGATGCGCTAGTGTAGAATGAGGTCCAGCTGTCATGTACCTCCAATCACAGGCTAGCAGCTTGCCTCTCATTGGTGGAACATGACAGCTAGACCTCATTCTACACTAGTGCATCTAGCGGATTTCTGAAACGCTGTGGCCCTCATTGTCAGAGTACATCGATGAACAGCGTGAGTAGCGAGTAGCGTGGTTAACGTAAATTAGAAAGACGGATCCACTGTTACATGCCCACAACCCTTACAGACTTGTGACGTCACTTTCTCACAGACAAAATTGAGTTGGAATTTAACCGAACCTGATTAACGTTTCCCTATTTAATGGAGCAAGAAAAAAAATCCAGTAGAAAAGTCGTTCATGAGTCATGATTTCTGGTTAGTCCTCGAATCGCACTTGGCCGATTATCTGTGACAAACTTTTTAGGGTTCCGGCTTCAAAAGAACAAACTGAAACTTATGGGATCGCTTTGTTGTCTGTCTGTCTTAAGGACTGAGCCAGTTGAAGGGACTACCTATCCATGTACATAAACGAACGCACAGCTGTAACAATTAATAGTAAGCTAAAAGATTTTTAAAGAACCAAAGAAGTGGATCAAATAGATATTGCACCTTTATATAGAAAAAATCTTTAAATTAGCAAAAATTTGGATAAAACTAAATATTCATGCTTTTAAAAGACTGAATAGGTGCGTGTTTCATGGTTTATTGGGATTCATCCACCGGGGCGCAAAATAGTGGTTAAAAAACGGGTCACGAGAAAAAGCTGGTAAGTAGGTACATAATTAAAAATAATAATTTCTGATGAATTCGCAGTTATTGAGCTGAGGAAACTTGTAAAAGCTTATACTTAACATACGCAAGTTAAGTCCGTATAATAGCCAGTAATAAGGTAATAAAATGTAGGACATTTTGCAATGTAAAGAACAAACTCTCATGGAAAATTGATTTATAAATACCAATTACTTACAATAGTAAGTAGATAATGGCATATCTATACGTTTTTATTTGTAACTATGATTTATGGATTGCAAAGGTTAAACGTCACATTGTTACTGTATAATAGACATAGTTACGACTTGTATGTTGTTGCAAAAGCTTATATAATATTATAGTATGAATTGTGTAATTGTATGGCAGTCTAGATATGTAAGCATCTATTAGCCGTATTGTGTTATTTTTATGATAATTAGTTGTAAATGTTTGCAATGAAAATTGTAGATACCTACTTAGAAATTGGATCACAGGATTTTGGTCTCTTTATTTGAAATTACTGAAAATTATTTATTGTATTGTGATCTGTTGTAAATCCTAGCACATTTATGTGATGATACTTCGGTTAAGGATTTTTAATTACAGCACTCGTTAGTCAATATATAATGGTTAAAAAAACACTTGTGCTGTATTACCTGTATTATGAGCCGATTTAGACGATTTTTGCAATGAAGTTTCCCGTAAAGATTAAGTGTAAAATCATTATCATCACGGAAGCCACTCGTATACTTATCCATCATTTCACTTATTGATAACTACATAAAGAAGGAAGAGGAAATATATCACAAAGAGAATTGAGTTTTATCCAACTAGAAGTGAAATTACAGACCAATACTCACCTTAAGTATAAAAATTAAGGTTTCCGAAGCAATATTAAGTACGTAAGGCGTTTATGGTCGAAAATTACAAAATATAATTATAAAGTTATCGTACTTCAATTAAGCGGTCACCGCCCATTGGCATTTAAGAACTGATTTTGTCAAAAAGGGTATGTCCTTTGTAAGAACAATGACAATCGTCAGATGACGGTTCCTGGAAGGCTTCAAGGTGTTGACGTAAATTGGTAAAAAGGGTTTATTAAGGAAACTGACTGACTGATGATAAGACAGCTGATACTGCTAAGAAGAAATTAATCTCAGAAATGACGTATAATGTACCGTAAATGAACTTTAGGAAGGGATTTTTGGAAAAATGTACTTACGGAGAGTGTTTTCACAAGTTTTATTTTTACCAGATTTTCTTGAAACTTTGTATGAAATGTAGGCTGTGATAATATATTTGTTAAATAAAAGTGCACAGTAAATAGTTGGTTACATACCTAATAGTGTGATTGTTGCATAAATAAACAACACGGTGAAATATTAGGGTTAGAAACTGAAACTGAAGTGTGGGTAAAAAAGTATAATATATTTGGTGGTTCGATTTAGAAAAGATTGCTATCAAAAACGGGTAATGTCAAGAGCTATATTTAATTATTAAAGATATTTATCAGACGGAATTTCCAATTGAATGAATGACTTTAACCTGTTAAAAAGATATTTCAGAATAGTTTATGAGCCATTAAAAAAGTCACTTTGTTTATGTTCAATAAGTTAAGCTTTATGTCCACAAAGTACCGTAATTATTTTAAATTGTTAATTATTTAATATTAAGATGCAATAGATTTGTAACGCTAGGTTGTTTTTGTGCTTGCGCGAAATTAAAGTTTCGATTAAGAGCAATATTATTTTTTAACTAAAAGGTCATCTTCAGGGTTCGGAGGTTTTTAAGAGCTTATCCATTGATTATATTAATCGTAAATATTTTTGTATAGATATAGAAAAAAAAAAACTTCTTTCAAACGAGTAGAAGGAAGATTTTTCGCTCAATGTCAATGCCATGATGACTGTATGCGTCCAACTGTATGTATTAATATATCTCTACTATTCTTAAAAAGTACTAAAAACGAATAATAGGTACCTATTCCTATAATCTACTTAAAATTTTAAATACAATATTCCGATGAATTGCAATTTTCTTAAAAAAAACTGCAACGTGTTGGTCAACTGTCTTTACAAGATAATAAGAAAGACAGATTTTTATGATACGGTGTTGGCATTTAAGCTTTATTACATTTCACTGCGTCATTGATTCATGTACTGTACACAGTGCAATTAAGTGCACCTACAACGTACCTACTTATAATAAAGTAAGTACACTAGAATTTTGAGTCGATTTCTTACCAACTTTAATAAGGAATTAACAAGTTCATTACGTATAAACAAATGTATATTTAATTTTATGTACATACCTACTTATATCATGAATATCTGAGAATAAGGATTAGGTATGTAGCGCGAGACACCACTGTTGCTCTTTAACTTATTGCAAAAGCATAAGTGACACATGCCTTCTCGCGTAATAATAATCTTAATTAATTACCTGTGCATGGGCTGAATTCAGTTCCATAAAACGTCAGATATTACTGATAACACAATCTAAGCTTTGGTGCAATCCATATGAAAACTTGCCTGTAGTCCAGTTTTGCACTAAAAGCCCACAGACCAACCGCGTTTCGGCATTCAGTTCGTAAAGTCCACAATTTTTTTTTTCGAACTGAATACTGAAGCGCAGTTGGCCAGCTAATGGGCCTTCACTGCAAAACCGGACGGGTGGTGAGCCTCCTGAGAGGAGGCTCATTAGCCTTTAAAGTCCACATAAATGTTTGCCGTCAAATATAGGTTTATACGGCTGAAACTGTTGACACAAACCTTAATTATATTGTTTGCACCATTTATTGATTTCTGATAATGAGGTTACATTTATGGAACATGTTTTTAAGGTTTTTAATTATAAAGGTGTAAGTATGTAAGTAACCTGTTTTGTTCATATACTATTGACGTACTTAAATAAATAAAATGGGTGGAGCTGTTTTAAGCTGTCGCTTAAATACCAATTTCTTATCCTTCATCCAAAACTTACGCCTTTAGTACAGATTTATTAAGACTGCCCTCTTCTTTATAGTAAACATTTATGCTCAATTATTCACAATTTGTTTTCAATTTATTAAAAAGGAAGATCGTTTTCGATAAAGTTATTTTATTGCTGATGATTGTTGTGAAAAAGGCGGCGATTTTTTATTAAATTTAACACCTTTATGTTTTTCATTTTGAATTCAAAACTTATATTTATTTTTTTGTTTGTTAATATAAAGTTTACAAGCGTGAACTGACACATTTTTAGCTTTTATATAACTTGCAATGTAAGTATGTTTTATTTTACATAGTTATAGTGAGAACGTCAAAAAATAAATAAATACATATCCCTTACCCTTAGGTAACTAGGAGGAACCCACAGAATACTTAGCTTCTAGTTACTTACCTAGCTAACTATTATTAAAGATTTTTTTTTTTTCGAACTGAATACTGAAGCGCTGTTGGCCAGCTAATGGGCCTTCACTGCAAAACCGGACAGGTGGCGAGACTCCTGAAAGGAGGTTCTTAAGCCAAGAACTAACTATTTTAATATCTGTGTTACGTCGCGTAGTAAGTTACTTAGTAGGTACCCAAAGAATAACAAATAGCTATTATTCAATTATTACCACATATTTAATCTATTATTATATTATAATAACATTTGTATTATCTAACATTGATAATCATCAAAGGCCGTCACTCAAACTGTTATTTTCGTATCGAGTAGTTTAGGTTACTACTCAATATAGGTATTAAGATTTAGAACAATTTTTATTCTAAAACACTAGATCATTAGAATGTAGTTATCCCTGACCACTGTTTGCATCTTATTAGCTTTTAGTTTGTTATTTCGAAAATCGAAAGAAGTAAGTAAGTACATTTAACATAATAATAATTATTATAATTAAAAATACCATATTTGTACAATAAGCGTCAAAGATATACCTACAATTTTATGATTTCTGATGAAAGGATATTTTTAATAAGGTAAACTGTTATAAATGTGTGCTTTCTTTACGAAAAGT
This sequence comes from Polylopha cassiicola, assembly GCA_038024825.1. Classification (NCBI taxonomy): domain Eukaryota; kingdom Metazoa; phylum Arthropoda; class Insecta; order Lepidoptera; family Tortricidae; genus Polylopha; species Polylopha cassiicola. The sequence goes on along the minus strand of CP149052.1, from coordinate 3,921,779 downwards.
TCTTTTCTGTCCTCCGGCCAGAAAGCGCCAACTTTCTGGCTGCTGCGCTAAATGAAATTGCCACTTTCTGGCTTCGTCGAACAGAAAAATAGTATACTGACCTCGGCCAGTAAAATAAAAAAGCCTCAGATCACATTTTTGTCAACCTCGGCTTCGCCTCGGACGACAATTACATGTGATCTGAGACATTTTTTATTTTACTGGCCTAGATGCGTAATGTACTATTATGTGTTAGATTATTGTAGATTATCGTCTTCTCAGTTTTTTACGTACCTACTGTACCTAACGATAAGATTTCAGAAACTTTAGCGTGAAATTAATACACCCAAGTTATATTATATCCGTTCTAATTGTCTTATTCTAACTTTATTTCGAACGAGTTAAACTCGCACTTGGTCGAATTTGTGAAATAGGGAATGACGCTTGCACCGACCCCAAAAGCTTTTAGATACAGTAGAAGATTATACCAGGAATTCGATACAACATATTGTTATATGATCATTTGTTGTGCATTATGATAGAGGCTGCAAAATCACATAAAACCTTGCAAAATATTAAACCTGTTCGTGGAATAAGATCAAAGATTCACATTTATATTACCTACTCGTTACATAACAGTTTGTGATCACGCAAACCGAATCATGATCCTAAGCTAATATTTACGCTATCGTTTCAAAATACCTGAAAAAACTAATCTTTATAATAATATATAGGTACTCATATCTATATGTTTTATAAACGAAAGTCGAGTTTGATCAAAGACTTATAAAGCCGTTTTCGCTTTACTGATTTTTGATTTCATTTAACGAAAAAAATAAATGAAGCTAAAAAACATCTTCCTATACAGAATATTAAAAATGTTCATACTCACAACTTTAAATAAATATGTACTTACCAATAATGTAAAGTATATCTCGCGCCTTGTGGAAACTTGAAGCAAAAGCCATATTTAAAATTTGCTCTATTAGTACGCAAGGAACAACATTAGAAAATCTATATAAACTATATAATTATCTACATGTAGACCCCGCAACTTTTTTTTTTTCGGGAGTGATCTTACACAGTTGGCCTTGGGGCCGTTACTGCTCCACCGGATGAAAGGGGAGCGCTCCGAGGTGCGCTCACCCTGCTACCCCGCAGCTGGTTCAGATTATTTCTTTGAAAAACATACAATAAATAAATAACTATGATACTTACCTACCTAGGTAAGTACCATAAATGTTAGGACTAGCATTTATGATATCTCAGTTCAGTGATAAGTCGTAGCTCAGAGAGACATCTGAGCTCAGAATAGTAGGTACATTACGCACCTAGGCCAGTAAAATAAAAAAACGTCTCAGGTCACATGTAATTGTCGTCAAAAATGTGATCTGAGGCTTTTTTATTTTACTGGCCGAGGTCAGTGTACTATTTTTCTGTTCGGCGAAGCCAGAAAGCGGCAACTTCATTTAGCGCAGCGGCCCGAAAGTTGGCGCTTTGTGGCCGGAGGACAGAAAAATAATATAATGTATTATATGTAGTAGCTCAGGTAGATATATAGATTATGTCATAGCTCAGAAAGACATCTTAGCTCAGAGATATATCACCGTAGTTCAGGTATTAGTAGTTAGTAGCCTTAACTATATAAGTAGGTAAGTAACTGCAATTCACTGTAACTACCTAAATGTACATAATATCACTAGCTTTTAAATACCTTGTACCTACATCAATATTTTACAATACATGATATTCATGCATTATACTAGATACAATAATTATATGACAAACGAATTATTAACTTAAAAAAGATTATACTTACCTATTACCTATGATGTTAATTAAAACTACACTTTAGTAAATAGCACTTCTTTACATACAAAGGTAACTGACCGATTGTTAAAGAACATTGTTCTAAATTCTAATTTTATGTGCTTATAATGATTTCCATCTATTAATTCAATCAGTGGTAGTTCTAATTTCAATGGAACTACTTGTTATAATGTTAGTTGGTGTTTGTAAATTTCTTTGCACATAAATGAAAATAATTCAGTAAAAGTATCAAAATGTCTATGGGTTATAAAATTATTAACGAGGATCTCAGTTCAGATTTTGTGGATAATATTGGTAAGATTAAAAAATGTAATAATTTCGAATTCTCGTCGCGGGGAGCGTAAGTCTAAATGAATTATAGGCAAATATTTTAACTAAATTCGGAGAGGTCCCTCGACGTTTTCTTTATAGAAACACTAATATTACCTACTTTGTTATTTTTAACACTACTATTATAAAGTTGGGGTAAACGTGTTCTGGGGTGGAAACCGCGTCTTGGCAAGCGTAGTGTAGGACGTCCTCAGGCAAGGTGGAATGACGATTTGCGTAAGATGGCTGGAAGGAGCTGGATGCGAGCAGCCGAAGATCGAGCACAGTGACGTGAAATTGGAGAGGCCTATGTCCAGCAGTGGACTGCGATAGGCTGATGATGATGACTATTATAAAGCGGAATGACTTGTATTTTGGTATTTTGGTGTCTATGTATAAATAAACTCAAAAATTACTCTACCGATTTCAACAATTCTTTCATCATTGGATTATTTTGACATTCACCCTGAGTAACATAAGCATTTAAGGAAAAAATATATAGTTAAGTAATGATAAGAATTTATGCTTTTTTCCAGATTCTATACAAAGATGGACTCTAGCAGAAACTTTAGCCGGTATCAGTATAGTGACCGGAATATATTTATTATTAGTTAAGATAATATTACCGGATTACATGAGAGAACGGCAACCGTACAGCCTGAAAAATATACTCACCAAATATAATGCCATGCAAGTTTTGTTCTCAGTGTATATAGTTTTTCTTGTAAGTATTCATGTTTACATTTTTATAGTTTATTCTACCTACCATTATACTACTTTTAGTTAAATTGAATGACGTTTACCTAATACTTACCTACTTAGTTTTAAATTGATTTTTCAGTACGCGAAATACATCGTTAAATATGGTATTATTACGACAAGATGTCCAAAAGGAGATGATTTACAAGAGGTAGATATATAAATGTATTTTTAATAAATAATAGCCCAAGAGCCAGCGGCCCCCAGACTTTCGGTAAAGTATAAAAGCTGTAAGTTTGTCAATGTATGCCCCCAACACAAGTAAGAACGAACCCCGTCTATGAAACTTGGGTCGCGGTGGCTTTGGCAGGTATCAGGTAATAAAGGTGTGTAAAATTGTGTGTTAAATTCGTTAAAGTATAAAACTCAGTTTTTACATATTTTACGTATAATAATCCTAGAAGTCACCTTGCCGAAACCCAGACCCTTCGTACGGTTGCAACCCTCTCCCAGACGCCCTTAAAGTTTTATTTAATTTTGTTACTATACTTACGGTATACGTACCACATAATACAATGACAGCTGATGCGCAGTAAAACGTCGCAATGGACCGAACGCTGTATTTCACACGCACCCACTGACACATACCGTCATTTGGGGTCTTTAGGGACAATTTTGAACTTTGACTAAGAATTTCATGTTGCCAATACATCAAAAGTCTAATGTAGGTGCGAGCGCGAGGGACATATTATGTGTCAGCAGGTGCGAGTGAAATACAGCGTTCGGTCCATTGCGACGTTTTACTGCGCATGATCTATCATTTATTGTATATAGCTTCTGCCCGCGACTTCTTCCGCGTGGAAGTCTTTTTTTGCAGTCGGTTAAACAGTAGCCTATGTTCTTTCTCAGGCTCCAGACTTTCTTTGTACCGAATTTCATTTAAATCGGTCCAGTAGTTTTAGCGTGAAAGCGTAACAGACAGACAGACAGAGTTGATTTCGCATTTATAATATTAGTAGGGATAATGAGAACTATTTTCTAGATTTATTATGAAAATTCGTTATGTACAATAACTAAAACAATACAATTAGGGCAATATTTACATTTAGCACTGCCAGATTTATTGTCAACATGAAAATATTGACGCCAATATTGAATACTTGTAGTTCTTTTAGTCGTAGACATTATAAAAAACGGGACTTTTAAAACACTAAAAACTTTTTCACACGAGAACCTTTCAAATTTGAATTGTTTGAAAAATGAAGTTTCAGCAACGAATAATGAATAACATATCAAACGAATGTCGGTAAAGTAGTACAGTTCATCGTCTAACTCCATCTAGTGAATGTTTTATTAAAAATGAATCAACTAAACTGTTCGGGGAGCATTTATTTCATGATTATAAAAAATCGATTATTAATTAAAAAAAAATCACGTTTTAAAATCGATTTTTACTTTAAAATAATCGATTTTTAATCGATTATTTTTTCACATTCCTACTATTAAGAAAACATCATTTGATAGTTCTCCAAATTACATATATAAATTGAGCTTTTATACTATACCGTAAGTATAGTAACAATTAAATAAAACTTTAAGGGCGTCTGGGAGAGGGTTGCAACCGTACGAAGGGTCTGGGTTTCGGCAAGGTGACTTCTAGGATTATTATACGTAAAATATGTAAAAACTGAGTTTTATACTTTAACGAATTTAACACACAATTTTACACACCTTTATTACCTGATACCTGCCAAAGCCACCGCGACCCAAGTTTCATAGACGGGGTTCGTTCTTACTTGTGTTGGGGGCATACATTGACAAACTTACAGCTTTTATACTTTACCGAAAGTCTGGGGGCCGCTGGCTCTTGCTCTATAATGCTAATGATAATGGTTTAAAATATCCTAGAGAAAATGAATAGCAATATTTTGAGCAAGTTACAATCGTTCATAAAGTTAAGCAATTTAATTAATGTAGGCGCTCATTTACTTGTGCTTACGTATGTGTACGTAATCACCTACACAGTAGAGTATTTGCTCTAAAACCCTGCCTAATCTATTTTTAAAATGAAAAAAAATTACTTTTTTTTTCAAACCTAGTTTGAGATCAATTTACAAGTTTATGTCTCTTCACCTATAAGGTCATTTAACCTTTACCAAGCTAATTGTATTTAGTACAATTTTAATTCCAGGTTATCAACGATATCTACCCTTACTTCATCGCCAAACACCTAGATTTATTAGATACGGTATTCTTCGTTCTTCGTAAGAAGGATAACCAGATCACATTCCTACATCTGTACCACCACACAGCCATGGTCTCGTGGACTTGGCTCCACCTTATGTACCATCCAACAGACCACTTTGTTGTGGTCGGTCTATTGAACAGCTTCGTCCACGTATTGATGTATGCTTATTATGGAATCTCGTCTATGGGTCCTGAGTATCAGAAATATGTTTGGTGGAAGAAGCATTTAACCAAAGTTCAGCTGGTAAGTCTTTTTGTTTATCGGAATAAACAAGTGACAATCGATTTATCTATGTGTGCGTTAATAAAGGCGATAGTGTAGTTTACTCACTGATTTTATAAATGACTAGCGGTTCGCCCCGGCTTCGCACGGATCCCTAATTTTTTTCAAAATATTCTATAGCTTATGTTACTCAGGGTGAACGTAGCTTCCCAACAGTGAAAGAATTATTAAAATCGGTCCAGTAGTTTTTGAGCCTATTCATTACAAACATACAAAAATAGGTACAAATCTTTCCTCTTTATAATATTATAGTATATAATTATAGTATCGATATAGAAATGCCAGTTGACAGGGTAATTAACCGATACTTCTTTCAACTGGTTGGATGTCTCAAAGTAGTTATAGAAATCAAGGGCGTTTTGTGATCAGCAAATTGACTGTGAGACTGGGACAGACAGATATGGATGTTTGTGTAAAGGCTCCGATTTTTTATTTGGAGAGTCGTTAGGAACCCTGAACATTTTTTGCTAGAGTTTTGAGTAAAATGTCAGAGAAATTAAGCAGCACGTAAATGAACTTGGCACATTAAGTTATTTCAATTTTATTTTGTTTATATTATTTTGAAAATAAAAATGCAATAAGGGTAGAAAGTGACACATAATAAATACCGAGTTCTAGCGTCTCTTTAAAGCTTAGAGCATCTTTAAAGAGACAACACAGTTTTTTTTATGTCCAATAGAACATCGTAGTTTATAGTAGAAGCCTTATAATAATATTATTATAAAATATATGAACAGTTATAAAATCGTACTTCATTAAGTAACTAGCACTTATATTGCAATAAAATATGACGTTTAGTATCAGTTACCTACTTTCCGGTATTGTTGATATGTTTTTGCTTTATTATTATAACGACCTAACTCGAAATATAATACGCAAATTTACATCTTAACATGATGACTTAGAATATTTTATGGAGTAATGCCATTATATTGATTTAGGTCTCTAAGTTAACGTCGTAGAGACCTAAATCAATATAATGGCAGGAGCTATGAATAGTTTAATTTATACAAAAATGATTTAACTATTGATAGACTATTATAATATAGGTAGTTATAAAATACTTAGTTAAAAAATCTAATTTATTATTGTACCTGAAAATTATAATAAATAAATATTTATTATAATTTTCATTACTAGATTCACTAACTTCTACCCGCGACTTCATCCGTGTAAAACGTCAACTTTATACCCCCGTTTCACCACTTTAGCGGGTGAATTTTCACAAAGCCTTTCTTAGTGCTGCGTACTAAAAGGAACCGCTGTGCAAAATTTCTAACCCTTATAGTTTAGGCCCTGTGTTGATAATATGTCAGTCTTTAAGTCAGCTTCTCTTTTTGCATAATATATAGACTGGAACAAAACAAGTGTAAAGTAACTAATTTAACTCACGTAGGTATCTTATTTTATCTGCTGACGTTTCGAAAATTTTTGAATTCCCATAGTCGGGACCGACTGAGCTGAAGAAAGTCGGTCGTGGAACTCGTGGAGCACAGCCAAAAACGGACGTTGCCCTTGAGACAAATAGAAAAAAGGACAACGTCCGTTTTTCGTTGTGCTCCGCGACCGTCCTTTAGTAGTGTTAGAAGTTTGTTCCTATGAGAGGTATATTTTATTTCTGTTCCCAGGTCCAGTTTATCCTGGTGATATCAGACCTTTACTACCAGCAGAAGCTCAGCCCTTGTAAGCTGCCACCTTTCTTCCACTATTTCTGCACAATTCTCATCGGCTCCTTCTTCATCCTATTTATGAAGTTCTACTTCAAGAGTTACAGAACAAAGAAAGAGAACATTAAAGAAGAAAAGCATAGTGTCAACGAGAAAATTAATTAAATAATTAAATGTAATTTGAATTGTTTTTCTTATTCATTCATTAATTGCAGTGTACAGTGTACAGACACTGTGCTTAGGTACATCATTTTTCAGGTTCCGTACCTACCTCAAAAGTAAAAAAACGGATCTTTATAGGATCAAATTGTTGTTCGTTTGACTGTGTGTTTGTCGAAATCCTTTTTCTCGGGTATGAAATCAAGCCGAAATTAATATCATAATAAATAGGTCTATTGTTCCTTGGAGCTGTGAAAAAGCCAAACATAATAAGTATATCTAATACGATTTAATATTTTATAATATCTTAACGGAAGTACTGAAATACAGTTTTTATATAGTGATTAAGAAAATACTGTAAATAACTTTAAAAGTACATTATAATTATATCTTAGGTAAGAAAATATACCTACGGTAAAAAAAAACATTAACTGTAAATTTTCTTTACCAAAAAAGAGATTTTTAAATAGGTAAAGTACCTAATGATTATTTACCATGCGGAAGTTAAAAATGAATATCTCAATTACTCTGAGAACCGCACGACAAAACATCTACCAAAAAAAAATGACGATTATCTAATAAAACATTTCACAATCAGTACCAACTATGTACCTACTTTATAATCGATGTAGGTAACAGACATAAAAAATAAAACACGCGACGGCAACGGTAAACTCAACTAAATTACTACGGCCATAGTAATTTGACATAATTAGGCGTTTTCAATGGACGCAAAAGTCATCCATCCGCAGGTTTTCGCGGCATCGGCGCCCGCGCAAGCTCCGCAGAAGAAAACGTCAGTTGTATCCCGCCAGTCGAGCAGGGCGGACGTTTTGTAACCAAGTTTAAGCCGCGAGTGCTTTTTGGACCTCTTATTTAAGAAGCCTGAAAAAAGGCAAAGGTTAGATTTTTTTTATATTCAAGTTAGCTTAATTATTAATGCGGCCTAGTTAAATAATGTTCGATTGATAAGGTTTCTGGATAATCCCTTTGAGTATGCAAAACGTGTATTATGAGATGTTTGAAAGCGAATGCAGTGAGAAAGTGTAGGTTAATCAGTTCATAAGTCAACTGCAATTTACTCTCTATGATATTGCAACGACTTGTAATAATTGTAGGTAATGAATATTCGTATTTAAATTTTCATATTGTTATGATTATACGCCGGATTCATATCCTTATCGGAATCGCCAAGGTTCGAAATGAGATTTTTCCATAATAATTTCTGATTTCTAAAACGAAAACTTTTTTACCTTTCCTCTTCCAAAAGATTGATTTTCGGCTATATATTAATATTATAAAATAAATTGTGCGATATAAGAAATAACTAATATTTTATTATTTGATTTAAAACTTAATAATAATTTCAAAATGGGTAGGTAGGGTAAGTACATGAATATTTGATTACCTACTACGAGTAAGTTAGTATATCAATTATACTTACTCGTAATGAAGAAATATCGTTAAAAATGCAAAAATAATAATAAAATATAATTTATTTATGAGAATTTTTCTATGAATAAATTATATCTATAAAACATATAAAAATAAGTTAACACAATGTTATTGCGTATCAATGTATAAGTACTTATTCAGGATTATGAGAATTATGTTATAAATCGATTTTTTTTTGTTTTAATCTACTCCCAACCTATTTCAAAACTGCAGGGTGAGCTCTCGTATTGAAAAACTGATTTTACCCCCTACTTTTTTCTTTTACTAAGTTTAATTTTCCTTTCTGGGAGTAAGATGCCTTTAGGATTGGAACCACTGTTTTAAAGTCTTTTCATTAAAAATTTAACATCATGATAGGAAAGAAATCACTTTAATTGGTTTATTGTTGTTGTAAATAGGTAACATTACCAAGGGCGTGCATTTCATGCAGGCATAATGGGATAAATGGTGTGCCTACCCTATAGCGGTACATGCGCAATGCGCATACTCAATGCACGCACCTGCCATCACCTGAAATATCATAAATACTATAGCTTTTTTTTCGACTGCAATTATTAACTCATTATAATAACATTAGCTGTTTTAACTATGTCAAGTCTTGTATTTAATTATTCTAAAAATATTCATAAAATGCTTTTGTTTTTGCTTACGGTACTTTTAACAAAAACTTTTGACTCTGTGAAGTGCAGAAGATTTTTAGGTAATTCACAGACCTATTCATGAGCATTAATCAATATTATAAAAAGACGGTATAAAAATGACGTTGTACTATATACGTAGGTAACTATTATTTAATAATTTCTGATGATTTCGCGGTTATTACATATTCACAACATCAGACAATAAAATAAAATGCGTGAGTTAAATCCGTTTATAGTGTTATAATTCTAAATATTATTTAATTATCGTGGACAGAAAACCATTTCAATGTTCTCATTAACACTTTGGTGTTGAGTAAATCATAGTTTTTTCAAAATTCACGCCATTTATGAACTAAAGCCGTTTTAGTTATGGAATTGATGATTATTGAGTTTTTGTTTGCATAAATCGTTAACATGCATACAGAGTTACTTAATAGTATTTGAACTATCTGTCAAAGTGACAGTTGCTGAACATGTTTAACTTATCTATGTAACATTTAGTGTCGGTCTTCAATCGTTTGAGACGCCGTCATTGTTCGCTTCACCTATATCTATAATGGTTGCAAATGTTATTAAGTACAAATCTATAGGGTTCACGACTGAGTATTGAAACTTGTCAGCTAGATTATTACAAACTAGCTTCTGCCCGCGACCTCGTCCGCGTGGAACTCCTCCTTTTTTGCAGTCGGTTAAAAAGTAGTATGTCCTTTCTCAGGCTCCAGACTTTCTTTGTAAGTACCAAATTTCATTTAAATCGGTCCAGTAGTTTTAGCGTGAAAGCGTAACAGACAGACAGACAGACCGAGTTACTTTCGCATTTATAATATTAAGTAGGGATAGTGATTATATATTTTTTTAAGCAAACCAAAAATGATAAAGATAAGTGCTTATAAAGTTTGGGAGTGGAGGTTCGTGACGTCACGATATGGTACAATTTATTAGTACGTGACGTCACAAGAGCACATTCCCGACTTTTGAATCGCTTATCTTTGTCATTTGTTGTTCAGTTGAGAAAACAAAAAAAAGGTACGTGTTCAATAACATTTAGTAATCTACCTGATAGACAAAAAACAGTTGCCTACTGAGAAAGTATTTTTTAGTATTCATTCAAACGTTTGAAGATCCACCCCAGTAGGTACAGTCAACTCCGGGGTTGAAAAAACCCATACATAATACATATTAGTATTAAGAACTCCATGGTCCTAAAAAATACGGAGTGATATTTACCTATAGAATTTAGTCACCCAAATATATCGTGTTTCGCCTATAATATCACCATTGCCACGATTTGCTTCAGTAAACATCATTTCATGCGACTGCAGTCTTCTGCAACAGAGAAATGCAATGCAATCCACACGTATCAACCTGCAGTGAAGAAATACTGCACTGTCCTTGTGCGAATTTCGTCTAGTGCAGTTGCAACAAATGCATTACATTTGTCGTTAGAATAGGTCCCGATTTATTATTGTACATTTAATATGAAGCTGTTTTTTTTATTTGATGTTTTTAACCCCCGACGCAAAAACGATGGGGTGTTATAAGTTTGACGTGTCTGTCTGTCTGACTGTGTGTGTATGAGGGTGTGTGTCTGTCTGTGGCATCATAGCTCCCTAACGCATGGACCGATTTTGATTCTGTTTTTTTTGTTTGAAAGATGAATATGTTTAACTAAGAAATGATATACCTACTTAGATGAAGTTATGCATATGAGGAAAATACCTACATTTGCACAGAATTTTGACGTAATTATATGACTACCTATACCGCGAAAACTTTTATTTAATATTCGATTTAATAAGTAGTACCTATTTTATTTATATTCTCAGCTAATGGCGTATCCAAGGTCAGTAGGTTCTTAGATTAAATGTAATCTGTAAGAGTCATGTTTTCTATTTACTACTTCCAAAATTTGTAATTCATACAGAAGAAGTACGTAATTCGTGTATCTGCATAAATCAGGTATTAGGTTATTTTGCAAAAAATAGTTACAACTACTAAAAAAATCTTTTGCGGGATACCTTCACGTTTGTACTTATCATCAATGTCTGTTCAGATATTTAAATAATAATATTAATTTAATGATGTTCTAAATATTATGTCTAAAAAAATATTTCCTGTTAAAAAGTGTGAAGATAAATGTGTGTAAAATTACTCATTACTTTTTAATCTTTTTTCGTCGATGTTCATTTGTTCATACATAGTTTCACACACAGAATTAATATAAAGCGTTGTTTATATCGTCATCATACATATCTATTTCAATTAAACGCAATTGTTATAAATAATTAGAAGTTAATATTCACAATCATTCCATTATGTGCGGTCGCATCGTATAAAATATCGAAAGGTCGTAACAAGGTGCACATAAGTGCATAATAAAAAATGCCATTCATAGACTATGGGCCCATGTTAAAAAAATGATGGGTCATTTGAACCACCAGATGACCTATGTAGAACGATATAAGAGCATAAAATAATAAGATTTAGCATTGTGCCGTCACTTGTAAGCTGTCCAACTGAGTGTAGGTGAGAATTCAAAAGTACAGGTAGAGTGAGTACATTTTGGTCATATATTTTTGAACGGCATTGTTACCATCGATAGATCCATGAATAATAATACTAAAACGCGTAGTGCCGTAAAAAAATGGTGATCCAAGAAGTCGGATTTTTTTTTTGATTTTCCGACAATTTCCAGGGTGAATTTGGTCATTTGATACAGTACGGCATCAGTTTCATACTATTTCAATACTGCTTCTAATCCATCATTCCGCAACGCCGTAAAAAAATCAAGCGGCAAGGGGAAAAAACCGAAGGTTGCAGCCCCCTATCTTTCCGTGGTCCAGGGGGTGATTTGATAAAGTACGGCTTCGGTTCCAAAACATTATCTAGCACTTAAAAGTACTATTAAAAATAATGCCGTCAAGAAATGATTGTTCATTTGAATGTATATCAATAATTATCTTAATTTTATCGTATTCTTGATTTATAAAGCTGTAAAATCATTTGATCCTGTACGGGAACTATTTTTCTAACATAATATTGTAAAATACAATTGTTATATAGTATTACCGTTCAAAAGAAACTGTTCTGAAAAAAAATATGGAGAAATACAAAAACTGAAATTTTGCAAATTATTGCAGTATTTTAAATATCATATATTAATGAAATATAGCAGTTTTCTACATTGTATCCCATGTTTTAAATAGTATTAACATAAATAAATTAGGAAAAAATGATGCCGTAAGTACATTTTAATGCAGACCATATCTTTTAGGTTCATGAAAATGACGCTACCATTTCAAGGGTACTTTATGGCCATCTGATACAGTACGGCATTAACATATTTTTGAAGAGAACAATTGATAATATGATAAAATCACTATGACGTCTAACTGAAGTGAAACGGTTCCTCATCCGGTGCCGTTATGTCACAGACTTTTTGAACCAACGAAAATGTACGGCATATGAAAAAATATTATCTATGCATAAAACACTTTCGAAATAAATTAATTTGACGTTGTGTCAAATCACCCCCTGGACCACGGAAAGAGAGGGGGTTGCAACCTTCGGTTTTTTCCCCTTGTCGCTTGATTTTTTTACGGCGTTGCGGAATGATGGATTAGAAGCAGTATTGAAATAGTATGAAACTGATGCCGTACTGTATCAAATGACCAAATTCACCCTGGAAATTGTCGGAAAATCAAAAAAAAAATCCGACTTTTTGGATCACCATTTTTTTACGGCACTACGCGTTTTAGTATTATTTTTCATGGATCTATCGATGGTAACAATGCCGTTCAAAAATATATGACCAAAATGTACTCACTCTACCTGTACTTTTGAATTCTCACCTACACTCAGTTGGACAGCTTACAAGTGACGGCACAATGCTAAATCTTATTATTTTATGCTCTTATATCGTTCTACATAGGTCATCTGGTGGTTCAAATGACCCATCATTTTTTTAACATGGGCCCATAGTCTATCATGTTTAAAACTTACGACCTAGCTGCCTAGTACTTTCTAAATACTTACTTGTAATAAAATAAATGGCTCCGAAACTTCTCGAATTAATTTCTGATGCCGGTTATTAGTATTAGGCCATCATCAGCTCAGTCGGCTACGAATATTACGAACTGTATTAGTTTAGAAACAAAAATAAAAATACGCGAGTTAAATCCGTTATAGTTATTTTATTCAAAATTTTCGCAACTTTATGCGGTAAGAAGGACACTATTTTTGTATTATATTGGCTTTTGCCTGCGACTCTGATTAATTGATAAATTGGTACTTTGGCTTTGGGTAGTTTAGGTGGTATGTTCTCGCACCTTGGTAGTAAACTGTGTCTATTTCCCCCCTTTCACTCTCTTAAGAGATTAATTCAATGATAAAAACAATAATGACCCTTAGGTACACAATTTTTGCCAAAACTGATCATCAATGAATTTGTTTTCGGTCGTAACGTAACATAAGGCACTAAACATAAGTAGGTAAATCAGTCGAAATAAATTATAGGTCAATTTAGGTCAAACTTAGACTTCACACTCACGGGTACTCACTCTTTAGTCATTATATAGTATATCTGTCAGTTAAACAGACGGTAATGATCAATGTAACTGTAACTAATAACGGTAACGGATACTTTTTTCGGCAAAATCAAAAAATAATACCTACCAGTGAACAAGTCAGTTCAGGTTGGAGATGACCATATAAGATGAGCTTAATTGATTGTGATTTTCAATTAAACGAATAACTTGTTAAAGTTGAAAACTTATACTTAGGCATTTAACAAAAAAAAATTAAGACGACTGGCATAACTACTTATAAAGCTATAGGTAAGTAGGTTATTACTTGGGTACTAATTACTAAAGCATAATTTGTCTTCCTAGTTAAATATCTTTAGGTATAAAGACGAATTCACAAAGAGTTGACTAGATGGTAAAATTTCTTATCATCTCTCATCAATATATTTTAGAAGCGAATGTGGGAAATATCAAATTATGAATAGTTATTGAAAAAAATGTTGGTACCTTAGGTATAATAATTATGCTTATCTTACCTAAGTAAGTAACTGATTATTTGACCGTAAGAATCAACCTCTAAAGTAGACTATTATTAACGTTACTGTATTAACAATTCTATTTGGCTTTCGTCACGGGTGTTGCTGCAAATGATACATAAACCCAAAAAATAAAAAGATAGGTACATCTCAATTATGTTACGATGACTAGACGTAAGAAGAAAATTAAAGCATTCTAAAATAGTTCTTATTGCAATGTAAAGTGAGTTCACTAATTTCTGGGATCTCCACGTGTGAGTGCTTAATATATACCGTTTTGATTACTGACCATTGGTAAAAAGACTCGAGTACAGTTGCAAGTTAAATGCCTACCTATACGAAATAACTGATAGAATTAATTGGATAGGTCATTAACAGAATAATTGTATCTTAATTTGTTTTAATTGTTTGACGTGTAGCGGTTTCTTTTCATCTATTAAGATGAAAAGAAAATAAGAAACGATAGGCCAGAGCTTTTCTCAATTTTCAAGAGAATGTCAAAATAGCAAAAAGACAGGTAGGTTACAATTTTTTTTGCCAATTATTTTCATACACTTATAACTTCTTAGTTGAAAATGTTTTGGTATTATAGTCTTTATTCCTGTATCGGCCCTAAAACGCGTGTAATCATTATAATTGAGTTTTTGAATCCGTGATAGGTTTTCATTTTCGTTTGCAACTTTATCAATCTGCCATATGAATAGAAATAGTAGAGTGGATACTATGTTTCTGTATAATGACAAATATAGTCTGAATACAAAATGTAGCTACAATTTTAACAATGTATAACATAAAAAGCAGTCTTTAACCATCCAATGTAACGGAATTTAAAAATGTGGACCACTTAACTTTTTGCATGCATTTTTGTTTATTTTGCTTTTTGAATGACGTTAAAAATTGGACTTTGAACTCTTTACATTTAAATTGGGTCTGATAAAAACTTTATCGCGAGTCTAAGTACTACTTGTACTTTATATTGACAAATAGGTGACTTCTGTATTTGGTTGTACTTAAATCAGTTTTCGAAAATATAGTATTGGCGCGAAGAATTAATGTACTTATTTAACTATCAAATTATACAGGGGGTATTCTCATGGATTTTTTTTTAAATTCTTTAAAAAACAAAAAACAGGTAATAGGTAACTAACTGTTTCCATATCATAATAATATATATCGGATCACGTGCTTATGTAAAAAATATTTGAGAGTACTTGAAAAGTAACGGACAATTGAAAATATTCACTAGTCATTGTACTTACTCGGTCAGAATTTTGTTTAGGTTTGTGAACCGTTATAAGTGGGCTTCTGACTTACCTTAATATTACAAAGATTTTTTGTAACCATTCATAAGTCTATCAAGACGCCGTCAGAAAGAAATCATTAACACTATTTATTTAACACTTTACTGATTGCTAGTTATTTTTTGTCAGTTAAGTGTAGGTAAGTAGAAATAGCGGTTTTATCAAGCGGCAGCTTTTCTGCTAAAGATTTACTAACTTAGAAAATTAAATAAAATGAGCTGTCTTTCCTCCTACCTATCTTTCTTATACCTTTTTGTTTTTGTCTATTTCTCTTCTTTATTAAGTCTCATTACGTCTTCCTATTAAACCTATTTCCTTATATTTTTTTACCTGTTCCCTTCTGAACCTTTCATGTCTTCTTACCTCCTTTCTGCCCTCTTCCATCTTGTCCTCTCTCCTTTCCGCTTGCCCTCTTTATATCACTTAGCTTATCATAGCGTTAGTTACACGATAGGTCTAAATGAACGCGTTGTAACAATTACTGGGAGTCGTATCATAGGTAGCTAGGTCCCTTACCTGGTCATCCATCAACTTAGTAAAGGTTGTTGGAAGTCGTTGAATGCAGCCAACCTGGGATAAGTAACTATGGAGGTCTTTAGGGGAGACCGCCGTCCAGCAGTGGACGTTTTGCGGTTGATAAAATAATTATGTTAAAGATGATGCAACAAAAATTTTTAATGTACATTTTACTGTAAGTCACAGCATTTGATACGTATTTTTTTAATATTCGGCAGTTCTATTGTAAAAAATAAGTACCTACCATGCTGTTATTGTGTTTAATTGAGCAATGAGTGAAAAAGCAAAGTGACACAAATAACTTATTTCTAAGCAAATAATGTTATGTCGTCTGAAGTGTGAGAACACGCCCACATTGCATTTCTTATAATATGTTAAAATATATTCTTGATAGTTGTAGGTACAGTATGACCCTCTTTTTCGAAAAACTATATGACGTAGCATATTCGGTTGTCCATATGAACAGTTATCAAGTGAAAGTTAAATAAAACACTTACTGGGTAGAATGTAACATAAAAAATGAAGTGCAGACAGAGGTCATTGACTGGCGAAAATTGCAGCTAACGTGTTTGTAACTCTGTCTCAGCAGTAGGTATATTAGCGGTTTAAGAGTTTCAAAAGAGGCTTAAGGTTGCATGCAAACTACTTATGACATGAAAAAAATATCAAATTGTGACTTCAAATTGTTATGACAAGTTTATTTCAGATTGTTGTTGATACTGAAGAAAACATTTTGAATCTGAAAGCTTAAATTGAGTGTAATCTTTTCTAATGCATTAACAGGTTAAACTTGCGTAATATATTCATTTAATGCTGATGTTTCTAAAACTTTACAGTTTCCATATTCTTCGCAGAGAGTATAAAATTAATACGGGTTAAATCTGTTGTGATTCCGCTGCTCCAATTTAAACGAGCTTTTTGATTTTTGGAAAGCAATTTTTACAAAAACCTGCTGCTCTGGATCCGTAGAAAGTATCTGCCCCAAATTGGTATTGGGACCATTAAATAAAAATATAATTAGTCCGTGGGATTCATTGGCGAGAAATATTGGACACGCATTTTTTTAATTAAATGGCTCGTGACGTCACTTTATGGTGAAAAGTGTAATAACAATAGCTGACCTTGATCTTCATCGCTCTTGATTTAATTGATAAAAGAAAAAGAGGATTTCAATTTCATTTAACTGACAGAATTTGTGCAATGTTATAGTACAGAATCCCATTGTCAAAAAATAAATGTTTGTTAGTGTCATTTATAATTTGTGATACCTTGCGGTTATTATACGTTGCAATGAAATAACTATCACGAAATTAACTTGTGTAAGTATAATAATTTAAGTGAATTGTAAAATTTTGAAAACTTCAGTATTTAAATTAATGTAAGTACGTGAGTTATGTCTAGTTACACTTTAGTACGACTAACCTTCGTCTTAGATTCCAGAACATAATCACTGAGACGTAATTGCAACCAAGATGATATCTTGGCAAGATCTACCAATTACTTAAATGACGTTTTGACATGCAATAGATTAAACATTTGCTGTCAAATTGTAGGATATTGACACTTATGGTGATGAACATAAAAGCTAATGTGAGTAGTTACAGAAGTATGTTAGAGTACTAATAATTAACGCTGAAAATGCGACGTTTTCTTGATAACTTTCTTACTTGGTAATTTATTGATAGAATAAAGGATGCAGATACGTTATTGAGTTATGTATCGCAAATATGTTTTTTTAATTGAAAAAATCTCCTTCACTTAACGAAAATATTTACAAAGCATTCGTTCATGGTCGTGGATCACCTATACACGAAAGATACAAAACTGTGTTTTTTTTTGCGTGTCTGACAGCACATGGTTTTCTGTCAGTTTTTAAAATAAACCACTACACTACCTACTCTCAAATATTATTGCTAACTCTGAAATATGTCAGACTTTTTACAATTGTCGTCTAGCGTCTAAGTAAATTTTAAGCACTCGCTTACAATTTTAGTTACATCACAAAATTCACATGCGGTAAAAAATAGAAACTCGAGCTAAAACAAATACAAGATACAATCAAGACCCGACCTAGGCAGTTTACATGTTATTCTACAAAATATACGTGACGTAATATACTGTTAAGTTTGCAAAAATGACTGTGGCCAAAAAACCGCAAAAGAACATGCTCGTATCTAATCGTTTAATGACATCTAAGATCTAAGGTTCTAGCTCAATCGTGAACAACGTGACCTTTTAAATGTAGGTAAATATTTCTCACGACGAAATTCACTATAGCTTTAAATTGTTCCCTTTATGACAGATGGTTAAGAGATTTTCATGCCAGCCTTCCTAGATTATTCAGATTTGACATTAAAGTAATTTATAACTAACTAGCGGTTCGCCCCGGCTTCGCACGGATCCCTATTTTTTTCAAAATATTCTATAGCCTATGTTAGTCAGGGTGAACGTAGCTTCCCAACAGTGAAAGAATTATTAAAATCGGTCCAGTAGTTTTTGAGCCTATTCATTACAAACATACAAAAATAGGTACAAATCTTTCCTCTTTATAATATTAGTATAGAATTAAATTAAAAAATAATCCAATATAGGTAAGCGAGCGCAGTCTTATTATGACTTATGTAAATTATGCATTTTTTCTTTTCTTTAAAGTTCTCGAATTATATATAATGTCACTTGTTTAGAGGGGATGATGGCAAGGGGCTTTTCATGATGACGTTTTAATTTTGCAAATAATTGCATCAAAAAATTACTTATTACAATATAAACATTGTCACGGGAAAATGAGACATAAGTTACTTACATTGCATAATGCAATATGCACCAGGGTAAACAGAGACTATTCTTTTACACTTTTTTTTGTGACATTGTGCATCTGTATGAGATTCACACCTTTAGTTACACCTTAATTAAAATAAACCTTTACTTCTATGAGCTCACCTTTTTTGATTCTAAGGGTACATAAGGTCATGCATGACGAAAATAACATAACACTCAAGATAATGAACGAGTAGATTTCACTTTCGACTGCTCTCTATGTCATTACATACGAAAATTAAACGACTAGCGGAGCATGTTTTCACTTGTTTATGCGTAATATAAGTAAGTATAAGTGGAAAAATAAACCGTTTATGTGTCAGCGATAAAAACGAACGGTCAGTAGATTGGGATTTGCTTCGGTCTTTCTTTTTTGTTAATAATAATGATTGTTACATTACATAATAGGTACCTTGTGAATGCAATAATGGTTTTGAATGATTGTCGATGTCTTTTGATTTAATTGATTTTGTCGTGACAAGAACTCCGTTACTTTGTTTAATAACTTTATATTGGAATGTAACAACTGTAACGGATTTAACTCGCCTATTTTATTCAATACGCTGACGTTTCGAAAACTTTAGTTTCGATAACTAATTAACATGCTGCATGCACATCATGCATTTGTAAGCCAAAAGGTATAGAGAAACTACCCTTGTAAACAAATTTATATTTTTACCTATGTTGGACAAATAAAATATATTTGTTTTGATTTGATAATCGTAGCCGACTGAGCTGACGATAGTCCAACACAAAATCTTACATTATGCAAACTAAGTAGGTACAAAACATATAGTAGGTAGTTGCACCTTTTAAGATCTTTCAATTAGAGCCTCTTTCATTCATAGTAGTATCCAAGTAGGTATGTAAGTTACAAGTTATTTGAAAGTAAAGATATATCAAATAGGTGATAATTAAATTATCGTCCAGGTTGGCGGCGGTTGAACCACAAACGATTTGTGTACCTGGGTGGATCTTTCGTTTGAGACTGTCATTGTCGTCTCCAGCTATATCTATAATGTTTATAAATAATATTATTACCAGTATAATAAAATTTCGCTATTTTTTTAACTTATTAATCTGTTCTTAATCTGAGATAATAATTTCTGATGTCTTCTCGATTATTTCACATTGGAATGAAACAAATAAAAACGGATTTAACTCGCGTATTTTGTTTTATTGGCTGACGTTTCGGAACCTTTCTTGTGTCCATAATCGTAGCTAATGACTTTAGCGTAAGACTATTGTCAGCTCATAAAATATAAATACGTCGGCCAATAAAATAAAATGCGCGAGTTAGATCCGGTTATAGTTGTGTCATTACATTCATTTGAGATGACAACGATCAAACGCTTGAAGATCCACCCGCCTGCTAATGAAGTGGCAAATAGTACTCTAGGGTCTAGGCTTACTTGAACGTAGTAAAAAAGGCCCTTAATTTCTAAATAGGTTATAGTTACCGTAGCGAAACCGTCGTATCCTGTTTGCGTGAAAGTGAACGTAATTGTAGTACTCTAAGAGTAATTACTTCGCCATGTATCCATTACATGATGGATTGATAATACATGAATTGTAAAATGCATCATACTTGTGTCTTATGTGAAAACTTTTAAATATAGTGCATGCTTTCTTGTTGTCGTATCTTGTTTCTGATTGCATTAGGATTGTTGCCTGGGTAAAAAGAAATTTTAGAAATAGTCCGACGTATACTTTATCAAAAAATGTAAACACGTAGGTACTTTTTTCTTTTCTCGATAACGAAACAATGGCAAAGACTAAACGCGTCTTATATAAATGCGAAAATGAAAATACCTACTTAACTCTGTCTGTTTGTTATCTCTTCATGCTGAAGTTGCAGTACCTATTGTTTATGATGACATTTAGTTAAGAGATGGCACTTCCCCGGGTCATAATTGTACAATATATTTAGGTAATCGTAGTACGTATACTTACTAAAAAGAGTTGTAAAGAGAGGTGAAATTGATTACAGAAGTGTAATAACAAGTTTCCCGAATGTCTTTTACTACCCAGACTAAGTCGACCCAAAATTTTTTTTTGTTAAAATTCCAATAACTTTTTGCTTATTAAGTAGAACATCAGCAAAATACTCGTACGAAATACCTGACATTTAAAATAACTAAACGTAAAATAAATAAGTGCAAAGGAATTTGTGGTCAGCTATTAAAGTGGGTCACTCGGCCAGCACTCCTGCGCAGAGAAATGTCTAGCCAATACATTAAAGGTGTTTGTATTTCATAACAGCTGATCCTAAGTGAGTATTCATGCCTAGTTTGACTTTAAAAATATTCTACTTTGGTATTTAATGCAAACAATGAAAATCTTCATTACAAGTGTTGCGTCGGTAAATCAAATTTTGTTATGATTATAATTCCGTCAGCTTCATTTAAAAAAAAATATTAGACGCAATTTTTTTCTTGTGAACAAACAAAAAATATCAAAGATATTAATTTCTGATGCCTTCGCGGTTATTACACATTGGAATAAAACAACTATAAACGGATTTAAAATAAAATAAAATAAAAATACGGGAGTAAAATCCGTGAATAGTTGTTTCATTCCAATATCAAAGATATTGTTCGGGAGTTCGTGACGACGTGTTTTTACAATTACCTATGTTATATATTTATAACCCAGGCAAAAAATACCTTTTTGATAAGAAAAGCCACCAAAAATGAGCAAAGACACTCACGACATATTAAGTGCACCTCTTGATGATAGTCACATGTCTGATTTTTTTTTTATATTGACGTAGCATAATTTTGTATTTTTGACGAAATCGCAATGTCAAACTGAATGTTTCGCAGGGTTGACACTCGACAGTCAGGATGACACGAAAAGTGAAAACACGTATATAATTAGCCTTAATGCATTTTAAAAGAAACCTACACATTCTTATTTTAATGAGTTAGCTAAAAACCTATCTTTACGTAATCGCTCGAGTAAATATTGACTTCATTATTATTGTCATTTATGGTTTATTGCGTGGAATATTTAAATAGTTTGTCTAGGGGGAAAAAAATAAGATTCGTACTTGGTTTAGGTAAATAGTCAGGAGGTAGGTAGCAATAATGCGTCGTAGGTTGTGGAATCAAAATTCAAAATCAATTGCACTTATAAAAGACCTTGTAAGAAGTGATAATCAAACGTTTTTGAGGCTTAGTTAAATATATTTTGCTATTTTGTGATGCTTCAATAAACGTCACGTGTTATATGAAAAATTGATGATTATTAAGCAAATAAGTACGTGCCTTACTTATTTTTTAATGACTTCAAGGTTATTAACTTGAATAGCTTCAGCTACAATGACAGGTACCTAAGTAGATATATATAAGTACCTAAAATAAGATAAACACATATATATTTCAGTAATACAACTGTAACTGTAGTAATAATTTCTGATGCCTTCGCGGTTATTACACATTGGAATGAAACAACTTTTAATGGATTTAACTCGCGTATTTTTATTTTATTTGCTGACGTTTCAGATTCTTTACAGTTTCCATAATCTTAGCACGACTGAGCTGACAATAGTCTAACGCTAAAGTGATTTATACAGTTATGCAAACTACCTTAAGTATATCTAAATTACAAATTTTGAAAAAATCTACCCTATTCTAAATTATGAAATATTAATGCATAAAATGTAACATTATTAAATAAAATAAAATAAAAATACGCGAGTTAAATCCGTTAATAGTTGTTTCATTCCAATGTGTAACTGTAGTTTTAGAATCGTTCGCATAAAGAATAGATATCAATGCATTTTAGTTTTTTTTTTCTAAGATCTATCAGACGATTGATTGAGATGTCCCACTGGGGTTTTGATTTTTTTCTACGCTTGTCTTGATTAAAATATCATTTCAAATATAGGTTCTTTTTTTTAATATGTAATGACCGCGAAATAAACTATTAAAATACATTTATTTAAGTGGGAAGTGTTATCGAAGTTTAGCAGGTGGGCCAAATTCAAAAGCTCAGCGGGTATCTGATTGGCTATAGCTGGTCAAAATAACCTGTTAAATTAACCATCTAATGAGCTCCGTTCCACATACATTCAATTGAAAGTGTTACATCTATTGTTAAGGCTACTCATTAAATAATGCAATTAAAAATGGACTTTGAAACAACGTAAAAAACGTTCACAATTGAATATGACTTTCAAAAAGACGTCAAAAGGGTTAACGGTAGGTTGAGTCGTATTCAATCATTAGTTGCGTCAAAATTTGTATGACAAAAACGAAGATGGTGGATTTTGACAGCTCAATTGACAATGGTTTGTGAAAAAATAAAAATGGGTTTCCATTTATAAATATTAATAAACAGTCCAAATACGTAGGTAATGTATAAAAATAATAAAACAAAGTTTTTTTAACGGATCCTTATTAATGTATATTAAGTTCCTATAGCTAAACCTACCTAACTGTGAAATTTTAATGAGCGTAACACATGATATCAATAATGACATTTAAAAAAAAGTCTTATTTTTTTTACGTCCGATAATGCCACTTTAGTTAACCTACATAGATCCCAATATTTTCACATTGATTAATTCCAATGCGAATTAATCAATGTGAAAGAAAACTGCAGTTTTTTTTTTAAATAGCCCAGGTCAATGACACATGAGAATAACCGATTATTTTGACCGCTAAACAGTAAAACTTAGACTAAACCACAAGCACACCGAAACCACAACTTGAAATTACAAATAGGTGTCAGTTTAGGATGAAACTGTTTTCAAAGTAGTCTGGTTCAAAAATGACTTGCACATTTTAGGTATATGTTTACAGAAAAAACATAGCTTAGTTTTATATCTAGACTAGCGGTCTGCCCTGGCTTCGCCCGGATCCATTTTTTTATAGCCTAAAAGCTTCTGCCCGCGACTTCATCCGCGTGGAACTCCTCCTTTTTTGCAGTCGGTTAAAAAGTAGCCTATATCCTTTCTCAGGCTCCAGACTTTCTTTGTAAGTACCTACCAAATTTCATTCAAATCCGGTAGTTTTAGCATGAAAGCGTGACAGGCAGACAGACAGAGTTACTTTAGCATTTATAATATTAGTAGGGATGCCACTTGGGAATAGAGTAGCT
Source organism: Polylopha cassiicola (assembly GCA_038024825.1). Lineage (NCBI taxonomy): Eukaryota > Metazoa > Arthropoda > Insecta > Lepidoptera > Tortricidae > Polylopha > Polylopha cassiicola. The sequence continues at coordinate 3,897,711 of CP149052.1, read as the reverse complement.
TTCCAACAGTGAAAGAATTTTTAAATCGACCAGTCGTTTTGGAGCCTATTCAATCCAAACAAACAAACAAACCTTTCCTCTTTATAATAATAGTATAGATGTATTACGTTGTGGATCTACTCTGCTTTGTCAGGACTTGAGTCAGAATTTGTCAGTTGTGGGAAAATATGTCAGTAAAGTGTCATCATCATCATCATCATCATCATCAGCCCGTCGCAGTCCACTGCTGGACATAGGCCTCTCCAATTTCACGCCACTTTGCTCTATCTTGGGCTGCTTGCATCCAGCTCCTGCCAGCCATCTTACGCAAATCGTCACTCCAGTCCTTGCCTGAGGACGTCCTACGAGCTGAGACGTGGTCTCCACTCTAGAACACGTTTACTCCAACGGTTATCGGTTCTTCGTGAAAACCCACCCGTCACTTCGTCAGAGAAACGGATTCTAAACCGAGAGATTAGTAAACGCGTACGACAGTAAAGTGTACCTAGTAAAATTTAGGTAAGTACCTAATATAACACTGTCAAATGCAGTGTTACCTAGATTTTAGTTTTGATATGATTGTTTTCGTTTTCACTAACATACCAAATTATTTAGAAAATACTGAACAACAATTTGGGCAATTATTCATTTAACCTCACGCAACAAAAATTTAATCGAAAGTGAAAATGGCGAGAGTTCGTGTTAAACATTATATTGTTATGTACCCGGAAGCTGTTTTATTTATTTTGCCATTCCCACGTTATTAATTAAGTTTGTTCTGTTCAGAAAACCAATAGTGCCTAATCGCCGTGACCAATCCGCGCTCCTAGACTAGTGACACTGTCAAATCGTCAGAAAGGAATACTTAACATATTATAAGACTGACATAGGCTTACGAAAGATCACGTGGTCAGTTTATGATAGCTTATGTCAGTTCCATACACCGATGCACTTTTATCAACCGACGAAAAAAACGGATTAGGTTCTTAAGTCGACGCGTATATATATATATATATATATTATGTAGGTATGACCACGCATAACTTTTTACAGAGTGGTTCGATTTTTCGCTGTCGTTAGTATAGTGTAACAAGCCTCCCTAGAGAAGCTATAGCGAGTGTAAAATTAAATTAATCGTACAAAAACTGACCACAAAATGTACCATTCGGTTTTATCAATTTTATATAATTTTGAATTCGCTTCGTTCGCTATTATCGATCGGCACTTGTTTATGGCCCTAGTTACCTACTTGTTATTCGGGAGTTATTTGTACTTGTTTCCCGTCTATACTAATATTATAAAGAGGAAAGGTTGGTTGTTTATATTGAATAGGCTCCAGAATGGCAGGACCGATTTGAAAAAATCTTTCACCGTTGGGAAGCTACACTATTACCGAGTGACATAGGCTATAGAAAAAAGATGATCCGTGCGAAGCCGGGGCGGGCCGCTAGTTATCTATATACCTACTTACTATTTTTGGTGTTGTTTAAATTTGTTTCTTTTATACAATAAAATTATAAAAGAGAGTCGCATATATCACTACAATGTAAATGTAAGAAAATCATGTTTTTCATTAGCAGGAAAATCCGTGCGATTGATATCAAAACAAATAACCAGATGACCTTGCATGAATGCATGTTCCACCGATGCATTGCACTGCACCGAATAAATTATACAAATACAATAGTATTTTTTGTATGTAACACGTTGACTTGGTGACCTATCTCCTATTTTCTTCTGTCACAATTGTAATTGAGTAGAAGATAATTTTTGGGTCCTCGTGAAAAATACCTAATACAGGGTTTCTTAACCTTTTTGCAGTCAAGGACCACTTTTACAATTTAAACTATACCACGGACCCCACCTATAAATATTTTTGGAAATAAAAAAATATATGTTACTGCTTAGACCTACTGCGGACCCCTGACATACAAGCTACGGACCCCACGTTAAGAAACCCTGACCTAATAGGTAGTGATAAATAAGTTTCCTTTTTACGTAGGTATACAGTTATGTTTACATATATTATTCTTTTTTTTTAGATATCTGCATGAGACTTATATCCTTTTTCACTATGAATACAAATTTATTTTATTTAGGTACGAGTAGAAAATATTTTTTTTATAGGTTACCCATATTACGACATTATATAATGGTTAAAGGTTATTGACCTTTCACCTTTCGTTCTACCCCGTGAAGGGTTGAATTTTCAAAAATACCTCCATAGATACTCATATGTGAGGTATAATAATATGAAAACGAGGTCTTTACGATCAGCGGTTTAGGCTGTGCAAGTATCCGTTTGTCAGTCAGTCAGTCATGATTTTATATTAAGGTAGGTATATAGAGATAATGTTATATAGGGTACATACCTACATCAGATTTTATTTTAAATTTCATAAAACACCTGTGTAACCGAACAAAGGTCCGTCAATACAAATGCTGAGGTTTTACAAAGAGCAATCTTTGAACCTAGCTATTTAGGACACAGTGCAAGCGTCTTTCAAAACAAGTTTACTCAAAACAAACGAGAGTCACCTTTAACGTACTACAAATACAATTGTCGTGCACCGCACGACTTAACGTTGCATATTGGCCATGACCAGTTCTTAAGACCTACGATACTATAGTAAGTAAGGTATATAGAAGGTCTGGGTTAATTGGAGGTAATGATGTGAGTTGTATGCTGTTTTAAACTTCGTTGCAAAATTGTTACTAAGTATATTGACAATGCAACGTCGGCTTTATTTGGTGACTTTGGTTATTAACTAGTCGGAATACCGAGCTATGTTAAAATACAATAAGCTAAATTGTCGAAAAAGGTTGCATACGATTTTGACAATGTTGAGAAAAATATGATGCTGGCCGGTTATAACTAGCTCATGTAGGTATGGAAAAAGTCTAGGCATAACGCCATCTTGTAGGTACCTATTGTACTTAGTACTATTTTTTTTTTATTTAAATGAAAATTTTTTTGGCGTGTTTTTTCTTTGATTTGACAAAGATTCGTTGTGTCATTCTAGAATTCATATACTTCCTACAAAATTCTAGAAGTATAAAATTTCGTGTTTAGTGACAAATTTTTTTCTAGAGATAGTATAATAATGTAAGTAAATCGGAATACAACTAAGTCGGTAATTATAGGTACTTATATATTATCATTAGTGTTAATTGAATGAATCCACATTAATAAAATTAAGAACATTAAAATAACAATTTCTGATGATTCGCGGTTATTACACATTTAATATACATTTGTAGACTAGTATCCAATAGGCTGCAGTACCCCATCAGAATCTAGATGTCGTCATAGGGAATGTTCCGTCTTTTTCTAGTTGAACAGATTAGAGAGGGATGGAAGTAGTTACTAGATAGATTCGGGTGATTCTGCTCCCTCACCCTCCTTTATCCAATATGGTGCCCGCATTGGGGTGGGGAGAAAGCTCAGCCCACGTTCAGTCTGAATTTAAACTTTGCGCAGAGCGCACGCATCTAAGAGCTTTTGCTGTGCCAAAATATTTCATTTTAGTGTCGTGTTTTAAAAAAACGTGCTATGATTTTCTCATTTAACCGATGATGTGGTAAGGTGTGTGTGAAAATAATCATGACCTATTTTTAAAGTTCAAATGGTTTGACCTGACCTGACCTTTTGATTTGTGATAGGATGTCATTGTATCTAGACTACCTTTGATTCTAGATTACCATATAGTGTTATTTAATAAAATTGATGTTTTTTTTAACGCGAAGTACCTAAATGGCGCAAAGCAACAGTTTTCGTACTATCGAATCCCAAGAAATAGAAGCATATTTTCAGACCCGGTTTCTCAGTGACCTAGTAAAGTTCGTACCTAATAGTTTACTAACAAATAAATGAACTATCGGATAAATGGTGGTGGTTCTGACAGTTCTTGAACGTAAATTATATCAAATGTTATCAATAACTTACGCTGTCTTGGTACATATTTAGACAATCCCTTAGTTAATATCTTTAAACAAAAACCATAATCTTTGAAAAACTATATATCGCACCTTTACTAGAAAAGTGTGATATCTCGAAATATTTTGTTACTCCATTAAGGACTCTAAGTCTGCACATTTAAATTTATATTCATGTGGTGACACATTTTGAGTAACCAAAAAATGCGAAATGAAAACGTAGGGACTTATTGAGACAATACAAAAAAACACATTGAAAAAGTTATGAGGTTTGAAGACGTCAAAAACGTTCAGACGATTTAAATCCCGGTCCAAATATGCTGTATCATATCTCTAAAATAATAGTAATGTTTCTATTTTCAGAGATCCACATAGGCAAGGATAAAGAAAATGCGGTGCGGCCTCTCATGACACCGTAGTTCAGAAACCAGTCGCCCAGCTACAGACAACAGTGTTCACCAAAATGTCGCTTTCAAATAATTCCTTTTCAAGAACGTTTAACCATCTTTTTCACGATTTAGCAGGTAACCAAACTAATATATTATTATAATAAGTAACTTTTATTAATATTAGCACATTTTTTCATTTGTTGAGCTTGAGTGTTATTTTAAAAACGGACCACAAACACAGGAGTCCAATTTATCTAGTTCTCAAAACACATCGAAATTCGATTTTTATTAAAGGAATATACAGTTCCATATAGGCTTCTATTATCTATTTTTAGTGTTTACTTACGTCATATAAGAGACCAGCGAGGCTATGATGAATTGTCGAGTCGACATCTCGTCATGTCGATATCGTCTTATTCTCACGATGATCTGTCAAAAATCTACGTTGTCGACAACGAGAAATCTTGTCATGTCGACAACGTCTCTTATTTCTACATGCCGATAACAAAATAATATCGTAACGACGAACATTTTGCTTGTCGACAACATGTTGTCGACAGTTCATAATAGGCTCGCTGTATGTAGAATTCGTCCTGTCTCAATATCGGTCGGTCAGATTGGCCTAAATACCTAAATCATTTAACACGGTTTCTAATAGCAATTGTAGCAGACTAGACGTTTTTTGTCTTTAAACTATAATGTCGACATGTGGCCAGAACAATATTAATACAAATTGGTAATTGTCTTGAGAATATAAGACAAAGACAAAAGAAAATGCGTTTGTCTACTGTGAGAACTTGATCCTGGGATGTTAATTGTTTTGCAGTTTGACGCTTGAATATAATTTTATTTCGCTGCCTAGTTAAGATAAGCTATCTGAAAATCACAACAAATACAATAAATGCAGTATATCACGAGTCAATACACGTTAATCGCTAGGTGTCGCTAGTCTTGAGTGAGGTCCTGCGATCTAAGAGTGAGAATCAATTAAATTAAATTTAAAACGAACATATATTATTAACCGATAAAAGGCAAGGAACCAAAATGACATTTGCATGAAAAGACGCGAAAAATTCTGCTCATTCCCAATAACTATTAAAATTAAATATCACTTAAATTGACCATTTAGCCATTTATATTGTAAGGGTTGTAATATTTTAATTAACCTGTTCTCATCAGCGTGGAAGAAATAAATACTTACAGTTAACTTCCTAGTCATGATAATAAATTATTTCCTAAACGATAATATCATTTATAATGCCTATTTAAAATTCATGGTGAACTTGCATTTACTTCTTCAGCTCTTTGTTTATTTACAACGCGGATGTATGCATGTTTAATATAATTTTATAATTAGATAAGTATATTTATTATTATTTTATTTAAACATACATATGTACCTATGGACACATGTTTTCTACATATTTTTACTTTAGAAATCTAAACCAGATTTCTACCAAACTATACTTATTTTCCAATTACGGGTCAACTTTTCGCTTATAACGGTGCCATGGTATTTTGGTCATCAGATTATAACAAATCAGAGTAATGACGTCAGTACAGTAGTTTGGTAGTTCTGTCACGTTAGATCACTACTCGAATTGTCCCTTTAAATATTGATTTACCAAACTAGTGTTTGCATTAAACAAATATCGGCATTAAATGGAATATAAGTTTACGCTCCACTTCCTACATCTTGAATGTCTATGAAACAAAGTCTGCTTTAGTTTTTGTATGTAAATTTTTTTTCAATGGAACATTTTTAAGATGCCTAATAGAAGGACTAGACTTTAATTCAGTGTAACACTCAGTTTAAACAGATAAAGTTATTCATATTTTATAGTTTTCGGAAGCATACCAATTAAGATCACTTTCAAACCAAGTATGCAAGTGCGCAACATAATCAGAGGGTAGATCTGATATCTGAGGTCATGACAATTCTAATGTCTCTTTGCAAATTTTTTTCAGATCCCCGCACAAATGACTGGTTCTTAATATCCAGCCCCATACCAGGGCTCACCATCATCATATTGTACCTGAACTTTGTTTTAAAATGGGGCCCACGGTACATGGCCGATAAGAAACCATTTCAGCTTCAGAAGACGCTTGTCGTGTACAACTTCCTACAAGTGCTGGTTAGCTGTTGGTTGTTTTATGAGGTATGTGATGTTTAGTTGTTTCTTAACGTTTTTTTACAATTGCGATGCTAAGGAGTCCAGGGGCGCTACTCAAAGTCACATTCATTGAGTGTTAATGATTTTAGAAACTAATACAAATGATGATAACAAACGCTGATACAGACTTTTTATGAGCTTGTATCAATTCCATACGTGTATATTCCATTCTATTGCCAAATGTAGTATGTGCCTTGTCTAGGAGATACATTTAGGAACGTCTCTGGTAGGATCAGTCATTATCAAATAAATACCTATAGCTCAGGCCAACTTTGTTGCTGTAATATGTACTTGCTTTAGGAATGTTTTTAGCCAAAGGTACCAGAGTAGGTACCTTTTTATATCAATCTTCCGATGATTTCGAAAAGTAGTAGGCATTGATTATCTGAATAGAAAAATGCACGTTAACACGTTGCAACTAAATTGAATTACCGCATGTTTCAAGCGATTTATCAAATGATTATGGTACCTTATAACATAATTGTTTCACTTTTACTACAATGATTTCCGTATTAATAGAATTACGTTCTATAACCATAAACACTTTATTTTACTGGTCATACATTGTCTATCAGTGATTATGGGAATGCTCGTAAAGTGCCTAATGAGATTTCTAAGCGGAAAATTATGTCCCATCAGTTAACACGATAAGTCTATGATTCATTTGCGGTAATAGATCACATGGGGAATTACCCATTATTAAAGCTAGTTTTCATAACATTATAATTATAAAACATTTTGCGTTTTATCTTCTGTAATGGTTTGATTATCTGTGATTTCCCCATTTTTTCCGGAATTAAGTAACAACCAGTGGAAAACTGTGAAACAAGATGTGTGTTTATCCTTTTTTTTATTAAGTATTCGATAATTTCAGGGTCTGGATGCAGGTTGGCTAAGACACTACAGCTGGAAATGTCAGCCGGTTGATTTTTCGAATACTCCAGAAGCGATGCGGGTAAGGTATACTTTTACTAAAAGTGACATAGATGAACAAAATGATCTTTCAAAGAATAGTTATATACAAACCGTGTCTATAGAAAAAAAATTTTAAAGGACTGTATAGAAATCATGACATCAGTTAATTTGAAATCAGTAAATCTAAATTCCTAAAATGTTCCTATTTCAGGTCGCACGAGGAGTCTACATATACTTCCTAGCGAAGATGTCCGAGCTCCTTGACACCGTTTTCTTTGTCATCAGAAAGAAGGAAAGACAAATCACTTTCCTCCACATGTATCATCATACAGTGATGCCGATGATATCTTGGGGGGCCACCAAGTACTATCCGGGTGGCCATGGCACCCTTATAGGAGTCATCAACTCCTTTGTGCATATAATCATGTACTCATATTATATGCTGGCGGCATTGGGACCGCAGTACCAAAGGTTTTTGTTCTGGAAGAGGCATATTACTACTTTACAAATGGTAAGTAGCTCAGTGGCTCAGAGGTTTGATAGAAAATATCCTAAAATAATTTCTACTAGTAGTAGGTACAATTGTCATCTGGTAACTGGTCACAATAGATGATGTAAGTCCATCCGGGTAGTAAAAGAACCTGGATAAATGAAATAGCAATACTATATTTACACAATTTGTAGGAGTATTTGTATTATAATAACTACATTCATTAATTGGTTGTAAGTCAATTTATTATTATGAGTGGTGCCCAGTTTTTATTGTTAGTGGTAAAATAGTTCAAATGTTTTTTTTTTCTCTAATTTCAGCTCCAGTTCTGCATTGCGTTCCTTCACTCTTCCCAACTTCTCTTCTACGACTGCGGCTACCCTCGCTGGTCTGTCGTCTTCACTCTTCCCAACTCCATTTTCTTCTACTATCTCTTCTACGACTTCTACTACAAAGCTTATGGTAAGCCAGGAGACAAAGATAAAAAGATTGCAAACGGCCACGTAAAACAAAATGGAGTCACGAAAGACCAAGTGAAGATAGGAAATGGAACAAATGGGATTAAAAACGGTAAAATTGAGAAGAAAATTAATTAAATTGTGATAGATTGTTTAATGTAAATATTTAAAATTAGTAATAGTTACATATAATAGATATATCCAATATGAAAATTTCTTGAAAAGCATTATTTACTTAGTTATGCTCATGTAGATATGTATGTTAATTATTAACAGTCAGGTATTTCAATGTAAGAACAATATACCAAAAATACATTGAAGATTGTCAGGTCTTTGGGGACCTGTCCAGGCATATCGCCGGTAGCGGCTTAATTTCACTTGGTATGGTCTTATTAATAGTTTTTGATTATTGTGAATAGGTTATGGTCTGAATACATTTAGATTGTAAACAGAAATCTTTTTTCTCCTGTCAGCATTGTGTAATCAAACTTACATTACGGATAAAAGCAGAAAGTGCTAACAAAATAAAAATTGTCTTTTTTTACATTTAATTCATTGAGTTGTATATAATTGTAATAATGACGATTACTTTAAGTATAAAGGATAAGTATCATGCTCAAATTATTTCTTTAGTAGATATTTTTGTTAACAATATTGATAATAAACTTTTTATGATTGAAAAGAGATTTGTAACATTTTCTACCCCCTTTCGAATTTACACAGCTGCGCTATAGAATATACTTATATATATAGAATAAACGTTCACGATTATCACACATTTTACTATATGGATTAACTGTCATATCGATCATATGACAGTTAATCCAAGAGTGCAGCAGCCTTAAAATTTCGTAGATATCAATGACAAGTTTGGACTTATTCATGAATTTATTACACATTTTTCTAGCCTTACCTTATTATATAAAAACGGGACTTAATTGCGTAAATACGACGTTTCGGAAGCAATGATAGTGAAGACGAAATGCGGGAGTTTAAAAAACTTGCGTGGTAAGAAGACGTCGAAGAGTTAGCCAGTCGTTCTACGCTACCACGGTTGCAACGTCGCGTCCGATACTGACGTAACTTAATTAGTTATTTACGCATTTAAATCATGTTTTTGTACAGTAAAATGTGTGATAATCGTGAAAGTTTATCAGTATATTCTATAGCGCAGCTGTGTACATTCAAAAGGGGGTGGAAAATGTTACAAATCTCTTTTCATACAACGCTCAAGCAACAATTTTTTTTTTGGGATTGACCTGGAGTCCACATAAATCTCGAAACCATAGTTGAGACATATATACCTATATATAATTTTCATTATAAATATAAACTTATTGTTTTCTTAAGTATTGATGTGTCGGAATTAGGTCTATTTTTTTAAGAGAAATTAATACAATGACGTCATTCGCATTTGAAATCACTCTCATATCAGAACACTTAGTAAGACATTTTAATATAGGTAATATAGTTAGGTAGCCTGTAGGCTTCTTTACTGAAAAAAAAAACAATACGTAAGAACTTTTAACAAATGAAAATGTAGATAGGTAGCATATATTATATTATTTAATTGATTGTGACGTTTAATTGATTTTATGGAAAACCATTATCCAGTTATACAAGCTGTATAAACGCTGTATAAGACTAAACATTCTTATTCAGCTTTTGTACAAGTTATATACGTCTTGACCTATTGCTTGGGGACCTTGCTGATTTCCGACAAGGCCAGCCAAAAATCAGTAAAAACTTTGAATTTTTTAAAGGCTTCTTTATAATAATTACTAGCTGAAAGGCGAACGGCGTATCGCCATATATTCTGGTTTCAATAATAATACCTTTATTTAACACAAAAAAAAACTCCTATTTGGTGCAGTCAATCGGATATTATGCACGTACTACATACATTTCGGTGATTCAATTTTGGTTTATATAGATTGTTATTAAGCATAATAAAATTGTAATATACTGATATTACGTAATTAATATAATAATTAAAATCGATTCTTCCAAAGCGAGATACAGGACTCTCTGCCAATAAATTAAGATGTTATTTCAAAGTTAACAATAATAATATTATTTAATAAAAATTCAATGTAAATAGTTTTTTTTTTAGTTCGTTAATATTTCATGTTTTAAAAAAAACGTCAATTGAAAAACGTCAATATGGACATCATTTTAAATTAGTCTCGCAAAATGTATTTCTGTATGTCTCTTAAAAACCTTCTTTACGTATTATTGCAGGTTTTTCTGGTATTTAATTGTAGGTAACATACCCAATTGTGTTAAAACCCGTTACAGGTTCAGTAATAAAATGTTACGAATTCACATTGGTTTTTATTCTATTACATTATTTAGGTACAACTACATTATCATATATACCTACTAAATCGTGTATTTAAATTCCATACTATAGGCATGACTGAAAGTTTTTTTTTCTTTATCCATCAAGTATCTAGATTGTCAAAGATATGGTACAATTTATACCTAGCCGTGATGTCACAAGCTCCCACTCTCGAACTTTGGAAGCGTTTATCTTTGGCATTTATTGTTCGATTGAGAAAAGAAAAAGAAACAAGTTGGAATGAAACAACTTTAATGGATTTAACTCGCGTACCTATTTTATTTTTAAGGCTATTGTCTGCTCTGTCGTGCTACGATTATGGAATCTGTAATAGCTCCGAAACGTCAGCCAATAAAAATAAAATACGCGAGTTAAATCCGTTAAAGTTGTTTCATTCCAATGTGTAATAAAAAATACATGTCTTAAGGCATAAATTTACAGGTTACAAAAAACAAAGCATCAATTGGAATCTCTTTTATTAAGTACCTATTCTTAATAGCTACCTACTCATAATTAATTTTACTTAGAAAGTAATTTTAATTCCTTCATTCTTATACAATTGGTTTTATGTAATAAATGCTATGTACAATAAACACACAATAAGTACCTACCTATTCTTATCTTAGAAGGGTAAAAAAAGGCAAATCAGCAAAAATATCTTTTTTAAATTTTCGTAGGTACCTTCATATGAAAGTTTGCCGAGAATTTATTAATTCACTAAAACGTAACCCGAAAGCACGGTCGTGCATTAAATTGTGCACGGTTGTACGTCATATCCCGTCTGGCTTTGTCGTATCGTTATTACTTAAGTATTCTTCAAAAAATCTCAAACCGAACTCGAATCTCATACTATTTTGTTTAAAGATCCTTGTCACTTTCTTTAATAGAGTATAAAGACTTATTGATCACTTTCTTCTCATTTTTCTTAATATAACTTTGCCTGTAGAAGTTTCCGAAGAGGATAATGAAAACTAATATGTTAGCAAGAATAAATATAGCCATTCCTTTCGGCGGTGGGCATTCGGACACCTTTATGGACGCGGCGAATTGGGTAATGAAGGAAATAAATTGGACCTGAAAAAAAAAAACACATTCTGAAAATGGCCTAAATTTTTTGTGTGTATGATTTTTTTATTACCAATATTACTGGTAATTTTTAAAGACCACTATAACAACAGGCTGTTAAAAAAAATCCTTACCAATTGAAATGTTGTGATATATTTCTTCCAAGTAAGATATTTCGCCATGTGTGGTCCCAATGCAGCCAGGCCGTAATAGGCATACATGAACACGTGAACTAATGAGTTCAGGAATCCAATGAACAAAACTGTAGGTGACAAAGTGTACTTGAAAAAGCCCCAAGTACCTATGACCATGAGGGTATGATGATATAAATGAAGGAATGTAACTTGGTTATCCTTCTTTCGGAGAACGAAGAAAACTGTGTCGAGAAGTTCGGATATTTTTGCCATGAGATATATGTGGACTCCTACGATCATCTAAATAAAAGAAATGATAGTTAATTTTAGCACACAGTACTGTAACAGTGTTGCTAACTCCTAGAAATTCGAGTCGCTAAACTCAAAGTCAAAAGTCGCCAGAAAGTCGCTAAAACTAAAACATAACCATAAATAGTTCGGGACCCCCCCCCCCCATAATGATATACAAATGGAACTTCAATTAAATGAAGTTTGAATTTGGTGCGCTATCGCGTTTGTCGTTTTCCATATTAAGTATCTCTTGGCATTGAATAATTCTGTGTCGATTTGATAAAAAATGTATCTATTATTGGCTCTAGAACTGTTTTAGTTTGTATTCCAAAAGTCGCCAGATAAGTCGCTAAACTATTTTTGTCGTCAAAACGTTTTTTTGGTCGCTAAGCCTTAAGCAAAAGTCGCTAGTTCTAGCGACAAAATCGCTCAATTGGCAACACTGTACTGTAATATTCTGAGAGCTGACAACAATTTTCGACAAGGTAGTTAGTATTCAGTTTGCCTCAATTACCTACCTACCCAAAAACTGGTGCCAGCTCTGGGGTTATAATTATGAGCATCATTCTTTGTAATTTTATTTTGTTTAATTATTGTTACAATAACATTTTTGGTTAATGTTATTTATGGTTTTTCTTACCTCGCTTCTGTAATTGTTGTCGTCTAAGAAACATTTGGTAGGCGTCAGTCCAACATCCAATAATAATCGGAAATACTGAATGAAAAAAAAAACATGTTATTAAAAAATGGAGAAAACATTATTCAATTTTATTCCTGGTACACTTTTACGTTTCAGTCATTCCCGTTACTTCTGCCTTAATTACACAAGGTCTTCGAAACATCAGCAGATCAAATGTGAACTATGCGAGTTGAATCCGTTATAATTGTTTAATTCCAAAATATAAGATAAATGATGAGATTAATGAAACATATTTTTGGGGAAGTGTACACTAATATTATAAAGAGGAAAGATTTTTATTTTCTATTTTTATACTCTTTCATCATTGGAAAGCTACATTCACCTTGAGCAACATAGGCTATATAAAAAATAGGGATCCGTTTGAAGCCAAATGAACAATTTCACAGCTAAATCTACTTAATTCAATAGACAACATTGAACTTCCTTACCCTCTGAACCATATAAATCGATGCAACTACTTGGATGACATTGTATGTAAATAAAGCGCCTGTTAGTTTGAAGGCCGGTCTCTTCCTCATGAAATCCGGTCCCAACTTCAAAACAAAGAGGAGGTATGTCGCCAGAATCATTAGAACTGGCCGTGGATTCGCCATCAGTGGTAAACTATCGATTTCATCATCTGCAAGGTAATAAAAGTGATTAGTCAGCGGGAATCAGTTCGTACAAGGACTTAAGACTAGTCTTTGCGGTTATTACACATTGGAATGATACCACTTGACGCCCTGTTGGTCAAGTGGTCAAAGGTAGTCAGGACGACTACGAAACCTGAGGTTGCGGGTTCGAATCCTGCTAGGGCAGATGTCAATGTGATGAGCACCGGCACCTGTACCTGAGTCTTGGATGACCTATATGTATTTATGTATATTTATCCGTTGTCTACTACCCATAGTACAAGCTTTGTTTAGTTTGGGACTAAATCAATTGATGTGATTTCTCCAAAATAAATTACAAACGGTATAAACTCGCGTTTTTTTACTACCTTGATTTCATTATTTATTTGTTAATTCAGATCCACCAACAATGCTTTACATTGAAATATTTAAGGCTAGGGGTATTGGGTATAAATCTTATTGAAGTTTATTTCTTCAATGTAGTTAAGACAGAAAACTGTGTGTTACTTATAACAAAAGTAAGAACAGGGGTACCGAATCTATTTTGACATTTCTATTCTATTATAAGGTACTACCGGTCCGCCCCGGCTTCGCACGGATCCCTAATTTTTTTCAAAATATTCTATAGTCTATGTTACTTGGGGTGAACGTAGCTTCCCAACAGTGAAAGAATTATTTAAATCGCTCCAGTACTTTTTGAGTTTATTCCTTACATACAAAAATATAAATCTTTCCTCTTTATAATATTAGTATAGATATAGAAGTATATATTGGGTATCCCCATTAGGTATTATATACAATTTAACTTGTTGTATTTAAAACTGTGAAAAACTTACATTTACTCCTTGACAAGTTCCACGACAGGTTCTCGAGGCCCACGATTGAATTCATTTTTTTTATTCACTGAGTATTTCGCCTGAAATTTACGCTAATTTTAATAAAATGACAAAGCAACCAACATGCACTATAACTTTTAATAAATAACTTAATAATATACGGTGCCGAATAAATGATGTACGCAATTATAGCATAATTATTAAATTGAAGCCGTTAAATGATAATTAATTAACGACTAATTAGTACAATACATGGGATTTACCCAATTTCATTTTTGAATGTTCTAATTCTTGCAATTTACAAATTTGAACTTTATGTTAAAGTAACATAGAATTTGTTTTATACTGGAGTTTTAGTATAGTTTGAATAGTGAATCATTTATTGTAATTACGTTACTGGTAACTTTCTTTGATTATTATAAGGAAGGAGAATAATTTTAGCAATAATTTCTAATGCTTTTGTGGTTATTACACTTTGAAAAAAACAAGGTCGGATTTATTTTGCGTAGATATATTCCCATATTTGTAGTAAATTGAGCGGACGACAGTGTTAACAAAATGTAATAAGTAACTGCTATAAAACCGGAAATTATGAAATTTGTAAGTATTATAATATCATTTCTTTTCAAATATCTCAATGGTTTTCTTGTAACTTTGTGTAACTAGTTATAAAAATATATAACTCACTTTTACTTAATATTATCCTAAATTAAGTATTTAAAAAACTGGGTCACTTTATAAAAATACGTTAATGTACACAAATCAAATGACGAGAAATAAATGCGGTATTGTGAAGTAACGCAACACTTATATATAGATTTTGTAGTTTGTTTTCGAGGATTATATATAAATGTAAGACGAAACAATTAGGTGAACCAATAAGCCCTTGGACTATAGAGTGACACAGACGCAATGGACTTGTGTAGGTATTTAAAAAAAATCACAATGTCCATAAGTTATATATTATATAAAGATTTTATGTAGATGCTTTAGAAATAAACCAAAAAAAAAATCTCTAAGGCGCAAAATTGCACGTTCTCGGGTTAACCCCGTGTTAGTGGCTAACCCGAGAACGTGCAATTGGGCCTAAGAAGTCAAGCCCACAATCCGAAAGACCCGCTATATTTTCGCGTAAAATTTTTGACAATATTCAGCTGATGTCCAAATGATGCTGTTTGGTTACGATTTGTAACTTTGATTTATAAATTAAACTTAGGTACGGCCATTATAAATTTTGCTGAAATTTTCAGTGTTTTCCTATTTTTGTAACTAGCAGACTTGAAAAGCACTTAGCTTATAGTAAGCTAGTATATTAGTAAAAAAGTTCCTAAATTTGTAATAATGTTGGTAATTTTTTTCGAACTAAATACTGAAGCGGAAAGAAATTGAGGTATATTTTACTTAATGACATTGACAAGAAAGAACAATCTTTGCGCCCTTCAAACATACGTACGTATATATTTACATACAATGCTATTTAAGTAGCTGTAAGTTCCTTTTATTGATGAGACTAAGTAAGTTCAAGATAAGAAGACTCACCTTGACTTAATTATTGATAGACGACGGTCCTACGACTGGGGTGCTATAGCGGCCCCGCCGGCGGGGTTGAAGACGTGTAATTACACCCGGCAGTATGGCTTCCAGTATGAAGCTTCCATTACCCTAGACCATAATAGTGTTAATACGTCATCGTCAGTAGGTTTTGGAACCTTCGGGTCAGCCCAAACAAAACAAAAAACAAATGTACAGCTTAGTCCAGTTATACAGTAAAGACCTACAGCGTCTAACTATATACGCTTTAGTATTTATTTAACCACCTCAATAACGGTCAAAAATGACAGACCTGACTAATAGCGTTCCAGTCAAATTCGAGCATTTTAGTAAGATTCATAATCGCCATAGATAGAACTCGTTAATTTTTTTTTTATTTAAAGAACAGTGGCACATCAGGTTCTATTTGGCTAGTCTGGTGCTTCGGTAAATCTGTCAAAATTTTTCTTTGATGATGATGATGACACAGGAAATCTAAAAACAACTCCAGTGTGCGCCGATTTTGGTTGAGATTATAATTTTCGTTAATTAAATTAAATCAAAAACGCCTGATTTGTCAGATTGATATCATCACGGTTGTGTTACTTGTGGTAGCTTTAAGTAGTGGGCGTTTAGTAATCAGTTCTATTTAGATTTTTTACTGCCTACCTGACTAGACCCACGATAAGCAACATTTTACATGAAATAGTTCATATACCTATAATATTATAATATCTAATAATCTTAATTGTATTGTTCTTGTACTTATTGACAATTTTGGTATGATTACATGTAGGTTATTCGACATTTCAATGTACTTATTTGTATTGTGTGATTATTTAGAAATAAATATATCTAATCTAATGTAGCTACATATTATAGTAGTGTGTTTATTCCATATAATTATGTACGTATATTCATTATTCTCTATAGCCTTGTCTTTTACCCTCTTCTAGAATATTTTTTAACACGCACCAAAGTTGGTATCAATTCACTTACTTATTCCTCAAAAATGAAAACCGTCTCAACAATAATTTTTAAAAATGACAACGATAAAAAAAAAGGATGAAAGGAAACTATTATTGCACTTATCGAATGCGATAGTTTTGCCAATTAGGTACTTATTATTCTTACCTTTAAGTACTTAAGAATATTACTTTGCTGAACATTAGCATCAAAAATTGTGTGACAGCCGATTTTCAAAACTTCCTTGACTTTCCCTTGAACGTGACCGCTCGTGAACTACCTACAACCTAAATATTGCTAAAATATATAATTATCCTTATATTGGTAAAGTATGAGTACAGTCATTAAAATATGGATACCTTCGGAAGTCAGGTTTCATTTTTCGGCCACTCCCAGAGAATGGT
Source organism: Polylopha cassiicola (assembly GCA_038024825.1). NCBI lineage: Eukaryota > Metazoa > Arthropoda > Insecta > Lepidoptera > Tortricidae > Polylopha > Polylopha cassiicola. The sequence continues at coordinate 3,880,492 of CP149052.1, read as the reverse complement.
TCATCACCAGTAATTCTACCTCCTGGTCACCTTGCATTAGCATTAATAAAGATTTTTAAGGTGTCTAGATATTTGCTATAATACGAGCTTTTTGTTTATATATTCCCTTAGGAGATTCCCAAAAATTCCCATATGCAGCAACCATAATATGACACTTAAATAGCGTTTTACTTGTAATATTGTGATCAACTTTGAAAAACTTAGACTGAATAATATTTTACCGTAATTAGGTAGGTAGAAACTGTTACATTTTAGCATAAAATCCTGCAGACTTTATGTACTTACTTAATTATGTTAAATTAACCACGTCATTGAGGTGAAGTTCAGGTTTTTTTTTGGAATCATGGACATTAGATAGAAACTACCGAATGTATTTAAATACATTTGATAGGTAGGTACCTTCTCTTAAAGTTTTCGCAACAAGGTAGGTACTATCATAAGATGAAGTTAAACAGCTACTTATAAAGGATTAAAAAAAACGGACGTTTCAATAGGTAATATAAAAATAACAGTCGCTATTTAAATGCTTTGCGTATACCAACTACCTATTTAGTTTTTAATTCCTATGTAGGTATAATAACCGTGAAAACATGAGAAATCAATAAATACTGACAGTTTGTACTTCCTGTTTTAATATAATATCCTAGCTTTCCATAGCTTGATCTAGAACAATAATATTGCAATAAATCTAAGGTTTGCTTAGTTTAGGGCTAGTCCTAAACTAAGATAACCTTAGACCATACACACACTGACATATTCTGCCTCTACAGGATTCGAACTTGCAACTTTCTAGTTTTATATTAAAATTTGGGGGCTCTTTCCAAAAATCCCTTCTTACTAAACTATCATGTAGGTACCTATAGATATGAACCAAATACCGACATCAAAAAAGAATCTAAAAAATCAAATCAAATGATGACCAAGTCAAATTCCGATTCATTGTACTTAGTACGTATAGTTTGTTTGTAGGTTATTTTTTTTATCAGTGCTCTGCTCTAACCTTTTGTGTTCGTAACTGTACATCTGCAAATAAAATGTTAAATTACAATAAGTTTGTTTGGATGCGGAACAGTCGCAGACGTAGTATCATTTAGTGCACACGTATAGACATTTTTTTTATATAAAAGCTCAGTCGGTTAATTCTACTTTTTAGTGCAGTGAATTATTCATACTATATTAAGTAACTGCCAAAGTTTTGCCTTCGTCGCCGTCATATTTATCAAGTACGTACCTATTACAAAGGTTTACTAAGAAAAAATACTATTTTTATATATCCTTAATGCGTTTTAGATATTTAACTATTAAGAATTAAACAAAATATTATTGTGTAAAAAACTACAAGTAAAAAATATTATTACCTACATTAAATATTGAAATTGAAAAGTTATAATTAGGTACGTATATAGTGAAATTCAGAAATTAATTATGCTTTACTATAGGCACTAAATCATAATTATACATAAAAACCAGATACATATTCTTGATAAACATGTCACTAAACACTGGTCAGATTAAATTCAGATGATATTATAGGAGACAGAAATTCAGATTTTATAAAATAGGTATGACTAACCTTGTTCGCAAATTATTTAAGACTAGCTTCTGCCCGCGACTTCGTCTGCGTATGATTAGTATTTTACACTATATCGTTATAAAATATAGCCTACTAGCTGTCCGCCCCGGCTTCGCACGGATTATCTTTTTTTTATAGCCTATAGCGACCCGCCCCGGCTTCACACGGGGGCTATAAACCTTCCTTAAGAATCACTCTATCTATTAAAAAAAACCGCATCAAAATCCGTTGCGTAGTTTTAAAGATCTAAGCATACATACGGACATACAGCGAAAGCGACATTGTTTTATACTATGTATTGATATGTTATTCTGATGTATAAGCTATATTGTGGTAAAGTTTCATTCAAATCCATTCAGTAGTTTTTACGAAAGAGTAGCAAACATCCATACATCCATACATCCATACTTACAAACTTTCGCCTTTATAATAGTAGTAGGATTTAGTGTTTTTGTAAATTAGGTGTTTTTGTACAATATTAATGAATGTTTGGAACGGATGTCTGGTAATTTAAATGATGTATGGCATGAGTAGACATCTAACGTATAAAGTTTGAGTTCTTCATTTTAAAATGTGCATCAAAATTAAATAACGGGTTCTTCCGGTGATTTTGTAAAGAACGCGTAGGAATTTGCAATGTATGATGACTGCATAAATCATTATGCAGTATTCGGGACGACTATGTTAAATTTAAATTGAGGGAGAGATTTATTTAATTGTGTCCTTATAGTACAAGTTTTAATACATAATTAAAAATGAAATATCGAGAATTGAGTATTAATTAATTTTGTTAAGGTCGCAGAATTAAATATGTACCTGGTTAGGTAATTTACACATTGTTTTTTTAATTTTGAACCTAACTAGAATAGCTGTACCTACTCAGTTACATTAAACAATGTATTATTATTAGGTATATTTAATTAAAAATCATAAGCATACTAGATTGGGCCTCCGAATTCGTCTGCGAACGATAAGTAGGTACCTACTTTACGCAATATCGTTATAAAATATAACCTAGGTACCTACACGTTATTCTATTGTATGAGCTATTATTGTAAAGTTTCGAAAAAATATATAATTAGTAGTTTTTGTGTGAAAGAGTGACAAGCAAACATCCGATACCTACATTCTAACAAACTTTCACTTTCATTATATTAGTAGGAAGTAGGATTTTAAAGAAAATGATGTCTAAACTAAATACAGTTTTGATCGCGGTCTTTTTGCAACAACAAATGCGCTCAGTAAAAAAACACAGTTCATAAAATCCTATTATTTTCCACCATTTCCTTACAAAAAGTGCCGTGGGACATTTCTCACGGATCTTTTGTGTCCTATTGTAACTAAAATAAAAAATATCATGTACCTACTTACCTAAACTTTTTTGTCCTTTAGAACGAAAACACTGACAATGTCAAAAAAGCTGTATATTTTATAATTACATATTATTATAAATACATTATTATAATTCTAAGCACTTTGCATAAATACCTATCTAGGTACAAAAAAATCGACAAAAAAGTATAAGTATTATTTCGATATTTGTATTCGTGTCTACGAAAAAAGTAGGTACCTACCTATTTAAGTTATTTGATATAATTATCTAGTATTGAGTTTCCATCTTATTTGACTTTTATACCTACAGCTTTTATATAAATACATCTTCTGAGTAGGTACCTACCTATTTAGGTTATTTGATATAATTATCTAGTATTGAGTTTCCATCTTATTTGACTTTTATACCTACAGCTTTTATATAAATACATCTTCTGAGTAGGTACCTAAATTACATATATAAGTTACTTTTGAGACCCATTTTGATTTTAATGAAACCTTAAAGAAAACGCTATCGGATTTTTATTTCTATATTGATTTCTAGTTAACAATCACGATTTGTTAATCGATCAAAATGGCTTTAATTATTTGCAAGGGCTTACAGAACAGCAAATCAAAACCAGTTGGTAATTTTAACAATTTAAATTTAATTGTAACACGTTATGTCTTCATTCTTTTATTAATTACTTTGTTAACTTATTGGGAGCCGACGAGCAATGTTCATTAATAATTATAATGTAGAGCTGTTTAACAGTATTCGATATAATATATTTTATTAATTATTGTATCTTATTTTTAGAGCTGGGGTAGGTATAGTATAAAAAATGGACAACGGTACGGTATACAGAAACGTGTTTTGGGATTTAAAAAAGAGCACATGTAAGTACTAAGTACTTTTTATTCCTAATAAATATATAAAAAAAAAAACATAGAAATGTAGCCTTTCTCAGCCAGCACAATAGTACTATAGAATATTACCTATATTAAGCACGTCTTTACTTAGACTTTCAGCCTTAGTAATATAAATAAGTTGGATTTTACTTCAATTAAGTCAAATAAATTTATTCTATATTTATTGTACTCTAAAGTGACAAACATACATATTATATTATGTTTTGTTTCTCGAATATAATTATTATTTATTGTTATTGTATCTTTTTTATTTCAAAGCAAGTTTGTTGGACAGTATGTTTATTTAGATACCTGTAGATTTTTTATTAATTTTATATTTCGTTGCACACGTATATAAAATCATTAAAATTCTTTAGAGCTTTACTTGGTTGAGGGCTGGATCATAATATGAACGTAACATACAAAATTTCAGATGCCGAAATTGATGAAATGCCTTTGATGGATAGTCCAGGCCCCATATTGATTATTGTCGCGGCATACCTGGCATTTGTGCTGAAATTTGGACCAGACTATATGAGAAAAAGGGAGGCATACAAACTGACAGTCACGCTATTTATCTACAATGCAATTCAAGTTGCGATTTCAGTGTATTTAGTACAAAGGGTAAGTTATTTTTTTTATTAATCTTCTTCTTATCTTCTTTTATATATATAAAAATTAATCGCAAAATGTGTTGGTAAGCGCATAACTCGACAACGCCTGGACCAATTTGGCCAATTTTTTTTTAAATTTTCGTTGAAGTCCAAGGATGGTTCTTACGGCGAGAAAAAATCGAATAATTGCCGGGAAAACCCTAAAACCAGCCCTTTTCTTTTCCCATACAAACGTTGTCTAACTAAAGTTACCTAATTTGAATTTCGAACGGGCAGGATGACGTCTGCCGGGACCGCTAGTTTTACATAAATCCATTCCATATCGCTGGCTCAATAAAATAATGACATAAATCAAAACTATTTGTTACTCTTTTAAAGACTGTATTGAATATTCTTAGCTGTCATTTAAACTGGAATTCACGTGGCTCGATATATATGTCTTCATTGTCTTAATACGCAACTGGCAATGATATCTGTCAAAATAATGTTAAGTCGAATAGTAACTTGAAACTTCTTAACATAACTGCTTGCTCCTAATAACACGTTTGCGGGTTCTGTAATCAGTGTAGGGCAATATCAATCTAGCTTTTGTCGTAAGTATCTATAATTTCTAGTACCTATTATAGATAGTATGCATGTACACAATATGTCAGCATAAAATATTTTTTATAATATCCTAGACCACAAAACAATCAAATTCAACAACACAATGGGTACCTGAACGTCAATAATGGTTTGAGGCAGATGTCAACAGCATATTATATTTAAATGGAATTTATGTATTGGTGGTTTTAGCAGGGCTAGAAAACCTTTATGTATTTTGGAATGAAACAACTATAAACGAACTAACTCGTTTATTTTATTTTATTGACTGACGTTTCGGAACCTTTATAATTTTCATAATCGTAGCACGACTGAGCTGACAATAGTCTTACGCTAAGTCGTTTCATTCTAATCCCTACTTATATAATATTATAAATGCGAAAGTAACTCTGTCTGTCTGTCTGTCTGTCTGTTACGCTTTCACGCTAAAACTACTGGACCGATTTAAATGAAATTTGGTACAAAGAAAGTCTGGAGCCTGGGAAGGGAGATAGGCTACTTTTTAACGGACTGCAAAAAAGGAGGAGTTCCACGCGGACAATGTCGCGGGCAGAAGCTAGTGTGTAATAACCGCGAAGGCATCAGAAATTATTAAATCTTTACGTGTTATGTCGTGCGTATTTAATAATACTATTTGCTTCGCTTTCAACAAAATTATGTTCACGGCGTGGAACGACCATTCTAAACGACATCGAAACGAAAACATATTTAGTTTTACTACAGTATGTTAAGTAGCTGTGGTTTGTGATCCAGACCATGAAGCTGGTCTCTGTATAAGCTGTATAAAAGCCATTAAAGGGTGTTTTTATACAGCCTTTGCACCTTTGTTTTTTCCAACCAAAACGTGTTTCTTTGAATCAAAACCTAACCTGGGTGAAAATTTTGATTGAAATACATATAAGTGTGCAATATTACACCTTCCAAATTGAATTATTATAATGACACTTGGTGAAAAATAAATTACTTACACTAAATAATAAAAGACGGTTGCCGAGCACAGCGAAAAATGGACGTTGCCCTTTTTCTATTTGTCTCTGTCGCACGCGCGTTGTACCTAATAGTGCCCTCACGCTCGCATAGTAATCTAAGCTTGATTATAAGTGATACATAACAAGTCAACAAGGTTAAGGTTAATATTGAAGGGTTAGATATCATTATGTTAGACTAGGTATATTTAAAAATGTTAGATCTAATACACTTACGAGTAAGTATAAGGAACTCATCAATTGTTTTGATAGACAAATAATCTTTTTCTTTTATTTCAGTTTTTCAGAAACGTCTTTTTAGAAATGGGGTTGGTTTCTAAAAAGTGTCACATGGCTGATGATAACGCAAGAAAAGAGGTAAGTTCGACAACGAAAAACAATTTTAAGGTACTCATTATACACAATAAGGCAGGCCTTAAGTACTAAAAGGTAATAATTATGTAGATAGTAAATTTATCTCAAAATTATGTATGATGCAAAGTATAATTTCATTTTTATGTTGACCAGAAGGAGCGTTTTCGATGCATATATATTATATATTGTATGAATGAAATTGATAGTTCCCTTGAGATTGCTATTTTTTTTGCATAGGCGTTTGACGTGAATTTTATTTAGATTTAGGTACCTACTCTAAAAAGTTTAAACTACCTATATATAAGGCCCATTCTAATTTGATCACCGTTAATTCTACTATGATGAGCTATATATTATATATATAGAGTCTAGCATTAAAGTGTGATGTAAATACTTCGATAATCAGAAGAGAAAAACCATGATCCAGTAGCAAGACGATTGTATATTAAGTAAATAATTATTAACTTTCAGGTACTCTACGGTACCTGGTGTTACCTAGTCGCCAAAATTACCGAGCTCCTAGACACAATATTCTTTATCCTTCGAAAGAAAAATAACCAAGTGACATTTCTCCATCTTTATCATCACTCCATCATGACTGTGGGTACTTGGGCTGCACTGAAGTACTGGCCATCCCATACTATGCTGTTCATCGGTTTCCTGAACTCTTTAGTCCATGTGTTCATGTATACTTACTATGGGTTGTCTGCTTTGGGCCCAAAAGTGGCCAAGTATCTTACTTGGAAGAAGTATATGACCACATTTCAGCTGGTAAGTGGAATTTTATATCTTTTTTCTCGTGTTGATGAGTTTCCGTCGTCTAAGTGGAATAGGTTTCCATTATGCCTTTGTTTTGACCATGTTTGGTTATGTCAAAATAACCTGACCTTATAGTATTTAGGAAACCATAATTCGGTTAAGCTCTTATGCTTAAATGCTTTCATCTGCAAGTTCGCCATAGTCCAGTTTTGCAGTAAATTGATGATTTTGATTAAATTCTTAAATACGAAACTGGAGGTTGCGGGTTCGAACCCTGCTAGAGGCTGTTATATGGACTGGAGTCTAGGATGTATTTTTTATATTTATCTTGTATCTAGTTCTTATAGTGCTCGCCTAAAAAACAAAAACCTTAGTTTAGGGCTAGATCGATTAGTGTAAATTGTCCAAAAAATGTTTTATTGAAAGGTCCATGCTCTTCAGTTTTACTTACAGTATTTAATACACTTTAAAGAAAATAATAACTAGAAGGTACCTACATTCTCGAAATAGAAATTAGCATTTTTCATTGTATGCAATATTTTCAGGTACAGTTCGTGTCAATTATCTTCCAATACATAGCTGCCGTCAATGTGTCTGACTGTCCGCCCCCAAAAGGCTTCGCAACCTTTACAGCCTGTAACACCGGTTTTATACTGTTATTGTTTTGCAATTTTTATATACAGAGCTATGTGAGAAAATCGAAGAAACTTTAATATATTTTTATGATAATTTATTGTAGGTATTAATTATTATAAGCTTAGATTTTAATAGTGTTACAATTGTAAATGTGTGAACAAGTGAATTTAAATTTAAATATGGTACTTATTTAGAATATTAAATGGATTAGGTACCGACTTATTTCAGTTTGTGTTATTATAAAGCAGCGTAAGTAACATTGTCAAATACCTATATAGATGGAATCATTTTTTTATATATGTGAAACTATCTCCTACCCTATTTTATGATTAACATAGATACATTACCTACAGCTTAATTATGTTTGCCTCTCCTGAAAGACTTTTTGTGTTATGTACCTACCTATCTATTTAGCGGCCAGCATCCACGAAGGATTGCAACAAGAAATAATTCTACTTGAAACTTAACTTAAAGGAATATACTTGAAACTTAACTTAAAGGAATATTTTATAGCACTAAATAAACGTTTCTTATTCTTATGAATATTGCTAATTGACAACACCGTAGCTTCATTATTATGATTAGTTGTTTAATTAAAACTATTTATTAATGACATGCACGTCATAAGAACATTAATTAAGTGGATCAGTAAAATGCTGTCACCAAGCTAGTTTCAAATGAATTTGGCTGATGCCGTAATCACATTGCTTAGTCTGCCTAATGTGGTAGCCAAACTAGTTCCATACTTTATGCCACCGCCAAGTCCGCCAACTAAACCTGGGGACAAAGAAGAACGGTGTCCAACAGTGGACCCCTTGCGGTTGGTATAATGTTGATGACAATTAAGGTATGTTAATATTACATGAAAACATCGAAGTTAACAAAATCAAATTGAAATATAATATATAAAAATTGTTATATTGCTAAAGTAACTATGTCTGTCATGTCTGTCTGTCTGTTACGCTGTAGTACGCTAAAACTACTAGAGGTCGATTTAAATGAAATATAGCCTAAGTATATGTTTATCTGATGTACCTATTGTAGAGACACTGGTCTCTACTTCATAAATAATACTCAATTGTCTTTTCGTTCAATTCTAAGACCTGATAACAATGTTTCCAATTCCAATATTACTTTCTGTCTCCTGTTCAAAATCGTCATGCCCTCCCGCCATGACACCAGGACGCGTTCCCTTTTTGAATATCCTCACTACATTTTATTCAACTAAGGCAACATCAAACAGCCACAGAATTTAATTCGAACTTGACAGATATTAATTACCTATTTTTCAAAAGCTAACACTATAGCTATATTATTGTAAAGTTTCATCAAAATCAGTAGTTTTTGCGCAAAAGAGTAATAAACATGACGAGTGGCGACCGAGGACTGGAAGACGCAATATGGGCAGGCCTCCTACAAGGTGGTCCGACGACCTGGTGAAGGTTGCTGGTAACGAATGGATGAGAGAGGCACGTGACCGATCGAATCCGATGTGGTCATCGTTTGGGAAGAACTATGTCCAGCAGTGGACGACTTTCGGTTGATATGATGATGATTAGATTAGATTCATTTATTTCCCAAAATTTATACAATATGTCAAATTACATGTACTCATGTTGAGATCGTCAAAAACATAAACAAAGAACAATAAGATTAAATAATAATTAACAGCAAAATTACAATTTCATTACAATAAGATTTTGTCATACATATAATGTCAAATATATTAAATTAACTATTATAGATTTTTCTCATTAGTCGTCAATACAATTTGTCAGACAGAATAATTCATATAATACAATTCAATACTATTAAACAGAAATTTAATAATTTATTTATATTTTTAAACGAATTCGTCAACAGAATAGAATGGATTTTCCAATAAGAAGTTCCTCAGTTGGTGTCGATGATAATGATAAATTATTTTAGGTTGTAATAGTGTAGTTTTAACGTAAGAATCCATACCTATTATAAGTTTTTTTATTCATTGCAGCGACCTTTAAGTCATCGAACCGCTTATATACTTACAAATTAATTTTATTCGAATTGAATTCATTGTGCAAAAACTTCTTTAAGTGATGCATTTCAAACAGTTTGCGAGTAGTTTATCCATTTTGCCTACATCCAAATTTGCCTACTTTATTTGCTACCTACTACTTCATTGTTATCTGATCAGTTGGGCGTCTTAAGTCGGAGAGAGTGGCAGAATCTTTTTGTTTTCTAATTTTCATAGACTCAGTAAAATAAATGTTGAGAAGTGATGTCACGGTATCAACTTTAGAAAACAATTTTTTTAGTACGTTTATTGTACATGAAATAGATACCACTGCTGCAAAATACCATACTAAGTTATTGTTTTGCAGTATATGAATAATTGAACTGCACAATTTTGCCTGGGCAAATTTTTTTATCAGTCTTAAAAAAAAAAACAATTATCTACAAGGTACGTATTTTTAAGCTACCTGCATAATATATTTAACTTAGTTGTTTGCCTATAAAAAAATAATTTATAGCCAAATACAGGGGAAAAATATTATAACCATTATTTGTTAATATATTTAGATCAGATACTTATACTTATAGGCAAAGTTGCGTCTTATGTCTATAAGTTTGCCTGCATATTTGATTCCTAGTGATTCGGCAATACTGCATGATACCAAATTAATTTTTTATCTTATATTTTGTCAGATATGAGCCACAATTTTAAAAAGATTTAGAGATAATAATATACAAAAACCTTTTATTTTGTATTATATTTAAAAATAGCTGTCCGTCCCGGCTTCGCACGGATCCCTTTTTTTATAGCCTATGTCACTCGGGAACAGTATAGCTTCCCAACAGTGAAAGAATTTTTGAAATCGGTCAAGTCGCTTAGGAGCCCATTCAATCCAAACAAACAAACAAACCTTTTCTCTTTTTAATATTAGTATAGAGTTTAAATAAATGTAGGTATTTTTAACAACAATCAAATATTGTTGCAGGATCGTATTATGAATAGAAGATCCATGAATACACATTTCAAAGTTATATCCCACGCTTTTACAAGTTATTCTAAAGAGGTCTAGCGAAATGATCTCAGATGCCTAGGCAAAGTTTTTTTTTTTATTGTAGATTTCGCCCTGCGTGATAGTAGGTATATTGTCTTGTATATAATATAACAAGTAACCAGTTTGTTTGGGTCAGTAAGGTTGTGAGTTGTAAGCTGTTCGGAATAATGGAATTGGGAATGAGAAATGTGTTTAAACCTGAAAAATGGAGTTTTCGTGGTCAAGGTTAGTATTTAAGTCTACTTTTTAAACGTTTTTTTCTTTATTAAAATTTTTTTATCAATATTTTTCTTTTAAGTTAGTTATCTTTCATTAATAATTTGATTGAGTACCTACATATTTTTATATATTTTCTAAGTACAATTTAATTCCCGAAAAGGTTTTAGTTATTACCTAACTAAATGATACCGCATCAAAATCCGTTGCGTAGTTTTAAATATTTAAGCGTACATAGGGATATAGGGACAGAAAAAGCGACGTTTTGTACTATTAGACTACATTACCTAATTAAAAGTAAACATCATAGAAAAAAAACTTACTGTTATAGAGATAATTATTATTATTATATATTATGTATGTAATTTAATCGATTTAGAATATACCCTAAGAGATTACCGACTTCATGTGATTATTTTATTAGCTTTATCAGAATCCTCCTAGGCTGAGTATACAATTTTTTCGCCCCGGCTTCACACGGGTGCTACAAACCTTCCTCTTGAATCACTCTATCTATTAAAGAAACCGCATAAAAATTCGTTGCGTAGTTTTAAATATTTAAGCGTACATATGGATATAGGGATAGAAAAAGCGACTTTGTGTTATACTATGTAGTGATGTTTTGTCTTATCCAGTGCACGCAGTTGACGAATGGTTCTTAATGAGCTCACCCCTCCCTCTTTTTACAATATTGGGGGTGTATTTGCTTATCGTACTAAAATTGGGACCGTCCTTTATGAAGAACAGACCGGCGTTCCAGTTAAGAAAAACATTATTAGTGTACAACATATTCCAAGTGGGCTTTTCATGTTTTCTATTTCAACTTGTAAGTATTTTTTTATAATAATTTCTGACGCCTTCGCGGTTATTACACAATGGAATGAAACAATTATTAACGGATATAACTCTGATTGTATAAATCACTTTAGCGTTAGACAATTGTTAGCTCAGTTTTGACCCGTGCTACGATTATGGAAACTGTAAAGAATCAGAAACGTCAGCAAATAAAATAAAATAAAAATACGCGAGTTAAATCCGTTCATAGTTGTTTCATTCCAATGTATTTTTTTTTATTAGCCCATTGACTGAGATACCTACTAAAAAAATGCACAAATAGTTCGTCAGACAGACACAGTACACATGTATTTTTGTTTTATTGAAAAATATTCAAATATATCCCATGTTCAAATACGAATCCCACGTTGCACTAGCACACTTTACCATAACGTGACGTCACGGCCTCTAGCTTTGTCGCATTTTATCTTTGACAGTTTTTTTGTTTAATTGTTAGGTAAGTACACAAAAACAGACGTAATATCGGATCATGCGGAGAGCTATGATGCCACACACACACACACACACACAGTACACAAAGACAGACTGAAACGTCAAACTTAAAACACCCCTTCCTTTTTGCGTCGGGGGTTAAAAATTATAAATTAATAGGCATGACTCAAGGATATAGTTAAATGTTTCATATTAGAATCTTATATTTCAGGGCGTCTCTCTTTTATCAGAATATGGCTTAGTTACCTCTAAATGCGTAATAGAGCAAGAAAATGCAAGAGAAAAGGTGAGTTAACTGTAAAATATATAAGTACTTAGTATTACAAAAAATCTCTAATACCAGTGTTTGGATAATTAGCCAAACATAATCTAAATTTGAAATTTAGACTTCATTATTCCAAAATAATCTGTTGTACTTCGTTGTTGGACAACGTATAAACATTAAATACTGGAATGGAAATCATGAGCTCTGACAACTGGACTAATATACAGTCCCTCGGGCTTATATATTATGCCGTTGAATTTTCTACAACATTTAATATCTCTCTTTAACCCCTTACAATCTTTATTTGCAATCAAAAGTAGCCAATATCCTTTCTCAGGCTCTAGACTATCTGTGTACGGTTCATTTAAATCGGTTCACTAGTTGTAGCGTGAAAGCGAGACAGACGGAGTTACTTTCGCATTTATAATATTAGTTAAGATTATGTATTTTACTGATTATTTTTTGCTTATTAAAGTATATTTCTTATTACGATCTATTATTCTTACTTTGTAGTATACCTAATAAAACATGATTTCAGGTGGTGAGAGCAATTTACTTATACTTCCTAGCAAAGGTATCAGAGCTGCTGGACACAGTTTTTTTCGTTGTCCGAAAGAAGCAGAGTCAAATTACCTTCCTCCATGTATATCACCACTGCCTGATGATGGTAGCCACCTGGTTTTCCTTGAAGTATAACCCTACAGATGCCTTGGTCTTCCTTGGAACCATAAACTCTTTGGTGCATGTCGTTATGTACGGTTATTATGGATTATCTGCATTCCCGAACTTAGCAAAATATCTTTGGTGGAAAAAATATTTGACGACGTTTCAATTGGTAAGATCGTGTGTTTATAAATTGTTGCTTTAATAAAATAGCACTGTTTGATACAATACAAAATTTTGTTACTTTCTCCATTATAATATCTTTGGACAATTCACACCAATTGATCTTGTCCCAAACTAAGCAAAGCTTGTACACTAAGCGTCAGAATTGCATGACCCCACCTATTCACTTCATAGTTAGTAGGTAGGGTCAGGGAATTCTGACATTTAGTGTACTATGGGTGATAGTCAACGGATAAACATACCTAAATACATATAAGACATCCAAGACTCAGGTACAGATGCCAGTGCTCATCGCATTAACATCTGCCCCTAGCAGGATTCGAACCCGCAACCTCAGGTTTCGTAGTCAGGACCTCTGACCAATAAACCAACAGGCCGTCTTATAGATTGTAAATAACACATTTTGAGTTAAGTCACTATTATAATATTATAACAGCAATTTGAATTAAATAGATAGTCATGAATTTAAAGATAAAGAATGCATATCATTCTATTACCTCAATTCGTATCCCCAATATCAAATAATATTATTTCATTTTCAGGTGACGCTTTGCGTTGAGTATATCAAACATATTTTTACAGCTTGACGCTTATATTTAAGGCATTTTTTGTTTACAGGTACAATTTCTCTTGATCACCCTACAAGTAGCCGCAACCAGCATGGTCTCAGCCTGTCGACCTTCTTATGTTCTGATCTTCACCGTGATATTCAACACTTTTTTCTTTATGTACCTGTTTGGCAATTTTTACGTTAAAAACTATTCCGAAAAACCGGAGAAAAAGGAAGACTTTAATTTTACAAAAAGTCACTAATAACTAGATTTCATGATTTATGTTTTAACAAAACAGAAGCTTAAAAGCAATGCTGTAAGACTGACTCAGACTGAGTTTGCAACGAACATGGGAACTGTAGAGTCCTCAAAACGTTAGCATAAATAAAATTAACATAAATAATTTAAGCTAAAAAGGTGTTTTTTTTAATGTGTGAAAGTGTCAAAAAATATAAAAAGAATTAGATACCTACCTACCTTAGCCTACATAATATTATGCATGATATCAACACGACAAGTGTCATTTTTTATGTTAACACTAAAAACTAGACAAGTATACCGGTTATTTATTATTAGAATTGTCACTTATTACCGACAATTGTCGCGTCGGTGAAATAAGTCCATTATAGTTTGATAACTGTTATAATTTTCACGAATTGTTTGACCCTGGTCAAACAATAAAACAATTTTTATTGTTCTTACTTTTATTTCTTAACAGTAAAATTATATTTTGTACTATTTATAAACAATAAACAAAACAAATAACATGAAACAAGGCCACATGTATTATACATTATTATCACTGCTTAGGCATTGACGTAGGAAACACAACTTTTATTTATACCTAGACTATCATATTTAAAACCATTTATAAATATAACAAAAAAATATAGGCAATGGAATATAACACATTTCTAATTGCGAGTTGCAAGAAACGACGCAAGAAAAGGACTCTGCTTTATTCTTACTTATTTTAGTGTTACCCAAGATCGTAAAATAGTTACCTTAGTACAAAGAACTTGATAGATGCACAGCAGTATAAAATATAAGGTGCACTAAGATTCAGAGATACCCGACCCTTTCTAAACTCCACCGCATATGCCCACACTCGCATTGGCCGTCACGAGCCGTGTGCGAGTGGCAGTATTTAAAACCTATGGCGCAGTAGCAAACTCCGCATTTGCTCCCACGTGTGAAGGATCTGAGAGCAAATACGGAGTTTGCTGCTAATAACCGCATACAACAGTAGGTATATAAATTTCGCACTTGTCTATAAGGACTTTTCTGGGCTACCGGGACTGGATAATTAGGTTCATAAAATGACGTCACTTGAAAAAAAAGGGATTGTTTTTGTTTTGGTAACTTTACATACAATACTCTTATTTAAAATTTAAAACTAGTTAATTGATTCATATCATTTCAAATATTTTATTCATTGAAACATGAAAATCATTAACTGTTCGAGGTCAAAAATTAAATGTTTATTTTGTTAAGTTCTAGTTCAACAAAAACATTACTTAGGTATTATACATATTCCAAATCAAGGTCATCTGTTATGTTCAATGAACAAAATAAACCGATAATTATATTTTCTCACTAATTAATTTGCTAACAAATTCTGTAGGGCATGTAAAATCGACTATTATTATAGGCGACAACTGGATAACTAAATCAAATATTGGAAAATGTGGAGAGGAGACACTTCTACCCAGCAGTGGAATAGTAGGCTCTACAATGACACTTTAAAACTATTCGTACCCGTGAAACTTGTTTACATGAAAATATGTTTAACCTTTTGTTTGCGTCATACAATAGTTGTACCAAAAATAATATTACATGTATAAAGACTCTTGCGTTGGAAAGGTCATAGGCCGTATTATTATTATAGACACACCCTAGCAACGAAAAACAAACAAAAAGGATATCATTTCTATCTGATTTTACCAAAATCGATCTTCAATCCGACCGATCGATGATCGGCTCGAGAAGAAGCGGCAAAACGGGGCGTACCGCGTTCATGTTAAACACGCGGGTACATAACATGTTTAACATAAACGCCGCATATACGTATGAACTTCACTCACATCTCACACAAATTGTTTTAAAAATTGCAATAAAAAAGACTTAGTAAATTCAGTAAACCTGATTGGTTCCCATTAACTTGACTTTTTAAAAGTGTGGAAAATATTTCGTAAGGCTTTGATACACAGCGAGCAGGAGGCTGTGTGTGTATAAGTGCAAAGTACGAATAAGTTCAAAGTAAGGTATTTGCAATAAATAAAGCTTTAAATTGTTAAGTGATAAAGCAGTTTCGCTACCTGCGACTGTTTCTGGGCTGGGAGGCTGTAGGTATAAATGCTGTTGTGCGAATCAAGTTGCAAAGTGACATGCCCCTTTACTTCCTTGGTAAATAATTACTTGATTTGCCACGCCCGCTGTGTTGAAAGCCTTTTTGAAGCTCATTTTTAATACATTTTTTAACCCTGTAAATTAATGATCATTTATGTGACGGAATCATTTCAAATGAGGTAACACCATTTTAAATATTACTGGTAATTATTAAGTTAAATACACTGAAAATGGACGGTAAAAAAAGCCTAAGCAGCCAAAAAGTTATAATAATAATATTTAGAATTTATTTAAATCGTTTCTTTAACATTATACGTAAAGTTTAGTTTTATTTTAATATTGTTACCGCCTGTAGTTCTTTTTATAATTACTGAAGAAAGTAATTACGGAATAAAATATTCATAATATACGAGAATAATATATATAACAAAAAATTGTCGTTACAATAATGAGTTTATATAAGAAATGACATCATTAGTTGGTCATAATAATTATTCTACGCTTATTTTATTAAACTTTGACTTCAGGTATCGCAACAAAATACTTATGTGTAAGTTTTTAATTAAATTTTAAAACATTCGAGACTAAAATCCTTATGATTTTAAAGTTCTTAAGTTACAGTCGTGTCATTTTGGTTTAATAATTATAAAAGACAAATGTCATGTCAAAAATCCGTCAGATTGCGCTAGGGTAGAATGAGCTCTAGCTGTCATGTTTTACCATTGATGAGAGATTAGCCTGTGAAACTTGACAGCTGGACCCCATTCTGCACATCTAGTGTTTTTTTGGCAAGTGGCGACACCCATTGCATACGCCTAGTCAGAACACGTCCATCTTTGTCAAGGTAGGTACGTATTATGTCCCAAAAATCTTGAGTTGTTTCAATTCAATGAGGGCCACCGCGTGTCAGAAATCCGCTAGATGCGCTAGTGTAGAATGAGGTCCAGCTGTCATGTACCACCAATCACAGGCCAGTAGCTTGCCTCTCGTTGGTGGAACATGACAGCTAGACCTCATTCTACATTAGCGCATCTAGCGGATTTCTGACACGCGGTGGCCCTCATTCTTTGCACAGCTTTCTAAATATTATTGTAGTTGAACCTTCCTTTCCTTACACAAGTTCTTAAAAAAATAAAGGACAAACCAAAACATTTACCTGGCATATAGCAAAAGATTGATGTTGGTTTGCGTTAGGTACTTTTATGTTATATGCAATAGGAACTTTAAGTTTCGGCAAAGAAAAAATAGGTACTAAAACAATTGATTTGTAATTATATTCTCTTAATAATAGTTACTACCCTGAAACTTCTACAATATTTTGTTGCAATGCCTCCCAGTCGGAATTCTAACAGTTTATCCTAAAAACAATAACAGCAATATAATAAGGCAATAATTTCAATCATCTTAGCAACTACATTATTTAAAATTGTGCGGTTGGCATTTTAATGTAAATATATAATACATATAGTTCAAATCTTAAAGCGTATCTTCTCACTGGTACGTTTTAATTCAACTCAATACAAAAATAAAACAATGAAAACATTCTGCGGATTAACTACGATATGCTAACATTATTATTATTGATAAAATTTACTAGCACAATCAACGTATCAGTGACAATATTGACACTATATAAAATAAAATAAAGTTTAAATGAAAGCCCTATTATAATAATTTTAATGCTAAATTAATTTTCCCTATTTACGTCTCATCGTTCGCTCCTAAAGTACTCTTTAATCTTCACCATCACAAAAATCAGTCTCAAAAACCGGGAACTAACCATATTGGAGCATTAGAATCATTTCTTTATGCTCTCGAAATCAATGTCTGGTCCAAATGCTTGTTTAGCAGTACGTCTTGTGAGAAAGACTTTCCCTTTTTTGATGTAATCCCCGCATGCTTTGTCCACCTCGCACGGTATGTCCTCTAAATTGGGAATATCTTTACAATCATTTTTGCACACCCCGTTTTTCTTTTCACATTGGCCTGATACTCCTGTGGTCTCACAAATGCCGTTTTGTTTATTCCCATTTCTAACTTCTTCAAACTCATTCTGTATCTCTTTCTCCGCGCTTTGTCTCTTCTTTTTGTAGCTTTTAGAATAGAAATTGAGGAATAGAAAAAGGAACAAAGTGACGTTAGCGGAAATGAAGTAAGTGAATCCCACAGCGTACTGGCATCGGGGGGAGAAGTGAGTCCAAACGCAGTAGAGGAGCATTATCACAAATTGAGTCTGTAATAAAAAAACAGTAAGCCATTTACAATCGATCGAACCAAAATAAAAAAAAAATATAGGTACACGTCTTGTTATAATTTATGAATGTGATTTATTTATTTATAGTGAGGAAATTCATACCAAAGAAAAAAAAACTTAAATTGACAACCCAGCTTCAGAGAGCTAGATTTAAAGTTATATCCATATTAATAAATTGCCCATTCTTTCCAAATTTTTCCAATTCTTGTGATAAGGCAAACGTTATGAAGATTTTGTTCATTTTGGAACTTACCAACTGCAGCGTTGTAACATACTTCTTCCACCACAGATACTTCTGGAACTTGGGTCCCAGTCCCGACATTAGGTAGTAAGTATACATGACGACATGTACCGCTGAATTCAGAAGAGCTAAGATCGTTCCTTGCCCTCCAGCAGCAAATTTCAAGTAGCTCCAAGAATACAGAGCCATGATAGCATGATGGTAGACATGCAGGAATGTCACCTGTAAAAAATGAAGCGACGAAGTTAGTCTAGAATAAGGACATAAATTAGTGCAAAAAGAGCTTTGTAGTAAATCAGAAGACTTATTACTACTTAGGTACTCTGGATTTTGTAATCATTACATAAACATAATTACTTCGGATAACTATTTGTCTAATCTTCAAAAATCTTTATACTTGCAAGTATCTACCCACGCTTCATGGTGTAACCACAATTATTATTTATTAAACTTCGAGTTGATAATAAATTAACTAGGTATTTTTTTAATGGCACATACCTGTTTATCCTTTTTTCTCAATATAAAGAATACCGTGTCAAGAAGTTCGGTGAATTTTGCAAAAAAATACCACCAACCCAGATCCAGTAGCTGAAAATAAAACTCCTTTAAAAACTGATAGCAATAATTTCATTTAACTAAATTCAACTATTACAAAAAATTACGTACGTGTTAATATAAGTTACGAATATAAATGCTGCATATTTACAATAATTGTAAAATTACCTGCTTATTTTGAGTATGAGATGGATATCTGCAACCCGCGTATACAATGCCATCCCGGAAGAGGTTCAAGTTTAGAGCCTGAAAATACAGTAATAATAATAATTGGTTAAAATTACTTTCCGATTTGAATGTTTAAAAGAAAAATAAGGTATGTTCATCCACATTGCACAGGTTTTAAAAAAGGATATAGCTAGTAAAATGTTTCTCATACTGATGAGTGTTCCTTTTCCATTATTTAGGGTCGTTCGGCATATTCATTATTTATCTTCTATTCATCTCCATCAACTGTCATCTCATATTCTTTCTATTACATCCTTCTACTTTTATTCTTAGTGCTTTCGTTGGAATATGACTAATATAAAAAAATATGCTTACCTTAACACATATAAGCAACGATAACACCACCTGAGAGGCGTTATAGTAGGTGATGAGTTTAGAGATCCGCAAAGGGGGTCGGTTTTTCATCACCTTTGGTCCCACTCGGATGATGATTAAATATGCTATCACCACCATTAAAATCGACGTGGGACTGGACATCATAAACCAGGAGTCGACCATGGCACCTGGAGAAAAGAAAATTAACATAATAATATATAATAATGATATAATTAGTGTTTTTGAATAGCTGAGGACCAAAGGGAAGATGGCGGTGTGTTGGTACAGTGGTAAAATACCCTGACCACGAAATTGGGGGTTTCGGGTTCGAATTTTGCTAAAGGCAAATGTCAGATAAATTTGGAAAACGCGCTTGTATTTTAAATGTCAGCACCTAATCGGCTGCGAATATAGAAACTGTACAGTCAGCATAATAATTCCAAAGTTAAATCCGTTGTAGTCGTTTTATTCAAATGCTCGTACTCTTTCCATTTAAATACTAATATTATTGAAGCTTTACTCACTTTTTCCAACTTTCAGGGAGTCCAGATATCTATCCATTTTTTCTAGATAGCTCATCTTGAATTGTTTCTGACTTATATCTGGAAAGAATGGAATAAAAAACATTAATTATTTAATGCAAATTAAAACATTCAATGGCAGTATGTTTAACACGACTACATTATGACAGATGTGCTCTTCCGTTTTGTTCATTTTAAATGGTTTGTAGGCTGTCAGTATCATTTTAAATTGATGAGGTTTTACTTATTTTGTAGTAAAGAAATACATTAGGTGTATTTTTTTTTAGAATTGTTTTGTAATATATAGTACTTTAAAAAAAACCGGGTAATGGAAACACTAATACCTACTTCGTCCTTTAAAATTTGAACTGTTTAAAAAAATATCTGTGACTATGGCAGTATCGCTGCCAAGTCATTGATAAATTTAGAGTAGTTATAAATTTATAAATAGGTACATATACATTAAATAAAACGAAACTTCAATTATTATCTACATGTATAAGAAAAGATTTCAACTTAATTTCTGAACACATAATTGTTAAATTAACATGGTCACGGCACAAAGACCGTGATAAAATTGTTATTGTTAATACTTTAATAAGTCAATCTTCTTTGTACTAAAATAACTGTAACGTCAATTGTCTTTGAACGTCAAATTTGTCAAAGTGACATGTTTTGTGACATGTCAATGTGGAGTAAAACAAAAGCTGCCATATTTGTCGTGGTTTATAGTTTAAGGGCATGTTTTACAATTTGTATGTAAAGCTATTTGCAACATATGCCATTGTCAATTAAGACTGACATGATTTCACTAAGATAAAAAAAATCGTCTTCAACAGTATGAACGAAGGACAGCTGACGTATTAGAGAAACTTCGTATATTCGATGTTCTTGAATTTATGAAGACCATTTGTTTTGTAACATAATCTTATCTTATCTTATATGTATACTAGCTGACATTAGCTGTCCGCCCTATGTCACTCGGGAATAGTGTAGCTTCCCAACAGTCCAGCCGTTCTGGAGCCTATCCAATCCAAAAAAACAAACCTTTCCTCCTTATAATATTAGTATAGATAAAATCTTTTGTGATACGCGCACATCCTGAATCGCTAATCGTAAAGACCTGAAACTTAGGGGTGTATTTTATATATAACGTAGGCAGGCATCCGATAAGAAAGAGGTAAAATGGAGGACAAAGTATTTATGGAACAACGTGATTCCTTGGTCCAGTATATTTAAATTTTAGAATAAACATCCATTAACGGAATCGATGGAAGACGTATTTCGTTTATTGAAATTCACCTCCTAACGGGGTTAAAAAGTACGTGGACAAAATTGCGGGCAAAAGCTAATCGTTTATATACCGACTAGCTACTGCCCGCGACTTCGTCCGCGTCGAACTCCTCCTTTTTTGCAGTCGGTTAAAAAGTAGTCTATGTTCTTTTTCAGGCTCCAGACTTTCTTTGTACAAAAATTCATTTAAATCGGTCCAGTAATTTTAGCGTGAAAGCGTAACAGACAGACAGACAGAGTTACTTTCGCATTTATAATTAGTAGAGATTAGATTACTATTTGGTGGTTTATGTTATAGTGACTGGTTCTAAAGGGTTTTAAATAGAGATAAGAATGTCGTTACCCAGTTACATAATAGCGGATAGGGAGCACAGAGCCTTAATGTGATTATCGGTAAAGTAGTGCCACAGGTAAGTCTAGCCGCTAGAAATGTGTAAGGGCATGTATAATAAGAGCATAATGTGTACGAGTTTGCTGAAACTGAACTAGGTACTTTAGCGTTAGACTATCGTTAGCTTAGTCGTGCTACGAATTGGAACCTTAGTCTTCGGAACGTCAGTTATAATAAAAGGCGCGAGTTAAATCCGTAATAGCTGTTTCATTCCAATGTGTAAGAACCGCGAAGGCATCAGAAATTAGTAGGTACTTTTATTATCAACAACTTTGCTGCCAAAATAAACAGCGAGTTTTTTTATTTTAGAATACTGAAGCGCAGTCAGCCGCTGACAGGTCTCTACTTCAAAACCAAAAGGTAGGCGAGCCTCAAGATGAGAAGTTTCAAAGCCTGTATTTTGTTTTTGAAACAGTATGAAAGTATAAAAACATTCATCTTACTACGAATCTGAACTTAGCGTTAAGTTAAATTGCAAATTAGTAAAGGTCAGCCCAAGATAGAGCAAAGTGGCGTGCAATTAGAGAGGCCTATGTCCAGCAGTGGACTGCGATGGGCTGATGATGATGATGATGATGAAAGATCAGTTTAGAAAAGAAAGTCATTACCTACAGTACGAATACATCAACATATATAAAATGGTCTTCGAAATCAATAAGAACAAAATGTGATAAAATGTTTGGCACAAATGGCAAGTTTTTATTACGGTGGACTACAGACTGTTTTGCATTGACTTTGATTTTCAAAATGACGTTCCCAGTCGCAATCATAGTCGGATTGAAAAGTTTTTGTCCAGGATTCGTTAGGGCGATAGTGATGTGCCGTCTTGATAATTAAATTTATCGATATACTTACCTAAATGAAATAAAAGCAATGTTGTTTGTAGATAGAGCAGATGTTATGATTAGGATAATAATTCAATCTAACTAGAAACTAT
Source organism: Polylopha cassiicola (assembly GCA_038024825.1). NCBI lineage: Eukaryota > Metazoa > Arthropoda > Insecta > Lepidoptera > Tortricidae > Polylopha > Polylopha cassiicola. The sequence continues at coordinate 3,857,448 of CP149052.1, read as the reverse complement.
ACAAAATACCTAATTATGATATCCGTCAGTGAGATTGCAACGTGAAATATAAAGCGAGGTATCAAGCTTATACTTAATCTATTCTTAATGTAATTACTAATGTTTTATGTGTATTATCTTAGAGAACACAAAGGAATAATAATTAAAAGTAGGTAGGTCTTAATTTATAAACGATCTTTTTATAATTATTCCTTTGTTCTCAGTATAATTTACCTTCAAGTTCATGAAAAATTTAATACTTAGTTAAATAGATTCTTATTTTACATTTCTGTTTTAGGTGGTGACCTGTTTATTGGGATTTATATTATTATTTTAGTCAGTAGCGATCATAACGAATTTACTAATATAATAATTAAGTCCCTACTTATATCATGTAATTATTATGTACAAATATTTTATATCGATAATCTACAACTCCCAACACTACCCCATAGTAAACTTTAGAGTACAGGTACTTCTTAGAATGGACTTAGGTCTAGCTTTTTGACCTGAATGTTTGTAGGCGAGTGTGATTTCCTTTATCAAGTTGTTAAATTGACATTTGCTTGATAGACAGATGAACGGTCTTTGCTACTTTCTCTAGTGTCATTATTAAGGGCTTGAATATATTCAAGTGTGCGTTTATCCTAGATTTTGTAAACCGTAAATGCAATGCTTCAATGATCCAGTGTACATACGTTGAACCTATAAATTGTAAAACGTCTAAGTATATAGGTACTTCAATGTGTGTATGTAGTTTGTGTATGTGTATACATATAGGTACATAATTACTATATATATGTTGTTTTAGTACTTATGTGTACGTTCATAATTACTATAGTTCCACATACCACTATATTCGTACTTACTAAAGTATGATACAATAATCGCAAATATGGTGCAAAACAGATTGAAAAAAAAAACATTTTTTTTCTAAAAGTTCTCAAAGATAAAACTACTGGCAATACATTATAATTTGTATTTTGGTCAAAACTTGGCAAAAATAACTTTAGCTTGAACTCTTTAAAATGGTTCCTATAATTTATCTTTGTTCAAAGCTTGAAAATAATCTATGATAAGAGTTTATCAAAATCTCTACGTCTTATATCACGAATTTAATATCCTAATCATTCTGATTGAAAATTATGTTAGAACTTTTCAATACTCAGAAGTTATTAACCCCACTTCGTTTCACAAAGTCGTTAAACTAAAATCGGTACAGTCACCTCTAAATTGTGGAGTAATTAAATCAGCGGCGACCTATAAGAATAATTAATAACGTTTTAAGGAAATTGATACACTACTTAAAATGTATTCTAAAAATAAAACATATTATGTTAGTCTAATTGCTTGCTATATATGTAACCTGTAATAATAAAGATTAGTCTATCTTTTTGCTTCATACGGCGGAACCAAACATTTTCGTTTACTTAGTATATAATTCTATAATAATTTAACGAAAATAATATATGAGGGAAGTAGGTATGTGTAGAGAGAAAGAGGAGAGGAGGAAAGTGACCAGGAAAATGTTTCTGTCTTGCAAAAGGATATCAAGAAATGCAAAAATCTATACCTATAAACGTAGTTGACAGATGAAATGACAATGACGGATGCGCCGCCTTTTTTTCATGCGTACTTGGCAGATACACTGCCGTGTGTCTAGACCAGGTATGCAAGTCTTGAAAATAGCTTAGAGTTACATAATCATATCACAATCAATACATAACTATCATTCAAAAACCAAGGTCATATAGTCTTAAAGGTTATCTTCGTAGGCACAATTTCCTTTTTATGTACAACTAGCGGTCATTTAACTAGAAAACAGCCCTATTTGCAGGAAAAACAATGGTTAATAGGTCATTAAAAATGTAGGTTAAACAGTCGGACGAAAACAATTCCTTACTGATCGCGTGACTGTTGAGTTAACCAAATACAAACAAATAAAAAAAATCGGTATGTACACGAACAAGCGGAGTCCCACTAGTAAGCGATTTTGACACTGGGATTCAGGGAGATTTGAATAATGTGAAATTAGGAATTTTTAAGATCAGTATCAAATTGAGTGCAGTTGGGATTTTGTGAGTTTCAGATAAAGTGAGATTGGTATTGTTTGAGATTGATATTTCAAGAGATTTTGGGTGAAATTGGGATTATTTGCGATTGATAGGTACTCTAAGATATATTATTAATTGAGTAAAGTTGAGATTGAGAGAAATTGGGATTGAGTGAGATTCGAATTGAGTCAGATTGAGATTAAGTGAGATTGGGTTTAAGTGGGACGTATGAGTGAAATAAAATTTATATGTAGGTACAGTCAGCATAAATTACACGTAGGGTTAAGGGTATGGAAATATATTATGATAATAGACTATTTTGTGAAAGGCATGTGAAATATTTATTTGGGAATCTTGACTGTTACCAAAATATTTGACGTTGACTATACCTACAAGACAGCACACTACAATTCTTTTGTTAAAAACAAGTACATCGCCTCAATTTATTTAGATCGCACTCATTTAATTAAATAGATCTAATTACGAAATGCTCTATTGTAAATGAAACAATGAGTAATTGATTTTGTAGCCCTTTTTGTAAGTGTCCATGTTTAAAACGTTTAAACAAAGTTCTACTCGTATAATATATGTCTCGATATATATATTGTTTTCTCGCCTTCTCTGGTCTTCCGCGATAATTTCAAAACCGATATTAGTGAAATCAGTCTTTCTCGAGTTTCAGAGGGACTGACGAACAGCAATCAATTTTTATATGCATAAGATGAAAGATTTACAACGAATTGCCTCTGTAGGTACCTATATTAATTGGTTTAGCTATAAACATGAAGATCTAGGAATCCCTATTGGGATTTTTATTTTAGTTACTTATGTAATTGTGGCAAATAAGTAAATAAATATTTTATCTTACCTATCTTATGTTTGATATTATCGCTTTGATCAGATAAAAATGTGAATGTTTTGGTTAAAAATATAAAAAGTCGCGGACATCTTGTAATATTCAAAGTTCTTGTGTGGTTAAATATAAAAAACAAGATCACTGAATATTATTTGTAATCGGGTAGATATACCTACATTGTACCAAATTACCCTGTGACGTTTATTTGAACAATCGTCTTCAGACAAAGTTCGGTTAATTCTTTATATTCATAGGCAATTGCTTATTTAATGTATTTGCGTTTTCAGTTTTATTTTATGGCAAGTAAGCGAGATTTTCATAACTAACTTTTACCTGCATGTACTGAAACCAAAGGGGATATTTTATAACCGTTTTAAAATTAGTTCAGTATGGACTTAAACAAATGGTAAAATCATTTAATGGATCGCTAACACATTAAACAGAGAATGTCAGAAATAAAATCATACTGACCGACCATACAAATAGGTATCTAATATCCATATCCATATCCATACTAATATTATAAATGCGAAAGTAACTCTGTCTGTCTGTCTGTCTGTCTGTTACGCTTTCACGCTAAAACTACTGGAGCGATTTAAATGAAATTTGGTACAAAGAAAGTCTGGAGCCTGAGAAAGGACATAGGCTACTTTTTAACCGACTGCAAAAAAGGAGGAGTTCCACGCGGACGAAGTTGCGGGCAGAAGCTAGTTATTATGTAAAACTCTCCTGTCGCGGTGTTTGTTGCCAATCTCCTCCGAAACGGCCGATTTTTATAAAATTTTGTGTGCATATGGATGGTCCATCGCAAAGGTATCTTTTTAATTTTTGGGCGACTTTTTTGTTTTTAATTTTTTGTGATTCAGCATTGAAAAATACATAGGTACATTCCGAAATTATCACCCAATGTCAGTCTCGCTAAAACTCGAGAATGTAATACAACGTCTTTCGGATCAGCTAGTTACGTTGTGAAAATAACCATCCCTTAGGGAGTGTGTTTTCAAAAATCCTTTCTTAATGCTTCCCTACGTTATAAAAGAAACACCTGTGCAAAATTTGAAGTTTCTAACCCTTATAATAGTCCACATAAAAAACTGTTAAATTAAATAAGGTTTTCTCCTTGACTTACGATAAATAGGTTACCTATATATTTAACAAAAAGGTTTTATTCAACTCTAAGTAAGTATTAAAAGAGTGTTATTTTCAGTAGGTAGCTAACTTCTCTCCGCGTTCGAACTTACGTAAGTTTTGCACGAAGCTGAAATTGAATTAAACGTCTTCAATGATCTTTGTGACGTAACATTTCGCGTTACATTATATCTTTAAATAATATTCTCAAATCAAATACTTGTCCAATTACATAAAATAGATTATTTATTAGCGATTTTTCAATTCCTTACCACTTGCGTAGCAACATAAAAACTTGTACGAAAAAATACCTAATAAAAAAAAATCCTGGCCGTTTATGAAATAGGTAACTATAAAAAAAACTCACCGTTTAAATTTCGAATAGTAACGCGATCGAATTTCGCCTTAGTACGCGACAACCGTGCTAGCAGAGCGGAGTATAACCCGCCACTGCGGTACTATCGACCGGCCGGCTTATAAAATACGAGTAAGCAGACGACACGCGAGGTAAAGTAGACATAGGTCCTTCAAGAATCTAGGTATCCTAATTATTAATATTTATGTTTAACCCCTTACTGTATTCCTATTTGATTTGAGCCTTAGTTTGTAAGTTTGATTGAGTGGTGTTGTTAAATCTATGACATCGTATTCATAGCATTGAATATGAAGTTTGAAATCTGCTCTCTATAATATGGGGAAAATGCAAACGTTATGCATTTAATGACTAATTAAATAAAATGTAGGTACTTAAAATTTAATTGTCTTATTTCTATAGTAAATAACATCCCTCTTTTTCACGCTAAGGGATTGTTTTCTTAGTAAAAATCCTTCTCCGGAACTCAGATTAATTCCATACCAAATTTCATCCAAATTAGTTCAGCATTTATTAATTTCATAATATACCAAACTTTTAATCTTGATATTATCTACTAGTTGTTTTGCAACTTCGTCAGCGTACTTTTTAATTTCTATTTTGTACCCTTAGGGGGGTGAACTAAAATAAACTACGCAACACGTATTCAATTAAATGTTGATTGATTATCACGTTTTCTCAAAATCGTTGCTAGTTTAAAGATTTTTCCATACAAACGTGCAATACTGCAACCCCTATTTCAACCTTTTAGTTGTTTTTTTTTTTCTTTTTTTTAGATAACTCTCAAATTTCAAATTTCTACTGTAGCGATTATGGCTTCTGCGTGCTTCTATATGTCAGTGGGAACTTCTTCTTTTATGCATTGATAATGTGAAAATTACATAGATAATAGCATCAAAAGTTAGGGAATGGGGCTCGAATATTATTAATTAAGGTATGGAAAAGAATAAATTGTATCCAATGTTTCGCACACCTAGATCTAAAGGGAGCTAACTCAAAAATCTGAAGATTTAAATTAAACACACGCTAAAAAAAAGGATCCGATTCCTTACAACAATTTCGCCTCTCCCGAAAAAGTTACTTTTTTTTAGTTAGCTCCCTTTAGATCTAGGGGTGCGATTTGTTAATAATCAAACTGACATATTAAATGGAAATGTTTATTTATTGTGTGTACAATATTTTTTGGTAATCTACTTGATGGACAAAGAAAATAAAACAGTCGTCATGCCTATTCAATACATTTTAATTTGTTTCGTTTATCGCTAATGCACAATGATGTCACTTTGTCTAGAGCTCTAGTTTGCGTTAGCTTATGTCAGTTCCATATATTTTAAAATCGAAACCATTCGATTTATTGGGGTGTGTAATGATCGATATAAAAATATTTAATATATTTTCTATCGATATCGACATTTGATATAATTTCATTTAATTTCATTTGATATATTATAATTTGATATAATTACTCATTGTGTATAATAAACGTTTGGTATAATTTTAAAATATATACGTTTATTTCGTATATTTATCGTTCGACGATTATATAGTATAATGATCATTTTATATACAAATCTTAATATATAACAATCAAGAGGTATAATTGGTATATAAATCTTTATTACCATTTACATATTTGAAATTGTAACGCCTGTGAGTTTCATCGAAAAGAGGAATACAACGAAGGTGAATTTTTGCGAGCAATGGCTTCAAATTTAAATCTAAAGTAACGTGCCTGGGATTTATGTACTTAACTATATTTAATTTACTTTTGCACATTGTGTTTTATTTACCAAACCTAATCAACTTTTTGATAGCCATTCGTTTTGGTAGGGGGACGCAGTTCAAACCTAACCTAACCTACTTTTTGATAACAGTTCGTTTTTGTTAGGGGACGCAGTTCAAACCTAACCTAACCTACATTTTTAAAGCAGCTCGTTTTGTGATTATATCTCTAATACATTATATCAATAATGTTTATGCCAATTGTTTTTTATATGAAAATAACGTTATACCATAAGTTCATTATAGGAAATAAGCATTATACTTAAAGAATGTTATATTAAATTATATTATATCAAATGATCATTATAAGAAATGATAATTATGTCATATGTAAATATATTAAGAGTTGTCATATGATTTAATAATTATATCAAATGAGCGTTATTGCTACTAATATTTTACTTACCAAAAAAAATTATAGCCATCGTTACGCACCCGATTTATTGATGTCTAATGTCACTTGTTTTTAACAACATTTTTGACCGCCATTTTGATGGTTTAACAATATTCTACGTAATTTTTTTAATTCATTTTCAGCTATTCCGGACAACTAGTATATATAACATAGTCTATATAATAACGATAGGAATTCACTAAAATGCTACATTAAGTCATGCCGACACGATAGCATTATATTATAATTCTACTGTAATTGTATTTTAGTAGGTAACTAAATTGGGAATGCGCCAATTCGGTCACCTTATAAAACTGGGATGCTTATTATTAACCGACTTTATAAATGATGATAATTATCTGTGTCTAATGCGTTAAAATAATTAAAATAATTTTGACAGAAACTGCATAGGACCTATCCCCACAGTAAGACAGTCCTTCAGTCTATACTTATATTATAAAGAGGAAAGATTTGTACTTACCTATTTTTGTATGTTTGTAATGAATAGGCTCAAAAACTACTGGACCGATTTTAATAATTCTTTCACTGTTGGGAAGCTATGTTCACCCTGACTAACATAGGCTATAGAATATTTTGAAAAAAATAGGGATCGGGGCGAACCGCTAGTCTTTTATAAGAACAAGACAGCTGTTACATTCATGGGTATGCCTTTTGTCTAAATACCCATCAATCAATCAATTAGGTATTTTATAAGCCGTCCGCCATGACTTCGCACGGATCACTATTTTTTTTCAAAATATAATATAGGAAGCCTTTGTCGCCCGGGAATAGTGTAGCTTCCCAACAGTGAATTAATTTAGCGTCAGCTAAATTGTGCTACGAATATGGCAACTGTAGTTTTCGAAACGTAAGCAAAGAAATTAAATACGCAAGTAAAATTTGTTATAGTGTTTCATTTTAATACGAAAAATCAACGAACTGGAAGACACAGTTTGGGAAGATCCCTTATACATTGGTTTGTTAAGCTGATTGGCCGCTGGACGAGAGTGTAGCAAAATCAGTCATTATGGAAGACTACTGGACTATGGGTGGCAGTGATCATCTATCAATTCAATTGCCTCGTAGGTTTCGGATAAATGACTCAATGAGAGTTACCGCGTGTCAGAAATCCGCTAGATGCGCTAGTGTAGAATGAAGTCCAGCTGTCATGTACCACCAATCACAGGCCAGTAGCTTGCCTCTCATCGGTAGAACATGACAGCTAGACCTCATTCTACACTAGCGCATTTAGCGGATTTCTGACACGCGGTGGCCCTCATTGAAATATATCATTACCTACTCCATTAAAGATTCTATGTTATCTCTATCTCTACTACCTATTATATAAAAATAAGACGGGTTTTCCTTCCAAACGCTATAACTCCAGAACGCACGAACCGATTTGGCTAATTTTGATCTTGAATTATTCGTGGATGTCCAGGGAAGGTTTGTCAGATCTTTGACGAAACAATCGGACGGGCAGGACGACGTCTGCCGGGGCCGCTAGTCATATTTAAATTTGAATTCGCCTTATGACATAGGTATTTCGAGTTAGGTCATTTTAGTACTATATACAGAAGCACTATGAAATGGTCAAAACCTCACGATTATTGGTCCGCTTAATGATCCACTCGGTGACGACCATCTTTTAGAAATTGGGGAAATAAAATAACTCAAAAAGCGACGTTTTTATCATTTCCTTTAACATAAGGCAGCATAAAATGAATCATATTTAATAAACAAACAGTAAAGTATATTTGAAAACAATCTTAACATATTATATTATTGTGTTAACTAAGATAGTAGTAGGTATAATTATTTTTACTATATCAACAGCTAGATCTTGTATATTGTTTATTTACTTTTTGCTTATATATTATATTATGTTTAAAATCTTATACCACATTTGAACACTTATTTGTTCTTATTAAAAAAATAAATAATAAATTAACATTAGTGATGTGGCTAATAGGTACAGATTAACAAATTCTCCTAATATTATTTTATATAATATCGAAATAAATAATCGGAGTTATATGGGTCATTTTCAAATTTTGCGCAGGTAATTAAATTTCAGTTTTTAGGGTTCCGTAGCCAAATGGCAAAAACGGGACCCTTATAGATTCGTCATGTCTGTCTGTCCGTCCGTCCGTCCGTATGTCACAGCCAGTTTATTCCGAAACTATAAGAGCTACATCATTCAAATTTGGTGAGTAGTTACGGGGGGGGGGACCCGTAACTTCTAAAATATGGGCATGATAAAACTGAAAAAAATATATGACGTGTATTACTACCTATGCAAACTACTAACGAAAATTGGTTTGACTGACAGTAGTTTTGCTTTTAAACGTCATAAATCGAATTACCAAATATAGATATAGGTATGGAACCCTTCGTGAGCGAGTCCGACTCGCACTTGGCCGGTTTTTTGTTATTAACAATGAAACAGGCTCAAACAATAATCAATGTATAGTATAATGTATAATATTATATCCATGAAAGGAACAAAGATGTAGTACCTACCTATTGACCCTTACCAATTTTTTAAGAGTAACATTGTGGTTTTTCATCAATGAATGGATGCTGATACTTTGCACTATTAAACTTATATAAAATCTGTTAAAATCCGTGACGCTTGAAAAAATAAAAATCAAAAATTGTAGTAATACAAGTTCACCAGCGCAAAATTTGAAAATAACCCATCTATCTACCATCATTATTGTTTATCAGTGAATAGCTTCCTTACTAACGAGGACCATTCTCGCTAGGTAATTTCTTTATAAAGTTCATAGGTACTTCAAATATAATGAGTTCTGAATCATCTTAAGTTATAGGACGATAATTGATCAAACTCAGAAGTTGCTATTACAAGGTCATATTTGTAGAATTTGCTTGTGTTCTATGTCACAAAAAACCTATTTCATTTAAATAGGTACCTAATTAAAAACTTCTATGCTCAACCAATCTTTTAAGACAAGTGGGGCTAGACAAGGTGCCAACGTTCAACATTAACGTTAAACCAAACAACCAAAATGTATGGGATTTGACATCAGCGACCGTTTGTGAGGTACGTGACAGTCGTTCGTCGTTAACGTTGAACGTTGGCACCTTGGTTAGCCCCCATGGTTATTATAAATAGAGCGATAACACTAATTATCTATCTACTGATTAATAAAGAAAATTCAGTCATGTTTTATCCCGTTCCCATTCGCATGACCGTTGGTTTCGTTGTGTGTGCCATTTGTCATTTTTTTTTCCACTGGCTTCTTCTTAATGTAGGCTTTGATATAAAAATCTATGAAAAGAATCAACATGAACAAGTTTTGGGGTAGAAATACGGCCGCTATCCATCTAGGGTACTCGCAGTCCGGTTTGAAAACCAATGTAGACATATGTACCACGATCAGGAAGAATTGCAGCTGCAAAGAAAATTATGCACTTATAATAATTAATAATAAAAGAAAATTCAATTATACCGTCTCCATCGTATTTACTTGTATGTAATGGTAATAGGACTACTGCATTTTTTCACATGCTTAATGATTATAAACTTTTAACTTTATATACTGGAAAATGACCGGTGGGTTTTAATATGGTAATGAGAATGAAAAATATCTATTAAGTAAATTGGATCCATATGGATACTTTTACACGTTTGTTGTTACTAGCGCTTCGTATAAAAAATAATGGCACTGCAGGTATAAACGCCGCAAGAAACTTGTCAGCTGTTACTATGCTTTTTTAATTATAATTAAATAAATTTATATAAATAATAACCTATTACAATTATAAACACAATAATGTATGTTTTTCCTCTTTCAAGCAAAAAGTTCTGAATGGATTTTGATGAAACTTTACAAGAACATATCTTATACATCAAAATAACATAAAGGCTATAATTTATAACGATATTGTGTAAAATACTTAAGCTAGTTAGATAAATTTCCTTAACTGCACTCAAATAAGAATTCTTGGAATTATTTCAAACTATAACGCTTCGAGTGCAATTTTAAAGGCCCACCGCATTTATAAGTGGGCAACCAACGGGTTGCGGTACGTGCACCACAGATACCTAGTTAAACTATTATAGCGGTGAATTTATATAATTTTCCTTACTATTTGCAACTGTGTTATGTATTTTTTCCACCATAGTGATTGTTTCATACTCGGGACCGCCACTGTAAGTAGATAGTACGAATACATGACGACGTGGACGAAAGAATTTATAACTCCTATCAAAGTTCCATGGCCTCCTGGAATTAGAAAAAATGTATTAGGTTTGCATTGAAATAAAACTATAACGGTTTTAACTTGATATTGATTTCCTGAACGTGTTAGATTATGCTTAAAGTCTGAATAAAATCAATGATTGCGTGTTAAATCTGTCACAGATGTATTGTACCTAATTAATAACAGAAAATTAATTCCTACCAATTGTTTTAGTCCCAAGAAAATCTAAGCTTGTGCTATGGGTACTAGAAAACAACAAAAGGATTCGAACCTGTAGCCTCCGATTCCAAATTTAAATAAGTAATCTAATCCTGAAGTTACGAATATAGATACCTGTCACATTTCATACACGCTTTAAGTCCTGAGTTAACATAAAAATACCTACCTTATATTGAAAAAGATAAGGTTAATAATTATAATTTTTTACCTGGAAAATAAGTAGATGCCGCCCAAGTGAGCATAACCATGCCAGTGTGGTGGTAAACGTGGAGAAAAGAAATTTGGTTAAATTTCTTCCGAAGCACAAAGAACACCTGAAATTCGGATTTAGATTTTTTTTATAAAAATAAATCTAAATCTAAATAAATCGAAATACTGAAATGCACGGGATGAAAAGATTATTTAATTTTAATCAAACCATATTTTTGAGAATACATCAAAAGCAGAAAATCCTGTTCCGAATACCTAGTCATTATTGTCCATAATTTCGTTTAAGTTATTTTTTTTCAAAAGTTACCTATTTTAAGTAACAACGTCATGTCAGATTAAAGACGAAAAACTGATAAAAACAAAACCTTTTTAAAAGATCAGTTTAAATATAAACATAAGTAAAATTGAATCCACAAGAATTTCCAACATGAATTTCGTTTCTGTCTTCTAGATATTTCTAGAGAGGCCCAACAATGTGACGATTCAAAGACAGTAATTAATCATTAACAATGTAAACTCACCGTGTCCAACAGGTCAACGACCTTTAACAAGAAATATGCGTACACGTAACTGGCGACCCTGATAGCTTGTTCGCTGTTCGAGTAGTCCACAGGTTCACATATCCATTTGTAGTCGAAAGCCCAGGCGTACCAAAGTGACTGAGAAATAGAAATTACCCTTCGCTAAAACATCTAAGCAAAAGTTATATTTTTTGCATCAGTAGTACCTATGTCACAATATCCAGGTAAGTTTCGTGTCAGCTATGCATCTATTCATATAAGAATTGACGTAGATTTAATTCCGTCAAGTTAACTAATAATACATATACATCATACACCTAGATTTAAAGGGAAATAAAAGTATTTTTTTCGGGAGAGGCGAAAAACTGAATAATATGTAAGTATGAACATATTACAGATGAAAACAGTTTTCTGTATAGATTGATGATTTTTATAATGAATCTAGGTTTTGCTGTAAGGAATTCGTTGCTGTGCGGTTTTTCGTGGCCTTACGTAAATTCCATATATTTTTCATTGTCGAATGTCATTTGGCTTGGGGGAGGGGCAGAGCTTGTACCCATATGTGATATACAGCATAATATATCTATGTTAAGACTCGCGTATATGTGGTTCGTCCACCACAGAATTTAATAGATACCTGCCTCTAGGAGAATTTCAGACCGCAGCCAATTATGAGTGATCTGGCCAGTTTTAAGTTCCAAATAATAGTTTTGAAATACTAATTATTTATATATTTAGAAGTCGTCAAGTTGTAAATAGTGATAACTAATTACTTCGTAAAATACTAGCTATTAATAATATCGCTACCCTCGGCCATAATTAATAAGTGAAGTAAAATGACACAAACAAGTATTACATAGGTATACATACTTTATGAGGAAAATTCAATTCTACTGTATTTATTAATAAGTACATACTTGATTTCATAAGATAATAATAATATGTCGCTTATTGGACTAAGGATATCCTCATAAATAAGTTAAGCACCTACCTAAATATTGTACAGCGCAAAGCGTAATATGATGTTGTAATAACATTTTCGTATATACTTAAGTACCTATTTATGGTTCAAATAAAAAAAATGGTGATTGTTCCAAATCCTGAATTAATTAAGATTATTTGTTACCTACATTATCTTAGTTACGCATTGAAGAATACGATGGACGAGACGAGTTATTCCGGAAACATTTCATTTTTCATCGAAGTAAATAATGCAATAGTATGTACGTATGTACCTGCCTATGTAAGTAGCATGCCACATGTCACAACTATGTCCAATGTGCATGTCGATTACGAAAAAAAGGAAACAAAACGTAATGACACCTCGCAATTACAATCGCGTTAGAGTTTAAATAAAAGTTAAAAAAAAACATAGTAAAAGAAACAGAATGTGTCTAATAGGATTTGGTATAAATATTGAGGTATGTATTATATTTTCATATACCTATATCTTGTATTAAAAAAAGTTCTACATGAATAATATAAATATGAGGAACATAAAATACGTCATTGGAGAAGGTTTATATTTTAAAAAATCAAAAATCTATTCAGTATTCTAGCTTCAACCAAGAAAATAAGATTTATTTAGAGTTCTTATTTTAAATACCGAGACGGTTACATATTTTAAGTACTTACTAAAGTTTTATTTTGGTAACAGACCTGCACTAGAGCCATATAATTGTATCGACACAATGTCCTTATGAAAGGTACCTATATTAGTAAGTAAACAATTTTCTAGAAGTATTTTTCAAATTCAACTTACCCCAACGAAAATTCTGGCACATATCAATATTTGTAAGGCATTGTAGGCTATAAGAACTTTGTCTAGGTTGAAAGGACTCTTATTCTTCATCCAGTTTGGGCCCCATTTTAGAACGAACATTAGGTAAATACCTAACACACAGAGCCCTTGGTAAGGTCTGGCTACAAGAAACCAGGTGTTGGTTCTGGGATCTGAAATTCAAAATATTTTACACTGTAGGATTTTTGACTCCCGGACTTTCATTGGTTAAATTATAGGTATTCTATGGTAACGTAAATAATTTTACTCCTCAAAAAATTTGGTCTATCAGGAAAGTATTAGTCAAAAGACAGAGAAGAGATAATGATGTCAGTAAATTTTTAAAAGTTATTAAAAATTTAGTCTTCAGAACTACCTACGTACCATTTCAACCTTCCAAGAAGGTTTAAAGGATTCATTCGGATGAGTCAAAATTTAAAAAAAATTGGATGAGTCAAAATTAGATAACAAAAAATATTTCAGAATAAGTACATACATTTTAGAAATGAACACAGAAGGTATATAACATCGAACGCACCTGTCATTTCCTCAAACACGTACTTGTACCCCTCCCACGCCTTTCCCAAAATCGCCGCCATGCCGGTTGAACTTAGAACAACTTGAATTTACAATATCTTTTTGCAAATATCTCCAACGTCCTTCGTTTGCTATCCAGTGACTATAACTGTCTGAAGTCGTGGCACTGCAACCACAAGCCTGCGTTGAACCTAGCGGTTAACTTGCATCACAGAATTTCGCTTTCAACAAAACCCGGTTTACTCTCCGATAACTATAATCATACTAAAACTTTCGTCATGAAGTTTAATTAAAACAGTAGTCTTGTAATTAATGTGATTTGCATTTTTTGTTTGTATTTGAATAAATAATTATATTACGAGTCATTCTGGTGTTTGATTGTCACAGTCGGTGATGTATATTTTATTGGTTATTTTTATGCCGTTTAACTAAGTCGACAGTTTGGTACCTTTCGTGAAGTATTACTTCAAAAACTGTTCAATATGTCGTAAACCTTTATAAACGTAAAACTTTTCCCCTCAATATCAAACTCAAATATTTGTGATGAATATAAACTATATCGTTATAGCCATATATGTGAACTATAGTTGTTGCACATTAAGAAACAAAGAAGCGTTTAGTATTGTCTACATTGAATGGAAATATTGACACTTTGAACTTTTTACAATCACTGCAATTACTCGTGTGAATAAAACAAGCGTGTTATTAAGTGATGTTATTTTGCTTTAAACATTCATATTAATGCGTTCTTATAACAATATTAAAATCTCTATTTTATAGTCAATCTGTCGGAAATAAAAATACATTTTTTTATTTCAACTTTAAATTCTATCTACTGTGTCTATCGTCATTTTGAGTTATGTTTGCTATGTCACTTTTTTTCCTCATTATGTTAACTAAGACGAGAAATTGACTGCAGTGCTAAACATAGACCTCATAGGTCAATAGGCCATACCAAAGTATTAACGTGACACCAAGTTCCTCACCGTCCAGCGTTCCAGCATTTATAATATCATCTGCAATATTTCTGAATTCTATAGATTATTTAAATTTATTTGGATATGAAACCCTCATTCAATTTCAATTAACTTTGGTACTAAGATTGAAAACTTTTATCAACTACGACATTTTTACGCTCGTGAAATTAAAATAATCATTAAGTAATTCAGTTACTTTGGTAAATTACGTATTCATTATTCAAATCAACTGCTTACTACTTTTAGTATGGTTCAAAGGGGTTCGTAGTTCCATTAAAAATTCTATCATTTCCTTTAACTGTAACAAAAACTCTTTCGTAGAAATACAACTTTTATTCAATATTTCATAACATTATTTATACATGAACATTTAATGTGGTAGAATGTCATTATACTCTTGAATAAAAAGTACATTACTATATTCTCAAACGAATATAATAATCAATTATTTTTTAATCCAATTATCTTTTAGAAATATTGGACGATATTCTAAAGCTTGATCAGCCAAAACATACTATGTTGGCCATTTAATTTCAATAACATAAGTATCCTTGCACCAATTATGATATTATATTATAGGTAACATTAAAATACAACTAGATCTTATAAATAATTAAACACTACATCACAAAATGTTATTTAACAATTAGGTTATAAAGTCTTTTTTTGCTAGCACTCTTTTTCTTTCCCATTAACTAATACCGTTTGATTAACACCATTAGCCGCAGTTTCGTTTTTAACATGTCCATTAGCTGCCTTCGTCTTAGTATCACCATTTGAAACTATTTCTGTTTTTGCGGTTCCATTCTCTGCTTTTCTGGCAATCTTAACATAATTCTGATAGTAGAAGTTCCCAAACATGTATAAGAAGATGCCAGCATTAAGGGAAAGAAGGAAGTTAATGAACTTAGGGTAGTTACAATCGCAGAACATTACTGAGAAGTTGTGGTAGAAGATTATGCAGAACTGGATCTGAAATTAAAAAACAAACGTCATGGATCATGTTCATCAAATTATGTGATCTTATTGAATATGATTAAGAAGTAGTAGACATTCTGCTAACAGTAAATAGAAAATAAAATTACCAGCTGTAGAGAGGTAAGGTGCCTTTTCCACCAAAGATATTTTTGGTACTGAGGGCCGAGTCCTGAGATAAAATAGTAACTGTACATGATAATGTGGATGAAGGAATTGATGACTCCCAACAAAGTACCGTGTCCACCTGAAATGAAAATTGATATTACTGAATAAGAGCCATACACAAGTGAGAAAAAAAAACCATTGCCGATTTCAATCACGTCTAATCATAAACCAAGCAGAGCTTGTATGAGTAGATTCATTCAAATTATTTATTTCTAAATCGACCTTGATACTTACACATTGAAAGTGTATAACGAATACTACCCATACATTTTCATAAACTTGGAAAGTATCTAGGAATAAAAGCTGATTATTTTATCTCAATAATATACCTGGTAAAAATTTTACACCAATCCAAGCGCATATGGGCATCATGAAGTGATGGTATAGGTGAAGAGTTGAAATTTGCCTGTTCTTCTTTCTTAATACAAAGAAGACGGTGTCCAATAACTCAATGATCTTGGCTGCAAAGTACCACCAAACTGCGGCAGCCATCTGGAAAATTTAATCATGATTGATAAGTATTACTAAAGACTCAAGTACCTTAGGTACCTACCTAATTACAATTATCATCTCATAATATTCCATTACTTTGGTTGACAGTATCTACAGTAGGTATGTCATTTTCTTCCATTCGACTCTTACAACTCATACTTGTGTTGACAGCGTTAAATTTAGTTGTTAGTAATTAAAAATAAATGATTATCATCTTAAACAGAATTATCAATTAACTTATACCAAAAATTTTCTCATATAATATGCATTTCTGACCAAAAAGTATTTAGGTATATCACTGTCTCATAATTACCATTATTAAAAGAGATATTTTAAATAAACTACGTAATAAGAATAATAGGTAATTATAGGTAATAATATTTTAATTACCCTTATTGCTTTAGGGTTGTTGGAGTAATCTACAGGTTGACATGAAAGGTTGTAGTCATTCCACCACCCGGAGACCAAACCCTGTAACAGAAAATTAAATAGAATTAATCACACTTGTTTTATAACGCCTTTTGATATATTTTAGCAATACATCTCCATTCGTGTCCAAAATGAAAAGTTGCTATAATAATTTTTATAGGCGTTACATACAAAATTAATAAAAACTACGTAAATATATAAAAAAATGTGATTCACTACACTGATAAAATTGTAAAGCGACCCTTTAAAGTATTATCTGCTAAGTTTTCTTAAATAAATAGCTAAAAAAGAAAAAAAAACTTACCTCATATACAAGGAAGATGCTCATAACTACTTGACTGACATTGTAGGCTGCTATGGTGTGTTTGAGTGAGTATGGCTTTCTGTCCCTCATGTACCGAGGGCCTACTGAGGTGCAGAAATACAGGTACGAGGCAAGAATGGTGAGGAGCGGACCGGGACCTGACATAAGCCACCATTCTTCAGTTCTAGGATCTGAAAATAATGAATAAGTAATAAATGTTAATAATTTATTCACACAAAAACTTAAATAATTACTTAAGCTACAAAAAGTAATCCAATCGCAGGCTTCGTCAAAAATGTTGGTCGAGACAATATTAAATTAGCGATAACCTCGGGTGTCATACTGTGAACTATAGGACCGCATACACTTTTATACATTTCGTAAATGCTATTGAGGATATTATCATTAAAATTTCAACCATTTCATGTAATTAGTAGCTTACAACGAATATAAAATCTACATCAGACGCAAGATCAAAGTCAGTGTGATACGATATAAACATCTGGTTTCATAATTTTTCTGTCGCAATCGTCTAGCAAAAACAGAGCAAACAATCGTAGCTTTGGAAATTGCATGCATATCACTATTGCTATGCTATATCTATCTATATAGATCATGCTTATGAATAATGTAGACAAGGTCTATGAACACTACCGTGAGATATTATCTTATATTGCAATTATAATTAATTAAAGTTGTAAATATTTCAATAGTCGGATTAGATTACTAAAGTACGTATTTGTTAATAACGAAGATATTTAGTAACTTTGTCGTTCAAGATTTGAAAAAAAAAAAAACAATTGACGTCGAAACAAGCGTCAATTGTTTTATTCCAAAGTGTAATAACAGTTATAAAGGTAAAGATGTTTTTAAAATCGGTGTGTTATTCAACATAGAGTGTAATTTTATTCAATTCCTTAATATAATATATGAAAGTAGTTGTTTTTGTCCATAAAAACAGTCCCCGTCACGGTAATCCATAAAATTATACATAATTAAAAAACTAAAAGGATAATGTATGGGATTTTTTAATATTATATATGTTTAGGTAATTAGATAACTATTGTTAGTCAGTTTATTGATAAAAAAATTCTTAGGACGAATTTGGGGCTAGACAAGGTGCCAACGTTTAACTTAAACGTTGAACGTTCTATGGATGAATTTACAAATTACAGAGAAATACCCATTAATGAGACCAGTATATATACCTACACTCATCAGCAAGTTACCACAAGAACTTTATTCGTTTAACTAGTACCTACTAATTACCTATATTAAGAGTTTAAGTCGATCATTCCAGGTACATAATTGTACTACAATTACGATGATATACCTAATTGCAGTAACTTATTGGAATCCAGCGAATGACGAATTGATTAGGGAAGTACGTCCCTATAATCAATATTGATAATAGGCATGACGAGAGCTTTTTTTTTGTTTTTTCATTAAGTAGATTACAAAAAAATACTGGACTCAGATGCTTCAGAAGTTCAGGAGAGGGACTAGTGACGGCATGGTATAAATCCTAACTAATATTATAAATGCGAAAGTAACTCTGTCTGTCTGTCTGTCTGTCTGTTACGCTTTCACGCTATAACTACTGGACCGATTTAAATGAAATTTGGTACAAAGAAAGTCTGGAGCCCGAAAAAGAACATAGGCTACTTTTTAACCGACTTCAAAAAAGGAGGAGTTCTACGCGGACGAAGTCGCGGGCAGAAGCTAGTTGTACTATAATGCGACGTCACGAGCCCCCGAAATTTAGAAGCGCTTATTAATGTCATTTTTAATTAGTTTGAAAAAAGAAAAAAAATACGTGTTCAATATTTTTTAATAATCTAGTACCTGGTGGACTAAATAGAATTTCGTGTGAACCCCTACCCCTATTCATTTAAATATCTATAGGTACCTACCTACTAATATAATAAAGAGGAAAAGTCTGTTTGTTTGTTTGGATTGAATAGGCTCTTAAACGACTGGACCGATTTGTAAAAATCTTTTACTGTTGGAAAGCTACACTACTCCCGAGTGACATAGGCTATAAAAAAGGGATCCGGACGAAGCCGGGGCGGATCGCTAGTAAATTATAATCAAAGACGTGTTAGTAAATCTGTTTTTTACTACGAGTACGGAAGATGCGCTTAGGTCATTAGAATAATAACGATATTAATTTGCAGCCGCGCGTGCGCATTTATACGTCTATTGTTTACAGCTCGGCATCTTCATAATAGGTAATTTTATTATGTAAAGATTAACATGACGATGTTTCGATTCTTATCACAACGTCAGCTGTTATTCTTGTTTACGTGACCTTGAGATGCCATAAGTTATATTGACATAATTGACATTACATGTATGTCCTGACAGTATTTGCACTTGTCAGGATTCTGTTACTAGGCTCAATCAAAGACCTTTACGTAAAGGTTGTTACACATTGTAATAAAACAACTATAACAGATTTAACTCTTTTCGAAAAGTTAGACAAATAAAGTAAAACACGTTAGTTAAATCCGTTATAGTTCTTTCATTCCGAAGACCTATACTGCTTAGGTACAGTTTTACATTTAACAGATTTTTTTTTTTTTTTTTTCGAACTGAATACTGAAGCGCAGTTGGCCAGCTAATGGGCCTTCACTGCAAAACCGGACGGGTGGCGAGACTCCTGAAAGGAGACTCTTAAGCCTTTTGGGTTTGGTTTAGGGTTTTTAGCCCTGACCGACCTGAGGGCCCCCCAAGGTGGGGGTCGCACCTCGGCTCGGGCCGTCAGGAGGTGTGTTGACACGACTATTATGTTGCAAGGGGACAGAAGGTCCCTGCGGATAAGTCCGACGCGCGCCGGGTGTATGTGGACGTCTTCGACCCCGCCGGCGGGGCCGCTGTAACACTATCGAGTGTGCTAGGTGTGGGTGAGGCCGCATGCCGCGCGGCAGCTGCCTGTGTGTCGGTGTACGGTTTGTGTCCGTGGGAGGGGGCGCGGCGGCCGCTATGGCAGCCGTGATCGAATCGGTCATTTAACAGATACCATATTATAATTGATAGTAGGTAAGTGTTTTCAGTGCTAGTATATTAATTTATGAAACTGATAATTAAGTAAAGATCGTATATCTTAGTTAACATTTTCTTAATCCTCATTATATCGTTATAGTAGACTACCAAGTAGAATCATACCTACTTGCAGATTAATTAAAAAGGTACCTAGCTTTATTTCCTGTAACATATTATTATAAGTCACAGTAAATTCCAATCGTTACATTTGATAATTTATTGGAATCATTTGTCATTAATTAAAGTAAGTAATTTTTAAGTATCCGGGAAAATAAAACTAATATTATTTGTCACTTGGACTATTCACACAATATACAAATTGACACTTAATTGCTAAACCGCTTTTAAGGAAGTATTACAATGAATTAGCAAATTCTATTCATCAAAGTTTTGAAGTATCTTTAAGAGTATAAACTTTTGTTTAATCAGTATTTTTGTATGTTTTTTTGATAAAACGTATTGCGTATTGTGGTTTAAATACAATGATAAAAACGAATCAAAGTTATGTTTTTTCTGAAACTTATAGTGAGGAAATCAATGGTAACATAGGTATGACATCATGCATGAATTGAGTACTAATCAATAAGTAGATATGCGAGAAACATAAGTAAATATTACATAATGAGTGACGTGATTTAAGGGAGTTGATTGCAAACCGGATTTTATGTTTGAATGCCAATAATAATTGCAAAAACTTAATGAACTCACCGCTGTTGCGTTCCATGAACTTCCTGTATGAATCCACTATCGACATGTTGAATGTAGAATTGACAGGTCCTGAAAACAAAAAAAAGTAGAATTTATAAATTGTATTCTATAAAGATTCAAGGTTTCACGCCCTCGGTTTTGCGCGTGCTGCGAGCCTATGATGAACTGTCGAGTCGACATCTTGTCGACATAATATTGAGAACTTTGTCGAACTTTGTCGTCTAGGAGAAGGTTTTTCGTATCGACATTATTCCGTTGTTGACATAAGAGACGACATCGATATGTCAAGACTTCTCGTTGTCGACAACCTTACCGATTTTTGACAGATAACAGTGAGAATAAGACGACATCGACATGACAACATGTCGACTCGACTATTCATCATAGGCTCGCTGATTTTGATCTGTGGTCACCGATATCAAGTATTACTTACACACATAGAATAATAAATATTTAATCATATTTTCAATAAGTAAATATATATATACTTACTAAAGAAATAAAAATACTGACGTTCCATTAAAGGATCCATAAAAGATCTACTGGACGGACAAAAAAATCCTCAGTATTGTTTATAGTTTTTTTATGATTTGGTTTTGTTATCAAATAAACTTGAAGGATGAGGAATGTTTTTTAATAGATTAATAAATAATAACCAAAGCTTCAAAATATACGAGTCCAATAGTTAACGCAAGTTTTCTTTTAGTTAACCTTTAGTTTGGACGACCTTTGCCATTTGCTTTAAGTAATTTGATTGTGTCTACATGAAGCAATCTCAATATTCTACAGAAATAACACATATACAAAATATATTAAATTATTATGGTACATTTGACAGTTGTTATCCCAAAAAATCACTTTGTTTTATTGCTCCCACTCGCTAATCGAACTCGCAATTACAAGGTACCTTTCTATATCTGAATCATTTACCTACTTAATCCCAAATATTATTATTAAAGTTTGAATTTTTACGGTACCTATATCAGATTTAAAATCCTTCATTTAACACAATCACCGACGCACAAGTAGCAATAAAAATAAGACAGTAATAAAATATACCGTTTTTGAAGTAATTTAAATTAAACTAACCTCTTTTAAGACGGTCGCTCCTCAGCTGTCACCGATATAACACTGACTGCAAATTTAAAGAGGTACAAACTCATCGACTTTAAGTAATAATTAGAACTAGATTTGCTAGTGTTAAATATTTTAATGATCGCTATTAGGGAGTTAAAGTTAAATAATTAATCGTAATCATTAATTTCACTGGAGCGAAAGTTAATTGAACAACTTTAAAGGCGCCATGTCATTTGATAATAAAATAATTTAGCTTATTAATTAGACCAGTACTTTAACGATCAAAAATTGAGTGACTACGTGACCTAAATCACGGGTAATATGTCAGAGGTTCTAATCTCATAACGGTTCATGTTACAATCAAATTTCTAATGATTTCAATTCATGAAACTATCGATCATTTTGTAGGATTTGCTTCTTTTTTTTTATTTCTAAAGCCGAAAATGGTCAAAGATGTTAGATTACCTATGTAAAAAACATGAAAATACGAGTGCATTGAGTGCTTTCAAGAATATATTCGTAACCTGGGCATTCGAAAACTTAAAAAAAAAATTTTTTTTGTAGAGATGTGTACCACTTTGATTAGGTATCATTGGACCAATTTAATTGACGTAATTTAAAGGCTTTTTACCGAGGAAATCTGGAATGCCAAAGTAAGCGTTTTAGCGTATTGGAGCAAACCAATTGAGACCGCTTAAATAACCAAGTGCATACAATCTGGCTGGCTTATTCTGTCTTTAATCGTCAAAGTATTTACACAACAAAATTAATTAGATATAGGAAATTTCAATTACAATATCCTACCAACAAACTTCTCACGATAAAAAAAGTAATAGCCACACTCACATCAATCAATGTCAAGCGTATTTCGAATCAAATTACACTGTAATACATTCCATATTCCTTTGCGTTTTTTTCCGGTGGGATATTGCTGAGGTAAGAATAGTTGAAATGCATTCTCATTTGCTTTTTACTACTATTTTAATTATTGACAAGTTGCGACAATGACACTAATTATAAGATTACAAACGCTTTTGAGAGTACTGTATGGTATCCATATTAAATTAATAATTTAAATAGATAAATAGATAAAAATTTAATTGAACCACAACAAATTAAATAGCTTCAAAGACAGTTGGTAGACATAAATATTAGGAGAAGTGCGGACAAAAAAAGTTAAAAAAATTTTTTTTAATAATTTTTCCTATCTACCTGAAGTAATATAGCAATATAATCTGTGAATTCTTATTTTGATTTTAATGTATTTGTTTAAATTAAGTAGTAGTTTCTCTCCAAATGTAAATAAACAATGATATTTGAATTGTCGAGTCATCAATTATCATAGTGTAGGTACTTATATTATATAACTAAGCTGATTACTATCATTCCAAAATTTAAGCTTATCAGTTCCTTTTATACCTTTTCAATTATTTAATAAAATTATAACGGGAGCTGGTTGGTATAAACCATAGGCGAAATTACTAAACTAATACCTTGTTGACGGCCTGTTGGTCTAGTGGTCAGAGGCCCTGACTACGAAACCGGAGGTTGCGGGTTCGAATCCCGCTAGGGGCAGATGTCAATATGATGAGCACTGGCATCTGTACCTGACTCTTGGATGCCTTATATGTATTTATGTATATTTATCCGTTGTCTAGTACCCATAACACAAGCTTTGCTTAAAATGGGACTAGATAATTGGTGTGAATTGTCCAAAGATATTTATTTAATAACATCATTATTTAATTAAGTCAAATCTGTTTCATACTTTTTCAATAATTTAAAAACTGACGGGGAAGTAATTTCCGTCTTTATTGATATTACACTTTTCTTTCACAACGGTCTCAACATTTTCCTTAACTTTATCCCTTTTTTTTCTTAAGGTACTTCAACGATATCATAACAATAAGCTGTCATTTACATTTCATATTATTACCAAATTTTTGGTTTAATCAATATTACCTAATTAAAAGTTCGACTTTATTATAAGACTAAGTATTTCAGCTGAATCGGTTCAATATGTGAGCTGTAAAATTTTCAGAACATTAGCAAATAAAATTAAATACCTACGCGAGTTAAATACGTTATAGTTGATTAACTCCAATGTGTAATAATCGCGACGCGAAAGCATCGGTAATTATAATTATTAATATAAAAGTAATAAGCAAAAACGTATCAAAGAGTCCATCTAGCAGCCAGTAGCTAACTGGCACAATGTTAACAATATACTATATGGAGTGCCTACCCTAGTGCTTATAATCGTATCCCCACTGCACGCACCTGACCTATTCTCAAATAAGAAAGGAAAATTCAACTCAAAATAAATGCATTAAGTAAGGTATTAGGTATAAGGCATAGGGTATTTGTAAAAAGTTCTGAACAGTAGCCTTCTTATATAATGCGCACACGCACCAAGGCTGTTCTAAATTAGGATCCGTATTATAATATTAATGGGACCTGCTAATGGTTCACATGTCACTGACACGTACATATAGGCATTCAAATTTAGAATCAATGCTATTTATTAATTGATTGCTTAACGCTTTCACTTAGTTTAGGATAGGTATAGCCTGTACCAATCATTTTAACAAATACTAAGAGTCACGTACTTAATTCTTGTGAAGATGATACAATAAGCAGTCTAAGGAATGCATAACTTGACATGTGTTTCGCTTTTAAACTGAAGATGCTCAGTATGTTAATAATGTTGTATAGGTATTGTAGCATTAACCAAAACTTGGAGATCACTACAAAGTATAAAAATAGTCGGATTTTGATGCGATTTTTTTAAATACATAGAGTGATTTAAGAGGAAGTTTTATAGTACCCGTGTGAAGCCGGGACGGGTCGCTAGTATTATAATAAAATCATACCATCAATAAAAAATCAGTTTATGCCCAATGGGGCATAATATACTTAATGAAGTAGGTATGAAATTGACATAGGCGAAAGAAAACCACGTGACTATTATAGATTGGCACTTGTGTACACACTTGTTTCACTTCACACAAACACGCGTCTATTCGTCTTTGACAGCCGCTAGTCACCATCCTTGCACTTGAGTGCATATCGCATTTACGTTCACTTATGGCAGTTTTTAATTTGTTCATGCTGGGATTTCGTCCTGCTGCGACCTCTCCTATTATTATCATCTTGTAGATCTTAGTACCCCTTTGAAATGTTAAATTTTTTAAACTAAACTTTTAACTTTTTTTTTATGGTTGTGAAAAAAATTGTGAGGCCTATGGTTATAGTTAGATAAACCATAAAAAGTATATGAACCTCTTTTTCCAAGATGGCGTCATCAGACAAGTGCTGCCACCACAAACTTGGAATTTACTTTACACAAGATAAAAATGCGTCCTCCGACAATCGTAACCCCTGACATTACTTTTTTTATTTTAGGTATAACATTATTATAGAAGTTCGAAATTTGGAGTCATACAAAAAAGTCCGCAAACAGTATTTTTGACAAAGCTTTGTATGTTGCATTATGTCGCAAGTAATTAGACAGTGCGAAGTGTCGTAAATGATTACTCAATCTTGCAAGACTACTTAATTTCCATAAATATCAGATGCACTTTGCACGTGCATTATTAAGTCAGTTTAAGTAATACTTCAAGTACACATTTATTATTGTGGTGATGTATTAATAAAATGTGTACCTACCTAACTGCCTTTGTTCACAGTATAGAAACATAATATATTATTTACTTATTCTTAACTTGGGCCCTAGACAAGTAATACGTCACAAATGTCAAATCCCATACATTTTGGTGCTAACGTTTAACGTTAACGTTGAACGTTGGGCACTTGTCTAGCCCCCCAGGTCTACTTCTTTTGAGTTAAGTATGTACAATTTACGAATTAAATATGACAATATTTTTGAGTATAACTTGATACCACAATTCAAAAACAAAAAATTCTTAATTCTCATACTCTGTACTTATTTTTTGATGCAATTGCAATCCATGTAATTTTCTAATTAAAATTTATTTATTTTCAATAGATAGGTTCTAAATCATGTAAAACGTCAACTAAAAAATTATATTCCTATATCATAATTATAGCTAATACTCACAGCTACAAACAGTTTATCACAGTTACCTGTTATATAACCTATGTTATCAATTTTTGTTTTTCATAATAATACTTAGGTACCTCAAAATAAGAAAATATCAGGCTCATACCAGTAATGGTGTTCTAACCTTGAGTTAACTTCTATTAATCATGTCGCCAAATAAACCTTTGAACATATTTTCGAAGAGTTTGCGGATCCTTTATTTGCTAAGTAGCGATGCGAAGTCACATAAACGCGTAGGTATTTCATTTTCTTAAAACATATTTGATTATTAAATTATATTTTCTACCTTTTAAGTTGTTTAAACACTTATTTTTGTCTTACCTACGCTATAACTTTCATAATCTCTCAATCGATGGAAGAGATCCCTTAAAGGGATAAGTTTGACTCTGTACGTTTATATAGTTCGCTTCTGTATTTGTTTTGTTGTTGTGTAATTAAGAGTTTACATAAATACATACATACTTGTGTTCGTTAATAATAAGTAACCACAGAAAAAAACTGGTAGTAGGTAAGTACTTACTTAAGAATTTTGTTAGAAGCGTTTGCTTTCGAGTACGGTTTTTTGACTTAGGTACTTATGAGTAGTACCTAATTTTAATTTAAGTACTTACTTACTTACTTAAATAAGTTTTAGTTCATTTTGTTACTTCTTTCGGTGAAATACATAATGTTACATAGCCTAGGTACATCTATCTCTAACGAATGAACCACTCTTTTATAATAAGCATATGACACATTGTAGGTAGATTAGTCATGTAAGTACCTACCTACTAATTTGTTTTATTAGTAGATGGTAAATTGGTAGTAAATTGTAGTATCTCAACTAGACTTAGTGACTTTGAACTGTCTAAAAGAGATTGGTTAAAAGTCCTAGATAGATACATTTAAACACTAGGTAATAAATATTAGCAAGTTAGGTAACCTAAAAGTCAAGGTGGCAAAATAGTGGACGACCTAACATTATTCACCTTGATAATAATATAATTATATACCTAAATGCAACCCATAATATAAAATCTTAATGCAGTCTAAAAATAAATATTTTTAATTTGTAATAAATTTAAAATCGTACTAGTAATCATATCCGCGAACACATTATATTACTTAAAATAGATTCATGATTTTGAATGACAGAAGTGATATAGACAGCTCAACATTCTGTTTCAAGAACACATCTGAATTGGAACAGTGAAGGCATCAGAAATTATGAATACAGCTGAAGTTAAGTTTCTCTATTAAACCGTACCGTAAAATGGGGTTACTTTGAGTCCTGGGGTTACTTTGATAAAAACTTCTTTTCTTACTAAAACTGGGACTAGTACTATTTCTGAACGCATTTATTACATTTTTATTTTACATTTAGCAGCATCGATAGACACTACAACCATGTGAATTATTGTAGCGCGATCGTGCTTCTGGTTTGATAGTAAAAAAATAAAAAACATAAGAAGTTGTTTTTGGTTATTTTCATACCATGAATAACTTCTAAAGTAGTCGTTAAACTATAGCAAAAACATTTTTTTTACTAATTTTGCTATATCAGAAATGTATCAATCTATAATAATCAATTTCATCAAAAACGATAACCTTTACGACTATTTTATTTTGGCGGTATTTTCGGCTAGGGGTGTCTCTGATCACTACTACGGGGCTACATTGATCAACTGATCTGTATCATTTCGTACTAGTAAAATGTGTTAACCCTTTCAATTATCTACTTAAAATAGGCTGATCGATCATTTATACTTCATTGGTAATAAGACCTGACCATAATTATTAGTTAAAATTGACTGAAACCATTCTGAAAAATAAATAAAATAATTTCTATAAAAATACTGTGTAAAATTATCAAATAATGCTATTTAAGTATAATATATGGCAAAATAGCACAGCACAAGCATAAGAGATAGAAGTTAAGGGCATACGAACTAATTATTTAAAACAAAATAAATCTTTCTAAAAATGCTCTTATTTTTCCTTTGTCAAAGTAACCCCAACCAGATAAAAATCATTCTAAATTCCAAACCTGTGGACGGATTAATTTGGTTTCTTCGGATGATTTACTCTAAATCAGGGATACTATCGAACCCCATAATAAAAAGAGGGGGTATCAAAGTAACCCCAATCATAGTATAAACTTGATCACGAACTTTTTATTTTTGTTCTCGAAATATATTGATGAAAAAAAATATTTTTGTAACGGATTCGGTAGTATGAACAAAACCGATATTCCCATTTTTTTAATATTTTTTTTACATTATTGTATAAGGAGAAAAACACATTTGAATTTTAAAATTTACTAAAGTCACCCCATTCCACGGTACTAGTTTTTTGATTACTAAGTACGTAATCGATATAAAGGTATGTCATAAATGGTCATTAACTAAGAAAACATGGAAGATACCTTTAACAAAGATCCAACAATAAGAAACAATGGAGAATAGCCTTAGTATTAAAGTAATTGCGTAATGATTGCTTAGGTTCAGTCTGATTACACTTCTTGTCTTGAAAGGATGATTAACCAATGATGAAGGATTGAACACTTCAATTTTGTGTTTTGAAATAATGACATTTAGTAAGCTAGACTCTTTCTAGAGTTACAGACTTGATTATAAAGCAGTTTTTGAATTAATGGCGGTTCTCTTTAAGTGATTGACTTGTTGAACAGATTTTAAAGTACCTACTAGTGAAATTGGTACCTACCAGTAATTTAAACAAGAAATATTACGACACAAAAAAAATAAATTTGCGTCGATTTGAGAACCTCCTCCGTTTTTTTTGTCGGTTGAAAACCTACAAAATCCTAGATTCTCCTTGCTGTGATGTTCATCGATTTTAATTTTAGAATGTCATTTGTCATAGCAGATCAATGAAATATCTAAGAAATGCACTTTTACAAGTTGACACGCCGCGATATTATACTTTATGCCGAGGGTTTCGTAACTTCGGATAAAAACTTTTAATCCTTATAGTAGAACTAGCATTTGGTTTGTAAGACTAGACTGACCGTAGATACAATATAATTGCGTAATAACCACGAGAGCATCGAAATTTGTTTGATAAATTTAAAGTTTAATATATTAATATATCTTTATAATCTATCTATTTTTGTATTTTATTGGTTTATTATTATCACAATTCAGCTAAATATTGATCTATTAGTGGAGTCATTGAAGCATTATGGGTCCGAATTTTTTTACTGTGAACCGAATTGCATACAATTTTGGAATTAGGTTCATCTTACCCTTAAGTTCAAAAGTGAAAATGATTTGAACTCCGCTACCACCCTGGGGGTGATTGCCACCCCTTCTCGGGGGTGAATTATTTTTTTTTCTAAATAACTTCGGATATCGATAGAAGGCCTAATTTTAAGGAAAAAATCATCTATAAAGTTTTTCAAAAAATCCAATACTTTTCAAGTTATTTGCAATTGAAAATTCGCAATTTTTTCACCTTTTTCATCGGTTTTTTGCAAAAATCTCCAATAATATACGTTTTATCGAAAATTTTATAAAGAACAAAATTGTAGCAGGCAAAACAATGAACAATTTGGTTTTTTATACAGTATTCTAAGTGCAATATTAAGCTATAAATTAAAGATCAAAGCCGTTTTTTATTTTGCCTGAAATTTAATCGATGTGGTCAATGCCATCTAGCGGCGAGCAGATGCATTTTATGCATTCTAATACAAAAGGTTTTTGTAGTGCTTGAAATAAGCTTTAAAATGAGCACTATTAAAAGTCTTTTGCACGTAAAATAAGTGAGCTTTAATGCAAATAAGGGGGGCAACTAATGTTTTTTTCTTTAAAATCAATGGGTTTCATAAGTGCCATTTCCACCATAATTAAAATTAATCGTATTCCGCCTAGAATTAACTTTATTATGAAGAGTTTGATAGATAGTATCAGTTTGGCTGCTTCAGGATACATATTTTTCAAAAAAGTCACTATTAACGAAAAAAACAAAATTTCAATTTTTAAAAAATCCCACGTTTATTTCATTATATTTCAATAATGACGACAGATACGTATTAAAGTGTATGAATAAAAAATGTAGGTATTTTTCTGGCAAACAATTTGGTTTTTTTGTTTTTTCTGTCAAACAAAAATTGACGGAAATGTGATTGTTTGAAGAGCGCATGGTAGCGCATTCACAGGCTCTCTTAAGCCCTTTAACCCTTCACCGTTTTAGAAAAAGGTTTTTTTACTATATATTGCAATACAGGATGATGTAGCTCTTTTAATTACCTTTACAATGTTTTTTTATAAATTGTGATAGCGTGAAAATTGAAGGAGTAATGGTCCAAAAACTTATCATATTTTTTTCTACTTAGTAACTGAAAATTTCGGAGTGTGAATAATTGGAGCAATGTGAAGGTACGCAGTACAATATAGACCCACAACTATTGTAATGTGTATATGTTAACGGAAATGTATATAATCCGTCATTGTATACAATTCCTAGGAAATGTATGTAATTCTTAAAATCGCAATCGGAAATGTAAAACATTTAAGACATAGGTTAGGTTAGGTTTCCGCGAGCCAGTAAGAGTCTGGCAAACCTTTTGCCTTCCCCAGGGCATAAGGTATCAATGAGGATTTCTCCACTAAAAAAAAAAAAGTTAGGTTAGGTTTTTTTTTACGTTAGGTTAGGTTAGTTTTAAGGGTAGAAAAGCTTAAGAATATGATAATCGTTTTCGAGAGTGTGGAATAATATTTAAATCCTTTTCATTTTATCAAAAAAAAAAAAATCAAGGTGTAGTATTCATGGGTTGAAAGGGGGTTAAAAATTTGATAATTATTATAGAGAATATGAAATATTACTTACTCTATACTTACATCTTTTTATATCATACCAAAGTATTTTTTTCAGACTTTCAATTTGGGGGTTGTTTGCAAGGGTTGTAAGATTTTCAAGGGGTTGAAAATAATTTTAATATGAGGTAATTATGTTAGAAAATACTTTACCATTTCACCACTTACTATTAGACATGTTTTCTAGCGATAAAATGGCTCAATGTCAATTTTTCCATTAAGGGGTCGTTTACACCCCTTAAAAATAATAGGCGGAGTTCAGATCATTTTCACTTTTGAAGTTAAGGTTAAGATGAGCCTAATTCCAAAAATTTCATGCAAATCGGTTCACAGTAAAAAAATTCGGAGGTAAGGCCGTATTTTTCGCTTCAATGACTGCACTATATGCACTACTTGGTCATTTTTAAGTGTTGTTTTCAATCTAGTGTCTTTTTTGTAGAAAATATCATTGTTACACTGTTAATTATAATTTTGACGCTCAATTAATTTAAGGTGGTGTAAAACTGGATGGATTACACAAAATTACAGCGTGCAAATTGCATGTCAAAAAAAGATATGATTGAAGAATGAACTCACGACCTCAAGATTATCAAGTTATATGATTTTTGATGTTTAATATAAGACATGCACTGAGCTAGGATATTTTTTTTATAACTTATCATAAAATCATAAATTACTTTATAGGTAGAAGAATACCGAAACAGGGTCGGCACTTAGTACCTTCTTACTTATAGGTATTTTTTCTTATTTTGATAACATTGTTCACAAAGTCTAATGAAGTGTTGCCAACTCCTAGAAATTCGAGTCTCTAAACTCAAAGTCAAAAGTCGCCAGAAAGTCGCTAAAACTAAAACATAACCATAAAAAGTTCGGGGGACCCCCCCCCCATAATAATATACAAATGAAACTTCAATTAAATAAAGTTTGAATTTGGTGCGCTATCGCGTTTGTCGTTTTCCATATTATACGTATCTCTTGGCATTGAATAATTCTGTGTCGATTTGAAGTTAATTTGTACTACAAAAGTCGCCAGATAAGTCGCTAAACTATTTTTGTCGTCAAAACTTTTTTTCGGTCGCTAAGCCTTAAGCAAAAGTCGCTAGTTCTAGCGACAAAATCGCTCAATTGGCAACACTGGTCTAATGACCGCACTGTCGACTAGTTTAATATTCAAGTACTTACTTACCTATCTAATATTTTTACAAGCTTTCAAGCTTTTAGTTTCACATGTCCCGATGTCTGTCAAGACTTTGCCGTTTTTTATGTCACTTAAAATTCTTTTTATTCAATGATCTTCAAGATAAGTATATTATCTTTTAACACAATTAAACTTAGGCATCTAGGTTCTCAGAGGTAATAGGTACAAAGGTCAATCTAGACCTGCATTCAACAAATGTATGTACTTAGAAACAATTGCACTGCGTAAGTTTTTAATTATAGTTAATGATATTTTTTCCAGCGTTTGTTTTCTTACTTATTTATATCCTGTGATATTGTAAGACTAAGCTGAATGGGTAAGTACATCACGGTACTATACCTATTCAATAAAAAATCATATTAGACTTACTGAAAATATAATAAACTAGCTTCTGCCCGCGACTTCGTCCGCGTGGAACTCCTCCTTTTTTCAGTCGGTAAAAAGTAGCCTATGTCCTTTCTCAGACTCCAGACTTTCTTTGTACCAAATTTTATTTAAATCGGTCCAGTAGTTTTAGTGTGAAAGCGTAACAGACAGAGTTACTTTCGCATTTATAATATTAGTTAGGATGAAATGATAATTATCTATACCTATACTAATATAATGAAGAGGAAAGTTTTGTTTGTTTGAATAGGCTCCAAAACTACTGGACCAATTTGAAAAATTCTTTCACTGTTGGGAAGCTACTCAATTCGTGGGTCACATAGGTTATTTTAAATTCTAGTGTTTAATAAAATAAATGCATTAGTTGCATCCCGTAATGTAAGGTACCTATTCTCACTTATAAACATCGATGTTTTCTGCCTTTTAATTGTATAATAATGCAGAATAAGCGATTGAAAAGGGCTAGAATTTACTTTTACTTACCTATTTAAAATTTCAATGTTACTTTGTATGTGTTTTGGTGCGTTGTACTTATTGTTCCGTTATGTCTGTACTTAAATAATAATATATAATTCATTTGATTTGTAATGTCACATTTATGTTTAGATGTCCTAGTTAATTCAAGGTAGTGTAATAATCGAAAATTATCTATCATAACTTTATGTGCCACCTCATAGTTGTGCCTTTCAAATATTGATGAAGGTTTTTTATTGAGATAACACTTTAACACGTAAAGCTAAATCGATGTACCTATGTTACCTACAAGTAAGTAAGTAAGTATGTAGGTATAATTGAAGCAAGGCGCGACCAATGACGGGTTTATTGTAGCAAATGCTATAAAATTATGTTATATTAGCTTCTGCGCGCGACTTCGCCCGCGCTAAATTAGTACCGTACAGAATATACCTACATGGCTGCTTCTATTCCTACCTAACGCTATATTTTGGATAATTCACGCTATCTTAATAAATTAGCCCAAGCCTAAGCTTCCTATGTACCTATTATTACTCTGATGTGTAAACTATATTATTGTAAAGATTTATCAAAATCCATTCGGTTTTTGCGTGAAAGGGTCAAAACTATACATCCATATATTCTTACATAATTTCGCGTTTTTAATGATAGGTATTAGTAGAAGTCATTTTCACATTGGAAAAATACTAGATGAACCCAAATTTAACCTTGAAATAGAATAATAATCTTACAGAAATTTCTAATGTCGTTTTTAAGATACAAATCTTTTATAAAAGTTAACATATAAATGGGATAAGTACATTTTGCGAGCCCGAAGTATTTTTAGGTGACATTAAGACTGCATTGAAAATGTATTATGCAACCGATATTTTGACCTCAATGCAATGGCCTATTGTCATTGTTTTATTACTTCTCTGCATGTTACGGATAAATAGAAAAATTCTTCCCTTTAAAATAATCGTCAGACTTCCTTTATATTTAACAAGCTGTCCGCCCCGGCTTCGCAACGATCCCTTTTTTTATAGCCTATGTCACTCGGGAATAGTGTAGCTTCCTAACAGTGAAAGAATTTTTGAAATCGGTCCAGCCGTTCTGGAGCCTATTCAATCCAAACAAACAAACCTTTCCTTTTTATAATATTAGTATAGATATAGATAGTATAGACAAACACAATCAATTCCTAATATTATTCATGGCAAATAAAGACTACAAACACGCTTGATCAATAAGCTGATTTTTAATTAGGGTTTATAAACTTGGAACAATAATATGTAATAATTTCTGATGCCTTCGCGGTTATTACACATTGGAATGAAACAACTATTAACGGATTTAACTCGCGTATTTTTATTTTATTTTATTTGCTGACGTTTCGGATTCTTTACAGTTTCCATAATCGTAGCATGACTGAGCTGACAAAAGTCTAACGCTAAAGTCATAATAATATGTATTCTTAAAAAATGCTGTTGTACTATGCTTTTTTTTATTATAATTTCCGTAGCAAATTAATCTAGCTAAAATATTGAGAAAAAATTTCCGATTTTAGAGATCCTTGGACACTATATTTCTACATAGAGTAAGAGTTAGTTAGCAGTAAAAATGCAGTTACTTTTATTACTTTAACCGCATTTAAAAAAATGCTTTTCCATTCAAAATGAAAAAGGAAACTTTTTTTTTAATTTATTCCGTCGTTCTACCATTCGGGGCGGAAACATAATATTCGACAAAGTACTTGAAGATTGCAAAAATCTAGACATTTTTGAGTGGTACCTAAGCGGTAAATGGTGTAGGTATAGTTTATAGTATAGTAACTAGTACCTACGTAAGTAAGTACCTATATATATTATAATAATTACTGATGCCTTCGCGGTTATTACACATTGAAATGAAACAACTATTAACGGATTTAACTCGCGTATTTTTATTTTATTTTATTAGCTGACGTTTCGGATTCTTTACAGTTTCCATAATCGTAGCCCGACTGAGCTGACAATAGTCTAACGTTAATAAAATAAAATAAAAATACGCGAGTTAAATTCGTTAATAGTTGTTTCATTCCAAAGTATATATATATATATATATATATATATTATTATATACTTTCTTACAGAAATGTAGTTAATGTTAATACTGCGACTTAAGTAGCTATCTAACAGTTTTTTTGTTCATTTATCACACTACTTCGTTAATATAACTGTGGAATTATTGTGAGAGAAAACAAATTCTAAAAGTGCTAAATAAATCTTTTGTGAACTTCTTTTTCGTCTGACACAGAGACACTAAAAATATATGTTTATTTTTCATTAGTACGGTATCTTTACCAAAAGAAATAAAATAATATTTTGAGCTAAAGTATTTTTAGATTTTTAAATATGTGTCGCGAGGACCTTATATTATTTGTAAATTATATAATTGTCTGTTGAATTCGATAAATTTAAATTGTTTTCTCTCTTAAAAAACATAAGTATTTACTGTTGTACACTTATTATTAATGTTATGGTAATAAGTAGTAGTTCGCCTCGAACGGTACAGTGTCATCAAAATTTAACCCCTTCTTTAACTTTGACTTTTTTTTAATTTTTAAAACCCTATTTATTTCCGATCGTAAACCCTTCCCCAACTATACTCATGTTCAAACTTGAAATTTCTATTATCTTCTATTTACTTGGCAAATAATGTTGTTTAAATACTTTTTAATTGTTTTTATAATTTTCCTTTAAGTTAAAAATAGAATAGATTTCCGTAATAGCGCAAGTCTACCCGAGTTAATACAAAGTGTCGTATTTGTGATGGACTCGGTGTTTACACAATTACGTCTATATCGTGCGAAGTAAACAAGGTAAAGAATTATTCTGGTTAATATATTACTTTTTTGTCATCGGTAATATATTAACCAGAATAATTCTTTATATTATTGATTCATACGAATTAAATCCCTACTAATATTATAAATGCGAAAGTAACTCTGTCTGTCTTTCTGTCTGTCTGTTACGCTTTCACGCTATAACTACTGGACCGATTTAGATGAAATTTGGTACAAAGAAAGTCTGGAGCCTGAGAAAGGACATAGGCTACTTTTTAACCGACTGTAAAAAAGGTGGAGTTCCACGCGGACGAAGTCGCGGGCAGAAGCTTGTATGTAATAACTATCACATTCATTTTATAATACAAGTTTGTACTCAGGTAAGTATATTTAAGTAAGTATATAAAATACTACTTAGCGACCCGCCCCGGCTTCGAATGGGGGGGCTAAACCTTCCTCTTCAATCACTCTATCTATTAAAAAGCCCCTGCTTAATTTTAATAAATTAAGCATACATAGGGACAGACAGATAGCGATAGCCACTTTGTTGTCTATACTATCTATACTAATATTATAAAGAGGAAAGGTTTGTTTGTTTGTTTGGATTGAATAGACTCCAGAACAGCTGGACCGATTTCAAAAATTCTTTCACTTTTGGGAAGTTACACTATTCCCGAGTGACATAGGCTATAAAAAAATATGATCCGTGCGAAGCCGGGGCGGACAGCTAGTATATTATGTAGTGATAGAGATTCGATGTTTAATAGGACAGTGACACAAAAAAAAATACGTTGTTACTGAATTAAGGACTGTGAGTTTAAATTTAAATTTAAATTCCTGTAGTGTCACATTTCGAGTAAGGTGATCATTCGTGTAGTTCTAAATCTTGGATCGATTACAATACAGCAATCTCGTTTCGATGTCGTTTATCAGAATACGCGCCGTATGTATTACATATTACATAAGACGATAGTGTCATTAACATTTGACGCAAAACGTTATTGACATTTTCCATGTATATCAATATCATTTATGTTCGCTTGAATTCATTTACTAGGTAGGTATATAACTGTATATTTCCATTAAATGTACCTAAGAAGGTACTTCTCGTATAGCTATAGGATTTGATAGATTATTTATAGTGAAAGTTTCCGTATAATTCATTAAGTTCACTAAATTACCTATATAATATTACCATAATACTAGGCACTATTACAATATAATATTACCTACTAGCGGTTCGCCCCGGCTTCGCACGGATCCCTATTTTTTTCAAAATATTCTATAGCCTATGTTACTCAGGGTGAACGTAGCTTCCCAACAGTGAAAGAATTATTAAAATCGGTCCAGTACTTTTTGGGTTTATTCGTTACATACAAAAATACAAAAGTTTCCTCTTTATTATATTAGTACCTATAGAAGTTTAGACTGACCCCCAAAAAGACACGAGTATTTTTATGTATCAAAAATCAAAAATATATTTATTCAATCTATGCTTTTACAAGATGACATCTTGTAAAAGCATAGATTGAATAAATATATTTGTTATAAAGGTCAGAAGATACCGTTTCCGAAAAAACCTGACTTGAGAGGAAACGACAAAAAATCAATGCGGTATCATTGTTTCAAAAGCAGATAGGTATAATTATCATACCCATTCTATAATTACAATTTAACATTTATTTCATTTATTTTCTATAACATTTCTCTTCCAATACTACATCTTCAGATAATGTTATTCTTTATTTTTCCATGATGTCTCGATTAACATTCATTCACAAATTATTCCAGTCTAGTATTCAATGACTGTTCTAAGAATTATCAAGAGAATTCTCTGTATAAGTAATATCGACCTATACATAGCTATATATGTTGATACATATAATATGACAATAATACTAGCTTCGACTTCGTCTGCGCACGATAAGAATTCCCTCCCTCACGGGGTGCATCTTCTAAAATCCTTTCTTAGTGCTCCCCTACGTTATAAAAGGAACTTTAAGTTTCTAACTCTTGTAGCTATATGATCAATTGAAAAATCCTTTTCCCAGTTTAAAGAACAAAGGTCGCTTACTAAAGTATGAATATTAATGAGGTACTAAATACTAACAAGAGAGATCAAATATTTAGATTGAATTTGATGACCATCATGTTTACTTGGTAGGTACTGTAAGGCACTTAAATAGTAAATTCTTAAGTGGTGCCCACAGATAATTTCGTGTTTTGTAGTTTTTAATTTACCTTATTAAAGTTATTAAACATCCTAACTTATAGGTATCATAAAAACGAAAGTAACTATGGCTATCTGTTTGTCTCGCTTTCACGCTAAAACTACGAAACCTATTCAATTATATTTGGTACCTACACAGATAAAAGTCTGAGGATAGAGGCTACTTTTGGTTACAAAAAAAATTTGGCTACCATAATTACTACATACCTACTTGTGTGTGACGGAGTCGCGGGCAAATGCTACTAATTTTATAAAATTGATCGTAAACGAGTTTAGTTTTTATTAAAATTCATCCCCTAAAAAGAGGTGTAAAGTTATTTCGGGATGATTTGCTTCGAAGTCGATGTCAATATTATAATTCCGTAATGCTTTTATTTAAATTAAATTTTATTTCGACACATGTTTGAAAATTTAATCCGATTTTATTAAAAAAAATGTGGAGGTCGATAATGAGATCTTGATAGGTACATATTAGAACAATTTTTGATTTCTACCCGGACCAAGATGCGGACAAAAGGCTAGACAGATTATATATTGATAACTAGCTAGGTACATAATGTATTCATATGTACTATCGTAATTTAATACATTGATGATAACATTAACCTTCAATGTAGACATGATCTCAAGGTCGGAAAATAAATGGGTAACAAACATTATATAATGCATAAATGCAGTTGATATTTCAAACAAAAATAGATTGCAGTTCAATTAAACATTAATCTAATTTAATTTAACATTAATAGCATTTTTCTAATATAAATATCTGATACTGAAAATAACACTGACCTTTAAGCTATATTATAAATTCTATTAAGTACAGGATGTTTTCATTTAAATTGCATTGACATTATTTTATCATAAAAGTAGGTATTTACAAAAACGAGACGAGTAATTAAGACAATTAACATCGTGAACAGAAACACCGTATGAAAGTTTACAACTAGGTATATCTTTCAATATTCATACAAAATAGTACATTACGCACCGAGGCCAGTAAAATAAAAAATGTCTCAGATCACATGTAATTGTCGTCCGAGGCGAAGCCGAGGTTGACAAAAATGTGATCTGAGGCTTTTTTATTTTACTGGCCGAGGTCAGTATACTATTTTTCTGTTCGACGAAGCCAGAAAGCTGAAATTTCATTTAGCGAAGCGGCCACAAAGTAGGCGTTTTCTGGCCGGAGGACGGAAAAAATATTATTTTATCCGCATTCTCATGTTCACTATGGATTTCTTTTAAATAGAGAACTCAACCAGGTGTTAAGAAAAACCATCGCCTTCGATCAAATCTTTAATTATATGTATGAATTTAAATTGCCCGCCTAACATACCTAGGTACCTTCTACATCAGGCATCTTGGGTAGTATAGTATCGGTCGTGTCCGTCTTCTTTTACAATAATATGCGCTAGTTACCTTACCTACACTATTGTTTTGTCATGAAAGGATAAAATAGTTAATATCATAAAATACGTCAAATTTTATGTGCGCTGGTACCTACAGTTGTGTTGTCGCGAAACGATAAATAAGATAAGGTATGAGGTAAGGTATATTAAAAATTTAGTTTCAATGAATAAAGTATACTTACATTATTATGTAGGTGTATCATTATTAATTATTCGAAAGCAGGTCTGGTTTGTTTTAGGAACAAAAACAAAAACCTTATTTATACAAGTTATCTATCAATTACCTGAGTTATTTTTATTGAATAAAATAAACAGTTAAATAACTTGGTTATAATTAAAATAAAATAGCTCACCATTCATATTTATCGCGGTACACACACTACACAAAAAAAAACAACACAAAAATTATTATAATTACTAGACGTTTTCCAAGATGTCTACTTTGTATTAAAATTTACAAAGTAAATAACATTATTAAAACAAACACATAATCACTTTTTACCGCACCGGGATGCCAGATGCGTACAACCGTACCTATAGTTCAGTTCAAAATGCAGCGCAACGGTAGAAATCTTGCATATAAACACACTCCTGCGCACATGAATGAGTTTAGATCTATGAATACCCACGTACTTATTAAAAAGGCTGAAATATTATAGAAGCAAAATAACATACTTTTAACGAATCCTAATACTTACATAAGGAAACTTGTTACGTTTTTAATCCTTTGAACGGATTTTGATAAATATTGTTACGGCGATAGATGGGATATTAGGAAGAAGAAACCCGATCATGTTTAGTAGGTAGGTAATTGATTTACAAGTGAGTAAACGAAATGGCATATCTAGTCGTTATTTATATATTTACTTTGTTAGAAAAGAATATCGGTACTAAGACTAATGAATATTTTTTTAATGATAAAAATATTAACTACAGAGGCCTACGAATGGCTTTCTCAGTAGGTCTCGCACGTAAAGTTTTTGTTCAATAATATGTTATAGCTGTTTTAGGTAGTAATTGAAAAATTATGACAATGCTATATACTCTCTCATGTTTTCGTTTTGAAATATTCCTGGCAGTCTAAAGACATTTTTACGTAGAGGAAACTTTGAAAGATGCAAGAAAAAAATCTCAATGCATGCAGTACTATGTTTGCTAGGTTAGCTAGTACCTATATTTTTATTATATACTTACTAGCGACTCCAAACAAACAAACCTTTTCTCTTTATTATTTTATTACTAGCGGCCCGCCCCGGCTTTGCCAGGATACCGTTTTTATAACCTATGTCACTCGGTAATAGTGTAGCTTTCCAACAGTGAAAGATTTTTTCAAATCGGTCAAGTCGTTTAGGAGCCTATTCAATACAAACAAACAAACTTTTCCTCTTTATTATATTACTAGCTGTCCGCTAATACTATAATAAAGAGGATCCTTGCCAAGCCGGGCAAGGATCATCTTTTTTTTATAGCCTATGTCACTCGGGAATAGTGTAGCTTCCCAACAGTGAAAGAATTTTCTTAATCGGTCCAGCCGTTCTGGAGCCAAACAAGCAAAAAAACAAATAAACCTTTCCTCTTTATTATATTATTAGTATATATACCTAGTAATAAAAAGTCTGTTTGTGAAACTGGTCGGATTATTAAATTAAGTTTGGAAAGCTCTGCCTTAATAGACAACATGGCGTCAAAGCACTTCTGTAAGTGTTAATTTTATAAACTAATTGTATATTTAGCGAGTGCGTCAGTTTGACTAATATCGTAATCGTTTTTAGATAGGTCACTTACCTACGATACGTAAGGCTTTACGACTAAATATTTTATCCCGAAAAACAGGGGGTGAAAAGTTTTTTCTTTTTTTTTTTTATCGAATTGAATACTGAAGCGCAGTTGGCCAGCTATGGGGCCTTCACTGCAAAACCGGACGGGTGGCGAGACTCCTGAAAGGAGACTCTTAAGCCTTTTAGACTCTTAAGCCTTTTGGGTGAAAAGGAACGTAGCACTTTATATGGGGAATTAATATTCGTTGAACTATTTTAGACGAACTTTTTTATGGAGGTATTTTTTAGTTTTGAGTCCTGGGGAAGGATAAAAGGAATAGTTTTTATTCTAGAAATAATCCCCTAAAGGAGTGAAAAGAGGTGAAGTAGTGGAAGTTTTTATCGGTTGTCAATAAACTTAAAAACATATTAGATAGATTTAGTTTGGTAAAGATATAGTTTGAATCCCAGGCATAGACATTCAACTCAGTAAGTAGGTACCTACGTACTAGACGACCTAAATCTAACTAGGTACCTAAGTACTATAAATTGCAGTGATCTCGACATAGGTAACTTGAAGGCAACTGAAAAATGACAAAATCTTTACAAAATGATAATTATTTACAACCTTCATGTACAGAGTGCAGTTTGAAAGTGTTAGTTTTGCAATCGGTAAAAATGCAAGGTCACTGAACCGACATTCTTTATTATAGATAAGTACATATAGGTATTAATATTATTAAATCGTCGTTTTTAAATCAATTTTATAAGTTTGACCTTGGAGATAATCAAGTGTCAATCGATAGTAGCAACCGAACGAAACGAATGCAAATTTGTTCTGAGTTGACATACGCAAACGAATGTTTCGTTCACGTATGTCAATTCCAGCGCTCTTGCACTCGTTTTGTTCGGTTAATGTTATAGGTAGACGTCATCCTGCCCGTCCGATTGTTTCGTCAAAGATCTGTCAAAGTCTTCTGTCACTTCTTCATAAGGCTTCATATTTTCCCCGTTTTTTACACATTTTCCACTGTTTCTTCGCTCCTATTGGTCTCAGCGTGATGTTAAATAGCCAAAAGCCTTCCTCGATAAATGGTCTATCCAACAAAAAAAGATTTTTTGAATTCGAACCAGTAGTTCCTGAGATTAGCGCGTTCAAACAAACAAACAAACTCTTCAGCTTTATAATATTAGTTTATTAGTATATAGATTTAGTTGTAGTTTCGGGAATAACAATGTTTTGCTCGGTTTTGCATATTGCTTGATTTATTAATAATATATCTAAATATTAACTAAGATCTATCAATCAAAATTCGATCAATATTTTTGGTTCAATACCATTAGTTTTGGTACAAATATCATTATTATTAGTATCTATCTAATTTATATTTTTTTTATTTTGGATTTTTTTTAAACTGATATTCAAGTTATCGATTATTTTGTGAGGCCCAACACGGTAACATTGAAATTACGTACAATTATTTTGA
Source organism: Polylopha cassiicola (assembly GCA_038024825.1). Classification (NCBI taxonomy): domain Eukaryota; kingdom Metazoa; phylum Arthropoda; class Insecta; order Lepidoptera; family Tortricidae; genus Polylopha; species Polylopha cassiicola. The sequence goes on along the minus strand of CP149052.1, from coordinate 3,814,573 downwards.
TTACACAAGAGTATAATAAGGTGCGGAAGATTATAACATAAAGGTCAAGCATGTAAACACAAGCCCTTGAATTAAGAGGTTAGAAGGGACTGTTGCCAAATAAAAAAAAATAAGCAGTGTATCAAATCGCCAAAGTTATAATCACGACGCAAGCGGCATGTTATGATGAGACTCATATAATTAGACAATCTAAATTTCTATTGGAAAAGTAATAATATAAGTAAAAAAGCTATGGCCCGCGACTACTATATAAATGACTAGCGGCCCCGGCAGACGTCGTTCTACCCGTCCGATTGTTTCGTCAAAGATCTGTCAAAGTCTTCTAACCGTCATTTCTTCATAAGGCTTCATATTTTCCCCGTTTTTTACACATTTTCCACTGTTTCTTCGCTCCTATTGGTCGCAGCGTGATGTTATATAGCCTAAAGCCTTCCTCGATAAATGGTCTATCCAACAAAAAAAGAATGTTTGAATACGAACCCGTAGTTCCTGAGATTAGCGCGTTCAAACAAACAAACAAACAAACAAACAAACAAACAAACAAACAAACAAACAAACTCTTCAGCTTTATAATATTAGTATAGATTTGAAAAGCTTATTTCCATACCCCTTTTCACCCTTTTGATGGATGGTTTGAAGTATAAAAAACCATGTTATATCCTTTCAGGACACTTTCGGGAGACAGGACAAATTAGATTTACATTAACTTCAAACTCCTTTTCACTACTCTAAAGGGGTGATTTTCGGCATCCTTCCTCGAGCAAGACTCAGATTCATAAACAAACTTCTACCCCCTTTTTCACTCCCTTGGGGATAGATAATTTCAGAGATAAAAACTATTCTATGTAACTTATTCTAATTGTCATTCAAATCCGTATAGCGGTTGAAAAACATAAGGTAACAGAACCTCGCTTCGCTTGAACCGATGTAATAATTTTACAGTACGATTAATATTATGTATTAACAAATAACGGTTTGTGAAATAATATTTTTAGCTCTATAGTTTCTAGATAACTAATTTAAAAAATATTATTTCCTTTAAAGAAGGGACACTAAATAATTGTTTCAGTATTTTAAAAGTTAAACTAGGTTTTCATTTGTTGCAAAAAATATATAAAAATAAAAGTAAAATTTGAACTGGAATATAGTTAGCCTATTTAACTTTATAGCACTTGGTTAATGGTTTGAGGCATTGTTTAAAGCAAGAAAAACCGCAGGTTTAGCTTAACTGTGGTTAGTTTTAAGTGGTGTTTTAAAGGTACTTGATATGATGTGGTAATAAAGTGAACGGCCTTTATCGTCCTTGAATTATGATATTTTTTTTAGAAACTTAATCCAGAAATATAATACTCCTATTTAGGCAACATAACATATTTTTACTTTTTCAAGATATATGGTACCTAAGTAATATGTTATAGAGTGGAGACCGCGTCTCGGCAAGCGTAGTGTAGGACGTCCTCAGGCAAGGTGGAGTGACGATTTGCGTAAGATGGCTGGCAGGAGCTGGATGCAAGCAGCCCAAAATAGAGCAAAGTGGCGTGAAATTGGAGAGGCCTATGTCCAGCAGTGGACTGCGACGGGCTGATGATGATGATGATGATGAATATGTTTAAATACCTGTAGATTTTGATTCGAGTGTAGAAAATTTGCGGCAATTTTCGGCATAAACAGCTGATTGAGTTGGTAACCCTTCATTTCCCATAAATTCGTATGTACTAATTTCATTTGCCATAATGGTCCCTGGCCGTAACCTTCATTTGCCATAATATCACATACCATAATTTTTAAATGCCATAATACTCAAGTGTTATAATGTTCAACCTCCATAATATTGGATACCATAATAACACTTTCCATAATATTTACTTTCTATAATGTTCATAATCCCTATTACTTTATGCCATAAATATTATTTGCCATAATTACGGTAAAAGCAGATCCAGACTATTTCAGTGTGCACAGAAATTATATTTCCCAAATATGACTTCCCAAACAACTTATCGCAATACTTACAATTTCCAAGTGAACCTTTGGTAAAATTAAATTTCGCTTTTAGTTCATTTGGTCAAATTATCATTTGGTGAAGTTTCACTTCGTCAAGATTATATTAAGCAAATGTTTTGTTTTGTCATAGGTTATATTCCAAAAATATAATTCGGGTAAAGTCGGTTAGGTTAGGTTAGAACAGCGACCCCACGAGCAAGCCGAGCGAGCGAAGCGAGCGTGCCGCGGCTGCGGCCGGCGATGCGTCAGAATCGATACTATTAATACTGACGACATAACATAAACAAACGAGGTTTTGTCATTATACTAATAATAATAATATTATAATAAAACCCGAGTGAATAACATTACTCATTCTGACCGTGTTATGGCAAATAATTATTATGGCGACTGGATATTAGGGTGGAGCGAAAAAAAATTTTTTTTGAATTTTAGTTTTCCTGTATTATTAATTGATGATACATAGTATTAGAAGTAATTATGCAAAATTTTAATTTTCTAAATATATATCTTCAGGTGGCGCATGAGGTTTAAAGTTGTAGAAAAATGAAATTTTTGACATTCACATATATGATTTATTGAAAACGATATATAGACCTATTTAACCATTTTAATCATAAACTTTACAGAAATCATAATAAACTAGCAAAAGAAACTCAAAAAAATACATTTTATTATTAAAATTCAGTAGTTTCAGGGCTCTCATAAACACGAAAATATTGAAATTTGCTGTCGAAAACGGGTATTGTCGGGTATGTCTTGCCGGGCTTTTATCCTTATACGAATGAATCCATCTCTAGCTTCTGGTCCACAAACTGCAAACGAAGCCTCCGTTACCAGCTTGACACACCTTTTGACAGCCTGCGTGTGGCAAAGATACATTTAGAAATCCATCAAAGCTCCTGAAGTAATCAGGATTGAAATTTCTGTGTCGCTATATTTCATTGTCATAGGAGGTTCTGTAAGCTTTCCTTTCGTCGAATCAATTAAATCATAATAAGTAGATGCGTCAGTCATCTTTCTTTTGGTCTCTTTTCTCTTTTAACACTATCACACATCTATATGCCATAATATCCAGTGGATATTATGGCATATAATTTTAGCACATTTAAAAATAGGGAAAATGAAATGTAAGTATGGCAAACGTATCCTTATGGAATCTAAGAGTTATGGCAAATAAAAATATTGCAAATGATCATTATGGCATATAATTCGTTATGGAATATTAAATTATGGCAAATGAAATTCGGGCATGTGAAATTATTGCATATGACTTTCGGGAAAACGACAGAGACCCGATTGAGTTGGCTTAGAAGTGTGATTTTTTCACAGCTCTAATTCCAGCTTGATACCTTTAGCATTCCTACGAAAAAAGGTCTTAACGGACAGAAAACAAGTGATGAGGGTTGCGTTTTTCCTTTTGAAGTACGGAACCCTAAAAAACAAGACTGTTCTAATTTTATATTTTCTGGGAGCAATTTTAAAGTAGGTACCATAATCGAAAAATATGCAAGATCCCTATTTAGATTCCAAGGAAACAAATCACTTGAAAAACTTATTTTTGCAAGTCATCTTTACTTTAGTCGGCCAATGACCATGCGCGATACCTTGAACTTCGTCACGTGAAGTAAACGTAATTACAGTCGTCCGTCCCTTTCATAATATAACAATCAGAAAGGGACAGACGCGTATAGCCCGAGGTTGAAAGTCAGTGATGCAACAAAGTGCCATGCCAATGAGTACCTACTAAGTAGGGTTGCTACCTTTAAAAATAAACACACCCTGGTAACATTCTTTTTTTATTTTAGTGAAGTAAAAGCTCCTAATTAATTACTCAATACCTATTACACAATAATCAAACAACTCACACCCTCGGGATTTTATTAGTTTAATTTTTAAAAGCATAGTACCTATTAATTTTATTAATAGCATTTTTTTCTGACGTATTGTTGGCTCAAGTATTCCTCAATTAGTTAAAAATCTTAGCGTAGATGCAATACCGCGTACTCAACTATGAATGTCGCATAATTGACTTTTAGCAAGTTTTACTAGCGAGTATTAAAGTTTGATAATTGTGTGTACATTGTATCTTGAAAACACAAAAAAATGTTAGTAACGCTTTATACGTACGTTCGACATTGCGTACCAATCAGACCCTGTATAACCACAATACGCGACCTGCGGATCAAGTGCGGAAAACCAGCCCACCACCAATACCAATACCAACCACAATACAAGGAACCTTAGACTCTGGTTCAAATTCCTGCTAACTAGTAGGGTCTAAGAAGTGGACCCACACTGGGCATGAGCTGGACTTACACGCAGAAACCCTGAGTGTGTTAATACGATCATTATAAAGGGTTAAATCGAGAGAGGTGGCAACCCTACTACTAAGTAAAGTACGCAAGCTAATGAAAACATTAAAGAAAGAGATAGCATTTACGACAAATAGTGTTTACTGTCTCTTTCTAATGTGTTGTACATTCTAGCGTATAGAAGTATTGGTAATAACACTTGATCTTATGGTTTTAAGTACTTACCTATTAAGTGAGTATCTAGTGACCTCTGCAATTTGTATACTTATATATTTACAAATAAGTGGGAAACACATTTTTTTATACCATTTAAGTAAATATAAAAAAACGGGAAGTTGTCCGTCCATCATTTAATTTTGATAGGTCTAGACACTAAAGCAATTTAGGCTTAAGTAAGTATACAAAATACAGTGCGAGTTGAATCATTATGCAGTAGGATTACAAGGTAATAGTGTAAAAGCTATTTAAGTAACTTTGTACTGAACTGAAATTAACCAAAATGAAGTCAACTACCTAGGTACCTATAGTATTCTCATTCTTCATGTAATGATAAATAGATTACTAGCTAACCCGCAAATGTTGTTTTATAACAGCTACAGATCCTGAATACCTAGTGGTATGAAATATGTTTAACTTAACGACCTATTCCTAGATAAGTATACCAAATATTATCAACAACTACAAACCCTCATAAAAATCGGTGGGGCTGTAGAATGTAACCACAAAATTAAATAACACCGTGACACAAGATTTTTATACATTAGATAAATTTATTACATAGCGCCATCTAGTCAATCACCTTAAACATAGATACATTGTACACTCAATGGCCTGACTACGCTACAAAGTAATATTATAGCTGTTCAAACACAAGAAGTACCAGCTAGAATAGATAGATGGCGTGGAACACAAGCAGTTTGAAAAAACTTAAAAGGACTAAATCCTCCGTAATATCACGAGAACTAGACAGACCGCACTCAACGCTAGCGACATTTAGCGGATTTTTAATTTGCCATAACCCCATTGCCTTGTTTCAAACCGTCAAGTGACAACACGGAGATAGATAGGCTAGACATTGTAATAAATATGTAGGTAATTAGAATTGAACTCTTGATATTTGTTAAGGTTTAGCATGTAGATTCAAGTCCCACTTAGTTCAAATATCATTCGATTTAATTTTGAAGTCAATTGGCTGATTGGAGGCCTTATGCGATACGAATGACGTGATTGTTTTAAAGTTTAAAATTAATCCAATTGGGTTCGCTTTTAAGCCAAGTGAATTACTCAATCAGTGGATTGATGCCTGAAATACATTTGGTAATTCGATCTCAACACTTATAAGTACCTATTTGATTCTATATAATTAAAAAAATGCACCAAGAAATCATCAACAGTCTTTCGCAGTCCACTGCTGGACATAGGCCTCTCCAATTGCACGCCACTGTGCTTGATCTTCGGCTGCTCGCATCCAGCTCCTGCCAGCCATCTTGCGCAAATCGTCACTCCACCCTGCCTGAGGACGTCCTACACTACGCTTGCTGAGACGCGGTCTCCACTCCAAAACACATTTACCCAAACTGCAACGGTTATCGGTTCTTGGCGAATATGGCCAGCCCACTGCCACTTCAGCTTGCTAATCCGGTGGGCTACGTCGATGACTCTGGTTCTCTGCCGAAAATACAGGTTCTTAATGAAGATAAGCAGTACCTTTTACAGCTTTAATTTGTAATAATCGTTTTAAGGAATGAATATTTAAAAGTCACTAAAGCTAAATAACAGTAAAAAGCTTTACTTTATAACATAAAAGCCTACATCGCTAAAGCTTTGGCAACAACTCTTAATCAAAACACCTAATTCCACTTTTACTCGCTGTTCCGCTGTATTTAATTTGGCCAATTTATTTAAATGTATTCGCAGTTACTTTAAAATGTTTCTATTTGGTTGTTTAAATGGGATTTTCCAGAAGGAGCTGAATTTTCAGTGGAATGATTGTTATCTATTATTCAACTGTAGTCTTACTCAAGTTGAAATTCTGTCTTTGGTTAAAAATAAAAGATTTAGCCATGAGTTCCGAACAACTTGGAAGAGAGAAGGAAGAAGAAGAATCTATTAACCTGAAGCATAGCAACTTAAAGAGTTTATGAGATAAAAATTGTCACTAACCAAAATATTTTTTTTCTAATTAGGATAAAAATAAGTGTAGGTATCTAAATATACCTAATACATGAACACGCTCAGAAACGTCCAATAAAATGATTTACTATAAGTTGCTTCCAATGTTTCGATTGTTTATATAAAGAATACATTAGGTATTGTACGAACCTAATAGGAAGCCTGCAAAAGTTAATAAGAACTTCCTCGGGATTGATGTATGGAACGAGAAATCAGGTCGGACAGGCTATTCGTCATCATGACGAAGATCCGTTTCAGTAATCACGTGAAGAAAATACGTGAAATAAGTGTTACATAAAGTAACTACACGCTAAATGTGCTAGTAATTTTGCTTTGGGCGGATTCACAGAAGAGTAGATTTACGTTTCGTATTTTGTGGAACTTATTTTTTGTTATTAGCATAATTTTATGTCGTTAGCATTTATTTTAATAGCTGTATAAGAAGAGTTGTCCTTGTACAGATGTGCTTGTGATTCCGCATTCATTCTTCATAAAAACTGAATTCAAAAACACTGAATTATTTTTTTATAGGTAATCATTGTAGGAAAGTTTCATACTTTTAGCTCCTATTCTACATGCGAAGATAAATTTCATAAGACATTGAATGATATTTTTTGTCATTTCAGTCGTAATTATACAGAGTTTAAAGTCAGTAAATCTATTATAGAAATACATAAAAAATACTGGCCTGTAGTAGTAGTACGGATAACTAACTACTCGCTTACTTTTCTTTAAGATCGGATTAACGATACTCAAGTTATCGCCGAACGAACAATGCTCACGTCGTTCAGTCAATAAACTTCAAAATGACGACTACATACAAGCGCAGTACCTAACGTGAAACTGGTTTTGAAAATTTTCAAGTTGGTAGTGCAAAATCGTTAACAAACTGACTCTGAACTAAAAGCTGCTAACATGAGTTGACACGGATTTAATGAAGAATGGATGGAGCATATCGACGTGTTCTCTTTAGCGCCAGCCCCTAGCCAAAGTTAGTGCTCTTTTTATTCGACTCTTTTATCATTATGACTACAATGATCGATCCCGGTCCCAGTGACCTTGACTTTTTGGCCCTGTCAGCAATCTGCTTAACGGGTAAAATTCCAAGCCCTCGGATCTTCATTCTAATTCTCAGGAAACCCTACTTAAACAAGTTACCTTGACCAAGGACCACAGTCCACAGCCAATAAGGACCTAGGTTCCTAATTCGATCTTGTATATACAGAATATCGTAAATGTATCTATTATGGAGTTTCTAATGGTTCTCTGTCATAGTTAGGCATATCCTAACTAATATTATAAATGCGAAAGTAACTCTGTCTGTCTGTCTGTTACGCTTTCACGTTAAAACTACTGGACCGATTTAAATGAAATTTGGTACAAAGAAAGTCTGGAGCCTGAGAAAGAACATATGCTACTTTTTAACCGACTGCAAAAAGAAGTTCCACGCAGACGAAGTCGCGGGCAGAAGCTAGTACTTTTATATAGCTATCATGGCTGTTACTCAAAAAGCTAAACGCAAGCTATTTTATTTCAATTGTAGCGACATTGACAAGCCTCTATCGATTCTTTGCTAATAACAATCTTATATCATTGCAATTTATTGAACCAATTTCAATGAAACATTGTTAAAAAAATGGCTATTTTATTAACCCGATCTTGAGGAATTACTGAATTAGCTAGCTCGGCTACTCGATCAATTTCACATGGTAGTAAGTACAAATGTAAATCAATATATAGTCCCTTTATATTTTATACATCTGTGGTTTTAGAACATGCAGCGTGCTCCTTTAAAACTACCCAGCTATTGTACTAACTTCCTCTTCGTATAAGTTATAAAGGTAGGAAAATTGAGAAGAGTACATTATTAACAGTATCAGCACAGACGGCAGGTAATGTTAGATACATACTAGTTAATAAAGCCGAGAACACCCTAGTTTACTCTGTAAGCTAATTAGGTATCTATTCTCATCAGAACTTTGTAATCTTGAAAATATCGAAATCAAATTTCTGATGCTTCCGCGGTTATTACACACTAGCTTCTGCCAGCGACTTCGTCCGCGTGGAATAGTTATTTTCCCCGTTTTTTTCACATTTTCCACTGTTTCTTCGCTCCTATTGGTCGCAGCGTGATGTTTTGTTATGTACCTAGCCTAAAGCCTTCCTCGATAAATGATCTATCCAACAAAAAAAGTTTTTTTAAATTCGAATCAGTAGTTCCTGAGATAAGCTCGTTCAAATAAACAAACAAACAAACTCTTCAGCTTTATAATCCCTACTAATATTATAAATGCGAAAGTAACTCTGTCTGTCTGTCTGTCTGTTACGCTTTCACGCTAAAACTACTGGACCGATTTAAATGAAATTTAGTACAAAGAAAGTCTAGAGCCTGAGAAAAGACATAGGCTACTTTTTAACCGACTGCAAAAAAGGAGGAGTTCCACGCGGACGAAATCGCGGGCAGAAGCTAGTATTAGTGTAGATTGCTATACTTAACACAACTGTAATTAGTGTTAGGCAATCGTTAAATCAGTCTAACTGTTTAAGCGATTGCCAGTCTGTAGAAAAGATTATAAGAAAGATTTCAATATAACGGTGCGTATCTGGTTTATATAAATCAATGGTTTCTAACATTATTAAGTGGCCTGTAAAACTGCCAAAATTGCATATGGAGTAGCTATGAACTGTGATTGGTTAATTAAAAGTTGTGATAGGTGCGTTTAAAGTTGGCTATTGGCGCTGAATGATATAATGGATTTAAGTCAATAACGTCTACATATAAGTATAAGTACATAACATGAGCAGGACCTTTTGTTGACCCAGTTAATTTAAGAAATATATTTTTGACTATGTTATAGATTGGAATGAAACAACTATTAACGGATTTAACTCGCGTATTTTTATTTTATTTTATTAGCTCCGAAGCGCTAGTAACGCCCCCTATTAGGTTTTAATTGTAATGTATAATAGTAAAATATTTTGCGTAAAATGTAACATTAATATTTCATAATTTAGAAAAGGGTAGTTTTTCAAAATTTGTAATTTAAATATAAGGTAGTTTGCATAACTGTATAAATCACTTTAGCGTTAGACTATTGTCAGCTCAGTCGTGCTACGATTATGGAAACTGCAAAGAATCCGAAACGTCAGCTAATAAAATAAAATAAAAATACGCGAGTTAAATCCGTTAATAGTTGTTTCATTCCAATGTGTAATAACCGCGAAGGCATCAGAAATTATTATGTTATAGATGACTAGCGGTTCGCCCTGACTTCGCACGGATCCCTATATTTTTTTTCAAAATATTCTTTAGCCTATGTTACTCGTGGATAATGTAGCTTTCAAATGGAGAATGATTTTTTAAAAACGGTCCCGTAGTTTTTGAGCCTATTCAATCCAAACAAACCTTTTCTCTTTATTATATTAGTATAGATATAATAGATATTATATAGAGGTGACCCATTTTCCCAAAAATATTACTTTCATATTTACCAAAAGCAAGAAAAAATCTATAGTTATGGGGATCATAAAAATAATGTAAAACAGCGTTGACACGAACCCGTGTCAAAATACGTCACGGGAAACCGTCATTTCATCCGAGTATGGGTTTTGGTGAAATACTATACCTACTAGCATAAATATATTTCGAGATGTCTCAAGTGACATAGACGTTGGAGATTTTTTCAAATGAGCACCTTGATCTTTTGAAAAATCTTCAATGTTTATCTTAATTTAAAAAAAAAATGTGACGCTTCTTTAATTTAATATTTCATTAGTCCACAAACTGAAAGCACATTTATTAAGGTTTTTTTTGGAAATTGTTAAGGAATCACAGTACCTAGCCACTTTCTAGCTCGATCGTCAGAACTGGAAGATGGTAGGTACCGTCGAGACCCCAAACTTCGCCTGGATTTTGGCATATTTTGCAACATAACTTGTTAATTTGAAAGTATTCTAGACCGTTCAAAGAAAAAAACTAATTAAAGGACTCCTGTCCATCTTTAGAGACCATTAGAGCATTGAATTTCAATGGCTAACATGGCAAAAAATGGACAAAATTGCGCTAGGCGAAGAATGGGTATTTTTCCCTAAACTCGCCTATGTATGCCTGACCGCTTATAATAAACATTGATGGGATCTACTCACGACAAGTCTCTTCGGTTTGAAGTGTGATAATATAGTATGAACTTAAACAACGTCAGATTACTGTTATTTCCTAGAAAAGAGGGGTAGGCGAAGTATGGGTGCAATATGACGTTAGTTACATACATTGACAGTGACGAAGCTAGGGCTGCCAAAAATCACGCATTTATCTAGCATGCCAAGAAAAAAGAGGGTATAGTGTTTTATTCAACTTTATTTTTTTTAAATAATTTCATTTCATTTATTTTAAAAGGAGTTTTTTTTTTGCACGGTTGCTTTTTATGGTTTGTAAGTATCTCTTCAAAAAACGGTATGCCCACTTTCTGCCGGGTAATTTATCAGCTAAAATTGAACGCTTTCCACTGGGTTCTAAGTATCTGATAATTTTAAATACTCCACTACACTTTACAAGTAGAAACAAGTCTTATTATTCATTTAATTGAAATCTTATAATTTTTATATAAATTTTGTACAGTACATTTGCCATCCCTAAGGGCAGGCGAAGTTTGGCACGAACATGATGACCAAATCCCCTAATGAACAATTACTTTTATTATGACTTAAAAACGTAATATATCTATTAATTAATAGTGTCAATTGATAAAGCGATAGTTATAGCATATACCTGTATAATAAAAATAAATTTATCTGGTCTGCAACACTCCTTAAAATCAAAGTTCATTCACGTCTTGAAAAAAACGTGCGGTCGGCGTCACGAATAAACTGCACTAGACGCCAACCATATGAAGTTAGCCACAGATTGTCCACAGAATATTGCCAGTCATAAAAAATACTTTATACTTAGAGTTATTATATACAGCCTGCCATAGAAATAACTTGTAAATTTGAAGTTATGTAAAATTAGGCGAAGTATGGTAGTCTAGGTGAAGTTAGGGGTTTCGACGGTATCATTTGATTTCTTAGTTGTCATACATCCGATAAATTTTAAATGATGTTAGTAGGTACCTACCTAACCCAAACGTTCTGCCACTACCTAAATCTCCTAGCGGTATAAAATATGCTTTTACACTTACGACCTATTCTTATACCTACCAAACACTAAAAAAAACACTATTTCATGAATATCGGTCGAGCCGGTAGAGATAATTTATAGTAAGTAGGTACCTACTTTTGCTCACGACTTCGTTTATGTAGAAATCGAAAGTTATTCTTATATTTTACTGAACCCTTAGGGGGTGAATTCCACGAGTAAAACACGTACTTAATAAATCTTAGTTTTATCAAAATCGTTTTGAAGCGTTTACGTAAGTTATTGTCAACAAACTGCTATCTAAGTATTAAGAACTGTGTTAAAAATTCAAAACCTAAGCTAACGTTGCAACTGTGAATCTTTAAATAATGAATAAAGCACAACTTTGAGGAAACTGAACTAGCCAACAATAACTTAGTACAGTCACATCCTGCACAGAACACAGTCAGAGATTCATGGAGTTAGAAGAAGTTGAGAAGATGCCATCGATTTATTTATTCTGTTTCTTGTGATACAAATTGTCAAAAATATCGTTGAATTTATGTTTCACGGATTTTCAAATCTAACTGGTGAGCTTAAAGTGATAAGAATAAAATAATTGTAACGGTTTTAAGTCACATAGCAGACTGAGATGACGGTACCTAACACCGCTGTTGCTACAAAAATGGGAACTGTAGTAATTTCGAAACGTTAACATAAAATTTACATACCTACGCGAGTTATAATAATATTATGTTACAATTGTTATAGGTATTACAATCAGCAATGACTGCGAAAGCAATACAAATAAGTCAATTTAACAAATCGCACACCTAGATCTAAAGGGATCTAACTCAAAAACTGGAAGATTTGAGTTATGCACACCATCGGATTCCAGCAAAACCCACCTACACTAAAACAGATTTCAGCTAATATAACTCTGCTAGCTTTATTATAAAAAGTATAAATTTACACAGAAAACTCATACGTGCATATGGACATATTAATCAGTTTCTTGCCTCTCCTGAAAAAGTACCTTTTTTGAGTTAGCTCTCTTTAGATCTAGGTGTGCGAAATAGGTTTAAGTGGTTACTGTATAATAATTAGTGTATGTACCTAGGTATTTTATAATTAATTATGACATTCATGCACTCATTATAGGAGCAGAAAATACCAGTAACTACAATAGAGATATTTTAATAATAAGAAAATATATCATCGCCTATTCGCCATAAACAGTATCACCTATTTTTTTTCTTTTCTCATTCAGAAATATATTTTAAATCAAAAAGGATTTGTGTAAAAGTTATTCTACACTAGCGATACATTAAAAAAAATAATTAAAACCCTGTCTCAATGTAAAGAATCAGCTACTTATTAACCGAATCGAATGCACCAACAGCGTCTCCTACTGCCTAACAAGCGAGTTCTATCGCAGGCACTGGCATCCACTAAATTAGATAGTAGCCAAACTTAGTTCAGCTCTGCTCCAGATAGCCCAGCGAATAGTGCTTAGAAACTTGGTCACTTCATTAAATGCCCTCAAAATGTCGACACTGTCGGAAAGCCTGCTATGACGATGAGTCAGGCGTTTCAAATTCGATCATTTTGGTGAATTTAGTTGCAGAACTTTAACTAAGAACCGTTCAAAGGCTTTTAAAGCATCCTTACGGATATAATATAAGCTTCTTCATTTGATAGTGAGCCTTACGGTTACGGTTTCCGGTGGTATTTCAAACTTATAAACTTTTCAATTCAATCCTATCATTTCAGACACAAGCACTAGCTTCTTAAGTATAGACCTCATATTTTGTACCATAGGACTAGTTACAGATTCATAGATTACACGACATATAAGACACTATAGGGAGATCAGTTGGCATATTATGTAACTAATCAAAATACATCCAGCAAAAAGATGAAAAAGTATTTAATATTCTTATAATTTTTGCATACGGTTTGTACTTAAACCTGAATATATAGGTATTGACAGATATAAAAAAAAAAATATATACGCGTCGACTTGAGAACCTCCTCCATTTTTTTCGTCGGTTGAAAAGCATAAAAATCTACACTATAGAGAAACGATCTGAGAAAGATCAAACAATGATAGGTACATAACATATTCTCAAGTAAAAACTAAACATTTTTAATATTAAGTACAGTAGATTCTAAAAATACCTGATCCAACTTAGATATCACATGTCAAAGCAAAGATTCAAGACCTAGAACGTAGGTATCACGTTTTAGGCTAAAGGTTACGTAACCTTGAAAATCAGAGCTTTCAATATATCCACGTTACCCCAAAACAGTGTCAACAGCCTCGATTCCCGGCAAAAGATTAATAACTCCTCTCGCACCTCCGACCCAGACGCTCATTTGTACTCCCCCATCGTTTATAAAACTACCATTACTCACCTTCCAATTTTGGCAGTGATAGCACTGGATTAATGTTTTGTTATCTGTAATTACTTTTAGCAAGTGTTCGGTTTGATTGTGTGAGTTCTTCTGTGCTACAAGTTAGAATTAGGATTATATACTCAGACGTTGTTGAACTTTTTAAGAGGATTGTGAACCTGTTAATTTTCATACAAAAGGCGATAACGTTTTACACCCAGTAAATATAGTTAGATTTTTATAATTTTTGGATATGTTGTAGATATAATGAGAAACTACGTCTGAACGTTTTGATTTTTAAGAAATATTGCTTACGCTAAAATTTATTAGCATCTAAAAATCTATATAGAGATCTAAAAATCTATATTTAGATCTAGCGTAAGCAATATTTCTTAAAAATCAAAACGTACAGACGTAGTTTCTCATTAAATCTACAACATATCCAAAAATTATAAAAATCTAACTATATTTACTGGGTGTAAAACGTTATCGCCTTTTGTATGAAAATTAACAGGTTCACAATCCTCTTAAGGTCGTTACAGGAATTGCCTTTCAGGTGTCAATTGATATTTGCACCGTTTATTGATTTGCAAAGATATTTTTTCATGGGATTTCTTAATAAAGTGGAATTTGAAACAATAACATTTTGAATAAGCTATATTATTTGGGATTGAATATGTTATAAATGAACGAGACACATCGAAAGGTGACGGAGAGACGCCTTGCGTGATGTAGACCGTGTTTTTAATATCTGTTAGTTTAATAATAATTTCACTGAACAATATATTTCTAAAACGAAGTTTCTGGTTTTATTTAAGTACACGTTTATTAGTCTTCTAAATTAGTTTATGTGTTCATCAAAGGTATATCTAAAAGATCTAATTGCTCTATAAAAAAACGCCAGTCATTAAATTCTCGCCTCCAACGCCTAACTAAAGCTTCAGCACTTTCGTAATTAACGTACCTAAAAGCTAAATTGGCTAATTTCTTCAGCAAAGGATTTAAACTGCCCATCTAGTTATACAATTTGTTTGTTGATGTTTGACTCACCAACTTGGCTCCATAACTCATTCCAAAATGGTTCAACTTGTGTAATTTCTGTTCCAACTTTTTTGCAAGCCTCACTTTTCTTATTAAAACTTCACATCTGGGGACGTTCGAAATTCTGAAATACTACGAAACCGTTTACAGTTGTGAAGTTCTTTGACGCGGTGTTTGTTGCTTAGATTATTACGCTCGCTTTTTTTTCACTTGCTGCGACACTTGACAACTTTAATTAAATAAATATTCTTACTCATCGATTTTAAGTAAATCTGATTGTATTAAGCAATTTGAAAACACTGAAATTAAAGCGTCGATAATCCGCTAGATGCGCGATAAAAAATCACAGGCAGTATCTTGTCTATTATACGATAAATGAAACAGGCTAAACATTTAATTATTTAGGAACTTGAGCCTGGACTTTATCATACACTAAAACATTTTGCGGTTTCTTGATACGCGGCGGCTATAATAATTATTTTTAAAAACTGTGCGCATTTCGCGGAAGGAAGGTACTGTAATCTCTAGTAAACAAGAACAAACATGATGAATACTGTATTCAAATTACGTACTTGAATGAAATTGCTGTCAAAGAAGAGGGAATGAAATTTTTCAGAAAATTGTTTTACAGAGAAATTACTTGAAGATCAGGGACACTCGTGCAGGCTGCGTTACGACACAATTCAGGGCACTGTGCAATATAATCCACTGTTATTGTGGCTCGGATCCTTATTCTGGAAAACAAAATCTGCGATGTCTATTTAAATTCTCATACTAATTACTGGTTGAACTAAAACTTGCCGCTAACGTATTCGAATTAATATTTAAAATTATATAGGGCACATTTGATATAATTACCTAGTACTGAATACCCTGTTTTTATTACCATAAAAGCAACAACTTCAGTATTATTGAAAGTAGTGACAAGTGTTGTTAGTAGTTTTTTTAAAAATTACCAGGTTTATGACTTTCCGGGTTTTCATCCCTATATACCTCGCTATTCCTATACACGGTTGACAGTACAGTAATACCCCGACTTACGCTACCCCGTTTTACGCGAATTCGAAGATACGCGGTTTTTCATTTTGATTGCCGCGCGCATCGGCTCTCTCGCTCCGCCCACTCAGTGTTCAATTTGCGACAGGTTTAAACGTGTTCCGCGTGAAATTGTTTGTATTTGCTAGTATGAGCAAGACATTGAACAAGCTGATTCGCTAGACCCAGTTGAATCGGTAAATCAAATGACAATTGCAAACTTAACAGAAGGGCAATTGAAAAGGGGTTACAAATTTTAGCAAAAATTAATTCTAATGAAGAACGCATTTCTACTACAAAACGAGGGATAAAAAAATTACTGGTATGCTACGAGGAAATTTTACGTGAAAAGAAGAAAAATTTAACTCGTCAGGCAACATTGTTAGAATATATGAAGCCTTCGACTACAAAATAACTTCGGTTTAGCTTACTTTATTCATAACAATGTAATATTTTTTTATTATCCTACACTTTATTAAACATTTTTCTTCTAAATTATTGTTTTCTTTAAACTCTGGTCCCGATTAAACAAACTTTATATGTATTTATATGCAACGTTGAACCCCGACTTACGCGAATTCGACTTACACGGCAACCGCTCGGACCCACCTATCGCGTAAGTCCGGGGTATTACTGTACTTTAAATTTGCTTATGAAATTTTAAACGATGACAACTTAATGTCATCAGAAGAACACAAGTCCTGATCGAAAAACATTATTAAATTTAAATTGATGACAACTTAATGTCATCAAAAGAAAACGAGTCTTGAGGGCGTAGACAATGTGCCAACGTTCAACGTTAACGTTAAACGAAACGACCAAAATGTATGGGATTTGACATCCGCGAAAGACTGTCACGTAGCTACGTCACAAACGTTCGCGGATGCCAAATCCCATACATTTTGGTGCCAACGTTTAACGTTAACGTTGAACGTTAAACGAAACGACCAAAATGTATGAAATTTGACAATGACATCCGCGAACGTTCGTGACGTACGTGTCAGTCGTTCGCGGATGTCAAATCCTAAGCAGCGTTAAGCGTTAACGCTGAACGTTGGTGCCTTGTCTAGGCCCCCTGATTGTAGATTTTTTTTTTATTTTTCCATTCTCAAACTGTACATAATACCGCCGTAGTTGTATCCAGTCATTATGATGTCGCTGTAAGCGCTCTGGCAGCCATTGTTGCTCTCTTTTGTTGAACTTTATTTGAACCAGCTCCTCTTCGAGATAAACTGGATGGCAATTTTATCAACTGAACAAACTCGCGTACTAAGTTTCCAAACATACAAGCATTATTAGTTTCTTTCGACGGTCGTTCTCAGCAGTAGAAGTAGTAGAACTCCGGAAGAAGGTAGTGTCAATGAAATAACTTATTTGTTATACGTCCGTGTTTGGGTCACAGATAATATGTAGATACATACCTATATTTATGTGCATCAAGTTTTGTCTAGTTTCACAGCAAATTGGCTGTGCCAAACAAACACACGGCTGATCATATACTTAGACATGAGACACTAGAAGAGCTGTTTAAAGCCACTATTTATCTTATACCAATAATAAAATTTCTTGTCGCGGTGTTTGTTGCTAAACTCAAACCATAAGCTGCTGGACCGATTTTTATGCCCTAAATGTTAAGACCAAAGTTCTTTTTTTTAAGTTTTAGACATTTTTTTATGATCCTGCATTGATTACATCCATAAATTTTTACTCTTCCACTATCAACTTTTATTTATAATCAAAAATCTTTTAAAACGCGGTATGAAGTTGGCTGGGTCAGCAAGTTTAATCATATATATACCTACATAATTATGGCAGTTACATAAAATCTCGTAAAGGGATAATAGGCCAATTCAGTCCTGTGTTGTCTTTTGCTTTTGTTTTTAACTAACTCTCAACTGTTTTTTAGATTGCATACATAAACGTACCAACCTTATCTATGTCATATAACCAACAAGAGTTTAGTTCATAAAGTTGCTTTATACCAAAATGATAACATAATTTTAATGTAGTGTTCTTTCAGTTTGTTACCTACTATTCGTGCAGAAAGTTTCCTAATTAAAATATGATGTAGACTTAATTATTGTTATAACAAGTTACCTACTATTTCATTGCATTAAAAAGAACTTTCTACGAAATACGTAGTTGCGATTTTTAAATCATCCACCTGAAACTAAATTATTTGCGCACTTTACTTTAACGAATCGAAATCGAGTTTAAAAGCTTAGAAAAACTTAATATTTCTTTTTCTTAGTCGAGCCACAGTAAATAAAAGGAACAGTACCTACCTATCAATTTTACTTTCGTATTTATAGTATTAAATTAGGATAATTGTCCGAGATTGTGAATGATTTTCTGCTATCGTTGTTAATATCAAATACAGCTTAAAATTTGAGATGTGTTTTCGAGACCAATGGTATAAATATATTATGGACTGGATTTTTAAGTGAAATGTTATACGTTATATTACATGTACCTGTACCTATTTATACCATACCTAAAATCCTAGACGAGTGTCAATCGATAATAGCGACCGAACGAAACGAAAATTGTATGGTATTGACTTACGCGAGCGAAACTTCATGTGGTCATAGTTATCATTCGCGTAAGTATGTCAATTTCATATAATTTTGCGTTAGTTTCGTTCGGTTGGCATTATCGATCGGCATTTGTCTAAGGGTTACCTAGGGCCCTAGACAAGTGCCCAACGTTTAACGTTAACGTTAAACGTTAGGACCAAAATGTATGGGATTTGACATCCGCGAACGACTGTCACGTACGTCACAAATGTCAAATCCCATACATTTTGGTGCTAACGTTTAACGTTAACGTTGAACGTTGGGCACTTGTCTAGCCCCCCTACTGTTCTTATTTAGTTTTTTATATTTCATTAGTCATTTAAGAATGCTCGCAACAAATTACTGAGCACTCTAACTTAGGAGCAATGAAGTTAAAAAATAATTTCGTCGATTGTATTTGACCTTTATGATATAGAGGTACATAACATTTATTGAATTAAAATTTAGTTGCAAATTGTCGTACCTAAGAGTTTTCAGTAAAAATTAGCTGTACTTAACCTAAGTACCTACTATATGTATACTTTGAATACTTACGCTAAAACGTAATTGAAATCGAGTCAATTAAATTGGTTTCAAGACGTAACAGTGTTCGCTTTAGTATTTTTGAAGTATAGGTATTTCTAGGTATTTTAATTACTTCCACACCAAGTGCGTTGCACAATTAGAAGGCTAGCTATGAAAGTTAATAGTTGATAGGTAACCTATAAATTAATTTTCAATAGCATCAAATCTACTTGTTTTAATATAAGTGATTGTCTCTTAAAATACTTAATCCTAGCATTTTATTGTCAAAGCCATTTTGCTTTGTCACCACACCGACATTCTCTCTTCAACAAAACGTTTATATTAAAAATAGATGCGCCGAGGAAATTGCTATCATCTGCAAACGAAAGCTGACATTGTGACAGACAGACATGTTATATATGAATAAAGGACAAGCTTCGCGGTTATTAGAAGCGCTTTGCGCTATAACTCAATAGGGTGATTTTTTAGTGCTGGCAACAAGACATAACGCGTTATAACATAGTGTCATGAAAATGTCATGTTGCTAGCATTAAAAAAAAAGTCTCCCAGATTAGGCATAAATTCACATCGTGCGGTGTTAACCTGTCCGATCTTACCAGAACTCACCCTATGTCCTGTTTTCGATATGTAGGTAGGTATTTCTATCTTATTAGGAGAAGTTCTATAACACCTGGGTGATTCCACGGGCGTTTCAACCGTCGTCAGTCCTCTGCCATAAATATTGAAGAATTAATCTACTTACAATAAGATTTAAACTCTATTAATTTTGACGACAAGTGCGAGCGCAGTATGTCGTCGCATCATAACGTAATTCTTGTTGTAGCTCATTTCTTCAATATTCAGGACAACGGACTGACGGCGATTGAAACGCCCGTGGAATCACCCACCAAAAGGTACTGTCCTAGGTACATCGTAATAGTTATATTTCCTACTAATTTTTATTCTTATTTATTTCAAACTAGCTTTAGAATTCTACTTGATTTGAATAGAAATAGCATTTCTAGTAATATACCTTTAATAGTCATTTTACAGTAATTTTTATTCCTTTTTTACTCCTTAAATGACGATATCTTGTCTATTCTACATCCTTTTATGGATTTAAATATATAATAAAATAATTATAAATAAAATGCTGAGGTCTTATAGTCACTAATGATGGTCTTTTAGAAGCGATAGTTTACTATCGCTTCAAATTTTATCTGTCAGATGTTTTATCGGTTGGAGCAACCTAGACCTAGTAAGGCTGCCTGGTTTTATGTTTGTAAATTTTATCTCAACAATTTATCGTCCACTTACATACCCGAAGGAACAGCTAAGAACAACTTTAACCACTATCCTTAACAATAAAACCCTCAACACATTTCCACTTCATTCTACTATATGACAGATAGTACAAGTCCTATATCTTAGGAGAAAACAAAATTATCCACCCACCTATTGAACGTAAAATCAAGCAAAACAGTACCTTATCACAAAGTCTCTGAGTGCGAGATGTAATTTTTGACAGTACAAATAATTTTGTATTGTAGTACTTGGTATTCCAGCGATGTACTTTGGTAGTCTCTGAATAGATATCTTGTGAAATGATATGGCCCCCTCGATGCCAATAAAACGTGATTTATATTAACTTGTAGATCATCTAGATTAGTATTTAAATTATTTCGAATAAAAATGAAACTTAGATAGGATCTATCTAGACAATATTTTATACAAGCTATCCACTGATAATAAAATAAGTTGATGTGTTACTAGGTGAATAAGTGTGTCATAACTTCACAAGTCAATAGGGCGACATGACTCAAAACTTTATACATTATTGTTAATGACCAAAAATGCCTAATGCGCGTAACTGATAAATTTTATATAAAGTATGTCGACGAGACCTTATGCTGAGGCATTTATTGGGTTAGTATTCTCCGTTACACGAGGTCTTGGTATACTATTAGATCGGTACGCGACAAGTTCAGAAGGAATAGTGGTCGTGACCGCCGATACTGATAGAATGCCCGTTCCTATCTATCACTTCTCACTTGTAATCTCCTATCCTCCCTAACTTCACACCATTGCTAATGTCATGCCGAACCACAAGTGTTGCCAACATAGTGATATCATAATAGCGCCCTCTTTCCAAACTCATCTAAGTTACAAGTGCCTTACAACAAACTGACAACTGCCACTTGACGTAAGGTCTCTTTATTTGTTAATAAATAAAACGGATAATCGTTATTAATTTGAAAGTTCATTGATAGCTGTCAGTGTAATAGTACTTAGTCTTCGTAAACTCAACTTGTGCAATGGATGCGACAAGTACATATTTTTCTGTCCTCCGGCCAGAATGCGCAAACTTTCGGGCCGCTGCGCTAAAGAAAATTGCCGCTTTCTTCGTTGTCGTCCGAGGCGAAGCCGAGGTTGACAAAAATGTGATCTGAGGCTTTAGGCCTAGGTGCGTAATGTACTATTTCTGTCCTCCGGTCTGAAAGGGCCAAATTTCAGGCCGCTGCGCTAAATGAAATAAAAAAGCCTCAGATCACAATGACATATTTGCTTCGCCTCCGACGACAATTACATGTGATCTGAGACATTTTTTATTTTACTGGCCTAAATGCGCACTATTAATGATCAGTCAATGATAACGTCGATGATACAGCAAATCTGCGTAACCAACAATAGAGCAGCTATTCTATTACAAGGGATTACGTAGGTACCTTAAGGGTAAGAATTATAAAACGGTGCTTTTACCGTTCTTGTATTGCAAAGCTTACTTTAATCACTTTAATAATGTGCAGTTTCTGCACTGCCGTTTTACTAGAAACTTGCTCATGCACCAATTAGCAGACTTGTCTTGCGCAGTTTTAGCTTGTTCCTCTAAGAGACAAATTAAACTATACGGGTTTAGTTTTAATGGTATGAATACAGTCAGCATCAACTATATTGTAGCAGCTAAGGCTGTAATGTTTGTGACACTATTCGAAAACTTGAATCTTGCAAAAAGGATCTATCTCAAACAAAATACTACAGATAAATCGATCAGTAATGTGTATTTACCATGACAGTAAAAAATAATATAGGTAGGTAACTAGGTAGGTATATATATATATATACTAATATTATAAAGAGGAAAGGTTTGTTTGTTTGGATTGAATAGACTCCTAAACGACTGGGCCGATTTCAAAAATTATTTCACTGTTGGGAAGCTACACTATTCCCGAGTGACATAGGCTATAAAAAAAGGGATCCGGGCGAAGCCGGGGCGGACAGCTAGTTTATCCATAAAACAGAAACGACCATTAATAATATTCTTAATTCTTTCAATAACTTTCAAAAGGTATGAAATATGAAGTAGGGTGCGTCGGGGTAAGGTTGAACGAGATTTTGATGAGATAAACCATGTTTTTTTTAAAGCCTCATAATTTTAATCGTATGAAGCTGACGTATATGAAGTGATGTTTTTAGTAAAGTTAATGAATGGTTCTTCCTATCTACCTGAAAATGGACCTGATTGGAGGTGTTTTTCATATATAAAAACGACGGCAAAGTTAAATTTTTTGCAAAAAAATCGTGGGGTAAGATGGAATGATGAGGGGGGAAGATCGATATAGTTCTTAAAATCTTTAATATCCATTGTAGATCCATTTGGATTATATGCACCGAAAGCATATTTTTTTCTCTATTCAAATATATAAATACATTTTAAAAATACCTAGTTTTAACTACCAAAATGAAATTTTGTTAAATATAATATTTCAGTCTTACCCCACTTTGTATTCAGATGATATGCGGTTCTCAACCTTTTCTTTTTATATCCTAATATTTAAATTTTACTACCATGTACACAAAAAATGTAATCATTTCTTTATTTAAATAGACACGTAGTTAAACTAGCTAAATATATTACAACTTTTATTTAAAATCTTTTTTTTTACACATGTTTTCATGAGTTGTGAATATTACACTACTCATGAACGAATCATACAGTTTGACAACCCCTGTCTTTTACTATGGGTTTCATAATCGGGGTAAGTTGGAAAAGAAAATATTGCCGTCTTGCCCCTGGGTTTTACAAGCGGTGTAAGATTGAAAAATATAAAAACTCCAAAAATATAAAAGATATGCAAAATCGGATTTTATGTATCAACTAAAAAAAAATTATCAGTAACACGTATCAAAAAAACATATTTTTAACTTGCGTGTAGAAGAAACTACGGAACGTGGGGGAAGATTAAAAAACGCATTTATCGCTCAAAAACATACCTTGGCGAAAAATTGCAAAAAAAACATATGCACTCACAACTGACGATTATCGCTGACTGAGATAAGCAGCGCAATGAAATTACCTACAAAACTCTGTAGTCAGTGTTAAAAAATATGCACGGAATAGGCAGCTATGAGGGGTTTTTCATCTTGCTCTGTTTTTCATGTTACCCCGACGCACCCTACGTATCTCTAATCGTTCATAGATAATCAACTTGTATTATAGTTAGGTACTTAATTTATTTCTTCATTAAATTCCCCAAAGTATTTTAAATTTGAAACTGTTATTCTTAATTTTATTGAGACATTCTATTTTTACCGCTCTCGTTTGTTTTCTTGCCAAAACAAGAAACATATTCTGGAATATTACAATTTAGCCATGATTTCGTATAGGTCTTGGCAAGTTTACCTAACAGCTCTATAGGGAGGATATTTCAAAAATGAACTTTAGCATCTCACATTTATAGTTGCCATTTGGAAAGTTACAGTTTTCGAACGGTATACGATAACTTTGTGAGTTGTGTAAGGAGTGTATTACACGATAAATACAACTGTATGGCAAGGAAACCTAGGTCATAATGGGAAATGGTGCGTTTAAGGATTGCTAGGCTTAAGTTTATTGTGCGTATATGATTTGAGGTGTTGATGTTACCTAAATGTGCAATATTTTACGGATAAGTGTTATTTGAATTTGTGGATTCTTTATCTGCAGAAGATCAAGAATTTTTATTTGTATTGTGAGACGGATGTTTTAATGGGCGATGTTAGGATAGTGCGTTCTGTCGCTCGAGAAAACATCTGTCAAATGTCACTGTCACTCTTTTACTCATTACAAAAGTATGATGCAGTGTCATATGGCTGAGATACGTCATACTCGTGAACTTGTGCTGTCTGTGACGTCCGGACATAATATAACAAAAATCTTAATAACATCACAGTGCACTTTTTATGCTTATAAAATAATTAGGTAGATATTATAGCTAATGTTTTTTCTTTTGTTTATTATTCATTATACAGCTTTGTGAGATAAGTACTCGTGTTCATTCATTTATTAGCTCACAGCAAACTGTGTGTGTTCTAAACAAAAGACTAACGAAATAATAAAAATAGCATAGAGGTTTTATATCAAGCCCTACATTACTAGGTACCTACATTAAATGACTGAAATCGATAATTCCTATCAAGAAGGTAGAATCTATTTCATTGTGAGTGATTTATTGTTTCATAGTGATTTATAATTATCAATTCAAAAAGGTAACCGACTATAAATTACTAAATTACGTGACTTATTCGATAAGTATTTATAGAATGAAAGCTGGCACCTGTATGCATAATAGATTAGTGAGCGCAAATTATAACAAACCTTTGAGTCAAAGGGTCTTCGGGAAAAAAATCCAATAACCTTTGAGGTGCCCTCTTTTGTGGAATGAAACAAAATTTTACGGAACCCATCCCCTTTAGGAAACTCGCAGATGTATTTCTTTCCTTGGAGTATACTGGTGTGACATAAAAATAAAATATCACGTGGAATTGACAATTTACAGTTCGTGCACCTACGTGCAAAGCAAGGTACTTAAACCAGCCAAAAACTACTTTGTAGGTATAGTACCTACTACATAAATATGAAGTATAATACTTTAAAATTTAAACGAAATAATTGTGTATGATATTGTTTCAAAACTACTGAGTAGATAAAATTTCTCATAGATACCAAAGTGACATATTATTTCTTATTTATGAACTGAATTGTCTTATACATTATGTCAACTGGATATGATGAAAATGTAAATATATTTTTGGTACTTATATCCTTTTACTGGAAGTGAATCGTCATGTTTTCAAATCATCACAACTTCCGCTTCGATAATGATAAAAAGGTATTTTTTTATAGTATTTAAATTCATAAATTAAATACAACATACATTTAAACTAAAGGGGATGCTTAATAAATAACAATGCCTCTAATTGGGCACCGCGTGCGGTAAGCCTTAATTAAAGTTTAGTTGAATAATTCATTTCGATAGTGAAC
Organism: Polylopha cassiicola; assembly: GCA_038024825.1. Classification (NCBI taxonomy): domain Eukaryota; kingdom Metazoa; phylum Arthropoda; class Insecta; order Lepidoptera; family Tortricidae; genus Polylopha; species Polylopha cassiicola. Next base: position 3,789,115 of record CP149052.1, on the reverse strand, counting down.
GATTTTCATTGCATCAATTTAAATTTAACGAGGTAAATTATGCTAATAGAGTTCATAAAAGCAGAATGTCGAATATAAGGTGAAACGAGATGTTACGCTAGCGTTTGCAGTGAAACTGCACTATTCCTGCATAAAGGTACCTACTCCATACTGAAAACAGGCTGCAGCCTTATTATCACAAAATATGAAATGAGACACACAAAATATTTATAAGTGGGAGCTATGTAATATCAGAATAGGCAATTAGTATATTTATAACTTGAACTAGCTGTCCACCCCGGCATCGACCGTATCCCTTTTTTTATAGCCTATGTCACACGGTAATAGTGTAGCTTCCCAACAGTGAAAGAATTATTAAAATCGGTCCAGTACTTTTTGTGTTTATTCGATACCTACATACAAAAATACAACTCTTTCCTCTTTATTATATTAGTATAGAAGTATTCCTAGATAAAATTCACGCCATTTCAAAAGGGTGTTTGCCCCTTACGTAAGTCCACTATGTTTTAAAAGTTATCTACCTACCTACTCACTAATAATAGAATTTGACCATGTTTATAGCTCAGGGTGTACTCCACTACCCTTCATCCGCAAGAGGCCTACTAGACGGAGGGTGCCACTTCATCCGGGCACCCATAATGTCTGACGGCCTGTACATACAGGCTATCCGTCGGGACACCACAGTCGAATGCGCAAGTTATCCTGTGGTGTCCCATACTGACGGTGAGGGTAGACGCTGGTTTTTAGTGGGTAGTCTGGGTATCATCTCAGGAGTCCCACATAACCACCCGACGCTCCCCCGGGCTAGGGTGGTATGCGTAACGCATTTTCCAGCGATAAAAAAAAAAGGGTGTACTCCACTGGTTGCAATGGTGGTCATTAGGAGCAATTTTTAACACGTCGTACGAGTTTGACGTCACGAATAGGAATCGTATGCCCCAGTTAGAAGACTCATGATTGTATTTGAATAATGTTTCATAAGTACATACAATAATACTTTTAAATAATGTTAGCACTCAATCAAAAACGGTTTGGCGTCACTTGGTTCGATTCACTGTTAGTCGATATTGAGAAGTTACGCACATCCGAACTGCCTACGTGGTGGTGCCATGATATCACAAATACACTTATCAATATTAAAACACGTAATATTCTTTTATAACCATTTTTTTTATTCGTTTAAGCATATGCTGGTATATTTTAATATTTCGCTAAATACCTCGAGCAAGTTGTCCGCAAGAAGTTAGTCCGCCCAACTCGGCCTATTTCTGCCAGAAACGATCACGGGCGGCTATTAAGTTCTACTGCCTATATGATAATTTTGATATTATTATAATGTTTGTTTACTGATTTTTTTATATGTAAGTACTTATCTTAAACATAATTAGATTATCATTGATAAGATTCCTAATATTAAAATTGCAATAATGGAGAACTATTCCTTAAGGCACACGCGCTAAAAAGCATCTGTCACTTAAGTACACTTTTATCCTTCTTTAAAAAAAAATGACATTGACAGATAGACGCTTTTTAGCGCGGCATAAACACTACGTGCTAGCTAGCAGGGACGTAAAGTTACGAATTAAAATATGAGTGTACATACATTATTATTCATCGCGAATTTTAAGGCCGTACATGTGAATGTTGGTATAGGTATTATGCGTCCATAACATGCCTACATCCGTCAAGAACAGCAACTTATGTACCGCTCCAGAAGATTGACTAACTTATAACTTTCTTCAAAATACCTACCAAGTTTGTTTTGGCATCTTCTGACAGTTGGCAGATCAAGTAAACCGGTTCAATAATATTATACCTAAGAGGTACCGAAAACAAAACATAATTATGTAGGCGTGCGTGATACGACCCGATATTTAACAAATACCATAATAATATAATTGTCAGTGTGTCTATTAAGACAGTGAGGGTAAATATTTGGGGTCCTAGGGAAAATGGGTACATACATTATGCTTACCATATACCCCAAATATGTACATATATTATGCTTTTCGTTTGTCACCCTAAAGCTAGCTGTGAGGTAATATCGGGTTTAAAAATTGTGAGGGTACCTACCTACTTTTAACGCCTACAATAAAGATAAAGAAAAATCATTAACAGACGTTTTATTGCTAAGAGATAAACAATAGGCGCCGACGATTAAACCACATTAAATTTATTTCTAACTTCACAAATCACTAACACAATATGACAACACAGTACATGTCACTACCAGTCGTCCAAGAATAAACAAATGTAAGGCTCCGATACGGTTTCCATGATATTTGCTCACATAAATCTGATCCGAGTTGCTTGAAGATTCATAACACAACTGGCCTTCATCCATTAGTCACAGTTCGGAGACGGTTACCCACTAAGAGTATGGGTTACTAGAATAGACAGCTGAATATGGCATATGTTCAAGACCACTGAAATTTATAATCATTATACTTAATAATTTCTGATGCCTTCGCGGTTATTACACATTGGAATGAAACAACTATTAACGGATTTAACTCGCGTATTTTTATTTTATTTTATTAGCTGACGTTTCGGATTCTTTACAGTTTCCATAATCGTAGCACGACTGAGCTGACAATAGTCTAACGCTAAAGTGATTTATACAGTTATGCAAACTACCTTATATTTAAATTACAAATTTTGAAAAACTACCCTATTCTGAATTATGAAATACTAATGTTACATTTTATGCAAAAAAAAAATTTTTTTTTACTTTTATACATTAAGTACAATTAAAACCTAATAGGGGGCGTTACTAGCTCTTCGGAAAGACCATCATTACTGAGAAGAAACGCCGCAAGAAACTCAGTAGAAAGTCATTTTTTAGGACACTTAAGTATATATTTACAATTAAAAATATATTATGACATTAAAATTAAAATTATACAAAACCAAAGGCAAAAAATTCAATTAAATTAAAAATGAAAACGTCAGCTAATAAAATAAAATAAAAATACGCGAGTTAAATCCGTTAATAGCTGTTTCATTCCAATATCATTATACTTATCATCATCATTAACAGCCTGTCGCAGTCCACTGCTGGACATAGGCCTCTTACCACGCCGCTGTGCTCGATCTTCGGATGCTCGCATCCAGCTCCTGCCAGCCATCTTACGCAAATCGTCACATAATTATGTGCAATTAAAATTATATTTTGTCTAAATTTACATGCTTTATATTTTAGTATTTATAGCCCTTGAAACTGAATGCGTTTTTTAATTATTAACTTCATAATAACCGCCACTAAGGTACCTTAGGAAAAATAAGTTATATTATTATCTACCGATTACCTGCAATTCCTATACTTCGACAACAAAGGTAACGGATTTTGCTTTCGTATTTTATTTAATTTGCTGAAGTTCTGACATCTTTTGTTCTCATATCTATATAGGTATTTGACAGAGCTGGCGATAGTCAAACACTAAAGTAATTTTACATTATGCAAATAACCTTATTTCAGAAAAATACTAGTTGTACTACTATTCTATTGGTTAGATATATGGGCGCATCCAGGAAAGTACACAAATAACATTATGTTTAAAATCTGTATGCATTGGTAGGCAACAGCTATTTGTTCCGGAGACCCCTAAGATAGACCCATAACTTATATTGACGCGCGATTGATCAACATTTTCCTTGTACATTATTTATGGCGCTTGACCGCTAACTTGAACAATTTTGGGTAAACTTTGGTCCTAAAACTTAGGTCATTTATTACGGAATGAAATAACGATTTCTGTTAATCTAGGCCGTCTGGCACATATTAATTTGAGCCTTATCCCTACTAATATTATAAATGCGTTAGTAACTCTGTCTGTCTGTCTGTCTGTCTGTCTGTCTGTCTGTCTGTCTGTTGCTCTTTCACGCCTAAACGGCTGAACGGATTTTGATGAAATTTGGTATGGTAATAGATGATAACCTAGAAATGGACATAGGCTATAAATAATCACGCCATCGTTCTTAGGGGGTAGGCAGTAGGCAGATAACTAAATTGAGATAGTGATTTTTAGTCGTTTTGGTTGGGACTTTTGCTCTATTGCTCTATATTGCTCTATTTGCTCTATATATTATAAATGCGAAAGTAACTCTGTCTGTCTGTCTGTTACGCTTTCACGCTAAAACTACTGGACCGATTTAAATGAAATTTGGTACAAAGAAAGTCTGGAGCTTCAGAAAGGACATAGGCTACTTTTTAACCGGCTGCAGAAAAGGACGAGTTCCACGCGGACGAAGTCGCGGGCAGAAGCTAGTTCTTAATATTTACTCCAGACACAGTAATGACTAGGACCTGAGTACGTATAGAGTATACGTATCATGCGGAATATTCTCGCATCGACAGGAGTTCGTGGATCAAATCGAGACTATACCGATATGGTGCTTAATTTCTATAGTATCTTACTAATCTTCTCTAAAAACTTCTTCTTATAAAAGGTACTAAATTCACTTCTCCTTAATATAATATAGGTACATAAATAAAAAAGCATGTATGCTGTTTAGAAGTTATTCGAAAGTTTGCTTCTGTCCTCGATTAAACAGTAACCTTTGTGCAAAACTTTCTGCTTTAACTCTATCTTCGTTTGCTCTTGCTTTTGCTTGTCTTTGTTTTCTTCTGCATTTATAAAGACAATGGGCGATAGATAAATATTGTTATCTTTAATGTTTCATTTGATTTCTTACAAGCTAAAATCATCCAAGCTCCGCTATTAGTATCTAAATGATCTTCAAATTTAAATCGTTTCGCTTATTTACTTGTCTGAATTCCTTAAGTACTAAGAATGTCAGTAAGTATGTTAACATTTTCCACACACAGAAAATCCCAAGAGGCAGTAGAAAAATTGAATAGCCGATGAACTACTGGCAATATTTGCAATTTACGAAGGCTGCAAGAGAAATGACCATCATAAAAAACAATTTTAAATTCAACTACACCATTTCTGGGGCGAGTAACGAAGCCAAAGTATCACGATTGCTCGCAAGTGCCATTCGATTCGATTGCCAACTCGTACATCAGAATCGAGAACCAGTTGCCAACGTCAAGTCCACAAGCTAGTTCACTCAATAGAAAAGTAGTTTAAGAGCTGTGAAGCCATAAGTTGTCCTTAAGTCAACGTAGATGTTGGAACTTCTTAATTTATATTTTCTGTGCTTATTTCTTTAAACTATTATTATTGAATAGTGAATATGTCAAAGGTTGTAGAAATGAGTCATACAATTGTGAAACTTGTTATTCTTCACCGTGGTACGCAGTTTGGCATGTGACGTGTGACGCACGGAATTTTCTCAGTAACCGAATGTAAATTATTACTTATTTGTCTAACACGAGTATTTCTGTTTGGTTGCATACATTAACTACTTCATCGAGCCTCATATTACGAATCATGTATTATGTACTCTGCTAAAACCTGCGGCTAACGACCTCCAATGACGGCAAATCAAACTGACGTCAGTCATGCAGACAACTGAAATTCTGGATACCTATAGTGAAAACAAGTTTTACTGTTATGCGGTCCTTGTGAAAAAGGTTTAAGTCCTTTTTATCAAGTATTATTTTTGCTAGGACTCTTAATTTTTTAGGTATTATATATGTTTTGAAAAACCTCATTTATAGTCATAATATCTCAACCAAGTTCCCCCAAGTTCTTCCTGTCAAGTATAATGGTTACCTAAGCTACTTGTCATTTTGTCATTTTGAAAATATTCTATCGAATCATTTCACATCGCAATATAATAATTATACATAGGTAATCAATATCTCAAATTCTGTTAAAAATGCCTGTAATTGCTAAAAATGGAAGCCGGACACTACCTATCTGGTGAGAATCGTTCCTCAATTTTTTTACCGATTTTCTTTTATATATTTTGTTCTTTTATTCCACTTCTCTAGTTACGTTTGCTATGCTGCGACACATATAAAATACCGGAGCTGCAATTCTCAAATGCGGTGCGACGTAGGCAATGCATATATATGGAGGCAGTTGCAGTCTGCGGTCTGTCGAGATTTGTTGCAATGAGATACGGGTATGATCACGTTCTCATATCATTATGACAGCAGTATCTTTTTTATTTATTATCGCCGTAGTTGTTTTAGTTAAGTTAAGTTACGGTTTTTATTCGTAGTAAGCACAGTGACTCGTTTCTGGGTTTAAGGATTTTGCAAAAAAAATGGTCATAGTCCATTTACATTTTTAGGATTTTGATGCATGGTCCCAATAATTATTTGGTTTAATAATGTGTTCTCTTGTATTGTTAATTGAGTAATTTTTATTTACAACTTTGACGTTAGTATAATAATCAAAAAAAAAAGTTTTATTTAATTTCGTGGGTACAATACTATTTCAGTAGGTACCTCTTAATCCCTTAAAAGAGCTAGTTCGGCAGAGTTCATCATTATTACAAAAAGCTTTACGAAACATGTCTTTTCACACCTGCAAGCGTATCCTTTGTTGTGTTCCATCTGAAAACTTTTCGTATCCATTCATCGAACACATTGTATCCCAAATTGTCCGGCGGTCATTGAAAAGACAAATGGATGGAGGCCGCAAACTGGGCCCAGAAACTGGAGAATCCGGAATTTTCCAAATCACAATAGAATTGAACAGACGTTTGTTACTTTTGTTAATTAAAAGTTGTTACTTTTCTTATTACATAGAGATGGTGTTGATGGCGAATAACTTTTACTTTAAGGAATCTAATGAAAAATGGGTGTTAGGCACAATAGTGTAGCGGTCACATTACAGAAATGAAGTAGAAAACTAGGAATAAATTCAGGACATAAGGCATTCATTGTACTATAATAATATTATGGTTGTTTGGAATGAAACAACTGTTAACGGATTTAACTCGCGTATTTTTATTTTATTTTATTAGCTGAAGTTTCGGATTCTTTACAGTTTCCATAATCGTAGCACGACTGAGCTGACAATAGTCTAACGCTAAAGCTAATAAAAATACGCGAGTTAAATCCGTTAACAGTTGTTTCATTCCAATGTGTAATAACCGCGAAGGCATCAGAAATTATTATGGTTGTTTGTTCATGTCCAATGTCCTTAAATATAAATAGACAATTAATCATTCATTCTACGTTTGGCCAATCTATGATTATTAATCAATTAATTAGGTACTTTAAATTATTTAAGGACCAAATTATGGCAATAGTAGATATCAAATACAATTTTGCGAATTCTGCGCAAACCCATTCGGTGCACATTCGAATATTACCTAAGTAATTAGGAATCGTCTATTTGTATTTCAATGTATTTTCAATATGCTTTGAAATATCAATATTAACTCATATTTAGAGGATTGATGACCTAAGTGAGTATACTGGTTTTAATATTGCCTATCAAAGTTAACTGAATATTGGAATGAAACAAATAATATAACAGATTTGAATCTCGTAATTTTATTTATTTGTACATTTCGAAAACTTTACAGTACTTTAGCGTTAAACTTTCGTTCAGTCGTGCTACGAATATTGGAACTACAAAATTTTCAAAACGTGAACATATTAAATAAAATACGCGAGTTCAATCCATTACAGCCATTTCATTCCAATGTGTGATAACCGCAAAGGCTTTAGAAAATATTAACATTCTTAATTTATGAAATAAATATGGGTGATTATACAAAAATTGGGCAACTCGTTGTCACCAGACAATTAAACGATGTATATTTTTCATGTTTTTTTTTATTCCAAAACAACTAAATGCCTTTTATTCGGTCACTCACTTTCAGCTTTTCATTTTAATTATTATTATTATTATTATTTATTTATTTATGAAATTTTAATATATCAGGCATCAGCATGTTTGCATGAAATAGATTCCATATTCTTCAAGTTGGTAACATCTTTCCTGTTAAAGCAATAAGGTCTAGTTTTTGGTAGCAGTGCGGTTCACTGAATGACTTCACTCTTCTGGAATTACATATTCAGTGCGGATTCGAGTCGCGTTCGTATCCAATCGTGCACGTTTTTGATTAGAAGCGACATCGACATTTGATTGATGACGGTACAAATGAGTGCACACGACTAAAGCGTACGTCATGATGTATGTTCCTTTTGTACTATTAGGGACGTCATTTTGGAAAAGCTGATACAAATTATATAACTAGCTGTTTGCCCCGGCATCGCACGGGTCTCTTTTTTATAACCTACTAGCGGTCCCGGCAGACGTCATCCTGCCCGTTCGAAATTCAAATTAGGTAACTTTAGTTAGACAACGTTTGTATGGGAAAAGAAAAGGGCTGTTTTTAGGGATTTTCCGGCAATTATTCGATTTCTTCTCCGTAAGAACCATCCTTGGACTTCAACGAACATTTAAAAAAAAATTGGCCAAATTGGTCCAGGCGTTGTCGAGTTATGCGCTTACCAACACATTTTGCGATTCATTTTTATATATAAGATTTTTATATAATTATAAGAAGAAGATGTCACTCGGGAATAGTGTAGCTTCCCAACAGTGAAAGAACTTTTCAAATCGGTCCGTCGTTTTGGAGCCTATTCATTCCAAACAAACAAACCTTTCTTCTTTATTATATTAGTATATTAGATAGTACAGACTATATGTCAATACTAATTTCTGATGTCTTCAAGGTTATTACACATTGGAATAAACAACTATGAAACAGATATAGCTCACGTATTTTATATCATCGGCTAAAAATATTAAATACCTATATTTCATGTTTTAGAACAGGGTAGTAATTAGTAAATAAGATAGTTTGCATAACTGTATAAATCACTTTAGCAAAAGACTTATGAGCCTAGTCGTGCTAGGATTATGGAAACTATAAGGTTCCGAAAGGTCACCTTATAAAATAAAACACTCGAGTTAAATCCCTTTTATAGTAGTTTCATTCCTAGATTTCAATGTTTCCCAACAAATACACCTATGTTAACTTGGTTGATTTATTACATATTAATACCTGTTCTAAAATTAATGACCATGTTCTTCAATAGAAGGTCGGTTTCATCATTTGACCCAGATAAAATATTTAACTTTATATGCCTTTAATTTACTTAGGTAGGTATTTAAAATTTAAAACTGATTTTAAACCTACCTGTAAAATATATAAAAACTTAAAATTGATTAGTACCTACTAATCATTAATATCTGACATTTACGACATTATTATAAGGTATATATATAGGAATAAAAAATCTAAGTACTATAAGGCGCTTACAATTTAAAAACACTCTTTTGAGATTGGATAAACCCCGCCGCATATGTCCAAACTCGCATTGGCACGTCAATCACACGTGAGAGCAAATGCGAAGTTTGCTACTGCGCCATAGGTTTTAAGTACTGCTACTGTCACACTGTCACGGCACGGTCACGGCTCGTGACAGCTAATGCGAGTGTACATGCGGCGGGGTTTACAACTTTACTCTTCCGCTGTCTAAACTTCTAACAATCCCGTTCTATTCTATAAACATCACTTTTAAAATATTCGATGACCAGCATCCTTATCGGAACGTACATCCTCTGAATTCTTACATGATAGGTATTTCGAGATCTTTATAGTGTGTTTAACTATTGTCTACCTACTCTTGTCAGCTATAAATATGCAAGTTTTCTTAACGTTACAGTAAAAAACAAATTTTACAGTATGAACAGCACTTAAGATTTAAGATGCGAAAAAGCATGTGTCACGTCACATTTTTGAAATAAATGCACGATAGTGACAAATGACATCTCGTAGTGTTGTAAAAATCAAGCCATATCTACAAGTCGAAAACTGGAATAAACTTAATAGCTTAATAAAAATTATAGCCCATACGAGAGGATATAACCGTAAATTTAATGCTAATAAATATTCAGGGGATATAAAGTTTTATCTAAAGTCAACATTGGCCCTTATAGGGTTTCCATTCGGGTCAAAGGGATACTTAATTACACCTGAAGCCGCAGTGTCAGAAAATTTCGTGACAAATCTTCGTTGAAGTTCAAGTATGTTTTTTTACGCAGATTCGAATATTTTCCGGAAAAACTTTAAAAACAGCCCTTTCTTTCCATACAATCGATTTACAAATGTATAACACTAGCTTCTGCCCGCGACTTCGTCCGCGTGGAACTCCTCCTTTTTTGCAGTCGGTTAAAAAGTAGCATATGTCCTTTCTCAGGCTCCAGACTTTCTTTGTACCAAATTTCATTTAAATCGGTCCAGTAGTTCTAGCGTGAAAGCGTAACAGACTAACAGACAGACAGAGTTACTTTTGCATTTATAATATTAGTAAGGAAGTAAGGATAACACAGTTAGTTTAGCATAAGACTATTGTCAGATCAGTCGTGCTACGATTACGAATCTGTAAAGGCTCCGAAACGTCAGCCAATAAAGTAAAATACGTGATTTAAATCCGTTAAAGTTGTTTTATTCCAATGTATAGTAAACGCAAAGGCATCAGAAATTATTATAACACAGTTCATTTCATTGGGATGTTTGTAAATCAAAAATAATTGAAACAATACAGCTTTCGGACATTGACCTTATCCAATCTTCGTCCCTGGCCATACGGAATTCATTATCCTTTTATACCTCACCCTTTGACCCTTCTTCACTGATAGCGGATAACAAACGTAAGCCGGCACTCTATTTACTTTTTGCTTCAAAGAATATTCCTAATAAAGTTTAGTATAAACGGCCTGGTCAAAGCTACTTGCCACTTTATAGCAGGCTAGATTCTACCCGCGACTTCGTTTTTGCAAGATGAGTACAGTACACAATAAATTAATATATATAGAATTCAGTTAGGTTGGGCAGCGTTTGGGAAGCTACGTCAAGTCTTCATATCATCACTCCCACAGTGCCTGAAGACGAAAGTCTACAATCAGTGCGTCCTACCCGTCATGACATACGGAGCCGAAACGTGGACACTGACGGTACGGCTGGTTCACAAATTAAAAGTCGCTCAGCGGGCTATGGAAAGGGCTATGCTCGGCGTTTCTCTGCGGGATCGAATCAAAAATGAGGTGATTCGGCAGAGAACCAGAGTCATCGACATAGCCCACCGGATTAGCAAGCTAAAGTGGCAGTGGGCTGGCCATATTAGCCGAAGAACCGATAACCGTTGGAGTTAACGTGTTCTAGAGTGGAGACCGCGACTCGGCAAGCGTAGTGTAGGACGTCCTCAGGCAAGGTGGAGTGACGATTTGCGTAAGATGGCTGGCAGGAGCTGGATGCAAGCAGCCCAAAATAGAGCAAAGTGGCGTGAAATTGGAGAGGCCTATGTCCAGCAGTGGACTGCGACGGGCTGATGATGATGATGATGATGACAATAAATTATAGGCTACATAAATATTATTCTGATATATTGTACCTAAGCTATACTATAATATTGTAAAATTCCTGTGTTATAGTGGGACATAATATGTACTTATATCCATCCATGTTTTCATCCATAAGTACATTGTTTAAATTTTCGCGTTAATAATATTAGTAAAAATATCTTTTGCAATCCTAATGCTAATTTAATAAATGTTTGCAAGATAAGCTATACTGTACAGTATTAGATAACAATCTATTTAAAGCTAGAAGGCCAAAGTAAATATTTGACCTTTAATAATTCCTGATGCCTTCGCGGTTATTACACATTGGAATGAAACAACTATTAACGGATTTAACTTGCGTATTTTTATTTTATTTTATTTGCTCTTTAGCGTTAGACTATTGTCAGCTCAGTCGTGCTACGATTATGGAAACTGTAAAGAATCCGAAACGTCAGCAAATAAAATAAAAATACGCGAGTTAAATCCGTTAATAGTTGTTTATTCCAATATTTGACCTTTGTTAAACAGTCAGTAAAACAAAATTTGGGACAAATTACTAATGGACAAGGTTAATATCTAGAAATGAAAACATATCTTATTAAACATTTTCCACGAACCGTTAAAAAATACGCTTATATAAATGTTAAAAGACAAACGGATACCTGACGAGTATTCCTGTTTTATTTATTTTAAATAGTGACACAAACCAAAACGAGTTACCCTATTAAAGATTGTAAGTCGTCATGTATAAATTTGAATTCATGTAGTGATTCATTTTGAGTTAAGTTTTTTTTATATTTATGTAGCGATACGTAGTTTTATTATGAAAAATCTTTTTTTTTATCTCAGTAATAAGACGAGATTTTGAAAGGGAGAGATTAACGCACCCGCAGCAATATTTCAATAACAAATGAAAAGTATTAGCTTATTAAAGATATTGATGTTAGGTCTACAAGAAATAATGTAGAACAATTTATAAAATTGGACATTCATTTTAATTTATGTTATAATTAATAGTATTAAATTAAACTTCGGCTTTGATAGCTAGGCCAACAATCGACTAAAACTTGAGATGTTTTAACGTAAATGAAATCATTGTGGTAAAGCAAATTGGGGAGTAGAATTTAAATAATTGTATGTAGTTAACGTAATAAAAGCCTAAATATTAAAATTATAAATAAGTACAAACTAAATAATCATTATAAAAAAAAAATGAAATAACAACGATTTCATATTATGATTTCGCAGTTCACGTTGGAGCGACACAACTATAAAGGATTTAATACGCGTATTTTATGTAAAAAAAATGGTTTTGAAAAATTTACAGTCCCCATTTTCGTAGCAGACTGAGCTGACGATAGAAGACTTAACTTTAAACTTTTTTTTCCCATAACATAACAAGTAAACTAAAATCCCAATAAATTTAGATAGTACATCGAGAAAAATATATTCTTAAATAATTTTACTCAGCTTTCTTCGTCCATCTTTACTAATTTCTTAATTCTAGGTATCTCATTGATGTAATTACATTGTTTACCCGTATTAAGGAGTATTCCTTTGTTTTAAAAGGGTCACCTTTATTTTCTTAGTCAAATTACTTTCTCGACCTCGTCGAGACTAATTGCATTATATCGTATTTAAAATTATATTAAGATTAAAATGGGAAATCAATTACTAGCCTTAATGTCGCTTATTATGATGTTTGAGAGAAGTATATTATAGTTTCTTTCTTTGGTTCAAGGTCCAGTATAAACAGACACTCACTAAGTACGAGAATGCATACTCAGTGCATATCTTTTTATTCTGTTTTTTGAGATTCGCTTCTTTTCAATGTCCCCATTATCGTATTGCACCGCAGCCGTATGAAACATCTCCGGTACCTGCTACTAGCGACAAATGCAGTAACTGCGTTAGAAACTCATATGTACTTACTGCGTTTATAGTTATCACGGCAGACCTCTGCATAATATTTGCAATGAGTGGAATTCGTACTAGCACGGTTTTATGCATAAATATACTACCGTAGGTTTATTTAACAAGTGTAACCATAATTTAAATCCAGGAACACGTGAAAACCAGTATTTTACTTGGGTGGCAATAAATCAGTTGAAATTTTAAACTCTAGTTCAGAGGTGGTCCCTTGGGTGGGTTACACGGTTTCCTGTAACCCCTAAATTGTGTTATGCATTGTACTGACATTATTCACATTTCGGAGAGAATATAAACTTAGTTAGTTTTGGAAATCCGAGTTAATAAGCACAGGAATGTTTTTTACGTAATTTAATTAAGTAGGTAAGTGCTGTAATATTGTCGAATCGTCAGCAAATAAAATAAAATACGCATATTAAATCCGTTATAATTGTTTCTTTCCAATACATTAAGTAAATAATTAATACCTAATTAATAATTATGTAACTAATCATTTTCCACAAAAAGATCAAAGTGACGAGTTTGAAATAACTATATTTGTATGAATACTAAAAATTACATCCGGAAAAAAATGCTTAGTTATTTCATTTTCTCCCCTAGACAAATCTAGATTCGTTAACACTATAAAATAGACAGTATGAAATTTACTGATGTACACATAATCAGTTTTCATTCCTACTTATATGTCAAAATTATAATAATTATATTGTTTATTATGTTTAACGTTAGGAAATGTAAAGAAGAATGAGAATAGGTAGCAAGTATTTGATTATCTTTGAATTGATCTTCAAATACCTGGTATTTTTAGATATTTTGAAGTATAGTGTTTTTAAATTGGAATTAAGAAAACAGAACCAATAGACGACGACAGACAAGTAAGTAGATATTTTATTAAATTATTTAAATATATTCTCTTATGATGTCATGGTTGTTTTCCTTTGTATCTTAAATTATATAAAATACGTCGGTTTAGTATTTATTTGTTGAGTGTACTAATCCCAGATTACAAGCGATAAAAAAATTAAACACAATGACATTAAAATTTCACATTCTGACATTGCCTCATTATTTTCAAATCAATGATCCCGTTTTGCTTCTTGAAGACAATTACTGCAAAAGAAAAATTTGTTCTTATTGTAATATTTATTTCGGGGCTCATTTACCTACAGTACCATTATGTACATTTGGATATTACATAATTATTATACTACAATCAGTATTAATTATACAACAGAGTGCTGTAATTTTCAAAAGCATTATCTTTATTAATTTGACATAATGATGTATTTTTTGTACTGACGATCTCAATATAATTCGACATAATAGGTAGTGTAATTATACTGTATGAATTTTGAGAAATAAATTAATCTAATTTAATATTTTACAGATTCTGTTTAACTGTTTCAACTGCGTAACTTCTATAACCGTTTAACTTAAATATGAATCGTGCAATATAATAATATTAGGTACTTATAATATGTCTGAGAACTGTCCTCAGTCGCAAATCTCATGCAGAAATAAAAATCGCATGTCATTGACCCTAGTGTGTATAACCCGCCTACCTGACATAATAAAAATGAGTCGACATAAAGCTTTTAGGCACCCACTGATAAAATTTTTATTGAAAAATCTTTTTTATTCTGTTGAATAATTGAATCAAAAAATATACCTATAATTATTTCTATATTGCCTCCACAGCTCTAAAACTGCTGGACTCTGGGATATCATCGACAATTTTTATAAACATAAAAAACTTGAAAACTCAAGCGCCTAGATTCCGAAATTTCTCAATGTGTTCGTATTTTCATGATTTTTACATATTTCATATTATGAACAATTCTCGGCTTGTTAGGAATATATAAAAACTAAGAAACTCATACAAATCATTGATGATTTCATTAATTGCGGGCATAAATTGATCCAAAATCATTTTCATATTTTTGGCAACAAAATCTATGTTTTTACGAGCTTATCCTATTATCTTATTAAATAATAATTATATTAATTCTAATTAAAAATATTATATTAATTGTTCCATCTGATAAATTACATTGACGAGTAATTAATCAGAAAAACCTGTTAACTACAATATTTGACAATCCCGTTAATCATCAAAAATTTATTCCGAATTAATTTTACATAAAATTGTATTTATTAGTAATGTCGTAACTTATTTGAACTGTATAATTGTTCTTTACTTGATTTATTGCTTTAACGAAAAAAACTTGTTTTAATATTATTTAACATAAAAAATATAATGTACTACTTAATGTAATTTTGCTGTTATATAAGTAGGTATTGTGAAATCTTATTGGTTTTGAATTTTACGATATCAACATGAGCGAAGTCCTTGTAATAGGTAGGTACATAGTACATAGGTACCTACCTAATATTGAAATTATATTGTACTTATGACTTTTAAGAAATAAATTACTTAATCTAATCTATTGTAAAGGTTCAGTAAAGTTGGTTAGGTCCTTCAATCATTAGGTGTAACATTTTCCAAATTTTGAATGTCTAATTTGCGTGTTTCGTAAAACTATAAGTAAGTACTTACCTAGACTTAATTATTTATTTTTAATATAGAATATTAAAAAACAAAATATGAAAGTAATTGTGTGAATGGAAAACAGTCAAAACAAAAGGTTAATGTAACCCTTCTCTGGTGAACAAACCCGACCTTACGTAAGCAAAAATAAAATATGACTTTCTTCAGTGCCTAGATTTTTATAAGCTCTAGTTCGAATCACAGCGTATTTACACTTAGATTAGTCACTTAGATTTTTTAACCTTTCAAATAGATAATTATAGTACACTGAGTATGTTTTCAGGTATATTTTTCTAGCGGCCCCGGCAGACGTCGTCCTGCCCGTCCGACTGTTTCGTCAAAGATCTGTCAAAGTCTTCTGTCACTTCTTCATAAGGCTTCATATTTTCCCCGTTTTTTACACATTATCCACTGTTTCTTCGCTCCTATTGGTCGCAGCGTGATGTTATATAGCCTAAAGCCTTTCTCGATAAATGGTCTACCCAACAAAAATAAAAGAATTTTTGAATTCGAACCAGTAGTTCCTGAGATTATCGCGTTCAAACAAACAAACAAACAAACTCTTCAGCTTTATAATATTAGTATAGATACATTTTTGGAAAGGAAATTTGGATTGAAACTGTATTGTCGAACTTGACCTATGGTTGCGCGTTGCGATTATTTTGCTTTACTTGTACTAAATGGCAAAACGGTCATTTTATCATCTCTTAATTATGAACCAATTAAATTGGCACGATTTACAACAGTTAAGAAGATATTAAAAAAATGACTGTTTTTAGAATTTCACGCAAACCAAGTCTACTTGATTTTAATCCAATTGGATTGAATTGTGTTATACCAAAGTTGCGTTAATCGCTCCCCATCTCGTAATTCGCTTGGTCTGAAAGCGATTCCAATTGGTTATTTCAACCCAAAATGTTCAAATGAAGTTACTTGAATTGGTTTAAAGTTACATACCAATTGGGATTCTTATCTTCTTATTATTAGTGGGGTCCTTTCGGATGCACTTCGACCCATTGGGATCTTTTGTGCCTACCCCTCCTTTAGCTTACTCCAGGTTCTCCATAACCGATTCTATGTACCTATCGTATTTTGTCTCCATGTCGCAATTCCTCGAAGTCTCCAGGCTCCAGGTATCCGGAGCCAAATGTCTTCATTCTGTGTCTGGTGAGGACCACTTGGAAATACTTTCAAACTAAGTGTGTACACTAAGTATCAGAGTTAGAGTTATCTTTACTTACGTACGCTGCGTAGCGGTCCCGCTACACACGAGATCCAATGAATAGCTGATCAGCCCGCATGAACTATGAATGTGTTTATAAATATATTATAATATCCTATGTGGCACAAACTAGATGTGTTTTCACTATGTAACTACAGGAAATGTAAAATAAGAAGTGGAAATATTAAAATTATTTAAACATTGTATTTTGTGAAATTATGTTTTCCAGAAAAATATAATATTAAAATACTACCTGTGACTGAATACGCCAGTTTATCGGAGTCTGTGCTATGAATAAGTAGCTTTTTCATAAAAGGACGTTATTTATTAAAGTCGTGTTTTGTATTGCTTTATTGAAAAATTTCTGCATTTCGAAGTTAAAATTATCTCACGAATCAAGCACTATAAAATATAAAAATTTACATCAATAAAAAAAAATCAGCAGCCTCTTTTTCGTTATCTATTTGTAAAAATATATTTTTATTTAATCTTACTTCAATATGTCGTAGGTAAGTATAAGTTTTTTTACAAAATTGGGATAGTTATAGAATGTAAAATTTTATCATTGACGAATTTGTTAATAAAAACAGGTTTTTAGCTTTTTATATAATTCCGCTGTGAATGATTCTTTTGGCGGCTATTTATTTTGAGCATTTCATTTCCGCTCACAGTAAAATGTATGAAAAATTTACTTTTTGCAACCCCTTTGGCGTACAACGCAATGCTTTTATGTATTTCACAAAAGAAACGCCGAAATGAACAAAACGTGATAAATGACGTGACGTAAGCAAGAGGAAATATAAAGGGGTTTTAATTATTTTTTTTTATTAAAAACTTTTCCATGTCGTTTACAGTAAGAACATTTTATTTTAAAAATTAAAGGGGTTCAAAAGTATTCTCATTAGGTAGGTAGTCACCAAAAAAATACTTCAATTCCTTCGCGTTGTGTTTACCTACTTATTTATTAAATAACTAAATGGTTAATTTCAGGAACTAATAAAATGTTAAATTCAGAGAAATACTTTAAAAATAGGGTTTAAGTACAAAGTAACTATTATAGGTATTCTTTAGTTAACACTAAGTATTACTTTATTTTTTAAAAAAACCTTTTATCATGGGAATTAAATGTTAACGAAAAATATGAAAACCTCATATATTCAAGACTAGCTTTTGCCCGCGACTCCATTCGCGTGGAATTAGTAATTACGGCAATTGAAAGTACCTACCCTAAGTCCTTTTTAGGCTTTAGACTATACTGGTACCAAATTTCATTTAAATCGGTTAGTAGTTTTTGCGTGAAAGCGAGACAGACAGGCAGAGCTATTTTCGCATTTATAATTATTAGTTAGGATGTTCGCTCATCAAATAAACATCTGGAAAAAAAACAGAATCAAAATCGGTTCATGCGTTAGGGAGCTATGATGCCACAGACAGACACACACACACACACAGACAGACACGTCAAACTTATAACACCCCGTCGTTTTTGCGTCGGGGGTTAAAAATATCAATACGAGCACAAGAAAATATTAGCTCCGTAGCCAAGAACCCTGACTAAAAGAAGGCAGTTAATAAATGAAAGTAAAATCAGTTTTTAAAATAAAAATTTCGACACAACGGCCGTGTAGCAAAGCGGCCATGATATTCTGAATTTTGTATTATTATCTGTTAATTTGATTTAATTTTGCAATGGTTGTTTACCACGTGTTTGACCTAAATCCCAACTAATATTATAAATGCGAAAGTAACTCTGTCTGTCTGTCTGTCTATCTGTCTGTCTGTTACGCTTTCACGCTAAAACTACTGGACCGATTTAAATGTAATTTGGTACATAGAAAGTCTGGAGCCTGAGAAAGGACATAGGCTACTTTTTAACCGACTGTAAAAAAGGAGGAGTTCCACGCGGACGAAGTCGCGGGCAGAAGCTAGTACCTATGAAATATAATTGGCTTATTTAATTAAGCCATACAAACCTAAATGGCTGTTTCCGTGATGAATAGCCCTTTGATATCCATCAATGTAGGAAAAATATTATTCGTCATACATTTTTCGTATAAGACCAAAAAAATAAGTAAGTACTCCTGTCTATCCTATATATATATATATATATATATATATATATATATATATATATATATATATATATATATAGTTAAATGATAAGATTATAATATAAAACGACGTTGAGCCATTTTTAAAACTATCTCAACCAGAAATTGTTTATTGCCTTACAGTACAATACAATAATATACCTAAGCTACTAGTATTGTGTGGAGTACCTACTATTGTACGCATTAATACGGCATCATGGACTCTTAAATTATATTATTACTAGCGGCCCCGGCAGACGTCGTCCTGCCCGTCCGATTGTTTCGTCAAAGATCTGTCAAAGTCTTCTGTCACTTCTTCATAAGGCTTCATATTTTCCCCGTTTATTACACAATTTCCACTGTTTCTTCGCTCCTATTGGTCGCAGCGTGATGTTATATATAGCCTAAAGCCTTCCTCGATAAATGGTCTATCCAACAAAAAAATAATTTTTGAATTCGAACTTGTAGTTCCTGGGATTAGCGCGTTCAAACAAACAAACAAGCTCTTCAGCTTTATAATATTAGTATAGAAGTATAGATAAAACACAATGTATTAAGCCTCATTAAGGTGTTATGTACGAGTACCTATTTCTTAATCTCTCTACCGATAGCTTGACATTGGTTACTCTCATAAAATTAACTCAGGTCAAGGTTTATATTTGGTTAACATATTAATGCATAATAATTTCTGATGCCTCCGCGGTTATTACACATTGGAATGAAACAACTATTAACGGATTTCACTCGCGTATTTTTATTTTATTTTATTAGCTTTATTTTATTTTATTTTATTTACTTTAGCGTTAGACTATTGTCAGCTCAGTCGTGCTACGATTATGGAAACTGAATCCGATACGTCAGCTAATAAAATTAAATAAAAATACGCGAGTTAAATCCGTTAATAGTTGTTTCATTCCTATATTAATCCATTTTAATTTTTATATTTACTTACTTAAAAAATAAGAAACGTTTGTGCGTTAATGATAGGTAGGTACATTTTCTGCTAACTCTTATCATTTCTGCTTTTAACTTTCTTCTTGCGAAAATTGATAATTAGGAGAGTCTCGTGATTTTAAGAATAGTTAAAATGTGTCATCTAATTTATTCCTTGGAAGATAATAACAACGGATACTCGCATTTTTTTATCTTTAGTGTAAAACCTATCGTCAACTCAGTCTACAAACTTGAAGTTTTCGATACGTTAGCAAACAAAATTACCTAAATACGCGAGCTAAATCCGTTGCAATTATTTCAACGTTTACCTAATAACCGCAAAGGCATTATGAATTATAAAGAACTAGTTGACCTGACGAACTTTGTACAGCAATATTCTAATAATAAAATTTTTATTTCTTATAAATTTCTTGTATACAAACCTTGTCCTGATAGTAACAAACACAAATAAAAAGAATTAGGTAATAGGTATATAGGTAATTGGCGCATCCAGTGAGGGTCGCGCGTGTACTACGTCAGGTTAGGCATATACATTTATAATTCCATACATTTAAACCATTGTGCCTATATGGAATGCACGCCCTTGTTAAATTGGGTGCAGTCATTCGGAAGTTATGCGCGTATACATTTCGGTCATTCATTTTATTTATATAGATTTACTTTTATGTATTATACGTTGATGATACGTCCTTTTTCTCTCGATAATATACATCAGTATGCATTTGGAAACGCGAACCGTTCTAGTGAGAAAAACGGACATTTTCCTTAGGGAAATCAGGAACAAAAGGTAACATATTGCGTTAACATTCCTTAATATAATATACCTAGCTAAATCCACGAAGAACCTGTTTTATTTATTTTCACAACTTGTTCTTTGAAAACCGACAAAGCAGGCAGTTAATTTCAAATTAAAATGCGTAGTAAATATTGTTTGTCTGTATTTAAGTGTTATTATTCGTTCCTACCTTGAAAAATAAACATAAGTAAACGCTGTGTTCCGTGCAAACATAATTAATATTTCCGCTTCGTTTATTGAATAACTTGTTTTCTAAATACATGCAATAAGTGCAACGATTAATCGAAGTTCTCATAAGGAATAGAACAAATACAGGTACCTAACTATATTTTTTTCATGGTTAGTATTTCAGTTATTTTATCAGTTATTCAGGTACTTAATCATGGAGTTATAAAAATATTCGCAGATTATAATTATTCAGCTGTAATAACAAATTATAAAATTTTCACAATATATTTTTATTTCAATTTAAAAACATACATGCATAATCCACAACACAAGTTTCGGCAACTGAGTACCTAAATATGTATTACAAATGCCATATACATAAAAAACAATGATCAATAGATAAGCACGACTCGGTTCGTCTACACATAATACCTAAATTATATTTAACCCT
Source organism: Polylopha cassiicola (assembly GCA_038024825.1). Lineage (NCBI taxonomy): Eukaryota > Metazoa > Arthropoda > Insecta > Lepidoptera > Tortricidae > Polylopha > Polylopha cassiicola. The sequence goes on along the minus strand of CP149052.1, from coordinate 3,767,672 downwards.
CAATCCAGTGCTCACTCAAAGCAAATGTCCCTAATACACTGGTATACTGCGCTGGCCAGTAGAATTTGCTGAACCAAGTAAGATCTGGATCAAGGGTCACATCCACTGTCCCTCGTGCGCTAGCCCTTCCTTGATAAACTTCTTGGCTTCACCAAAGCAAGGGCCAGCCCTTTTTACAGAATTAAATAATTAATACCTACCTCACGAGAAAAGCTGTAATTGGGTATGAAAATCCTACATTTTTTTAAGTTATGTGTTAGAAATACTTAGGCAACTTGTGTGTATTGACACTTACAATACTGTACCTAGGTATAGGTACAAGTACACATTTACTAGAAGTAATTACTTGACCCATTATTGTAACCACAACTTACAACGTTTTTACCAAGAAAAACATAAAATAGTCCTCGATTACTATAGTTATAATTACTCGTAATACCTACTCCTTGAATTTTTCTAAGTGACTTCGTAACATCATATTTTTAAATATTTTAAGTTAGCTCATGACAATGTAATTATATAATACTAGCTTCTGCCCGCGACTTCGTCCGCGTGGAACTCCTTTTTTGCAGTCGGTTAAAAAGTAGCCTATGTACTTTCTCAGGCTCCAGACTTTCTTTGTACCAAATTTCATTTAAATCGGTCCAGTAGTTTTATCGTGAAAGCGTAACAGACAGACAGACAGACAGACAGACAGAGTTACTTTCGCATTTATAATATTAGTAAGGATTATGTTTATAACATTGAAAATTAATGTTTTGTTGTCAGACCGAGCAATCAAATAAAATTTAGTTAAAGTCTAAATAAATACTTAGGTATGTCAAAAAGTTTTCATCCTCAATACTTGATTTTTTAGGTTCTCGTCTACTTTATAACATTGTAATAATACTATAATAGTTCATATTAAACAATACGATATAACTAAGCAAGTATCACGAAATAAAATAAATGCGAAATTAAAATAGTAAATGTACAGCAAAAGTGCTATTTTTATCAATTAAAATTATTTCAAAATATCGCGTAGTGTTAATAATGATATCTACCACCTAGGTAAAATCTCAGAGAAACCAAATAAAAGAATACCTTGAAAAACTTGACAAATTAAGGCCTATTACCTACTATTAATTAATATTCTACTTAGCATCTACCTACCGTAATTAAACAGTTTTATTTTTCAGTTCGAGTTGAATTTTATAGTTATCCATGTGTTTCATCATTATATCAAATTCAACTCTAAGAGGTTTTTGTAGTGATACTGGGTCCAATTCAGCTGGTGGTAGTATACGGTACTGTCGTAGAAGTGATGCTACCACAGTCTTCATTGAGGACATGGCGTAGTTGTAACCTAGAATATAATACTAGTTTTATATGACTTCTTAAGTTAGTAACGTAACTCGAGATATGTCACTACAATTTAAATGTGGAGTACACAGTAATTTCCAATTGGGTCACTTTAATACTCTCTTAGTTAAGCATTTCATCTGTTCGCTATCGTCTATCGCTTTTTTATATATAAAGTACATCACATCACATCCCTGGTAGACTACAGATAATTAAAAAAAACAGTGTGATTAAAAAACTTCAAAAAATCTTAACTGTGCGTTTTGGTATAGAAGCCTTAGTAATTATTATTAGATCAAATTCCACAGATGGCCTTACTTAGTAGTTAGATGGGCATCAAAATGAGATACTTACCTAAACAGTTTCTCACAGAAAAGCTGAAAGGTATGTACTGCGCTGGATGCTTCAATGGACCCTCCAGGAACCTTTCTGGACGAAACTGGTCAACATCGTCTCCCCAAAAGGCTGGATTGCGATGCATACCCCAGATATTAGAAAGAACAGCAATACCGTCGACGAGAGTCGTCCCTGTGGCTATAATAAGAATAAAAGTACATTTAATACCAAATTGTGTTGAAATGATGGTGACATAGGACGGGTAAATTACAAAGGAAACCCTTTTCGGGCACACAATAGAGTAGAGTAGAGGAAAATGGGATTGTTTAATGAGGAAAGCGCAGCAAGTGTAATAAAAATGCTATAAATAAGGAATCATGGTTAAATTGAAAAATATATTGGTCCTTAACCAGATTAAGTATAGTCAATTTCAAGTATATGCTACTGCCCAAGAAGAAAATAAATGAAAACGTCTCATTTAGTATGTACTTACGTAATTTAACATCTTCTCTGACTTCTCTAACGGTAACTGGCACTGGTGGGTACAGACGCATGGTTTCTTTGATAACAGCTTCTAAATATTTCAATGAAGTTAGATCTTCGACAGTAATAGGACGATCTGAATCTCCGAATACATTGTGTAACCTTAAACAAAAAAACAGACATTATAATATTGTCAAAAAAATATATTATAGATATTGCAGTACTAACCTAACCTAACTAAGATGTAATTACGTTAGCAAGAAAATAATACTACTAATAAGAAACCTTAAACCTTGACAGTGCCCTGCCATACGACTGCATTTGCGTTGACAAATAATGAATAATTCATTTTCTAGATGACTTATCGTTCGGCAAGTTGACTAATGATTAGATCCAAAATAAAACACGAGTAAAAAGCTTAAAAATAAAATTCAATCAGGAAAAAGGGAAGGGGGTCACACAGTGAAATTCATATAGGTAAGTTTAGAAAAATATCTACTGCTATCTCAGGGCTCGGCGTTAGGTGTTATATAATAATATAATATAATTACTATGTCTAAAGTTCTTACTCTTCGTGAACTTTCTCCTGGATGTCTCGGTGTCTGGACAGCAGCACGATGGTGTACGCCGCTCCCACAGCTGAGGTGTCGGTTCCAGCCAGTAAGATCACCATCACCTCTTCGCGGAGTTCTATGTTGGTATACCCCTTCTCATTACCCGAAGATTCTATCATCAGCTCCAAGAATGTTCTCATTACACCGTCATCTGATAAATAAATGTATTAATCCGATAAATCCTTGTACATCTTCTTTTACGAATACAGTTAAATTTTAAGTTAATTATACTAGCTTTGTATATGTTTTAATTAGTTACCTTTATTTCCCATTAAATTATTGTTCATTCCCAACTGGTGCATTTCGTCTCTTTTTTTCAAGATCAACTGTAATGAAAAATCTGTTACAATATTCATCGATAATTGTATTTTTATTTATTTGTAAATATTACAAAAAGTACTTTGATTTATTATCGGGTTTAAAACAAACCTTGTCCACAAAGTTGTACATCAAATTGCTGTTTTCAACAAAGCTTCGGTATTGAGGTGTCATTTTGTATATTGCGTCTGAGTACAGCCAGGGCGAGCACATTCTGCTAGCTATCAACTTCAATAAGATTTCAAATGATTTGAGGAACGGTTGTTGTGGATTTTTTTGAGCGCCTAATTTCACACCTAAACTGGTTTCTGAAAATATGAAGTGCAATTCCATACAGTTTGACCCATGACATATTTAATTTAGGTTTTTGGAATAAACACCAAAACCAAAGTCTTAAAAAAGAGTTCTGAAATATCCTACCACAGACTGAATCAAATGTATATGTCACAAGGTACGGCCACACTGAGAAGTCTCCTTGTCCAGCCTTATCCTTCATCAAGTCTGCCATAATCTTTCCCTGTTCCGAAAACACCTGCTGGAAGTTGTTCAGGTTCCGTATGGTGAAGATCGGTGCCAATATTTTGCGTCGAGGACGCCATATATTCACTATAACAATTAAAAAGAATTTAAGTACTATACTTTTTACCATCACATGGTCTTATCTGTCAATAAAAATAAGAATTCACATTTGTCAGTTCTTTTTCAGATTCGATACAGATTCGAAAAATACGTCTTTGTTAAAATGGGCGTATCATCTCATGTTGGACTAGGTACATAAGTAATGGAATGCTACAAACATAGCACTTTCTTTTTAGAAACACTTCAAGTATTCGCATTCGTCAATTCGTGCTGACATACACACCTGAAAATGTTTCTATTTCGATAAAAGAGAGAAAACAAGACCTAAAAAATCTAAAACAAATGTTAGAATAGGGCATGGAACACAAAGTACCAATGTAGAAGCGGGGTACGTTCCGCTGCTTATCTACTCCCATATTATATTATGTGGATACATGACATACACACAATGTATTACCCACTTACGTCCTTTGATAACAATAAACTATTATGTATTATGAAATCTTTGACATACCAACCTTTAGCAAATATGCTTCCGTTTCCCAGAAACTTCCGAATATATTTCATTGTTGCGTCGTCTTTGTCCAGGCATTGCTTTAGAATTACATCAGCGGCGTATGGGTCAGTGACGACTAAAACATAAATATATTCTTAAATAATATTAATACAATTGAAGTACAAATACCTATATACTAATATAATAAAGAGGAATGGTTTGTTTGTTTGGATTGAATATGCTCCAAAACGGCTGTACTGATTTGAAAAATTCTTTCACTGTTGGGAAGCTACACTGTCCCTGAGTGGCATCTATAGGCTATAAAAAGGGATCCGGGCGAAGCCGGGGCGGACTGCTATATTATATAAAAGGAGAAGCTGTGAATCGCACTGCCAGTAAGATGGTTATGGTGCCCAAATAGCTGGTCGGTCAATTACTAGACTATATTTAGGTATTATTTTTACATTATCTATGTTTTGACCACAAATATTATTATTAAGTTGTGTTGTCATACTTGTTTTTGCTAAATGCTAAATGGTTTCAATGCAACTGAAAACCAAGTTAGGATTCATGGATTTGTGTTTAGGGTGTCTGCTGTTTCAGTTATAACTGAAAAATCCGTTTCATATACTCACCGCGTTTATATAATAATAAGGGTAGATAGGAAAAACAGAACTTTTTCATTTATTATGTACTTACTAAGGTATAGCTTGTTGACCATCCAAAATGTTGAGAGACCTCCATGACTAATGGAGTCCTTGGCTACTGCTTGAAATAATTTCATTCGATCTGAAAATATAAAAATACACAATAGAAAATTGTAAAATACATAATATGAAAGTCATATAAATCATCGTTTCCTTGATAGAGTTACACACAAAAATAATATAAGTTTCCCGTGTATTTTTGTGTTATTAAAATCAACCAATTGATAACGTGTGGGGTACTACAAGGCTCAATATTAGGTGTTTTGCTCTTTTTGGCTTATATTAACGATATTCGTAAAGTGTCTAAATGTTAAATTGTTTACATCCCTTGTGTAAATTACGCATAATAGAAAATTGACTATAATAATATGAATGTAAACAATTCTAATAAGAAAGTTGTCATCGCTTTCTTGATTGCGTTACACACAAAAATAACAAAGTTTTTGTGTATAGTTGTATAATTAAAATCAACCAAATTTAAAACTTGTGGGGTTCTGCAAGGCTCGATATTAGGTGTTTTGCTCTTTTTGGCTTATATTAACGATGTTCGTAAAGTGTCTAAAAGTTAAATTGTTCACATCCCTTACTACGCTGAACACATCTGCCTCTTTTTACTTTGGTAATTGAATAAGACATTGAACCAAAAATCGTCTTAAATAGACACAAATGATGAATTCAATTAATAATAATAATATCATTTCGCAAGCCCAACGCGATCTTGACATTCTCCTTAACTGGTTTTAGCACAATCTGCTAATAAATAGTAATATCGCTAAAAGTTCATTTTATAAATATATTATAAGACGATTATAACCAATGATACTCCCTTGCAGAAAAACCATTAATCATATTTTGGTTTATATATTGATGTATATATATATATAAACTTAACATTGAATAATCTTATACATTTAGTACTCTTTATTGCATACTAGCGGTCCCGGCAGCGGGCAGACGTCATCCTGCCCGTTCGAAATTCAAATTAGGTAACTTTAGTTAGACAACGTTTGTATGGGAAAAGAAAAGGGCTGTTTTTAGGGCAATTATTCTATTTTTTCTCGCCGTAAGAACCATCCTTGGACTTTAACGAACATTTAAAAAAAAATGGCCAAATTGGTCCAGGCGTTGTCGAGTTATGCGCTTGCCAACACATTTTGCGATTCATTTTTAACCCCCGACGCAAAAACGACGGGGTGTTATAAGTTTGACGTGTCTGTGTGTGTGTGTGTGTGTGTGTGTCTGTCTGTGGCATCATAGCTCCCTAACGCATGAACCGATTTTGATTCTGTTTTTTTTGTTTGAAAGATGTATATGTCGGGAGTGTTCTTAGCTATGTTTTATAAAAATCGACTCAGTAGTTTAATAATTAGGGGGGGTTAAAGAGGGGATGTAAAAATAAATGTCTACAAATATACTCGAGTGGGGTATCCAATGAAAGAGGGTGACGAGTACATTACAAAATTGAAATCATAATGAAAATCGGTTGAGTCGTTCAAAAAATATTGGGAGTGAAAGTGGGGATGGAAAACCAAATGTCTACAAATATACCCGAGTGGGGTATCAAATGAAAGAGGATCGTGTGTACATTACAAAATTGAAATTATAATCAAAATCGGTTAAGTAGTTCAAAAATTATGGGGAGTAATAGTGTAAATGGTAAGCCCAATGTCAATAAATATACCCGAGTGGGGTATCAAAATAATGGAAGAGGATAACTTGTACATTACGAAATTCCATGTGAAATGGAAATTAGTTAAAAATAATAGTATGTAGTAGGTACCTACGTACCTACTTACAAAAAGTATGAAATAAAAAAATAAATTAAAAATTTAACAAACCCCCGACATAAAAACTAAAAGGCCTTCTAAAAAGTATAACAATAATAAAATCTTACTATTAGTTACCTAAGTACTTATTAATATTTCTACAAAGAAAACGTCATGTCGGGGGGACCGTAGGTTTAGGTAGATTGTAAATATTAGGTAAGTAAGTACACCTAAATGAAAAGCGGTCCCTCCGACATGATGTTTTCTTTGTAGAAATATTAATAAGTACTTAGGTAACTAATAGTAAGATTTTATTATTGCTTATAATATATAAAATTAGTTAGATCCGTTAAAGTTGTTTCATACCGATGTGCAATAACTGTAAAGGCATCAGAATTATTATTAAAAATGACAATCAAACCACTTCTCTACATAGTAAACTAAGGCGCTGTCTGTCCGTCCCTATGTATTCTTAAATCTTTTAAACTACGCAACGGATTTCTAAGTGTTTTTTTTTTTTAAGGTAGAGTGATCGAAGAGGAATATAAAAGATATATAATAAAAAGATATCCATACGAGCTTGTTATTTAAAAAAGATTCGAATAATTTACGACAAAGTTAACTCATTTAATACGTCATTAAAAAATAAACTAGCCGAATATATTACCGAAGGTTAATAAATTCAAAATTTTGCTATCCACGTGCGAGTATATTAAAGGTATGTGTTGAACGATTGCGTAAGGTGTTATATTGTTTTACATATATTCAACGATATTAAGAGGAAATATTATTAGCATCTAAACTTTATTAGCATCTAAAAATCTATATATAGATTTTTAGATGCTAATAAATTTTAGCGTAAGCAATATTTCTTAAAAATCAAAACGTACAGACGTAGTTTCTCATTATATCTACAACATATCCAAAAATTATAAAAATCTAACTATATTTACTGGGTGTAAAACGTTATCGCCTTTTGTTTGAAAATTAACAGGTTCACAATCCTCTTAAGTACATTTTGAATTAATATTGATACCTATCAATCAGTGGACAAACAACGAAGATTAAAGAATGTAATAATAATTTCCTTAATTATTATCTTACACGAGAAAAAATGTCTTTAAACCAAAATCAACAAAAAATGTGTCGATTCGCGTTAGTTTGCAGTTAAATAATTTTTGAACTTGAATTCCTCCAAAATGACTTAATGCAATTAAAATTCAAAACAACTCAAAGAACTTGACTAGCAGTTAACCTTGTTATGATTTTTAAATGAGAATATGACAAAGGGTCAAGGTTGATGCATGCATTTCATGAACCTTTTTTCTTATTATTCATACAGTAATGACAGTCAAATGCGTGAACAGCGCTGACAGTCAAATAATATGTTTTGTAATGACTTTTTGACCTAGGTATATGTACTTATACCTTTTCGCGAGGCATTGTGTTGCCATTTGAACTAAGAACCTGTGTCGCTATAAAAAATAAAAATTGTGGTAAGACAAGTTTACCTGCGCAAGAAAATAAACCCTAAACCAAATTAGTGATTTATTATATATGTCTAATGCCAATATACAGTCTAAACCGGTATTTAGCAGATTAAAATCCTGTTCAGTTTATTTTTACAACGTACTTTTTGGAATTTCATCCCAGTTTGCATGCAAATTTAAATTTTAGAGGGACCGGAGGGCAATTAAAAAATTGTCTTTAGCATTGCATACATAAAGTTTTTAGGCATATATACATTTTAATCTGCATACATTTGCGAAAAACGCATTTAACTCAGCCGTTCCGTGACTGATGGAATTAACTGTCCTTTGATATCAGCCATGGCATTATAGCAATAGTATTTTTTTATTGAATTAGAAATCATTTTAAATCCACTTATCCACTTATGAATAATATCTACTTAACGTCATATTTTTCTATGATAGATTGTAAAAGGAGAATCGTCTGTAATTCACCGCTCAAACGGTTTTTATATAAAAAAAATGTCCTAAAGAGTAAGGAGTTTAAATTGAGGCTTAGAAAAGAAATAATATTTTTACATAGGACTAGCTTCTGCCTGCGTTTTTGTCTCTCGACCCTATGAGTACTTACGCAATATCGTTATAAAATATAGCCCATACTTTTACAAATTTTTGTACCTATTTATAATATTAGTAAGAATAAATCGTTAGTTTAATCAGTGGCTCTTATTGAAGAACAATAAAATCACAAATTTTATTTCATTAGAGTTTTCCATAGTCTAACGCTAAAGCGATATCAGTTGTTACGATTATGGAAACTGTAATGGTTCCGAAACATCATCCAATAAAATAAAATACGCGAGTTAAGAGGATTGTGAACGTTATCGCCTTTTGTATGAAAATCAACAGCTTCACAATCCTCTTAAATCTAGAAATTATTAATTATAATTATAGTTTACTATATCGATATAAGATAGTAGTAATTTCTGATGCTTTCGCGGTTATTACACATTGGAATGTCTAACGCTAAAGTCAATTATTATATTGTCAGCTCAGTCGTGCTACGATTGTGGAAACTGTAAAGAATCCGAAACGTCAGCAAATAAAATAAAATAAAAATACGCTAATTAAATCCGTTAATAGTTGTTTCATTCTAGGAGATAAGATAGTATTTTACCGAAATACTTCGTACGTTATACCTATTTCTTAATATCTTCCAAAAAAAAATTTGCTAATGACAAGATGAAACTTAGACAACAATACAAAGTGATAAATAAACGAGCAAACACACCATATCACCTTTGACACAAGTGCATTACGTTTTTCGAAGTATGACCGTGGGGCCAAGGGGAGACAAGGGGGCGTAGACAAGGTGAGTTAGCACCGTTGATTTGACTTCCGCGAAAGACTGTCACGTACGTCACAAACGTTCGCGGATGTCAAATTCCATACATTTTTGTCGTTTCGTTTAACGTTAACGTTGAACCTTGCCTAGGCCCCCTTAATTTGAATACTAAGTAAAGATTTTTTTTTTGCAAAAAATAAGATTACAGATTTTTACAATTTTGTTACAATCTTGAGATACGCGAATTTTGATAGTAAATACGCACACACAGAGAGAGATGCGATCTACACTTATTTATTTTTAAATATTTTTCCAATCTTATAACTGTATACTTGTTCTCCCTTGAAATTCCTTTTCTCTAGTTTACAAATTTATATTCCTACCCATCATAGTATCGCCCGTTTTTTTTGTTTTTTATTTCGTAGGCCCCAAGATACAGACTCAGCCTAGTTTGGGGACTACCGATATCAGTATGTGTATATACAAATATAAAAAAAGTATAGCTTTCTAAACACTGTGCCATAATAAAGTCATTATTACATATCACATAATAATATTATTAAACGTGTAGAGGTACCAACCATTTGTCGAAAATTATATTAAAGGACTTGTTACATTTATGCCCATTTATGTCATAAATAACAAAAATAAATTGTTTTACCTACCTAACGTAAAATATTTATTTTGTATAGTATTTATGTCGATTATATTTTTAATCCCGGGCGGATTAAAAATATAAACCTGCTACGGCGGCACCATAGGTAGCTCTCGATCGGATTAACCGATTTTAATTCTGTTTTTTTTTTGTTTTAAAAGGTGATTTAATCAAGACGTGTTCTTGCCAATGTTCGATGAAAATCGGTTTAGTCGTTTAATAGTTATAGGGAGTGAAAGTGGAAATGAAAAAGCTATTACAAAATTGAAGAATGGTAACAATGAAAATTGTACAGAAATAGTAATAGGTATGTAGTACATAGAAAAATATCATAAAAAATAATCAAATTAAATTCCCGTGAAAAGAATAATAATAGTAATAATAACTTAATTTAATTTGAGATATTATCTAAGTATTAATAATACTATAAAAAAGTGTCGCTTCGGGGCGACCGCTAGACTTTAATGTCCAAACGTATCGACGCTTTCTTTAAAGAAAAAAAGATACACTCAGGAATCTACATTAAGTTTTTATTACTATTTTTCTTTATAGTGGGCTTTTAAGTTTTTTGTGTCGGGATTTTTATCTTTTTTCTTACAGCCATAAGATTGGTTTAAGATCGAGAAACCCTTATTAATTAGGTGTGCACTTAATTAAATATGAAGATCGTCAGAAACCCCGCCGGCGGGGTCAAAAACATATCTAATAAACTAATGCAAAGGTATTTAGCATGAATTTATGACATAAATATAATAATATTGTAATAATATATAATAAATATGTTGTGTAATAATATTACTGTCTTGAGGACTCGAGCTTGAAGACAGACTTAGCTAATTTAAAAAGTTTCTAATTAAATTACTACAAACCCTTTAAAAAAGGGTAGACAAGGTGTTGAGTTTATTTTATACCAATAGACAATAGCAAATAATTTGCATAGATATTTCATGATTACACATTGTACCCAATCGATCGTGAGTGTTTAAAATTGTTCGCTTATAAATTAAAAAAATACCGCTTGTAATGTGTCATGAAAAGGTAACCAAAGAAGATTTTGGTCAATTTTAAATTTGACTAGGCGCTATATATTAGTTTTATTACTATTGACTAAGAGTCAAAACTTCTTACTTACCTTCATTACTCCCTCCGAATAAGTGCGCATGCCCTATGATAGGCAAACTTTTGAGCCCTGACGGTATTTCCTTGGCCACTTCATAAATCCTTTTCCTTTGCCACTTGTAATAAACAGTCCATATAACGATAGCGGTAATTAAAAGTGGAAGAAACATTGTTAAATTAAATGGTTGCAAAAATCCAACACGTGTATCCTAACCGAGCGTGTGACACAAAATGGGTTTCTTTATTAGTTTTTACGGATTTTTTTACCGCGTGAGTTGAAGGTTAGAGGGTTAAGCGATGCCTTACACTGGCGTGGCTGTTGAGTATCTTTATATTATATATTATACTTCTACTGTGCGTTTGTATGTCACTGAACTTCTCCTAAGCGGCTGGTATCTCCTAAATAATTTGTTTTTTTTTGTATGCGTTTGGATGGCGCCCTGGATGCTTTAAATTTACAAATCATCACGATAGATGGCGTTGCAGTCGGTATTCTTAAAAAAACCGGTATTAAGTTTCCTGGAATAGCTATAATATATACCGCTTCTCTGATAAATATATTTTTAAAAATGTGCTTACATTGTCGTCAGGTACAGATCGAATTTAAATAAGAGTAAAATCTTTAGTACATAATATGTATAAATTACGTGTATGTCTTAAGATCACAATAAAAATAGTCCAAAAAGAACAGTCAGTCATATTACTTATTTTTGATTACAAATTAAAAGAATAAGTGTCGTTAAAAGTTATGAGTGATAAAATCTGAGTTGATATTATGTTGACTAAATGTAGGTAGTTGCTAATAAAATAATAACATAGTTTGAAATATTTATTATAGTCTTAATATTGAAACCTAAGTCTTAATAAAATTTCTTATAAGCGGCTATTAATGTTTGTCGTAAATAGTCATAAAGACTTTTTCAGCTTAACATAATATAAATGTTATTATTTTTTTAAATCCTATTGACATTTCTTTATCAAACTGCTCAATAAACACAAGGGGGGCTAGACAAGTGCCCAACGTTCAACGTTAACGTTAAACGTTAGCACCAAAATGTTTGTTTAGTTCGTTAGCACCATCCGAGAACGACTGTCACGTACGTCACAAATGTCAAATCCCATACATTTTGGTCCTAACGTTTAACGTTAACGTTGACCGTTGGGCACTTGTCTAGGGCCACAGGACATAAAAACAGAAAAACTGCCACACACCTACCTACTTTTACTCTAAAATATACCTACCGCTATCAAATACCTTTATTTTTCAGTTTTAATTGAATTTCATAGTTATCCACGTGTTTCATCATTATATCAAATTCGACTCTAAGTGGTTTTTGTAATGACACTGGGTCTAGATTAGCTGGCGGTAGTACAAGATACTGGCGAAGAAGTGATGCTACAGCAGTCTTCATTGACGACATGGCATAATTGTAACCTGTAAACAAGATAAACTATTAGTTATTTGTACCGTTTCGGAACTCACAGTTTTCTCTTATTTCATTTAATATCTCACTCGACCGTGTTTTTCTAGATTTTTTTAAGTCCTGTTACGAAGACAAATGGGGTTGCTATGTACTTTTGTAAACTCTTTTCTAATTATGATTATGTTAGAACTTGAAAACACTATTTAAATCTCGCTTGCTAATTCTTAAAACAATCACACAAGTATTCCTTAAACAAACTTACAATGCACTCACTCTAGCCAAGTTGAATATAAATTTTATTTCTCATAGATCGATAAAAAAGTTCAAAATTCGCTTAATTTAGCATTTAAATATAGCGGAATATTGAAGATAAGCTATTAGGCCAACATTACGGCATTACGGCGCCTGTATTCAGGCACAATGCAAATCACACTTAGGAATTCAGTCTGAATAAATAAAATATTAGGAACCAGGATTGCAAATCGGATAAATATTTTACTCTTTTATTAAACGACTTAGTAGTTTTCAATTCAAGCTATAAATAACAAATTCAGTACTGACCTAAACAATTTCTCACGGAATAACTGAAAGGTATGTACTGCGCTGGGTGCTTCAGTGGACCTTCTAGGAACCTTTCAGGTCGAAACTGTTCACAGTCTTCTCCCCAAAATGCTGGATTGCGATGCATACCCCAAATATGAGAAACGACTGCAATACCGTCGACAAGAGTTGTTCCTGAAGCTAAAAAAAAAATTGACACAAAAGAGCAATTTAATTTTTTGAGGTAGGTATTTGAAAATATGATTCTCAATAAAATGAAAGTCTTAGGAAAGAAGAATTAATTAAAGTACACCTAGGACTTTTCTGATTAAATTAAACGCCTACATGAAGTAAAGTGACAAATGACTAGCCTCTTCAAATTTATTGCTAAGTCGACTATCGAGTATAGACTAACAGTGTTGCAATATTTATGTATGAATCGTACGAGTACTACTGACCAAGACGTAAAATGTACCTAAATGATAAATTAAGGAATAAGGTACTTACGTAATGTCACATCTTCTTTGACTTCTCTAACAGTAACAGGTACTGGTGGATACAGGCGCATGGCTTCTTTGATAACAGCTTCTAAGTATTTTAACGAGGTTATATCTTCAACAGTTATAGGGCGATCTGAATCACCTAACACATTTTGTAACCTGTACAAACATACTAAATATCAAAAGAATGAACAAAATAATAAAAAGAACTATTATAGTCATAAATATCGCTGGTTTTAGTGTCTAGGTAAGTATATTTTGAAATTCTTACTCTTCGTGAACTTTTTCCTGGACTTTTTGATGTCTGGATAGAAGAATGATGGTATACGCCGCTCCCACTGCAGATGTATCAGTGCCAGCCATTAAGAGGACCATCACTTCCTCACGGAGTTCTATGTTGGTATACCCCTTTTCTTTACCCGAAGATTCTATCATAAGTTCCAAAAATGTCTGCAGTCCATCATCTGAGTAAAAACATGATAAAGTTCAATTAATTACTTAAGAATGTATTTTTAAAATTAAACGTATTCTTTATTTGAAATGTTGAAGGCGCTTAGTCTATAAGTGACATTGTATGGGTCTATCTCGAAGTTTATATTATATTGATCTATGTAGGTACCTTTGTTATCTCGAAAATTACTGTCCATTTGGAGTATTTCTTCCCTTTTTTTCGTGATCAACTGGAATCAAAATGCATAATATAATTAAAGTTCATTGTATTCCGTTTTGTTTAACAAAAGATGACTATTTTTATACCATTATTTACGTTATGGATATTCTTGTTGGGACAAAACGATGACGACGATGAATTTAATATTGAGGAAATATTCGATTCAAGACTTACTAGCTTCAATTATAGCTAGGTCTCATTTACTTTGACGTTTTACATATTTTATGTTGTTGTATAGGAAGAAATTACAAACCTTGTCTACAAAATTGTGTATAACACTGTTATTTTTAGCAAAGACTTGATACTGAGGTGTCATTTTGTATAACATATCTGTATATAGCCATGGCGAGCATATTCTACTAGCTAACAACTTCAATATGACTGCAAAAGGTTTTAGGAACGAATGTTGTGGATTTTTTTGAGCTCCTAATTTGACACCCAAAGTGGTTTCTGAAAACATTAAAGGATGATTTATTACTGCAAGTGCCTACTAGTAGTCTTATTTGGTTGTATATATCAATAGAAATATCTAGGCACATATTTAAATATCTAAGGTATGTTCTTGTTTTTCTGTTTAAAAAATTAAATGTAAGATAGAACATTAATAAACGTAGCTATTATGGATATGTTCATTGTATTATTTTAAAGAAAAAACATATCGTATTAATATCTTACCACAGACTGAGTCAAAGGTGTACGTCACAAGGTATGGCCATACTGAAAAATCCCCTTGTCCGGCCTTTTCCCGCATCAAGTCTGCCATAATCTTGCCCTGTTGCGAGAACACCTGCTGGAAGTTGTTCAGGTTCCGTATGGTGAAGATCGGTGCCAATATTTTGCGTCGTGGACGCCATATATTCACTAAAAAAATAAAAAGTTCATTATCTATAGTCTTCTGTCTTCTATTATAGAAATTCGATATCTTAGAGGCAAGAATTCCATAGAAGTCCAAAAGTGTTTTGTCCTACTAAAACTAATTATCTTTTGAGAATTCCAATATTATAATTATTAAAATGTTGCTCTGAGAATATTTAAAGAGTTCGAATACTCAATACTGAATACTTTATTGCCTATTACATAATATTTACTAATACATAATAGGTGTTGTCTTAAGACTAATGAGATCATTATGGAATATTGGTTTAATTCCACTAATTTAAATGATAGTGATATTTGTACGAAGACAAGAGTAGAAAAAATTGAGACCCCAGTAGGACTTGAACCAACACCTATGCTTTATTCCCTTGCTACAATACCGTGTATTTCTTTTAAATAATCTTAATGTTCAGAATAGTTAAATATCGAATTAGTTTTTTTTTCGATATTTAACTATTCTGAACAGTAAGATTATTAGTTTTTTGATTAGTTTTTAGATTATTAATTAGTTTTTTTTTCGATATTTAACTATTCTGAACACTTACCTTTTGCAAATATGCTTCCATTCCCAATAACGTTTCGCATATACTTCATTGTTGTATCGTCTTTGTCCAGGCATTGTTTTAGGATAACATCAGCGGCGAATGGGTCAGTAACAACTGAAACATAAATGTTCATTGACTTGTTACGAAATTTATTTGTATCTTAAATGCTTTTAGTTTTATATTTTTATTGAATTGTGATGATTTTTTGATTATTTTTATTGCAGACAGTTTATTGCAAAAACTTCCATCAACTTCAAACGTTTTTAAAATAACAATTTAGTACAAAATTTCATCCACTTTTTAATCTGTGGTTACATTTTAAAAAAATAAAAGTTCAATTGAACTAGTATTTTAATAATAATTTGACTAAATTGTATGTGACTGATTTGCAATTAGAATTTAATAAACATTTTAAATATCTATTTCTGATATTAGTGTTAATTGCTTTTTTCAATTTATGAAGTTTTCTTCTTTATCTTATTCATGTAATAGTTAAATATGTAGGTACTTACCTAAAGGTATACTTACTTTAAATTTTCCAGTATATATAATTACGGGATAACAAAACAGTGTACTTTTTTTTACTTACCAAGATATAATTTATTGAGCATCCAAAATGTTGAGAGACCCCCGTTTCCATTTGCTTTGTTGGCCAGTACTTGAAAGAATTTCATCCGTTCTAATGATACAAAAATTAGCATAACAAAATTATTGAGTACTTAAGTACATTGTTATTACATACGTGTATTTCGGTTTTTCAGCCCCAAAAATGTATAATTAATTACCTATAGTTAACATTTTCGTGTAAAACCAATCCCATCTTCAGAAGTAAAAATATAAATAAAAAGATTTTTATTTATTTAAATATAAAATAAACTTTTGTAATTAATCAAAATAAAAAAATTACCTTCATTACTGCCTCCAAACAAGTGTCCATGTCCTATAACGGGCAAACTTTTTATTCTCGACGGAATTTGTTTGGCAATTTTATAAATACTTCTTCGTTTCCATTTGTAGTGTATCATCCATATAACAAGAGCAGTTATTAGAAGTTGAAAAAACATTGTTATATTAAATTATTAACACAGCAGAGTACTAACACGTCTGCCGTAGTCAGTCCACGACAGACAGACATTAAATGATCTCTTTCTTTTATAGTCCAGTCATTTAAGCCTAAAATAAACACTTAATTATTTAAAATGTCATTAGTGTAAATGGGAATATAATTAGGTAAATATATTAAGATTTAAGTCTTTATCTTATTTATTTTTTAATTTTAGGAAACGCTTATCAGTAGGTATTATTGAATAGATATAGATTTAATGCATGAAGAAAATGATAAAATATAATAGATAATACAGATTGACAAATATTTATATCATTGATTTATCGATAGTTCATCAACTATGTATATATGGCGCGTTTTCTACCGGAGGCACCGGTTGACTTGAAGTGATGCTGAGACCGCGCGCTCCCCGCCTTCTATCTCGAAAACGATTCATCGTATTTTTTTTTTTGCATAATTTGTAGAGAATTGTGTGTTATACGTTATTAATAATAAATACAAATAGCAAATAGGTAATCCATAGAAAATGAGATATTTACAAAAAAAGCGCAAATAAAACGATTTTTGCACCCTAACTTAATTAAGTAGGTACTGAGACAACTTTTAGGGTGCATGCAAGTATTTACAAAATTACAGCTGGGTATTTCGAATTCCGAGGTAAACTTACTATAATGACTGGACTATTAAGGAAAAAGAAGTCTACCGTGTGAAGTAAAGCCAGTACAACGTTAAGGATGCCCTGTAACTGACTTTTTAACCGAGTGCAAAAAAAAGGTCGAAATAATTATAATTATGCAAATTCATTACTCATTTTTTTAAGCCATTTTAATACGATTACCGCTTATATGCAATCCTTAACCGACTTTCGAAAAGGAGGATCGATATTCTTATATAATAATATGTTAGCAGATATCCTCTGCACTTCTGAGCCGATTTTGATATTTTTAAATACCTACCAAGCCGAGGATTGCTTAACACCAAAGGTATAACTTAAATACCTATTATTTTAGTTTTAACAGTTAGCCATCAGAGATTGTCTTTTCCTCTGTTATCTTCAGTTTCAACTTGACTACGACTGAATTGGTATTTGTAAACATCTTTTGAAATTAAATATACTTATTACGTTATTACGTTGTACGTTTCAGAGAATATTTCAATAAACATTAACATTACCATTTCTTAAGTTTAAATATAACTAGCAGCCCTCCCCGGCTTCGCCCGGATCCCTTTTTTTATAGCCTATGTCACTCGGGAAAAGTGTAGCTTTCCAACAGTGAAATATTTTTTTAAATCGTTCAGTCGTTAGGAGCCTATTCAATCTAAACAAACAAACAAACGTTTCCTATTTATAATATTAGTATAGATAACGGAAACTCAAATAGTTCAATCTTTTAGACTTTAGCGTTAGACTATTTTGTCAGCTTAGTAGTGCTACGATTATGGAAACTGTAAAGATCAAATAAAATAAAATAAAAATACTTACGCTAGTTAAATCCGTTAACAGTTGTTTCATCCAAAGTTCGATCTCGCTATTCCAATAAAAATATTTGTTACTAGCGGCCCGCCCCGGCTTCGCCCGGATCCCTTTTTTTTATAGCCTACTAGCTTCTGCCCGCGACTTCGTCCGCGTGGAACTCCTCCTTTTTTGCAGTCGGTTAAAAAGTAGCCTATGTCCTTTCTCAGGCTCCAGACTTTCTTTGTACCAAATTTCATTTAAATCGGTCCAGTAGTTTTAGCGTGAAAGCGTAACAGACAGACAGACAGAGTTACTTTCGCATTTATAATATTAGTAGGGATGTCACTCAGGAATAGTGTAGCTTTCCAACAGTGCAAGAATTTTTCAGATCTGTTCATTCGTTTAGGAGCCTATTCAATCCAAACAAACAAACTTTTTATCTTTATTATATTGGTAGTATAGGTACCTACGTAATTTAGTAATTTTTTGTTTTATAAGACATGATAAGAATTTCATTATAGGAATCCACTGGCAGGTCATAGAATTTCTCTACTCCTTTCTGGGAGTCTAAAATTTTTCTACTCTTGTCTTTGTACAAAAATATCATTATAATTAAAAACTAATGGAATTGAACCAAAAATATTAATCGAATTTCGATTGATAGATCGTAGTTAATATAAGAATTTATTTTTACGTTAGTAACCCTATTGCGTACCACAAGATGACTACTATAATTATACGTTATATTACTTTTATAGTGTACATGTTAAGGTGTGAGGTGAAGAGGTTCAAGCACTTTACAACAATGTCCAACACAGAGCTATACTAAATAATATAAATATAATAAAGAGGAAGGGTTTGTTTGTTTGTTTGGATTGAATAGGCTCCAAAACGACTAGGTCGATTTGAAAAATTCTTTCATTGTTGGGAAGCTATACTATTCCCTAATGGCATAGGCTATATCAAATATAAAAAAAATAGGGATCCGTGCGAAGCCGGGGCGAACAGCTAGTAGTCTTATATACGCGTTAGCAGGATAAATCTCAGTCATAATTAGGAGTGTCATTCACGAAGAGTTGTCAGTTATATTTATGACAAGCGGCTTGTCACACTTATTCAGGCGCGTGCAGTGGGGTAAGCGTTTGTATGGCATCAGGGTAGGCAGTCCATACATTAGTGACATTGTACCTGTATGGAATTCACGCCCTTGCTTATTCGCACGGATCCCTATTTTTTTTTCAAAATATTCTATAGCCTATGTCACTCGGGAATAGTGTGGCCTCCCAACAGTTAAAAAAAAATTTTTTTCCAGTCGTTTTGGACCCTATTTGATACAAACATACTTTCCTCTTTATTATATCAGTGTAGATAATTTCTGATGCCTTCGCGGTTGTTACACATTGGAATGAAACAACTATCTATAACGGATTGAACTCGTGTGTTTATAATTATGTAAGTACGAGTATAACGGATGGAACTCGTGTATTTATAATTATGTAAGTACTAGTATAACGGATGGAACTCGTGTATTTATAATTATGTAAGTACTAGTATAACGGATGGAACTCGTGTGTTTATAATTATGTAAGTACGAGTATAACGGATGGAACTCGTGTATTTATAATTATGTAAGTACGAGTATAACGGATGGAACTCGTGTATTTATAATTATGTAAGTACTAGTATAACGGATGGAACTCGTGTATTTATAATTATGTAAGTACTAGTATAACGGATGGAACTCGTGTATTTATAATTATGTAAGTACTAGTATAACGGATGGAACTCGTGTGTTTATAATTATGTAAGTACGAGTATAACGGATGGAACTCGTGTATTTATAATTATGTAAGTACGAGTATAACGGATTGAACTCGTGTATTTATAATTATGTAAGTACGAGTATAACGGATGGAACTCGTGTATTTATAATTATGTAAGTACGAGTATAACGGATGGAACTCGTGTATTTATAATTATGTAAGTACGAGTATAACGGATGGAACTCGTGTATTTATAATTATGTAAGTACGAGTATAACGGATGGAACTCGTGTATTTATAATTATGTAAGTACGAGTATAACGGATGGAACTCGTGTATTTATAATTATGTAAGTACGAGTATAACGGATGGAACTCGTGTATTTATAATTATGTAAGTACTAGTATAACGGATTGAACTCGTGTATTTATAATTATGTAAGTACGAGTATAACGGATGGAACTCGTGTATTTATAATTATGTAAGTACGAGTATAACGGATGGAACTCGTGTATTTATAATTTTGTAAGTACGAGTATAACGGATGGAACTCGTGTATTTATAATTATGTAAGTACGAGTATAACGGATGGAACTCGTGTATTTACAATTATGTAAGTACGAGTATAACGGATGGAACTCGTGTATTTATAATTATGTAAGTACGAGTATAACGGATGGAACTCGTGTATTTATAATTATGTAAGTACGAGTATAACGGATGGAACTCGTGTATTTATAATTATGTAAGTACTAGTATAACGGATGGAACTCGTGTATTTATAATTATGTAAGTACTAGTATAACGGATGGAACTCGTGTATTTATAATTATGTAAGTACGAGTATAACGGATTGAACTCGTGTATTTATAATTATGTAAGTACTAGTATAACGGATGGAACTCGTGTATTTATAATTATGTAAGTACTAGTATAACGGATGGAACTCGTGTATTTATAATTATGTAAGTACGAGTATAACGGATGGAACTCGTGTATTTATAATTATGTAAGTACGAGTATAACGGATGGAACTCGTGTATTTATAATTATGTAAGTACGAGTATAACGGATGGAACTCGTGTATTTATAATTATGTAAGTACGAGTATAACGGATGGAACTCGTGTATTTATAATTATGTAAGTACGAGTATAACGGATGGAACTCGTGTATTTATAATTATGTAAGTACGAGTATAACGGATGGAACTCGTGTATTTATAATTATGTAAGTACGAGTATAACGGATGGAACTCGTGTATTTATAATTATGTAAGTACTAGTATAACGGATGGAACTCGTGTATTTATAATTATGTAAGTACGAGTATAACGGATTGAACTCGCGCTTTTTTGTTAATTTTATTTGTTAACAGTTTCATTGGTAGAACAACTTAGTCTAACGCTAATAAGTAAAGGTAACTACTTTAGTTATACTATCGTCAGATCAGTCGTGCTACGAATATCGAAACTATAGAGTTTTTGAAAAATCAGCAAGTAAAATAAAATATGTGTAAGTAAGTATATTATTTCAAAGTTATAATTAATGTATTTTAATGCACTGTTACAATATCCAATAAATGTCCTATTGTATATGGATTCGAAATTTTCGGGCTAGTAGGTAAATTACCTACAAAATAAAATGTGTAGATAGAATGAAATAACGAGTATTATGATTATATAATATATGTATCTATCATACTGTACTATATTATTTAACGTAAGTTAGCTATTGTACCAATCGTACCTAATTTAGGTTTTGATGAAATAAATACATGTTTTTCCGTGAAACTACAATAAAAAAAATATTTCAATTGCATTGTAAATGGATACAAAAAAGTCAATTTTATTAAATTTTCTGAAATACTTTACATCCATACCTCTTTGTATTTCTCTTTCAATTATAAAATATTGCCAATATGCTTTTTTTATCATATAATTACTTTTATTCGGGATTGATGCCTTTAATGAAAATTATGTATTAGGTAAGTAGGTATATTACATTTTAGTTAGAATTATTAGTATGTAGGTAGGTAATAAAACAACAAAAAAATTAAAAATAAGGAACATTTTTTATTAATTTTAAAAGTTAAACTTAATTATTTAATACCTCTGAACCAGTACCTACCTAATTCAAAATAGGTAACCTACCCAATTTTTGTCACTGTTCTTAAATAAATAAACTAGGAGAAAAATATACCTACTGTACAATATTAATACCTAAATATAAATTAACATAATATCAATTAATGAGTAGCTTATCTTAAAATAATTTAAGGGGCTCCTGAGTGGAGAATTTAACTCGTATATTCATTTTATGCGAATGTTAAGAGAACTTACCAGTTCCCATACAAAGAGCTTACGATAGTTAAACTCGACCTGTAATTAGGTAGTCTTCTTATTTTATTATGTACTTCTCGTGACATCGTCTTAAATAAATATACGCTAGCTAAATCCGGTACATATGCTCTAATACAATTAAAGTATTACCTATCTTAAAACTCTCAATAGGTTTTCAAGCGTAAAAAAACTATCGACAATCAAACAGCTTTACTTTTTAAGTTCCAGCTGAACTTTGTAGGCATCCGAATGTTTCATCATGATGTCGAATTCAACTCTTAGTGGTTTCTGCAGAACCACTGGGTCTAACTCAGCTGAAGGTAGTATACGATACTGGCGTAAAAGTGACGATACGACTGTCTTCATTGATGACATAGCGTAGTTGTAACCTGAAAATAATATATTTTGCTATACTAAATCTGTGCAAAGTCTGTGGAAGAATTCTTCAGTCACACAAAGGGAAAGAGGTATGCTCGGAATTTTCTTGCTCGATCGAATGTGAAACAATGAGATCCACAGAAGGACCAAAACTGACATGCCTCAAATGACATCAAAGCATTTTAACTGACGCTGTTATGCAATACAGTGTCAAACCCCAAAATTATTAGGTGTAGTACCTATTTTGAGAAAATAATGTTTTAAATATATCTCTAGACCAAGTAGTGCCCAAGGGAGTGGTTTCAAAATCTCGATTTTAATAATTTTGTTGGCTTACACATTAATGCATAACAGCGCTCTAGAAATTGAGTATTATATTCAATAAAGTGTTTACCTGCTTCTATGCTTAAATGGCAGTAGCACATTTTTTATTATTATTTTTTTTTTATTATATTTGCAGATTGCGCTAAATTTCTTCTTAAATCAAATTTGATTAATTTTAAATTAAACCGGCAGTCAATTACTGTTTCATTTGAGATTGATTTATTGCATTTCAATAATTTGTTGAAAAAAACCGTGAAATTCTTGATTGAGAGATTTAAACATATCCTTGACAATTCACACCAATAGATTATTCCCAAACCAAGTATTATGGGTGAACGGATACACAATTATAAATACATTGACTTCCAAGACTTCGGTACTGATGCTCGTAGCCGTCACACTGGCATTTCTGCCCCTGGCAGGATTCGAACCCGCAACGGTTTCGAGTCGAGGATGCCTGACCAGACCTGCAGTCGGTCTAAATAAAAAAGATACTAACCTAAACAATTCCTCACGGAGTAGCTAAAAGGTATGTACTGCGCTGGGTGCTTCAGTGGACCCTCCAGGAACCTTTCAGGACGAAACTGTTCACAGTCTTCTCCCCATAAGGCTGGGTTATGATGAATACCCCAAATATTTGATAAGACAGCAATACCGTTTACCAGGGTTACTCCGGAAGCTAAAAAGAAATAGTAGGTTGAATCACAAGACAAATACTTAAGTAGGTACCTACATATTGTCAGTGGAAAGCGATAAATGCTTAACCGCTAAATTGAGTTTTAAAGTGTTCAATATCTTTTTGGTTTTTAATGTAAACTAGTTGTGAAAAAAAATCTGCAAACTGTTTGAATTGACATAGTGCTTTCGAATCGCAAGATAACTGTCGCTTAAGCAAAAATGTTCAATCAAAAACGCCAAAAATGTGTCGCTTAAGAAATTGTTGAAATAGTTCAATGCTTAAATGCCAAAAAGTCCTCAGATCGCCATGAAACCTGGATAGTTCGACGCAGACAAACATGCCAATGGACTTTTTTTCTAATCTTGAAGGAATAAAGGAGTAATAATGTAAGTACTGGGTTGAGACCAGGATGAAAAAAAAAATTTAACCGCCGAAAAAAAACTAAAAGGCAACAAAAAACAATAGCGCACTGAAAAGAGAAAAATAATAATTTTGTCTTTTATAACGACTATTATTTTGGTTGTAATGTCTGATATTTTTGAAGTTGGTGCCAGCTGGTGCAGCAACTCTTCACTAAGGTGCTCAAGTTTGTTTGAGGCTGGCACCGACTCCAAAAATATCAGACATTACAACCAAAATAATAGTCGTTATAAAAGACAAAATTATTATTTTTCTCTTTTCAGTGCGCTATTGTTTTTTGTTGCCTTTTAGTTTTTTTTCGGCGGTTAAATTTTTTTATTAAAAAGTTATTATTTTATAATTTTCTGTGGCCATAATTTATACAAATTATTACATGCTTAATTTTTAATTATTTTTAAAATAGCTACCTACCTTGTTTTTGCTATTAACCCCCCTTTTCCCACCCTTGGGGTAGGTTTCTTTTTTCAAAATTTTTATGGGATTAACTTTGAGGTATGCCCTATCCAATAAAAAAAGAATTATCAAAATCGGACTACTCTGTAAAAAGTTACCCATGGTCAAACGATACAATCGATGCGTGAAAATTTAATCACCCCTTATTTTTCTACCCTTAGGGTCGGATTTTTTTTTCCAAATTTAAATGGGACCAATTTCGAAGTATACCCTTTCCAATAAAAAAAGAATTATCAAAATCGAACCACCCTGTAAAAAGTTATGCGTGGTCATACATAAAAAAAAAAAATAAAAAAAAAAAAAAAATATACGCGTCGAATTGAGAACCTCCTCCGTTTTTTTCGTCGGTTGAAAAGAGAAGATTAACTACTAAATAAGGATGTACTTACGTAATTTAATATCTTCTCTAACTTCTCTAACGGTAACTGGCACTGGTGGGTACAGACGCATGGTTTCTTTGATAACAGCTTCTAAATATTTCAATGAAGTTAGATCTTCGACAGTAATAGGACGGTCTGTGTCATCACCAAATACATTATATAACCTGAAAACAGATAAAGAATGCTTAAGTAAAGTTATAAAAATACAGGAAGGGTTTCGTCCTTTTACCAGATAATTATAAAATCGTCAAAAGAAACATATTTGTCCTGTATTTTGGTATTTGTTCTTATTGCGGCAGCAAACATTTTGTGAAAATTTCAACTGGCTAAATTTCACGGTTCATAAGATATAACTTGGTGACAAACGGACGAACGGGTGGCGGAGCCTCAATAATAGAGTCCCGTTTTAATAAGTCTTTGTGTAAAAACCATAAAAATACTCAAAAATTGGAATACTGCATCGCCTTTCAGAGACTAAAAATTTAATTCTTGTGGGATTTGAACCCTCAGTTCACCAAATAGTTAATTTAAAATAACAAATTACTGTTGTCAAATTATTATTAAAATACTACAACAAAAGGTTGTAAAATCGTACTCTTCGTGAACTTTCTCCTGGATGTCTCGGTGTCTGGACAGCAGCACGATGGTGTACGCCGCTCCCACAGCCGAGGTGTCGGTTCCAGCCAGTAAGATTACCATCACCTCTTCACGGAGCTCTATGTTGGTATACCCCTTCTCGTTACCCGAAGATTCTATCATCAGCTCCAAGAATGTTTTCATTACACCTTCATCTGAAAAATAAATCAATAGAGTTTACATCTAATATATACAATTTCCGTGTGCCGGTATTTGTTTTTGTTTTTTCATGATTCAACATTTAAAAATATATACAATTCCAAATTACCCTGATACTATAATTAACCCCTATATGGTAGTAGAAAGTTCGCTAAGTCAGCTAGTACTTATAGTATTTATAGTACCTACCTTTTTTTCCTCTTAAATTATTGTTCATTCCCAACTGATGCATCTCTTCTCTTTTTTTCAAGATCAACTGGAATAGAAATAGAATTATTAGGATTTTTGTATCCCTTAGTGACTTATATGTATAGTATTTTTTTTATTAAACTAAGTAAATGATTTCTTATTAAACTAATATAAGTACCTAATGAAAACGAATTCTGTGAAGAAATACTTTTCAAATTTAAACCAGTTCAAGACTAAGACTTTCTCGAAAATATTCTTTTAAACATGTCTATCTATTTTTTTTCCCAAGGTTAGGTCTTTGTACTATGCCTAGGTATTCTTAACCTTCAACAAAGTACCTACTCTAATATTATGTTTCATACAAACCTTGTCTACGAAGTCATACATTAAGGTACTATTTTTAACAAAGCTTCGGTAGTCTGGTGTCATTTTGTATAACATGTCTGAATATAGCCACGGGGAGCATACTCTACTCGCTACCAACTTCAATATGAGATCAAATGATTTCAAAAACGGTTGTTGTGGATTCTTTTGAGCCCCCAATTTCACACCTAAACTGGTTTCTGAAAACATTAAAAAAAGGTAAACTATAATAGGATATTATAATAAAACCTTGTATACACCTATAATAAAAAAATATTTTATTTTCTGCTTTTAGAAAATTTGCAATTCTCTTATTCGTAGCAGACTTTAGCGTTCTATAGTCACCTCACTCGTGCTATGAATATGGAAACTGTAAAGTTTTCGAATCGTCATCATTCATCAAATAAAATAAAATAGAGTAGGTATATGGAAATTTGCCGGTCCAAACGGAAGCAAGAAAAAAATTAAAGGAGTATTTGTAATAAAACTAAGAATCCTGTTATGACTTACCACAGACTGAGTCGAAGGTATACGTCACAAGGTAAGGCCACACTGAAAAGTCTCCTTGTCCGGCCTTTTCCCGCATCAAGTCTGCCATAATCTTGCCCTGTTGCGAGAACACCTGCTGAAAGTTGTTCAGGTTCCGTATGGTGAAGATCGGTGCCAATATTTTTCGTCGTGGACGCCATATATTCACTATAAAAATAAAATAAAATAATAGTGTAATAACCGCGAAAGCATCAAAAATTATCACCTATAGGATTTCATATAGTTCAGAAATGATCATCTAAGTATAGGATATTCATCTTAATCGGCTAGATTTTGATATTATGATTAGAAGACATTTGGATAGTTTTTTTGCTTAAAAGTGTGTTCATTTCAGGTTCAATTATTACTTAATCAGAATCTAATGATAGGATCCTGAAAAAATTGAGGAAATTCTTTGAAAAATTGTTCAAGGAAGCCTGATTTATGAACAAAATAAATTTATATCTCTAAGGATTGTTTCTGGAACTTTTATTTTTCAGGATAAAATGAAAGCACTATCCGTGTGCTAAGTAAACTACCTGCTAATTATAATTTTGGTGGAATTCTTGAGCATGTTCTATAACGACCATAAACTTTAATTTTATATAGGAAATCTCGACATACCTTTGGCAAATATGCTTCCGTTTCCAAGGAATTTTCGAATATATTTCACTGTCGTATCGTCTTTGTCCAGGCATTGTTTTAGGATAACGTCAAGGTCGTACGGGTTAGTGACGACTGAAACAGAAATATACCATAATGTTTTACTATATAGGGCAAGATAAAAGAAAATAAAAAAAATGGCAGTACAAAGTTCGCCAGGTCAGCTAGTATTTATATAAATATCTACTAGCTGGCCCAACAGACGTCGTCCTGCCCTTTATCGTATCGACGGGATGAATATAATGACAGTTACGAAACCCATGTACGTTTTGTGTCAGAAAATGTTTTTGCTTTTGTTTATTTTTTCATTAAATATTTTTTTTTAATAGTAAACTCTGCAATTCGGGACGGTTACAAATCCAACAAATCAAAAAGCGGTCCATCCATTCTCGAGTCTTTAAGTAATGAAACAAACCCGACTTTGTTTTATCTATAAGGACAATTTATTTGAAGCGTCCGTTGTAACTTGGCTAGTAGGCACTAAGAGTGGTTACTATCACCAAAAATAATTATTCCTTTTTAATGATCCCGGAAAGAACGTCTTAATTAGGTTCCAAAAATTATAATTTTACTTACTGACATATAACTTATTGACCATCCAAAACGTAGAGAGACCTCCGTTTTTATTTGCTATATGTGCGGCTTTTTGAAATAATTTCATTCGATCTGAAAATATAAAAATATTTACCTTATTAAGATAATGTCAATTCAATGTTCTGGGTTTGAAATAGTTAAAATATTGCTTAATTACCTATTGTATGTGTAACAAGATGATTTAGAGGACCTCTATAGCTAACGAATTTACCGTCAAACATTTAAGAGTATGTTTGTTGATTTTTACTTGTTTAAAAGAAGTTATTAGCATTTTTGTGTTTTTCTTTAAATTAACAAAAAAACGTGTCCACCATATTATAATATTTACCTAGTAAAGATATTATTACTAAAGTATAGTAGTAACGGCTAGTAGCTGAAGAAGCTACGCCAGACGCGCCATCTCGCGTCTATGACTATAACCAAGCTAGCTATCGATCGATATAGAATCACACAAGGGACAATGAAAGAGCAAGAAAGCAAGATAAAATGAAAGAAACAGGAAAGGTTAGTCGCGCGTCCGCACCGGTAGCGTGTGGACGTGAGAAGTGTTCTTCAGATTCTTAAAGGTGTTAGAGCTCTAAGCCTTTGGAGGCCCTGAACGTGCAGCCCTATCTGCATTTGTGCAAGATAGTCACAGAGTTGCGTAACGAAGTCGAAAGGATGCCAGGATCCCGGAGATTTGATACTAATCTAAGTCTTTTCCTAATGTACTTGCTATTCTCCTTCCGTGTGTGTGCCTATTGATCAAACTGCTAAACTGAATAATAATTAAAGTGCTTTTGTTAATTAGCGATTTATTTGCATTCCCTCCCTTAAGCAGACCTCCAAAGATTTTAAGGTTTCCTTGATAAGAGTAGATGTAGATAGAAATTAATACGTGATATACGTATTAGTATAGAAATTAATACGTGGTATACGTATATATTACGCAATTGATAAAAAAAGTACAATATGTTCTAGAAGTCTATAAATAAATTATTATTATGTGATATTGATTTTCTAGAAAGATACATTAACCATTATAATAAAACAGTTATAACGGATTTAACTAGCGTATATGAATAAAATTTTGGAAACATCGGAATAAAATTAATATACGAGAGTTATTTCCGTTATAGTAGTTTTATTCCAATGTATAATAACCGCCAACAGTATTGAAAAATGTCGTCATTTATGAAGGTCAAGTATATTATATTAGTAGTAGTAGTGTTAGTAGTTTATATTAAGTATTGTTTTATTTTGTATACTTATAGTGTATGAGATTTGTTGTTTTTGTGTAGTATGAAAGGTATAAAATAATAAATTGACTTTAAAAAAATTCTTTCTTAGAATGAAACCACTTTAGACGGATTTAATAATAATAATAATTTATTAACATACCAATATAAACAGTTACATAGATCAGACAAAATATCCGGTGAGTGCCAAACTAGGCTGAGCCTGTATTTTGGGACCCACTGAGTCGTGTTACTTGTATTTAACTCGTGTACTTTAGTCTAAAGTCCTTAGGATAAGACTATTGTCAGTTCAGTCGTGTTACGATTATGGAATCTGTAAAGGCTCCGAAATGTTAGCCAATAAAATAAAATGCGCGAGTCCGTCTAAAGTTGTTTTATTCCAATGTATAATAACCGCCAAGGCATCATTATATGACTTTTTGCTACCTTAGAGTTATATTACGACCAATTTGGTACCTAGTTAGTAATTGAGTATAAGTCATACAAGGGGGCTAGAAACGTTAACATTGAACGTTGGCACCTAAATGTATGGGATTTGACATTCGCGAACGACTGTCACGTACGTCACAAATGTTCGCGAATGTCAGATCCCATACATTTTGGTCGTTTCGTTTAACGTTAACGTTGAACGTTGGCACCTTGTTTAGACCCCGATACATCTATCTAATTGTAACGCTATCTAATTGTTACGCACAGTAACGTGCTCTTAAATCATAGGTACGCATTTTGTTAGAAATATTGTAACCGTTTCTAAAAAGTAGCAATTTTTTTTAATTTCTTGAGGAAGGTATAAGAATACACTAGTAGGTAAATCTTTAATGCTCAAATATATATTATACTCGTATATAATAATATGCCATCGAAATGTTTGTAGGTCTGTAGTCTGTACAGCGCATTACCTACTTCCGAACGACTGCACCGAATTGACTAATTATTCTTGTTGTTTTTTTATATCGGGACAATGTTTGAATCTTGGAAGCTGGGGCGGGTAGCTAGTGTTAAATAAATTAGCTAATAAAATTTGCTTAGAATTTTTACAACGTCAAGAAAAATAATCGTAACTGGTTGCAAATCCGGTTCCGGCGCGACGGCGCTATTATTGCAATCAACAATGTTTTTTTAATTTCAAAAGCCTTATATTTTGTTAACTACAAAATCTATCGAATGTTAGGTTGTATTGTATTATATCTATCTTAAAAAAATTATAAACATTCGCTATTCGACATTCTTATGATTAAATTCTCTGATATCTGACTTTGACTATAATTTGGCCGCCAATATAATTTATATAAAGTCTCAAAACAGGTTGTATTGCCTACAACCTATCTTGCAGACAGGATAACGAGGAAACTAGTTTTTTTTATATAATAGTGGTATCGTTTTTTGAAAACATTTCAAGGTTCGAGAAGCGAGTCTAGTCATTAAATAAATCCTTTGCATGACTAAAAAGTAATCAGCTTTAGTTTCTCATAATTCCGATCAATTTCATGTAGGTACCTATTTGTACATAAAAATGTAATTCACATAAAAATATTTAAGACTACAAGCCCATGAAGAAAAAAAACATGTGAAATGACCCACCGTGAGTTACAGTTAGTAGGCTGACATTTTTTAGCGGTACATGTGAGAGTACGTGAGTAATTACAATTTTTTAGGTACAAGTGACGAGTTAAGACTAATTATTAATGTACGGCGTTTATGGGTGAAGTATCTGTATATGTATACAAAAAGAATGACACAAATGCCGTACAGTTATAAATAGCCTATATAGTTACCACAATTACTGGCTAAATAAATATTTGCACTAACTTCCAGAACCATTATTTTTGTACGGCACTACGTTTTTCGACGTTTATTATTAATCATCTATAAACTATAAAAAAGCCGTATATTAATAATTAGTCTTAACTCCTCACTTGTACCTGAAAAATTCTCATTACTCTCGTACTCTCACATGTACCGCTAAAAAATGACAGCATAGTGTTTAAAATTCTTTTATAATATGGTCCTAGCCTACTAACTGTAACTCACGGTGGGTCATTCCACAATACATGTTTTTTTTCTTCATGGGCTTGTAGTCTATTTCTGCAATAACGATCTTGGAGATAGCTGTGTACTTTTGTTTGTTTGTCAAATTCTACCTGGGGACATCCCAGTTGTTGCTTGTTTGTTTAAGCTCATTAGGTATAAACAATGTTTTTTTTCTTGTTTATTCATATACTTACAAGTTTATTTATGTTATACCTATAGCTTTTTTGTTATTTAAGTCCTAATTACCTAAGTACCTATGTATCGTATATTATGTATAGATTTACCTAACAAAAAAATCTTATAAATTTCTTCTAGCGTTTCTTACCATGAAGCATTAGTATTTTTTTTAGTCTGTTTAGTAATAAATCTTGATAACTTTAAGATTTAACCCTAGTTTAAAAAGTTCAATTAGCACGCTTCCCTTCAGATAATAACATTACTTAGTTTAAAAAACTAACTGGATTACCAAAATATACCCGAAAGTGTAATAAAAAATAGGTCGTATTTTGTAAACCTCAAACTGATGCACTAGCCTGATAATAATAACCGGTTCTAATTTATGCGTCTTTTTAGAAATAAAAAAATATTTTAAGAACAAGCGTTTATTATTTCTTAATGAAAAGAACTAAAAAGTAAAAAATGAATTTACTCCCGTTTTTAATACAGTACCAATTTAACAAAGAAAAACGTGTAACATAATGATGGTATAATTAAGAACATTTAGCACTTTCTTTTTCCTCTTGCTATGGTTGCCGTCATCTAGGTGATTACGGAGTACCTATGGCCTATGTTCTAGCTCCATCATCAAACCCTCTACTTTAATAGTATCAAAGTACTCGTCAAGACAAATCAAACGAGCCCAAACTCGATTGGGTTGCGTTGGTTTATTACCTAGTTTCTATGGCCACCTACCAGCTCCGTCATCAGATCAGGTCCATGACGCCATAATATTGCATTGTCATTCGATTTATATATACATGCAAAATATCAGCCTAATCGGAAACCGGGAAGTGGATCAAATTTAACTTTCAAGATTTGATAACAGACAGACAACGGGACAGGTGAAAGTACCTAAATAAAATAAAAGCTGGTGAAATTTCTGTTTTTGCTATTAATTACTTGCAGAATTGGAATTCTATTCTCAAACTTTGACAAATTATTTAATGATATTCTGTACGTCAATTAGGGGTAGGTAAGCAATACCTATTATTAATAATAATAATAATAAATATAGTCAGAATTGGAATTGGAAAGCTTTAGATTTTATATTAGGTCTTTATATTAAGTATCTATAAACAACTGCCAGCTAGCATTTGAAATTGTTTTTTTTTTTTTTATAAGTAACTAATTAATAGAACAATTATTGAGCATAGTTTGGTACCTATTCCAGCTTTTAAGTAATTTTTTGTTCTATAAACGAAATAAATCAAAAAATTACTTACCTTCATTGCTGCCTCCCAATAAATGAACATGCCCTAAAACAGGATAGCTTTTTAGTCCTGAGGGTATTGCATTGGCCACTTTATATATCCCTTTTCTTTGCCACTTAAAATAAATTGTCCATATAATAAGAGCGGTAATGAAAAGTGGAAAAATCATTGTTCAATTAAATAATTGATACAAAAATCAGGACACGTCTGTAGTAACCGAGCGATCGACATAAAATGGATTATCAATAAGTGTTTTGCTGGTATCTCCCACGTCTAGTGAAGGCTGAGGGTTGAAGTACATTCAACTACCTATACTACAAATAAAATAACACTAAACAAGACTGTTTAGCACAATTAGCATAATACTACCTGCATGAAACTTTGTTTATAACTTTATCTTGCCACTAGAGATGAAGATCCGCCGAGTCCAACGAAAATTAGGGAAGGTGAGTTATGGACTGGGAGGAAAACTAATGTTTAAGGAAGTGGTTTTTTACCAAAACCCTTCATAAATGGACTGGCAAGCATGGTCTTTTTCACAAAAAAATACGTAGAAAATGACGACTAGTTTGCAAAATTTGCATTATTTCAAATTAAGACCTAAAGGTAGGGTCTCTAAATTTGGGTAGAACTAGGAAGATACCAACTGGCTTGTTTAAAAATGCTAATACGACCTATTTCTCTAAAATTGTTTTAGTTTATGACGAAAGTAGACACGTAAAATATAGTATGCTGTCTATTCAAGAAATGGGAGTAACACAACCGCTGCTTGGTAACATACATTATTACAATTTAAAGACAATCGAAGTGTTACGGGATTTGAATGTGATCGTTTTGGTGTTTTAAACTCAACTAATTGGGATCGTATTGAACACAAACAAGGGCTGAAAGTGGTCATTGCGAATTAAAATAAGCAGCGTAGGCAGACCATACAGGGTGGTACAATTACTGGGCAAAGAATCCTCTGGATGTGGATGGATGTGGTTTAGTCGTTATAGAGTAAAGTAAGAAAGATTTCTATGACAGCTGTAGAATATTCTTATACACAGGACTAGTAGCTAAATACCGACGTATAAAACTTCCGCGTCATGTAGTATCGTCGTGACATAGCACATTTACTAGAATAGTCTGGCAACTTAAAATATTTTGTTACCTACTCCATTTGTGACTCTAAGTATGTACGTTTAAATTAAAATTTACGTTGTGACACATTTCGAGATGTTCAATTTCAATTCCAAAGTGCTAAAATGTGTTTGTCCGCCCCCCCCCCCCGTAACTTCTAAAATATGGGCATGATAAAACTGAAAGAAATACATGATGTGTATTACTATGCAAACTACTAACGAAAATTGGTTTGAATGAGATCTAGACAGTAGTTTTGTTTTTAAACGTCATTAATCAAATTACCTAATTTATTAAAAGGTAGGTACCTGAGTGCTCGTGCCCGAGTCCGACTCGCACTTGGCCGTGTTTTTTTCTAAGTAAAGATTTCGTTTTTGTTATTATTATCCATAATAATAATAAATAGGTACCTACTAACTAATCCACAGATATTAAGTTCAAGGAAAAAATATGTTTACTTTGAACCTTAAGTTGAAGCATTAAAGTGAAATAATTTATGAATATTTTACCCTTGATTGTAAATACAATCAGCATCAAATATTGTATCTTAGCGGTCAAGGTGCATACAAATAAAGGTAATCGACTCTTTTGTTAAGGTCGTTAGCACGTTCTTATCTATTCCACAACAACTGGTCTAATTCTAAGCAAAACTAGGTACCAGACAATAGATAAATATATCTACGTAATAAAAGAAAGTCGTGTTAGTTACACTATTTATAACTGCAGAAACGATTCGGCTGAAAATTAGTGGGGA
Source organism: Polylopha cassiicola (assembly GCA_038024825.1). Taxonomy (NCBI): domain Eukaryota; kingdom Metazoa; phylum Arthropoda; class Insecta; order Lepidoptera; family Tortricidae; genus Polylopha; species Polylopha cassiicola. Next base: position 3,732,923 of record CP149052.1, on the reverse strand, counting down.
GGTAGCTTGAAACCAGAAGACGGACATAGGATACTTTTTATTCCGTTCCCGTGGGACGCGACATTAAACGTAGTGTAACAAAACGCAACTGACATGGAATAACAAAACGCAATTGACAGCAGAACGAAAAACTTATGAGTCAGCTGTTCGTTTGTTAAAAATGGTATAACAAAACGCAACTGACTTGTGTGGACGACGTCTGCCGCGTCTTCCTGTGTACTTTACATGGCCATGACTCCGTTACCTGCAGAAAATCATATACACCATACTTTTATCTGCTTTATAGTTCGAGTCTGATCACTATACTAGCAAGCCGCCTAACGATATATACTGGTGTTGACTTTCCCTACATAAAATACGCGTTGGCGCATGTTTTTTTTAATTATCCTCTAATTTGTTCCACATTATGTGTGTGTAAATAAATGACATAGGTTTATTTAATCTATACTAGTATTATAAAGAAGAAAGGTTTCTTTGTTTGGATTGAATAGGCTCCAGAACGGCTGGACCGATTTCAAAAATTCTTTCACTGTTGGGAAGCTACACTATTCCCGAGTGACATAGGCTATAAAAAAAGATGATCCGTGCGAAGCCGGGGCGGACAGCTAGTTTATAATATATATTCGATCGGATGTCATGCTTCCTATCCATATATTTTATAATATCCTTATTTTTTTTAGGTTTGTATTGTCAGGTCAAGGTTCACTATCATTAACTTATTTGAAAAAAGTTTGCAGTCATTTCGTCGAGTTAAGTTCGCAATGTAATAGTAAAGTGTGTAACAAAATGTAACATAGCAAATGCACATTAGTTCTTTGCCAAGAAAACCTACAAGAATTTTACCTATAAGTGTTTTTTTCAGTTTGTTTTATAATTGACATTTATTAGGTAAGTACGCGACTATATACAATCTGCATATTAATATATTATTACCTATATTAACACTGGTTTTATAATTCGTTTCGCTTTCATTCCCTCACTCGCTAAATAAGTCTTATACCGAACCCTCTACGCTCGAGTCTAACTCGCACTTAACAGATATTTTTTTATACTTACACACCTTTATGCGAAGACTCAAATTAGTGGGGAGTAAAAACTCGTAATGCCAATATTTTATTCATCTGTTGACGTTATTGAAAAATGACTGTCATGTTTATTGTGGAACAAAGTTCATATTATCATTCATAGTTATGTCACAGTAAACCTATACCTATGTGAACAGTGGTCCCACTTCCTTGTTATTTGCGAAAATGTCGAAGATATGAGACCCGACGATATTTAAGTAGCAATGGTAGTCTTGAGCTAACAAAGCTTTGTATATATAATATATTAGAATGAATAATCAATATAGCAAGTGGGAAATACGTTAGGGAAATAAAACATTATGTGAAAAAAACATCCATACGATGTTAGGAAAACAAAAGATAGGTCATAAGAGTGTTAGGACAAATGATCATTATGACATAAAATGTTAGGGAATGTAAGTACCTAATAATAGGTTAAAAAACGTTAGGGTATCAGATATAGATCCGTATTCTAATGAAGTTCGCCCCATAATTGGGTTGAAAATTACGCGGACGAAGTCGCGAACAAAAGCTAGTATAATATAAATCTGTGTGCTGGGATCAAGGTCCTTTAAAAATGCGATGTTTTTTTTTACATAACATACGTAGGTACTAACAGTACAATTTTTTTTGAATTTTTCTGATATTACATGGGTGGATCAAAAAGTACCCGCGTTCGGAAAGAGACGATGTCGTTGAGATATGTTGTTATTATCATCTTGTACTTAAGGTATTTAGAAATTAAAATATATATATTATTTTAAAAACAATACATTACCTTTTATTTAGTGGCCAGTTTTATCACAAGAGTGTTGTATTTCGCGGTGACTTAGAAAAAAATCAATATCGTTTCGTAATTCGGTTTTTATTTTTAGATGGAAAAACATGCGATGAAATAAAAGTAAAGTTGGATGCTGTCTATGGGGGCCTTTCGCCTTCTGTGACAACCGTCAGATTTTGGTTCCATGAATTTAAACGTGGCACACAACTGTTTTTGATGAAGACCGGCCAGGTCGCCCGCCAGACGTGGTTTCCGAAGAAATCATTAAAAAATTTCATGACATGATTATCGCAGATCGACGAACTAAAGTTTGCAAATTAGCTGACATTGTAGGCGAGTCGTACAGAACATTTTTCAGTATATTATGTAATAAATTGCACAAGAAAATGATGTCCGCCATTTGGCTGCCGCGTTTACTCACAGATGAAAATAATCGGATTCGGATGTCAATGTCAAAGCAATGTTTGGATCTGTTTAAGAGAAATCCGATGGAGTTTTTGTCTCGAGTTATGACTGTTAGCGAAACCTGAGTATATTATTATACGCTAGAGACCAAGCGAGTCCAAACAATAGATTTTCCCATATGAATCTCCTCCAAAGAAGGCGAAAACGGTCCCATCTGCCGGAAAAGTCATGGCCACGATTTTTTTGGAATTCGAAGGGAATACTCTTTATTAACATCTTACAGAAAGAAAGAACAATCACTGGGCAATATTATAATGAATTATTGGACCGATTCGATAAAAAAATTAAGAATACACGGCCCCATTTGGCTAGGAAAAAATGCTGTATGGCCCTGATAACGCACCAGCATATTCATCCAGGTTTGACGTTGTCAAATTAGTAGAATTTCGCTACGAATTGTTGCTGCACCCACCATATTCAATTGATCTGACGTCCTACGACATCTTTTGGTGCCTCAACATGAAAACTTGGCTCGGGGGTTAAAAAAATCAGCTCAAACGAAGAGGTGATTGCCGAATCAGAAGCGTATTTTAAAGGGTTTGAAAAAACATATTTTTCGAGGGGTTAAAAAAGTGGCCAAAAAGTGGGATCATGTGTAAAGACCTCGAAGGAAATTATGTTAAAAAATAAAAAAAAATCTTTAAAAAAAAAGTTTTTTCTGTCTTAACGCGGGTACTTTTTGATCCACCCACGTATGTACTTAAATATAGATAAATATATTGTAATATTCACATTTATCGATCTATTCCCAAACTAAGCAAAATATTAAATTATGGGTACTAGCGTACTAGGCAAAAAACAAACAGGAAGAATTTACACCTATTAATCTAGTCCCAAACTAATCAAAAGCTCATGCAGATAGGTAATGCTCGCATTTATCACATTTGCCCCTATCAGGATTTGAACGCGCAACCTCCGATTTCATAATCAGGGGCTCTGACCGCACTACAATCAGGGTTAAAATCCGTAGGGAAACGGACTAATCGTATAGTTAATTAACTACAGAGATAATAAATTAACAGAAATTTCAATTACCTTTGTAATTACAGAACTGATCCTGTACCCAAAATAATTACTCAGCCACCACAAGATCAAAAGAAGGGAATAAAGGCCATTAATTTACGACGTGGTATTAACGGGGATTCTGGGAATTTAGCGCAGCTGTTAGGCAATAAAGAGATTTCCCCGATTTTACCGAACACCCCGGAATCCAAAGTGCTTATGGGATTGGTAAATAAGTGGCATTAAACATACGTGTGTTTCTTTATTACCATAATCAGTTAAAAATTAAGTATTTTTACCTTCTTTTTATTTTAGTTAGTACTAGCGACCCGCCCTGGTTTCACACGGGTGCTATAAACCTTCCTCTTGAATCACTCTAGGTAGGTATCTATTTAAAAAACCGCATCAAAATCCGTTGCGTTGTTTTAAAGATTTAACGTACATATATATAGGACCAGAAAAAGCGACTTTATTTTATACTATGTAGTGAAGAATAAATTGGACCTGATTATGTACTTTGAAAGAATGCTACCTCATTGAGTTTCTGGTCGTATCTTCTCATGTGAGGTTTTTTCGGAAATGAATCTTCTGACCTTCATGACAGATTGTAAAAGCCAAGAAACAGGAAGCGTTTGTTATTCCTCAAAATGAAGGGGATTTACTTATATTCAAACCTTCGCCTTCGCGGTTATTACACATTGGAATGAGATAGCATGACTGAGCTGACAATAGTCTAACGCTACGATTATGGAAACTGTAAAGAATCCGAAACGTCAGCAAATAAAATAAAATAAAAATACGCGAATTAAATCCGTTAATAGTTGTTTCATTCCAAAGTATGAAAATATTAAAGTTTTCACAAGTCTCGAGGTCAGTTGTCTTGAGTCTTGTTAGGTACCTAGTTTTTTTGTAAAAAAATAGGATATATAAATTTTCACAAGTCTCGAGGTCAGTTTTCGTAAAGGATGGATCTTTAAATGTTAATAATACCGAATTAGGAATGTGAAAATGAGCAACTGTACATAATTTGACTTTAAAACGCTAGTGAACTTAATATTAACATCCATCTCTAAAGCTACTCGTGTAATCAACTAAGCTTTAAGAGCTAAAGTTTTGTCAATATTATAAAGTTTATTATTTCAGTATTCACATGAAAACATTAAAATAACTGCAAGTCGTATTTCAGGAGATACGAGTAAAGTGTTGACACACACAACCTCGGAAGCATCTTGTTTATATCCGTCCCGGTACAGCAGTGATTGCAGTAAATAACTGACCTCTACTTAAATACCAACATAATCATCTTTAAATTCATTCAAAAAACCACATTAAGCCAATGCACTTCGAGTTATACCGACTGCAATGCTATGTCGGTGTTTCAATAAGCGCAGTTTAGGAATTCGAGGCACGATTTTCGTCGAGACTCGGAAAATAAAGGGGAAAGAGGTAATGACCATAGGTCCTTTGGTACAGGATGGCCAGCACTGTATTATTTAGCAAACTTCAGAAATCTACTTATGGATTTCATTAAAAGGTTTGTTGAAAGAACCAAAAGGTTGCTATTAAGAGACATAAGGTTGTCGAGATTTTTGCATTAATTAATATAATCCACGCGAATATTATATTTCAAATGTAAAAAAATCTGTCAGTATGTTGGTCTGGTTTCATTCTTAAACCAGAACCGATTTTGATAAAATGGGATCAAAATACTTATATTAAAGCTTTATCGTTTTATAAAACCTTAAAGGGTTGAAATAGGACGTGAGAGTTTATTCCCAAATCCAATTTCTATTGTCAAAGTTAAACTTTGTAGTTAGGCACTCGACAAGAAATAAAAAAAATCGATTAAGCGTTTTTAAAATATCTATCTCTCTGCGAATGAAACAGAGTACCTAGGTAAATATAAAATTTTAAGTCACTTTTCCACGAAGCCATCGTCGCTGGTAAAAGCTAGTAGGTAAGTAGGTATATAAATTTAAAATTTATGCAGAATAGTTATTGGTTCATTTTTATTTTTATAAATGCAATACGAAGTTATTGAAATTTCGAAGGTGTTTGTTGCCAAACTCAATTTTCGTGTGCATATCGGGTAGGTATGTGAATCGGCCAACATCTTCCTTCGTACTCCTAAATGTTAAGAGTAGTCCACCTATTTTTTTTAATTTTTGGACAAATTCTTTTAATTTTTTTATGATTCAGCATTAAAAATACATACAACTCTAACTTCCACCCCTCTAACAGCAACACCTATTCAAAAAAAAATCTTAAAGAACGCGGTACGAAGTTCTTAGAGCAACTAGTAGGTACGAGTATATAGGATACTAGCTGTCCGCCCCTGCTTTGCACGGATCATCTTTTTTTATAACCTATGTCACTCGGGAATAGCGTAGCTTCCCAACAGTGAAAGAATTTTTTAAATCAGTCCAGCCATTCTGGGGCCTATTCAATCAAAACAAACAAACCTTTCCTCTTTATAATATTAGTATAGATTATAATAATATGTAGGTATTATAGAGGACGATGTGAGGGCGAGTGCGATTATTTAATATATAAGTACCTATGTATTTATTTTCGAATGTAGGTCGGACTATTTAGTTATCCATATAAAATAATGTTACTTATATAAGTAACTAGATACAGTCAACATCAAATATCGGTCAAGGTAATCAAATATACTTATTGACTTATAATATACCTATATTACCAATAAATATGAATATGAATATAAATATGGATACACGTTTCTATTGTCAAGGGCGAGAGTGTATTTCGATGGTTTCGGTCACTTGGCGGTTATGATTTATATGTGATAGGTACCTACTAACTATAATGAACGATAGTTTTGATTTCTGTTTGTTTACGATGCCGTGTACATATATATATGTTGGTTCAATCACATATGTACTATCAGTTATCATTGTGCTTATTATTTTAGTAACAATATTTTGAAAAATATTTTGTACTAGCTTCTGCCCGCGACTCCGTCCGCGTGGAATAGTAATTCTTCATAAGGCTTTATATTTTCCCCTTTTTTTACACATTTTCCACTGTTTCCTAAAGCCTTTCTCGATAAATGGTCTATCCAACAAAAAAATAATTTTTGAATTCGAACCAGTAGTTCCTGTGATTAGCGCGTTCAAACAAACAAACATACAAACAAACAAACTCTTCAGCTTTATAATATTAGTATAGATAGGTACTAGCTATAATGAACGATAGTTTTGATTTCTGGTGAACGGATTTAACTCGCGTACCTATTTTGTTTTGTCATAATGTTTCGAAAACTTTTTAGTTCCCATATTCATAGCAAATAAACTGCTCGAGTTAAATCGGTTTTGGTTGTTTCATTGCTATGCTATTATTATTATAATTACTTAAAATATATTAATATTACTTAACATTTAAAACTTAAAACTAGCGTCACAACTGCTTATCTATAATATAAGAACCGGAAACAAGTGACGATCGGTGTTAGCGGCAGAATGACAGATTAAATTATGAAACGTCGAGAAAAATAGTTCTGACCTGTTATAAACTATGGATAGAAGTTTCAGTATCTACTGCACCATTTCGAATTGTACTAAATTATATTTTTAATTACTTAATCATTTCCTAACATTACTAGTCTTTCAAACAAACTATTCAATTTTTTTTTAGCGGTATATTATCGCTATAATGTGACAAGTAGAAATGGGCCCTATAGTACCCGGTCACAACATACGAGTTGAGCGTCAGTGGTGAGCGAAAAGCGGTAGGTGAGCGACCACTTACCGCTCATCATTTAGTACCTACTTATATAATTTATTTCCCAAATAATCGCTCCTTCATCGACATATAAATGTATTAAGTGCCTACCCCGGTACCATCCTGCTCACTTTATATTCCACGTGCCAATAGGTCGAACTAGTAAATTTATGCGTTTCAAAAACAAAATCATGAGTAGCTACGTAATTACAAAAGAATAAAAGAATGAACACTTACGAATAAATTAAAAAAGCATGACGTAAACATAGAGTGGATGTCTTTCGTCTGACATAAAACGATGATGTCAATACACAAACTCGTTATTAAAATCATTGTGACGAAAATCTCAGGTCAGAACTTTGACACAAACTCAGCATCCACACTTCGAGATAGATCCTGAGATAACGCCGTGATCCCACCGCGATTAAAACTCAATAAGTGAGATCTGTGGAACTAGGCACGTGTCCGTGGGATTATTTGTGCACCGGCTACGTGCCGAGCATTGAGCTATGTGCCAGATTAATACGAGAATACTTCTAGTGTTGTCCTCGATTATCGATATCGAAATGTCTGGTATTTTGTCACGATGATTTTAAGAGATTGTAACGTGAGAAGTTGGTATTAAATAAAAATTATATTTTATATTGTATTTATCATAATATTGAGTGTATTATTTATTTGCGCCTACACATGCTCTCTGTTCGTCTCAAAGGTTGACTGGTAGAGAATGCCGTATGGCATTAAGTTCGCCTTTTGTACATTAATAAGTTTTTTTTTGTGCAATAAAGAATAAATAAATAAATAAAAATAATCTTCGAGTTAGGTAGAGTTTGTTCACAAGTTTTGATATGAGAGTAAAATGAGACGACATGTATAATTTCATTGATAAAAAATACTTAATTTCATTAAATTTCGTTCAGTCATAGCCATTTTAAATTTCAGTACTTACCTATATAGTTTTTGTTAAAAAAAACTCAACTTGGCATAAACAGATGACAGAGTTTTTAATATATTATTTAAATACGTGTTATGTAAATAAATTTTATGTCGATGGCCATGATCTTACTTAAGGTCAAAACCTTATTTACTAATCAGAAATCGGTACGTTTGTTATGGTTCTATTTAAATGCATTTTTTAACAATTATTCTGTCTGTGGTAAAAGCTCTATTATAGTTGACCTAATAAATCAATCTTTACCTAATTTTTTGTACTAATTTAAATTATTTTATGTTATCGAGAGGAACAAATATTTATTTTAGGAACATAACTAGACAGAAATTTCATGCCGCCTTCAATCCTCCATTACTGGCACAAGCAACTGTCCCGTACCAACTATAACGAAGTCAACTGGGAAGACAGGGAAGGAAAGGGAAGTCTAGAAAGTTTGAAACAGAAGAGAATCGCTCAGTAGGTGTTCTCAAGGCGAGTACGTGACCATAATTTAGTATCGCGGGATTTGTTTATGAAGTTTTCGTTATAATGACGACAAGAGATTCTCTGTTATGTTTTACCACCTATTCTCTGGAATCTATACTAATATTATAAAGCTGAAGAGTTTGTTTGTTTGAACGCGCTAATCTCAGGAACTACTGGTTCGAATTCAAAAATTCCTTTTTTGTTCAATAGACCATTTATCGAGGAAGGCTTTAGGCTATATAACATCACGCTGCGACCAATAGGAGCGAAGAAACAGTGGAAAATGTGTAAAAAACGGGGAAAATATGAAGCCTTATGAAGAATTACTATTCCACGGGGACGAAGTCGCGGGCACAGAAAGTGTATAGGTAATATTATGAATTATAAACAATGCTCCCAGACAAGTGACAAACAAAGCAATCAAACCATAGTAAGGAATTGACATACGCGAATGAAACATCACGTAGGTACTCAGTTTTTTTTCTCTTATATCAATCAATTCCATATCTACATTTTTGCAATTTTTTCGATCGGTCGCTATTACTACTTGTTTAAGAGCCCTTGACATAATTACTTCCATAATATTGTACACTTAAAGCATAGTTTCTTATTGGCATCCGCCAAATGTTGAGTCATACAAGTAAGTAAGTATAATATGTTTATTGAAACTCTTTTGTGCTAGCAACCAAGAGCATATTCATATAGGAACAATGTCTGCCTACCCTGGTACTGTACATAGTACGCACTCTCTCCTGCACGCACCTGTTAGTTTTTACTAAAACCTACTAGTTATACGATCACCAACATTATGTTACTCCTTTTATGAATTTATATAGGTATCTCACCTTTAATAGAAAAGTGTGACAACTTGTAATGAATCACCACATGAATTCCAATTTAAATTTGCAGACATAGAGTTTGAAATTGAGTAACAAAATGCGCGATGTCACAAATTTCTAGTAAAGGTGCAATGTGTAGTATTGATCGAATTTTTTCGAATCAGCTCAAACATAATAACCCCTCCTGTTCTCCTTGCTCAGATTGTGTAAGAGATTTTCGAAGGCCCAATTAATAAATGGATCGGATTGTAAGCATGTTTCACAAGAATCCAAGAAGGTTAACGTGCAAGCCCGATAAACACGTTTTTAGTCGACAACAAAAAAAAATAGATATTAATGAAATCTACTGGCTAAGTAACATCAACACGTCAAGATTTTTATTTATTATCTTATAACGATTTACGATATATAATAAAATAGTAAAACGCTAATGATGGGCAAGTTTACAATAACTATTAAATATCGCGTCATTTTGGTTAAATGCGTGTTTTTTTACAAATCCCTACTAATATTATAAATGCGGAAGTAACTCTGTCTGTCTGTCTGTCTGTCTGTTACGCTTTCACGCTTAAACTACTGGACCGATTTTAATGAAATTTGGTACAAAGAAAGTCTGGAGCCTGAGAAAGGACATAGGCTACTTTTTAACCGACTGCAAAAAAGGAGGAGTTCCACGCGGACGAAGTCGCGGGCAGAAGCTAGTTGACAAAGATTAGATTAGATTAGATTTATTTATTTCTCATTATTACATACATTATAATTACACATTATGTCATATTATATGTACTCATAGTGAGATCGTCAAAATTTTACATTATAAAATAAACAAACACATAACAAATAAAATTAAAACTATTTTACAAATGTCATTATTATAATTTTTCTCTTTAGTCGTCAAGTAAATTTAAACATTTTAAACATTTTAGCGATAGGTTATATATATATATAAAATGTCAGATTCAAAATATTGGTAATAAACAATAATAGATAGTAAATAACATGTCAAATAAATTTCATTTTATTATACTCATTTACAGAATAAAATGGATTTTCCAACAAAAAAATTCTCAATTGGCGCTTAAATGCTTCGTCACACGGCTCATTTTTAATCTTAGTCGGAAGGTGGTTATAAAGTGTCGGTCCGATAACGCGCGGATTTTTTCTGAAAGCGCCATGCGACGCGGGATAGTTCGTAAACGTCCAGTGAGACGACTTTGCTTACCAGGGATGCTAACAAACTTAAACCGTGTTAAATTATTTCTGACGAACAGTATTACTTCAAACAGGTACAACGAAAAATGTGTCATAATTTTTTGTAACATAAACTGATTTCTACACGATTGTCTATTCTTCACTCCACCAAGTACACGTAACGCCCTCTTCTGTACTACCAACACTCGATGAGCATCTGTGGAGTCGCCCCAGAGGAGCGTCCCGTATGACATGATAGAGTGAAAGTGTGCATAGTACACCTGTTTGAGTGCATCGTCAGAAATAAGAGGCTTTAATTTGCGCAACGCGAATACAGCACTATTTAGTCTATCACACAGTCCGTCGACATGGCACTTCCAGTTGAGGTTTGCATCCAACATGAAGCCAAGAAACCTACTCTCAGTGCACAGCGGCATTGGACTGTTCATAATTGACCGAGGTAAGGTAACTGTTCTGCCCGAGAATACCATTATGCTCGACTTATCAACATTTAATAAAAGCCCGTTTACTGTGAACCATGTTTTTAATTGATCACAGGCCTCGCTTATCTTGACACTCAGTTGTTCATAGCCGTGAGCGCTCACCACCACCGTCGTGTCATCAGCGACTAGCACAGATAAACCTGTTGATATGTGTGATGGCAGATCGTTTATGAATGTCAGGAACATCGTATTTCCCAGCGCCGAACCCTGTGGGATTCCTAGGGAGACTATACCCTTGTCAGACATTATCCTTTTGCCATCTATAGTCATTCTAACTACTTGTTTCCGTTCCGTAAGAAATGACACAAATAATTCATGAGCAGTACCTTGAACACCATATAAATATAACTTATTTAAAAGTAATCTATGCGAAATCACGTCGAAAGCCTTGGATAAATCACATAGAATACCTGCCATCTTATGTTTTTCATCCAGGCCCGTCAAAATGCAGTCAATAATTTGATGTGCCGCAGTCGTTGTTGACATGTTTTTTCTGTACGCGTATTGTCTGTCAGTCAGTAGGTCATTCGTTTCGAGGTGGTGCATTAGGTGTGACGATATTACGGCCTCCACTATTTTAGATATAGTAGGTACTATTGAAATCGGTCTGTAATTATTGAGGTCACACTTGTCTCCTTTCCCCTTGTAAACGGGGCATACTCGTGTATGTTTTAGTACATCGGGGTAGACTCCCTCTTTGAACATAGTGTTCACCAGATGAACTAAAACGTCAGCAACGACCGGCCATACACACAACAACAAGTTCACTGATACGTCATACACGTCGACAGTTTTCCCAGTTTTCGCCACCATGGACTGTAATATTCTATTTAAGCAGTCACGAGTGACAGTAGGCAGAGAAAATGTAGGTATTTCTAGGTCGCGCAGATGCTTACGAACGTACTGCAGTGATAGTGATTCGTCACTCTGGATTGCATATTTAGACGCAATACCTAAAAAATGTGAATTAAATGTATTTGGTATTTCACAACTACGAATATTGTCATTGGTTAACGAATCTTTAAGTTTAATATCTTGTGACATCTGTTTAGCACCGATTTCGTCATTTACAACCCTCCATATATCTTTAGCCGGATTATTGCTATTAGATAGTTTTTGCTCAATGCATGTCTGACGAGCTCGCAACGTCGCAGATTTTATCAAGTCAGCATAGTACGCGATGCATTCCGATAAGATATGCTCGTCGGGATACTCGCGTCGCATGGCTTGAAGGTCACTATGTTTAATTATATAACTTGTCAATTCATCATTCAACCATGGGATATGATTTTTACTTTTTAATAATATTTTTTTAATTGGAAAATAAATGTCAATATAATAAGTCAATAAATTAAATAATTTAGAAAATTTATCATTTATGTTAATGTCATTATTATAGATAAAATTAAAATTATAATTGGAAATCGACAAATAAAACAAATCATACGACTCATCAGTGTACAACCGTTTTTCAATAAAGTTCGTTTTTGGACCTCGGCTGTATTTTACGGCGAACTCATACCGCTGGGCATTGTGGTCGCTTATTGCCGTGTCTACGGGGGACACTCGGATACTATCATATGGAATATTTGTTAAACCACAGTCGATGCAGCTTGCTGATTCAACTGTTATGCGAGTTGGAAACTTGACTACATTACTACATCCATAGCTGTTAAGGATGTCATTAATTCGCTTCTTATTATTATTATCAGTCAGATAATCCACATTCTGATCGCCGACAATGAGAATTTTTTTGTTTTCGTCAGTTAGTTTTCCTAATAATAAGTCCAGTTTACATATATACATGTCAAAATTTCCATTACCCGTTCTATATAAACAAATAACTATCAAGTTAATATTACAAATTTCAATAGCGGTAAATTCGCAGTGATATGGAACAGAGAAACTATGTAGGTCATTTCGTTGTTTGTACTGGACTCCGTCGCGTATATACAGCGCCACGCCGCCGTGAGCGGCGAGACGGCCACGACAGAAACTGTTTGCTACTTCATACCCACATAACCTCACCCGTGCCATATCACTTTTGCGACACCAAATTTCACTTAGTGCTAATATGTCTGGGTTTTGTAAACTATTTAACATATCTAATAGTGCAGTTTTACCCGACAAAGAGCGAACATTTTGATGTACTACTATAAAACGTGTTATTATAACCTTGTTGTGGCGTGTTTGACATTGGAGTTTTTTGCCTTTACGTAATTAAACGGTCGGACTGTAACACCGTCGGGCCATAACTTGGAGTCCTTTACGATCCTCTGCTTGCCAGCCGGCACATCCAGGCGGAACGATGTGTATTTACCCCGGGTTACAACCAGCTGCTCGCACACCGGAGCCTGAATACCCATGCGGGCCTGAACATGGCGGACGACATCCTGTGCAGTAGTATCCTCGCTTAGATTAAAGACATGCAAGCTACATACACGGGGGCCAGCAGCGCGTAGATCAGACGATGGTGGAACAGTGGGACTTGGCGAAGGTGCTGGGGTCTCGGTCGTCTTCGCAGTGTCCTTGGTTGGGCTCGCCGCTCGAGCACAACTTGCTGCAGCTGCACGTCGCGGACGGATATGACGGGGCCTTTGCGCAGGGACCACAGGACTGGCTGGTACCACAGACGTTGGTGCTGGCGGCATCTCAGGCATTTTTGCGGCAAATAAATTGATAATAATTTCTGATGCCTTCGCGGTTATTACACATTGGAATGAAACTCACTTTAGCGTTAGACTATTGTCAGCTCAGTCGTGCTACGATTATGGAAACTGTAAAGAATCCGAAACGTCACCAAATAAAATAAAATAAAAATACGCGAGTTAAATCCGTTAATAGTTGCTTCATTCCAAAATAAATTGATTTTATCACGATGTGGCAAAAGTTACTACATAATCGCAAACTAGGTAATACAGCTGACTCGATTGTTGAGGGTTTCGAAAACCTTATAGATCCCATATTCGTAGCTGGAGGTGCTGACGATAGGCTAACACTAAAATAATTAGACAGACAATCGTCAGCTCAGTCTGCTCCGTTGTTTTATTACAATGAATAATATAACTAAGTCCTAATACAAAAGGTGAACATACATTTGACATAGATTAAATATTCCATAAAACTTAAAGATTTCCATGAAACTGCAAACAAATCGAGAGAGTTGGGAATTTAGCGAACAGAACTATTTTGAGGATATCGTAGCGTTATCGAAAATGTAACTAGTAGGTAGATATCTAAATACAATTTAAATTTTGTATAAATTGTTATGACGTTGCATATTATTATTACCTATCTACGCGCGCACTGTCCTGTCATAACTCATTTAGCGAGTATAATCTTTGAAGGCCATACTTAAAAGATTACCTATGCACATATATATAACTAGCGGTCCGCCCCGGCTTCGCACGGATCCCTATTAATCGCAATAAAAGGTAGCCTATGTCCTTTCTCAGGGTCTAAACATTGTCTATGCCAAATTTCATCAAAAAAAAGCGTACAGACAGACAGAGTTACTTTCGTATTTATAATATTAGTACCTAGGGATTGTAACCTTTCTGCCCTTCATTTTTGACGAAGTCAAAATTTCAAACAGAACTTCACGATAAATTTATGTATGAAATAGTTCTTGTTAGGAATACAGAATAGGTCTCTCGGTAAGCACTTATATCTGGCAGTTTCGTCAACTCATTAGCAACTCAGGCGCAGTGAAAAAGTTACTACACCGTTCAGCGCTTTTCGTGGTTAGAACGTGGTTCTATGAATTCTGGATTGTGTTTTCATTATTCCGTTACAATGTAGACCAGGTACGTTGTTTTTAATATTATTTTCCGTTACTCTACTTCATATGTCTGTTTATTAACCCTACTCATTCTGCTCATTCGATTTACAAACAGCTTTTTATGATGCCTTCGCGGTTATTACATATTGAAATGAAACAACTATTAACGGATTTAACTAGCATATTTTTATTTTATTTTATTTGGTGACATGTTTTATATATATATCGCACCTTCGGTGGCACAAGGGCACAATTGTCAAAAAATCCAAAATTGAGTTAAGTATACAGAAATGTTCCAAATTTTTTTTGGAACATTTCTGTATACTTGGTTCATTTTTTTGCCACCGAAGGTGCGATATATTCTTTACAGTTTCCATAATCGTAGCACGACTGAGCTGACAATAATCTAATACTAAAGCTTTTTTTTATTTATTGGCAACACAGACTTAGGTATGGTCTGATTACTTTAGTCTGCGATTGTACTTAGGTAGGTACATATTACTGGGTATATATTATTTAGTATTAAAAATGTAAATTTACTGTCTACAATTAATTGATAATGGTAAAACTGGTTACTTAACGGATCTGATCATTGGATGACGTAGTTGTTAAAATTTGCATTGTTGAATTTTTGCACTTGTATTAAAACCCACGTAAACCAGTTCCTTGATTATTCTTAAAAGCCAATTATTTATTTTATATTCCATCCAAGTCGGAACACTTTAAAAGAAATAAAATGATTTTAAGATTTACGTAAAAAATGCATTTTATTATCAAAGCAAGAACTGAACCTTTGGTCAGGAATAAAGAGTTGTTCACAATATCGATGAATGGTTTCCTTATGGGAAACGCTGACTCAACCCGCTTTTGTGTTCGACCCTTATGCTTTGTGATACGATATCTTAGGTCTCCTATAATATTTTGTAATCTATGGATAAAAGCAAAGTAAAATCATAACATATTATTATTATACCTCTTCTGTGGGTCTACCAACATAACGCTACCATCCTCTCCGCGAGTAATACCAAAACATTGAAAGAAAACAATTAGAACGGATATAACTAACTCGCGTACTTACATACTTTTTTATATTAATTTTATACTCGACGACTATTTTTAAACATTAGCGTAAAACTAAATGTGTATAATAATCGCGAGAACATACATAAATTCAAGACGTATTGTGGATTTGTGTATTAATTTGTCTAATTATAAACAAAGTAAAACTTATTCGTAAACAATATTATTTCTCTACCTGTAATTTCGTATTACACAGAACCAGTTCATATGACGTTAAGAAACATTTAAACTTTGTAAAAAATATTGTAAACAATAAAGCAATTCTTCCATAAGTAAAACCGCATTTTTCCGCTTTACTATACAAGTACGGGGCACAAAAGTGAAAACAGCGTTGATAACAAAAAGCAAGATTAGAGACCGCCGTCCGGAGCACATGGAAACTTGTGCGATTGTGAAGAAAAGACCAATTTCAAAGTTGCAACCGTGCTTGTTAGACATTGTTTATTTGTTCTTTTAACTTGCTTTGAACGCATTGTTAATGCTAGCGTTTCAAAAGGACTGGCGAAATGCTTGGAAAATTTCTTCGCTCGATGCAATTATTTTTCATCTTTGATACGGTCTCCTGCCTGATCGCGTACGCAATTGGTTAAATCGATTCGTATTGACTTCAAATCAATTCAATTGATTTAAGAGTTTTAAAGTAAACCAATTGAAAGAAATGATTAAGAAAGGCTGATAATTTTTTTAAACATCCAGCGAACTTCGTACCTACCACCTTTTTACAGAATATTCTTTTTTTCTTGTATTTTTTTCAAGTTTTCTCAAGGTATACCTAAATGATTCTTCCCTGGACTTCCACGGATATTATTATTTCAAAACTAAATTTTGCCAAATTAATTCAAGTGACCTCGAGTTTTAGAGAGCCTCAAGATCAGCCAATAACTTTTCTGCGAGTATATAAATAATTCAAATCAATTGAGAAAACCTTGTACTATTGCAAGTAATCCTGATAAATAAGATATACAATGTTAGTACCTACTCTTCATATTAATAGGAGCTGTATTAAACAAAAACAGAGTTTAAATATGCTATGTTTAAAACAGCCCGCTAGTGAGCTGTTTTTTATTACAACGGTTTTTTAGTATCTGTTTAATGTAACGATTACGTTTGTTAAATGCTACTTTCTTTGTCTGTGGGTACTTTGAAAACGGTTCTTAAAGCGAAGCGTGGAATAACGAGATATTGAGAACTATTTGTGGAAAACATCTTTAAGTAACTTAGGTACTTTCAATACAAATTGTAGATACCTAGTCCTATTCTTTGTGCAAATACAAACAAAAGCAACGTTCTTTAGATTTTTACCAAAATCCGATCAGCGTAAACACCTGTCACTTTATGTCCTGTCAGCATAAATTGAGAGTGACGTGTAGAAAACATCTGCAAATGTTGCTTTTACGAATAAGGTACAATTTTAAGTACAATAGCCTTCAGCTTTGTCAATTTTCTAGTCACCACATAGCCATGATCATTCCTATTATTAAAATCATTTTTTGAAGGAGAAGAAACTATATACAAACTAGCATCTGCCTGCGGCTTCCACTGCGCTTGAATAGGAACTTTACACAATATCGTTGTAAAATATAAGTAAGTAGGTAAACAAACTTATTAGTGTTATTAGTACTTAGGTACTAAAAACAAAACTTTACAACTTTAAACATAAAACTTTTTTTTAACTACAAGTTTCAATACCATTTGTTTTAATAATAATGATAATAATCATACACAAGTGTAGAAAAATCGAGACCCTGAGTGAGACCAATGGTCTCGATTTTTTTTACTTTGTCTTGGTACCTACCTACAAATATCATTTTCTGTCCTCCGGCCGGAAAGCACCAACTTGCTGGCCGCTGCGTTCAATGAAATTGCCGCTTTCTGGCTTCGTCGAACAGAAAAATAGTATACTGACCGCGGCCAGTAAATAACAAAGCCTCAGATCACATTTTTGTCAACCTCGGCTTCGCCTCGGACGACAATTACATGTGATCTGAGACATTTTTTATTTTACTGGCCTTGGTGCGTGATGTACTATTATTAGTTTGTTTCAAAGTAGCGTATTAAATAACAAAATAATATGAAGAGTAGTGTGTGAATGGAACATCGTCAAAACAAAAGGTAAAAGTAATACTAAAGGTATTTTTTATGGAGTGGATACCCTCTAAGGGTGAAAATCAGTACGGTATGCAACTTTTTTTAATTTGTAGAGTAAAACCAAAATCTTCTTTAAAATAGCTTTATTTCTGTACCCTCTTTTTCTCTTAACAAACAGTGCGTAGGTTTTCTTTATCTGTCCCCCTAAGACAAACTTTGTGCATAATTATAGACCCTCATTTAAATACTTTTGCCCACTTCTTAACTTTGTAGGTACAGGCTTTGTCGTTTTTCACATTTTTCCACCGAAAACATTAAATAAACTTCATTAAAAACTCGTCTGGTTTAGCACTTTTTTAATTATTTTGGACGACCTTAAGTTATTTCCAATGGGGAATAAAAGATGTACCTAAACAAGAATACCAACCAAAGTAGATAATATGCTTAAGTATATAAATTTATTTATAATAATACCTTAATATATCCCTACTAATATTATAAATGCGAAAGTAACTCTGTCTGTCTGTCTGTTACGCTTTCATGCTAAAACTACTGGACCGATTTAAATGAAATTTGGTACAAAGAAAGTCGGGAGCCTGAGAAAAGACATAGGCTACTTTTTACCGACTGCAAAAAAGGAGGAGTTCCACGCGGACGAAGTCGCGGGCAGAAGCTAGTAATAATATAATATATATAAATGTATATATAATACGATATACCTAAAGATCCCCATAAAATGAATAAAAATAAAGATGACTGTTCATTACAATTAAAACGTAAGTACGTAACTAACGTACTATCATTAGTTACACCGGGACTTAGAGAAAATCGCGGCACGTGAAGAAAATGTATGTAACTTAAGGTTAGAACACATCGTAGGTATTTGTTTTTTTTAATGAACAAAAAAAAAATTAAAAAAAAACTTCGTATTTACGTTGGTGTTAAAAATATAAAAACTAGATAATTTAACTACCAAATATTTATAATAATTATAGTGAAAATATAATTATTAAAAACAAAGAAGTAACTTACTACAATACATGTAGGTAAATAATTCAGCAAATAAAAGAGGTTATTCAAAAAAAAAATATTCATCTTTATATTCGCACTTTTTAAATAAAATTATATTATAATAATATGACTCATAGTAGAATTAATTAAAAACGGCCACAGTTGAGTTCCGTTTTGTTTAAAGACAGCGGAGATTAAAAAAAAAAGTTGAATGTTTATTATCAGTAACATATAATTTATATTTGCTTTAGGACCTATCTCTTAAAATCTTCGTCGTAAACAGCTTTTTATGACAACATGCATTAATTAAAAAAATATTTTTGACTAGCTTCTGCTCGCGACTTCGTCCGGGCACGATGCCGTTTTAGTTCCTCTGCGGGTGATTTTCCAAAAATTCTTTATAAGTTCTTCTACATTACCTACCCAAGTGACAACAACATTTCAAATTCCTAATCGTTATTCTCCAACATGTTTAGGACATGCGTTGATATGTCATCAAACTGAAAAAAAAAAGTTTTAGGTACGGGTGATTCCACAGGCGTTTCAACCGCCGTCAGTCCGTTGTCCTGAATATTGAAGAAATGAGCTACAACAAGAATTAAGTTTTGATGCGACGACATACTGCGCTCGCACTTGTCGTCAAAATTAATAGAGTTTAAATCTTATTGTAGCTTAATTCTTCAATATTTATGGCAAAGGACTGACGGCGGTTGAAACGCCCGTGGAATCACCCGTACCTATAATAAAAAAAATGGTAGCAATTATTTCGAATACCGGCCTCAATACAATATAATTATATCCCTACTAGTACTTATATAAAAACGTTGTTTAATAAAAATGTCTGTTGAGATGAGTAAGTACCTACGTAGACAGAAATTTGGCAGACCAGTTAAGTGAGTACATGACCTTCACGATATTAAAGTTCGAAAAGACAGACATTAATTAATTAACGTTAGAAAAACAAATAATCTCGTTTTACGGATTTTGTGGGTTCAAAATACACGAAAAATGTTATCTACTCTTAAATTATTCATTAGCATTCTATCAGTCTGCCATATCTATATTTTTGTTTAATAAAATAAAATAAAAAACTTCTACGATTTCAAAACAATTTTTGAAGTTTTTATCGTAAAGTTAAGTAACTTAAAAGTTTTCGAAACATCAGCAAATATAATTTTATCACTTGTTAAATTCGTTATAGTTGTATCATTACAATGTGTAATAACCGCGGATGTATCAGGAATTAATATAAACACGCTATTGTGTACTGACCTTAAGGCACCACGTCAGTAGAAAGCACGGCGGTGGCTTAGTACTGATGAAATAAATGGCATTGTCGTATAGTTTTGCTTTTATTATTACAACCTTTTCACCCACGACGCACACGTACATTTAGAGTTTAAATCTTTCATATATACTAATATTATAAAGAGGAAAACTTTGTTTGTTTGGTTGTAATGAATAAGATCAAAAACTACTGGACCGTGTTTAAAAATTCTTTCACCATTCGAAAGCTACATTATCCACAAGTAACATAGGCTATAGAATATTTAAAAAAGGGAAAAAATAGGGATCCGTGCGATGCCGGGGCGAACGTCTAGTCTTAAATAAATATCTTATATTAATTTCTGATGCTTTAGCACATTGGGATAAAACAACTATAAATAAACGGATTTTATTTGGCAGTTGCTGAAGTTCCGACAACTTTACAAATACCATATTCGTAGCACGACTGAAACTGAAGTTTAGCTTTAGACTATCGTCAGCACAATCGTTTCATTCCAATGTGTAATAACCACGACATCATCAGAAATTATAAGAAAATTCTCTTGTAACAAACACAACAAAAGAGGAACTTATTGAATTTCTTAATAAAAAATATAGGTAGATACTAATATCCGTAAAGGCTATATGCTTCCAAACGCAACCTTATCTTCATAGATTACTTAGGATAGTTTATGTATTATCTTACTACGATAGTAAGTTCCACCCCTTTTCACTTCCTTAAGCGACGATTTCCGGGGTGAAAACTTCCTTTACCTATACCTTGCTAAGACTAAAGCAATTTCGAAACTGAAGTTTATCTAAATTGATTCAGGTGGTAGGTATTGATTCTCTTATAAACTTCTATCCCTCTTTTCATCCCCTTATGGGATGGTATTCGAGATAAAAACTATGTCCATGCCAAATTTCAGACATACAGTCCGATTTATTATCTTAGTTTGGATTATTATTTATTATAGTCTATAAAAGTTTAGAAATAATTTAAATATTACAACATACATATACCTAATCAAGATAATAATATGTAAATTTTACGTTACTTAACAAGTAAGTACTTAAATTAAGTTTTAATCAATCTGTCTATACCTAAATCATTTTTTTTAATTATTTCTGACGTTATCTTGAATACGTTTTATATGGGTAACTTGAATGGATTTATTATTTTATTAAACTCATATAATAAAAATAGATATATTTTAGTATTTTAAAACCTTTTCAGTTTTCATAATATTGTTAGCAGAAAGAAGTACATACTTATACACATTCATAATAATAATATTATGTCAAGTAGGTAACATCCAAGATTCTGAGCGATTCTGACGTTTGCCCCTGGCGGGATTTGAACCATTAACCTCCGATTTAGTAGTCAGGAGTTCCGCCCACTAAACCAAAAGGTTGTCAGGAAGTACTTAAGTATAAGATCCTGATTAAATTTCATACGATGTGAAATAATAATTTGTGAATTGTAAATAAGGATGTATGGACGTTTGATATGAAAATGAAGCTTTTGGTAATCCCATGTATTATATTAACAAATAGATCTAAGTATAACAACTGTCTTGAAAAGTGATGCTAAAGTGACTATAAAACATAAAACATTCTCATTTTTGACATGACTTGAGACGGTTTCATTATGGCATTAATTCCATATTGTATAAGTTTATTTTGTTTCATGATTAGAAATAATTAAAATGAATCGTTTGGCTCAACAATAACCGGCACTGGCATATTGTTAAAACAAAGTTACAAATTCAATCGTATTCTTTGAACAATAAGAACTATCGAGATTTATTTCAAGTGAAAAGGTAGCTTTGTTTTATAGTAAACTGTCATTTGATCTTGCAGTAAATTCGAACAAAATAGCACCTTATGTTTTTTAATATAAAGTTCAATTTTATAGGAAAAAATGAAAACGTGGTTATACGGGGTATAAACTGGACTATTGACTCTGTCTTTCTTTGTAATAAGACAAAGAAAGTTACTTTTAAACAATACGCTTCATTTTCTGCTGTTTGTGTGTCTGATTTATAAGAACATTATTCGACTCTGTAAATATTTACCTACATAGGATAAAAATAAAAACACTGTTCCTAAGTAGTAAGTAGGTAGGTAGGTACCTACTTTGTTTCTTACCCTAAACTTACCTTATCCAACATATGTATAAGTAAGTACCTATAATATTACCCTTGTTACCACAAGGACTCACGAGGTTTTAAATAAATATGGTGGTTTGAAAATCAAATGCGTTTAACTTGAAAATCCATGAAATCTGGGGGCACGGTAGTGCCCTCGCCAAGTCGAGCGCAAAACAAAGAGACAAGATCGTATCGTAGCACCTATTACTACATGTCATTTTTGTTACCCAAGTAGGGGAGCAAATTTTTATTTAATAATATTTTCAAGTAAGTAAATAAATTATCGTCCATATAGTATATTATTATTACATATTTTTGATGATTAAACAATGTTCTTACTTTGAAAATAACGGATTTCACTGGACATTTATATTATTATATTGACATTGTGCTGTCGTTTTGATAACTTTTAGTTTCCATATTTAAAGCCGACTTCGACTGCGAGAAGATCCATTCTAATTGATTATATATATGGAAATAAAATATTAGGTATACCAAAATCAGAAATTATAATATTTTATTTGCAATTATTAGTTGCATCTGGGACTTAATCGGTCTTTAAGGTAGTAGATACCTAATTAAAAAATTGTCGAAGCTTGTAGCGATTTTATGATATGTTAATTGATAAAGCCTGCGTTGCGGATTTAATATTTTTACATTAGAATTTATCTTGTTTATATTTAACATTAATCAACTTACAATTAAAATATAGGTAATACACTTACTTAGGTACTCCTTGCCTAATATTTAACCTTAGCAAAACTTGAGACGTATTAAATGTAATATTAAAGAAAACTTAATTTTCTCCGGTTTCCATCGTGGAGCAAATTTCCACCGAATCCCGCCGTTCCCGTGGTAATATTTGGGCTTAAGTGGGAATTTATTTCCAGGAAAAAGGGGATATTATGGTTCCCACTTCCCGCATCTTAGCCGCGGTTGCTCTCGCCTTCCAATAACACATTACATTTTAATAGGTTATAAAAATGTTACTTGATTTTTTTACTCACTGGCTGAGATATAAACCGACAGGTTCCTTCCATGCGTTGCTTTACTTAAAAAAAAATCTTACTTAAATAATATTATGTAATACCGTGGCCCGTATACAAGTATCAATGAGTGGTGCAGACGAGAAGTCACGTGGTCAGTTATAGTTGGTGGACAATGATGGCCACCGCGTGTCAGAAATCCGCTAGATGCGCTAGTGTAGAATGAGGTCTAGCTGTCATGTTCCACCAATGAGAGGCAAGCTCAGTAGCTTGCCTCTCATGCATTGCCTGTGATTGGTGGTACATGACAGCTAGACCTCATTCTACACTAGCGCATCTAGCGGATTTCTGACACGCGGTGGCCCTCATTGCGTACAATTTTGCAAAGTTTCATTTTTTCGCTGCCTGTTATCGATTGTCACTTGTCTGGGTAGGAATTTCTTATCTCTTATAATATTATCTTTTCTCTTATACCAGTGTATCGACACATGTAAAAGTGAAAAAATAAAATATCACACTACAATTTAGGTATCAAATTTTTGTTACCTTTGTCGGAATTACATTTTATAAAATAATTATACTATTATAATCTGCTTAATTGACGGACATTTTAATAAAACCCATTTTCGTACCTATTTTAAAATGATTTGCATAGTTTTTTTTCTAATGACAATAGTATTTTTATAGTGTTAACGATACCTAACTATGTTTACCCAAAACACAAAATTATCGTAGGACTATAAGGTCGTAGGTACCGTGCCACTACTTAATAATTACCCCAATTTCCTATGTATTCAAGTCACTACTGCCCTTTGCTAATTCCAAAACTGTATTCCTATGGATCTAAGGTCTAAAATTGTATACAGTAATTGTTAAACTAACTTGGTATGTGATAATGACCAGTGGCTCCCAGGAGAAACGTTGGTGACGGGAACAAATTGAGCAACAATTGTGAAATTAAGCTGGATCTCACCGAAATACAACTGTTAAAAAAAGGCCAAGTTCATTAAGAAAGACTTCGGGGACCGGCAGTTTACTAAATTACCCGACTGTCCCAAAAAGAGGGTAATCTTATTAAAACTTGCCAAATTCAATATCACAGGAAGGGCGAAATACGCAAAGTTTTCGACACGTAAAACTAACCTCTTTTACCCGATCCGATTTAAACCAAAACCTTAAAATCATGTTTACTAATATTCAAGTAGGTAATGAAAGATAATGTTTATACCTATTATTCTCATAGTGGATAAATTTCCTAAGATTCTAAGCTTAAAGTTAATTGAAATTAAGCGTCTATAACAAATTTGATTTGCTGACATTTAGCGTTAGACTATCGCCAACTCAGTCGTGCTACGAATATGGAAAATGTAAAGTTTTCGAAACGTCAGTAATGAAAATAAAATACTCGACTTAAATTCGGTATAGTTGTTTTATTCCAATGTGTAACAATCGCGAAGGCATCAAAAATTACTAAAACTACCTATGACTATTTGAAAAGTCATGGTGCAAAGTATCGGATCATTGGATTAGCAACATTCTTCTGCCAGCTTATATTAATTCAGAAGTGTTACCGGTGCAATAAATACAGTTTCTTTTTCTAACTTGGCGCACACACTACCGTGTCTTAATCTAGCTCTAACGTACGTTCCTGGGTCCTTAACTGCGGAAGGCTAATGTGTCCACTGTACGCCAATTTGAATATTAAGCCTTTTGGAACTATGAGACATTTGGGATTCTACAGTACCTACTTAAAACAGAGTATTGAATTCCTCTTTGCGAACATTAATAGAATGATACAAAGACAAAAATTCTTACACTCTTTCTTTTATTAATAAATAGCAGCTGTTTTTTTATTAAAACCTACCATTTAATAAAGTAGACTATGTAGGTCAGCGTCGATATCAAGCTTTAATTCGGATAGGTCTTATATCTAGTAATACCTACAAATAAAATATAATGAAATAATTCAAAGAAAATGAATTAAAATAGCATTTAGTAAAATACAAGATGGCGCCGTGCCAATCTGATTTCCACTATTTACAAACGGCCTTTCATGACGTTATCAAAATCGTACATGAATTTTCTTTTTCAGCAATTTCATTACCTACCTAAATAACCATTTTTTGACCATGGCTAGCTTCATTTACCTATCATCTACTATAATTAAACTGATTGAAGAAACTAAGAGTTTAAACATTAGGTTTGTTTTGGTTTTCAGCATCTTTCTATCTAAAGAAGTGTCAGAAAACTGAGAAATATCGATTCCGTAAAAAGTTGCATTACGGAATCGAAGCTTACTATGCAGTACAGTAGATGGCGTGGTTTACATTCTCTGTTCCCAGCCATCAAGGTTACTGTGCGAGTGTGAGGGCACTATTACTACGCGCGTGCGACAGAGACAAATAGAAAAAGGGCAACATTCGTTTTTCGCTGTGCTCGGCGACCGTTCTTTAGCTAAAAACTGAGCCAACCACACCTATCACCGGTCGGAATTTGAATCTTACAGTATTCATCATAATGTCATAATAGAACGTAATACTTACCTTCAATAAACGAAACAGGCGATGATGTGCTCAGTTGACAGGTGAGAAAGAATCACGCGTTCTACATGTGCGATTAATTACGCAATAACAGTTTTTTAAATTACGTCGAAAATTTAAAAACATTAAAACTGGTTATTCAGTCATGGTGTCGCCTCATGGCTGTACTTATTTTCTTGTCTCTTCATTACAGTATGGCGTGTCGTTGCATAATGAGTTTTAGTCTAGATTTAGAATAAGGTGTATTTTTAATTACGGTTTATGCAGGTCAATGATAGTTTGCCTTATACTTACTGAAAAATTGCTGAGTAAGTATTAGTTGAAAATTAATAAAGACTAAGTAGGTTTTTCCTTTAAACACATTTTTTTGCATTTTGTATAATGTAACTTTAATTATATTGTCGCCAGCTTAATAGGAGACAATGATTACAAAATATATAATAATATTAAAACTTTATTATAATAATAATGATATTTACACTAAACTTTTCAAGTGTTTAGCTGAAAGTTAGTTAGGTACTTATGAAAAAGTAGACAAACGCCTGTAATTTTGCTATCAGCACTGTTCTGCCGTTAAGTTTAGTTGCTGTGGCAATAAATGTTGCACAAGTAAAATAATATTAACAATTTTATTTATATTAAAAACATTTGCACAACAAAAAATGGAGGTAATGACAAAACAAGAAACTAATTTAGGGTAGAAAAAGTCAGACAATACAAAAACATATTACTTACTAGATAAAAAAAATATCTTAAGGGGTGTTTCACTTAAAAAATCACTACTGTCCTTTTTATTATAGGTAACAAAAGGCTTAATTTTCTAGAAAATATATTATTTGTTTAGACGTTGAATGAAGTACCTCATTAAAGACCGTCCGAGAGGTTGCTCCACTTTGCTTCAATGGCTTTGAACCAGAGATGTTGCGGATGCGTATTCATTACATATGCGGATGCAGATGAGGATGTAACATAACGTAGGTATAAAATAACTATTAAACTATTAGAAACACGGCAAGGATTTCAAGCATTATGGACTAAACTGGACTCATTAAAGACGCAGGCCATTCAGGCAGGTTTTTTTTTGTGTATGTTTAAGACGAAGCTTGTTGCGGATTTATTTTAAATAAAAAATATCCAAAGTCTCTTATCGTTTCAACAAATTATCAAACCAATTAATACTGTTAAATATTACTTTTTGATGTTTCATTTACATCAGGGGGGCTAGACAAGTGCTCAACGTTCAACGTTAACGTTAAACGTTAGCACCAAAATGTATGGGATTTGACATTTGTGACGTACGTGACAGTCATTCGCGGATGTCAAATCCCATACATTTGGTCCTAACGTTTAACGTTAACATTGAACGTTGGGCACTTGTCTAGGGGCCCAGGTACTAAATTCAAAACTAAACTTGTCACTTCTTGTAGCTGTAATACTTGATAGACTAATCACAATAATTTATCATATATATCTTATCAAGATGTTGCCATTCGCGTTGCCCCTAAGTCATTCTTGTACACTGCTTCAGCATCCGCATTCGCATCCGCATTATTTTTCGGTGCGAATATCTACAACACACCTTTTGAACCATTACAATGCTCGCCATACTTACCTTTATTATACACGAGTTACTTACAGAATCCAGAGTAAGGTAGGTATCTAAAAACAAAATGGTTACAGTACCTAAGCTTTATACAAAAGGTAAATCCTTACAGCAAAATGTTTAGAGGCTAGATTTGACTTAGGACCGTTTAATATTTTGGTTACTAGAATACCTACTTAGGTACCTAAGTAACAACCTCTTTGACATCTATTCGTTTTAAAACCGTTATTTTCGTACTTAAATTAGGTAAACATTAATTTAAATTTATCTCAGTTAATTATTTGAATTAAATAACTGAAAATGTCTTTAAGTACCTAAGTATATTAAAAACATCATAAAATAGTAGATACTAGTAACTACTTACTACTAAGGTATAGTTAGTAAACTATTTTACTAACTATAAGTACCTTCCTCTCTATAGGTTTTCATTATCACCAGAGATAGATACTATTACATCCTATCTACCTAAACTGCCAAGTGGCGTACTAAGAGTGGTAACAACCACTGTAATAATACCAATAAAATTTCATATAATTTTTAACCCTCAATCATAAATTATTAATCTCAAAACTCTTTAATAGAACGTAATATTTGATTTGATGATATCCGCAGCCTTTTCTGCCATCGCTACCAGCACAGAGTTAGGGAAAATAGATAACGGCGAAGGAAGCATCCATGATGCGTAAGCCTGATAATGATTTTACCCTAAGTTGGTCATCAACAACAGCTCCACCAGCACAAGTGCCACCAGCGTGGTGACCAGTAACTGCCACTTCCCTGATTATGCACTCCAGGAATTCATCTGGAACTGAACTATAATAATTAAGTATTGCTAAAAAAATTACTATCTATTTCGAGCTCTGAGTATCACAATATAATAATTTTGTAAGTAGGTACCTAACCTACTTACAAAATTATTATATGTATTGTCAAACGCCCAGCCTACTACAGTTTATAAGGTCCCAGTATCGTATTTTTAGATCTCAAAAACTTTACGAATAAAATTTAATATTTACTCGAGCTTAATGGTAACACTTTTTTACATATTAATAACTCGCCCTAAGTAGTTGGATATTAGGGTGGGTCAAAAAATTTTTTTTTAAGTAATCGATTTTTAATAGCGATAATATGTTGGAGTATGGTATCGTTATGAACCCCTTAATTTTATTTTTAATTATTTTAAGTGGAACAGCCCGCGCAGCGCACTTGAAGTTTTGATAAAAAATCGTTTTAAGTACCCACTTTTACACCTTGACTTACATGTTTAACTTTGGGTATAGTTTAATATTTTAAAGAGTATCCAGTGAAATACACGTTACTTTTGTTAAATAATCGGTATTGTTTATTAAAAGAAGACTTTTGAGGTAAGTACATTCAGATAATTCATGTATCCGTAATGCTAGTTTCTCGTGAAACCTTGTGAAATTGTAATTTATATAATTTTTGTTTTAGGAATTGGAAATTAAACTTTCACAGTCATACAAGTGCCCTATATTTAGAACTATAGAGGATATAAGACCAAATGTGTTACCAACATACCAGGATGTAATGAAATGTTACGAGTGGAATAGACTACAGGTGAAAATTAAAAATGGCAGTAACAAAGAGCCCCCATTTTCCGAAATTGCAGAAATTGTAACCCAAAAAGTTGAAGAAGTATGGCAAAAGGCATCAATCCCTGTGGTCTCGCATAGAAGAGTCATTCAGCTCCTAAAAGCTTATCATTCTAAATGCAAAAATATCATCAAATCATTGAAAAGGTTGTCAATTGAGAAAAAAGTGTATTTCTTGTAAAAAAGCGAAATTTTATTTGATATTTGTTCATGCAAACGCAAGATAATAACTCAGTGCAAATGCGGACGAACAAGACTAGTGTTTTATTTTCGGAAAAGATACAAAAAATATAGAAGAACCTTTACCTTCTACCTCTGTGTGTGGTTCGAAATTAAGACACATTCCTCATGCAAAGACGGGTCACGGCACCTTTGGAAATTGATTTAAAGCGATTTTTATCGAGTGCATTAAAAGCAGTCATAGATCCTGTTATTCAACGAAATGCATATTTTGCTCACCCTGAAAATTTACTATTGGCGATGTTAACAGATGAAAAAAAAGCATATACGAGCATTTGCAAGTAGAAGAATTCTAAAAGCGCGTAATTCACCTACAACCACAAAACCACGCACTTTTCAAGTGCCTAAACTTAATTTTGAAGTAAAATCTTACATTGAGCTGATAAACTGGCAAGAAACCAATTTTGATCCACCTGTTCTAAGAAACCAAACGAATGAAGAATTTCTGCAGATAATAGAGAAAAAAGGTGACGAAAGGATGCTGTTTATTAGGCTACCCTGCCACACATAAGCGGTCGAACGTAGTGTAAAGATAGTAACAGAAGCTGCAATGGCAGCTTGTGATAAAAAAGCAAGGGATGGCATGATTCATGTAAAACTTGCTTCGAGGAAAGTTATCCCAAAATTTGAGAGTAGGCGCGATTTTTCGTATAAAAATAACTAATTTTTTTTATAACTTTTTATGATTATTTGTTTAAGTTTTTTATTTTACATGTTAGTATATGTCTTTTGTAAAATATTTGCTATGTTTCGATAGTACTTAAAGTAATTTCTAATAAAGAAATATGCCTTATAGTAAGACGTGTTTTTTTCAAAAAACGTATAGTTTTAAAGCGCATGCGCGGGCTGTAGATGTATGTTTAATTATATGTTTTTTAGCTAAAACTACTTTTTATAGTACACTACAACATAATATAACTATTAGAATTTGATTCATCAACTTTTTTTTTTTTTCATACTAGAGTGACCCACCCTATTGGATATACTGTATAGAAAATTGATTGCTTTTATTAAGTGCCAAGAGGAATAAACTGCAGAGTATATAAATAACTTTAATTATGACATCGTCACACCCTTCTCTTAATAAATGCTCGGATAACGACCTCTAATAAAGGATACGAGAAAATCCTAGCAATTATTTATAATAAATCCTAGGTAATAAATAATCTGACCTATAGTTTAAAACTTATATGGATTTCAGAGAATACTCGTATATCAGTCGCAAAATGAAATTGAAACGGGTTTGTTCAAATCATGGAATTAAAATAGTTTTTAGTTTGTAACTAATTATTTTAAACTGATTAAGGAGTATTATGATCAATAATTTGTAATAAGTATTTATTTTATAGTTATGTTATAGTTAAATCCGTTAATAGTTGTTTCATTCCAATGTGTAATAACCGCGAAGGCATCAGAAATTATTAAGTATTTATTTATTATTTATAAATATCCATGATTGTAAAAAAATAAGTAGGTAGTAAATTTACGATTTCTATCATATATCATCCGTATCATTGTAAAGCATGTCATATGTTTCGACAATTAAAAAATCGAATATTGAACTTAGTTTTTAATTATTTACAAATTAACCAATATTAATAAAAAATAATAAACACCTCACTTCCAAACATTCGTAATAAGCAGATTTGCGGCTACAGATTACACTGACTAG
Organism: Polylopha cassiicola; assembly: GCA_038024825.1. Classification (NCBI taxonomy): domain Eukaryota; kingdom Metazoa; phylum Arthropoda; class Insecta; order Lepidoptera; family Tortricidae; genus Polylopha; species Polylopha cassiicola. The sequence continues at coordinate 3,701,884 of CP149052.1, read as the reverse complement.
TAACATTTTGAACATGCTTTTATAAATTTTTCACCCCTTGGGGTAGAACTATGAAAAAGTTAAGCTAGTGTAATCATAATGGTACTTCTTACTGGAAAAATAGGTGACATCTTTTCTTGTAATGTAAGTATATATGAATTTGTCTCAAGTAAAAGTACCTACCGAATGAATCCCCTTACTAGAAGGTAGGTAGACATTATTTTTTTAACATAATTATGTTAATCATATTTTTGACGGCCTGATCGTTTAGTGGTACCTATACAAGTTGTGCTCAGTTTTGAACTGGGCCAACTAGTGTGAATTATCCAAAGATGTTGTTTTATATTTTTAGTCGTTTCTTTTTTATTCTTTGGTTCTTATCTCTTTTGGTTTTGCAAAAAACTGGTCATGGTTGGTGAAGTGGAAAGGCAAGAGGTCGCTCCCCAACCAGATGGTCTGACCAGGTTAAGGAAAAAACATCCTCCAGCAAAGTCCTTCAAGCGGCGAGGGCAACAATGGATAGAGACCGTTGAAAGCAAATCATCAAGGCTATAGGACTCTGTGATCACAATCCTCAGAAATGTGGGAACCACTACAAAAGGGAAGAGTGGCTTTTCAGCGTCACGTCTTCGAATAAGTTGTTAGGACGTGTACAGCTCGCTACGGAGTGACAGCACGTTTAAAAGTTAAATGAGATCGGTGTTAATTTAATGGAGGGCCCGGGGTCCGTAATTGATTTTAAATTAATCCCGGATGATGACAGAATCACTGTTTTAATCCCGTACACGGGGCTTTTCAGGATTTATCAACACTGATTACTGGAAATGGAGATTCTAATTTTATAATGATTTTGTTTACCTACATCATTGTCTGCAACATCTTGACGCTTAAAATTAAGCTGAAATTAATTATTATTGTTACAAATAAAAATAAAAATATAGATTTTAATGTATTTTAGTGTCGTTCTTGAAATTGTGTCTCTCGCCTAAATACCTAGAATAAAAATGTATACATACATACAAAAACTGCTATCTAACGATATATTGACGTTGAAATATAGGTAGAAAAACTTAAATAAGGTACTATAAATATGTTATAGGTAGGTGCCTACTTAAGTACAATAGAAAAAATACTATAATAAGGAAATTTTACAAATAAACCTCTCATTACGTTTTAATAGATATAAGCAAAGAATGTCTTAATATCCCTAGAACCCGAGAATTAGAGGAATAATGAAACGAAATACATGGAATTGAATCTTGTACAAAATTGCTTGGTCCTCTTGAAAAGTGATTCTTGGTACTAATTTAATGATAGAATTATTATAAGAATACAACTTTCCGGCATTATGGAAATGACAAACATTAAAGTAGCGAAGTAAATGGATTTCTTTTACCTATTCCCACATACATACACACCCACATACATACACACACACACACATACACATTAATTATAATTACCTACCTTGCCTAATTGTAATATTAGTTTACCTAAGATATTAAGGAAGAGTGAGCATCGAAGTCTTCTTTGTATGGAGAGCAACGACTGTAGCGGGGGAACGTCTTCATAATATTGCCAGCTAAGCAAGCCTGAGCACCTACCTTTCGGGTCATTACCTACACACCCTTGCTTAAAGCTGAACCGTCTAAAACGTTGGTCCGTATTTTTCTCACTCAAAGAAAAAAAACCTTTGTTTCAACAGTACTAATGTTAGACGCTTAATTCATTAGCCTCCCTAAATCGCCAATAAATCCCCCGCTGCCCATTTTGGGTGATTCCCTTTAGATTTATCTTCACGCTTACTTCGCGTGATGGAGCAGCCTTATATTTTTTAGGACAGCCTCGTTAAAGCTATTTTGGCCGTAACTAACGAGTTCTTGGACGTTTTGATTTGGTAATCAAGGAGTGATCTGGGTGATACAATCTAGTTGATGAGGTCTTAGCTGTGAGGTACTTGTAACTCGAAAGGAGGCTCCACTTTTCTTGTTGACTATCTAATTTTGTCTATGCCATGGTTGCCCGGAAAGAAAACCGTTCCCGCGATCAGTTATCGCTAGTACGCTCTGAACTGCCCAGACAGCAACATTTTTGTTCACAAATGAAGAAGCTATGCGTATTGAGGTCATACACCCTGGTGTGGATGGAGTCATCTGAGTTTAGTACATCATCGCTTCGAAGAAACACATAAGAGGAGAAGATCCTGATGCCTTCAATAGTGTAATCGGTCTCATTGCTCCTAAAGTCATGTCTTGTCAAGTATAAATTCAAAAGTACCGATAAGCAGTCCACTGTCAAGACGCGTCAGCGAGGAGGCCGAAAGCTAAAACAGTACATACTATATTAAAATAATTTATTTTTATATATTTTAATCATGTAAAGTTTTTGTATATAAATTTGCCAATAGTCACTGTATTTATTAAGTAAATCTTTATAAATATATTGTAAGGGAAAAAGGGATAAAATACAAAATACCTCGGCGATCAGTCTTTCTCCCGAAGGACTTTCTGAAAACTCTCCCTCGAATGGGATGTTTGAACAATCCTATTTAATCTTCAGGGTTCCTTAAATAAGATGGACATTTTTATTCAAATGCATGGTAGTGTAGTGGTTAGAGCTCCTAGGTACGAGACCGGAGGCTGCGGCTTCGAATTTTGCTAGGAGTATAGTAGTTGATATAATAATAATAAATTATTATGCATAGGCTTTTTAGACCTGAGTCATGGATGTTATGTGTAAAATTTTTCGGGTCATCTCGTTCATATTAACAGTCAATAATAATAATAATTTTTATATCATAAATAAAGACATTTTAAATTTTGTATATCAATGTAAGTATAGCAAGTATTATTGCCAAACAAAGGTACGAATTATCTTCCTTAGGCTCTTCATTTCTAGCTAGCGTAATTTCTAACAAATAGATGAGGTACGAAAAAAAATCTAACATGATATTAATTAATCTTGGAGCTTCAAATACAATTGAAGATCGTTCGAAGCGAGGTAATTCAATTAAAACCCAATTGGATCAAAATGAGCGCCTAATGCCGACAGAACGGGTTCCCTACGGAGATATTAATCGTGGGCCGCCATTTTGAAATCTGTGATTTGAGGAATTATTTTCACTTTTGCGATTTGTCGAAATTTGGTCATTGGAAAAATACATTTTAAATAAATACACATATCATTAATACTGGTACGGTATTATGTTCTTATCCGTAATTATAATAATTAGTTAAAAGTCTAATTCTCTAGATATTTCTTTTCGGGCATTTGCCCATGGTCCAAGATCCCAGAGCGATCTGACGTAACTTATTTTCTGACGAATGAAACCTTAAGATTTCAGTAGCGTCTAGAGAGCCTTGAATATCTACGGGCTTGTGAAAACTGTCAGAGTGACACCAGGGCTGGTACCAGGTGAGAAAGGTGACTAAAAATAAGAGTTATCTTACTTATTTTCTCATGGCTCATTTTTATATATATCATGTAGAATATTATTTTAAAGTAATGGATATAAGTGTCAGACACTTGAGATTGACCAGAACTTTTGTCAGACACTTTTAAGCTAGGTACCCAAAAAATGGATCTCAAAGATGGATGAACATAAGCATATCATGTTTAGGCTCATTCGACTCGGTATGACGAGCACTTTCTAAATAGAATATGATGATGGTAGTGTTGATGACGAATCCTGAAGACTACTATGGATCTCTAAGTTGGATGATCATAGGCATACCGTGTTTGGGCTTATTCGACTCGGTATGACGAACGCTTTCTAAACACATGATGATGGTAGTGCTGATGATGAATCCTGAAGACTACTATGGATCTCGAAGTTGTATGATCATAGGCATACCGTGTTTGGGCTTATTCGACTCGGTATGACGAACGCTTTCTAAACACATGATGATGGTAGTGCTGATGATGAATCCTGAAGACTACTCCGGATCTCGAAGTTGGATGATCATAGGCATATCGTGTTTGGGCTTATTCGACTCGCTATGACAAGCATTATCTGTTTCAATCAGTGTTGGCGTCAATCGATTACAAATGTAATCCAATTACTAATTTGATTCAAGTAATCGGGTACTCTAGTCACAGCCAGTTTATTCCTAAACTATAAGAGCTACATTATTAAAATTTGGTGCGTAGATGTATTCTGTAAACCGCATTAAGATTTTAAAATAAAATCAGAAAAAAAAACAAAATTTTTGGGGTTCCCCATACATTGAACTGAAACTCAGCATTTTTTTTTCATCAGACCTTTACATGTGGGGTATCTATCATCATGTGTTTACAAAGTGTTCGTCATACCGAGTCGAATAAGCCCAAACACGATATGCCTATGATCATCCAACTTCGAGATCCATAGTAGTCTTCAGGATTCATCATCAACACTACCATCATCATATTCTATTTAGAAAGTGCTCGTCATACCGAGTCGAATGAGCCTAAACATGATATGCTTATGTTCATCCATCTTTGAGATCCATTTTTTGGGTAGCTTAAAAGTGTCTGACAAATGTTCTGGTCAATCAAAAGTGTCTGACACTTATATCCATTACTTTAAAATAATATTCTACATGATAAATATAAAAATGAGCCATGAGAAAATAAGTAAGATAACTCTTATTTTTAGTCACCTTTCTCACCTGGTACCAGCCCTGGTGTCACTCTGACAGTTTTCACAAGCCCGTAGATATTCAAGGCTCTCTAGACGCTACTGAAATCTTAAGGTTTCATTCGTCAGAAAATAAGTTACGTCAGATCGCTCTGGGATCTTACTCTACCAGTAGTATAAGTATATTATATTACATACATTATTTTTATTCATGTAAGTAGGTAGAGTGATGGCACCAATTATGGACATGTTAAGCGCACTAAATTAGAATTTCGTTTAAAAATGGGATGTTTTTTGGCAATACAAAAATGGTGATTTTTTGTTCGGTACTCAAATACATGAGGAACATTTAAACAACACCAAAAATCCTGTATGAATAATACATAATTAATAAAAAATACATAAATTGAAATTTACGATATCACCATTGATGGACATTGAAGATTCAGTGATGGACCCCCAGTAATGGACATGGACCCAGTCATGAACATCCATTAATGGACACTTTTGTATTGCACAGATAAATAAAACAAATGTCAAAAATCTACTTTTGATTAACTCCATTTGAACTTTTAACGTGATCAGCCTTAGATTTCAAAGTTATACTATAGGTAAGGCTTTCAATCAACGATCTGGTTTTTAATCATTTATTAAACATTAATTGAGGCTTTGCCTCTTTGCCAGCTGCTGCAGCTTAGAATTGGTAACATAGGTAATAAATCAATCAACTGAGATCTATCAGAAACTGCGGTGCATATATATGCTATAGTGTAAGCATGAGAAAGCATGCCACAGTATTTCAGGCAGAGACGTATGCTGCATGTGCACAAGAAAATATAGACAGGCACCTGGACGAAAAACCATCTATATTTTGAGTGACAGCCAGGCTGCGGTGAAGGCCCTTGGAGCCCATAAAGTGCAGTCGGGGCTGGTATATAATGCGCATGGCGTTCAACACCTTTAACACAGGCCTTAAGGAAAACACAATCAAGAGCCACACCGAAGAGCGGAAGGCATACTTAGGTCTAAGGTCCTCACGGCAATTTACACAACACCCAAATGAAAACTGGACTAAAAAACTCTGGTTTCTAAACTGAAGACAAATCCGACTTATAACAGGAGTCTTCACTGGTCACCTAGGAGTCAACGAACTCCTACACAAAATGGGACTTACAAACAGCAGCGACTGCAGAATGTGTGGAGAGGAATGTGAAACTGTGGAACACTTGGTGTGTCACTGCGACGCCCTCACCAGATGTAGAATGAAGATACTTGGCTCCGGATACCTGGAGCCTGGAGAATTTTTTGCACGCTCTCTGTTAATTTATTTGAAAATTTATGTGAAAGTGCTTTTAACTCATTGCGACCAACCATTTCACCAAATTGCCCTCTTCCTCTGCCGTGAGAATAGTTTGAAGCATAGCACAAACTGCAGGACTTTTGTCTGGACTTTGTTATGCAAAGTTATTTGAGGGACCCCAAACCGGAGGGCGAATCCAACTGGGATGGGGGGATTTTGGTAAGCTCTCAGACGTCCTGAAAGACAAACGTGTGCGTCTTTATACCTCAAGCGGCGCACGTTTCAACAGTGCGTTCTTCTCGTAATGGTCTATGGAGCCGGGACTTCACGAGGCAGATCATCCATCGACTCCAAGTAGTATAAGGCAAGAGCTATGTTAGGTATTTCTCTTTGTGACCGGGTCCGTAATACCGATATTCAGAAGAGAACCAGACTAACCGACGTGCGACATAACAAAAACCATAGCTTTGAAGAAAAGGAAGTAGACGGGCCATGTCTGTCGTAGGTCCGACGGAAGAAAGGATGCTGGATTGGAGACGGAGAAAGGGGCGGCGAATTGTCGGAAGACAGCCAGCGAGGTGGACCGATGATCTGGTGCTTGTGGCTGGGAAACATTGGATGCGGGAAACTTGAGATCGTGGGAAGTGGGCTGAAATGGAAGAGACCTTTACTCAGCATTGGGTAGAATAAGAAACCGGAGGGCAGCTGTGATCATCATTTCTCCTACCCTCAGCAGCATCATGCAGCATCATACAGCATCAAATGCCCTCCCTATTTGTTCCGGGGTGTAATTTTTTATTTGCGCCATATAAGATAAAACAAAGAACCCAATGATGGACGACTAAAAATAGCCATTTATGGACATTGTCCATCATTGGAAAATAAAGAGCAATCACAAAATCAACTTAACCGAAATGTTTAGTGCAACAAATTAAATAATTTAATACAATAAACTAAAAAAATATTAAAAAACTTAAGAATGGACACTTGTCCATAACTGGAATTCGTAAAAAATCGAATCCAGTGATGAACAAACCCCACAAAAAACTTATTATTGGGATTGGACATATTCAACTTAGCTCAATTTACTTGCAATATAGTATTATTACGTAAAAATAACAAAAAATCTCATTACAACACAACACAAGATAATACCATGCACAAATATGTACTCACCTCCTTAACGATTTCAATAACAAAAACGGATTTTTATAACCGCCGCGCGAAACGAGATTTTAATTCCCAACCATCTTCAAATAAAACGGGCAATTTTGATGAGGTGTATCAAAATGAAAGCCCAAACGTCTATTGCTTATGTTTTAGTATCTCCAATTGAAAAATGTTGAGCCAGTTGCTTAATAAATTCGATCAACGAAAATAATGTCCATAATTGGTGCCATGTCCATTACTGGTGCCATCACCCTATGTATGTTGACAGTTACCTTAAGACGGACACAACGAATGTTCACCTTATTAAAATTATAATAAAAAAGATCAGTTTTAAGATAAGTACGAAGTAAATACCTCAATACCATATTATTACACGGCTAATGGCTATATTTTAATTTCACTATATAATAGTATTTAACTCACAGCTTTTTTCACTTTATTCTATTTCGAACGCTTTGGTAATACCGCTCTGCGGTCTTGCTTCAGATTATACTTTAATCCAGCCCAAATTGTGCACTGCCCGACCAATTGTCGGCCATTTTGCTTTTATTCCGCCCCAAACTGCAATTAAAAACATGCAGCGAAAATTAAAACATTATCCTACTTGGCAGTTGTTCAGTTTGCACGGTATAACGTTACAAAGATTCTATCTTGTATCAGTTTTGAATATCTCATATTGGACGGGCTTTATTGCACGGTTCGGCTTTTTCGCATCTACCAACTTGATAAGTGTTATAATTTTGGCCTTTTTTGGATCGACGGTAACGAAGAAAAAAATATACCTACTTAGACAGTTTACTTATTTAAGTACGTACGTATAAATAAGTTATTATGAAGAGACGACCACTGTAGTAGACAGTAGAATTATTCAACTAACCGTTTGTATAAATAAAATGGCAATACTTACGTACTTATGAACTTAGTGCACTGCGACTGCTATATCCAAAGAAACATTGTAATCAGACATTTTAATTGCATTTCTATGAATGTTTAAGGGTAAGGAACCATTGTTAGTAAAAAATAGATTCGAGTGTTAAAAGCTTTAATTTTTTTTTTTTTTGTTTAGTTAGTAAATTGATTCACCTTTACTAAGTTCAACAAACCATAATTATCTAAATTGAACAAAATCAGCAACAGTGTCTTTGAAAAGTTCAAGACTGTTAATAAAACACTAACTAGAACTTAATTTCATTTGAACAGTATGAAAGCAAGGGGAAAGTATTTAATTAACTGTTTGCTGGCAAATTGCATCATAAAATGGCCCTGTTAAACATTGCAATCAGCGTTCGACCGGGAAAAAATAACCCTTAGTTAGATGCAAATCCCCCATAAATTGTGGAGGCGCCAACGGATTCGGGACATTAATTTGTGGGAAATCGCTTGGAAAATGGAAATTTTGTGCAGCCTCTGGCAACACACTGATTACACGCAAGCTTGCGGTGGCAAAAATTGATTCCGGTTTACTGCTCTCCGAAAATAATTCCTATCACTACAAAAATAAGGGTGATGTTGATTGTTTGCTCAAGTTTCTCGCCTGTAGAATTTTGTATAAAACGTGATGCTTGCTTGAGACGTGATGAGAATATTATAACTTTTAATGAGCATCAGGGATTATATTTAATAATAAACAGGGTGCATGGTACATCTTAAACATTTTCGTGAGAAAGTACAATCATTAAAAATAGATACGGGTTTTCTTTGACGTTAATGTACCTACGTAACACTTCTATAGCTGCGTATATATGTCGCAGTGAGATGATAGAAACAGGAATTTGATCAAGTCCCTCAGTGATATGATCAACTCCCGGCTGATGATAAAAATACCACGCGTTGTGTCATTTCCCTAGCGAAATTTAGTGATTTGATCAAGTCTCCAAGTCATTTTAGGGAAATGAAAGAATCATAAAAATTGCTGCTAGATTTCTTCATTTCACTTAGTTATTTGATCAAATGCCTGAGCTGTTTTAGGGACATGATAAAACGAGTAATTAAGTCAACTCGGTTTTAACATTTTACCAAACACGTCTAGTTATTTGATCAACTCCCTAAACAGTTTTAGGGAAATGAAAGAATCACAGCAATAACTGGTGGAATTCTTCATTACCATTTCATCAAATCTCTTAGCTGATTTAGGGAAATGATAAAACTAGTCTTAGAAACAAGATAGATACCCTTTAGGAAATAACTATTATTTGCCATAATTACGAAAAAAGCAAATCCAGACTGTTTCTTTGTGCACAGTGGGTATAATGTAGGTGACATCGTAATTAATGGCAACTGAAGGTCTCCTTTAGGTACGACGACGAGCGAAGCGAGGAGGAGTGTTAGGTAGAACTGTGACCTCGCAGCGCGCGAGCCGAGCGAGCGAAGCGAGCGCGCCGCGGCAGCGGCCGGCGAAGCGTCAGAACCGATACTTTTGATAATACAACGCGTTATATTTTCGCACGTGCCGGGATTTTATCATCCCTCTCTCTGAGGGATTTGGATTGGGATTCCTGTTTTTATCATTTTTCTAAAAATATTTAGGGAGTTGATCAAATCACTAGACGTGTTTGGTAAAATGTTAAAACCGAGTTGACTTAATTACTCGTTTTATCATTTCCCTAAAACAGCCCAGGCATTTGATCAAATAACTAAGTGAAATGAAGAAATCTAGCAGCCATTTCTATGATTCTTTCATTTTCCTAAAATGATTTGGAGACTTGATCAAATCACTGAATTTCGCTAGGGAAATGACACAACGCGTGGTATTTTTATCATCCACCGGGAGTTGATCATATCACTGAGGGATTTGATCAAATCCCTATTTTCATCATATCACTGCGACATATACACCAATTAAATATGTAATAACGGGAGTTTTAATGTTTATAATGTTACAAACGTACAAAGATTACTTAGTAACTAAGAAAAGACATGTACGTATCAAAATCTGTAAATATTCAAAACCTATAAGGACTATATTAAAATAATATACAAAACATATAAAAAATAAAACATTTATCAGCTATTCGCCAACATGCACAATATAATTTGCAAACTAGCTACAGAATTATATGTAGTTATGTTTTTGAGTGTATAAATGTAAGAACAAAGGTAGAGAAAACTACTCAATACAAATTGCGAGATTCTATATTTTATGCAGTACTTACTTACAAGTGACAATTTCGTTCACATAAGGGTCGCCCGAAGGCTGTGTACAAACTGCAGTAGGTACCTAAGGCTCTTATTTACAAACTGTACTATTTCTGAATTGATTGAAATTTTGCAGCTATAAGCGCGCTTCAATTGGTACCTACTACTACCGTACACAACGCCAAATACATCTTAGGATAACTCACAAATTCGTTTAAGGAATACAAAAAACGCTCACTTATTTTCATTTACTTTTACAGACGGAAGCCAAATGTAATAAACGTCATTATTAAATTAATTAATTCATACATTTAGAGCATAGTGCGAATACTTAAGGCGAGGTTTACCGAATTGACCAGTTTTACCTGATATCGCTGATGGCATCTGGTGATTAATAATGGAAGTGAATGGAAAAAAAGTACCAACTACTTCCAATGATTGGCCTGTAAGTTTCGAATTTTCGACTGAACGAATTTGACTGACGCAGACTACAGCGGTGTCACTCCAATCTAGGTTAAACGTCAAGCCCGGGTCGCCATGGATTTTGGCTGCCGATTCCACGCGTATGGGAATCAGTGATGCGAGGATTTATAAGCTCTTTTGTAGATAAATTTAGTACCAGATTTGTTTTTATCGCGGTTCTTTTTCCAGTGGTCAAAACAGATGTGGACTATTCAATTTAACGCTTTGTTGTGTTTCTATTTTTTATTTAAAGTTTGTTTTAGGAGACATTTTGATGGGATTTATAGGTGTCTGTGCCACGTGGTTTCAAGTAAGCACCTATCTAACTTATGTGTTTTTGTCCAAGATCTCATATACCAAATTCAACATACCTACTACAAGACAGTAAGTCCAAAATTTTACACAAAAAAGAGTCACAAACATAGGTACTAGGTATAGGTACTTTCATCCTTATAATAACAAAAGGATTTAGTTATTTTAGTGCTAAGGTCTATAGTTAGAAACACCCATCGGGTCCTGCCATAAAATCTTTTTCTTTAGATACCTACTATAAAAACGTCAAACAAAAATTGGTCAAGATAACTAGAAAGGTCAAATGTACCATTAGTTACATAGCAAAAATTTATTAACGACACGATGACGTGATCAGGACCTGGAGGAAGTTCCGAAGTCACGACAACGTGTCGTGATTAGCGCTGAATGGAAGAGCAGCTTTTATGCTTATTAAATACGAAAATTTAATGTTTGTATGAAAAGAGGTTTCGAGCAATAAAACAACATACCTATTATCACGCATATCTTTTTATTTAGTATTTTAGTCATGACCGCTAGGGTTACTATTCATCGTCGTACCAATCAATTAATCCACATTAATTGACAATTATAAATTATGCTTACAACAACGGGGTAAAAAAATAAAATGTAAAAATTACTATCTACAAAATTATTTCGACTAACCAGTTTTCTTAATGATTTACAACATTTGCTAAAATTGTTTTTGTAACATGGATGGAGTAAAAAAATCTATGTTAGAACTTTTTTAGTTACCTAAGTATCATTAGTTACCTACTATTAGTTATCAATTGATGAAAAAAACAAAAAAGTGTTTTCTATTAATAACAATATTTTAGGACGTTTTAATTATTTTACTGTATAAAAATGGCAACACACAGCCTTTACTATTGTACTTTAAACAGTGTTGCCAGTTTTTGACAATATAATTGTTCTTGTTCCTTTATAAAACACCCAGACATTTGTAAAACGTAAATACATAGTACTGTGGTAGCATAAATCAATAATCTGTGGACAGTTCACACCAATCGAGGATACATTCAGCCAATAATCCGCCAGATCTCGTTAATTTGAGCCGTATCTGTTATGTTCCACCACTGACAGACCAGTGGCTTGTCTCTAATTTGTGGAACGTGACACTTACCTCTCTCGAATATATTATGGAAGTCTACCGGATTTTTGACTCAAGTTACAAGATGGATAAGAAGTAACTTCCAAACAAAAGGAAGTTATTATTGATAACGGATAAATAAACCAAAATATATATTGTTAGAATACTCAGAAAATAGAGTAAGTAGGTACAAATGTATTTTTGATTTATCATTTATTAGGTTTCTTGTTTTATATCTGGGTTCATTTAAGTTTTAACCAAAGTAAAAAATGTGTAACTAAAATTATTTTAGAAGATGGAGACAGTCATATGAAACTATTTTTTCTAATATTAAAAGTTGTCAATAGGTACAGTTAGAACTCATTGAAATATAAATTAAATGCAAAGATACCCGATAAAAACACATCAAATCATTACCACTACAATTTGTTCTATTTCAGGATTAGGTACACAAAAGAACACCTTTTTAATAACAATGTAACAAGAAATCCTTTATTTCACACAAATAATGGGACTATTTATTACGTCATTATTTATAAAGATTACTTTGTTCACAGGATATCGTACGCAATAACACATAATAAAATATACGCTCAGGATATAAAGCAGATTTTGGCTGCAGTCCAAATCATATAAAACCCGTAGATAATTTCTGTTGACTCCAATTTAAAATCACCGCTGTGAGCAGACTCCGATTTTGGCAATTGGAAAAAAGCGCATGAAAATTTTCCATTCACTGTTAAAACATTTTTTTTTCATTGGCTGTATAAACAAACTAAACAAGTATAAACTTTATCAATGAAGTAATGTTGTGTATTTTGGTTTACAGTACTTCTATTACTTATGTAAACATTTACAGCCTAAGTGGATAATCAAATAGGAACCGCTACCAATTTCTTTGAAAAATCTGAATACAAAAATTTAAGTTACAACATTTTTGGAATAAATTATAAAAAAGTACCAATTTAAGATTAAGCATAATTCATTATCAATAGTGATTAAACCTACACCAATAAAAGACTACGCACAAACACTATGTAGGCACATACGGGATTACAAAATATTTCTTACACGAGCAACATCCCTTAAAACATTAAATCTATCTATATCTCATTCTCTATGGAAAACGTCTTTGGTGATTATATCACTATCTACAATCTTAAATTTTACATTACTATGTTAATTTTAATCTACATTAAGTATTTAACAATCGGTTAGAACCCTGATGTTTTTCCATTCGTTAGTTTTAGTAGTAACATTGCTTTCACCAACAGTTTTACAATCACTTGATAGCACACTAAAACTTTCTATAATCTATTAATCTCCTTTAAATGTAAACACTATACCTACTATTAAAAGTTTTTCATTGTCCTTATAATTATTTATTTTGAGGTCTTTGGTGTAATTTCACTAAAGCCTGGTTATGCACTATATGGTCTTTGTAACAATACTACTGTCACTCGGGCTGGAACTGCCATCTATCCGGTTCTTAAGGTCCTGTAAAGAAAAAAACAATATTAGCCATTTGATTTGAACATAACTTTTAGGGTTTAAAAAATTACTTTTGAATTTGTGAATAATAACTTAGCCTAGCCTATTTACTTTCTTACGCACTTCTACGCAAGATTTCTTGAACAGGACGGAAAAGATCAAAATGAAAAACCTATAACGGATTTTGTGATATAGGTAAGTCAGTTATAGTTATTTCATCCCAATGTACCGTGTAATAACCGCGAAGGCATCAGAAATTATTAAGACAAAATGGGCTTTACTAATAATGGGAGCATTAAAGCCTATTGTTTGAGATTCAGGAAGTTATATATTAAAGAAGTTGCCAGACCTCAACGCTATTAAAATTTAAAATAGATACCATAAATATACATAGTATCATACAGATAAATCATCCAATCATCATAAAAGTTATCCTAAACTTACCCGTGACGTGGCGAGTCTCTGAACAATAATTTCTAGTCTATCTCCTGCCGCTGCGATGAGAGGAACCGTCAGGCAGCAATCGTAGTCAACTGTCCTAGTGCCATTGACCTGGTAAATATTGTTATTTTAATTATAAAAATATATTGTCACAACATGTTAAAAATTAAAGTGAAAGATTAAGCATCAACGCCCAAATTGAAAATACCTATTTCTTTTTAATGAGAATGAAAACTTTAAGCCGGATTCCACGAATAACATTAATAATAATGTCCAGAAGGTTTTTCATTACAGATTGAAGATCTTTTAAATGTACCTGTAATATTCTATCATAAGGCCGCAAAAGCCCCACTATATCGGCGGGTCCACCCTTCCTTATCCGATTAATGTAGACCCCTCTTTCATACAACCCGTCAGACACTGAGAAACCATAGTCGTCGTAAATGGCATCTTTGTATAAAATCACGTGATGGATTGATCCTCTAGCGGGAGAGAGTGTATCGCTGCTGTAGAGACCTGCGTAAAATGAAATATTAGCTTATACTTCAAAAAGCAAGAAAAAAACTTTAGGCAGCCAAAAGAGACCAATAAAGTGTTTTTTTTACAAAAAAGAGGAGTAATTTATAAACTTTGAGACAAAAAAGTTGCAAATAGTTACTAACTTGGAACATCGTTTTCATAAACTGGGCTCGTCGAAAATTGGAAACTAGTACCAGGTACACTTGGTTTCAATGGAGATTTTTGAGGTGTTGTAACAGTGTATATTCCATTATTTAAATAGTCGCTATCCCAATTGGGACGCCTACTTTTAGGTGACACGATGCCATAAGAAGCCATTTGCATATAATCACATTTACACGACGACTTTTCCATGTTATGCAACTGACAATCCTTCATGTTTGTAGTCAATATTTCTATCTGCTGAACATCATCCTCTCTTGTAATATTCTGCTTGTTTTTTAATGTATTATCTGGTATTATACATGTATTTTCATAATGGAACGTCTTCAGTGAATTATTAAGTGAATAGTTCGGTAGAGGTAAGTCATTGACACTATATGGAGCTGCAGAATTGAAATTTGATGCCAACAATTTGTCTTCATCCGTTGGCGAATAAGGGATTTTATCTGTTAATCTGCTTTTATCTGGAACCGCGTATTCTATAACTTCTGAATTGCCTGTAAAATAAATTAGGACATTATTTCAAGGAAACACATTTTTGTCATATAAGGAATCTTTAGGTTAGTTGATGATCTCACCACAACTTGCACTCGTTCTAACAGGTGTATTCTGATCCCAAGATTCAACAGCACTATCGTTTGAAAGTCCTGGACTGGAAGTTGAATGACTTGAATCCCTCGCGCTTGATTCAGCACTCTCCGAAGAACCTGTACACATAATACCTAAGTATAATATTATATTTTTACAATTGTGAAATATGCTTCCAAAAAGTAAGACAAATCAATAACGTTATTGTTATAGTACTTACCATTTACTTTTCTGCACAGTTGCAACTGCACTCTTTGTCCGCTTTGCTGTAATAACTTTATGGCTTCGGACAAAGGCTTATTCAATACACTTTCACCGTTGATCGTAAGAAGTTCATCGCCTATAGCTAATTTCCCACATTTTTCTGCTACTCCACCTAAAAGACATATGTCATATTTTAAATTTAAAGCATTTTGACATGGCTATTTTTAATACTCTCCGGCGTTTTGGAGGATTACTTACCTTCAATTAACCCACTTAACAATATTGGTTGAGTAACATCTTCGCTGCCAGCAATAGTCAAACCAAGAGGACCATTTTCTTGTTTAATTAATTCAACGGTAAAAACTGCTGTGTTTTCATTGCTAACATGGCTACGTTCACTTTCCTTTGCACTATTATTAGGACTATCAGTATGATGTCCTGAGTCTCCACTATGAACTACAGCCTTTATTTCTATATTACTAAAACTTTGAAGCGCTAATTTGGCATTTTGTTTATGTATATTAGACCAGTCTTCAGTTAAATCTCGCTTTCGGATTTTCAAGGTTATGATGTCGTCGGAAGAATTTTGTAGGATGTTAAATGCTGTATCCTGTAAATTTTATAAGTAATTATTTTTAAATAATTACAACAGTAATATTGGAGATTGCACACTAATTACAATATACTACACACAATAATCATATTAAACAATTATTTTTATATAAGGAACATTTAGGACCAAAAAAAAAACCTACCAAAGACAAATTATGCAATGGCTGCCCATTGATGGCCAAGAGCTGGTCTCCAGGTGCCAAGGCTCCGCTGCGATGGGCCACAGACCCTGGCTTGATATCGGATATTACCATTGGCTCCTCATTACTTAACAGTCTTTGCTTGCAACCTGAAAAAGAAGATCCGAAATGGCAGACAACAGTTTCACTATCAATATTATGATCAGAAAATTTTGCATCGTAAATGAAATACGGTCTTTTAACTAACTAATTCATAAATATATTCTATTGTATTGAAGTTAAAGATACAATATATTATTATCCCATAAAATTAAAAGTTTTTGGAAATAGTAATAATATTAATACGTATATGATTTCAGTTAGTTTTAGGGCTCTAGAACTCAAAACCATCGGATATCAAACGAATATTGTTTTCTCTCAAAAGGAAAAAATCAGTGAATTGATATATTTCATTACACCAGCTCGTAGAAATACCAGGGTATGGCAAAAACCACTCAATACCGAGTAGCAACATATCGAGGGTACCAACGTATCGAGTGTCTGTCAATATCAGAAATAATTCGGCCGGCTATTGTATTAATGAAAGGAAACATGGTTTCTATATTTATTTTCCTTGTGAGAGGACTCTTATAAATATGGTAATACATTTTCCGGATATCATATAATTCGTACATTTTTTTGTATATCAAATAAATATAGAACAGTCGCTGGCTACTCAGAATTTTTTTTCGACGATGTCAAATCAATTAAAAAAAAAACATTTTCACATTTCTTTTTTTTTAATTATGTATCAAATCAATATAGTAAAAGATAGTTAATTTGAATGGTAGAATCATTAGGTAGGTACCTATTATAGAAAGGTGCCTAAACAAATTAATGTAAGTATAAATATTTTCAATAAAACTTACTTAAAATGAAATCGACCTGATAAAAGACCACTTTTAACTAAATAATTTTGTATACTATTTTGAGAACAATCAAATCGTAAGTAGCCAGATAAAAGGAATGCTAACCAAAAATCAACTTTAAAATACATTTATAAGTAATAGATTTACTTATAAATTGATAAAAATGTTATTTCTTTCAAATAATGATAGTCATTAGGCATAAGTGTAAATTACCTTTTCATTCTTAATTCTAATTACCTGTTATAGTGACGCCAAGACCAGCTGTAGATTTGGCCAGTTTCACGTTGAATACTCCACTTGAAGCTTCTATGGTGTTCGGCATACTGAATTCAACGTTCAAAGTCAAATATTTTGGATTATGGGAATCATTTCGCCTTTGGAGGATCTCGTTTGCAACGTCAAGTGTAAGGTTCTCGTGACCATTGATGGACATCACTCTGTCCCTGATTTGTAGACAGCCAGACCTAGAATTAAAACATCGTTTAGATTTATATTTATTGTACCAAGTAGAAGTCAGGTCTCTAATTATTTACATGTGTCGTTTAAGGACCTATAATCAAGTGTTGTAGATTAATAATTATCCAGGGTAAGCGCGCGTACAAAAGAAGCACAGTAAGAGAGCCGGGTATGCAATTCGATGAGACGTTTTTTAACACATTTGCGAGAAAAAAAAACTTAACGGACTGGAATGAAACAATTCAAAAATCTAAAGCTTTAGCATAAGACTATCGTCAGCTCAGTCGTGCTACGATTATGGAAACTGTAAAGTATCCGAAACGTCAACAAATAAAATAAAATAAAAATACGCGAGTTAAATCCGTTAATAGTTGTTTCATTCCAATGTGTAATAACCGCGAAGGCATCAGAAATTATTATGATACAAATGTGATAGGTTGACAGGTGCATCTAAAATTATAAGCGTGTGTAGACAAGAAGCGTGGTAAGAGAGCTAAGTATGTAATTATTAATCGATTTGATGTTGTTGAACATATTACTAGAGAAGATAAAAACACATTATTAACAGACTTCCTTGTTATTCAAGAATAGTCTCAAGAGGCTCGCCACCCATCCGAATTTTCAGTAAAGGCTGACCAATTGAGATTCAGTATTCAGTTCAAAAAAAGTTGTTCGAGCTGATATCATAGACGATGATAATACGACTATTACCTGTGCGCAGGCGATTGAATAGCAACATGTGATATCACCAAAGCACCGTTTTCTTCGTGTACTGCTAGGCCACAGCTTTGTCCTGGGGGCACTTCTAACTGGATGTTGAGGGAGTCAGTACGGCAGACACCCATGCTCATGTAGTTTTGTTGACTGTCTGTTGAATTTAAAATACCTTCGTTATTATAACTGGCATTTTGTAATGAGATTCGTCCTGGCATGTTTCAGACCAAAGTCGAATATCACCTATTTTAGATTATTTTATTAACCTAATACAGTCAGGAGCAACGGGAAGATCACTGACTACACAATAAGTGCGTAATTGTATTTTGTCATAGATATATAGGGAATGTGATATCATAGTATTTTTTTTCTCTTTTTTTCTACTTACTTGATGGACAAAGAAAATATAAGTCATCATGCCTATCTCCCCTTTCGAATTTTGAGGTAAAGAAGGGAGGAGTATTTAAAAGGTAACCTTTTTCAGGTAAAAGATTAATAAATCTGAAAACATTTTTATCCCACTTTGGCACCTGGTTGTTCTCAAACCCGTTTTTAGTATTATCTCGCACGAAGAGACATAATAAAGTAAATTCTTATTTGGGTAGGATCAAATGTGAGGGTTTTGGGATCCTTCAGATCTGAAAATTTACGTTTCTCATTTAATAAAAAACACTATCGAAACCTTGTTTTATATATCTTCTATCACAGTTTAGTTTCCAGCAAAGAATCGATTTACACATATGATAAGATATTTAAATAAAGAAATCAAAGTATAATTTACAAATAGCAGTCTGCAATTATTCAAAATGACTTACTTATTACGGATTATCCGCAAGTATAGTACCTAATTAAGTTAGATAGAAACCCAAAAGGCTATCATCATCAGACAATGTAAATTTCATTTTAAATTTTGTCAATATTAGGTACCTATTTATTTGTCAAAAAACCTTTAGGAAGTGAAAAAGTAAACTACCTACGCTTAATGATATTCCGATTTTGGTAAAGCTATTTCAATGTATGTAGGAAATATACTGTTGTAGAATAATATTATATTTTGATTATGGTCCATACGTCGTTTATACCCTAATCTGATCAAAATAGGTACTCATTTCCTTTAAATTTGAAACATTTTCAAATAAAACGACTGTCAGCAATTTGCCATGTCTTGCCATATGGGATACGTGCCGCGGAATCTTCGAAGAGTCTTTCCTCATAAATTTTAAGTGACAAGCGAACTAGTTCAATCTTTTGATCTTAGCATCAATGGATTTCCTAAGAATAAATTGTAAATCTTAAATCTTCAATTTCGTGTCAAAACTTAAATTTCCGCGGTGCCTAACTTCAATAGAAGGGCTGTTATATTTATTGCTACGCCAACATAAAACACGCTGTTGTAAAATCCACCCCCTATTTATGTGGTAATAAAATTAATTGATAACAGTTGTTGTTTGCGGTTCACGGGGAAATATTTTGCTTTTATTTTTCACGTTATTTATTTGATGATAAATTATGGTGGGTTTGCAAAATATTTTAGTGCGTATACCGTTATTTTGTTTATTTATTTGGAACTAGCTGTCAGCCCAGACTTCGAACGGATGACATTATACAAACATTGTCCCTATTATAAACGGACACAGCAAAAAAAATAAAAATTCAATTTGCTGCAGTCGATCGGAAGTTATGCGAATACCTACATATATTTCGTGATTCAATTTTACTTATATAGGTTTGTTTTCATGAAAATAAAAAAAATGTTTATTGTGCTAACCTAACATTAGTTTTGTATTTTATAAACTTTACTTTTATATTTATTTTTAAATAATTCGTTGTCACCATTTGCTCAACACAATTTTACGGGGATTTTTCTATTAGAGTTGATAAAATATATTTTTAATGGTTCCTCCTTTGTTTTTTTTTTTAATTTGAAAAGCATTAGGTTGATTTATCGCCAAGAGTCCTCTTGGGCGGTTGATTCCGCATAGTAAACGTTAATCCATAGGTACCTATCGTATAATATGGTACTCGAACGATCGCTATAATTATTGTAAAATGAGCCGTACAAAGTGCATGATCATTATGTTTACTTACCATAATCCTCTTGTAATCCTAGTTTGGGCATCGAGCTCTGTCTGTAATTTCTTTGTCGGTTCTTCTTAGCGTTCAAAGTAGAAGCACCGGATATTGAATTTTCTGAAAACAATCCACATTTTCAAACGGATTCAATTTGTACAAGGAAAACAAAACATAACTTCGGGGTAAAAATATGCGAATGACAGTGATGTTCTATTTATATTCTTGTTTCGAAATCATTTCGTACAATAAACTAAGTAATCAAAAAATATTGATAACAAGGCACGTGCAGTGGGCGCATATATAGACATGCACTCTGAACATTTTTGACATTGTGCTTATATAAAAATGCTCACCCATATTGATAAAATAGGTAAATGATGACTAGTGAGTACTACCTAACACATAAAAATGTTATAGGTTGTGATCAGAGGTGCGAAACCCTATTAGACAAAAATAATGCTAAATACCTAAATTTTCTTCACCCAGTCTAGTATAATTAAAACATACCTACTAAATCCATGATACTACGTCAAAGTTCCCAACTTTAAAGTTACTCCAATTAAGATATACCTAATTATCGAATGTAACCATTTTAGCGAGCGCATATTTGTCAAAACTTTAGCACACACGCTCCAACATTTCCTTATCAATGCGTCTTTAAGCTCAAGGCAATAGGGACCTTAATAATCACCGACACAAAGGAAAATAAACCTTGCTGGAAACACATAAAGTTAAATATTTCGATATCGTCTTGCGGTATATATAATATTAAATATAGAAAGGACGGAAATAATTTTGATATACCACGGGTATGCTATGAATTCATACTTTGGTAATGGAAATAGATGAAAGACGATATTTTTGGAAGAAAATATTTATTAACTAAGTATCTGTACACATAAGAAACTGAATGCACAAAGACGATCTTAATCCTATAAGGCAGGGTTTCTTAACGTGGGGTCCATGGACCCCTTAGGGGTCCGTAGCTTGTGTGTCAGGGGTCCGCAGTAGGTCAGTCAGTCTAAACATATTTATTAGGAAATTGTGCAGTAAACTCATTAGCATCGTAGTAAGTGTAAAAAAAGTGCCAATAAAAGAATTTTTGATTGATATAAATAAGGCTTTTTTTTATTTCCAAAAATATTTATGGGTGGGGTCCGTGGTATAGTTTAAATTGTAAAAGTGATCCGTGACTGCAAAAGGTTAAGAAACCCTGCTATAAGGGTGTGATATTTAAGAATATTTTAATAATTAAAACACGCGATACGACTCATTAATTTAATAGGTAACAGCAAACTGACAATCAAGTTCTAAACAAAAGAGTATCGAAATTATTCAAACGTTAAACTTAGCATAGAGGTTTTACATCATACACCACATTTCCTCCACCAATAATTACAAACAAATTACTTAACTAACAAACTCAAACTTAACACAGTACATTACAAACAAAACCTAATAAAACTAAAACTTATAATTAACATTTTGGTTTCTCGTACTACGAACTGGAAACCGTCGCCTAACACTATCGTCAGGGCTATCTGTCTCCGAAGTCGAGGCCACCGCTGGGACCAAAACACCAGCAGTCAGTTCCTGCTCTGCTTCTACCTCTCCCCCTTCATTAAATACTCCTCTTGGAGAAATGGTAGGCGACGTAATAGTTGTATATGAAGTATCAGAACCAACAACCTCTTGTTGATTTTCCACTTCATTCGAAATATCACAATCTACGTTTGGGTCGTCTCGTATTAAGATCGGAATGTCTCCGCTATATGATTCATCTTCAAAAACGTCACTACCCTTGTAAGATAACAATTGATCAGCATGTTTTTTAATCTTTAACCCAAAATTCGGAATATTTACAATGAACATCCTTGAGCCAATTTTTTTTACAATAATACCTTTAACCCAAGTATGCTTTGTACCATTTCTATAAAATGATTTAACCAAAACTGTATCGTTCTTTTTAAAAACACACTTCCTTTTGCCGCCAAATTGTTTAACCTGTGAGATCTGTTTGGAAAAAACATTTTCATTAGCTAAGGAATCCAAAGGACGACTTTGCCTTATTCCTACGTCATTTGCATTAACAGTCGGTTGATGAGAACCTACACACAACAGATCGAGTCGACCGCGCAACGAGCGGCCCATCAACAATTTGGCCGGCGAGAAACCTGTAGTGCAATGCACAGAATTTCTGTAATCAAATAAAAATTTATTTAGTTTAATAACAAAATCTAACTGTGACGGATTTTGCGCAAGTATTGCCTTTATGCCTCTTTTAACCGTTTTAACGCTATTTTCTGCCTGCCCGTTTGAAGCAGGGTGGTATGGAGCAATCGTGACATGCTTGATCCCATTTAATCTACAAAAGTCTCCTATTTGAGATGAACAAAAATTTGTGGCATTATCAGAAACCAATGTATTTACAAGACCAAACCTACCGAACATGTCTACTAACTTACTTATGATGCTAGCACTATCCGTCTGCGTCATCGGATAACACTCAAGCCACTTAGAGTAAGCGTCCACTGCCACTAAAAATTGACGGCCCTGCACCGCGCACATGTCTAAATGCACACGCTGCCACGGACCCTCGGGGTACGGCCATGGCGCGAGAGCACAACGTGGAGGTGCGCTCCTTAGAGTTATACAAATGCTACAGGAACCTATTTTCTCTTCGATGTGCTGATCGATCTTAGGCCACCACATTCGCTCTCTAGCCTCAGCTTTAGTCTTTACAACACCGTAATGAGAACTATGCAATTCATTCAGAAGTTGTTCTCTGAAAACTGACGGAATGACAATTTTATGGCCCCGTAAAATACAACCTTCTTCCAAAGTCAATTCCCAGCGACAATCAAAGAAAGGTTTTAAATCACCTTCAGATACCTTCTGTGGCCACCCCCCTTCTATAAACGTTTTCACTTTAGAAAGCACAGAATCTCTATTCGTTTCCAAACAAATATCTTTAACGGTCACAGGTTTCAACGAATCAGACATAAAATGAATATAAGTAGCTTTATCTACTTCACCATTCCCCGAAAAATCAGACTCACAATCTGCGGTAGACCTTGATAAATAATCCGCAACATTATTTACACTTTTAATAAATTCAATATCGTAATTGTAAGCAGAAAGAAAAATAGCATAACGCTGAAGTCTGTTCGCAGCCATTTCCGG
Source organism: Polylopha cassiicola (assembly GCA_038024825.1). Classification (NCBI taxonomy): domain Eukaryota; kingdom Metazoa; phylum Arthropoda; class Insecta; order Lepidoptera; family Tortricidae; genus Polylopha; species Polylopha cassiicola. The sequence goes on along the minus strand of CP149052.1, from coordinate 3,678,327 downwards.
TACACCTTTTTTATTACCAAAAATGGAAACAAGAGGCTTGTGATCCGTTCTTAAAGTAAACGGCACCAATCTGCCGTACAAGTAATAATGAAATTTTTTAATTCCAAAAATAATAGCCGCAGCTTCTTTTTGAATCTGAGCATAATTCTTTTCGCTCGGAGTGAGCGAGCGCGAGGCGTACGCGACGACGCGCTCGGAGCCGTCCGGCTGCGCCTGCGCGAGCACGGCGCCGAGCCCGGCCGGGCCCGCGTCCGTCGTGAGGATCGTGCGGTACTCCGGGTGGTAGTGCACGAGCACTCGCTCTCCGGCAAGCTCAGACTTAATCCGTTCAAACGCTATTTCTTGTTCTTTACCCCAAAACCACTTGCAATCCTTTTTCAATAAAACATACAAAGGATTTAAAATACTTGACGCGTTAGGTACAAATGACCGATAATAATTCAACATACCTAAAAATGACTGCAATTCAGATACATTTTTAGGACACTTAGCTTTAAGTATCGCTTCAACCTTGCCTTTGGACTTGTGAAGTCCATGTCTGTCTATAACGAATCCTAAGTACTCGACTGAATTCTTAAATAATTCACACTTGTCTTGTCTTAGACAAAGACCGGCATCATTAAATCGACTCAAGACTTGATTGAGCCGCTCCAGATGTACTTCTCTATTAGGACCCGTTATCAAAACGTCATCGAGAAAAATACAAACTCCCTCGATACCAGATAACAACTTCTCTATGACCTGTTGGAATATACACGGCGCGCTCGACAGACCAAAAACTAATCTCGTATAACGATAAAGACCTTTGTGCGTGTTAATACACGTCAAATTCTTTGAAACTTCATCGAGCTCACACTGATTATAAGCTCTTGAAAGATCTAATTTGGAAAATTCTATACCACCGTGCAACCTAGAGAAAAGTTCCTCAATACGTGGCAAAGGGTAATTATCAATGAACAATGCTTTGTTAAGAGTCACCGAATAATCACCGCAAATCCTAACATTACCGTCGGGGCGCAAGACAGGAACAATCGGCGTAGCCATCTCCGAGTGATCAACCTTTTCCAAAATACCTAAATCAACCAGCCGATTAAGTTCATCTTCAACTTTAGACTTGAGCGCTAGCGGTACAGGGCGAGGCTTGAAAAACTTAAACTCAGTCTTTTCTTTCATTTTTAAATGAATTTTATATTTGTTAAACTTGCCTAAATCATCAGAAAATACGCTAGGATATTTTTCTTTTAAATGTTTAACGTGGTCATCGCAATTATCAATTAATTTATGACAATCTAAATTGCAAAAATATAAATTAAATTTGCTTATAAAATCCCGCCCTAGTAACGGTAACTCACCCGACTCAATGATAACAAAATTAATTTCTTTTGAACTATTTTCGAATTTAACTGGCAAGGAGATATGACCTAAAGGCAATATATTGCTACCATCATAACTTCTAAGCTTAACATTGCATTTCCTTAAAACATGTTTACCTTTAAATAAATGATTATAAACATTAGTTGGCAACACGGACACAGCGCTGCCGCTATCAATCTCACACAAAACCGACTCGTTACCGATCGACACCGACTGTAGCATAGGTTTTCCATTATCACATTTAATACTTTTAATAAATGATCTATTATTACCTTCACAAATGTCGTCGGGTTCCTGAGCCACGAAATTTGTGACCTTAACATTCGCCTTACAAACACGACTTAGATGTCCTTTAACTTTACAATTCTTGCATGTATAGTTAACATAACGGCAGTTTTGTTCCGCGTGGTTTTTATAACCACACACATTACAACTCCTTTTCGCCGAGCTAGCGCCGCCCGCAGCACCCCTCGTAGCGCCGCCGCGGCCGCCCGGCCCCGCCTGAGAAGTCGCCGCACGCACCGCGAACACATCGCCGCCGCTGAGCGCCGCCGCCGCCGCCGCATGCTGCCTGGACGGCGCCGTCGTTTGTGTAGACAAACGAGCGCTTCGCGTAGCTTGAGCTGTATGCAATGCTTCACTAAAAGTCAGCTTAGTAACGCTTTCTGCGAATAACTTCTCCCTCTCCTTGGCATTCTCCAGTCCAAGAACAAAACGATCACGCAATGCCGTATCTAATTCATTTGTAAATCCACAAAACTGCGCTAAACTACGCACTCGCGCCGCCCAGTCTCCCAGATCCTCCCCGGGTCTCTGTTCCGCCTTATAAAACTTATAACGCTCAGCGAAAGAGCATTTCGGAGACTCAAAATGAGAATCTAGCTTCTTAATAAGATCAGTGTATGTAGTGGTACTCAACTTGTTCGGATACACTAAATCTCTTGCGACGCGGTACGTTCCTTCCACTAGCGACGTCAGGAGTATGGAGCGCCTCTTAGCGCCAGCTGCATCAGTCTCGTCCGTTAAATCATTAGCGGAACACATAGACTCAAAACGCTCTTTAAATAAACACCATTCCTGCGCGTTGTGGTCGTAGGTGAGGTTGCTGCCGAAAACTATACCCGAGCCCTTTTCCATCGCGATCACAATAATAATCACTTATTTACATTAAATTACACTCGCGTAAGTTACTATATCGTCGCCAATTGTGATATTTAAGAATATTTTAATAATTAAAACACGCGATACGACTCATTAATTTAATAGGTAACAGCAAACTGACAATCAAGTTCTAAACAAAAGAGTATCGAAATTATTCAAACGTTAAACTTAACATAGAGGTTTTACATCATACACCACAAAGGGATATTTTGGAGTCAAAGTTTTTATCGGCGATTTAATAAAGACTGGCTAGTACTTTTATAATAATAGGATCTAATATAGTTGGCAAGTTCTATAATAGCGGCGAAAGTATCAGAGAATATTCAAAAACTATTCATTTATTGTTAAAACAGAATATCTTGCCTGGCAAGAATACAGAAAACTGACCCTTCTAGTCTTACATTACGTATTCTCTGCCAATAGCCGTTAACGGTTATTAAGTTAATTCCTAGAGCGCCGCGGGCGAGCAACGTGCTTCCAACTTGTAACTTTAGAATGATGGTGCAGGTCTAACCTCGAAGGATAGGACAGAGTATCACAATACTATATCTACTACCTAGTGCGAGTATATAGAACACAAGAGAAAACATAAAGTTGAGAATGAATGAGTTATTGGTGTATAAATTTCATGATGATATTAATTAAGATCTACCTATCAATCTAAATTCGATTGATATTCTTGGTTTTATACCGTTAGTTTTTTAATTATAATTATATTTTTGTACAAACACAAAAGTAGAAAAATTTAAACCTGGTTTTGTATAGAACTGATTGGATTTATGAGTGGATTGACTATCGGTTGGTCTAGTGTTTACTCTTCAGAACTCTTACTACGAATCTAAATTAATATATTTTTGATATGTGGAAGAACTTATACATACTGGTGCATAGAAATAAAGCGTCATATTCTAAAGTATAATCGATTTTACTCGTCCCTCGTTATAACGTTATTAACTTTTGCATTACATTGTAAAAATTAATAACTTTATGTGACAGAAATCTGACAGATTTTTGACGAAACAATCGAAGGAGCAGGACGACGTCTGCTGGGATCGCTAGTAGGTATTTTCTATATCTATACTAATATTTACTAATATAATAAAGAGGAAAGGTTTGTCCGTTTGTCTGGATTGAATCGGTTCCAAAACGGCTGGACCAATTTGAAAATTCTTTCACTGTTAGGAAGCTACGTTCACCCCGAGTAACATAGGCTATAGAATATTTTAAACATAAAATAGGGACCCGTGCGAAGCCGGGGCGAACGTCTAGTATATAATATTTACACCTTTTAGATTCTTTTGATATTTCATAAAATTTACTATTTTAATATGATACTGAACATATATACTCTTAAATTGCTAACATACCTCTAGTAAATCTTCCTCCCATAGCCACATGCCTGGGTGCAACGTGGAGCCTGGTAAATCCATTCTCGCAGTTCTCCAAATAACACATGACTTCTTCGGCGGTGTAGTTGTTTCCATCGATGACGTGGTCATCGAAAGCTAATAGCTGATCACCAGGATGCAAGGCACCACATCTGAAAATTTATATCATGTTTGTATTTTTTTAATATCCTTACTATCACTACATAGTATAAAACAAAGTCGCTTTTTCTGTCGCTATATCCCTATGTACGCTTAAATCTTTAAAACTCCTCAACGGATTTTGATGCGTTTTTTTTAATAGATAGAGTGATTCAAGAGGAAGGTTTATAGCACCCGTATGAAACCGGGGCGGGTCGCTAGTATATTATATTGAATGTGGTATGTCACTAACAGTATACAGTACTTGAATCCGCGACCTATATTCTAACTCCATCTATCTTCTACTAAGCTACGATGTAGATATGCTACAAATATTTAAATATTACTTCTATAAAAACACTTGTCAATAAAACGTTTCAAAATGTAGGAGCTTTGGTGATAAATTGATACAAGAAAGCCTAATTGGTCTTATCAGAAAAAGTGCCTTTGTTCTCTTTAAGAAATTATAACTTTTCGTTGGAAATGAAACGGTGTTTAATTAGACTAATTGCTTTCATGATTTCATTTTTCTCAATTGCGAGTCACTCAAAATCTACTTAAAACTTATTTATTACTAGCATTTGCCCGCGACTCCGTCCATGTGGATTTAGTAATTACGGCAGCAAGACGATACTTTCATACAACATTTCATCCACCCTCTTAAACCATTACAACCACATTTTCTCAATTAAAATTTCTCGAATCTTTCTCAGTCTTTAGATTATCTGTGTATCAAATTTCATTTATCGTAGGTATCGGTTCAGTACTTTTAACGTGAAAGCGAGACAGACAGACAGAGTTACTTATTATATTAGTTAGGTAATCCTAAATGATGAACACATCATAATCCTAATGGATTATGATGTGTTCTAAATGTTTTGCAAACTGAAGGCTGTGGATTCAAATTGCTTTTACTCAAAATTTCCTACCTGTCACTTATGCTCGCTGGTAAAATGCTGTCAATGTAAACAGCATTGCAGGTCCCAACTCTCTGATAAGTATCGGATCCAGAGCTGTAAACGTCATCAGAGTACCTCTGATTGGACAAAAACAAGCCCAAGTCCTCGTTGCAAGGTCTCTCGATTTCAATCAGGAGGGGTCCAGTTGCCAACTTCACAGATTCCATGATGGACACGTCGTATTCGATGGTAAGACTGGTCACTTGAGGACAGTTCTGCAGTAGCTGATGAACTTCTGACAGTGTTTTGTTTGTTAGCGATATCTGCAACAATTTTTAGAATCGTTATTACAATATCCAAAGTAGACTCGAGTACTTGCTTCTTACTAAACAGTTTATTCGGTCGTTTATAACTCATAGTCATAGTCGTCAAATAGGGTTAATATTTTAGTAATAAGTAGGCACGGTAAGGTTCGGCTGTTTTTTGATCGAAACCGAACCACTAGCAGAAACATTTTTAGGCCAAAAACCGGCCGAAAGCGAAACCGTAACTTCTGTCAAACCCTAGTAATAAGAATTGTCTGTTGGTTTAGTAGTCAGAACGCAGAGTTAGGTGACAAAAGGGTAATATTATGTGTCCTTTTTTAAGATATAATAGGCTATAGATACCTAATTGGGCGAACAATTGTATACAAATTAAGTACGATAAAAGTACGTGTAAATATTTCAAAACGCCCACCTCTCTGTAAAAAAGTTAAACCAGTTAAAACAAATATTATAAGGAGTAGTGTAAAACAATGATAAACACTGTTATTAAATTATTCGCAATCAATTCGCATTCATAATATCGTATACGAGTACAGAGTTCATTACGACAAACTGATTTTGTATTCACGCGGCAGAGTCAAATGTTTCGATACATGCAGAATTTAAACTTGAAATTACAAAGTCAAAACCCAAACGTATTAATTAATAACATTATTAAACAATCCTTTAATAGTATTAACAGTAACATTATTGCGAATGTTATTATGCAATTACGTGAAAATTAAGTGGGGAATATTTTGAAATCATTGAAATAGCTGTTGGTTATTACACTATAGCTATGCTCCGAACGCGATTTCGAGTCGCCTACTTTAAAGTAGCTATTCAAAATATTAAGTTGCTTGCAAACTTATGTTTTGTATGAGAACTTGAGAAGCGAGTTTTAATTGGGTAAGTTGTGTATTATTGTGCCGTTCCTGTGACAAAACATGTTAATATGAAAAGTCTTAATTACCTTCCTATGTAACTATCTACGTAGGTAGTTAGAAAAACATTTTTTCTTATGTTATGTCAGTAGACTAATGATCTAGTCCTAAAGTAATTAAAGCTTGTACTAATGAGTACTAAATAGCAGATTAACATACACAAATGTATTTAAAGGCATCCAAAACTGAAAGACAGATGCTCGTGTTCCTAACATCTGTCCCTAGAAGAATTCGAACCCGCAACCTCCGGTTTCCAGAGGCACAATCCAATAGACTTTTAGTTTGTTAGGTATCTAATATTAAATTTTAAATTATAAGGAAATTCTCATAGTTATGACCGCTAATATAATAATATATTGTAAATTAAAAGTACTTATTTATTGGATGAATCCCTACTAATATTATAAATGCGAAAGTAACTCTGTCTGTCTGTCTGTCTGTCTGTTACGCTTTCACGCTAAAACTACTGGACCAATTTAAATGAAATTTGGTACAAAGAAAGTCTGGAGCCTGAGAAAAGACATAGACTACTTTTTAACCGACTGCAAAAAAGGAGGATTTTCACGCGGACGAAGTCGCGGGCAGAAGCTAGTCCGTCATAAAACCTAACCTTAGATTTAATCTCCTTATATTTTTCGTCTAAATCATTTTAAGTTTGACATGGTAACCGGCCAGCAGACATAATCACTTTCGCATTTATAACAAGCAGGTATACTTACGTGGTCAACTTTCAGCAGTCTGTCTCCAGGTTTGATCCTTGAAGTGTTGTACGCTGCCCCACCAGGTCTGACGTGTGTTACCACCAGAGGTTGGGCGTCCAAGGAACGGCTGTTCAGCACCAAGTCAGCACTAGATGAAGAGTTCTCAGGAAGACCACCCCTAATCGTGATGCCGAGGGAACCGTTGATCTTCTCCACTGGAACTTCAGCTAGCTTCGTCGTGATGTATAAGGAGTTTTGAGACGCTGTAATAAAGGTGTTTATTTACTTCAGGAAATTAGCACACTAAAGTGTTGAAGAATAATTTCTGATGTGTTCGCGGTTTTCAAATTTTATTGGCTGACGTTTCGGAGCTCCGAGTTAAATCCAAATCTAAAGATGTTTCATTCCAAAGTGTTGAATAGCTTTGTAACAAAATTGTCACATTCTGAAACGTATGTTTCGAATTTTTATGCTTTTGTGGTTAGGAACTTTTTGTTGTTTTAAAAAGATTCTTTTCGACATAGTGATATCAAAGAATAAATACAGTTCGTTAGAGTTAGTTGATTAGTTGTTTATAGTCCTTTCATGTCCCGTATTATATTGTTAACGGTAGGTATACTGAACATTGACGTTGAGATATACGGAAGTCAGTGGTATATTGGTTTAATTGGCGGAATATATATGTTGCTTGTAGAAACCAATTAGTATACCTACTAATGATCTGATCTGAATTATTCGTACTACTAGTTCTCGTACTATTCTCACTACACTTGCATAGTATTTAAATATTGTTCATATTACGTTTAAAAGTAATTCAAATTGCCTAACTCGTTCCTTAATTTCAATTAAGTATACTTAGTTAAAAAACGGTGTTAAATAATAATTACTTTTTACGGTCATTCATTAGAATAAACATGATTAAGTAAATTATTGTATTTTTTTAAATCCTCGTTACGGCAATCAAAGTATGCTGTACACAATGAATTACATACTATAGGTAATGAAGTCCTAATACACCAAAAGTAAAAATAAAGAACCTAAACAACTGATCGTTATAAAAGACTTAACAAATCAGACACGTACCATAATTAGGCATATAGTACTCCACTTCAAGAGAAGCACGTTCCTCCACATTGTCTAGAAGCCGCAAGACCTCTTCGTTTGTCAACCTAGCTGTAGATATTCCATTCACACTGCAGATCCTGTCTCCAGGTGCCAGCCGATCAGACTCTTGCGCTACCGAGTCTTTTGTGAACCCAACTATCGACGGCACAATCCCTGGCTCCGATCTACCTGTGGACAATTGAAAGGAAAATAAATATACAGTTGTAGTGTTTGGAAAAACCGGTTTAGGGCGGATATTATAATGAAAGTTGGAGATTACTTCGTGTTGTTGTTCCATCAATACATCCTCAACCTCAAGTAGGCTAAGAATAAAATGAATAGTATAAGATACGTATTTTTAGCGTTAGACTATCGTTAGCAGAAGAAACGCCGGCAAATAAAATAAAAAAGCGATTTATATCCGTTAAAGATACCTAGTTGTTTCATTTCCATGTGTAATGACCGTATTATAAATCTATACTAATATTATAAAGCTGAAGAGTTTGTTTGTTTGTTTGTTTGAACGCGCTAATCTCAGGAACTACTGGTTCGAATTCAAAAAATATTTTTTTGTTGGATAGACCATTTATCGAGAAAGGCTTTAGGCTATATAACATCACGCTGCGACCAATAAAAGCGAAGAAACAGTGGATAATGTGTAAAAAACAGGGAAAATTCTTCATAAGGCTTCATTATGAAGAAGTGACAGAAGACTTTGACAGATCTTTGACAAAACAATCGGACGGGCAGGACGACGTCTGCCGGAGCCGCTAGTTATGTATATTTTCTATCATTAGATTCAATTAAGAAAAGAAATATGAAGACACAATCTGTTAAGTGCCGTTTAACGTCACTCTTTTCACCATTTAGAGTCATGAGCACTTAACTTTAAAGTGCTTTCTTGTCATTTTCTGTACAAGCTTTTTCTAGGCAACAGCCCTATTGCATAAACCCACTTTGCACTAAAATTGGTACAATACAAACTAACGAACCATTAAACTGTACGCATAATTAATGACTGAACGTGATGCTTAGTTTCACTGAGCTTGATTTACATTTATGTGAACATTTCAAAACATAATATTATGTGTATGAATAATAAATAATACATGGGAATAAAACAATTATAACTGATTAACTCCTGTATTTTATTTTAAATGCTGCAGTTCCTATAATAAAAACTGCAGCCGACGATAGTCTAACTTTATCGCTAGGCTAACGTTAGTCGTGTTACGAACATGGGATCTGTAAAATTTTCGAAACGTCAATGTGTAATAACCACGAGGCATCAAAGAATAGTTACGAATAATAAAAATACCTACAATCGAATTGAATACCCTTTATTTTCGTTTGAAAGTCGTTTTAAAACAAACTTTCGTAAAGAATTTTACTCGCGTATTCGTTATGCTGATATTTCGAGAACTTTACAGTTCCATATTCAGCAAACCAAGTACACGATAGCTTGTTTTACTCGAGTAAGCTATTTTTCACTTTTCAATTTTTATTGTTTGTTACGCTTATACGTGACGCTGAACAGATTTTTGTTAACATTCTAGAATACTTATCGGCTTCGCAAGAAGATACAAAAGCTGTGTTAAAGATTATTTTTGAAAATTAGGGTTGCTTTGAACTTTAACGGGCTATCATTATTTATTTAATTGACAAAAAAACGAAATATTATTGTGTTTTTTTTTTATATTTTTTAAAAATCTAATTATGTTTTTTATTCTATTTCAGTACCTAAGTACCTTACACAAGCCCTTTGTATCGAGCAAGTCCCTCACGTTTGAAAGTGCGTAGGTACAGCGAAATATTACTGACGTAGGCAATAACTCATTTTACAACAAAGTACTAAGTGATATTTTCACTCTACCTATACTCCATGACAGCGTCGTAAAGTCAAGTAGTTCACCTTCATAAAAGTATGGGAATTGCTCATAAAATACGAAATGGCACTTTCCTCTTAGAGGTCCTTTAGATTATAGTCATATTAGTGATGGCTGTAATTCGCTGGATATGAATAATGCAAAATTTTAAGATTACGTGCCTATAATATTAAAACTAACCCCTAACTTGATTTTAAAAAAAAACGTCTTGTATCATTTTCTTTACGTTGTCAAAACTGCAAGCAACTTTTACCTTTTTAACAATTTTTTTTTTCTTTTATAAACAATAGTATATAGCTTAAAATTAAAGGCTAAGGGGTAAGACATAATATTATCTCGTTATAATAATATACTCTTTACTATATAATACAGCAATAACTTATCCTACGTTCTTGTATAGAAGAGTTCAGTATATCATAATATAATTATACATGTACCTATTGTGGTTTTTTAGATTCATACTTGGTTATTTTAACAGGTGGTTATTTAAAAATGTTGTATCTATTTAACGGCTACTAACGTTTTACTCTAGCATTAAGTAACGAAACAGTGAGAATGAACACGTATGTTCTACGAGGAACTTTAGAGTGTAGGCAAGTGGCTTCTGTTTGAATGTGGCACGGTACTAACTAACTTACCTATTATTAGTTGGTATGCTAATGAAGCTATGTAACATTGTAGAGTTGAAAAGCTTATGACAAAAATTTGATATGTTATTTTATATTTATTCGAGCTAAAGGTTCTGGGGCTTGAATGGAAGGGAACAGCAAATTATTTCGTGTTCGAGTTAAATCAATTAATAGCTGTTTCATTCCAATGTGTAATAACCGCAAAGGCATCAGAAATTATTAAATTCTTACTGAAAGCACTTTGGCGTAATATACACCACCAGTGGTTAAATTTTGACTGTTCAGGGTCCATTGATGCACTAGCTAGTAGTTATAAATCACAAATATCATACACGGTAAATTTTAATGAGCTATAAGTACCTAGATAGTTGTCAAAATGCGTCGGTGTTGCCACCACACAAAGTCACGTTAGACGGTTTCCGGAATATAATTTTTTATAGTCCCCGGCACATAAAAATACAATTTAAATCTATGTACATAGACAGTGTTGTCTTGTATGTAAAGAATGCCTACGTGTGTACCTGTGCTATACTTATTTTATCACGGTTTTGTGACAAAGTCGCGGGCAGAAGCTACAATAAAAAGTATACATACCTTCATACACACAATTTTTTTCACAATTCTAAAAAAAACATCGTTATGAAACAACTATTAAAGGATTTAACTCGCGTATTTTTATTTTATTTTATTTGCTGACCTTTCGGATTCTCTACAGTTTCCATAATCGTAGCACAACTGAGCTGACAATAGTCTAACGCTAAAGTGATTTATACAGTTATGCAAACTACCTTATATCTAAATTACAAATTTTTGAAAAATATTAATGTTACATTTTACGCAGAAAAATTAACTATTTTACATTTCAAATTAAACAAATAGCGTTACAAATGTGTAATAACCGCGAAGGCATCAAAAATTATTAAAAAAAACATCACTTAAAGTTTAAAAACAGAATCCGTATATTGCGCAAGATTTGAAAATCAATAAGGCATAAACTGTGTAGCTGCAAACGAAATGGCGGTAGTTTAGAGTCAAATGCCATGTAACGAGCATTAAGAAGCTATAACAGTATCGTTTGGACTTGGTTCAAACTACACAGGGAATGCTGTTGAAACCGCAATGGCGTGTCAACCTGATCTGGGTATCTAGGCGTCCTATGGTCAATGGAAACGTGTCCATTTTCTTCAGTCATTTGTTTACGGTATAACTTCGTTTTTCAATTGTTTTAAATCACGCTTACGGATTTGTTGATAAGATACAAAACATATAATTAAAGTAAGTTTTAATATCAGTAAACTTTTGATGAATTTAGGATGCGATTTTGCTCCGCGTCAAAGTTAAGGAGTTATGTTAGAAATTGAGACGTCACCTACTAGGGCTACTAGTGAAAATAATTATTGACTTATACAGATCTCCATTTTTAATTGACTTAAAACTGATGAACGTAAAAAACCGCACCTGGTCTACATAGGATTCTTATATTCAGTATAAATACTATGTTTTGAAATATCGATTAAAACAATCATTTTCAGAATAAATTACCTATAATAACAAGTTGTTTTTTTTAAACGGTTTTATTTAGCTTACCCCGTTTGTTTTATTCGTTATTCTTGTTTTAAAGTTAAATAGTTTTATTTGAAATCTTGAATGAATATTAAAAGCTTTCTAGAAGTCTAGCAATTCAGAATAGTCTGTAGCCAAGTTCCATTCATATTCATGGGACAGTGCGACACTCCTCTGGGTTTTAGAAAATTAGAGCGATGACTGAAATTACGTCTGTTTACGTCGCCTGAATTCGCAAATATTTAGGATAATAGGAAGGTATTATTTTCTTTGTTGGGTATTGTAGGGTGCATGGTCGCTGGGTGGTTAAAAAAATTGAACGTCTTCATTAGGTATCTAAAGTGGAAAAGTATTTAGGTAAATTTTTTAAACGGCCTGAACCGGCGAACTTCGTACCGCTATAATATTTTATTTCTCTAGTAGCGACTGAGTACTTGTTAGAGTTTTTTTTTTTTAATTAATTTAACACAGTGCACTTTTTCTACTGGTCACTTGACAGTTTTCAACTCTGTCACGGCATTCTACGAAAAACAAACGTGTAAAAAAATGCTGCCTTGAGAATGTGAAAGATCACGTTAATCTACTTATACTGATATTATAAAGGGGAAAGGTTTGTTTGTTGGTTTGGATTGAATAGGCTCCAAAACGGATAGATCGATTTGAAAAATTCTTTCACTGTTGAGAAGCTACACTAATCCCGAGTGACATAGGATATAAAAAAAGGGATCCGTGCGAAGCCGGGGCGGACAGCTAGTAGATAATATATAAGTAAAAAATGAAGATGTTTATTCGAACATTATAGAGCCGTAAATATAAATACTTTAATGAGATGCTATAATAAGACGAAGAACAGGCCATTGTAGATAAGTATGTTAAAAATACCCACCTACGTTCTAAGCCAACATTCAATAATCTTTCAATCATATTTTCTATTCAGTCCGCTTATCTGTCATCGTCTGACGTATATCAGTGTATCTCAGGATTTCGTGGCCGTTTCACATGTAAATTCTGCAGCTACAATTTGAATATTTGCGGCTTGCGACGACCGTTTGTGGTGTAAATGAGCACCTCGGATCGACGATACGTGTTAATTGTGAGTTGTGACGTCATGACGTTTCCATTTTGACTAAACACGTCTTATATGACGTTACTATTTAATTGATGAAACCTAAAATTCACATAATGTAAGTATGTGCGAGTGAAATCTGGCAACTCAATTTAAGAGCAGATAATTATAACGGTTTGCGCTGAAATTTTGTATACACGTTCAATTTGGATGGACAATGCATGGTTAATTATGTGACGTCATTTTTAAACCAAATTAAGGAGAGTACAGGGGGGGGACCAACTGTTTGCAAATACCGGAGTGGGGTATCAGATGAAAGAGGATCACAAATTATAAAAGCATAATTTTGAAAAAGTTTTTTACTTTTAATATTGCAAAATTGTATTTCCTATATTAAATTGTTTGTCTCATTTGTCAAACAACTACTGAGAAAAATCAGTTTAATATTTTTAGCCTATACGTATATCTACGTAGAATTATTTTGCAAAAATATGAAATCTAGTTTTTTTCTGATTAAATTATAAAATCCAGTGATGGACATATAGATAGTATATATTTATGAAATAGGTACTTGCCCTACTCTCTACGAAGCTGATACATAAATAGGTTAAGAATCTAGGTCGACTTAATTACTCAAAGATTGTATTAAACTGTAAGCAGCTGAGATTAATGACGGTGGAAGAAAACAATAAATATCTATATAACTAAGCGAACTATATTTAAAAAAATAGGAGTTAAACATAGATTGGAATGAAACAACTATTAACGGATTTAACTCGCGTATTTTTATTTTATTTTATTTGCTGGCGTTTCGGATTCTTTACAGTTTCCATAATCGTAGCACGACTGAGCTGACAATAGTCTAGCGCTAAAGTGATTTATACAGTTATGCAAATTACCCTATATTTAAATTACAAATTTTGAAATAACTACCCTATTCTGAATTATGAAATACTAAATATATTATTACAAATGCGAAAGTAACTCTGTCTGTCTGTCTCGCATTCACGCTAAAACTACCGATTTATATGAAATTTGGTACACAGATAGACTAACTTGCTAGGTAAATTTAATTACGATATGAGTGTTGTAAGGGTAAGCCCTTGCAACACTTATATCGTCATCCCTGCTTTTAAGAAACGAGGGATGATATTTTGTATGAAAGTATCGTCATTATTAAAGCTAGAAGCTTAAAATGTGTTTATTATTTGATTAGATATTTCTAAATAGGTAAATATAACATTCAGTTTGTAAAAAAATACATTTAAAATGGTAATATAAAAATAGGGGATGAATTTGCAGAAAAATAAGACAAGCGTGCTGTTTATAAGTGACGTCACGTGACATTATTAAAACATCGATAAATCGATAGCAGAATGATTACAACACTCAACGTTTACCTACTATTATGAATTCGAATAAAAATGCTTCCAATTTACGAAACCTTTTATTGAAGGTATTGAGCAGGCAATGCCGATACGTGACCCATCTATAATTCAGCAGCTTAAAGCAGAGTGTAGGTATATACGAAAGAGCCCTATCGATATCGATTAGTGCTGCACTATACTGAATACAATGAGGGTAAATAAATAGGTAACTTAGGTGACCTTAGTCTGAGAGTTTAAATGATTAATATCCAGGGTTCATTAACAGATGTTTAATAAAAACTTAGGTCTATATCTATCATTAATCATAGGTAAATACAACATGTTTACTCAGTAAAATTGTTGTCTTTAGTAACAAAATAGTGATTCTTTTAACTAAATATAAGTGAATACCTTACTCAAAAGTCAAATCACATCTATGTATATCGTTTCAGAGCATAAAAGCATTTGATATACTCAGAGGCACAACTAACCGCCCAAATACATTTTACGAAAACGAAACGAAAAAACTAAAAAGTGTAGGTACTTACTTATATCCTTTTTCACAATTAAAACTGTAAAGTGTTCGAACTCATTTTGTTAACATAAACATGTACTTTATTGAATAATCAAGTTGAAATAACAAATTTCAGAAGAAATTATAAGAAAATTCAGAAAATTGTATGTGGGCGATTAGTTGTGCTTCTGAGTGTATATTTTACTTTTAGTTTAAAACGTTTTTTTTTGTTTAAATTGACTTTGAAAAACTTTCTGCTGAGTGTCTTACATTTCTTCTCAGCAATGATGGTATTTCCGAAACTAGTAGATTCAAGTGACATGTAAAAATACTTATTAAAGTCGGTTTACTCATAAATGATACAGATTTATACAAACTTGTAAATTACGTGAGGTGTGTTTTATGAAACAATAATATGAAGCCTCCTATAAAAGTAAACATAATCCTAAAATTTGCCAGGATCTACGCTTGTAATTCTAACAGCGCGAGTTACAATGACTTGTTTGTACTGGGGGCGTACTGCAAGCGAGAGTTTAGACTAAAATAAATAAAAAAATAACACTCCGGGAGTGCCGGCAGAAGTGAAGACTTCAATAATATATGAACGTTGTGTTTAATTATAAGTACAAAAGTACTATCATTTATGAGGTAGAATACAATGTTTATTTATTGCGCTATCGTACACAAATATGACAATTTGTCACCATCCTTGGATACGCGTGGCACGCTGTACATAAACACATACGACATTCGCGCAAGCGCCCTGTGCCACCTAAACGGAGTAGCACACTTAGGCACGGTAGAAAGAGTGGGAGATACTAGTTCCTCTCCCTTCCCCATCTTACGCATTTTCAATCAGCATCACGTGACCATGACGCGAGTTTGAAAGTTTTTACCCATACAAAAAAGCGCTCAGCGCCGCTAAAGAAGTTTTCACTTCATAAATATATAACTCTTTGGTTATCATGGTGTTTTTATCTGGTAAAAGAACTGGAGGCGGGACCGGTCATTGTAGAGGTTTCTGTGGAAGACCAAGTTTAAGTTGAAATGATAATAAATATAGCATAATAATTTCTTTTTCAATAATTATTCCTTCAAAGTAACTATCAAATTGTTGTATGAAATTAAAACTGCATATAATAAGCAAAGTGTTTTTGTTATACCAGCCAACTAATTAAAAATTTTATAAGTAGGTAAGTAATACAAAAATATCCTGGAAGGATGTTACAAGGTAGGTATTTCAATAAAAATATACTTATAATTGTATGCATTTTTTTAATAAATGAATAATTCAAGTTATAGCAAAAAGTAATATTTTAACCCATTCTGTCCTGAAATAAGTTTCAAGTAAGAAAGATTTATTTTATAGTGATTTAATAGAATTTTCCGTCCTCCGGCCAGAAAGCGCCAACTTTGTGGCCGCTTCGCTAAATGAAATTTCCGCTTTCTGGCTTCGTCGAACAGAAAAATAGTATACTGACCTCGGCCAGTAAAATAAAAAAGCCTCAGATCACATTTTTGTCAATCTCGGCTTCGCCTCGGACGACAATTAAGTTACATGAGATCTGAGACATTTTTTATTTTACTGGCCTTGGTGCGTAATGTACTAATAATTGTTTTAGTAAGTTCATAATAATTATGTTTGTAATAACAATGGATATAAACGATGCATCTCACTTCCATCCAAATTAATTTAACAAAATATGCAAATCAGGTCTTAATTAATTGCATAGCGTAAAAACCATGAAATCCATTTTAACCCTTACACTGCTACACCCTTAACAATTTATTACGGCATTCAGTTAGTATATGACTCACAGTCGTCACGCAAACGTATGAGTCAGTTTACATTACAACGGCTGGCAACAATGGGGTTAACTCACAATAATTCGTGAATCAAAACAGTCACAACTCGAAACAATGCAATGTAAAAAATAACTCTATGTCATTGTCATATGATTGGAATTCCAATAACATATTGTCTTGACTTTATCACGATTAATCATTAATTAGTTACAATAAAGTTGACGGATAAAGCGCTAATTTGTCCCATATCTAACTTTAGTTAAATATGATAGAGGAGATAAGTGAGTAGGTACAAGTCGACGATCCGTAAGTAAAGTAATTTAATTAAATAATATATTATAATGAAACAACAATTAACGGATTTAACTCGCGTATTTTTATTTTATTTTATTTGCTGACATTTCGGATTCTTTACAGTTTCCATAGTCGTAGCACGACAGAGCTGAGATAATGGAAATTTTTGTAATTTAACCCTCTAAGGAGTATAAGGGTGTGCTTATTGTCTGCAGACGAAGTCGCGAACTGAAACTAGTGCATTACGTAAGTATCTATGGCGGAAGATTCTCCAGAATAATTTTCAGCAAGATACCTACATTATTGCAGTATTAAGATCTCCAAAGATAATTATATAAAAATAGTGATTACCTACATTAAAGTTTGAAAATATCATTCAGTACGAGTAGGTACTTACATCAAAATGGCGTCGAGCAGTGGCTTTTGGCACTCATTGTCAAAATATGGGTTTTTTAATAATTTTATCTATTGTATAATACGGAATAATCCAGTATCGTATTATTAAACACGTAGGACAAAAAGATTAACTAAACTTCGCGTACAATAAAACTTTCATTTACCGAAAAGCATTTATGATTTGACAGTCAACCCAACGAAAAGAAACTCAGGCGTTTCAGTAATAAGATTGATTTTACTCTACCTTTAGCAATTTGTGTCAACAGTGGCACAAATCGCTTACAGAAGTTACCTGCACCACACTTAAAGATATTGGAGGGCAAAGTAAATGAAACCTTTGCAGATAAGACATAAGATCGCATTTCTAAAAGCTCTTGTTTGAGCAAGAAGTCATGCGCTCTTTAGGTGATTATAAAGAATCCTAAAGTGAACCGTATTTTTGAAAGCGTAGCGGTTTAAGTCCTAAGAATGTGTTTTAACAAAGAGGTACATAGAGGTAATTCCGCTTTATTTTAGAATAGTAGTAAAATTTTGATTTAAAGAAAAAACTTTACACGTTAAAAACGTTACCTACTACAAAATTGAGAATTATGAAAACTAAATAAATTATAAATTAAAGTAGTTAAGTACCAAAATAAAATAACAATTATCTTTATTTTATTTAATTGTAACCCAATATTATTACCGTTCGGTTGTCGTTACTAATAATTACATCATTTCTTTTATCAACAATCAATAAAAACTGCTAACTACTTTGTATTTAAAAAAAACATTTCTTGACAAACAAAACACGTAGGTAGATAACAAATTAAAAAAAAGAACATTTCATTTCCAATGAAAATTTTATCCGCTTTACCCCAACTTACCTAACGCCTAGCTTGCTTTCTTCAGATTCTGAAGTGCACCGGGAGCTTCTGAATTAAAGATAGCTCACGTATTCGGTAGCTGACTCGATGATTCAAGCCGTTTGACTCACGCTATTGCAAGCTCGAGCTGTTTGGGTGACTGAGCGTTCGAGCATTATTTTATTATTCCGTGAAAGCTTTTTTTACTGTAGCAAGAAAGGCGACAGAATCAAGATTAAATAAAAGTAAATAATTCTTTGTTTGAAAATAAACATTAGGTTCAATTCAAGATGGCGACGCGCCTTGCTGATTTTTGTCTACAGATTATAACCGGCCAGCATGATTTGACAGCGCATCAATAGGCGTCAAAATTTCACGCACCCTTTTTTGACAATGTAATTATTTTATTATCAGGTTCCCAGTTTCCCAGCTAGTTTATAAAAATAGAAAGTTCTAGTTTTAGAAGTCTTTAGAATCATCAAAGTGTAAATAAAATTATGAGTTTAAATAAGATATGGCGATTACCATCGTCGCTCTTGCGCGTTCCTCTCTGCAGTGCTGCCAACATTGACAGCAGCCGTCAGAAAACATTAATTTTTTTATACGACTCTGGCATGATCACATTCAGCCGGTTGAAATAGTAACAGGATACAATATTTCGTACACGTAAGTTTCATTTCGGTTCACTACTTCAAGAAATCCATTGCGAAAATACAAAGGCAACAGTCTTCAATATCAGAGAACCTAGTCCCTGTAAATCAATGTTCAATATTCAAAGCGCAATACAAACTTAATTTGTATTCCGGGTCCAAATCGAAAGTGTTCCGAAATCTCGCTGCCAATAACTTCAAGTTAACTATGCGTGAAATGACGAGATTCCCGACCTCTTGACCCGAGTTCTGAATAACTGTTGCCCTATTTAATTGAGGAAAATCGTAAAAGATACTTTATGTCTGTGTGTGTTGTAATGGGAATCTATTCGGAAAATGGAGGATGGGAAGACAAGGTGAAGGTCGTTGGAGCCTACTGGATGTGAGTGAAGATGATGGCCTGTTTGAGATTGACTTTGTCCAGCAATGGACATTGAAACTGGCAATGAAAACTGTCCTCTGTGTAGTTCTTAAGTGAGAGCTTATTTCCGATGATCCCTTAATATATCTACTAATAATTCGATACGATTTGTACCTGTATCTTAGATAAACAATACATGTATGTTCGTGTATTATCTCTAACCTTTAATAAGACGACAAGCCTGGCTTGTATAAGTTTGGATCTCAGATTTTTCGCTTTATCCAATACCTATTAGGATTTTTCTTTTAAATTTTGACATAGCTTTCTCCTACTTCAAGACGCTTAACAATAGAAAATTGCCTCATCATTACGAGCACAAACAATCAGCCCGTGAATTGACGTCAATCGGTTTTAATCTTAGACGAACAAAGCGAGTAAATGATGATAGGTAGGTATGTATCCAACTCATACCTACCTATCATCGTAGATATGAAGTAAGGTCTCGCTTCAGCATAAACGCAAGTCGCAGACCTAGTTTCAACAACTAGTAATGTTATATGATAAACTTATTAAGCATGATTGTAACGAAAAAAGATTAAATTAGATTAGATAACATTAGATTCATTTATTTCTCAAACGTCATATTATGATATTAAGTAGGTATGTCAAACTACATGTATTCATATTAACATCGTCAAGTAAAGATATAGCCAGACGAAAATGACGGCCTCTCAAACAGATCGAAGATCCACCCATTAATAATAAATACAATTTTATGTCAAATTAATTTAAAGAATGTCATATATATTACAGCAGGTTTTTCTCATTATTGTCAATACAATTTGTCATATGGAAAAATAAAATGACTTTAACAGTAAATAAAAGTAAACTTTAACAGTACTTAAGTAAAATTTCGATAATAAAGGTGTTTGTAACATAACCAATTATGTGTAAAAAAATTGTTAGAATCAATTAACATTATTTTAATAGAATACGTCAAATCAAAAATGTTCTTACATTGCTAATTGAGTCTAACGAAGCAAAGAAAGTAAAAACAAATGTTAAAATACGGCCTTATCAGCGAAGTTAGAAAGATGTTTTAGTAGGTACTTAATAATATTATAAGGCAAGGATGTAACTTAAATACATGGGAAGTAGACTTCAGTACGCGAGTTACCTACGAACTAAGAGGAAATTCATTCTAAGATTTCGTAATCTTAAGTACAACGTTGTGAACATATGCCTGCAAAGTTTTTAATGGAATGAAACTTGCTAGATATATTTCCAGAAATTGAAGTCTTCGTGAATACACAGAATTTGAAGGTTTGCATATTATATTAAAATGTATATCTAAAAGAATGAACAAAACTAAAGTTAATCAGAATGATCACTTGAGAATTACTTAAATAGGCTAAATATAAAACGATGTCGTTTTTTTTTACCATTAGAGAATTGGGATGACGACTGTGTAAAGAAAACAAACTTCTATTTTCTTCAGTTAGAAACTTACAAAAATGACAAAGATCAATCACGATATGGTACAATTTATATCATAACGTGACACCACGTACCCCCACTCCCGAACTTTTAAAGCGCTCATCTTTGTCATTAATTGTACGATTGAAAAAAAAATATGGATAAAAAATTAGACACTAATTTTTGGTAATCAACTTCACGAACAAAGAAATAAAAAGCAGTCGTCATTTCTATTCTTACAAAGCATGATTTGTAAGTACGTTAAAGTTGTAGGTAGTATAACATAATAAAGTGGCCAGTCTTAAATCGCACTTGGAGTTTTATTGACGTTAACAAAAGTATGTCACAGACCAACGAAATAGGTTTTTTTTAATATAAACATACCTGCGCACTATAGCTGACGTTGTATTTATTTCCATTGTATTTCCTTAAAAACGACATTAATTTTTCACGAATTATCTGCAACTTAACATACAATGTTAACGATAATTCGAATTCAGTAGCTTATCAAATTGTGTTGTCATTATCGTAAATACAGGGTGAATCCAATCAAGTTGCGACACTCGCGCCGGAATGAGACGGTCACTGGCTACCCACAATTTAAGGCCAATTCTTGCTAAGACAATGGCTGGGTCATGATTGGCTCAACTAACAAGCTTAGGGCTTATTCATAATGGTAAATTAAGGGGCGTATTAAAATAAAGTTAGGTTAGCATGTTATAATTTGTTGAACTGCTTTTGGTTGGGTAGGTACCTACTAAGTGTTACTGACTATGTAAAAAAATGGTAATTAGGAAAAATAACATGATATCACACCTTAGTCAGATTTTTTTTTGGCATAATAATTTATTATATAATGTAATTGTGGGAAACATGATATATTCATATGTGTAGGTATAAATAATATAACAGGTCCAGAATTGTGAGTCCTAATGAAAACAAGTCATTTCAATAATCTTAATAAGACCACAGAATTGTTGATGTGTACATCAATACACGCATTTATAAAAACAATCAATTTTTCAATTAACCATAATTATCAACGAAAATAAGAAGTCAGTAGGTAATTCAATAAACACATTGAAAAGTTTTATTTAAGTCACTTCTTTACATAAATAAGTAATTGTTCATACCTACAGCAGAAAATTATAAGTTTTTAATAATGATATTGCTACCATGACATATCGCTTTAGCTACCAGACAAAATAAAATTAGGTTATGACTCAAAAGTCATTTATTCTGAGTCACTCTACTTGGAAAAAGATCGCGTGAGAACGACCCTTTAAGTTTTACGTAGGGACGCATACTTCCGGAATTCCAGAATAAAATAATCATTTCGATTCGTTACTTAGTAATAAACATAAAAAATTATATTATAATTTCGGATGCCTTCGCGGTTGTAACACATTGGTATGAAATACTATGACACATATTCATTTCATTCCAACCCTTACATTATTAGGTGTGTGAAGTACATAGCTTCCTTCTACTATTGTATGTAGGTAGGTTAGAAATTATAGTTATCTAGTATTTTTTTATAATATTTAATTAAACGGAAATAAAAAATATTGTGTATTGAATGCAGAAAAAAAAGATATAAAGTAAAAAAAAGTACAAATTGGAATCGCTTGTGACATAACCCCCCAAGGCTTAAGTGTTAAAATAAATTCCCTAAACAACGCAGTCGTACCCTAGGCCTGGTCAACGCAACATCTGGGGGCCTAGACAAGTGCCCGAACGTCAAACGCTTTCTGCCGGCGAAAATTGCAAACGCCGGAACGTTTACGCCAAACTTTAGTTAGACAAGGTGCAGCAATAGCGATAAACGTTCAGGCGATCGCGATAAACGCCAAAAAGTTGAATATTGTCTATGGTTACGATTTTTGAAATGTCAAAATCGAAAGGTGACGTCACTTTTAAAAGAGATTTTTACGACGCGGTAAATAACAAGTTATTTACGTAATTATTTTAAATTTAAACGCTCCATCTAATACTTTTATGTACCTAAAATTATTACTATTAATATTTTCACAGTTCTATCAGTTTGCTTAGCGCAATTAGTCGTATATAAGTATTTTACAACGGATGTTTCTTTTGAAAAACACTTACTAAAGTATCCTTCAAATAAGTACATGATATATGCTTTATATATATATAATTATATTAAATAAAGCTAATAATATTTTAGAATGAATATAAAAGTATTGCGTTTTGATAATTTTTTCGATCGATTTGGTACTTTGAATAGTTTCTGAACGCTTTTAATTACGTGGACTGTCATTGACTTTTGTACGAAGTCACATCGAATTATTATATTGATTAACGATTATTTTTCCGCTAATGATGTGTTTATAATAAATAGGTAATCATGATAAGTTTATTAACGGCAAGTGAAGAGTTATAAGACAAGTTGATGTGCAGTGAGTGTTTCTCTAGGCGTAACTATGTCTATAGTACCGTCACGACTCAACGCGGGTCCAGTTAAAAGCTATGCCTGAGTGTGATTTTGTTATACATTACACCTGCTTAAGTACCTAGATAATTATGTTAACTTCAATTTTAATACAGTGACGTCGGTTTGTAGCCACACTTTATCATAATCAATAATCATGTTATTCTCTTTATTGCAAACATAGTAGGTACCTCCTACCTACTTGTTCGCGACACCAAATCTATTAGTTTTGAATTATGTATAGAAATAAGTCAATAAAACATTAGAATTAATTAAACAAGTAAGAAATAAATAAATCATAAGTTATATCAAAAAGTAGGTAAAATATCTGATTACCTATCACCATGTAAATTATGAATACATAGTAGGTACTAAATATAATTATGAACCCATATGTCCCTTTATTATGTTTTAACTTGTATATATATATAATAGGTAAGCACCTACAGGTTATTTAGGAATTAAGTATTGCCCTTTGTTGGTTGGCAATAACACCAAAATCTGATCTGTGCTGTTTTCTTCTGCAGGAATATCACTGACTGAGAAGAGCGTTGAGTGTCATGTTGACCATGTAGTGCAAGATATATTGGGCTGGTCGCCTCGGGTTGGCAATGATGTGTCCTGGTTTCAATCACACATACTTCCACTAAATATTAAGCACAATGCAAAGTCTGTCTTGCACATAATGTTTTGTGTATTGCTCCTCATGAAATCCTGATTCTGTATTTAAGATCTGGATCAGCAGCCGTGGTCATATTGGAAAACTGCATTCACCTTATACATAAATACTTTCATATTTTACTAAGTACCAATTGTTTTATTTTAGGCATTAAGTAATTAATTATTTATATAAATTTTGATGGTATTTAAGAGATAAGGAAATATAAGTAAGTATGGGATTGATTATTTAAAGAATATTTTGTAACCTAATAATTTTTGTCTTTGTATGAATAATTGTTTATTTCTAAAAGATATTTGCCAATAGGCTGTAGTTAACTAAATAAGTCACATGGTAAATAATATTTGTGTGTACAAATTACCCAATAGCCTAACTTGTTAATTAACTATTTATTTGCTATTGTAAGTACTTATATAAGTTTGTATTTTGTAGCTCCACTTGACTTGATGACAAAATAGTAATATGTGTATCATGTGTGGCGTGGCATATAAAATATTATAATTTTAATTTGGCATTCACATCAATTATTGAAAATAATAAAACTAATTGCTATCACAAATCTGTTAGGTTATAAATCAAAAGGAACTTAGGTGAAGAGAAATAGTATAGATCTGCCTATCCTTATTAGAAAAATAAGTTTTTTTTTTATTCATTTATGTATCGCAATGTGCTACCACCCACTAAACCAGGCAAGTTGATTTTTTTCTGTTATCTCTAACTAAATCATTAGAACTAGGTAAGTACTAAGGAGGTAGGTATTTGTGATAGTATACATATAAATAAAAATAATAATCTAGTAAGGTAGGTACCTACAGCTATTTGTTACCTAGGACTCTAACGCCAAAATAAATAAGAGAAGGTACGAAGAATCTGCAAAGACCAATCAATAACATAATTAAACCTATGGACACAATTTACATTATGTTGATACCTATAGGTATTTAGCTTTATTGCAGTCAGTAAGTAAGTATGTTTTTATGTGAAATTATAAGCAGCTTTTATATTATATACCTACCTACTATATGAAAAGTAAAGGTACCTACCTACCTATTTCATTGTGTGTAGGTATAAATTACTATTAATAAATCTATAGTCTATACTAATATTATAAAGCTAAAGAGTTTGTTTGAACGCGCTAATCTCAGGAACTACTGGTTCGAATTGAAAAAATCTTTTTTGTTGCATAGATAACATCACGCTGTGACCAATAAGAGCGAAGAAACAGTGGAAAATGTGTAAAAATAATTTATATAGGTCTACTAACTACTAGCTAGGTGCAATTCTTAATTTTCTATTTAGACGTCACTTTATTTTAATTGATAATAATATATAAAGAGTATAATAAATAAATACTAAATAAATAAATCATTTGAACCTAGGAATGTGTAATTATTTACATTTTTTTTTACATCAAAGCAAATTATCTACTGCGTATTATCAACAGCTGATCGAAGACCCGCCATTTTGAATCGTTTACGTCCAGGGTCGAGTGGACGCCAGCTCGGCGTTCACGGTGATCGTTCGTGGGCGTTTACGATTGTCAAAAGTGGTTGTTGGCTAACACAATGTATGGGAATTTGCAATCGCGATAAACGCTTTCTTGCGTTCAGCGTCTGAACGAATTCAAAAATGGCACTTGTCTAACCCCTCTCTACTCGTTTGGCCGACATGACGTCACAAACGTTCGCGGCTGTCAGATCCCATACATTTTGAATCGTTTCGTTTAACGTTTACGTTGAACGTTGGGCACTTGTCTAGGCCCCCTGGTCTCAAAGTTACTTTCATAAAATACAGACTTGGGCCATTAGCAAAACCTAGTAACTATGATTTGGCGAATTTGCTGCAGAAACAAAAGATAATCTCGTCGGTATTCTAGAGACAAGTTTTTACTGGAATTTCTCTGATGTAATAACAGAAACAATGGAACTCGTTGCAACGTTGCGCTTTCTTTTGTTTTTAGTTTCGCTATCCTATACATTCTAGGATTATAGTTTACGAGCGATTAGCCCCGACTTCGCTCGGATCCCTATTAATTTACAAAAAAATCTATAGCCTATGTCACTCAGAGTGAACGTAGCTTTCCAACAGTGAAAGATTTTTTTAAATCGGTCCATCCGTTTTGGAGCCTATTCAATTCAAACAAACAAACAAACGTCTCCTCTTTATTATATTAGTATAGAAAAGCATCTTGTCGCGTCCTGTCGTTTGTCTCAATTCTCAACACCAGTATATCGAACAACTAAAGTAAACATATAGGTATGATATTAACTACGATCTATCAATCGAAATTCGATTGATATTTTTGGTTCAATACCATTAGTGGTCCCTATGGTGTAATGGTTCAGCACGCTGCCGCTAGTAAAGGCATAGGCGTGGGTTCGAATCCCACAGGGGGTCTAAAAATTTTTCTACTCTTGTATTAGTATAAAAATATCAATATAGGTATGAATAAAGATAAAGATTAAATTTACTACATTTTGGTAGTCGAATGTACAAACAGAAGTTTAAGGGTGGAATTAATTAGAACGTTTTAAATCAGGTGGCAAGACACAACTTTGTTCGAACTTCTGCGGTAACAGATTTCAAGCTGAACTAAGCCTGAAGAGAATTTAATGTTCCTGATTAAATTATTTTAAGTATGCACAAATATTCGGCGCAAATATTCTACATTAATTACCATTGATTTCTTTGAAAGGAAAGGCTTTGTGTCCTGGTAGTGTCTGAGATATTTCCTTAAAAAATCGTGGACTCTAGTAGGCGTGCATTTATATTCCACTTGTTTCTGCCCGCAACTTCATCTACGCACGGATAAGCACCCCTCTTTTGCCCCCTTAGGGGGTGAATTTTCAAAAATCCTTTATTAGTGCTCCCCAAAGTTACAAAAGGGGGTTCCTTTTTGTGCAAATTTTCAAGTTTCTAACCCTTATAGTTTAGGCTTGGCTTCTCCTTTTATATAGATGTATTTGAGCGCATTTGGTCTTTCGCCCATCTGCCTTCTTTATTGAAAATAAAATAAATCACCACTTTAACACTGTAACATACAATTATTATCTAACTAAAAGCTGTGATAAATGATTTACACTACCTAACTACGTTTTAATGCGTCCAGTAATTTACTTTCATGATAACGCAATTAAAACCATCCCAACTTATGCTTAGAATTTATTGTTTTAGAAAATTGTAAGTTTTAGAAAATTGTAGTAGCAAGCAGCCCAAGATAGAGCAAAGTGGCGTGAAATTGGAGAGGCCTATGTCCAGCAGTGGACTGCGACGGGTTGATGATGATGATGATGATGATGATGAAGTACCTACCTATATCAATAGTAAGTACTTAACAACATTACAAACGGTTAAATATCAGCAATGCCATTAGTTATGGTTGAATGAGACGGGTTAGTAACTTTTATATTCATTACTAGCTTCTGCCCGCGACTTCGTCCGCGTGGAACTCCTCTTTTTGTGCAGTCGGTTAAAAAGTAGCCTATGTCCTTTCTCAGGGACCAGATATTCTTTGTACCAAATTTCATTTAAATCGGTCCAGTAGTTTTAGCGTGAAAGCGTAACAGACAGACAGACAGACAGACAGAGTTACTTTCGCATTTATAATATTAGTAGGGATTAATACAATAATAGTAATAGTAACTGAGTAATTGAAACAAAACATACTTACATTACCTATTTAGTTTCTTTTTCTTAGTACATTCCTAGTCTCATTTTCCTGTTGTGATACATTGTGTAAGATAAATATGTTTTTAATTATTTTCACTACCTACATTCATAGCAATATCCAAACTCGAAGCATTAAATCCGTTAATGACTGTTTTATATTAATTAATAATAATCCCGAAATTAATTCAAAAGCTAATGGACCTTAATGGATGGCTAAATGACAGAATAATCCTACTACTATTATAAAGGCGAAAGTTTGTATGTATGGATGTTTGTTACTCTTTCACGTAAAAACTACTGAATGGATTTGAATGAAAGTTTACCACAATATAGCTTATACATCAGAATAACATATAGGCTATATTTTATAACGATATAGTGTAAAATACTAATCATACGCAGACGAAGTCGCGGGCAGAAGCTAGTATTATTATAAGCTACAAAAAATGTATCATTTGCATTTGAATCTAAACACATATTTTTTCTATACCTAAGCTAGGTATATTAATTAAACCCTTATTTATCACTGGATAATGTCTCACAGTCAGTTTGAGACACCATATATTATAACTTGTGCTACTATAGTGTCTCGAAATAAAGCCTAGTTATTTTAAGCTATCAGCAAGAGCGACGGGTGTAGCTAAGATTTTGTTAAGAGAGAGGCGGGGCAAGCATAGATAAACTAAAAATATCTAACGTAATTTTCGACACACGCAAGAGAATCAAAACCTACAGGGAACTTCAAGGAGTACCTCGCTACGACCTTGGTTATCAGACATTTTCCGTACCCAGTTGGTATTAATTAAACCTGCGTTAAAGAACATGAATCCCTTTCCTACCAAACTTATTAAAAAGTGACAGATGTTCCGTGCTCTAAACTTAAAACAGCGCATGTTACGTGGCTTGAGGCAATATACTGTAGTTTTGGTCATTGAGTTCCAGAACTGTCAACCTTTGGGTCGGTTTCGACCGTACCTGTATATATTTATTTTTGCGGTCATAATGTGAGTTTACTGTTTACGTGATAAGGGTTTATGTAGCGTAAGAACTGTACGCACACTGCCCACCTCTTTTAACACATCTAAATAGGTATAATAAAATCGCGAGAATGATATAAAATATATTACCTACACTTCTAAATAGGTTTACTTAAAATCGAGTGATATGTAAATACAGTAGACAGAGTAATTTAGAATGTATTTGCGTTCCTTTTTATTATTTCAAGAATTTGATTAGGTATTTTTAAGTAGGTGCATAATTGGGTACTCGACGCATACACTTACCTAATTAAAGATTAGGAAACGAAAAGTTAATGTCGCTTATATTTTCTAAAATCTAAATAACTAATTATATAAAAAATGCAAAATAATATATTATTATAACTGTTACTTCTATTCACATTAAAACTTATTTCATGAATATTGGAATGAAACAACTATTAACGGATTTAACTCGCGTATTTTTATTTTATTTTATTTGCTGACGTTTCGGATTCTTTACAGTTTCCATAATCGTAGCACGACTGAGCTGACAATAGTCTAACGCTAAAGTGATTTATACAGTTATGCAAACTACCTTATATTTAAATTATATAAAAATACGCGAGTTAAATCCGTTAATAGGTAGTTGTTTCATTCCAATGTGTAATAACCGCGAAGGCATCAGAAATTATTATATTTAATGAATAGTTTTAACAAAATATATTCCAGTTTCTGGCATTTTTGCAAAAGTGGCTTTGTTTTAAAATTATATATATTTAATAACTTTACGATCAAGACGGCCGGTTAAACAATAAACTGAAGTTCTTACAAATAAATATTGGTTACCAGTGTGCACACTTTCCCACCAAAATGACCTGAAATGTTTAGTTCGACTTTCGTAATTAAATTCTTTGTCAGTATACCAACAAAGGTACAAAAGGGAAACTCGTTAGTAGATTTAGGGCTTTCGTTAATCATCCCTAATTTAATTTATATAAAGACCTGACTGTCTGTCTATTGTCTTTCCAGTATTAAAAAGCTGAACTTTAAGCATTAGTCAATATAGTAAGACAGTTCGTCTCCCGCTGACCCTTTAAAACAGTAAAAAGTGCCTTAAAAATGTAAGAGATTACACGAAGTATGTACAGGGTACCTACTGTAGGTAATTATACCTACGCATAAAGGATCGCGGGCTACTGCCCGCTAAAATAGGTATATATAACTTGCTACGGCCAGTTATACCTATATTTTAATTGAAATCTTTATTTGTTTAAGTTATCATTATTATGAGCAATTCTTATATACCTATATATAATTTTGTATAATTATTACTTATGTCTAACTATGTCAAGAACGTCACAAGGAATGTTCACCAAGTTTTAACCTCCTGAGTTCCAGACGTACTTTTTTTGAGATATCTTTTCAAAACTTTGCATGTACTCTGTTTAATAGTTGCTAATTAAGAAAAAAATACCTAAAAAAATCAAACTTTGGAAAATCGGGTTTTTCACTATGTCCTTCTCAAAGAACAAGGGGATGCAACTAAGATGTCATTTGTAAAGGACATTAGATATTTTTCTTATTAATCCCGATGTAGATTAATGTTGAAAGTAACTAATCAATGGAAAATTAAAGATTCCTTGATAATATGTTCATGGAAGTTGCAAAATTACCAAAAACAATTTTATTTTTTAAGAAAACATAAAATCATTAAATTTGTCAACTTATTAGACGAAAAACATTTTTTTCTTACTATTATTGGACTTAAATAGTTTAAATATTGGAACTATGGAGATAAATAAGATATATATAACCGTAAAATATAAAAACCTTCGTAAGAAACTAAGAAACAATACGATTAGGCGTACATAACATAAGTAAAGATCAAAAAATAGCACATGTTCAGGAGCAAAACTTCCTGTTAACTGAATTATACAGCAGAAATTATTGACGGAACAAGTGTAGAAATGTAGTTTCTCTGTCATAAATTACCATATTACCAACTACACCTTCTTTCTAGCTAAGGAAAAAACTTTTAGACCAACAGGATTAGGATAACATTTAGAAAAAAACGGCGCATTAGACGTCTCCATGTAAAGGGATAATCATTTTGTCAATACTAAGTTATTTATTTATACTTTATTGCATTAAATTAAACAGAAGTAAGTGTATAAAAGGCGGACTTAATACCTTGCGGCATTTTCTACCAGTCAATCTTAGAGTATTATAAAAAAAAAGTGGTAGTTCATTTAGACGATCATATTCATGACGTCCAATTTCAATTAGATTTTTCTATTCTAATACGAGATATGCACAAAATATAACAGAATACTAATTGATCGTCCATTGATTACATAAATATGAGATTAATTTTCATTTTTATTCAAAAAAACATATAAATATACTAGCGGCCCGTCCCGGCTTCGCACGGGGGGACTTAAGATTGTTTTCATAGTTTTACGATTGTTATGGGTAAACTATAAAAGATAGACATATGCTCTCGCAGACTTTTTTAAAGATAATGTTAAGATGAACAATTCACCCATAAAGCATTTTTGTATAACTTTAACTATATGCTCAGCGCACGCCACGGAAGGCCTCAGAAACGATACTTTTCCCCCGTTTTTGAAACATTTTCGGTTACTGCTCCGCAACTATAAGACCTAGCGTGATATTATATAACCTATGTTACTCGGGGATAATGTAGCTTTCCAAAGGTGAAAGAATTTTTGAAATCGGTCCAGTAGTTTCGGAGCCTATTCATTACAAACATACAAAAATACAAAAATACAAAAATACAAATCTTTCCTCTTTATAATATTAGTTAAATTTAGTCTAATACATTATGGCCATTGTTATTATTTACAATTTGTCTCTTTTTAGACTAGTAAATGGTTATTTTTGAGTACTATATTGCAGCCATAATCATATTGATACCAATAATATTTATAATTTATATATATTTAAAAGATATTTCAGAGTACGTCCCATAGAATTTCAAATAAATATGTGTTCCATTGGTAAATCTAACCATAGGGTTAGGAATATGGTTATCTGTGTATTGGTCAGAAAATTGGAACCACTGACATGCTTCTGTATTTTTAATAATCAAATGTATAGTAATTTAAGTCTTTCGCATTACTAATGCCTGTTAATGCTGAAAACAAGCATGAAAACTACTAATGTACTTCACATAGTACAAGGGTACTCAATGTAAAAAAATATTAGTTAGATGCGGTTGTACTTTGCAAAGGACATAAATAGTAGAATCTACATTTCAAGTCAATAATTTATTAATCTTATGGAAATAATATCTCAAACTACTAGTGTGAAGCTTTGTTATATTATTTGAAACCAAATAATGATTCAATAATGAGTAAAAATTTGGATGAAATCGGATTAACTTAATGTAACGCAGACGCACACCATCACGTGTGCACACTAATGACATTCTTAATTATATAACAGGTGATAATTCTGACATCTAATGTCTTAACGTAACCGGCAAAGCCACTAGATGGCTCTAGTAAAATATTTCGGTGTTGCTATTTAAATTGGAGACTGCAGAATTTTTATTTGTTTATGTACTACGTAAAGTACAAATGTACCCAGGAGGTTAAGGAAGATACGCGTCAATATTTAGAGATATTTTAATAAGTCGAATTTATGTAAGTACAATAAATACTTGTTACGAAATAATTTATAAAATTGCATTTTCTTTGAATACATTTCAAGATGGCTATGAACGATGCGGCGGGGTGGAAACTTTTTTTTAATTTGCAAACAGGCACAGATTGTACTCCCAACCTGCCATTTGAAGTGGTCAAAATTTTGCTGAAACTTTTTTTAATTTATTTAGTCCTGAGCATCGCCGGTATTCCAGTTAATATTGAATTAGATAGTCAATAAATTGTATTTGTATTGTAACCAAGTTACATTATCATATTGAGCATAATCAAATGCCCATCTCTAACTTGATCTTATGTAATACAATTAACGTCAGCTAATCGAAATTTAGCTAACCATTGTGTGTTTAATTGTGAATTACACAGTACAATTAGCACAATTAATTACCTACCTGCGGCAACAATTCATCGTTAGACAAATATGTTGTTAATTATAAGTTTGGTCGTCAACATAAATTAAACTGAAAGACGGACATAAATCTAGATGGGTCCTATATATCGATTAGCCCATTAGGCGCATCAGGTTCTTGCTACATTCACCAGATCGCCGAATAGAAGGCTTACTGATGTTTCATGGTAATCTTAACAAATAGTATTTGTAGATAAGTCTCATAACAATGTATGTCGCTTATCTAGTACCAATAGTTGACAACAAAATAAATTACACCAAGGCAGCACTCAAGTTCTAAATAAGCTATATAAAGGTTGATCCGTTATACAGTCTTTGTACAGCTTTTACACAGCTTGAGTGCTGCTAGGGCAGTCTCAAATAATAGCCACTTGCGATAAACCACCTACATGATTACCCCCCATATATAACCCTGATAACTTGGCCGTTGGCACTTCAAGTCCTACTTTATTTCTTTATCGCATTTCTCATTTCGCACATTCCAGTACTTAAAAGTCGTTGCTCGTTCAAGCGCTAACCTATTTTTCAACCTATAAATTTATTTGCTACAGCAAAGGAGGTTTTAGAAATTTCATTTCGTTGAATCCAAAATTGAATTTCACTCCCACTGCTCCGAAAATCAAATGAATAATCCATTTACAGAAGCATCGCGGGGTGTCCGCGTGAATCAAAAGAATTGGAAAGAAAAACGTAAAGAAATATTGGCCAAGCGCAAATCCTTTGCGAATTAAGGGTCCCGACTCGGCGTGCATACGAATCGACTCGCTATATTATGAAACCTTTACTTCGACTAAACCTTTATTATATCCCTACTTAATATTATAAATGCGAAAGTAACTCTGTCTGTCTGTCTGTCTGTTACGCTTTCACGCTAAAACTACTGGACCGATTTAAATGAAATTTGGTACAAAGAAAGTCTAGAGCCTGAGAAAGGACATAGGCTACTTTTTAACCGACTGCAAAAAAGGAGGAGTTCCGCGCGGACGAAGTCGCGGGCAGAAGCTAGTATCTTATAAATTATAAACTTATTATAATAGCACAAGGTTTAAAGTATATATAACTACCGTAAAAATTTTGCTTGTAGGTAACTTGAATGAACAAACATTTACAATACAACTAAACTGTATTCCTTATAGAGCACAAATAAGATTTTAGAGATTTTTTATCAGATTAAAAACCAATACTTAACTTAAATAAATTATCTCAATTGACAATGATTTTAGAGCCTAGATAAAAGCAAGATAGTTTAATAATAAATACTTGTAAGACAAACAACATGGAAAGGTAAAGAAAAGTGATAAGACTAGTATGGATATAGATAACAAGAATGTTCTCTTTGTCAAATTACGACAAGTGAAATGTGAGCTACAGAAGCTTAAAGATCATTACAAGCATAAAGAATTGTGTTCCATCGATCTCCTAAAAGTAGGACAATTTTCACTTTACCCAGGTAAAATAATTCAATGCCACGAGTTTGCCCGCCTAAATTGTGTTTTTATACTGTCCCTATTCCACCGAACGAACACTGTCGGTGAAAACTGTTCGTGAAGCGCATTTTTTAATACATTTAATAAATGGGATTTCGTTCACGATTGTACGTGCAATTTATATTTTATTACAAATCGTGACTGTTTTCAAATGCGTATCTACTTCAAAAACATATATTTCTGCAATAACAGAAAGTTTTCAAAATTGAAATATTTTATTGTTTTCACCAACTGAAGTTTTGGTCGATATTATTTTATTGCATTATATTAAACCACTTGCGACCCGCCTCGGCTTTACACCGGTGGTATAAACCTTCCTCTTGAATTACTCTATCTATTAAAAAACCGCTTCAAAATCCGTTGCGTAGTTTTAAATATTAAGTTTTATACTACGTACCTAGTGATAAGAAAATTTGAAGCCCAAATTCATCGCCTTTAACTAACCGTTTCCCCCAAGAACGATCTTGAGGTCTTTTAAGACCTCATAAATGACAACCTCTTTAAGATATTATTTCCAACCCTAAATGCCTAACCTAATAGAACAATAATATATTTGGTCAAACAAGCCCTGAGAAAATGAACGTAAATATACGTACCTACCCCAGAACCAAATTTCTCAGAAAACAGTGCTACCAATATAATTAAAGTTCGTTATTCAACACGCCCCGTCCTAGTTGAAGTAGTTATGCTAACGACGAGCCAGCATAACTCAGTTAAGAGACTAAAAAATAAATAAAAGAGATAGTTTAAATGTGGAGAATACTAAATGGATATTTAAATCAGGTTATTCGGGAAGGAAAAGTGATGTTTTTGTCACCTAACCAAGAGATATCTATATATATAAAAGAAAGTCGTCTTAGTTACACCGTTTATAACTCGAGAACGGCTGAACCGATTTGGCTGAAAATTGCTGGGGATGTAGCTCAGAGCCAGGAGAAGGACAAAGGATACTTTTTATCACGTTCCAGTGAAAAAAAAAGAAAAAAATATTAAGCTGATTTGTTAAAAATAGTATAACGAAACGCAACAATGACAACTGTCAAATCGACATTGCCGGGCGGGACGAAGTCTGCCGGGACCACTAGTTATTGTTAAAATGGAACTGCAACTAAAAGGAAATTTTGTCTATGCCCCCAAATTTTAGTCCCGTATGACAGCTTCTTTCTTCAATTGTCAAAGTAAAACAGTGACAATTGCTTAAAAAACCCTTACATGCCTTACGGTAGTGCCTTTATGATGCATAGGTAAGTACTTATGTGCTGATTGGTCAGAAACAGCAAAGTTGTGGGTTCGATTCCAATTTTACAATACCAAATTCCCCACTTTACATTCCGTAATTCCGTTCGCAATGAAGGTAATCAAAATTGATAATCAGAAAATTTTACAACGTGTTACGTTCAACAAATTATCAGTGTACCCTTTAATTAACGATAAAATGAATGTACAGCTTAATAAACTAATTGCTTTCAGCCACCAAACTTAATGTATTCATTATTTAGTTAACAAACTACGGTACATCGCGTCAAATTGACACCCTCTTAATTACTTCGCCAACTGTAATCAATGCTTTGGGTAATTAAAGTGTAATAAATTTACATGTTTACAAAATAATAGAACAAACTGTTGATTTATGCAAGAAAAGCAATTTAATTCTTATTTAACACGAACATAAACATCGATATATAAATATAGACATATCAAAAGCTACGATGAATTTTCTCTAAATCTCCTCTATACTTTAGTAGTGATCAAATTTCACAATTGTTACTATAATAATTTTTGAATGCCTTAGCGGTCATTACACATTAGAATGAAACAATTATAACGTATTTAACTGGCGTAACATTTTTATTGCTCACGTCTCAAAAACTTTACAGTTCCCATATTCGTGGCATCAACAGTCGAAACTGTCCTTATTATCTATAGATATAAGCCACGTGACCTATACTACGGCTGTATACAGGTCATCTTCGAGGTCAAATCGGAGATTGCTAAAACGAATATACTTAGGAATAAGTTTTAATAATTTTGCTTCAATCGAATCTCTAACTTCAATGTCGCTCACTTTTAAGAGCGCTGCAGCTTGAACGCATTGAAAATTCATTACTGTCCAAAGTAGAATTAAATTTCTTATTCATACGGGAACAGATGGCCGACGGGACGGGTATGGCACTCAACGATTTACTGTGATCGTTTTAATCTGGCACGTTTTTCGGGAATTTCACCACACGTGTATGTTTTGGAATATTTCTTTTCGGAATCATCAAAGGTGGACAGCATAAGCTATTTAAATGCTACAATTGTAAACTGAAACAATTAACTTGTGAGTATAAAATATTATAAATTCTAATGCCTTCGCGGTTATTACACATTTAGCGTTAGACTATTGTCAGCT
Organism: Polylopha cassiicola; assembly: GCA_038024825.1. Classification (NCBI taxonomy): domain Eukaryota; kingdom Metazoa; phylum Arthropoda; class Insecta; order Lepidoptera; family Tortricidae; genus Polylopha; species Polylopha cassiicola. Next base: position 3,641,703 of record CP149052.1, on the reverse strand, counting down.
CAGTCGTACTACGATTATGGAAACTGTAAAGAATCCGAAACGTCAGCTAATAAAATAAAAACCCGCGAGTTAAATCCGTTAAAAGTTGTTTATTCTAATGTATAAAATATTAGTCACATCTTTGTTTGTCTTTTTAATAATACCTACGTATATTAACTGCACCGTTTAATAGGAATTCAAACTCTCACATGGTTCTAAAATTTTAACATCAATGCGAGAAAACAGAAGACTTATAAAATGTAAGGAAATTATTCAAGATTTTCGACGTAGCCTTCCAAATTTAAGTTAGTTATGGGTCAAAAGGTATTCAGAGGTGCTTTAACGGGCTGACGCGTTTTCGGCTGCTTCAACGAGAATCGGATGCGATAATATTCCTTTTCAATAAAAACTTTCATAAAATATTTATGACGTAAGTACTTTCCTTTTTATATAAAATGTTTGAAATACAGTAGATGCCTATGTGATCAAGATTGGTTAGTTCCGTAACTAATTCACTAAAAATCCGTTACATAAATAGAGCGCCAATATCTGAATACAGGTGATTGAGCAGAATTAGTATTTATATTTGATGCAACTTTTATACGCGGTAAGAATCATCCTTTTTATTATACAATAATTAAGAAAAAGTAATCCCCTTCATTTTTGTTTTCTGATCACGGCGGATTAAAAACAATCTGAAGAAAGAAATTTTCCATTATCTGGCAATTAATTTAAAAGGTGTTTTTTTCCTCAAAAGCGTATTAATAGACATTATTACGAAGCTCATCAGTATAATTGGTTCTGTAGAAGGTAATTTAGGTATATATTTTTATGAACAACTTTTCTTTATTTATAAAAGTGTTTTGTTGATTCGAGTTGAGTTATTATTATACTTACTCGGAACAAATTAACTGATTGTTACATTTATAGAAAATTCATTATTTTTTTCCTCAAAACGATTCTACCGTCAGATAAATTATCAAAGTGCCAAAATACAGTTTATTGTTTCATTCCAATTTGTAATAACCGCGAAGGCATCATAAATAATCTTGAAATATAGTTTTATTTACTTTCTGTTTTCACACAACATATTCAGGCTCGCACTGCATTGACACCTAAATTATACCTACACTAGCTTCTGCCCACGACTTCGTCTGCGTGGAACTCCTCCTTTTTTGCAGTCGGTTAAAAAGTAGCCTAGGTCCTTTCTCAGGTTCCAGACTTTCTTTGTACCAAATTTCATTTAAATCGGTCCAGTAGTTTTAACGTGAAAGCATAACAGACAGACAGACAGACAGAGTTACTTTCGCATTTATAATATTAGTAAGGATAATTATACAGGTAAAGTTTTTATTCCCTAGGCAGCTACAATAGTAACGAAGCTGCATACATGAAACACCTTGGAAATGCAACCTTGCGCGAATGTGTTTACCGAACGCGGGACTGCTGTTCTTTATGCATAACCTTAAAAAAAGTGGACTACTGGCATGTCCCCAAAAAGTCCCCAGTGACATTTCCCTCAAAAAAAGTAGTCTAGTGGCATAATATGAAAATTCATTCATCATCACTCATTTCTTAAAAAAGTGGCATATACCTTAAAGCGTAGCCCGATGGTACTTTCTTTGAAAAAGTAGCCAGTGGCATATGCCTTAAACATTAGCCCGATGGTACGTCGCATAAAAAAGTTTCCCAGTCGCATGTCCCTTAAAGATGTAGCCTACTAGATTATCCCTTAAAAAATAGTATCGCGATTCATGAAATCGTGACTTCCTGCGGTTGTTTACGCGTCATGGCCCAAGTCCAAAGACTCCATAATTAAGGCCACCGATACTTTACGCAATGCCTAAATATAACGCACTCTGAGGGAAAGTTGACAGACAGACGGCGTGAAACCTGTTTTTTTCATTTTTTTCTTCTTCGAGTAAAACATTAAATCTGCGAACCACATAAAGGTACACGTGGTGTTGTGATGGTGAGATTTTGTAAGAAAGTGTGTTAAAAACTTTCACGCAGTATCGATTTTACCTGAATACCGATTGAGATAAAATAATACTGTTTTTAAGAAAATAAATGAGTAAAAAGGAGACATTTTATTTTCACATCATTCTTTCCAATGAATACTTTGCCATTTTGCTCTAATTTCCTTCCTTTGATGTTTTTTGAAGACTGGTAATTACCTACATTTCTTGTGATTCTTTTATTTACTCTTATTTTTATTTAAGTTTATTTGATTGGAAATTATATGTAATTAAATAAATATACCAATTTTCGGACCAATAAGTTTTAAAACACAAAGTCTGGAAACTTACAAATTAATTCGTTAAATTAGGCGGATGGTTTGAATTAACGAGTAGATGAACCCGTGAAAAATATATCATCACAGGTGTCGGTTTATTTTCGTTTGCGATGTCAAGACGCCATTTTAAGCCTTCAGAGTTTGTTTATAAAGTTATTTTTGGCTTGAGTTTGAGAGAATGTATTTCTGTGGATACCGACATACCGTAGGGCATCAAGTTAATGGTTGGGAATAAAAATATCACTCGCATGAGAACATTCATCTTATGAGGGTATGATCGTGCGATAACCTATAAATGTACCCGTGTGTGTATTTAGTCTGATAGCAGCCACTAATGTGTTTTTGTGATGTTTTCTTCCACAGCTTGATCAATTTCACTGAGCGATAACATCATTATTTTTCTCGGTTGTAGTTAGTACTCTACGCATTAGCTTAAAATTGGGATTCAAATGAAATGTTAATAATTAGCACAAGTAATTCTTTTTGAAACTTGGACATTCTCAGGTACCTTATTGATACTATTTTATTCAAGTAAATGATTATCCCTTTCTTAAGAATCATTCCGTTTCGTTTGTTAAGGTTTAAGGATATATATATATTGGACATAACTGCTCAGTAAAGCGACGCATGTACTTTTATTCCCGTTCTTCATTATTAACATTTGGAGCAAGTACGTTCCAACCTAGGTATGGAATTAAAGGTACGATTAATTTCATGATATAACGAAACATTAAATCCAACGCAACTTAATAGTCACTTACCTAACTAATCCCCAGGGGGGAAACAAAATTAACGGATCCCAGTTACAGACTACCCTCAACCGGAATCCAGTTTAAATTCGAGTCAAAAGCATCTATTTGCTCTACACCGCACCAGCGGAGTCTAAATCTGAAATTCCCTTGCTAACTAAATTCATGTTTGCTACCTCATTAGTCTGTTTATTTTTGTATAATTTGACTACCTTGTCTATGTAAAATGTAGGTGTCTTGCTAATTGCTCCATTACAACATGTTTGCATTTCATTTTAAGCTTGTAATTATATATTTTGATCTGTGATTTAAAACCAAAATTATGATTAAGTTTAACCACTTGTGTCACCGAATAGCGTTTTAGAACAAACGTAAATTCAATTATTACGTCATATCTCTATTTAAATAGTGCTTCAGAATTTTGCCAATATTTCAAATTATCGATTTTTTTGTTTTGCTTGAATAACGAAAAAGATATTTTGTTCAAACTACATTCCTAAAGATACGACAGAGTAATTTTATATGAATTTAAGTTATCATAATGCGGGTCAAAAATAATATTTTACTTACGTTAGTTATACATAGGCAGAGAAGATATTTTTTTTTTATAATCGTACTCAGACCAAATCTTTAGAAAAATAAAACATTCATTTTTAAACTTGTTCAAAGGAATTTTATGGCTAAACCTTACATCAAAAGTCATAAATGTACCGTTATGATTTTAATTGCTCACCCAAGTTGATACACCTACAGCAAAACAAATAAACAGATTTCCATGCGATATTCATAAATATCTTCAGCCCACGAGTTTGCGCTCGCAAACAGCAAACCGCAGACTGTTAATACGTCGTTTTGTTTTTATTCTTAACTTTGTCTTCATAAAATATTATATAGGGATAATGTGACTTTGTGCCTAAACTTAAGCGTTAATTGATTACTTTAGCAACACATGTATAAACGTAGATACTTTCCCATATACTTAATTAAAACTTTCAGCAGGTCAACAATAAGAAAAAGAACTACAAGCGAAAAATGACATAAACAGTTGGATATAGAAACTGAACTTAGGCATTTCCGTCTACTAAACAAAATTAAATTTCTGTACAAAAGACTCGGAAACTCTGCCTTATTAGTGTTAGTTTAAGTACCTACACGATATTAAAAAAAATCTTATATTCTTTAATTCAAAGAGCTTTTACCTGATTTTTGATTTAAACACCCTACTTAATTAAAATACTGAAAAAACTACAAACTTTAATTCAAATACTGGTTCCATAAAAAATAAACAAATATCACATTGGGTTTTCTGAAAATATAATGAAGAGAAACCTAAGGTAAATGCGGTTGGGAAATATGTACAATGAAAATGGAAAGACTATATGAAATCATAAATCAAAACCATTACTTCATTAGCAAATGTCACTTTGAGTATTGTTATCTGTTGATTACAAACTAATCAATCAACTTACGCCTTTGATGTCGTTTAGCTCGCAACGTTGGCGTTTTGGGCGGTTTTGTCGTCACATTTCTATAGCAATACAAGATCTCCACCTTCGTCCCTTTCTTTTTTAACGGTAGTTTGAGATTCCCGAACATTATCACTCATTTCACTACACTTTTCTAAAATCACTTCACTTTTATTTCACTCTTCACCATCATCTTGGAATTTACTAAAACGCTGTTTTATTTTCACATTTGGATTTACGGTACAGACGTGCGTAGAGACATGTCTTTCACAATTTTGTGAGTCCAACTTTGCGCGCGCGCATGTGATATATTTAGCCGCGGCGCGTCTGCCGCGCGGCTACGTCCGCTCCGATTTTACTATAATAATAAAATAATGTTTGTTTGTCTGTTTCGGTGTTAGGATCTCTTTGTTGACTGAACATGGTAATAATGAGTCTGGACGCGTCATTGGTTTATCTGTGTGGTGTTGATTGTCTTTAGGTGTGAAAATAATTTGTCTTCAGTAGTATATTAAGAACCTTTATCTTGTCTACAGCGGAAACGCGCATGTTTGTATATTGTGTGTATTATTATGTAGGTACATACCTAAATGGCTAAATCTTCTTTTACAAACGAATTTGTTTGTTTTACAAAAAAATGTATTTTCTATGTACGAGTACGTGATCACGGAATACTTGCATATTTGAAATATAATATGAGTAAATATAAAAGTTAAAGGTAATTTGTGAATTAATCAAGATACTTCCTGTTTATTCGTATTTCTGTTTCCAAGATTTTTACAGCTGTCAAAATTCTGCCACAATTCCAGGAAAGGTAATCATTCCAATAAACCAGATTAAGTTAAGGCTTGTTTTTTTTTTTAATATCGAACAAGAATTCCATCTTATCGGCATAGCTACAAGGATAAAATTGTGATTTCTTACATTTAATATAGCTTTACCTGATTCTATTTAGCCAGTTTTAAAAGTCAAACAAAGGTATGTATGACTTTAAAACAGGCTAATCATCCTAGTTTGTATAAACGGCTTTGATATAAATATTACTACCAATAAATTATAAATAAACGCGTACGAATGCCTTTTATCTCTTTAATGGACTGTATTGCATCAGAACACGTGTTTAGCGTTTTACTACTACTATCAGTTGTTGATTTTATTTCTATTAATATTGTATGAAATTTATAGGTTATGATTTCATACAAACACTCAACCAGACTCCCTAGATATTTGACATTTTGAAAAAGCATGGAATTGACAAAAGCAAAGTGGAATGACATTTGTCTAGAAGTCAGGTATTCAGAAAAAAAACTGTCATACTATAGACCGTATTTAATTCGACCTTAAAACAGCTGTATAAAATATGCCATAACTTCCTTTATAATAACAAACGGAAAAGAACTGTGTCAATTTTAATAAAGTTCTTGCGACAGACGATTTGAAATTACAATGGATAAAAGTTAATTTTGATCAACCCAAAGTCACATCGAAAATAGAGTCACATAAATAATTTACAAGGCGAAGAAAAAAATAAACTGACTGATTTATTCCGGAAACCACATAAATAGTTCCACTGAAGCGATTTCCTTGCCCTAGATTATCATATAGTGGATAATAAAAAAAAATAAAAAGGGTCTTTGGTAGAAAAAGTAAAGAAATAGACATGATGATTATATTTTTTTGTTTATCAAGTACGACTTTTAAGAGACTAAATTCCTCCTGGACAAAACAGTTCCATTTGATAAAAGAGAACGCAAACAACATTTTGTTTGAATAAAAAAATGAATGGAATTGACAAGCACAAAAAAACAGACCCCATGACATTTTGTAAGCTTTTGTCAAATTTATACATTTTGAATAGTTTCGCTTATTGTTAATGCAAAGGAGTTTCAGTTGTACCTTCTTATCGCTCAGTCAGCTTAGGTATAAACGCTACAACAACATACCTACTGTAAATGATACTTAGTATAAAGAGAGTTTTGAATATCACATCTACATCACAAAATCGGCAATAATGTCAGAGTCTATTAGCCTTCGGAATCATCATTGCTGTGAAGAAACGCCGCAAGGAAGTCAGCAAAAAGTCTTCTTTTTCAGTCATACATTGAACACAACCATTTAAGAAACTTATTTACAATTTAACCTTGTCCTATTGGTTAACGATAAAAAAAACCTAATACTGGTCCCGATGCAATTATCCTCAACTCTAATCAGAAACTTTCTGACATCATCGTCAGTCGTCATTCGAAATGCAGTCTTCGGATCAAGGTAATTTCAAAGGTCATTACATAAGTGAAATTTCCAAGTTTATGCACAACTCCAACTATAAGGTACCGGTGGAAACGAGGTGCTATTAAACCCGTGTAAGTGCGTAATTAAAGACCACGTACGTCCATTTGGTCCCTGTTGCGTTGTTATGTGCTTTCAGTGGCTAGAGATGAGACAACATATGGGGAAATGTTTAACACGCGCACGCAACGTTTTATAGTAAAACCAGCTGACCTAGCGAACTTCCGCATTTTTTGGTAGAAAAGTGATAATTTAGGGTTGTATGTTTTCAATGTCAAATTATTAAAAATGCCCATATCATCATAAAAAAAAATATACAGATATATGGGTATTGAAAATAGATGTTGGCTCAGACCTATCCGATATTCACACAAAATTTCCTAAAAAGTCGGAACCGCCGATTCGGAGAAATTAGGCAACAAACACCGCTGTTCATATAATCTTGTATGTATATTTGATAAATATATCAGAATAAGTCGTAGCGTTATGTCATACCGCAATGTAATAAGGACTGAGGTAGAACATTGTATGCAGGGTGGTCACTAAGTACCATAAAAATTAAACAAGAGTTATGACGTAAGTATTTCATTGTTTGATATGACAGTATTTTTGTAAAAAAACTTTGCATTGGAATGAAACAACTATTAACGGATTTAAGTTACGGTTGAAGTTACGGAGTTAGCTTTAGCGTTAGGCTATTGTCAGCTCAGTCGTGCTACGATTATGGAAGCTGTAAAGAATCCGAAACGTCAGCTAATAAAATAAAATAAAAATATGCGAGTTAAATCCTTTAATAGTTGGTTCATTCCAAGGTGTAATAACCGCGAAGGCATCAGAAATTATTAAAAAACTTTCCCTCTATCTCCTAAGCGAATCTTTAAAAAATGTTCGCATCAGTTGAAACTATTTCAGTCAACTAAAATAGAGCTCCAAAATCCGTGCGTTCTAGAACACAATGCGACCTCCTATATTTACTGTAGTAAAGCTGCTTTCATTGGCCTCCGTTTGTTACTTACATTATCGGAGGGGTAGTTATGTTCCGGATAATGAAGTCTGCCCGGATGTATGAATGCGCTTAGTATTATGTTACCGCAGTATAAAATTTGGTTAGACCCTCTGAGATTTGCATGTGGAGTAAGCAAGGAGCTCAGCATTTCTGTTCATGTGTAGGTATTCAATTAAGATTCAGGTCGATTATCGTTCATGTGTATACAGAATTTTGTGTTTGTGTGTGTTTGCAAGTATTTAGACGTGAATTATTATTAATGGATTTTTGCCCGTGATTTTGTCCGCGTAGTTTTAACCTCGTTAGGAGGTGAATTAAAAATAACGAAATATCTTCTATTGTGTTAAAGAATGTTTATGCTACATTTTAAATAGTTTTGACTATAAAATCCGGTTGTCCCGTACAATTTTTTCAACTCTCTTAAGAGTTGAATTTAGAAAAATGCTTTCTTATTGGATGCCTACGTCATACAATGTACACACCCTCCAAGTTTCGTACCTCATTTTTTGAGTTTTTTTATTAAACATTAGGTGTTCATAGAACAAAAGTGAAATATAGGGTATGAAAAAAAGATTTTAACTATTGGAATATTAGATAAAGGCAGTGCTATATAAGTGCATAGGTAACGCAAAAGTGTATATAAGTAAAGTAAATAAATAATTTAAATATACTATATATCTTACCTGCCAACAGACTTAGAAAATAACGCACTAAATCATTTTGAAGTTGCACAGTGGAAAATTTAAACGAGAAATCGTAGCTCCTACTGCAGACTGCAGACTAGGTAATGTGCAAGGAAATGCATAGTACCAGAGAGTGCAATAAACAGTGAGTACGCAACGTGCATTTTATTTTGTACTGAGCGAAATGTTGGTGTTTGTAGGTCGAACTGAAGCGAGAATTTCTGTACTTGTTGAACTTTGTGCAAAGGTGTTTTGAACACAGTTTAAGTTTAAAGTTATGGATAGTAATGCTTCTTTTACTAAGACTATCTTTAAAAAATATGTAGGTATTTAATAATTTCTGATGCCTTCGCGGTTATTACACATTGGAATGAAACAACTACTAACGGATTTAACTCGCGTATTTTTATTTTATTTTATTAGCTGACGTTTCGGATTCTTTACAGTTTCCATAATCGTAGCACGACTGAGCTGACAATAGTCTAACGCCAAAGTCAGACTTTAGCGTTAGAGAATAAAATAAAAATACGCGAGTTAAATCCGTTAATAGTTGTTTAATTCCAATATGTAGGTATTTGTTCTAACTGACCCAACGAATTTCGTACCGCGTAGTATGAGAATATAATTTTTTGTTTGTAGTAATTTTCCAAATTTCCTCACATTATAAACCTTCCTTGGACTTCCACGAATATTTCAAAACCAAAATCAGCGAAATCAGTTCAACCTTTTTCCAGTTTTTTTCGAACATCATTTTTATATGTACTTATATGTATATTATAAACTTAGATTACTTTAGGTACCTACTTTACTTGTTCATGTATCAACTTATTTTAACGCTACACAAAATGGAGTTTACAAACTGGATTTTCTGTAAGTTTTAATGGGAATATCCCACAAAAGCCGTATGCGCAATACGAGTATAACAAGATAAAATGTACCAAACTTACTTGCTGTTGAAATTCATAGTCTAAATTATAACAAAAATGATGAATTATTCAATTGTCAGATTAAGTACCATCAACCGAGATGTATAAGAAAGGCGAGGTGAATAGGGATGAAAACCCAGAAAGTTATAAACCGTATAATTTTCAAAAAACTACCAACGACACTTGTCACCGGGTGATTGAAAATAATACTAAAGTAGGTATGTAAAGAATACACTAAAATAAACTGAACTTGAATTATAAATATTATAGATCAAAAATAAGACCATCCCCGATCGTTATACACTCTAGGGATGTTCTTAAAGGTAAGCTTTCGAGATTACATCAGCGCTAATAACCTATTCTGACCTTCTGACCCCATTCCACGTATTACAGACAAATATTTCATTGCATCACAGCTATTCTTACGCAACAAGCGTATTAAAAAAAACGTTTGTAAATTAAGAGGATTGTGAACCTGTTAATTTTCATACAAAAGGCGATAACGTTTTACACCCAGTAAATATAGTTAGATTTTTATAATTTTTGGATATGTTGTAGATATAATGAGAAACTACGTCTGTACGTTTTGATTTTTAAGAAATATTGCTTACGCTAAAATTTATTAGCATCTAAAAATCTATATATAGATCTAAAAATCTATATTTAGATCTAGCGTAAGCAATATTTCTTAAAAATCAAAACGTACAGACGTAGTTTATCATTATATCTGCAACATATCCAAAAATTATAAAAATCTAACTATATTTACTGGGTGTAAAACGTTATCGCCTTTTGTATGAAAATTAACAGGTTCACAATCCTCTTAATTAACATTTCTGCAGGACTCCAGTTGTTCTCGATTAGGGCGGTAGTGTTATCATCCTAACTAATATTATAAATGCGAAAGTAACTCTGTCTGTCTCTCTGTTACGCTTTCACGCTAAAACTACTGGACCGATTTAAATGAAATTTGGTACAAAGAACGTCTGAAGCCCGAGAAAGAACATAGGCTACTTTTTAACCGACTTCAAAAAAGGTGGAGTTCATCGCGGACGAAGTCGCGGGCAGAAGCTAGTTGTTTAAGGCATTCAACTTTAGAATTAATTTCGATCTAAATTCGATATGAATTTTTGCTTCTTGGTAATACAATTTCGCTTATTACCTACAATTTTATTTATATCGACCTATTTGATATTTGTTAGGTACCTACAGTACCATAACAAACTAGCAATTCCGAAAGACGTCGTCCTGCCCGTTCAATTGTTTTGTTAGTCTTCTGTTATATAAGTACCGTCAATCACGTGTATTAGATCTTAAAATAAGTACTGATCAAATCTATGTATTTTTTATAAATGTTCTTATATATACAAACCTTGTCCAGACAATAAGGAACACATAAAAAAAAAAATTGCTGGAGTTGTTGAGAAGTTATTCGTACATTCATTTATAGATATTTCTTTATATTGGACATATTCTATAATGATACGACGGTACAAAAAATTGATTGTATAAAATTTTTAGGTATAAACATTGACATGAATTTAAATTGGAAAAATCACATTGACTATATATGTACTAGATTGGATCGCTTTGTATTCGCTTTGAGAAAACTAAGACAAAATGTGTCCTTAGAAACTGCAATTATAGCATATTATGGATATGTATCGTCTGTATTAAATTATGGCATAGTCTTGTGGGGTAATTCAACAGAAGTGGAAAGAGCTTTTAAACTTCAAAAAAAGTGCATCCGAGCTATTGCCAATGCTTGGATAACAGACAGTTGCAGGCCCCTTTTCAAACAGTTTAATATTTTGCCTCTGGCCTGTATATATATTCGTAACATTTGTCTGTTAACCAAGAAACAATTATTTATGTTTAAAAAACGTGCAGATGTTTCTACGAGGGAATTAAGAGCTCAACATAAAAATCTATTGTACCAGCCACCATGCTGGACTGACGTATACAAAAAGAATGTGTATAATATGTGCATTCAAATATATAATAAGCTACCTAATGACATTAAAATATTAAATAGTACTAATTTTAAGATAAAACTGACAAAATTGCTCAATAAACATTGTTTTTACACAGTTAAAGAATTTATGGAATTTAATGATAATATACATACCTAGTTTTAAGGAAAATGACATTGTGCCATAATAAAAGAAATATTTGCATGTCTTAAAATTGACTGAATACTGTAACAACACAATTTATGTAACCACCATTTTATACGTATTCTTGCAAATAAATATTTACTTTACTTTACTTTACTTTACTTTACTTTATAAATGATCTTCGGCATCTATATTAATTTAATAAGTGACTTTCCTGCAGTAATCCATATAGTTCGATGGAAACTTATGAAAAGCTCTATGCTCCCTCGTAATAACTTTCTTCAGTAACTTAAGTTAATTAAAGTTTGAAGAGATTATTCCATGATTTAATGGGTCTTCGGTACGTTAAGAGGGCCCGGTTTAGAAATTAATTTCAAGAGGTTGATTGCGTAAACATAATAAAGTACCTCAATAAATCGTGACCTATTTACAGGTGGATTTTTATGCAAAACTAGGAGACAAGTCGGTGAATGATTGTACTAGTGAACTTGAGGTCACGAGTTCAAATCCTGTCAGTGACTTTGGAAATATATTGTCTACTAGCTTCTGCCCGCGACTTCGTCCGCGTGGAACTCCTCCTTTCTTGCAGTCGGTTAAAAAGTAGCCTATGTCCTTTCTTAGGCTCCAGACTTTCTTTGTACCAAATTTCATTTAAATCGGTTCAGTAGTTTTAGCGTGAAAGCGTAACAGACAGACAGACAGACAGACAGACAGAGTTACTTTCGCATTTATAATATTAGTAGGGATTATCCGTGACAAGTGAAACTAACTCTTAACGACTGGACGTTTTCAAAACAGACAGAGACACAGAAGAGAAACAGGCAGAAATGACATTTGCTTTATTGCTGTATCCCTGACCTTAACAAGATGAACGTGTCGAACGTGAAAACACTTACGTGTATGTTCAAAAGGAACTCGAAAAGTTATTGAGAAAACTTTCTCGAATTCATTCAACAATATTGAAATCAAACTCTGGAACCGACTTTGTGAACAAAAAACGACTTTTCCGAACTTTCTTAGAGACGTTCAGAAGGGTTGTGAGTGAACTTTTACAAAAAAAGTTAAGCGCGATGTTAAAATAAATCGACGGTTCCTTTACTTATTTTTTAAAATTACTTACTGCTACTTCATTAGCAGAGGGATGCTACAGCAGCACTAGAACAAGTGCACTTAAATAAATATATGATTAATATATTGATGTTATCTTTAGTCGGAGTCTGATATTTAAAAAGGGTTAAAATTGTAGAGGTAAACTCAAAGTTGATAAACTCTTATAAAAAGAATATTTATTTCAAATAAGTACCTACTAAATACCACATAGTAAAATATATTGGTATTTTTTTAAATTGATTTACTGTATATGCTTAATTATCTTCAAATAGTATCTCTTTGAAAGAATACCTCTTTTTGTTGGTTAATGAATTTGGATGCTGAACTACCTAGGGATAATGCCCTGTACTCGTATGTACTTAGGCAGTGGATATCAATAAGTAAGGCAAGTTCCCCATAGATTTGATGATTTATTATATGAGCCGTATAAAGACACTAGGTACTTACTATAATTGTTTGATTACCCACAAAGAGGGTTAATACGGAGTTTATCTTTTATTTTCACGGAACTCTAAGAGCGCGGGATTGTTTACTCGAGCTGAAGTGTAGTGGAAAAAATTTACAACATTTGCCCGCGACAGGCACTTGGGGCGTGCATGATAAAATCACAAACTTACCCCTACACGTCATTTAGATAGTATTACGACGTGATAGAATTGAAATTGGTCTGTTTTGATGGCAAGGCTGAATTGCTGAATCGGGGATGCTTTTATGGCAATAAACTAATATGGGAGTTAAGTTTTCTCGCGTCGTCGCCTATTGGATTGGTTGTTTTTGTTTGTGACGGTTATTGTTTGAGTGCGAAGTTATTACGTGTTGTGGTAAATGTTGTTTGATCCTACATAATAATAGCGCATGTCGTTATTGCTGTAAAAGCGTTTTGTAATAAAATTGTTTTTCCCTTATAACGAAATACATTTGAATTCACTCGACAAATTGTGTGCGTACGTTTTTCCGTTTTACTATAGAGTGTGTGTGTATAGTACCTAAGTAGGTAGTTATTTATAGTAAAAAGGATTGTTGTTAGTATATATGGTATATATTATATACCTATATGAGATGTAAGTGTCATATTGTTAACAGATCTTGTGATGGTTTAGCGAATATTTGTCCAGTACGGGCCCTAGTTTGAGATTTAATCAGTTCGTGTGTTTTTTTGTCATTCGTTAATAAGTGAAGTTTTTAATTTACGCCGCGGTATCAAGTTAATTTAGGTATATATATATATGTTGCAAACCCATGTATCTGTAAAAAACCTATTCGCATTCACAAGATCCTACAAAAAGGATGTAACCGTTAATCCCTTGATAATAAATTAAGCAAAACATACAACTAACATAGCCAAAGCACATACAGTTTACAACTCTTGTTTTCCTTCTTTGCCTAAAAACGGTTACATAAAACTGATTTATGTTCTTTATACTTGAACAAGCCAAGTTTCTTGGTATAATTTGGTGTATGTATGTAAATACATGGGTTTTGCGATACGCTATGTTCAGCACAACGTGAAAAATATATGTTATTCGAAATTGTTTGATATTTTGTATGAGAAAGTTTTCGTAGATACTTATATAATGGAAAATTATTACCGCTTTAGATTAGATTACTAAAAGAATACGACGTGAAGAGAAAAAGGATGTTTCTGACATTGACATACATCACATACTTGCTGCTGATTTCAATATGTACCGGTGTTGAGAGTCATTTCATATTGAACTAGTTTCAGGCAGTGTTGCCAATTTAGCGATTTTGTCGCTAGAACTAGCGACTTTTGCTTAGCGACCAAAAAAGTTTTGACGACAAAAATAGTTTAGCGACTTATCTGGCGACTTTTGGAGTACAAATTAAAACAGTTCTAGAGCCAATAATAGATACATTTTTTATCAAATCGACACAGAATTATTCAATGCCAAGAGATACTTAATATTGAAAACGACAAACGCGATAGCGCACCAAATTCAAACTTTATTTAATTGAAGTTCCATTTATATATAATTACGGGGGGGGGGGGGGGGTTGTCCCGAACTTTTTATGGTTATGTTTTAGTTTTAGCGACTTTCTGGCGACTTTTGACTTTGTGTTTAGCGACTCGAATTTCTAGGAGTTGGCAACACTGGTTTCAGGAGATGATGTCAACTATCGCAGATGTTTCATGCTATTTGTCAGCGAGGAGTGGACTATATGAAAACTAACGGAAGGTATTTAGTAGGCTTAATAACATACAAACAAAAAAAAATCACAGCTTAAAAAAACCTGATAGGGCTTAAACAGAACAATGAAACAAGTGAAAGAAAAAAACGATTTAAATACACGGACCATGTATCTTATTTTAGGAAACATTGAAACACGTATTTTTTTTTATTTGACCCATTAACTTATTTCATCTGACCTCATTCGTAAGTCCTTCCTTCCGGTTAAAATGTTAAACCTAATCCATTTTCCGGCCACTTGCCGGTCGTTTTGATTTAGCATATAATATAATATAATATATATTTACTAATTCCTGATACTCTCACTGTTTTTTAAATTGCAATAAAAGGAAACATCATCTTATAATATTATACACGTGACTTAAATTCGTTACTGATGTTATATTTTAATAAATAACAGACATTATATAGGTACATAATCATGAAAAAGTATTGTTATATAACATCTGGTCTAGTGGTTAGATTACAAAATCAAAGGTTGCGTAATCGAATCCTGCTAGGGGCAGAAGTCGGTGTGACATTGGATATTGAAGGCTCAAGTCTTGGGTAATAACTTTTAAAGTTGAAGTAATGTTGTAAATTTACCTACATTTCATATATTATTATATACGCTAAATTATTATTAGGTAAAGGCTTCACTCTATTTTTATTAAAAATTGTAAGAATTTTTTAAAACGGTCCAGCCGTTCTGGAGCCTATTCAATCGAAACAAACAAACAAACCTTTCCTCTTTATAATATTAGTATAGATAAATAAGTATTCAAAGAACAATTGTGATAGGAGAAAAATAAACACCTTTTCGATTCTACGAAATCCCTTAAAAAAATCTCTAGTTTATTTTCATTCGATCCAACACTGTTGTGATTCATTTGAATAGTAAACCCCTTTTTTCCGGATCATTGTTTCCTTAAATCACTCCACAATATAACAAAGACATTGAAATATTAATATAGCGGTAAATCTATTTTACTACCAACAAAAGGGAAAAACTCGTGCCCTTCATCATTATCAAAAGGTTATTAAAGCGGTCGTCGACGCAATTTATCGCGAGCTTCGGGAACCACTTTATAAGTAAAATGTAAGTAGGTGATAGTAAATTGAGTCCAATGGGGAAACAATAAATTACTTTTTCCATTTAAAGTTGATCGAATCCGGTAGATGTCGCTGTTTGGTAATAAAAACATGCGAACGCTAGGTTTCTTAGATAAGTATAAGAATTATGAATATTGTAGCGATCCGCTCCGACTTTGCACGGATCCTTATTTTTTTAAATAAAATAATTTTGTCTATGTCACTCGGGAATAGCGTAGCTTCTCAACAGTGAATGAATTTTTCAAATCGTTTTGGAGATTCAATCCAAACATTAAACGTCTCCTCTCATTCTTACTTACTACAATTATACTCGTACAAACTTACTTATACTTACATACAACTAATTCGGATTAGTTAGATACCTACACCTACACAATAATGGTTGAAAAATATTTTTTGCAATATTTATTTGTTCAGGTGAAAAATCTGCGTCCTCCCCGAATTACTATTAAATTATCGCAGAACTAAAAAAAAAAGATTTTTACGGAACGACTATTTAATACTGTTTTGTCGGGCAGGACGGCTGCTGGTTTTTATTAAGTCAATAATAAAAAAAAAACTTTTAAGAAAGGACTTTAGCGTACTTACATTACAATTTACTAGGTACCTACTTATGTTTATGAAATTGTCTGACAAATCAAATTTCAGTACAGGAGGAAGATTCTCATGACAATGGAGAAATTTTTATTCAATATAAAATGTCACATGCAGTTATTTCGTATCGCATTTGTCACTTACTTCGCTGAATGCAAGTTTGAGTAAAAAAATAATAGGACTGTAATACAGTACGGTTTACATGTTCCATTTACAGTCTCCTTAAGTTTTAGGAAAGCATAATAATACATTATTTACTACACGACCCGACGAAAGTTTTTAAAAGCTTCTCTCTTTGTCATAGTTTTGCAACTTGAATATATATAAAGATACTGTAGACTTTGCTGGTTGATAAATCACACTCACAATACTTTTCACAATCTTTATTCAGGCTCGTGCAATTATAGACTGACATTTTTAAATAAAAAAAGGAACTACTAAAACAAAATCGGCATCAAATTTAAAAATTATTAATAAAATAAAATGAGCCTAAAAAGAGGTCGAACCGTCGCTAACAATTCCCCACCCTAGTGCTGAACAGCACTAAACACCAGAGAGGAGAATAGGCGCAACGCGGGCCGCACTTCTTCGAAGCACCCCAGACCCCGTCCTCACCTCCACTAAACGGATTCGTCCGTCCTTACCCGGGAACACATGTGAGATCAAACCCTTTGGCCATGTGTTGCGAGGAGAGCTCGGATCAACGACAAGAACTAGATCCCCTACCTGTAGCGGCCTCTGTTCCTGCTGCCACTTCTTCCTTGGTATTAGCTCGGGTAAGATCTCCTTGACCCACCTTCTCCAATACATATCAGCCAACCTCTGGGCTGTGCGCCATTTCTTTCGCAGCGTCAAGTCCGAGTCATCGAAACTGCCGATAACCGGTAAGTTGGAAGACGATCCTAAAAGGAAATGGTTGGGAGTGAGGGTCTCGTCGTCACCTGGCTCGACAGACACGTGCGTCAGCGGGCGGCTATTGACCGTATTTTCTACTTCCGCTAACAAGGTAGCTAGCACCTCATCTTGTGGAGCTCGCTCATTCAAAATGACTCTGAGCGACACCTTAACGCTCCTGATGAGACGCTCCCATGCCCCACCCCAGTGAGGACTGGCAGGGGCAATAAAAGACCACTCTGTCCCGTTGTTTGTACATATGTTCTCAAGGGCTTCGGTGTCTATTTCCGCTATGGAACGTCGCAGCTCCACGTCGGCACCCCGCAGGTTTGTACCATTGTCGGAGTACAGGTGGCGTGGCCAACCACGCCTCGAAGCCATCCGACGCAATGCCATGATGAGAGAGCCTGATGTAAGTGACGGTACCAGCTCAATGTGGACGGCGCGCACTGTGAGGCAGGTAAATAAAACACCGTACCTTTTCTCTTTCCGTCGGCCCACAGTAACATCCATAGGCCCAAACAAGTCCAGTCCACAGAATGAAAACGGTCGCTGATGGTGTTCCATTCGGGCTCTAGGTAGATCTCCCATTCGCGGCACTTGAGGCTTACTTTTGCGTATCCTACAAAACATACACCTAGACGCTACGCACTTAACCGTTGGTCTCAGCCTTAAAATCCAATACCTTTGTCTAAGCTCGTTGACCACAGTTTCTTGGTTTCCATGTGCAGCCTTCACGTGGTAATGCCGGACAATAAGCTTAGCTATGGGATGGTGACCGTCGAGAATTACTGGTCTTTTAACTTCCCAGTTGACGTCTGCGGCGGCATCTATGCGTCCACCAACTCGCAGTAAGCCATGCTCGTCCATAACAGGTGATAAAGTTAAAAGTTTACTACTACGGTGTACCTGTTTACCCTTGTTGATTGCAGCTATTTCATCGGCAAAGGATTCAGCTTGCGCTTGTCTCAGTAAAAGTCGCTCGGCGCGCTCCATAGTACTGCAGTCAATGTCAGCTGAAAGACTTTTACATCTAGCAACAAATTTAAGTACCGTAGCCGTAGTACGAATAAGGCGTAACCAAGAAGAAAACCGCAGTGGGTCAGGTACGGGCAGGCAAACAGTGTCCTGAATGACCTCTACACACTCCAAGGTCACAGCATTCGATTCAGGACAAATCACATCCTCGGGCCACGCAGCTTCGGGGAGGTAAAGGAATGTCGGACCTGTGAACCACTCACTTTGCAGAGCCTCATCGAACGTTTCTCGCGTAGCTAAATCGGCTACGTTCATCTTGGTAGGAACGTACCGCCACTCGTCGACGCGAGACAGCTCGTCGATCTCCCCTAAGCGATTCGCCTCGAACGTCTTATACGTGCGCGTGTTATTGCGAATCCAATGTATGACGGTTGTGGAATCGCACCAAAAGAAACGACGCATGGGAGCGATCTTCTGTTGTTTCTCTATAGTGCTCGCCAGTCTCGCGGCTAACAATGCGGCTTGCAACTCGGCTCTGGGTACGGTCAAGGGTTTCACCGGCATGACCCTACACTTGCTGGCAATAAACGCTACGCGTATACTGCCTTCGTTTATCCAGCGCCAGAAACCCACAGTACACATCGCCTTAGACGACGCGTCGCTAAAAAGATGTAATTGTAGGTCACTGTACCTAGATTGCGTCGTTGCGCGAGCGGGTAGCACTTCGCTGTTGCGACTAGAAGTAGGAAGCGTGGAAGTCGGTGGCGTTGCAATACTCGCTACGAGATCGCAGTCTGGTTCCTGCATCTCGTTCACTCGCGCAGGCTCCGATCTTCCTTCTCTGTCGTCCACCCGTGTAACAGATTGGTAGCACCTAGGTATACGGATACTCTTAATTACCTCAAGTAAGTCAATCCATTTAATCCATTTGTTATAAATATCATCCGGAACTAACTCGTCCCATCCGATATTTAAGCGCCACGCGTCTTGCATCATTATGCGCCCTTGAATAGAGTAAGGGGCTAGAAAACCTAGTACGTCAAATATTGACATAACTACGCGAAGCATAATACGTTTCGTAGGGCGTTCCTTACCCTTAATAATACTCACAGGTATTCGCTTCAGTGACACGTCGAACCCTAACATGTCTTCGGCAGGAAACCAAATGAGGCCGAGTGTACGTTCGCTTTCAAACTGCTGACCTACCTTGAACCTTACGGCCGCCGTGCCTAAGGCCTCCTTTGGTATGGTATTCAGTACCGCGACGCTGTTACTCGTCCAGTTCCTAATCTCGAACCCGCCTGCTTTATGTATCTCGGTTACGTGTCTTACCATCTCGATGGCTGTGGCTTCATCAGGCAGACTGTCGATGTAGTCGTCCATGTAATGAGAATTACATATAGCGTCCACTGCAGCCGGCGACGACGCTGCAAATCGCCGCGCGTTCATGTTTTTTACATGTTGCGCTACGAAGGGCGAGCAATTAGCGCCAAATATAAGGGACGTCATAATTAATGTTTTCATGTTCTCTGTGGAGTTATCTCTCCACAAAAACCGCAACGCATGCTGATCCTCGGCACGTATTTTGACCCGCAAGAACATGTCTTTAATGTCACCTGTCACTGCGATTAGACTTTGCTGGTTGATAAATCACACTCACAATACTTTTCACAATCTTTATTCAGGCTCGTGCAATTATAGACTGACATTTTTAAATAAAAAAAGGAACTACTAAAACAAAATCGGCATCAAATTTAAAAATTATTAATAAAATAAAATGAGCCTAAAAAGAGGTCGAACCGTCGCTAACAGATACAGAGAATAGCATGTTTTGTCATGTCTATTCTATTTATAGGTATTTCTATGACTGATATTGCTTTAAATATTATAATGATGACTTGACTAATTAATCTCGTATTGGATTTAGAGATAACATTAATAGTACCTACATTACGCACCGCAGTAAAATAAAAAACGTCTCTGATCAGATGTAATTGTCGTCCGAGGCGAAGCCGAGGTTGACAAAAATGTGATCTGAGGCTTTTTTATTTTACTGGCCGAGGTCTGTATACTATTTTTCTGTTCGACGAAGCCAGAAAGCGGTTATTTCATTTAGCGCAGCGGCCAGAAATTTGGCGCTTTCCGGCCGGAGGACAGAAAAGTATTTTTTGAAATCAATAATATTATTTTTGTATCGATGCCGTTTTCTGTTAGACTGTATTTTTTATTGATACAAAATTATCAGTACAATCTAGCATTAGATTTGAGATGCAATATGTTGGTTATTAGTTACTAGCTGCTGCTGTGCCCGCGACTTCGTCCCCGTGGAATAGTAATTCTTCATAAGGCTTTATATTTTCCCCGTTTTTTACACATTTTCCACAGTTTCTTCGCTCCTATTGGTCGCAGCGTGATGTTATATAGCCTAAAGCCTTCCTCGATAAATGGTCTATCCAACAAAAAAATATTTTTTGAATTCGTACCTGCAGTTCCTGAGATTAGCGCGTTCAAACAAACAAACAAACAAACTCTTCAGATTTATAATATTTAGCCTAAAACCTTCCTCGATAAATGGTCTATCCAACAAAAAAATATTTTTTGAATTCGGACATGTAGTTCCTGAGATTAGCGCGTTCAAACAAACAAACTATTCAGCTTTATAATATTAGTATAGATTATGGGTAAGATATCATTGAAGCTGACTGTACTGTCCTTTAATCCCGTTATATAAAGCAAATTACAAAAACGGTTGTACTTAAAGATATTTTAATATAAAATTGTAATGGAGTATAATAAAAGCTTCTGCATACCTATCATCGGAGCTGCATAAACTAAGTGTATTTACCTGAAAAAAAGAAGAAAACTTTAAAACATCTTTGTAAAATTACGTAAAGGTTCTAAAAGGAAAATTTAAGATTTAATTAGCAAAGTTAGCTAACTATGCATCCGCGTGGTTTTTGAAATACATTATGAAAGTTAATTTTACGTAAAACTTCTGTATTGTAAGGAATAACATTTCGTTAAAAGTTTAAAAACGGATCATTATTATAAGTTTTTAATAAGGCTTGCCAGATGCAAATTAGGTACGCAATAAAACATTTTTTACGGACTAGCTTCTGCCTGTGACTTCATATGCACACGATAAGCACCCCCGTTTTACCAATTTTTAAGTATAATAGATATTTAGTACCTACACATAGTACAAGCTTTGCTTAATTAAACACTAGGTCAATGTGATCAAATTAATCAAATATTCGACGTCGCTAGTCTTGAGGTTTAGGCGTTATGTTCCACCAATGAGAGACAAGCTACTTGCCTGTGATTGGTGGAACATTAGCTACACCTTATTAGCGACATCTAGCGTTTTAACTCGCGATAACCTCCCATTGTTGTGAACATAGATCTAAACGAAATCGAAAAACCTAATCTTCGTTCTCACCAAGCGCCATTGTGCCCTCGCAAGTATTATTTGAAACGTATAGACGTTTGTATCGTCAATCACGCATAAATATCTGAACAGATTTCGATGATGCTTGACATACAAACGAACCCTGTTCCGATTCCGGGTCACGTGATAGACGCCAGGGAGAGCTCAATTTAAGCACATCATAAAAGGAACTATCTTACGTGACGAGTGACGGGAATGCTTGGAAGTATTATTTCTCCGAAATCATCGATATTTACACGAAGTATTACAGAACGATGACTTTCAGATTTGAGATTTTTTTTTTCATAAATTGTCTTATTACAGATTTCTTTAGTAACCCTTACTTACCTAGATTGATTATTAAGTAAGTATGTAGTTGTATTTATGTAGATAGGTAGGTACTAGCTTCTGTCCTCGCTTTTTTGTTTAGGGAGTGAATTGAACCAGAAGTATATACTATATACATTTTAGTACATGTACATTATTATACGGAATAAAATTCGACGTTTCAAACATTTTACGATTCCCATATTCACGCTGACTTTTTTAGAGTGTTAAACTATCATTAGCGTCAGAATCGTAATATAGGTGAGTTATAAAAAAAATGTTTTTTCTGTCCTCCGACCAAAAAGCGCCAACTTTCTGGCCGCTGCGCTAAATGAAATTGCCGCTTTCTGGCTTCGTCGAACAGAAAAATAGTATACTGACCTCGGCCAGTAAAATAAAAAAGCCTCAGATCACATTTTTGTCAACCTCGGCTTCGCCTCGGACGACAATTACATGTGATCTGAGACATTTTTTATTTTAATGGCCTAGGTGCGTAATGTACTATTATTAACCGCAAAAACATAATATAAGATACTGTTTTACACATACGCGTTGTTTACGTATAAAATAAAGTAAATTTACTGCTATCCAAAAATACTATGTCTAGAATAGTTCCAAGGATATATCCAGGTGAATAATTTATCATCGTCCATCCAATAAGGCAGAACTATCAAATCGAGATGAAGGTTGCGTTTTACGATGTAGAATGGATTTTTAAAAAGGGGCTCAGAGACGATGTTGCAAGAAGTATATTCAAGTCTGCCAAAGTGAATTTGAAGCTGCAAAACCCTTCGTCATTTATCAATTTGAATTCATCATCATTTAAAATTCAGAATTTTGATTCACTAAATATGCAGTTTCAAATATCGTAAAAATATATTATGACACTCAAGAATCGGGTCCAAGTTGAATAATGTTTTTCAAAATTCGTATTTTTAAAGAAAATAAAAACAATTTTGAATTTAACACTATTACGGATTTAACTCGCGTATTTTATTTTATTTTCTGACGTTTCGAAAGCTTTACAGTTCTCATATTTGTAGCACGATTGACCTGACGAAAGTCTAATGCTAAAATGAAAATACGCGAGTAAAATTCTTTCAAGTACAATACTATAATTCTTTTAATTACAATGTGTAATAGCCGCGATCAGAAATGATAACTTCTTGGTTTCATTGTTAAACCAGCTTCTTGTTATGTGTTCATTGTATACGTAGCTTAGATATTACTTGACTATTCCAGAAATTGCGCACAAGCTAAGACAGGTGCCATTCTATAATAGTGAACGCAAACGAATGAAAAATGTATGGAATTGACTGACTTTGACGTGACTTTTCGTTAGGTTGCGCCAATTCCATTTTGAATCATTTTTACCTTGCCTAGACCCTGGTTTTTAAAAACCAGTCAGGTACATGTCAGACTCGCGCACGAAGGTTTCCGTACCGACCAAAAAACTACGAATGTTGATGGGAGCCCTCTTAATTCGTTCATTAGATATAGCCTGGTGACTGACGGACAGACAGACAGTGAAGTTTCAAGAATAGATAACTTTCACAATATTTTAAAATAATATACCTGCTTAATTGATGGGATATTTTTATTTGAATTACGACATGACAAGCATAAAAAGTTCCTTTGCAGTAGCATAGTGTCTCTTTTCACGATTTAGTGCCGCAACCTACTTATTCTTATCACGCAAAAATACAGTAATAAGTACTGATTATCTATACTAATATAATAAAGAGGAAAGCTTTGTTTGTTTGGTTGTAATGAATAGGCTCAAAAACTACTACGATTTGAAAAATTCTTTACTAATAGGGAGCTACACTTTTCGTGAGTGACATAGGCTATACCAAATTTTGCAAAAAAATTAGGAATCCGTGCGAAGCCGGGACGCACCGCTAGTATGGGTTAAAATTGTAAACAATTTAAACTGCAAAAACTTATTAAAAAAAACATACGTATAATTGCGAGAAAACTTGCAATAATTGCAACTACAATTGGAATCTGTGAACTACGAGTATATAATAGAGATATGAGAAAACTATCACAAAGCTCTCTGGAGGTTTAAAATTAGTGGCACCAATTGCACTGGCGTGCAATATTATTGAAATAGGAAATGCAGTGTGCATTAAAGTTAGTTGCCTAGAACTGCACTTTGGGGATTACGATCGTCATTGTAGTTTCGCACTGAGTGTTTAACTCTCGCACAATGCATAAAGTTAAACTACACGAATGAAACCATCAAAATGCATGTTCATTTTACGATAGATAAAGCACAATCGCTAATTAATAATATGTACATACTTACATTATAACAATAACTTAACCTATAAAGTTTGTTAATACCTACTGAAAAGAGAGTACGATTGCAAATTAATTAAAAAATATTTTATAATAACTCTGATGTCCTCGCGGTTACGATACATTGGAATGAAACAACTATATTATAACGGATTTAATTAGCGTATTTAATTTAATTTGCTGTTGTTTCGAAACTTAACAGTTTCCTTATTCGTAGCACGACTGAGCTGACGACTTAGAGTGAAGTTTTCGAAACGTCAGCAAATAAATAAAATAATTATTATATTCCAATTTGTAATAACCGCGAAAACATCAGAAATTAATAACATAAACCTTTCATCAAAGATATAAGATCTCTTATTTTTATTTTCTTCAAACCTCTAAAATTGTTAACACAAAAAGCCTACATCATAAATCAGCCGAGCATTTTAATTCCTTACATAATGTATTTGCAAATTTCCTTATCCTCCGCCCTAAACACGGGAAGCCAGAAAACAAGCGTCGAAATCAATGTCAGCTACTTAAGTATTTAAGCAGATGTGCATAATATGTGGTTTGAGTTGTTTCTTGTCGTCGTATATTGTAGAGAGCATATCATAGGTTATTCCAGTAGGTAGGTACTTATTGTTATCTTAAATTTCGTTTAATAAAACTTCTTACAATATTAATTCAGCTCAATGGGATATAAAACGAAGGAGTTGAGACGTAGTCCCAAAATGTCACTTTATCTCTACTCGGTATAAAATTTGTTATTGAATATAAAATTGTACTGTTTTTTTAAATTGCGACTTGTCGGTTTATCTTTTATTTACCTACTTTATTTTCCATTGACGCTAGAATGGTCATTAAATGACCATTCGAATCAAATTTTGATCGGAGCTTTACAGTTAAATAGGCATGATGACTATATTTTATCCGTCCATGTATTTATCATAATTTTTATCTCAAAGATAACCGCGTCATATTTATAAATGGGGCTTGTGACGTCACGTCACGATTAATTATTACTAAATTTTTGACGCGCAAGTAAGTAAAACATACGTAGTACCTATTCAATACTCTTCGCAATGTAACTAAAGAACTGAAGAAAATTTCGTATCCTTCATCTTTCCTATTTCCACCAATCACAAGTCAACAGACCATCGATCATTGGTGGAACATTCTACCTACGACAGATTCTAACCAATCCGCTCATTCCATAGCTCACCTTCAACCAATCGATATTTCCAAATCCATACGTCACTTAAAGACCTTTCGCACGACAATGCTCGCGTCGTGAATCAACCACCGGAAGTCGACCGGGTCTCCATGGCGTGACTTACGACCCACTTCCGCCCGCCATATTTGCTTTACTTACACACAGCATCCGGGTTGCGTAACGGA
Organism: Polylopha cassiicola; assembly: GCA_038024825.1. Classification (NCBI taxonomy): domain Eukaryota; kingdom Metazoa; phylum Arthropoda; class Insecta; order Lepidoptera; family Tortricidae; genus Polylopha; species Polylopha cassiicola. The sequence goes on along the minus strand of CP149052.1, from coordinate 3,615,876 downwards.
TGATAAATACTGAATAATTGGTGGTTCAATATGTGGTTACATGTTTAACAAGTTGCAATATATCATATCTCTCTAACTATCTGTATAAATCTTCAGTGAGCCTATAATGAACTATCCAGTCGACATCTTGTCGACATAATATTGAGAACGTTGTCGACAAGGAGAAGGTTTTTCGGGTCGATATTGATCCGTTGTCGATATAAGAGATGACATCGACATTGCAAGATTTCTCGTTGTCGACAACGTTACTGATTTTTGACAGATCACCACGGGAATAAGACGATATCGACATGACAAAATGTCGACTCGACAATTCATGATAGGCTCACATATTATTCGTTATAATTCTCGGTATCTACTGAGCCTGAGAAGATCTTTAACACCGTGTCGGAATGCTGCGGTGTAACTCCTATCGACCAGCAGATCAAACGCTGCAAGTGGAACTTGATCGGTCACACACTCCGAAGGAATCCTGGGGGCATAGACAAGGTGCCAGCGTTTAACGTTAACGTTAAACAAAACGACCAAAATTTGACATCCGCGAACAACTGTCACGTACATCACAAACGTTGGCACCTTGTCTAAGGCCCCTTATCATATTCCGAGGCAAGCCCTAGACTAGAATCCCCAAGAAAACAGTAGACGAGGTTGCGGAGGCGGAAAACATACCTACGGAAGACCTGGAGCGAGTTGAAATGCAAAGACAGACTGGGTTGGCATTGCATTGTGGAAGCTATCTGTTTCATCTAGGGTACATATAGGATAAAAATACGAGTAGGTAAGTATATTAAATTCAATAAATACCTACTACACAAAAATTGCCAAAATTACTCACGTCATAAGCCGATTCAATTTCATTCGTCCGTTTTTCATCTTTTGTGAACATTAAGTAATCCGATTAAGTTTTATCCGAAATTTTTCTTCTAATACACAATAAGATAAAACCGAATTTCATTTCGTCGTGTATTAGGATTTCTTTGAATTACGAACTAAGCCTGGTCCATTTCTATCGGACAAGAGAAAGGCTTAGAAATAGCCTGTAATGTGACAGACCATTTACGATACTAGTAGAGACCCTATTTTGCTGACGTCATTAATCTTACAAAAGTTCCATCAAGCAAGAAGTTATATTGGTTATCAACAGAGGTTTCTAAGAAATTCAAGCTTTACGCAATCAAGGAATTAATACGAAGTGACTAGTAGTTTACTTACCGTAAAGTCACACCACTTTTCTATACCTATTGGTTTCTTGCACTAACTATGATACCGAGAAACTATTGTCGCCTCTTTAATTTGTATCAATGTTTTCATACACTATGCTCGTAAGTTTTTAAATAGATACTCTTTACGATTTTTTTATTAAAAAATACGTATTGTTTATTTTACCCTCAAATTCACTTTAACTTATCTAACAAATAAAGAAATTATTTATGCATCAAATAGTTAATTCAAAAGTAAATTATGCACTGCGTTAGGGGCAGTTAAAAGTCTATTTGTCTTCTCGGTGATTGCAAAATTCTAACAATATATTTAGCCGTTACTTAAGTTGCAAGTAGCTTAGTCACTGTCAATCATGCCGTAATAACTTATGTACCTATTATTTATTTATTTGTATGATGTAATTATTTTTGAGGTAACAGTTGTTTTTTATCATTTACAATATAAATGGATCAATTGATTTCTCTCATTATTTTCACTGTCGACGTTAATGTAGCTCTTACAAATAATTACAATTCACATATTTAACAATGGCTGTAAATTTAAATGTTGGTTTAACATCGATTGATATTTATAATATGTCGTTCATTACACGACAATGCATGTCGCTTTTAATTATACATTCAAGTAATTATCTGGTTATTTTGTTTCTATAAGCCTTATAAAAAAGTATAAATGTATTTTGTACAAAACTAAAATAAAACCGCTTTAAATTCTACAAAGACTTGATTTTTTATCAGGGTAAAACCCGCCCCCTTTAACGCACTTGGTTTTAAACCGATCCCGTCCATTTGGTATACCTAAAGACATTAAAACTCTTACCTACTTTAAAATAGATAATAGCCTCGATAGCCTTGAAATCGAGTTAATTCAATTGTAGTCACATTCCAATTGCGTCTTGACTCGATAAGCTTCAAATATAGTCAATTGAATATTGAAGCATACCAATTGAGATCGATTTTAATCCAAGTGCGTCGCTCAATAAAGAGGCTCGTCAGATTGTGGTAAAATTTCTGTGTCAAGTATAGCTTTTATAAAATTGTTTTCATATAATCTTATTATTATAAAGCGTGTTATTAATACGCTAGACCAGAGTTAGGTATCCAAATCAATATTCAATACTTCTTGACATCAAATGCACTAACCAAAACTTTGAAAAGCACCAAACAGCGATCCGTGCGCTTTGCTTTGACAAATTAATTTGCTAGTTGTAGAGTAGTCTGCACAAGTAAAAATATACAAATCATTTCATTTTCGCTACATCTGCATAAAATTGAAATGATGTCTATGTTCATTAATGTAAAAAATCGTTAACTTGATTTCATTTTTTACATTATTTATATAAAACTGAAAACTTTCTCAAAGTATTTTACAAGAGCATAAAAGATAAGAATCTTTCTGACGTTGGTAAACCTGCTTTGTTACCGATAACTTCATAACATTTTAAAACAGTATCCAAAACACACTTTTAGGTCGTTTCACACTCTACTAAACATTTATATTTTGATTGAAAAAGAATACCACAATTGCAAGATAAAGTATGATCGTAAAAGTCCAACTGCAATGAAAAAGCTTTGGATTGAATTAGAATGATAAATCCAGGGTTGCTTCGGCCAACCAATATTTTTATAGATTATTTTTCATTTATATTGCAATGTAAAATAAAAACTAATCACTACATTAAAACAAGTGATAAGTAACATTATGAAAATGAACGTAGGTATTTCACTTTCTTTTGAGTTTTTATTGAATCGGACCATCTCTTATTACTTATGTCGATTTGTAATAAGAATTTAAACAACTAAAAAAAGGATTGTTTTTTTTGGATGCTTGTTTATATTTAAGCAAATACCGAATGCTTAAATATAAATCTATCATTTAACATACCAATCTAAATATTGCATGTGATATTTTTTGCTCTGAGAAGGTCGATGTTGAAACAACCCATAACGGGACAGAAGCCAAAAATTTAGTAAGATTTATTTCAAAAGTTTTAAACCATATCAGTTCTGACATTGATTTACATTGTTTTCAGCCGCCGTGGCTGTTGACTGTCTACCCGTAACACAATCTTTGCAAATAGTTCCAAACTTAAAATGTTCTTTAGATTAAATTTTAATTTAGAAATTTCGAACGTCAATCATTTTATAATGTTATTACGGTTGGTAGAATTGGGAAATTGTTTTGAGAACTTTCATTGAAAGGTTCTATGGAAACAAAGTCAAACGCTCAAAGAGTTTAGATATAACTTGAAATTAATTGTAACGAAAATGAAACACGAAATGTAAAATATAATTTGGACTGTTTGCTTTGTTTCATATTTTGTTTAATGTTGTTATTAGGTACCTATTATACATGATACACGTTGACATAGGTAAGTAAAGTTCAATTCTTGTATAGGTAAATAAATTATACCTACTATGTATGGTATAGGGTGAAATCTCAAAAATTACACTTCGTATATTAACCAAATTTAAAGAAAGATACATATTTGGATAATAAGATTACTTATCGATATTATACCTATTATACAAATAGGACATTACGAAATAACTTTGAAGATTAAATACAAGTTGCTTCCATTTTGAAACTTTTCCCTATTATTTACAATCTGCATTATTTTTTGGACTATAATATACATGACATTTTTTTGCAATGTGATAACTGTACAGTTTTAGAAATGTCAGCCAATAAAATAAAATACGCGAGTTAAATCTGCTTTATTTCATTCCAATATTCACTTTAATTATTATACCAATGTATAATGTACCAATGTACTTGAATGTACCTATCTGTTGTAAGTTTATTTTCATTCTTCACCTATTACAATTTCTTTTTTTGCTGTTCCAAATAAACAATATTCTATTCTTCTATCAATATTTTCAATAATACTTACCCTCTTAAATCGTATTCGGGGCATTAGGGCGGTGTCGCCAGGTCGCAGAATACTCGTAATATTTTATTATTATGTCAGGTCACATTTGCACGATCTTTTGAAAATATCAAAGATCCACTTTTATTTCTGGTTTGAATATTTTCATGGTAAGAAGCAAAGCTTGTTATGTAGGAACGAGTTTCCCTCTCTCTGCCTTAAACGCGACAATTTCATATTTTCACCCCCTTAAGAAATTAATCAACATCCTAACTAATATTATAAATGTAAAAGTAACTCTGTCTTACTGTCTGTCTCGCTGAAAACTAGTGAACCAATTTCAATTAAATTTGGTACACATATAGTAAAGATCCTGAGAAAGGACATAGGCTACTTTTATTGCGAAAAAAGAGGCTACCATAATTACTAATTCTACGCGAACGGAGTCGCGGGCAGAAGCTAGTATTGTATAAACCCAATAAAGGACGAAGTCTTTATACAATCTTTGAACCCCTTTAAATTAGGGGTTGAATTAAAAAAGGTCTTAACTACTCCGCAGTTAGCAACTGTCAACATCGAATAAGATCACGTGGTCAATTTTCATTCCTTTTTTTCAATACTTCAATTTAGACACGTCGCTATTTATCCAAGTATGCGATATTTTCTAAATTATAAAATTCGTGTCGGTGTTTGTTGCCAAACTCCTCTGATACGGCTGGAATAAAAACATAAAAATCTTTTATGAAAGTTTGTGTGCATATCGGGTATGAAAATCGACCAACGTCTATTTGAATACCCCTAAATGTTAAGGATGGACCACTCCGATTTTTTTTTTAATTTGTAATTTTTTTAAGATTCGACATGGAAAAATACATAAACCTAAATTTCCACTCTTATAACATCAATCCCTATTTGTTTTTAATCTTAAAAAGTTCGGTACGAATTACCAACTAGTATTGACAACACTGATTTGTTCATGACTGCTGTTGTTTTGTTTTAAGAGCTTTCGAGATCAAAAGTTACCCATAAATCCAAAGCCACATATTTTTCGGTTACGTATTTTTAAAAAACTACTCGAATCGTCGAGTGTCGAGTTGGTTATTTACTTCGTTCCCGGAAAACCCCATTTTCAACAGGAATTTATAGATTTTCACCTCTTGAATTTAAAAAGTTTGGCTCAGAATTTTATAGTTTTATGGGGACTGTTTTAAACAGCGATAAAGCAAATGGCTTTGGATTTATGATCGGTTTAATCATAAGGTTTGATTCTTTGAGTTCCATTACAGTTCTAGTATTTTCGGAAATTATTGATGTTATATATAAAACAAATTATGTACTTGCATTAGCTTTTATACATTACCTACTAAAGTAAGAACATAAAATAAATATTTAAAAAGTAAGTATTCAAATTATAATTCTCACATAACAATTCTTTTTTTTAAATATTTTGATAAAATTTAGCATAATTTCCTTGTAAGTCTAATCAGTACCAAAAATTTTCGAATTACCGATTTCTGTCTAGAGGTCAATACGTTTTTTATTTATCGCTTTGTAAGGTAAAATATATAAACGAACCGTGTGTAGGTATTGCAGGTGACATCTTTTATTTATTTTCTAAGAAGTTTATTTAAGTTAAAAACAAATGACTACCATTTAGTGTATAATGGCAGTGTGTGTGTGTGGGTGAATAGCCCGTTGAAACCGTATTTAGAAAGAAAGAAAAAGAAACACTTAGCAAAAAGTGCACTAAAAATACGCCAAGACCGCTAGTTGTTTTAAGCATCACCATAATATACTACGTTTTAGACAACCAATTACTGTGAATACTATTGTTCTTTAGAAGCAACTAGTGGTCCCGGCAGACTTCGTCCCGCCCGGCAAAGAAGCAATATAGCGGCATTAATCAATCGATTTGACAGCTGTCATTGTTGCGTTTTGTTATACTATTTTTAACAAATGAGCTAAATTTTTTTTTTTACTGGATCGGGATCAAAAGTATCCTATGTCCTTTTCCTGACTCTAAGCTACCTCCCCGCCAATTTTCAGCCAAATCAGTTCAGCCGTTGTCGAGTTATAAAAGGGGTAACTAACACAACTTTCTTTTATTTATATAGATTAACTCGTGTTGTTTAAACATGAACATAAACCAATAATAATTTCTGTTGCCTTCGCGGTTATTACACGTTAGGATGATACAACTATTTTATTTGCTGATGTGTTGAGTGACACTTTAGCTTTAGACCATCATCAGCTCAATCAAAAGTTAGAAAATAAAACAAAATACGCCAGTTAAATCTCTTATAGTTGTTTCATACCAATGTATAAACCACTATATACGCATCATTAAAGCTGTAAAAAACTAAGCTACCTACCAAAAATATTTTCCTTAGTCAATGATTTCTTTTTCTACCTTTATTTAAGAAGAAAAATCGAAAACCATTCGCCCTCTTAAGTGATTAAGCTGAGTTGGGTTAAATCTAGACGTTCTGTGTTAGTATTAAGATACATGACTAGCTTATACTGTACCTAAACTTAGCTTACCGACACCTCTGAAATTCAGAGATAGCTCGGAAGCCTTTCATTGTACCTGTCTATTATGTTATTATGAAGTCAGTTTTGAAAATGAGATAAATTGGAATGAGCAGTTCCCACATTCGTATTCGGCTACAAAATAAAATGAATTCGCATAAAAGCAAATAGGTAGGTAATAGTAAAAAAAAAATCGAAGTTACTCACGAAGACATCAGAAATTATAACAAGGGTAATGTAGGTATATTTCCTTTAAAATTATCACATTTTTTTTCCTTTCTATAATTATTTAATGTAAATATATTGTATTACACAAATATATTATGTTGACTATTAAAATTAAAATTCTTTCAGAGCGTTTACGATACTATAAACTTCTATACTAAACTAGACTCTATACTAAAATTAGAGGAAAGGTTTGTTTGTTTGGATTGAATAGGCTCCAAAACGACTGGACCAATTTGAAAAATTCTTTTACTATTGGGAAGCTATACTATTCCCGAGTGACATAGGCTATAAAAAAAAGGGATCCGTTCGAAGTTATTGATAATTTAGGCTTGGCTTTTTTTTAAATGAGCCAATTAGCAAAAAAGTAATAGGTAAGTACAGTAGTTTAATTTGATTTTCATTATCTTTTAGTTTAAAACTGCTCTCTCAGTGAAATTGACTGCAAATCTAAACAAGCTACTCGGAGTGATTTTTAATAACTTACCTAACAGCCCCTGCACGAGATTAAAACATATAATTATTGTTATGTAGAGAATTACAAAAAACATAAAAAGTAAAGTACGTATTTTATATTTTTAATATCAATAAAGGTCGGTAAACATTTCCATCTAAATCTATTAAAAAAAAACCTGCGATTTTTTTGTTTTCACAACGAAATAAATCGGAAACAAATATTTGTCTATTTTCGAGGAGAGAGAAAAGGAAATTGAACATTTTTGCATTATAATGAGGCGTCAAAAGTAATGAAGTGCTCTTCCGGTTTTATCATAAATTGAGGAAGCGACGTTTTAAGGAAAAAAAGATAAAATGTTATAAGTACTCTTCAGAAGACCTTGATCTCAGAGCATCTACTTTAAGCGAAAACCAGAGAAGCTTGAACGCTTGTCGAGACTCTTATACCTATTACCTAACACTATACATAGGGTGAGAGGGGGCGAAACCATCATCATCACTCGCCCCAAGCCAACCTCACCTGCACGCGGTGCACCCTGCTGTCCAACGAACGAGGCCCTGGCGACCGACTGATGGCGGTATATCCACCCTACATAGGCGTAGCTAAATTCCGCTCGATGACGGGCAGCAGCGTCATCGAAGCAAGAAGCTACGCCCTGCGATCGCCAACCCGCCTGCCCAGCGTGGCGATTATGGGCTTTTACCTCCATGCAGGCACACCAAAGACCACGGCCCCTAGTTCCCGGCGGTCCCGCTATTCCTGGTCACGGTGGCGACCATGGTAACGGTGGGACGGGGGGTGCGAAGAATCCCCGGGCTACGGGAGGCCATCACAGCAAACTGACCCTGGCGACGTACAACGGACGCACGCTACGGCTCGACTCGCATCTGGCGCAACTGGAGGTGGAACTTGAGAAGATTAGGTGGCACGTATTGGGGTTATGTGAAGTCCGAAGAGAGGGGAGGACACCATATCTCTCGAATCAGGCCACCTAATGTACTTCCGAGAGGAGACCAACAATCTCAAGGTGGCGTTGGGTTTCTGGTCAATAAGTCCCTGGCTGACAATGTTGTCGAAGTGTCCAGTGTGTCGAATAGGGTAGCGTACCTCATCATCAAGCTCACCGAGAGGTACAGCCTCAAGGTGGTGCAAGTGTACGCACCGACCTCGACACACTCGGATGATGAGGTGGAGGTTATGTTCGATGACATATCGAGGGCCCTTCACTTCACTACTAAGACCCATTACAACGTTGTCATGGGGGACTTTAACGCTAAAGTGGGAGTACAAAATTGTAACGAATCGGTAGTAGGATCCCATGGATATGGGAGCAGAAATCATAGGGGCAAATGCTCGTCAACTTCCTGGAACGCGAGGGGCTCTTCTTGATGAATTCCTTTTTCAAGAAAAAGCCCCAAAGGAAGTGGACGTGGCAAAGACCGGGCACTGTGACAAAAAACGAGATCGACTTCATCATGACGGACAAAAAGCATATATTCAAAGACGTCTCTGTGATCAATAGGTTCAATACCGGAAGCGATCACCGACTCGTCCGAGGCTCTCTGAATATTGACTTCAGGGCTGAACGTGTTCGCTTGATGAAGGCCAGGCTCCGACCAACTTTGCTCCAAACTATGATGGGATCTGAAACGTTCCAGTCCAATCTGGAGAACCGATTCGCTGCCGTGGAAACCACAACTGACGTTGACCAGAACCTTGAAAATGTGGTTCGGATTCTCAGGGAAGAAGGTACGAGATTCTGTAAAATGCAACGTAATGGCAGGAAGTCGAAGCTTTCGGAAGAGACTTTAGGGCTAATGAAGAAACGACGTGAAAACCCACCCGTCACTTCGTCAGAGAAACGGATTCTAAACCGAGAGATTAGTAAACGCGTACGACACGATCTTCGGTCCTTCAATACTCTTTCGATCGAAAGAGCGATCGAGCAAAACCGGGGAGCAAAAGTGTTTGTACAATCTCTTGGAAGAAGCCACCTGACGAAAGTTGACCACAGAAATTGGAGAAGTCGTTGCTTCGAAGCCGGCAGTCCTAACCGAAGTGGAAAACTTCTATGGCCGGTTGTACGCTTCGCATGCATCTCGACCTGATCCCGGAAATGAGGATCCTAGAGCCACTTTAACACGCCACTACAGCGAAGACCTGCCAGAAGTCAGTATTGGCGAAATCGAGATCGCTCTTAGACAGCTCAAAAACGGAAAAGCCCCTGGAGAAGATGGCGTTACAACAGAGTTATTAAAAGCAGGAGGTAAACCTATACTTAGGGAGCTCCAAAAACTCTTTAACGCCGTCTTGTTTGAAGGAGAACTCCAGAGATGTGGAGTAGAGGTGTGGTCGTCTTGTTCTTCAAAAAGGAGATAAAACCCTGTTGAAGAACTATCGACCATTTCCCTTCTAAGCCACGTCTATAAGCTGTTCTCAAGAGTAATCACGAACCGTCTTGCGCGAAGATTTGACGAATTCCAACCACCGGAGCAGGCTGGGTTTCGGAGCGGATACGGCACCATAGACCACATCCACACAGTGCGGCAGATTATACAGAAGACCGAAGAGTATAATCAGCCCCTGTGTTTAGCATTTGTGGACTATGAGAAGGCCTTTGACTCGATCGAGATCTGGTCTGTTCTGGAGTCCCTGCAACGATGCCAAGTCGATTGGCGATACATCCAAGTGATGAGATGTTTATACGAAGCCGCTACCATGTCCGTCCAAGTCCAGAATCAGCAAACAATGCCTATACCATTGCATCGCGGTGTGAGACAAGGGGACGTTATCTCCCCGAAATTGTTCACAAATGCAATGGAGGATATGTTCAAAACGCTGAACTGGCAAGGACGTGGCATCAAAGTAAATGGCGAGTACATCTCTCACTTGCGATTTGCTGATGATATCGTCATCGTGGCAGAAACGCTGCAGGACCTACAACAGATGCTGAATGATCTGGCTGACTCTTCTGTACGCATTGGCCTACGGATGAACTTGGACAAAACCAAGGTCATGTTCAATGAACATGTACTACCGGAACCAATTGCGGTACACGGCGCCGTTCTCGAAGTTGTTCAAAAATATGTCTACCTTGGACAGACATTACAGTTAGGTAGAAACAACTTCGAGGATGAGGTGGATAGAAGAATTCAGTTAGGTTGGGCAGCGTTTGGGAAGCTACGTCAAGTCTTCATATCGTCACTCCCACAGTGCCTGAAGACGAAAGTCTACAATCAGTGCGTCCTACCCGTCATGACATACGGAGCCGAAACGTGGACACTGACGGTACGGCTGGTTCACAAATTAAAAGTCGCTCAGCGGGCTATGGAAAGGGCTATGCTCGGCGTTTCTCTGCGGGATCGAATCAAAAATGAGGTGATTCGGCAGAGAACCAGAGTCATCGACATAGCCCACCGGATTAGCAAGCTAAAGTGGCAGTGGGCTGGCCATATTAGCCGAAGAACCGATAACCGTTGGAGTAAACGTGTTCTAGAGTGGAGACCGCGTCTCGGCAAGCGTAGTGTAGGACGTCCTCAGGCAAGGTGGAGTGACGATTTGCGTAGGATGGCTGGCAGGAGCTGGATGCGAGCAGCCGAAGATAGAGCAAAGTGGCGTGCAATTGGAGAGGCCTATGTCCAGCAGTGGACTGCGACGGGCTGATGATGATGATGATGATCCCGCGCCGCCCGCATCCAGCGGATTCCAGAGACCATCACCAAAGCGTCGGACCACCTTTTAAGAGCCCTAACCACGCAGAGACGAACCGACCGGGACCTGTCAGTAGTCATTGGGTTTGAGTCTAGCTCATTCTAACACCAATCCATTATAATTTACAAGCAAATTCAATGTGCCTCGCCAACTACCTCTTAAATTCAAACATACAATTTTGCATACATAATTTACTTTATTCCAACTTCTAATCAACATTGCACGGCGCAGTGCTAATCCGGCTTTAGAATAGACTGGCTGCATCCCTTACAAGGAAATCGTAAGACACAAATGAGGAACTAAAGAGGATTCATTATGATCTTCCTATATGTCTCCTAGGGGTAGGTATTACTCACAGATATTTAAGAAGGGTTAATATCGACAGCTATAAAATTAAAGCCAAAACTTTACTGGATAAAATCTGTAGTAAGTAGGTACTATACATGTAGTTAGAAAAGGTTCGCTATATGATTAATTAACATCGTATTACTTTTCGTATTTTATTTAATCTATATAAATAAAAAATAATCACCGAAATGTATGTACGCGCATAACTTTCGATTGAGTGCACGAAATAAAAACATTTACAAAAATAAAAATGCTATTAAAATCAGAATATGGCGGTACGAATTTCGCCGGGTCAGCTACTAATTAATATTATAAGAATCCATTATCTTAAGGAAACAAAAGTGGAAAGTTAGCCGTAGGTATAACAGTATTTTTCTTGAATTTTCTTATAGACCGCTCCCGTTTTCAGGCGTTAATAATCTGCTTTAGGAAGCTAAACTATTAGCTTGAATTTCAGCTTTGTATTATGAGCACAAGTTCCTTCTGTCATTCGATAGGAGATTACAGCGGTCCAAAAGCGGTCTCTTTCATCGGTTTATCCCCTATTCAAATAAGGAGAGAAACTAAGGGTTTTATTTTGCTAAAACGAATCTTAGATTACAAATCTGAGGATAGTCAGTGGATTTGGAATCCGTGCTAAGTTATCTTAGGGAAGTGTCCTTTTGTGATACCTACACAAATCTTCTTGCGATAATAAAACACCGTTTTATCTCGAAATAGTTAAAATAATCCAGATTTATTCATTCCTTGGGTACACTGAAACATAACCGGACTAGTTATGGCTCGCTCTCCGTACAAGTAAATGCTGTATTTTTGTAACTGTTGATGAAAACTTTGTTACCTTTGTTCGTAGTCTATTTCTGTGGTATAACGTAATAATCGTCATGTTTTGTACACAATTCTACCTTAAATTATGGGATGTAAAGGATGCCACTTAACAAAGTTACAAGAATAAAGCTGTGTCAACGCTTATTATGTTATTTAACGATAATGGGATGTTCTGAATGTTCCCACAGGAACACGGGCTATGAAACCGAGTTTTAACTGTATGGCTGTCGGGGTTCTTAGAAAACTTTGCAGGCGTTCAACCTCGTACCCGAATTTAAATTGGACATTTTCGGTTTTCTTAGAAAGTTGTCTTAATTAGAAATTGCCTTTTTGGTGAGATTAATTATTATTTACACGTCCTTAAGATATAATCAGCGAATTGTTAAGGACACGACTACCTTTTCGTTTCGTAGGTTATGAATGTTCATATCTCATTAAAATTTTAGCTATCATCTGTTAATTTAATTAATGAATTCAACTATTTTTTTTGCTTTATTTAAATTACAACGTGATGATAGAGAAACTTTTCTATTTGTGAATCTCATAAATCTTCAACTTAATCTGTTTTAAATAAGACTGCATTTTCTTGGAGTTTTTAATCTAGTTTAAATAAAAAACGTCTCGCATTTAAAATACGAAGCAGCATTATTAACTGAAATACTGAAAGAATTTTCAGCAATAATTCACTCAACAAGTACTTAAGATACGACGTTGAATTCATAAATTAAGCAAGAAAATTCAGTTTTTATGGAAAAAAGATACCGCAAAGTAATGCATACACTTTGTACTGGTACTCGAAAATTTAGAGTAGAACTCCGTGAACCTATATTTTAAATAAACTTATAATATTCTTCTAATGTAATCATTTTATTCCACAATATAGTTACTTCTAGAAAATTGCAGGATTTAAAATTGAAGCCCACCAACCCGTGAGAGTTAGTGACAAAAGATGAATTATATATTAGCGTTAACTATTTTACGTCCGGTGAATACAGTTAGTGGTGTAGTGAGGGATGATACGCTTTTAGACCCAAAAGTGGCATTTACATTCTTAACATTATTCCTACAAGAAAGGAAGCTAATAGTCAAGTCCCTGCATAAAAAATGAAGAGTACCCATAGTATAAAATAATGGTATAAAAATTATTCTAATTTCTGATACCTTCGCGGTTATTACACATTGCTGCTAAACTTCACTTTTAGCGTTAGACTATTGTCAGCTCAGTCGTGCTACGATTATGGAAACTGTTAAGAATCCGAAACGTCAGCAAATAATATAAAATAAAAATACGCGAGTTAAATCCGTTAATAGTTGTTTCATGAATCTAATCTAATCTATTAAAAATATTCATTCACTTCACATGTGTATTAATATTCCACCCTAACGTCTTACGTTTAGGACAGAACACTTGATTTGTAGACGCCGGAGTATTTTCATAAATCTTCTTACTTTTCTTCTTTGGTAAAACATGGGCCAAGGAGTTATGTTCATTACTGTTCTCATACTTCGTAAGTGCTCGTTGATATTAAGTTTTCCTCTAAATCATTTATACACTAAAAGGTGTATATATGATTTAGAGCTACAAATGCTACAATGGATACATTTTAAACGGTACTGACCAGATGGAATAAATAGAAATGTAATAAATTTGTGTATTAATTAGCATACTAAAAAGATACTTATTCTCACAGACGTAAATTTAGGAAAGATATTTTTTTAGATTTGGTTGTAAAACATAAACTTAAGAAGGAATGGATACTCGCTAAGCCGAAAGCGAGGCTGTTTTACAGGCGGAAAAAATGCTGACTTTTTATCCCACGGATAAAGTCACATAAAAGCCTTTCCTAAAATCACAGAACTCTTTGGTGAGATCTCACTCTATACACACACACACACAGCATTCTATTTTCTGTGACTTTGACAACTCTAAATCCCAATACATGCTCCGGGCGAGCATTATAAATGCTAAATGAGTATTCTTGAAAGACCGAATAACGCACTGAAAGGTACCTATCCCAATCGGTATGCCTCAAAATGCCAAAGGCGATCACTTAATTCGTGACTCCTCAATTGTCTTCCAATTGAACTGACTTCAGCGATGCATTGAGAACGTTTTACCGTGTTAATGGATACCAATTAATTTTCAAAACAATTGCGATACACAGAGTCTTTTATAAATCCTGGACTTGAAACAGCAGCTGACTTTGCTAGTCATTTAAAGAAGGAGTGACTTTACCAAATAGGTAATATCTCCGAAGTGATATGACCCTCCCATGCCCTACATATCGACATGCTCGGCAAAAGTCAATATCTCTGTCTGCCCTATCAAAAAATTGTAGTCGTAAGCTTTTTTTTTATTATAACTCGAACACTCGCGCCTTTCTATTGGGTACTTCTGAGAAATAATCTCTAACGGGAAGACTTTATTATTAAAATGTTATTAGGATCTCTGAACTTCTTAGTGACAAGTATAGAGATATTTGTTTACCTATTTGTATTTACACATTTTTTTATATAGGCGTTTAAAGTGAAAGTTGTACGTATATTTCTTTCGATATAATTATATACCTACTCAACTTTGAGTCAAGACCTAGTTTAGTTTTTTTTTACTCACGATTAAATTTCTGGTACGACTTCAATCTAACTTCTAACTTCTGGCAAAAAATAATGATTAGTTAATAATAGTTTCTACAAAAGCTGACCACTGATTTTTAAACGGACTATTTCATTTTATCCCCGTTGGAATGTAGACCTATTGCCAATGCAAACTGAATCCAAATTCGAAGCGATGATAGAAAAAACTTAAGACATCTCACTTGGGAGTGTACTGCTGGTCCTACAACGAATAAAGACGGAAGGCTCTCCCGCAAAGGACCTTCGGTTTTATCCAGTAATAAATCTATATAAGCTATTAAACTGTCAGGGCATAATGGAGAGTTTTGAATGCCATACGATGTCTCCCCGAACTGCGTATTTGTGATAGTTTTGGTTTGTCAAGATTAGAAATGGCTTCAAGATTAATTAGATTAAAGTTAAGATTAACTTACACTTATAAGGATGTAATAATCGAACGAGGTAGGTAGGAATCGAACTAGGCAAAGCTTGTACTAAAGACTACAGGACAATATTTATTTATTTATTTGGCATACTAAACAGATAACATACTGTAATATACAATGTAATAAAATAGGTGTTGAACAGTTTCTGACTAGTATGAGATCCAAGGGAAGTACACACATTTTGATTAATAAATATAAAAATAATGATAAAACTCAAAATATACACTTATAGAAATTATTATATACACTTATATATATAGTCATACATCTTTATAGGTCTCTATATAAGAGGAGAAGCTGACTTAATGAGTTTAATGACTGACATATTAACGAAGGGCCTAAACTATAATGGTTAGAAATTTGAAATTCTGCACAGGGGTTTCTTTTTTAACAACAGGGGAGCTCTAAAAAAGGATTTTTGAAAAATCACCCCCATAAAACAAGGGTTCTCATCTTGTGCACATGAAGTCACGGGCAGACCCTAGTAGATACAAAGACATCCAAGACTCGGGTTCAAATGCTTGTTAAGGACAAATGTAGCATCTGCCCCTAGCGGTATTCGAACCCGCAACCTCCGGCTTTCTAGTCAAGGCCACTAGATAAACAGGCCAACTAATACAAGTTCTACAAGTAAGATTCTCAGAACACATTCTATCATCAAATTACGAGTAACCCCTAAAGACGTAAATATAACAATTATACAAAGACTATGATATTCTGAACTCAGACAAAGTAACTAATATCGCTTGTAGTTACCTCGTCCCAAAGGCCTGGAAGATGGATGAACTTACCTGAAAAAACAAGAAATACGTGAGGAAAATATAATATGACTAAAACTATTATTAAACTATAGCGGCCGCCCGCGACCTCGTCTGCATGGAATTAGTGTATTTGTTATTCATTTTTGATAGCACTTTCATAGAAAATTTATCTGAATGGTTAAAACTTTGTTAAACCTTTCCCATCCCGACAGTCGAAGTAAAGTCTTCACAATTTTCATTTAATTAGGCTCAGCAGCTTAAATGTGAAAACGTAACAGCCAGATAGACACACATAATATACTTTTGCATTTATAAAAATATTATATAAGTAAAGATATAAATAAATTGATAATATGATGTAGGCATTTTTGGGATTATCTATGTCATTCCTTTTACGACTTAGAAAACAAACAAAAAGATGTCCAAATACTTTTGGTTCGGTATCTGTTGATGACAAACAAAAACAGTCGTCATGTCTATTGTCAGTATCCCCACAATCTTCACCAAGCCTAATTACTTCAAAACAATACCTGAAAATCCTCCCAATTCGCTTTCTGTCAACCTTCAAATTTTCACAAAAAGCAAACAATGGAAAATCTCAAGGCGAAATAAAAACGAAATATTTGAAGCGACACCAGCCAAGTGTAGCTCAATTTACTCGAGTTTTATTCATAGGATCCGCACAATTTTTCGGGGGCAATTTTCTTTGTTACCATAAATTAGTAGTCCATTTACGTCGCCCTCGACCATGACAAAGTTCATTGGGAAATTACCGCTTCACGCCTTTTTCCCAGGCTCCGCTTATAAATTGAATGACATAATAACACGAAATGTCTTTTAACTAGATTTGAATGAACGTGCTCACTCCTTGATAATGCAAACGCCTCCGTTGTTTACACAACGTTCTTATCTCTAATAAAATAATATATGTGCTCTTATAAATTACTTTAACTTTACATATAACCGGGCATTCCCAGAAGACGAGATCATTTTAAATGATTAGGTATACCTAAACATAGTCTTAAAAACACAAGTGGACTTTTAAGTTCAACGACCCTTTTAGCAGCTAAATGAAATTACTTTTTCTCACAGGTATGGCCGGACAGCTCCATGAGACAAGGATCTTTTTAATTGATATAAACGTAGTTTTAAAACCATACATATTACCAGTTGAAGGTACCACTTTTAGGTGTTAATCTTTCCACACTAGTGCATTTAAACCGTTTAATATAACCAATCTTGTCGAAGTCAACGTCCAATGACATCATCATAGCTTGTGTTCGCGACTTTGTCTTCGCACAATAAGTACCTCCGTTATACCATTATAATATGTTATGCGTCGATAGTATATCAGTCACTAAGTAAGTTTTCCCTTTTATATTATTTTTCCCAAAAACAACAAAACAAATGCTCACCAAACGTTTGGCGATGGATGATCAGTATCAAGATAAAATATCATTGGATTTATCTTTATTTAAAACATTCATGTAAAATGAAAATAGCACTCATGCATTAGATCTCATTGCTGTTTATGACATAATTTAGCTTTATATACCTCATTAAGGACTTGTTTGCAAGAACCAGTTTCAACTATAAAAATATATTACATAGTCACCTCGAATTTATTTATCTTAGTATTTAAACTAAAAACAGCAATTACAGTAGGAGTGTAAATATTTTTCAATTAACAAATATAAAAAGAATTTATCCAGTAGTGTTTTCATTTCGCTCTGCGCCTTAATTCTTTTCTAAGTGGAGACCACACAAGACAATTATCCGACAGACACTGGTTCTTTTCTAAAAATAGTAGGAACGTTAAAATTGCTTTTTCAAAGTAATCGTGCCATTTTATAAGTAGGATTAAGGACATTGACCTAATTAAATAAACGCAAAGAATTAAAGTAATTATTTTGTTTGAAGCTTTATTTACAAGATTAGTACGTACCTAAATGAAATGAAGAGATGATTTATTAATGAGTGTTTTTCTTTGACAGCGAAATGGTAAATAACATATTTGTTATTAGATTACGTATTCCAGTAAGATATTAATATACTGAAGTCTATATTTTAGTATTAGACTTCCCATTTGCAGTTTGTACCTATACAAATAATACTTATTATATTAAGCTACGAAGTCTCTCAATAAAAACGCATATTAGTACAACATAATAAATTTGAAGAAAACATTTGATACTAAGACTTCTTGACCTACAACAATACAAAATGATTTGTTTTATTTTAGAGTATTTTGTTTTTGGAACCTCGGCTCGCATTTGAATAAACGCGTTCAGAATTTTGTCGCATAAAAATAAGCAGCTAACTGAATTTTAATATATATAAATTATAATAAGATCGTGTCTGGAATAATAATTTACGTCTGGTAATCTTCAGAAAATAGGTACCAGGTTTTATTTTATTCAAAAATTAATTAGATAGGTACTACGTGCTTACACTGCGTGGAATTTAACTTTATTAAATAAACGCTTTATTAAAAAGTTTAATCTATTAAGGAATTAATTAATAACTTTATTTAAGATTTGAAATTCAGTATCATTTTATTTATCTTACAAACTTATTTAATGTCTTCATTTTGTATACAAAAATCTAATATCAATAAATTCTAATTTTTGATGACTTCAAGGTTTATTTACAGTAAATTAAGTAACTTGGACGTATTAAGTCACAATTTATTTTAACGTAACGTTTCGTAAACTTAATACTAATTAACACAGTCTAACACTGAATAATTTTACAGCATTAATAGGAAAATACAATTAAAGCGTAATAGAACAAATCTTCACCTACATCTAACTTCACCATCTCGTCTAGTTCTACATTTAAATCATTTTCGCAAATAACGTCAAACGTATGCATCTCCTCTTAATGCATGTTTGTGACAATAAACCAGACCGGCATCTGAAACGACTTTGCCAACTCTATTTACACATTTTTAAATTCCATCGCTCGAATAACATATTTTCACCGAAATACCGAGCTATTATTGGAAGGCTATATCCGAGGGGGGGTTCACCCTTTCCACATTTTGTAATCTCGGTCTTGCAGACGCGAGACTCGCGAGTAGTGTTGTTAAATACTCGAATTTTGATTTCCTATTTGTTACAACGGTCCTATCATCTTATAAAACATCTCTTAAATATTATTGCGTCGATAACGCTGCGTGATAAAATTTGACAACTTAATTATCAAAACTTATCGTTTTTAAAAGTGGATGGTGTTTATATTTTAAAGGTTGGCAGAATACCGATAAATTGGTAACTATTTATCAATTTTATCTCACTATAAAAGTTAATAGGTCTGCTGGAAAATTAATAACAACATTATTGAAGTCTGTACCACAACAACACTTGTAACAGAGTGTCGTGTGCCGTCTAGGATCTGCGTTCGAGTCATTTTAGTGTTTAGTTGAAAGAGATGTTTTATTGTTTGGGTATCACAATATTATAATTTATATATAATGGAACTCATTTAAAGACTCGAGTCTCACGAGTCTAATATTATTTAGGTGAATTACTAAATTACCTGTCATGTTTAGGATGCGACGTTGCAACAGTGGTTGGCGATGTGCGCGACCACGCTTGCAACGTCGCATCCAAAAGGTCAGAAGTAAGTTTGTAATATTGACATACGCTATTAAATCTTGTATAGGTACTTACCTACTTTACATAAAGTTAGTATAAATGAGTATACTTAGGTGAAGTGTATAAATTCGAACTTCGGAATTCCATTACTCCAACACTACTTCACGAGGTAAGTATTTCAAAAATATTTGTTGGTGTTATTTGACAATTTAATTTAATAAGGAAAATTGTTTTGCGAGTTTAAATTTTGGTTTGTCTTTGGTAAAATTTTTGAAGTGAAAATGTGTTCACTGTTCATTATTATAAGCCAAGAAAGAAAATAGAATTTAAGCAAAGTCGTAATAAAATTGATTACTAGGCAACTCTCTTTATAAAACTAACAAAGTATTCATTTTGACCGCGTATTGCGGATTAATTTTACATGTAATCTGTCTATAAGTAATATGTTTATTTATTGTAATAAAACATAAACGAGTTTCCTGGCTTTCGTTTCGATTTACGGCTGATTAAAAGAATCCTTTTTATTTTATCCGCATCGCACTTTTTACAGTATTATGTCAACATAAAATTAATGTACTTACACGAGTTAATAGATATATATTATACCTATTCCATTTTAAGCTCTTTTGAACGTTCCAATATAGGTAGCCTTGTGAAACCGAACACTTATCAACCGATGATATCAACTTTATTCAGCCGGTCGGCTATTGTAACCTAACCTTGTTTGTAAAACAAGTTTACAACATAATCGCGTTAAGCCTAAAAACCATTTTATCCCCTAACCCCGGCATTATACGGATAAAAACCTAAACTCAATATTATGAAATAATAACAGCCTATTTCGCCGGCGTGAGCCGTTTTTAGCGTGTTTCACCGAGAAAGGGTTTTTTTTTTATAAATATTTTAAGACGGCTAGGGAATTCTCCGACAGCCAGTATCCCTGCGAGGTGTGAGTTAAAAGATTGAATGGAACCTTCCTTAATATTGCAAGGGTTCTTTTATAGAAAAAAATAATCCTCGATCCGTCTATTGAAAAATTATACTTGTTATATTTTGATGCAGGTATATTGAAATTGGGTCTGACAGATTTATTTTATTATTTAGCTATAATTTCTGTAACATTTCTGTTCCAATATAATCATTAATTATACTTCGGTGTTACATCCTCAAGATTTAACTAACCGTAGTCCCGTCTTCCAATCTATCGCATCGTTACACTATTTAGATAATTTATATATTAATATATAAATGTCAAAAAAGCAAGAATCCGAAGTAACCAACTTACGTCCTCTATGCTGTCTGTGGACTTGTCATTCGTTTTTCGTGTATTGCATCGTTAACACCTCATTCGTTAAAAATAATAATTATAATACTTAAATCGTGTTTAAAGTGTTAGTGCCAAAATGGGAAAACGAAAACGCAAAGATGATGATATTCGTCGAAAAATACGCTGTTTACAAAGGAAACTGCGCTCGAACAAACACAAAGGTAAAACGAAGATACCCACATTTTTATTATATTTGAATTTAATTTTGCAGATCGTTTTCTATTAGCACTAAATATCGTAAAATCGATTTTATAAAATAATTTATGCAGTCGAATTACCGTCTTAACGTGATAATACGCGATATTATCCTGATGGTATACCATTTTGTTCCTTAATGTGGTGATACGAGATATTATCCTGGAACATAATTATTTTACTTTCTTAATGTGATGGTACGAGATGCCATCCTGAAAGTAATTGTATGCATCTTTTTTCG
Organism: Polylopha cassiicola; assembly: GCA_038024825.1. Lineage (NCBI taxonomy): Eukaryota > Metazoa > Arthropoda > Insecta > Lepidoptera > Tortricidae > Polylopha > Polylopha cassiicola. The sequence goes on along the minus strand of CP149052.1, from coordinate 3,594,506 downwards.
ATTCAGATACGAACAGCGAGACGTCTGAAACATCATCACGCTCGTGCTCCGCACAAAGTCACTACGATGATATGCCGATTCGTCATACCGTGCCCGATGACGATTACTTATCTGATGTCGAAAATGTCATATACAATGAAGATGTACAAGATGTGCAAACAAATTATCAGGTATCTAAGATACAATCAGTCGTAAATGTAGTCCAGGAGCCCAACATAGTACAGGCGCCTGCGCCGGTAGCTTCCGCTCCACAAAACGTTGCCCAACCTGCGAATACATTGCACCAAGACCCCGTACACATTGATATGCAATCATCCGCTTCCTCTATACCACCGGAGATCTTAAATATGCTTGGAGAAGCAAAACAGCTGGAACAAAACTTAGGTGAAAACATACCCACAGAGATATCTGAACGCTGGGGGAAAATACTGTTGGATGGTTTAGCCAAAGAACAGAAGGATTCACTGGTAGAAAAAATGCTGATCCCCGCAAACTTTTTATTGGCTCGAGCACCCAAGTTAAATCCGGAAGTAGCGGCTGTACTTTCTGATACGGCCAGAAATCGTGATAAACGTTTAGAAAAAACACAAAATCAACTAAGCTTTGGTATTGCCGGTTTAGTGAATCTGACAAAAGATCTGATCAAGACGGATATAGAAAAACTAGATATCTTAAAAAGATTATCTGAAGCTGTCCAAATCTTGTTGGATCTTCATCATGAAGAAACAATGAACAGGCGAAAACTTATCGTTCCGTTATTAGACAAAAAATTTTGGAATACAATTCAAGGGGTAAAAAGAGACGCGTTTCTGTTTGGTGACAAACTTGGTGAAAGCATAAAAAATACTAAAGAGATCGAGAAATCTGGCCAACAGATTAAAAAATCTTTTGCACAACCAGCATACCAACGGAAAATGCCAGCATTGGCGGGAAACGCGCGAATTCCTCCTCGACAACAGAACGTGAAAACGACGTCGGCGGCTCCGGGCAGGCAGCACGATACACAGCCATCGACCTCGGCGAGGAGGACGAACACAACTCAACGTCGCAGCCGCCCATATACATCCAACAAGAACCAAGAGCGTCGACGTCGTTAGAGGTACTACATGCCGGTCGTATAAAATTTTTCTTTCGTAATTGGTTATCAATTACGGATGATCCTCTTGTCTTATCTTACGTTACAGGATATAAAATACCTTTAGTTAAACATATTACTCAATATACGGAACCCTGTAATCCACCTTGCTGTAAAAATGAAATGGAAATCGCTTTAGCAAAACTAATACAATTAGGTGCTATTACGCAATGCGATGAACAAACTGGCCAATTTATTTCACCAGTTTTCTTGACACCGAAAAGCACTGGCGGTTTTCGATTTATTCTTAATTTAAAAACACTTAATAAATTTGTATATACTCATCACTTTAAAATGGAAGATGTCCGCACTGCGGCAAAGTTAGTATCAAGAAATGCCTACATGGCCACAATAGACCTCAAAGAGGCTTACTTTCTCATTCCCGTTCACCCGTCACATAAACATTATTTGAGATTTCGTTTTGGCTATTTATATGAATTCAACTGCTTACCGTACGGTCTTAGCTCTGCTCCGTTTGTTTTTACAAAACTTTTAAAACCTTTATTGGCAATCTTAAGAAGTCAAGGTCATACTTTAGTAGCGTATCTCGATGACATCCTTTGTATAGGAAACGACTATTTCACGTGTCAAAACACAGTGAGTGTCTTATTACAAAATCTTAATAATCTGGGGTTTGTAGTTAACTTTACGAAAAGCAAAACCGAACCTTCACAAATTTGTAAATTTTTAGGCCTAGAAATTAATACTCAGCTAATGACTTTACAATTACCAAATGATAAGATATCCAAAATGGTTAGTAAAATTAGTAAAAAATCTCAAATAACAATACGTGATTTCGCTAAATTTATTGGTACACTTACCTCTGCTTGTCCCGCAGTTGCGTATGGATGGGCATATACTAAAAAATTTGAAAGAGAGAAATTTCTAGCACTAAAACAATCTCAAAATAACTATGACTCAAAAATGAGTTTGTCACCTTACCTCCAAGAGGACTTTAACTGGTGGTCTAATATAATTAATAACGCAAAAAACAACATTCAGCAAAATAAGTTCCATTTAGTAATTTATACAGACGCTTCATTAACGGGCTGGGGAGCCGCATGTGACGGCGAAGTCACTAGAGGACACTGGTCAGCTGATGAATGTCAATGGCATATAAACTATCTAGAGCTTTTAGCTGCCTTTCTAGGCTTAAAGTCTTTTTGTAATCAAAGTCACAAACTAAATGTCTTGCTTCGGATCGACAACACCACTGCCATATCATATATTAATAGGATGGGTGGTATACAATTCCCACATCTCAATCGTATTACTAGAGAAATATGGCAGTGGTGTGAACAGCGACAAATTTTCATTTTTGCGTCTTACATTAAATCTCGTGATAACACAGATGCTGACCAGGCCTCTAGGGACACTAATATAGATACAGAATGGGAACTTCATGTAAACAGCTTTCAGAAAATAACTTATAAATTTGGTCATCCAGATATAGATTTATTTGCCTCACGTATAAATCATAAATGTGACAGATATGTGTCGTGGAAACGTGATCCCGATGCCTATAATATTGACGCTTTTACCATATCCTGGGATTCTTACTTTTTCTATGCGTTCCCTCCGTTCGCCGTAATTCTCAAATGTTTAAGAAAAATAATAGATGACAAAGCCACCGGCATAATTGTAGTTCCATACTGGCCAGGTCAACCTTGGTTTCCCTTATTTCTATCACTGGTTTATTCAGATATCATATACTTCAAACCTAATCAGTCACTTCTACTCTCACCTTCCAGGGAATGTCATCCATTATGGCGCAGCCTTACCCTGGCGTGCGCAGTCTTATCCGGCAGGCATACATAAGACGTGGTCTATCAAATGACGCAATTGAAATTATGATAAGTTCATTATCGAAAAATACCATTAATCAGTACAATATAGGTTTAAAATTATGGTTCAATTATTGTATAAGAAACAATGTCGATATGTTTGATGGAACTGTCTCAGATATATTAAATTTCTTAACTGAACAGTTTCATAAAAATTGCAGTTATAGCTCATTGAATGCTTATAAATCTAGCTTATCTTTAATAATTGGTAAATATCGATGTAACGATGATTGTATTTTAAGGTTCCTCAAAGGTGTATTTAGATTAAAACCTTGTTTCCCAAAATATCACTCGACTTGGGACCCAAATATAGTTTTGGATTATCTTTCTAACATTTACCCCAACGACTCGGTGACTATAGAAAAGCTCACCAAAAAATTGGTAACTCTGCTCGCGTTATCTACAGGACAACGTGTACAGACGTTATCACTAATTGAAATAAATGATTTAAAAATCCAAGATACATATATTAGTGTTACTATTCAAGACATGATTAAAACTTCTATGCCAAATAAACATAATCCAAAACTAATTATACCTTATTTTAAGGATAAAGAATCTATTTGCCCAGCATTGGCACTGTCTTCTTATATTAAACAAACTCAGCAATTTAGAAATTTAATAAATACAAATAAATTAATCCTTACAATTAAAAAACCTGTTCATAACGCTAGCTCACAAACAATTAGCCGCTGGATAAAACAGACCTTAGCCTCCAGCGGGATAGATGTGAACACTTACACTGCCCACAGTACTCGCCATGCTGCGACATCAGCCGCTAATAGATCTGGAGTATCTATAGATTTAATCAAAAATACAGCTGGCTGGTCAGGTGATTCACTCTGTTTTGCTCGTTTTTATAATCAACCTCTTAATGAAACCAACCAGGACAGTTCCTTTGCTGAAGGCGTATTTAATAACATAATAATATAGTTAAGTCTTAAACAGTGCTCATATTACAATGATTACCTTCAATCTGAATAATCTATTTATATTCCTGAGAAATAACATCTATTAAAAATGATTACACATATCAAAATAATACTTTCATTCTGCAAATGACGCTGAACATCTACGGTTAGTTAAATCTTGAGGATGTAACACCGAAGTATAATTTATGGTTAAAAGAACTTACCTTAAGTGAATTTCAACCAAAATTATACGAGGTGTTACATCCGAAAAGATTTAACATCCCACCCAACCCCATCATACGTGGTAAGGAAGTGACAACTGGACGTGTGAATAGGACCCTGTTGCAGAATAAAAGCATTTTACAAATCACTCTAAAATAATGACAAGTCCACAGACAGCATAGAGGACGTAAGTTGGTTACTTCGGATTCTTGCTTTTTTGACATTTATATATTAATATATAAATTATCTAAATAGTGTAACGATGCGATAGATTGGAAGACGGGACTACGGTTAGTTAAATCTTTTCGGATGTAACACCTCGTATAATTTTGGTTGAAATTCACTTAAGGTAAGTTCTTTTAACCATAAAGTATAACAGAATTAACGCAGTTATTATTTCATACTAATAAATTACAGATACGCGAGATAAATAAGTTGAAAACGGTTTTATTCCAATTTGTAATAACTACATAAGCATCTGAAATTATTGTTTCAGTTCGTAATTATTATTTTCCGAGGCGACGATAATAATATTACAAATACCTTTGCACTATTGTCACCAGTTGATATAAATATATTCCCAAACTAAACAAAGCTTATTCGATATTAGTTGTAAACAACTACATCCTACTATCTATCGGTAGAACAAAATATAAACACACAAAAATTCAATGACAGATTCTAATTTGAAATCTCATTAATAGTAAATAAAATATCTAACTAATATGACTTACACCTTTCTATTCCCAGCAAAGAATCCTTAATGAAATTGCAACAAAATCTTTCTTTTTCATTTTCTGTGCATGCAATTTTCAGTAGCCATTGCATTTGCATTTCTAAAGGTAAGATTAACCTAATCTAGGCTATACTTTCTTTTTATAGGTTCTTTCACTTTATTTAATTATTTTTATGTAGTAAGAACAATATGATGAAGGGCCGGCACTTGACAATGTTTAAAAGAATAGCTATGTACAGTTTTAAATAAAAATACATAAATAAATAGGTAGTAAAGGTTACCAAAATACTCACGGAACTGGCTACGGTGTAATTAGCACACACACGAGGCATGACTTGTATTCCGTGATGTGAATTTAAGTAGGTTCAAAACCCATCGGTTTAATTACTACTCTATTTATCAATAAAATGAAGTATTTTCGCCAACGTTAACAGTCCAATATATATTTAAAATTTATAATATTTCCCCTAAAACGCGGTAAAATGAGATGAAGCGGGCAATTTATGATGCTTTCGGTAGGTATTTTTTTTGTCACTGATATACAAGGATAAAAGGGAAAAGTATGTGGCTATATACCAAGTTGTACAATAGCATGTTACTAAGTAAATCTATCAATAAAAGTACTAGGAAGTCATAAGCCTCCACTCTACTTTTGACAAGTAATGAAACAATTCCTAAGCCATACATAATAAGCACACAACCCTAACCTAATCAGCGAACGAGCTAAAACGCCAACATTGGCGTCCACCCAACGCCTGAAAATGGCGCATCTGAAATTTAGATCTACCTTCAACGAAAACAAAATAAAAATCAATGTAAAACCAACTCAATTACGGACACGTACGGTCTAAATTCAGAGTGCAAGATGTGGAAATCTGTTTGATGCTCGGACAGGGCGAATTTTCATTTTCCTTTTACGAATTCGACTATGAAAAGGTGGTAAAACTGCACAAGAACAGCGATATCATTATATTCCGAGGAAAAATATTTGTTGCTTAATTTGCCCGATGATTATTAGGTATTTATACTGAAAAACTAAAAAAAAAGACTTGTTAGCAGTTCCGGACAACCAACCGAGCCAAAAGATTTCGAAATAGCAAGGGCGTCGGTCCAATGTGACCATTTTTTTAAAAATGTTGTAATTATAAATAAGTACCATAAATAATAATTGTGCCTTTTTTCAGAATCAAAACATATTACGCATCTACAGTTTCTAGGAAGCCCAACTCACCCCTAGTTAAAACAAGACGTTAAGTCTTAACTAACTGACTACCTCAGAAGTCGGTTAATTTATACTTTGACGACGAGATAGCATTACGCGCATATGATGAGTTAGAAAGAGTACACTATAAAGCTAATGCTTCAGTTTATACTTAAAAAAAAGATCAGATATCGAAGCTGTCTCTACTCATCTACGTCAACGGTTTCAGTGGAGAACGTCGAGTTTTTAGGAAAGTACCACTGTACCTAAGTGGATTGAATTGTACCGTTTACAAAATGTCATTTGTTCGTACGCTTACACATTGCAACTGCCGTAACTTTAAAAGCCAAGTTAGTTCAAAATTAATCCCAGTGTTCTTGTCACATTTGTATTATCGAAATTAATTACTTTTGCCCACGACTTTGTGAGTAGAGCTAGCACTCAGGTAGCTTGCTGGTGATCCATCGATTCTCTCTCTATATATAATTACTAAGTAACATAATATGTATAAACATATATTACATAATTTTAGAAAATTATTTCTGTAGACATATTTTATTTTTCATTTAGCGGTTTAAACATAAAAAGGTAGCAGAGAGACAAATTGCTTTTGCATTTATAATACCTATTAGTAGGGATTTAATTTGAATCATACAGTGATATATATGAACGTCAATAACTAAGCACATACAACGAATAACTAAGTACAAATATCCCATTGCCATTAATATGGAATTAGCATGATGAGAGCACGTTTCAAAAATCTGCTATTCTTTGTAGAATTTATTATGTCGTGTTTCATCAGTAAGGAACAACCTACTGGCCTGTGGTAAAACATGACAACTAGACCTCATTCTACACTAACCTTATTATTATGTACCTGTAAAATTCACCTCCTAAGGGGATAAAACGGGGATGCTTATCGTACGCAGATGAAGTCAAGTTATTGATATATGTATAGTAGGTATTACTCAATGAATAAACTTTAACACTTAACTTATCTACGACCTTGGAAACAAAACCAACATTCATCAAAATATTACAGTTTCCTAAGTGATAACATGTTACTGAACTACAAAATAGCTTCACCCAAGAGACAACCACTTTATACTCGAGTTCAATGTGAGTTACGTCAGGCAGTTATCAAACATACCCATTAACATTGGTAACTCAGCCAACTAATATTAAGCGTACAAGATGGCTTAATTAGCGCCTCTGTATCCTATATTGTGTGTAGACTATTAGCAGCTATACATATTATGTTTTAATCAGTATATATTACTAGCGGTTCGGCAGACGTCGTCCTGACTGTTCGATTGTTGTTAGTCTTCTGTCACATACCGTCAATCACTTTGTATTAGATTGTGAAAGTTAATTCTGATCAAGTCTTTATATTTTTAACCGACTGGTCCTGACAATATAAAAAAAATCGTCCAATTGGTGCAGTTATTCAGAAGTTATGTGCGTACATACATTTCAGCAATTATTTGTAGATAGATTAGAACGCACCTACTATTCCTGTCACCTTTGTCATTTGTACTTCTTAATTAACACACGTCAAGCTATGATGATGAAAGCATCATCTTCAAAGAATTAAGTTATCTCAAAACAAGAATTATCGCTTTCGTACCTACCTATTCCATAATAAAAAAAACGCAATACTATCGCATTTTCCTTCTAACATAAAATACTCCAAAACAAGAGCTATTCGTGTTAAACAAAATCTCATAAATATGTTAAGTTTTGATCCGTTGTATCTTTATAAATAGTAAAACACACAGGCAAGCTTATACATTATGTACACACGATACCAGCGCCGTGTGTTCCAAGCTGAGATTCTGTGTTTTGCATAATATTATCCAAAGACATCGCTTTGGTAAACTTAGAAGTCTTAAAATTTATCAAAACGCCTAAAATCGGTAATAAATATAAAGCAAAATATTTATCGCAAATTTTGCTAAGAGGCGGTGATTTAATTACTCCTGAGCGTAATGTTTTCAATATTTTACTAATTAGATGCTCAAATAAGCCAAGAAATTTAGAAAGTTTGATTTGAAGTATTTAAGTAGGTATATAATAATATATAATTAATCGTAGCATGTTTCAACAGACAAAAATATTGAATAACACTTACGTATTATTTACAAACGTAAATAGACAAAAATCTTTTAATCTGAATTAGTTACTACGTTTCTGGTAATTCTAAATAAGGTATATTTGTTAAGGGACTGACAATAAATAACCGAATTTCACGGAATTATCCATTAAGTAATTTAACATTGTTCTACTACTGAGAATGAAAGGTATCCAAAAATAAATTAGCAAATTTATTTATCTGTAGCGTTATTTTTAGCTTAACAACGCAGTGCAAATAAGCAACCCAAATAGAAACTTTCCTTAATAGGAACTGTAATGTTATCACAATCAATCATTTAGTAGTTTTCTCAGTGGATGTCGTCTCTTTTCGTTTTCTATTGTGATTGCCCTCCCCTAGAGACCTGTAATGACCTTAATGATCTGCTTTGATGCCCCTTTCAATTCAATGAGGATTTCGTATACGAAAAGGTACCTTTAGATATATCTGAAGGTAAACCTATATACAGTGAACTAATGAGAGAACTAATGACCGGGTACGGTAAATACAACACGCTTTTTAACTGTCCTAACGAAACGGCACCTTTGAAATTATCTAATATTATTTATGAATAACATTGCACTTTGTTACTTCGTCGATCTGGTTTTACATCCTTATTTGTTACTAGAGGTTAAAAGTTAATGTCTCAAAATACTTCTGTAATTAAGGAAATTATTCGATAATTCACTATTTATGACCATGGTTTTCCAGCTAGTACCTATATCTTTATATGAAAGCAAAGTTTCATTTAGATTAATTATTTCTGATTCCTTAGTGGTTATTACACATTGGAATTAAACAACTAGGTATAACAGATTTAACTCGCGTATTTAACGACGATAGCGTGAGGTTATCATCAGCTCAGTCGTACTAAGAATTTGGAAACTGTATCTCGAGTTTTTCAAACGTCTATAAATATATTAAATACGTACCCAAGTTAAATCTGTTAAAGATCTTACATTCTAATTTAATTAAATTACTTATAAAACTTCTCTGGATAGGTAATTTGAAAGAAACCATATGTCTATAATATATCGGTGGAATAGCTTATCACGAAGTCCCGAATGTAAACAGAAAAGTGGTTACTGTGACTTTGTAGGTCGAAAGTTCTGAGCATACGAGTTGTAACAACTACGAGTATGTGTGTGACAGGCGCATCGATTTTGTACCTGAGTTAAATGATGAAGTTACTTATAGTGCACCTTTTACGTATGACTAGGGAGGCAGTCAGTCGTCAAATTCAAGGAATATTTCAACAATATCAAGCCAAGATGACTGCTAGCTTAGTACCGGCGAGCAGCACCTTGTGTAGTTTTACTTGATCAACTTTTGACCCCCTCATTACTCAAAAACTACTTTACTTACATAAACAACATAACTTACGAGATAAAATGTGAAGCCACATAGATAATAATAATTGTGGTACTGCACATGTTATAAATAAACCTCAGATGGCTATTTATTATACGCATAATATTTTAATTATTAAATTAGGTCAATAGCCAAATTAGCGACCATGATTCGATATCAATAGAATTTATCTCAAATGATAAAATTAATGTTTTATTCTCCATTTTCCTTGTTACAAACAAAGTTGTCCATTCTTTCTGACATTTAACTCTAACTATCATAAATATATTCAAAGGGATACCAATTAATTTCAGAATTGCTCATCCATGTAAAATATTTAACAATACACATCAGTTCACAAAAAGTATGGGCATGAACGTCCCTTTAGAATACGCTGCGGAAATAATAAGCCCTTACCAAAAGGTACTGTCTCGAACGTCAGACATTTCAAGGAAATCTACAAAGAATCTGCAGGAAATTAGGAGTTACTGAGGTAGAGTTTTCTACGAATAATTTTCAGCAATTTGATCGTTGACGTTTCTGTTTTTGACAATTTGAATTCTTGGGCGTAATATTGATAATTATCACTACAATAGTATAAGATAAAACTATCAGTACCTAGTATAGTATCTATGAAATATTGTTAAATACATCTAGCTTCCCGAGCTTTCACAACCCCAAAGTTTTCTCATAAACAAGTTAATTAGACACTAATTTAATTACACTTAATAAACTCTTATTTAACGCAAAAGCGATTTATAGAAACTGGTATTCCTGAACCTTGAATTTTCACAAAATTTAATTATGTCCTAAGAGATACGATATCAAATTATATTATGAATGTCGAAACAATCTATGCAGCACCATGGTAGTGATCATCTTCAGACATCTTCTTGCATGCTTATTACACATGAGATGACACGCTACGCTTGCTCAGTTTACCTTTACTTGAATGTTCGCCATCTCCCGCCCTCTAATTTTATTTTGCATATGAAATTTTATCTTGAACACATCAAAGGAACCACCACTTTGAACTTTCTTTGGCGTCTTCAAAGTTGTCTCATTTACCTCCTTGATTGTCTCGTGTTAAAGTTTTTTCTTATTTGTTTTTTTGCTTCTTTGCCGTCGTCGGTAATTAGGTGTGTTGCCATAACTTTGTTAAATATTTACTTTGTCAGCAAAGTAATTATCTGTACCTACTTGTATTATTATTTTTTTGAAATTCTACAAAATATACCTATATTCTTTTATTAAACAGGAGCTCAGTATAGTAATGACAATAATTACGGAATAAGCACCTACTTGATTGCAAAATTTCGAAGCCTCCGGTATTTAAAATATAAATAGTTGATTTGTGAAGGCTTACGTGAAATTGAAATGCATATTTTATTATTGTCATGATGAAAATATTCATGGTTATGAAAATTAAACCCTGGGAAATTTTAATTATTCATTCAGCAACTTCATAAATTTTACAATAATGACGAAGATGGAAATAAGGTAAAGGTATGTATTGTCTAACTTATATAAAATACATATTGTTTAAACTAAAATTACCGGTTTAGTTTTTTAGTTCCTATCTGTTTAAAAATGTTCTAAGATAATTCCAAATCTTTACTAAACCACTGCGCAACGCAACACGATGCACGTAACTATCACGTCATGAATTTTCTTGCAAAGTATCGCTGAAAAGGTAAAGAAAATAGTACATTACGCACCAAGGCCAGTAAAATAAAAAATGTCTCAGTTCTCATGTAATTGTCGTCCGAGGCGAAGCCGAGGTTGACAAAAATGTGATCTGAGGCTTTTTTATTTTACTGGCCGAGGTCAGTATACTATTTTTCTGTTCGACGAAGCCATAAAGCGGCAATTTCAATTAGCACAGCGGCCACAAAGTTGGCGCTTTCTGGCTGGAGGACGGAAAAGGTTATTTATTATCCAACGCGTTCAAAGCTACTCAGGGCCTTATAATTTGGTTCCAACTACTCGGATCCAATTCTCAATTAGTCCGCTCCACATTTGTTCATAATCTTTAATGTAAAAATATCTGTCACTCCAAGCGAGCATATCGGTTTCGAGGGAGCTATGCAGAAACACGAAGTGTCGCCCGCACGCCCGCTAAACAAACGGACACCCCACAAAATTTGAAATTCAAATGCGGTGCGAGTTTCGCGACCGCTTATTTCCACCAAGACATATTTTTAAGTCTGTGTTCTGTAATTCAATATTTGTTCCCGTTGATGCTTTGTCTTCATCGTTTTTTGGGACTATGAAAAATGTTTGGATAGAATGCAGGGTTATTGATTATCTAAATGTTTTATATTAAAAATGTGGGAAAATTTCGAACTTAATCCAATTATGTATTAGGTATTTGTTCGTAAAGTGATTATATTTATTTAATTTTAACAAATTAACAATACTAAGGTTTCTGGAAAAGCTAAAATTATTTAATGCGTTCAATTTAAATTCAGGCACGTCGTTTTCCTTTGTCCTTTTTTTAAATGCCTCAAATAATACTAAATTAAAAATAACTTTGTTTTTAAGCGACAGTATTTAAGCCTTATTATGAATTCCTTTCATCGTCGACATAACACAAATATAAGCCAACGATGTTTAATTAAAAAGGAAATTAATTGCCTGGCAGTGTAATTTTGCGTTGAATTGTGGTGTACCCCAAGGCACGGTTCTAGGTCCTCTACTTTTCCTTTGCTCACGGTTAAGCGCAAACACGGTCTTGATAATAGGTACCGGATGAGCATAATCTAATTAACCAGGCTATGTCGAGGAACCCGCTTTGTTAATCGTCCCGCATCAAAGTTCCCGGTTCGCGCTGCATTTGAATTTTAGATGCGGTTTTCTTGTTTGCACTAGTTAGAGACAGGAGTGCTGCCGCTTTGCGGTGTGTACTTTTCTCACAAAACGAGAAAGTGCCGTGGAAGACAAGTCTTTATAACAAATTTGTAACGCTGTATTAATATTTGTTTAAGGTTTTTATTTTCATAAGCATGTAAAATGGGAAAGTTTAGAAAAAAAAAATATCGTGTTATCAAATTTAGTTACTATTGGTATTACTTATTATATTACTTAATAATATTATAAAATTTATTCACTAATTAAATATTAGAAATTGATGAAATTTAGAAAAACAAACATAAAGAGGCGAAAGAGTGTGTCAAGCGTCTGAGAGTTCAAGAAACGCAGAGAGTAAAGGTATAACATTTTAGCTTCTACTCAGTTAATTGGAGACAAATATTTAAAAAAAATAACACAAAGAAAAAACCCACAAAACCGAAACATAGTAAAAATTCAAAAACATAGCAGCTCCGTTTTTGAAATATCAACAAGACGTGCACAGACATACTTTAGTTAGCAGAGTGGAGAAGTTGCTAAAATACTAAATTGACATAAGCAGAAAATCTTAGAGAACTTCACCTGAAACATACTTCGAGAAAACTTATACCTCTCGTATTTATAGTTGCAGATAATTGAAAAGTGAAAAGTTGACTTCCGTAGCAACTTGAACTACAACATCAAAAAGCATTTCTTATAAACTTATTCATATCCACATTTATATATGCAATACTTAGGTAGGTACCTACTTAGATTTACATTTATTATGCTATTTTGTAGGCTTAATGGTTAAAACACAAAAAACAACATGACCATTATTCCTACTAATATTATAAATGCGAAAGTAACTAGTCTGTCTGTCTGTCTGTCTGTTACGCTTTCACACTAAAACTACTGAACCGATTTAAATGAAATTTGGTACCTACAAAGAAAGTCTGGAGCCTGAGAAAGGACATAGGCTACTTTTTAACCGACTAACTTCAAAAAAGGAGGAGTTCCACGCGGACGAAGTCGTGAGTAGAAGCTTTTATATTTTTTCACATTTATATTTTAGAACAGGGTAGATAGTAGTTAAATTTTGTAGGGTGCGTCGGGGTAACATGAAAAACAGAGCAAGATGAAAAACCCCTCATAGCTGCCTATTTCGTGCATATTTTTTAACACTGACTACAGAGTTTTGTAGGTAATTTCATTGCGCTCCTTATCTAAGTCAGCGATAATCGTCAGTTGTGAGTGCATATGTTTTTTTTGCAATTTTTCGACAAGGTATGTTTTTGAGCGATAAATGCGTTTTTTAATCTTCCCCCACGTTCCGTAGTTTCTTCTACATGCAAGTTAAAAATATGTTTTTTTGATACGTGTTATTGATATTTTTTTTTTAGTTGATACATAAAATCCGATTTTGCATATCTTTTATATTTTTGGAGTTTTTATATTTTTCAATCTTACACCGCTTGTAAAACCCAGGGGCAAGACGGCAATATTTTCTTTTCCAACTTACCCCGATTATGAAACCCATAGTAAAAGTCAGGGGTTTTCAAACTGTATGATTCGTTCATGAGTAGTGTAATATTCACAACTCATGAAAACATGTGTAAAAAAAAAAGATTTTAAATAAAAGTTGTAATATATTTAGCTAGTTTAACTACCTGTCTATTTAAATAAAGAAATGATTACATTTTTTGTGTACATGGTAGTAAAATTTAAATATTAGGATATAAAAAGAAAAGGTTGAGAACCGCATATCATCTGAATACAAAGTGGGGTAAGACTGAAATATTATATTTAACAAAATTTCATTTTGGTAGTTAAAACTAGGTATTTTTAAAATGTATTTATATATTTGAATAGAGAAAAAAATATGCTTTCGGTGCATAATAATATAATCCAAATGGACCTACAATGGATATTAAAGATTTTAAGAACTATATCGATCTTCCCCCCTCATCATTCCATCTTACCCCACGATTTTTTTGCAAAAAATTTAACTTTGCCGTCGTTTTTATATATGAAAAACACCTCCAATCAGGTCCATTTTCAGGTAGATAGGAAGAACCATTCATTAACTTTACTAAAAACATCACTTCATATACGTCAGCTTCATACAATTAAAATTATGAGGCTTTAAAAAAAACATGGTTTATCTCATCAAAATCTCGTTCAACCTTACCCCGACGCACCCTAATTTAGTAAATAAGGTAGTTTGCATAACTGTATTAATCACTCTAGCATAAGATTATTGTCAGCTCAGTCGTGCTACGATTATGGAATCTGTAAAGGCTCTGAAAGGCCAGCCAATAAAATAAAATACGCGAGCGTCTACAGTTGTTTCATTCCAATGTATAATAACCGCGAAGGCATCAGAAATTATCATATTATTATTAAATTTAATTGTTATTGATTTGCGTTACTTCTGGCCTTGTCGTATATCTATACTAATATTATAAAGAGGAAAGGTTTGTTTACTCGGATTGAATAGGCTCCAGGGCGGCTGGACCGATTTTAAAAATTACTACACTATTCCCGAGTGACATAGGCTATAGAAAAAAGATGATCCGTGCGAAGCCGGGGCGGACAGCTAGTTATATATATATTGCTTATCCACCTTCGCAAAAGTCGATATCGAAATAAATTTACCTCCTTTACTAATTTAACTTCAGAAACATCTGGGAATCATAAAATAATAACCTTAATTTTTACATCACTGAAACGCCTACAATAAATTATCGTGTATTTTCCATTATCCATTTTACTTTGACTGACGCTAAGACATACTTCGAGAGTGAGTGAGACAAATTTTGATAAAACCCATCGTGCTATAATTATATTTTACTTGTCAGACTAGGACTAAAATCTTATAAGTGCAGGCTCTTAGTCATCTTGGAGTAATAAAAACTCGACAGGTAGGCAAAACTCATAAGTCGATGACACAACAAAGTAACTTTAAAAATAGAGCCATCTCGTGTATGGAATAGCAATTTCAGCACATGATTCGATGCTGTCACCAGCCATTGTGATCTCGGTGATAAAATAATTTTCCATGTTATTACAAAGAAACAAAGGGACGGAAATTACGTTTCAATTCCCTTTCCAAAATATTCTTATCGTAGTCAAATAATCACATAAGATATTTTTTAAAACAAAGACATAGACAAAAGATGTTATTCTTTTTTGTGAATTCAAATATTCAGAACCTTATCATGCAAAACAAAAGAAGATAGACAAAGTGGGGAAAAGATTATTGCCAATGATATGCAACCAACATCAGTATATCTTTGCATTGTCAAATGTCATTCCTAGAGCAATGCCACTGAGACGATACGATTGTTTCCAATAGCTTTGTGTAATGGATTACTAGCAGGACCGCTTGAACAAAGCAGGACACCTGATAGCATTGAACAGGGCTTCATAGAACAGATATCTTGGTCTAATGACATTATGGAAATTAAAAGAGGAATTAATGTAAGAGTACAATAGATAATTAACCTAAGACCTCCATTTTGTGACGTCGGTACCTACTACCTGCTGCTCCAGAAAGTAATATAGCGTCGCTACTAAACTGAAAAATGTATGTAAAAATAATTATTACTTTAGCGTTAGAGTACCTATCGACAGATTAATGGTGCTGCGAACATAAGAACTGTAAAGTTTAGAAACGTCATGAAATAAAAGAAAATACGCAAGTTAAATATGTTAAAGTTTGATTCATCACAAAAATTATATTATTATGTTCATGATTTGACGATAATGATATTGATACAATGAGGGCCACGGCGTGTCAGAAATCCGCTAGATGCGCTAGTGTAGAATGAGGTCCAGCTGTCATGTTTCACCAATGAACGGCAAGCTACTGGCCTGTGATTGGTGGTACATGACTGCTGGACCTCATTCTACACTAGCGCATCTAGCGGATTTCTGACACGCGCCCCTCATTATTACAAGGTACATTTATTTCTTGTAGCAAATAAATTGTAAATATTCTTCTATTAGTAATTAAACTAATATAAACATTATGAGTACAAAATTAAATACATAATATACTTTTCCCATTTATCAAATAACCCATGTCAAATACAAAAATTTTATAAAAACCTAAAAAGGATGAAAGCAAAAAGGATTTATCAGTGTTACAGTAAGTACTTATAAAATCTTTTTTAATACCACTCTGTGGTATTTTTTTACTTTTTATGCGAAACATTCAAAAAGAGAAAACAAAGGCGGGCCCATTAAATTATATTGCTTTATAAAAAATATTTAACTGTTACGATGCTTGTTGTGTTTTTCGTAGAATTTCTAACGCTTTCAAATATTTCCATGCTTTTGTTGAGAATATTAGCGGTGTTTAAAAATACTCGCATTTTTTATTATTATTACATAATAAGGTTTTGGCTTCCAATGTCTTTAGAAAAAAAAATATTAAAAATTTCGACTATTACCTATTGCTAAAGTGTGTGAGTTTCGGGGAAAAACATTTTGTAAAAAAGATCCCGACGATTTGAAAACTTCCTCCTTTTTTTAAGTCCGTTAAAAACATGTGAAATAGAATTTGCAATTGAATTTTAGACAGATAAAGCCGCAGGTCTGTAATTTTATTCTTCGATACCTACCTACAGTAACAGTAACAAAAATCCAAACTGAAATATCGCGTGAAACATCGATGACGTTGCTAAAAAAATACGAGTTCAAATGAAAAAGCTGTCAATGTCAGAATTAAAGCGATAGAAACATAGATCACATATTACATACTCGATAGGCACTCTAAAAATGATAAATATACCGTGTACTTAACTATACATGTGTAGGCAATGTTTTTACTTAGTTTTACGAAGTGTACGCTTACGAATAAATAGAATAATTTATTAAATGCTTATAAAATAGAACATTATGATTAATAATTAAATGAAATCAAATAATAAAAGACAATCACAAAATGTTTAGCATTAAAAAGTATCTCAATATTACTTATTTATGTAGGTACCTACTGCACAAAATTCTGATGCCATCGCGGTTATTACACATTAGAATGTTTTATTTTATTTGCTAACCTTTCTAAAACACAACCTTATTCGTGTACATGCCTACTTCTACAAAAGACAAACTTCATTCCATGAAGCATTCTTTACCAGTCAACCTTACAGTTATTATTATACCACACTATTATATCCAAACATACCTAGAACCATAATCAATTTAAGAACAAAGGCTCATTCAATGACGTCAGAGATTTGCCTTTTGTGATTGGCTGATTTTACGGCTTAATCCTACTATTACTTGAATTCGGTTATCTGATTGGAGAATCCATTGGTGATTCAAATCTCACCTCAGAACCAAGAGGGGCATCAATTGATACGTAACAGCTTAATTGAATTGAGAGGTAACTAGAAGGTAAATGACCTTTTGGGTAAATTGGGGTAGGTACTTTGATTGTTAATTCGGTTCTTTCTGAATAATGTAAGGTTCGTTAGTAAAATTAAGTTATTCGGTATAAGAATTGATAATTAAATTATAGGTACCTAATAACTGTAAAAGCTCTTTAGCTTTTTCGAAGAATTTTAGCATTCGAAATAGTATAAAAGCAACCTGTACTATTTGTTTTAATACAACAATGAACTCTCTCTACTTAGGTGACATAATTTTAACTTATATTTTCTATCTTTTAAGTTGTACACATATTTTCGTCTTGCCTACGCTATAACTTTTTTAATCTCTCCATCCCCCAAATAACTGGAAGAGATCCCTTAATGGGGTAAGTTCGCCTTTGTACATTTGTATTGTTGTCGCTTCGACTTCTATATTCATTTGTTGTGAAATAAAGAGTTTTCATACATAATTAAAAACACCCGGCATTCTCGATCGCCTCTCAAAGATCTTCGGTAAGTTCTGGAAACATTTAAAAACGCACCGATGTTATTTTGTTTTTGTGTACACAAAACAAGTTAAGAAAACTGCAAGATTAATTGTTTAGTCTGCAGTGCGCATTAAGCTCGGTCGTAACAGTAACTCATGGCGAGGCGTCCATTACTTATCGCAGGAAGTCGTTACCCACCTCACAGATGACAACAGCGCGTTAAAGTCTAAAATTGTACTATGCTAATTACCGTTGACTGGGTTTAACTTGCAGGGTTGATACCTTGGACCACCCGCTTTACAATTATATAGGACTAGCGGCCTGCCCTTTTTTCAAAATATTTTATAGCCTATGTCACTTCGGAATAGTGTAGCTTCTCATCAGTGTTTTTTTTTTATACGGTTCAGTTGTTTTGGAGCCCATTCAATACAAACAAATATTTTCTTTTTATTATATATTATAAGTGTAGGTACTTACCTAAATAATATACCTACTGTTTGCAATGAACTTCAGCCTGATGCAATATTTGTAATCCTGAACTCACAATACTTACTTTTCTTTTATTAATTGATAACTCTCTTGACTATGTTTTCAAGTATATTTGTAGACCCTTGTCCGATTATGGTCATAGACTTAAAAATTATATTAAAGTCATCTTTTCGTTTACCAAATTTCATAAAGATCGGATCGACAAAACTGAAGTTATCGTTAAACAAACATACAACGATCAGCCAACTTTCCATATTTTATCCAGTAGATAATACCTTATCCTAAATAACATACAAATTGCTCAAAAACAACAAATACATTTAGACTTGTATTCCGTACACATGTATGTACAACCCAACTTTTTTACATCTCTAAACAAACACAGTAACTAATCTACTTTGCTTCATATGCAGATAAAAAACAAAGTACAAACGTTTACTGCCCTCCAATGGAGAACTATTTTTATTCTCAAAATTCTACTGCCAAAAAATGTGCGGCAGAAAGCTGAACAGTGACATTTTCAGCCCGTCCCGTGTAGGTAAGCCGATTAGCTAGCGAATCTGACAACCCTACTACAGTAATATAGCGTCATGATGGAGTTTTAGCAAACATGCTACAAATAAGGGACTGTAAACTAAAAGATATGTTTTTGAACATAAACTATATTGTAAGGTTGGGTTGTGGTCGAAATTTAGTTTGGTGCTTATATAGTTGTATTAACACTAAGTAGATACCTAGATATTTTTTAACAAATTTGATTAAACGGATAAATTTTATTTACAAAACTGATTCATAAAAAATGTTTTAAATATAAATAGTAAATGCTATAGTAGAACTACCTACTTATATATAAGTAGGTATGAGGTAGGTACAAAAAATTACTTTTATAAAATCCCTGTCACTAATAATAATTCAATTTTTGTTTCCTTAATGTATTCCTTAATTTTTCACTTCCTTAATTATTTTTTTTTTATAGTATTTTCTAATACCTAACTGTCCAATAATAGAAATTGACATTTTGCTAAATATAAGCATAGCAATCAGCGGTTTCGGACGTCATCTTATTAGACACACCAGGCAGTTAGGCACTAAGCGAGTCTTCCGTCATACACTTCAAAGCACCCATCACTCATGCAAATATATAACTTGGATATATATAATTATTTACAGTCACTCATATATTACGGTAACGGGTTTGGTGATTGAGCGCAGCGGAGGTAAATGTGTAGGATGTGTTAGTATTTATACACTTACTAAATATTATAATAAATTCAGAATGTAAAAAAAGTATGGGTGTAAAAAACTTTATCTAATTATAAATTGCGGAAGTGAGCTTACACTAGTGTTGTTCACACATTCACACTAGAACAGCTAAAACTATCTTGATGTGTTTAGATATAGAGATATAAGCGTAATTAGTATAAATTATGATAATAATGTGGCTTTTTTTTATCGCTGGCATCCCGCTAAGTATTAAACATAAGATACTTTTTATACCTACCAGTTAAGTATAAGCATTTCGAATTTCTTCCAGAAAAAACCAAGTCAGATTGTTCAATTCCAAACACCTTAATAAAAACGTCTCTGTTTTCTAATTTTACATAATATATGTATATAAATGTTTATTGTAAAGCGTAGGTACCTATCTGTTGTATATAATATAGGAACCATAATATAGTTTACACTACTTCACTGTTAGGAATTTCATAATTACGATCAATTGCTTCGTAAGCTTCACGTACTTACATAAACCGCTCCGCTCCATCAATGAAGTAGTGTCCTTACTTAGGTTGTTGCTATAAATATTCAAGATTTTAACAGCTGTGACTCACTAGAGGGTGTTGAAAATTGAGCCACTTTAAGACTTTCTTTGATGATGTTGTGGTTCAAAACTATTTGCAAAATATTGTTTTTATTTCCATTTTTGAGTCTTTAGCCGTCTTGTTCAGTTTTAAATATGACTAGCTGGCTGAGCCATGTCCGGAAACAGTATATAAAACTATTTAAAAAGTTGAATCAAAGTTTGACAATGTCAAGAAAAATAATACCGCCAGTTATAACTTATGGAAAAGAATTTCGGCACGGCGCGGCGGCGCCTTCTTGTATTATCTATATTTAACGATACTTTCCATTTTCAGTTAATTATTTCGTAATATTTATTATTAGTAAGTAGGTACTCTCGCCGGATCAACTAGTTTAAAATAAAGAAAAGTTAACCTAGGTATTGAACATTTTTTTTAAATTACTGAAAACCCGATATCAGACTATTGTGTAAGTACCCTCCTAATAAAATTATGGTAAAATAAATAACGCAAAAAATGTAACGGGACAAAGCCCATGTTGACAGAATAATGCCGTAGGAACCCAAATTTTATTACAGCAAATAATTTAAAACATCAAAAGGATTGAAATAAAGAATGTTAAACTAAAATAAAAAATGATTAAATAAATTTTAACTGAAACAAATAGGGTTATTCCGAACATTGCGACTATATAGCCAAAGGAAAACAATATCAATCCAACCTTTACAATAGAGATATTTTAACAGGATCACTCTTAGCGAAAATCCTTTTATTGCTCTAGAGGTACATTAGCCTGCCACATAAAACGAAACTGTATAGTATGGGCTTAAGGTTTAAATTTATTTGATGCGAAGCCTGACAAACGTTGCGTTCTGAATAGTTTGAGAATTATACACGTACGGGAATGCATTGGGTTCTGTAGAATCAGGTATTCGTGCGCCGCGGACGTGAATTGGACAACTTTAATACGTGGTCCTATATGCATTTCAGATACTTGGGGCCTGTTTTATTTATTTACCTATTTACATTTTATTGCACAATAAAAAACAAATGTACAAAATTAATGTCATACGGCATTCTCTACCAGACAACCTTTAAAGCAAACAGAGAGCATGTGTAGGCGCAAAAAGAATAATAGTACATATAATATAATAGATACAATATATAACAGGAAGATATTACACTACATAAATACAATATATAAATATACTAAAATATATAGATATACAAAAATACATAAATAACTACTACCTATTTTGCAGTAACCAAGCAAGTATATTTGCAACTTTTAAATTTATAATGCCTTCGCGGTTATTACACTTTTTTGAATGAAACAATTGTAAGGGATTTATTTTATTAACTGACGACTCGAATAATACAGTTCACATTTTCTTAGCATGATTAAGTTGACAATAATCTAACGTAAGAAAGTAAATATTGTATATTTATAACAAATAAAAGATAATAACATTTGATTAACATTAGTTAAAATATTATTTGTACAACCTTAAAACATCATATTTCTCTTCATTGTATATGATGATAACAGATCCTAGAACAAATTTAACTTTATACCTTCGTCTAAAGCTTTTCTATACTAACAAATAAAATTTTCTGAGATATGAACTAGTTGAACATCTCAGTTGCAAAGATTCTCCGTATTGAAATTGCGTTCACAATACAACGAGACACTTTCTACATAAAAATATTGTGGAGTAACAAGTGTAAATAAAACGTAATCCTAAAAGTCTGGCAGTAAGAATGATTAGGTACCAACCTATAAAAATTGAATAGAGGCATGACGTCACCTGAACCCAACCTAATCAAACGCATATCAATATCTTTTTAATAATTTCTTATGCCTTCGTTAATATAACGCATTGGTATGAGGTCCTTTCTACTTTTAAGTGCAGGTTTTTGTGTCCCCCACAAAAAATCATGTACTTAAAATGAATATAAACTATAGTAATATGGAAAAATATAAGAAAAATTCACAGTAAGTGAAACTGCCGCATTGCTTCTTTAACTTCTGTTAACATTTCAATTTAAATTATAATTCAAAATATGAACGGTATTAAAGTGGAGTTTTAGAGTAACATAGTTGTTTTTCTCTTAGACAAAAACGTGCACTAAAAAGTAGAATGACAAATGAAACAATAATAATTATAACGGATATAACTCGAGTTAAAATCTAAGTATCGTCAGCTCAATCGGTTACGAATATGGAAAATGTAAAGCTTATAAAACTTCAGCAAAAAAAATAAAATACGCGAGTTTATTCAGTTATGAGTTGAGTGAGTTGTTTCATTATAGTACCTGCATAATTTATTGGTTAAGAAACTAAAAAATACGTTTCAAATTATTTTTGACAGCTTGCTTAATTTACAAAGAAAGAAAGAAAATCATCAAACCTATTATTTTGTACATAAATATTGCTTTCTTACATAAGGAGAATCGCAAATTGAATTAATTAACACAGCTGCTTGCAATAAACTTAAAAATTCATTGACAATACTGTTTAACATTTATTTATCAGTAAAACATATGAGCTGCGAAGTTTGCTAGCGTCAGTCGCCTTTTAATCGAATGGCAGTCGTACAGAATAAAAGCTTCGAAACTATTTTCCACTAGCCGTTGAAATAATGGAAAAGGCAGTGCATTGTGAACTTTCAATAATCTAAAATAAACTGAGTATCAGATTCGTTTTTTATGATCAATAGCGCTGTATGTTATTTGTGTGTTCGCTTTAACAATGCTAATGGAATCGGAGGAAGCTATAACATTTTAACGACTCACTTTTTTATTTAAACATGTGTATGGATTACAATTTTCAGGTTTTAACAGGAATCGTAAAGCTTTGTAAATTTAATTTGTATTTTCTAACAATATTTTTGAATATACATAAGAAGGTTTAATGAATAAAAACCTGCCTATCAGTATTCAAGGTGTTTAAAATTGAAATAATCACTTTTTTGAAAAGCATAAAGCATAAACAAATAATTTGATTTCCTGTTAGGTAAATTATTTCTGACCCGTTTTACATAATATTATATTTATTTTTTGAAAATACATACCAATAAAGCCTTAGATAGCCCGAGGCATTCGCTATAACAACGTTAAAAAGTTGATCATTCGATTCATTCCTATAGAATCCTACAACGATCTTCGTAAAATTCAGTGCATCGTGACATCGATACAAAAGCTCACTTTTGCCGTTCGGTTAATTTCACGGTGAGCAAGCCAAGTGTATATGGAATGCTGGTTTTTCAATTTTCCGAATTGGCGTGAGGTTCGGGCAAAATATGGCTATTTTATTCCACTGCAGGGTTACCATTCGTCAGGATTTCTGCGTCGGCGTTAAAGGATGAAGTAGTCGTTAAATGAATGTCGGATGTTTCGAATTGTTCTGACAGATGATGAAATGTTGCAATTTTTAAAGGAAAAATGCAGCGTTGGCCTTTTCGATAACCTTTCCCGTGGAAACCGTGTAAGGATGGTATTTTACAGATATAAATCGTAAAGTTAAGTTGTTACAATTACAAGTAAATACATTATTAAGAAATAAATGTTTTGATAGTTTTGATAATTTCCGATGCTTTTGCTGTGATATTTACTCTATTTTTTACAAAATTAATGTATGGTAGGTACCCAAGTTAAGTCTGTTATGAGTAGTGTTCGTTTTATCCAAAAATGTTTTGACATATCAATAATTAGGTAGGTACTAATGTGCTCATTTCGATAATCATAATCTTAATAATTGTAGAAACGTTTTAAGTCTTCAGTATTTCCTTTTGATGAACTAAACTTTATTTCACTTGAAACACTTGTGTAACTTTCATTTCAAAATTTAAAACGATGTAAGTACTTACCTAACAAATACATTTATTCAGTAGCAACCCTATACAATGTATGTTGTCAACCGACTCTGCTTTTACGTATCTTTTAAAGAGTATTGCAAATACCTGCAGCGGACCGAACTATTTCCCGAAAAATATTGACTTGATTTGAGGAAAATATGCCACCTTGGAAAATTCTGTTCCTATATAATAAAGCATGCTTACATTATTACTGTATTTTTCCTTATTTTGTAGAATTACTTAGGTGTGGTAATGAAAGTAAAGTAAACGCGATAACGAAACGATAAGAATCATGAAGTACATAATAACTTATAATATAATACGAGCTTATAATTACAACGACGGTAAGCGGTGAGCGGTCAGCGCAGAGCGGCGAGTGGTGAGCGGTCAGCGATGAGCGGTGAGCGGCAAATCAAACCCATAGTTATGTTCGAAGCATGCGTCACGGCATGTCGTGGCTCCATAACTCGCGACCTATATTTAGTTTGGTTTGATTTTGCCGCTTACCCCTCACCGCTGACTCTGGTTATACATAACTAGCTTCTGCCCGCGACTTCGTCTGCGTTGAACTCCTCCTTTTTTGCAGTCGGTTAAAAAGTAGCCTATGTCCTTTCTCAGGCTCCAGACTTTCTTTGTACCAAATTTCATTTAAATCGGTCCAGTAGTTTTAGCGTGAAAGCGTAACAGACAGACAGACAGACAGACAGAGTTACATTCGCATTTATAATATTAGTAAGGATTATAATGGTTAAATTAGATTAGATTTATTTATTTCTCATTATTACATACATTATAATAACACATTATGTCATATTATATGCACTCATAGTGAGATCGTCAAAATTTTACAATATAAAATAAACAAACACATAACAAATATAATTAAAACTATTTTACAAATGTCATTATTACAATTTTTCTCTTTAGACGTCAAGCAAATTTAAACATTTTAGCGATAGGTTATATATATATAAAATGTCAGATTCAAAATTAGTACTTAATTGTCAGACTGTCACTGTTGTCATGACTGAGCCGTTAAGGATTTTATTTACAGATTTTAAAAAACTGGTTAATAGAAATGACAACATAAACCAGCTATACTTAACGCAGAGTATAGGCCTTGTAAGCTTTCAATGATGTATGTAAGTACTCTCTAGTTAATATACTATCAGAATCGAACTGTTCTTTAATTGAGAGCATTGATTATAAGAACAAATTCACGCCTAACATAGATGTCCGTGTACAGAAAGTACAAATCACAAGAGTATCTGACGCATAAAGTTCTTATGACACTAAAGACAGTTTTTGCAAGCCATCTGAAATTCCAATCCGAAGGGCCATCAGAGTAAGCGTGTGAGTGACTGCTGGCAGAGCGCCAATAACATAATATCATAACGCTACCCGGATATCCGTACTCTTGTTTTTGTTTTATTTTTTTGAAATCCGTTGACAAAGTATGAGATAAATTACGTATTATTTTAGTAAGAAAATGCTGGGCTGTGGATTCTTTGTCTATTCTTTATTTATCTTTTTTTTGTCGATGTAAATTGGTTATAATATTGCGCTATGATTTGAAAATTGACTCAAAATATATCAAAATAATTTGTGATGCTTTTGCGGTCATTGCTCATTGGAATGAAATAACCATAACAGTAATACTTTTCAACAAATCACAGATAACCACAAACATTCATATCGATCATCAGTAGGTAATTAAGAGTATAATAATATGGTTTTAATAACGTAATGTACCACATTTTGTTGAATACGTTGATGATATAATTTCCGATGCTTTCGCGGTTACACATTGGAATACCTAATATACTGAAAATAGAAAAGAACTCCCTCCAAAAAACAACTACCACAAGAGTTCATTTAAATATTAATACGCTAACAGAAAAATATAATTACGAGATAAAATACGCGAGTTAAATCCGTTATAGTCCTTTTATTCCAATATGTAATAACCGCGAAGGCATCTGAAATTACATTTCCTAACTAATTATAAAAGTAGGTAACTTTGTCTGTCTATCTGTCTCGCTTTCACGCTAAAATTACTGAAATTTAAGTCGTTAAATGAAATTTGGTACCGACATAGTTAGTGTAGAACCTGAGAAAGGACATAAAAAAGGTTACTTCTGATTGATTTAAAAATTAGGCTGCCGTAATTACTAATTCCACGGGGACGGAGTCGTGGGTAAAAGCTAGTTATAATGTACCTAATTTAATTAACATACCTACGTTAAAAAACCGGCCAAGTACGAGTCGCACTCGCGCACGAAAGGCTCCGTAACTTTATCTATAATAAATTACAGACAGACAGACATGACGAATCTATAAGGGTCCCGTTTTTGCCATTTGGCTACGGAACACTAAAAAGTATGTAAATCTGACAAAATTTTGTCTGAAACAATTGAAACTTAGTAAACGTGGTAACTTTGTCGAATTGTAGCAACCAAATTGGTGACCTAGTGTGCTAGAAAAATTGCCAATTTGCAGCAACCACGACGGTGCTTGTTCTAAGTGCAACTGACAGCGGACTTCACAGCTTTCCGTTTCGAGAGCTCAATTCAATTTGATTTTGCCAATCGCTTTCATTCGCTGATAGGTTTTATTGTTGCTAGTTTGGAATGCGCGCGAAATTCTGTAGTATTCGTTTCGGAATTTGTGTTTTGGCTTCGATTTTGTTTCTGAATCGAACGAGAGCTAAGAATAAGTTTACATAAAACGTAGGTATACGTTACTTTATCTATACTCACATCAAATACATAATCCGCGACTGTGTCATATTAGATGTTTGAAAATTCGTCTCGTTTATAGTTTAAACGAGATGTAATGCAAACATATTTACCAAAAATCAAGTATGGACAATATACCGCACCCTTATAGTTGTTTCAATCTAATAGGTAGGTACCTAATCGATTTTAAGCAAAAAATAAAAGTTTTATTAACAAAGAACCTAATTAATTTATACTTACCTACTTACATTTTATTTCTTTTGAATACACCTCCATTCGTTGTTAACGTTTATTACAGTAATTAAAAACGATTTCAGTATTATTACACAGTATTCTACATACTCGTAGTAACGAGTATGACTATTTAATTAAATAAAACAATTTCCAAATAAAGAGTTAAAACACGCATCGTAATGAAATAAAAATATGTGTGCACAATATTTTTACTCGTCTACTGTGAGCTGTAATGAATTCAATTTAAAAATTAGTTTATGACATAAACTATGACACAAATATACATAAACTTTATGTATATTTGTACATCATTTTCAAATTATGGCGCAGGTAAACTTGCCCCAAAATAATTTTTGAAAGCATCCTAAATTACATTTTTTTAAATAAAATATAAAAATATATTTAGTACATTTATTTTATTTAACGAGAGTTAACTATCATCTAATAAGCTTAAACAAAATATGTTACGTAGAGAAATTCTATTTTTTTAGCACTCCTAGCACAGCTCCTAGCTTGGTGTGATTCGTGGAATAAAATTCAGTTTGCGACAGAATTTCGTGTAGGTACTACAATTTCACGACTACAGAAATTGTTGCTTTTCAGCAAAATACAGTAGCTTACATTATCTCGCCGGTCGGTACGGGGACTAATTTGTCAGTACAAATAATATGGAACGTATACGTCCCAGGACACACGTGCCGACAATATTAAAAACGAGGCCGTGTTTACACTCATAGTTTTTTTACAAAACAATTTACAAATATAAAAGTTTTTTGACATAGAAGCGCATTACGCAATATATTTCGTAAAGTAAATTTATTTGTCAGCTTTATACAGGCGTCGTTTGTAAGTATCAGGAATTTATATAAATATAGTTAAGTTAACGTTACATAGCGAGATATTTTTGGCGTGCGTTGCGAAAACCGTATATTTTGTAAATTACCAATTCTGCAAGGCGAAGTCGCGGAAGAACATAGGTACTTAATAAAAATAAATGTAAATTTTTTGAAATCTTTTTACTAACCATTTGCGCATTGTTACCTTAAAAAAACTAGGTACCAAACGATCAAGTACTTAAACACTGAATAAAATACGTAAGTTATCTCCGTGATAGTGTTTCATTCCAATACATATAAGGATGCAATAAAAAGTTCTGGATATTCCTTACAAAAAAAACATCCTATTCAGCTATTTTCCTTACCAAACTGGCGAACGTATGTGAAGTAAACTGGGATCCCTGAGGCGAACTTGCAAAATATGCATTACGGCCCACCCCGTTATGACATCAGATAGCTTTTGTTATTTTGAATTGTTTACCCAACAAGGTGAGAAGTTAGGGTCCCGTAAATTTGATTCCGTTTTAAAAGCATTTTTGAAAAACAGGTAGCAAGAACAAGACTGAAATCTTCTATAGGTATCTATACTAATATAATAAAGAGGAAAGGTTTGTTTATTGGGATAGAATAGGCTCCAAAACTATTGAACCGTTTTGAAAAATTCTTTCACTGTTGGGAAGCTACACTATTCCCGAGTTACTATTAAAAAAAGGGATTCGTGAGAAGCCGGAGCGGGCCGCTAATCTTATATAAAAATGAATGTTTGTCTCTATGCACGCATAACTTTTGATTGACTGAACTAAATTGGATAATTTTTTTGATTGTTTTGATCAGAAGATCTATTTAGAAGAAAATCAAAAGTTTTGCTTAGATAAAAAGTCACAAAGCTCGCTGGGTCAGCTAGTAATTAATAAAATAGTTTAGTACAATTACATGACATTTTAAAATATTAAAGTATTTGTGTGAATAGTAGATAACCTAAAGACCACACACTCTACCCGCGTAATCATCGTGACACAAATATTTGCCTCCTTTCCTCGCTACTTCTCTTGCCTAGTAGAGGAGAAAGACCAGAGAGAAGTAGAGAGGCAGGAGTGTGAGAAAATAATAATAATATTATGTAAGCAAGCAAAATAGTGAAATAATTATAAACAACCATAGATCATTACAGCCTTTTTTAAACCTATTATTAATCTATACTAATATTATAAAGAGGAAAGATTTGTACCTATTTTTGTATGGTTGTAATGAATAGGCTCAAAAACTACTGGACCGATTTTAATAATTCGTTCACTTTTGGGAAGCTACGTTCACCCTGAGTAACATAGGCTATAGAATATTTTGAAAAAAACAGGGATCCGTGCGAAGCCGGGGCGAACCGCTAGTCATGTATAAAATACAATACTTACCCCATTGGTTTCCATCCAGTCTTTGTAACGTTTATATATTTGTAGTATAAATTGGATTAAATATTTAAATGAATTTCTATTTTAAAGAATGGAACCCAGATAAAACTTTTCCATTCCATTGTTCACGCTGATATTTTCAGTTGTATTCGAAATTTCGTTCCTTTGTTTTCTGACATTGGTGCGTTAATTATACTTAATAATTATATTGAAAATTTAAATCCTCATACAATATAATAATATTGCAAATTGAAATATTATTTGGTTTGACAAAGGACGGTAGCTATAGAGATGTTTTGCTAGTGTCTAAAAAAAATACAATACTGAAATGAAGGGGGCAACTGTCATTGTTTTTGGGTGAACCCGCTAAATTAGTAAAAACAAAGAAAAATGGTACAAGAAATACAAGAGTCAGCTTCCCTTTAAAAAAAATGTAATCGATGCATCCTACTATAACGCATATTTATAAATTATGATGCATGCGCGATACTCAGTGTTAGACTGTCGTGGGTCTTCTACGAATATGACAACTGTAAAGTTTTCGAAACGTTAGCAAATAAAATAAAATACCTACGCCAGCTAAATTTGATGAAAATGAAACAACGATTACACATTTGTAATAACAGCGAAGGCATCATTTTAAAAAACTAAAAAAAATAAAACAGACAATGCTAAGTAACTTGCGTTCGCTGATCTTTTTACCCAACAAAAAAAACAAAGAGGTTCTCAAGTCGACGCATACTTTTTTTATTATAATAGAGAAATAATGGAAATATGAAGTCTATATAATGAATAGACTTTTACTTAAGATACAAACCTATTGTAATTTACAACAGTATGAAATATACCCAGTAATAAATATATAAAGCATTATGTTGTATTAACTTTACATAATTCAATTAAACTAGGGTACAGAGATCTACTGCATTATATAAAGGGTGCCCTTTATGACATTAAGTTGAGTAGAAACACATTAAATATGTATGATAGGAAACTTACGATTTGATGTCGCTGTAGGTAGTCAAAATATAGTATGAGCTTTGTTCATTTTGTATATTGTTAATTTATTATTATTTACTGCGATCCCAGATTTTGAAGAATATATATTCACTTTACCTAATATAGTAAAAGCTCACGTAATACGCATATAACATCGGTATAGGTAATGTTAAAATAAAATAATTATAACGGATTTAACTATCGCATATTATATATTAACAAGCATATAACATCGGTACCTATAGTTATGTTGAAATAAAACTATTCTAATGAATTTAAATCGCGTATATTAATATTATACTAACGTTTTAAATACACAGCTGCGCTAAGAATTGTTAAACGTAGGTATAAAATGAATATTAATGAGCTTAATGCGTTATAATAGCTTTTTTCCGATGTGTGTTTTAGATTTTGTACCTACTGACTCCTTACCACGTTGTTAACAATGTTTTTCCAAATTTCCTCGCAGTATAAACTTCTGGACTTTTACGAATATTTTAAAACCAAATAAAGTCGTTATCGAGTTTCTTTATAAAAAAGTGTCTTTATAAAATAAGTGTTGAACTCCATTGAACGTATACCTAACTGAAATTTAGACCAGTCTAAAATTTTGTTACAAATATTACCTATTGGAATGAATAATAAATATTACCTACTTTCTAACTCTGTAATTCTGTCTGTTTAGTAAAAAAAACTAAAATGGTGTAGGTTATACAACACTTATCTAATTGTCGAAATTCGATATAAGTCTGTAGAACAAAAGTTGACTCGTATGAGATCAATCTAATCGAAAAGTTTTAGCCCTGAGTTAGCCGAAAGCTGGCAGTAGTAACTAGTTACCTACTCACAAAACTTCTCAAACATCGATTTGTAACGAGAGGTCAAAAAGTTAAGTACTTATTTATAACATACTACTTTATTATATACCTACTAGCTGACCCGACAAATGTTGATCTGCTCTAACTCTTATCACAAAGTGGTATGAAATATAAGTAAATACTAAACCTGATTGGGACCAGCCAATAATACAAATACACAAAATATTTTTCAAATCTGAAATATTAAAATGTTAAATATTCTTAGTACCTACAGATCTTCCAAGTATAACCTTTATTTTTTTTTGTTTATTTTATGGTAACTTTTCGTCAAATAAAATTACCTACTTAATAGTTAAAAATAGATTCATAAAATATACTATACTTAATAACTAGGGAATGCTAGATAAATTAGAAGAGAGTTTTTAATTTATTAGCATAATATTAGATTAAATAACAAGCGACAGAAAATCTATTGCAGCATCATTAATTAATGTAACCGAATCTAAAAAGTTTATGAAACATCATAAATTTCAAATATCGAATATATTTTTAATAATCAATCAATAACAAGAACATGAATAAAATTTCATTAATACTTCCAACGCTGACTGGTTAATAAAGTCGGCTTAGCTAAATACGAATAAATAGAAACACTTCGAACACTTTCCTGCTCGCACACTGGCTGTCTGTCTCGCTCGGCGGCCCGAACCACCCCGAGTGCACACGAAGGCGGTACTCGAAGGGTATATAAACAGAACGCAGCAGTTTGTTATTCGATTCGTATATGATTGCCATAGCGACCATTGTTTTCTAGAGAGTTGCAAAATATTTCATAACTGCGTCCAATTAGGTAATTAAACTTCCTTTTATTAATCTACGATTACGATACTAAAACTAAACCCGAATTTTTTTTGTTCATTTTGCGAGGTTTCCTTTCTTTTACGCAGCATGGAACATGAGTAGACGTGATTTTTCGCTATAAAGATATATCATGCGCTGGAATGTGGCTTAGCCGTTTATTCCAGTTCGACGCGCACTGCGCAGCTTTCTCGAGAAAATTTTGGAGCGTTACGGCGTAACGTGAGCGATCAGCCGCAATGGTAAGTGACGAGCGGTGAGCAAGCGTCGAAATCAAACCCAATCTAGTCGACGACAGTCATAGTAAAATATAGAAACGACCATAGCAAGCAGCTCACCGCTCACCACCGCCTACTGTTCACCGATCACCGCTCATTGCTACCACTAGTCGCGAATATTTTGTCGCTTAGGCAGAGGAAAATTCTACGAAGTCAAAATTTATATTTTAGCTCATATACTATCTTTTTATGTTAGAAATGATGACGTGTCACCACTTTTGTACCTGTACAAATATATTTCACGTGAAACCTCGACTGAGAAAATTAGATAGGGGAAATTATTAATACAGAGAACTTTTAACTATACCAAGTCACTAAATGAGAACTAAATTTAATAAATACAACCCAACTATAATATAGTCTGTAGTTTCAAATTTATGTTTCATAAACTCTATGACCACATTATCAAGAGTAAAAAGTGTTTTTGAAATTTTGTCACGTACCTACCTACTTACGTATATTTATGATCTCATCTGTATTACTTTATTTATGATCTCGGCTGTATTACTCTATTTATCACCGTATATAGAAAACTAAACTAGGATATGAAAAAATACAATAAACAGGTTCAATTCCCGAACTATTTCATTATTCATTCCAAATTGAGCCATCGGCGCCCCATAACTCAAGACACACTACAGAAGCAAACAGTAGGCGAATTCTGTACGAATATTCTACAAAAAACGGTATCAACTCGAACACAATAAAGTTGTTATGAATAATAACTTCATATTAGTAAGCAAGCATTTGGCTTTGCGTTCAAGAGTCGGATTCTGCTACGATCACGCTTTGCTACAAAGCGGAAAACAACGAAATCGGCTACGACGCGTAGCGCAACGTATATCCTCGCAATGAATTTGTTAACAAATTCATTTATTTCAGTGGTTCAACAAATAGAGTTCTGTTACACGTGTATTGGTGTTGAACGTATTAGCAAATTCAATATTCTACGAGCTGCTTCGTAGTCGATCCCGTGGTTTTCCCGCCTTGTAAAATAGCGTGTTCGTAGCAGAACCCGATTAGGACATAAACGCGTGACGTGATAACTTGTTTTACTGCGTGCTAGTGTTAATGTGAGCTGAGTTCAGGACGCCCGTAATTCTCTACGTAGAGGTGGAAACATCCATCCAGGCTGTCCCGCCGTGGCTTATTGGGAAATGAAGTAGTTCAAACGTGTGAAATATTTTTTATTATAATGTGGGTTCGTGTTACATACGAAGCCATATATTATTCAATACGCCCCATAAACTACGTTTGACTGAAGTCTGAAGCCTGTAAGGTACCTGTTTTTTTTAATTGACTATTAATAAAAACATAGATTTGAAGGTAAACACAACATAAAAAAGCTTTTAAAAAATCTCTTTCAGTCTTTCAACTTTACAAAAAGAAGCAAGAATCAATTAATATTTTTTAAGATGACAATACCTCCACTCTTGTACTTAGATAACAAAATCAGTCACAATTTTAGAAGATATTATTTTTATTTCTAAAAAAACGTCTTAGACGTACCAAACGTTCCGTTTAAATATTTAGCTACTGATAACTTAAAAATCTATTATTTGTCAAACACTCGTGTCCGTGAAGATTTCTCTGAAAACCCGTGTAAAACCGAAAATTAATTTGAGCAAGCCCCCGCAGCGTCTGATCTGTCTATTCAAAGTGAAGAGTATTTGAGGAATAACTGCGGTAAATTTGGTCTCCCCTCGCAGTTGTCAACTTCAACTCGAAGTGGGTATTGAGGGGCTTGCCCTAAATCTATAGAATTACCCGTATTTAAAAATGGAAAAAAACATTTCAGTATTTGGCACTGAATTATTTGAGTATCGTTGGTGATATGTCGGTGTGATGAGCGCAAGTATTTTTACTTACCTGAGTTATGGATATCTTATATATTATGGTATATTTATGTATGTTTATGAGTGTTCTAGTACCGGACTAGATGAATTTAATAAATAATATGATAATATGACTTAGTAAGCGGAGGGAGGCAAAAACAAGAGTGGCAGTCAAATAGAATTATTACTGTAAGTACATCAGAGCGAAAAGTTAAACTAGTGTATTTAGCAGAGAGTTGAAGTAGTATAGGTAATACTAGACCCAACTTTTAGTACTCCTACTACACTAAGACGTCTCATCTGAAAGCGTGTAGTGTGAATGGTAGAAGGACCTAACAATGGAATTCTAATGCATGGCTTCATCTCCAACGACTATGTTGCGTCGTGCGATAGAGTGATTTATCTGACTAACAGCGTCATCTATCGGTTTTGCAGGTAATTACCAGAGATCGCAATAGGTAGTGCCTATTTACCTAAACTTGGCGGGAGGAGGTGACTAAGAGTGGTTACAACCACCAAAAATATTATTTATTTTTATTGAACGCGGGATTTCCCGGGATTTATAAGAATACATAATCGATATAGATTCACTCATAATGTAACATTGTATTTAATAAATGTTTTTTACATAAGTTAATGAGTTTTAATTTGCCACCTTACATTTTTGATCGATTTTCAAAACCACTGCGTGAAACACCACGACACACATGTTTGCATTAAACAATTACATTTTATTAATCATTTGACGCTGAGTGTGAATCTGTGTCGATTATGTATTCTTATAAATCCCGGGAAATCCCGCGTTCGATAAAAATAAATAATATTTTTGGTGGTTGTAACCACTCTTAGTCACCTCCTCCCGCCAAGTTTAGGTAAATAGGCACTACCTATTGCGATCTCTGGTAATTACGATCTGTAGTACAAATAATGACTGGTCGTATAATGACAGCGACCTCTTGTGTTAGTATTTTTTATCTGATTATCAGGAGTGTCTATCGGTTCTCCAGGTAGGTATATAGGTACTAATATACTCGTACCTACTGTCGACGACCTCTTCTGCGAGTTATCGCTCATTATCTTACATATAGTTTATTTGATACCAGATTAAATTGAATAAACAACTGTTTAGTTAAACTAATAGGATAACTTATCAACTATCACTACAATGAAGTAGTATAAAACAAAGTCGCTTTTTCTGACCCTATAACCCTATGTACGCTTAAATCTTTAAAACTACGCAACGGATTTCGATGCGGTTTTAATAGATAGAGTGATTCATGAGGAAGGTATATAGCACCCGTGTGAAGCCGGGGCGGGTCGCTAGTAACATAATAAAACTAAAACACAAGGTCCGAATTGGTGTGAATTGTCTAAAAGTATTTATTTGTGATTAACTTCTGTCTGAATTTATATTATTCTTTTGATTATAACATACCTCGATATTGTAAAATACCTCGTATATTATTGTCGATCGTTGATATTCCTTTTATTATTCATTACCTGTAACAAAGATCACGTTACATTATAATTAATGAGTTATTTTATGTACAGTAATATTAAAAAAATATTTAAACCTCAACATTTTGTATAAGTATATAATATTATGTACCTACGTTCTTATAGTATTGAGTAATTTATGATGCTGTCACGGTTGTTACAGTAACTGTAACGTGGAATTAATAATAAAATCTATAATATATTAGAGTTTAATCAGTTTAAATTGTCTTATATCTTACTTAAATTTATTAATTTACATTAATCATCATACCTTGTCAAGAAAAAATCCTGCATATTTTCCTGTTTCATACAAAAACCTTATTATAAATAAGTATATGTATAACTGAAACTGTATTGAAAGCCATTTCTCGTGGAAATTAATATTCTACAATCATTTCTTACTTAATAAAATTTGGTAAAAAGGCGAAAATTGTAATAAACTTTCAAAGTAACTAAGGGAAAATGAACGGAGAAAAATTTCATTCAGAATAAGTACCATCTACAAAGAAAGAATTAATATCTACAACCGTAGAAAATTATGTTTCTAGCTTGGCAATGTTCACAATTGAATTTAATTAATTTTAGGTATACTTACAAATATATACCTATGTAAATAAGATCACATAAAGAAATAATCCAACAGCTGGCGACCTTTGTTCACACATCCAAGCATTTCGAGCCACTTCTGTGCTGTACTTGGCTTGTAAATGTTTAAATATTGTTTTGTAATTAGTTATGTATAATATATATATAACTAGCGGTCCCGGCAGACGTCATCCTGCCCGTTCGAAATTCAAATTAGGTAACTTTAGTTAGGCAACGTTTGTATGGGAAAAGAAAAGGGCTGTTTTTAGGGTTTTCCCGGCAAATATTCGATTTTTTTCTCGCCGTAAGAACCATCCTTGGACTTCAAGGAACATTTAAAAAAAAAATTGGCCAAATTGGTCCAGGCGTTGTCGAGTTATGCGCTTACCAACACATTTTGCGATTCATTTTCATATATAAGAAGAAGAAGAAGATTATATATATATGGCGTCTACTTGCTCCTAGGCATAATGTCATTAATAAATGTTAAGTACTATTATTAAAATATGTCACATCCTTAAACATATGAATAGACACGAAGTCGCGGGCACAGCTAGTCTTCAAATCAATATGTTTAATCTCTTGTTCTTACGTTGCAGAGCCTATATTATGCTGAAGTCATCTATAAAATCTTAGCAATGTTTACAAATAGTTCTATTATTGCATAAAGCGATCTTCAACAGTATGTCAAGTCGCGGAAAGTGCTGACATCGCTGAAATGCTTGAAAGAAGAAGTGACGTCATTATAGGACGGTCGCCACACAAACTGGACAGATACTGGATAGAAATTGTAATAGTTGGAAATCGTTCGTTTTTTTATGATATAGGTACTAATATAATAAAGAGAAACGGTGTGTTTGTTCCTTTGGATTGAATAAGCTCCAAAACGACTGGAAAAAATATTTCACTGTTGGGAAGCTACATTCACCTTAAGTAACATAAGCTATAGATTATTTTGAAAAAAAATTAGGGATCCGTGAGAAGCCTAAGTAAACCGCTAGTCTTAAACTCATTATATTTGTTTTATTCCAGTATTTAATAACAACGAAATTATTATTACAATTAAATAATAACCGCGAAAGTATCAGAAAATTAGCTCCAAATAATTACTTCATTGGGTACCTATTTTTATAAGTGTGTAAACTTAAATTTGGTTATGTATAAAGTCGACATAAAAATAACTAAAGACAGCGAGTTCATAGACTGAAAGCAGTAACAAATTAAGACAAACGCCAATTTCGTATTGGATTGAAACGACTTTAAACGGATTTAACTCGCGTATTTTATTCTATTGGCTGACGTTTCGGAGCCTTTACTGACTCCATAATCGTAGCATGACTGAGCTGACAATAGTCTTAGTTGTTTCATACCAATATGTAATAACCGCAAAGGTATCAGAAATCATTATGCCAATTTCGTATTTTTCATTATAGATCGACCGGGGCCGCCAGTGCTTCTCAAACGTGACGTCAAGCGAAGCGACGCTGTCGAGAGCCGTCGGTCGTGTTTCGCCGCGTCAGGACTTTAAGGTGTACTTTAGGAGAGGTTATTGATCAAAGTGGGATTCTACAGGGTACCGGATTAGAGGGTTTAGCCGAGATTAAGCAGGCAGCGACAAAATTAAAGACGGTTTTTTAACACTAAAAGGACCAATGATGTACGTGCAACTTACAACACGACCTTTCTAAAGGCCGTGGTTCTTTAAACCAAATTAATCTAATCTATTTGTGACATTCGAGTGAAATCATTTTATTGGCTGACGTTTACCATAAGACTATTGTCAACTCAGTCGTACTACGATTATGAGTAAAGGCTCCAAAACGTCAGCCAATAGAATAAAATACACGAGTTTAATCCGTTCATAGTTGTTTCATTCCAATGATACAATATAATAACATTATTATGGCCAATTATCATATTGAGGTCTTTAAAACAGAAACAAAACTAACTATACGATTTAAGATTTTTTTTTTATATATATATACCTATTTGACGATCTTACAATGAGTGCACATAAAACAAAATAATTATAATGTATGAAGTAATGAGAAATAAATGTAATTAATCTATCTAATCAGTAAATAACAACAAAATTACGATATCTTTGCAATATAATTTTATGATGATAGATGTCTTTCGTTTAACGATTACTTTTCAATTGTAGGTACTTATTATATAATAAGCAAAATGTCCAGAGTAAACCTTTAATTATTCGTACATAATTTAATTGGCAGTATTATATTGCAATTTGAAACGTGCTTTGAAAATAACAACACAATTTTCGGCTTCAGTAGCGATAATTATTTATAACTACAAATTATAATAACTTTTATGTAGGTAGCGAATAAAAAAATTCAAAAGAAATAACAGGCATGGAATATACTTATTTGTACACAACTCGTAATACAAAGTGGAGAGCTCGTCTGTCAAAGACGTAAAGGAATTTCCTTAATTTCACGTTAAGTAGGTACTTGCCTAAGTGAAAAGTCCCCGATAATGATGTGCTTCTGATTTACACAACAAATTGCTATGAATACTTAAGGAATCGATTTTTTTTGTAAACTTACTAGGAGAAAAGTAGGTAAGCTTTCTTAATTTCTAGGTAGTTACTCGTTTTTCCTGAGCGTATTTCGTTTATTAATAATATGAAATTACCTACTTATTTGTAAAATTTTAGTAAAAGATCATTTAACACCCAGGTATGTTAAAGTTAAGGTTAAAATGATGATGAGTATGTTATCTATCATATCATATTAGTTGCATACAAGAAACAAAAATATGTAGGCCACTGGGGGTTTAAAATTTTTCTACTCTTGTCTTCGTACAAAAATATCATTTTAATTAAAAACGAATGGAATTGAATCAAGAATATTGATCGAATTTCGATTGATATATCGTAGTTTATATGTACTATGCAAATTACATAGATATTATGTCGGTTTTACA
This sequence comes from Polylopha cassiicola, assembly GCA_038024825.1. Classification (NCBI taxonomy): domain Eukaryota; kingdom Metazoa; phylum Arthropoda; class Insecta; order Lepidoptera; family Tortricidae; genus Polylopha; species Polylopha cassiicola. The sequence continues at coordinate 3,555,097 of CP149052.1, read as the reverse complement.
TTCGCTCTTAATATTAAATATTCAGTAGCTTTTGCGTGAAAGAGTAACAAACGCCACACAACCGTACATACTCACAAACGCGTTTACAATATTAAGTAAGAATAGACACGAAGCCAAACATTTTAACTACAAGCTAGCAAAAGCAACTGCATGCTTCCTCATTACACCACATAGTATCGCTTAATGCGGTAAACGTACGACTTGCAAAAAGTCAGTGTAGTATTTTTGCCTTTGAATTAAGGTTGTAATTCGTGTGGCAACGCGACATTTGATTCAAAGTTAAGGGCAAAGTGAAAGGAAGCTTTAAAACCTCGAAGCGAACATCAAAGCGCGTGAGTGTCAGTGTTTGTGGTGGATTATGATCGCGTAAATGAGGTATTTTTTCAAATTTGTAAAGGAAGTCTATGGGCGGTTTACGTGCTAAAAATGTTACGTCTGTCAGTTAGGTTAAAAAATATTTTACCACTAGCTTCTGCCAGCGACTTCGTCCGCGTGGAATAGTTATTTTCCCCGTTTTTTACACATTTTCCACTGTTTCTTCTCTCCTATTGGTCGCAGCGTGATGTTATATAGCCTAAAGCCTTCCTCGATAAATGGTCTATCCAACAAAAAAAGATTTTTTCAATTCGAACCAGTAGTTTCTGAGATTAGCGCGTTCAAACAAACAAACTCTTCAGCTTTATAATATTAGTATAGATTTTAGGTAGGTACCTAGGTATAGCCACACTTTTCACAACATAATAAAGTCACGAGTCTACCTAAATATATAATATGTGGAACAACTATAACGGATTTTTTAACTCGCGTATTTCATTCTAATTCACGTTACGACTGCACAGTGTTACAGTTCCCATATTCGTAGCACGACTGAGCTGACGATAGTATACCTACGCGAGTTAAATCCGTTAAGTTTTTCATTCTAATCTTTGTTTTTTTTTTGACGTAATTAATCATAACAGTATTTAATTAGATACTTAGGCAATTTATAAATACCTATTTTATTTGCGTTTTAAATTATAGGTAACACATTGTTGATACAGCTCACCCAAATTGTAGTTAGTTGCACCTCTATTGTAATTATTTTAATTAAATTAAATTTTAAACGAAATATGAACTTATTATTCTTGGTTAATTGCTTTTGCATTTTAAGAAAAATGATTTAATATATTTTTCACATAACAGAACTTAATACAAAAGAAGATAACAAAAATATTATAACATTATATTCTATAATTTTACGAAAAAACGTAGGTAAGTAAGTACCTAATTAAAATTGATTATAATTTTCTATGTATATGACCCTATTTTGGATTCAAACTCCTTACGTCTAAGCCAGTCACAGCAAAACCATCTATCTATTTAAAACTACGCTTCACAGTGACTAAGAAACTGCAACCGACGTGATGAAAAACTAAACTAATTCCAATTTGCTATTCTAATCACAAACGCGCAGTCTTATTCACAGGGAATACTGGCTATATTTGATTAGCGCAGACTTTAACAACAGAAAAAGAATTTTATACAACTAGTGAAATCCAATTGTGCTAGACAATGCAGGAATTAACCGGTCCGGGGCTTCTGTTTTAACAGGACTTTAATTCAGTGCAAATTAGTTTTTATCAAAGGCATCGCTGTAGGTATTCGTTATTTATTTTCCGGGCTGCCGTTTCCAAAATGAAAAACGGACTCTAATTTCTAGCTTCTATTTTTGGGATTTTGCTTTCCCTTGTCACATGATACATTGACTTTAGTGAACGAATGTGTACTTACGACCTGCCAGCACTATCTGACTAAGTGCAGTTTGAAGATGTCAAAATTTTACGCAACCTCGTTTAAATCTATTTAATTATTTTCAAACATTTTTTTTTAATCTATTTATTTTACGGCGACAAAATGCATTCCATACTAATCTTTCTTGGCGGATTGTCGTGGCTCGTATGCCCCAAGGTATTAAGAGTGTTGAAATCATTTCAATATCACTTGGGTTTTTACAGCTTCTACCCTCGACATTCAAATCGAACCAATATAATAATATGTGTAATACCTCTACATTCTCATGATGTCTCTACATCATTAGAACAAAAGAATCATTTGTCTGCTTCAAACTAAAGCACACAGTTGTGTGCTACGTACGTATGATTTTATATGTTTTTAAAGAACTCTTTAAAAACATATAAAATCATACGTACATTATACGTGTAATAATAGCTAAAGCATTAGGAAATATTTGGAAATTACTTTTCCTCTTATTAATTTTAATAAAAAGCTTTCATTAGATACAGTTAACAAGAGGAGTATTCTGGGTAGTTTTTCAATAACGGAAGTCAGTTTTCTAGGAAAACATTAACTTAATCAAGTGTATTGATGAAAATCTCGTATAGAATATTTTCGATTTGTTATTATTACTTAATATACAGAGAGTAGGTATTTCCAAATTGCGAAGTTATTTATAACAGAGTAGGTAATTTCAAGCATATTTTTGGATCAATCTTATTTTCTTTTTTTTTATATTAGACTGATTTCATCGATTATTATAATCCTTACCACAACATTATTACAATTTGAAAATAATTTAATTGAAAGTAGAAAAAAATTAGTTAAAGACGTCAACCATCAGTCCAGTGCCGTTTGTCACCGCGTGAATTATTTCAAGGTTTAAATAAACTTAAAGTCGTCACTTTGACTTTGACGAAGTAACGTGTTTCTTATACCGCCATAGCGACAGCGTTGTAAGCCAAAGCTTATGTCTCATGACATCTATATTATTTCTTAGCGGAATAATTTTTGATGCCTTCGCGGTGATTACACGTTGGAAAATACAATTATAACTGTTTCAACTCGCGTATTTTAATGTACTTACAATGTTCCAGGAATTTCAAATTTACATATTTATAGCAGATCTAATGTTGATTTCTACAAATCTTCGTCCTTAAAAATGTGTCTTGGAGACGGGTTTCCAAAAATTCTTCTTAGTCTCTGACGGCATAGAGTGCGTTACTATCAGTTGTGTTAGCCTAAAGGTGAGTGAGTAAATAAAATTTTGCCATCAAACATTTTTCGCTGCAACAATGGTGAGTGTGCCTATGAATATAAAAATTCGCATAAGCTCTGTCAATTTGCATACATAGATTAAAGCTGTCCGGTGTTTTGGACAGAATGATATATGATGCTTCGGAAATTTCAGTACATTTTAAAAGCCTTAAACAAGCTTTGTAATGTTTGGCAGCAAATAAAATTAACCCTTTCCTCAGAATGCACAAAATATATCACCGACAATAGGTAGGTACAGTTTTTTTTTAATATAAGAAACTCTGTCAGTCTATTGGCCAGAGCTCCTGATTACAAAACTGGAGGTTGCGGGTTCGAATTCTGAGAGGGGCAGATCTCAGTGCAATGAGCACGAGACTTTTTACTCAAGTCTCATATGTATTTATGTATGTTTATCCGATGGTTAGTGCCCATAATATGTATATTTTAAGCTTTGCTTAACGTGGCAATCAATTAATCGGTATAAACTGTCCAAAAAAAGATAATACCTACGACCTAACTCAAAACCCTAATGTACTCATATTGTTATAAATGTAGCATCGCTCGTTTAATTTAATATAGGCACGTTGTTCCATGAATAACGTGTCATATACCGTACCATTTTCTCATGTGATTTCATTTATTTTAGTACAAAAGTAAATTGAATTAACTCTAACGCGGTCTCTTTTTTCAGCGCGCCGTCGAGGCTGTATAGAAAAATAAAAAGTAGGTAATTCTTCTGTACAGAGAGACGTGGCCTCTTATCATCATTATCAGCGAGGATGTCTCGTTTTGCTACTCCTATCTTATGTCAATTTGCTTATGCAAATGGATTCACTAAAGATAAATTGTATATGCCAACGAATTACAGAGAACGACGCAATGCGATGAAGCTACGAGTAATATGTAGACAAATTTCCCTGGGCTATCGATAATGTGATTTTAGCGTGTCCTTACGAGACTCCCTTATATATTTTAAGACCTATAACTATATGATACTAGATTTCAGCAAATAAATGGTTTGACTTTTTTTACGTTTGAATTTATGTAGGTAAGTGCTGACTATCTTTTAAGGGTTACCAGAGCGAAAAATGCATGCACTTTATGTATTAATACTAAAATATTCAGTCTAGACACCATTTAAGGAGCTTTTCTACTAGAAAATTCAATGACGATTTTCGCACAAAACCAAGATGGTAGCGGAACACGTAACTAATGTTACCTGGCGATATAATATTGAGACCCATAAATCAAGTACTGAGTGAGTGGAGTTTTTCTACAGTTCGTTCCATGTCGAAAGGTAGGCTTATTCCTTCTTTAGTAGTTAGAATCTAGACGTAGATATTTGATAAGCTAGGCAGTTGTAGTTAAAATAAAGTCGGATTGGTGTTATAAGGTACCTCTTTGTATTCCTTTCTTTTGCTGCCATATATTTTTGGTTCTTTTTTCTACTGGACTTGATTTAGCTGAGCATTACTTGTTTTTACGTTTGTTCTGCGATAATTCGAGTAGGTATCGTTTTACCATCTTTATGAAATATAGGAAGCAAACATAATATCTTAATAATCTTTTTAAATTTGAACCAGGCTTGGGGCCCGAATACGCTCATGTTCAAACCCAAAAGGTTATAAAGATAAATATATTATTGAAAACAAATTCTTATAAACGAAGGGTCACCGTTCAAGATGACTGCTATTTATATAAATCACAAGTTTGTAGTGTCCTTCACCTAGCGTTCAGGACACAGATATATTTTTTTCACTTCATTATCTAAAGTAAAATTGAAAGAGTAGGATAAAATCAAACACCACATTCCAAACAAGTTTATTCTGGAAACTGTAACGTCCCTGAAACGTCAGTAATCAATACAGAAGTTGTATCTCTTATAGCGGTTTTATTCCAAAAGCATAAAGGATGGTATTTCCGCATGTTTGGAAACGTTTTGCGAAGAACAATAGTGTGCCAAAACGTTACCTTAAGAAAGCACGGCAATATATATTACTGGAGCTCTGTGTATTGTTTGACACACGGATAAGTAGTTCAAGCAACAATAATACATGTCATATTGTAATGTTGGAAAACACTGCAATGGTAGGTACTACTATAAAGTAGTTCAGTGACCCGGTGAAGGACACTGGAAAGAGCTTGCCTTGATCAAGTCTTCAGGGAAACGAAATCAGTTTACACATACACTAACTAGGTAGGTACTTTACAATACAGATACAACAAAAAACAAAGAAGGGGGCGTTATTGGCGCTTCAAAAAGACCATCATTCCTGAGTAGATACGCCGCAACAAACTCATGTTTTGGAAAAATTATGTACCTACAACTATTATATTTTTGCGAATTATTTTTAGCATAAAGAATTTATTGGAATGAAACAACTATTAACGGATTTAACTCGCGTATTTTTATTTTATTTTATTAGCTGACGTTTCGGATTCTTTACAGTTTCCATAATCGTAGCACGACTGAGCTGACAATAGTCTAACGCTAAAGATTACGAGGCATAAGGCATCAGAAATTATTATAAAGAATTTATTGATGTTAAATGCATATTTCCTCACGAATATTTCTTAAACATTCGACACAGCAATGTGTCCATTCCTTTCACGCATCGCCGAAACAAAGATACGTAATATTTTTTCAACCATTATTGTACTGTAGTGGTGTCGTATTATTTATGGCACTGTATTATTATTACCATGCGTAAAATCTCGAGATTTACGAGGGCCATGTACCCTTGAACCGTATAAGTTACGGAGGACATTTATTTTTATTATCTGTGTTTACAGAACTCCTTAGCACTTACATCTATGTTCTAAACTTCATATTTTTCGTCTTCCTTTGTTGTCTTTTCTAACTACATCGTTTCGATGATTTCGGATTTGATTTAAGGGCATCGACAATATTCTAATTTTTTTGTTCACGGTTTTGTCTTAAAAGCCATAGACAAATCCAAACAACGGTTTCTGCTTGGCTGGTCTGGCTTGTAAAATTGATGTAACATTTAGTTCCTCTAGTGATGGTTTTAATTCCGACCCTAGTTTTAATTCAATAATTCTTTATAATAGGTACTTAAATATTGCAATGAAATAGTGCAATGAAACAAATATAACGGATTAAGCTTGCGTATTTTATTATTATGAAGTTAGCTTAAATCTGTTTTTTTGGTAGATAGTTTTTTCTGTGAGAAATTCGACTGCGCATAACTCAAATCTTAGCTCCCTTTAGATCTAGGAGTGCAATTTGGTACTAGGTAGGTAATTAGGTCATTATCAATTATCATATAGTATGTATTTTTGTTTATATATACATATAGCTGGATACAAGCAGCCCAAGATCGAGCAAAGTGGCGTGCAATTGGAGAGGCCTATGTCCAGCAGTGGACTGCGATGGGCTGATGATGATGATGATGATGATGATGTATTTTTGTCGTATGAATTATTAGGTAAGTACCTATCTTGAGTTTTTCTAATAACATGGACTTCACAAGATTTCTCGAACAATAATTTAATAGGCGGCGTCTAAAAGTCGACTGCAATTTAGATTGCAGCGGGAATGCAGTAGAAATATAGTAGAAAGCAATTAGGTTCATGAAGCAAACAAACTTAATTTAAATAACTCACTGGAATGTAAGAGCAAGATTTCATTAAAGTCGAGTTAACGTAATTTTATGCTTGACGTTAAGTTTTCAACATTAACTTTCGAAAAGCATGTTTAGTACAAATACCATAAAGTGAAACAACTTAAAACAAAATTTGTTTGTTTTTAATTATTCATCTTTCGGTAGGTTTTCATATATTTTCAGTTGAAAAAACAGAGCGCTACACTACACTATTTGCAAGCAACAAATTTTGATATAATTTAATATTTTGGTCAGCATTCAAGAATGTGTTTCTCAAAATGATTAAGAGTTTTAATAATGCTACGTACCTTCAATCTGCAACAGGCCACCTTGAACGTTTGTTCATTGGGTTAAACTGAATGCCTAGAAGGAGTAGTCCTTCTAGGCATTCAGTTTATCTCCATTTTAAGAAATACTGCTAGTATATTTTGTTAAACTTTCACACCTAGTAGTTTCAGTTACGTTGATATTTTTCTCTCATTCTCCAATGACAGTTATCAAATGAACTGTCAAATCAATAGCGGTTATCGATGTGTCGATTAGTAAAACGGAACGTCACATCAAGTGACAGTTGTCAGTTTGCTGTTACTTGAAGTTCGGAAAGAGGACGCTATTGTAGCTACGCTATATTGGCAACACTTGGTTCGGAATGACATTAGCAATGGTGTGAAGTTAGCGAGGATGGAAGATGACTAGTAATAAATGATATAGGATCTTTCTATCGGTACCCTCCCTCCCCTTGAACTTGTCGCGTAATGTTCTAATAGTATACCCTGACCACGTGTAATGAAGAAATCTTTCCCGATCAATGCCCCATCCCAAGGACTCGCCGACATACCTATAAGTAGATACATAATATTTCACGTATATTTATATTCACATTTTCTTTTCAATATCGTTATCTCTTTATTTTGGAATTCCAAGGGCCGCGCCGCGATCATTATTTACATGCTCTGCTTAATTCAATATTTTGTACGACTCTCTTGGGGTTTGGCAAATTGCGTGAGATTATTTATAGACTAAGAATAATGTTATACTCGAACCTGTTTAATTTAAGGACATTTTTTAAATAAGATAAAGAGAATATTCTGTATGGTGGATAAAGAATTTTCACAGGAGTTAGTTTTATAACTTAGGGGAGCATTAAAGGAAGATTTTCTGGGATGCTTGTCGGGCGCAGACGAAGTCGCGGACAAAAGCTTATATCCCTACTAATATTATAAATGCGAAAGTAACTCTGTCTGTCTGTCTGTCTGTTACGCTTTCACGCTAAAACTACTGGACCGATTTAAATGAAATTTGGTACAAAGAAAGTCTGGAAACTGAGAAAGGACATAGGCTACTTTTTAACCGACTGCAAAAAAGGAGGAGTTCCATGCGGACGAAGTCGCGGGCACAAGCTAGTATATGTATATATTAATAAACTAATAAATACTAGTAAACTTACAATAAACTTGGAACCACTTAAGTAACTACAAAACTTAAGAACAAAAATCAATCTTGTATGTGAACTACCTACGCCTTGGTGTGGTCGCCCCTGTCAACCGTTGGCTTTGCAAGGGTCCACATCCGCAGTTCAAGCTACAAACAACGCAAAGAGCATCACCTTATTTGCCCTCTGTCCAACTTAACGATCCTCGGCGAACTAATCCTATCCTATTCAAATAAACGCGGGCACCCGATAGTAAGGGCAAATATTTGCAAGAATACAAGACTAGGAGCCTAATGAAATCGGATGTCGTCGTAATGAAGTCCCATGCATCGCTGAGCCTGAAATACATATGGTCTAATAGTCCTTTACAGCACTGAGTTATAAGAATTATTCCTGTCACAAGTATAATAGACCTGTGTGGTAATTTTGTAGTACCGTCGAAACCCCTAACTTCACCTAGACTACCATACTTCGCCTAATTTTACATAACTTCAAATTTACTAGTGATTTCAATGACAGGTTTCATATAATAACTCTAAGTATAAAGTATCACAATCAGCTTGTTTCGAAGTTTCTGGTGTATAGAAATCTGGAGTTTAAAACGATTCACATTTCACTTTTTAATCAGGGAGCTGGTTTAAACACGTGTCTATTATGACGTATTGAATCTTAAATCATAAGGTTGAATTTGATACGAATGGCATGCACGTGTCAAAAATCCGGTAGATCCACCAGTGTGGATAAAACTGACATATTTTACAAATGAGAAACATGATACTGGTTGAAGCTGATACTTATTTATCTCAAAAGATAATTAGCTTATTACAGATTAGGGATAGCTATTTGTCTTTAAACTCCTGATTTGATATTAGGAACGATCGCCTTTTAATTTTTGTTAATGGAATTTAATTAATTTAATTTAGTTGAAGCCCTCAGAACTACCTACACTAAACTCATCTTACGAATTCGACCCAAAAGGTCGTCGAGTACAATTAACTAATGAAATAAACGTTTCTCAATTAAACCCACTCCCTCGAAGTAACATGCCAATACCCATTAATTGTATAACTAAACAAAACATCAGACGTGGGTATCAATAAGTTATAAATGTTCTGGTTAAGTACCAGGTTAAAATACAATAATTAAAAATGAAACACGATTACTGAAATCAGAGAACAGTATAAATTCCTTTCATTGTTCCAAAATTAAATTCTACCCAATCAAAAATTCCGTAACACACTTCCTATGAAACCGACCTTCCAACCACATGAAATTTTTCCCGCGCCAAAATTATTTAAATCCAAAATGGCGAAAGAATTTCGCGGTTTCAGATTTATGGTCTCCCAGCGATTTATGTGAGGCAACACACGGGCCCCAATATTATATTCTGTGCTCTTACTTGGGAGGAAAAGCCTATTGTTTATGCCATTATTATATACTTATAACGTGTTGAGTCTGTGGAATTTCTTCTACAGGAAAAGTGATAGTAAATGTCATGTTGAAGATTTTGCTAGAAATATCAAACCGTTGTTTATCTTGCAAGTAATTTAGGTCAGTACTAACAAAATGTATGCACCTGGCATATTTAGGTGCATAAAAATAATCCGTCATACATTCTAACTTGACACAAAATTTGATGACAAATATGTAGACAGGTATAGTCATGTAGGTAGGTACAGGGAAAGCATAGCCTATAAAAAGGCGCCGGAAATATATTGTAGATACCCAGCTCGCTAAATGAGTATATACCTGTTATATTATCGGAACAAAAGAAAAACGCATTGCTGAATGGTTCACACAAAAACCAATTTGCTATTTTGGTGACAAATCCAAAAACAGACCAACCGATAAAAATACACGAAGCAATTAAAATAACTTCACCTAGTGTCAATAAACGAAAGCAAATTCGGTCCCGCGCAAACATTGCTCAAACGCAAAAACAACAAAATGACGTCAAAACAAATATAATTACATTGGAAAATAAATATACCCGGTATTGCGATTCGGGAAACGCAGGCGTGAATTCCTTACACCAGAGTTAATCCACAAATTTACATATTTATTGAAGACCGAACAGATGAGGTGGCCCTAATCGATATGTACAAAGTTTCGGGTAATTAAATGCCATAAAAGGAGGGTGAAGCGTTTGATGAATTGAAGCACCAGGTTACGTTAAACGGTTTTTTATTTTGAAGGGTGATTAAAAACCGATTTCTTTCGCGACACCGATGTTACCGGGCAAAATTTCAGAAGGCCTTTACTTTCGAGATAAAAATAATCACACCAACATTGCTTGCTCTAAGATATTGCAATTTCATCTATAAATACTTTTTTATAAACGCAAAAAGCCAAAACATTAGTCTCAGCCAGTACGTTTGTAGTACCTACCTGCTATTTACGTTAGCTTACAATATCTTAATTGCATATTTGAACCAACACAATTTAACATACAAATAATACATAAGTACATATTAAATTCGATACCGAATCTAATTCAGGTCCAATAAAAATTAGACGCCTTAATGGTGCTCCGTTCAATGTTTCTTTATAATACTAAATGTACTGAAAAAAATAAGCCTAAGCAGATCCAAAACATGAAAAGCCTACCATGATTGCTGGTGAATAGATGCATTTCTCTTACTTAATTATCGAAGGAATTTACTGCACAGTCATCTTTTTAATCTAGTCTTACACTCTATATAATATAACTTATTATTATTATACTAGATGTATGTACCTATATTAAATATTCTCCGACATAAGTGTTAATGGGATAAGTCTCAAAAAATGTTTACAATTCAAGGTAGATTAATGAGAATGACATTTGTACTAAGACAAGAGTAGAAAAAATCGAGACCCTCAGTGGGACTTGAATCTACGCCAGTGCCTATACGCGCAACACCATGCTTTCCTAATTACAGTGTAGGCGTCCTAGATTTATAAGTTTATAAAGTAATCACTGAGTCAATTAGTCAAGCAGTAAGTAATACATATTCCCAGTGTAGATTTAACATGAAACATGTACTAATATCAAATAGCGCAGTTTATATTGCAACTTGCTCTTCGGTTATGAATGCACGCTAGAAATGTTGTGTGTTTTGGTATAATATCTACCTGACATAACTAACTTTAAAGCTTTATGTTATTATGAACTAAAATACTACTTTTGGCGAAATAATTTTATCACTCATGTTGTTTGTTATATAATATATTTAACTAATATTAGAAATGCGAAAGTAACTCTGTCTGTCTGTCTGTCTGTCTGTCTGTTACGCTTTCACGCTAAAACTACTGGACCGATTTCAATGAAATTTGGTACAAAGAAAGTCTGGAGCCAGAGAAAGGACATAGGCTACTTTTTAACCGACTCCAAAATAGGAGGAGTTCCACGCAGACGAAGTCGCGGGCAGAAGCTAGTATTTAATAATCGAGTATATTTTTTGGTGGTGGCGACAAAATTAGTACCAGTAAGCAGGTTTTATCGGTATGTTTCCATAGCTCGTTACAGACTTTTCTAGAAATATATACACTAATACAATATACGTACTTTATAATACTTTAGCGTTATACTCTTGTCAGCTTAGTAGTGTTACGATTACGGAAACTGTAAAGAATCCGAAACGTCAGCAAATAAAATAGAAACAAGTACGGGAGTTAAATCCGTTTATAATTGTTACATTCCAATGTGTAATAAGTGTAATAACCGCGAAGGCATTGGAAATTATTATAATACAATATCATCATCAGCCCGTCGCAGTCCACTGCTGGACATAGGCCTCTCCAATTGCACGCCACTTTGCTCTATCTTCGGCTGCTCGCATCCAGCTCCAGCCAGCCATCCTACGCAAATCGTCACTCCACCTTGCCTGAGGACGTCCTACACTACGCTTGCCGAGACGCGGTCTCCACTCTAGAACACGTTTACTCCAACGGTTATCGGTTCTTCGGCTAATATGGCCAGCCCACTGCCACTTTAGCTTGCTAATCCGGTGGGCTATGTCGATGACTCTGGTTCTCTGCCGAATCACCTCATTTTTGATTCGATCCCGCAGAGAAACGCCGAGCATAGCCCTTTCCATAGCCCGCTGAGCGACTTTAAATTTGTGAACCAGCCGTACCGTCAGTGTCCACGTTTCGGCTCCGTATGTCATGACGGGTAGGACGCACTGATTGTAGACTTTCGTCTTCAGGCACTGTGGGAGTGACGATATGAAGACTTGACGTAGCTTCCCAAACGCTGCCCAACCTAACTGAATTCTTCTATCCACCTCATCCTCGAAGTTGTTTCTACCTAACTGTAATGTCTGTCCAAGGTAGACATATTTTTGAACAACTTCGAGAACGGCGCCGTGTAACGCAATTGGTTCCGGTAGTACATGTTCATTGAACATGACCTTGGTTTTGTCCAAGTTCATCCGTAGGCCAATGCGTACAGAAGAGTCAGCCAGATCATTCAGCATCTGTTGTAGGTCCTGCAGCGTTTCTGCCACGATGACGATATCATCAGCAAATCGCAAGTGAGAGATGTACTCGCCATTTACTTTGATGCCACGTCCTTGCCAGTTCAGCGTTTTGAACATATCCTCCATTGCATTTGTGAACAATTTCGGGGAGATAACGTCCCCTTGTCAATACAATATACCTATTTATATTTAGTAGTACAAAAAAATCTAGCGGTAAATCTTATGCATAAGCAGGCACAGTATTCAACAATTTTTCAAAGCTTTCTTTAAACGGAATATATTCATCACTTCTAATTTTCCAACGTTGTTTTTCTACCTAATATCTCTATCCTCGCCTGTCAAGGCGGGCGAAATTCTATAGAAATTTTAATGTAATTGATGAAGCAGAAACTTGGTAATATATCAAATAAATCTTTCTTCTTTATCTCCGCTTCCGGGAAAACCTGTTTGCATGTTTGTATTTAGGTAACATACCTTCCGCTACGTTGCAGGAGCGAGTAAACATAGATAAGACTGAAAATATGGCATGAGCCATAGGTTACAAAGGTTCAGTAAACAATTTAAGAATAACTTGAATTGCCTTTCTTTGCAGTCATTATATTGCTAAAATTGATAGATTGTAAATAGAATAGATTGTATTCGGTTTTTTTAACCGACTTCAAAAAAAGAGGAGGTTCTGAATTCGCCGGGATCTTTTCTTATGTATGTTCCCTAATTACTAAAAGACGCCTGGACCGATTCAAAAAACCTTTTTTTTTTCAAGCATCTGTCTCATAGTACATACAAAATGGTGAAAAATTTAATTTTATCGTTTGTTTTTATGCTTTCGCGGCAATTACACATTGAAATAAAACAATATATAAGTCCATGTATATCCAGTTTATCGTTACATTTGGAAACATGATACAGACCAGAATCGCTTGAATAAGATACCTACTAAGAAAAAAATCAATGAACTTTGTAGATACCTACTCGTAGTCCGAGACCCCCACAACATAAAATGATTTTAGATCATAACCCTCGAGCAGTATCTCGAGGACAGATTTAAAGCGTCAATTAGTAACCGGCGCGTGCGCAGGAACTAAATCTGTAAACTCGGGGGAGATAAAAATAGTTTCATTGTGCGTCCGCATGATATAACCTTGATGGAAGTGCATTATTTGAAACTCACAATTAGTTTCAAATGATGCCCTTGGATTTGGCTGTTTGGAATTTAATAAGGTCGGGATAAAAGTTAAGTCATGTTTCTTTCCAAGGTACTGTCTCCCTAAAAATAATCCATTGGATAGGTATTAGGTAGGTATTCGTGTGTACTAGTTTTCGAGTATCGAATCAAATTCCATTTAGGTACTTATTTATTCAAATTTACTTTTAACAATGTAAGTCATATTTTCCAATATTCTTTTATTTTATGTATCCGTATTCCTAATTAAGTACTAAATCTATAGTAAGTATAACAATTTCAACACAAATAGTACCTAAAAATTTAATAGAAGTGCACGTAAGTACTTCTTTCCATAATTTATACCAACCTTTAAACAGATTCAGTTAAATCGCGAAATGTTTTGTTGTGAAATTGCGCACTTAACTTTGAGGCTCTCAACAAACTGTCAAAGTTCCATTTAGACAGATATACATCTACGTTCTAAAGTCTAGACATTTCCTAACAGTCACTTCACGCTACTCTAACTCTTCGAACAAAGTTAACACCATGCAGCTGTCACGGAGATTCAGTTTTGGTCTTAAAATTTTCATTAGCGCCATTCGAATTAAAACCTAACCCCTATAACGATAAGTCACAAAATTGTTCACCGTCAGATTTGTTTACAAACCGTTTTCTTTGGTAGCACTACGTTTTCGACTGTACTAAATACGGGGTTTCACTTGAAAGACAACATTATGTGGTCGCTGTAATGTTAACTTTAACACTTTGGGTGAAAGAATTTTGTCACCGACACGTAAACATAAACATGAAGACGTATTTTATTGGATATCCGAAGTTACATCCCAGTTTGCTGTTGCAACTGATAATCGCTTTAAGGATATGCCATATTTAATAGGTAGCTATTTTCTGACTTCATGACTCAAAAGTTTTTATTTAAATATAGTCATTTGTGACTTTCTGATCAGTTTCTTAAGGTGTTTCTTCTCTGCAATTATGGTCTTTCCGAAGTGCTAGTAGTAGTAGGATCATTTAATGTTTTTGTGTTAGTAAAATTGTTAATATACTACCTACTACTACTCAGTAGTATTACTGTGTACAATAAGATAATACAACGATGACTTAAAGTTATTTTGTCTTTCGTACTAAAACTATTTGTAAAAAAATTGTTACCAACACTTTACCCCAGTTACAAATAGTTACAGAAACTTCATAACATTTTTTCTTTGGCCGACTTCTTCAGAAAGAAGGCGGTTTGTCGGCACATCAACAGAAACCTCGAAACTTTGTGCCCTAAAAGTTGATCAAAGAAACCTCCATCGATTTAGCAACTGAATAGCGTTGACCACGGAAAAATTTCGCTCTGAATAAGTGGATCCTTTTCTTTTTCTATGATATTGGGGTTCGCTTAAAACCAATAGCAGAAGTAATTGATAGTCTGTGAACTCTGTAATTTGTTACTTTGTGTAACTTTGGTGTTCATCAATAATCTAAGTGATTAAGCACATATTATGTGGCTTTCTGCAGTAATGGTTCTATTGCACACGCAGTAAAGCAACCTTGGGGCCTAGACAAGGTGCCAACGTTCAACGTTAACCCGCTGAACGTTGGCACCAAAATGTATGGGATTTGACATCCGCGAACGACTGTCACTTACGTCACAAAGGTTCGCGGATGTTAAATCCCATACATTTTGGTCGTTTCGTTTAACGTTAACGTTGAACGTTGGCACTATGTCTAGGCCCCCTTTACTGCCACCAAACACTGAAAATATTTTTGTTCATCTAGTACGTGTATTTCCACTTCGTGTTCTTAAATTCGCATACCGATTTGATTATCCCAATTACTCTGTCTGCCTATTCAGGTATAATTTAAATAAACGTTTTAAATAATAGCAATGTAGGTATTAATGTGGTTTAGTTTTTCTCTCACTTTTTTTATTATTTTTCTACTAAAGTCTATTTACTCGCACAATCTTACACATTCGTCCCATCTTTTCACAGTACTTCTGATAAGACCTTAAAAAACATTATTTTAGGTCTTATCAGGACTCTGACTCATAACGCAATGAAGAATCTGGCAATCATTCATTAATACCTGTATACATTTAAAGACTCACACGGTGCGATAAGGTTACAAACACAACAATACAACAAAAAATTGACTAACAGCTAAAGCTCATCAACACCATAAGCTATTAACTGGTGTAATTCTATCATGTGATGAGAAATGCCAAGTATAGGATCCCTCAAAAATATACAGGAGAAATAGACACCGTGAGGCAAAGCGAAGACTCTCTTGGTTGAATCTGAGGGATTGTTTCGTGGAAAAACTATTTACCTATTATGTGTCATGCCTCATTACGGTCATAATGTTCAACGTCCGATTGGAGAGGTATAATAAAGAGAAGAAAGATTTCTATTCTTACCTGCCAGTTTAAGACCTATTCGTTGTCCAGGTGGTTTCAATAGCTCGATGTGAGTCCTCCTCAGACCACGTTCAGTGCATAGACCGGAGTCAGTTGATAGTGAGGTCTGGGATTTAAAAACTGAAAATAAAAAAAAAGTTTTATTAATAACAATGTTCGATGCTTTTGCGGTTATTGCACTTTGGAATGATGCAAGTATGACGGATTTAACACGCTTAGTTTATTTTATATTATTATGCTACGTAATGATACACAAAACACTACACAACTATTTTCGCATAACTCTTCTGCAGTTTCATACCATTGAATTGATGTGCTAAACATTTTAGGACTTACATAAAATTAATAAAACTGCAATTCATAGCTAGAATATTTTAATAATAATAAAATATATTAATAATTTCTGATGATATCGAGGTTATTCCTCATTGGAATTAAACAACAATAACTATAATCGTACATAGTGTTAAACTATCCTTAGCTCAGTTGGCTATGAATATGGGAACTGTAAAGTCTTCGAAACGTCAGTGAATAACATAAAATACGCTAGGCATATCTGTTGTAGTTGTTAGGTACATTCCAATAAAAAAGGTATTTTTAAATTTTGACCTTATAAAATTATTATCAACGACCGGGTAAAGGACTGATAGTCGTACATTTGTCATGTCATCATACATATTACAAATAGCTTTATAGTCTCTATGCTGCTTAATTTATAATTTTAACAAGCCGATAATGCACTATCCACTATGAGGTTAGCCGCATTTAAATTAGGAAACGTATCACTGGCTGCCAAAACAATCATTTTTGCGATTTCACAAGGCTCTATTATATTATTACTTGGTACAAGTTCTGACAATCTTTCTAATGTAGAATTTACATCCAAATTTAGATTTCTGAGCAAGTTAGTCCGCGTGTATCCAGGTCGCACAGCATTCATTTTAATGCCTACGGGAGCCAGTTCCACAGCACTTGAAACTGTGAATCTTTCCAAAGCATCGACCAACATACGACACGGTACGAATCCCGGCCTCGCTCTACAAGGCGAAGCAAAAACGTTTACGATATTGCCTTTTGTTTTCATCAAATACGGTAAACATTTCTGTGTCATTTCATAAGGCACCCGTAAATTCAAAGCAACCAAGTCATCGAAACCTTCCATACTTGTATCAAAAAGCGATGTCACTACTATTTTACCAGCACAATTGACCAAAACGTCAATTTTACCGAAAGCCTCTACTGTGCTCTTAACAATATTTTCACAGGCATTTTCTTTGGTCAAGTCCGTAATAAGGCTTAAGACGTTACTGCCTTTTGCTTTGCATGTTTTGGAAACTTCTTCTAGACGTTCTTCATTTCTTCCTATTAATGTTATAGTGGCTCCGTGATCTGCGAACATGGCTGCTGTTGTAGCACCAATTCCTGAACTCGCGCCGGTCACGATCACAACTTTTCCAGTGAAATCCATTATTTTGCCGTGCTTCGTCCTTACTACAAATACGACTAACAGCTTGTGCTGTGTATCGAACACTGATAACTGTTTGTATATTTATTATATCATTTATATTACTACCGTGTTTGTTTTTACCTTGACGTTATCGTTCTGATAAGTACATAAAATGTATTGCTAAAAATATCTCATTAGCTGATATCCGCCTAACGTTACTGTACTTAGATTTTTTAAGTACAATTTTATGATTTGTTTCTTAATTTATTTTATTTATATAAAGTGACACATCAACAATTGTATTCTGTTGATTGTTATGTTTTAGGTGTAATTAATGTTGGTTATTAAATATATAATAATATAGTAAAGACGTTATGCTATAGGTACGACAAACATCTAAACAACACGATTATGTGCATGAAAATATATAAATAGCTTATTCAATTCAAGCGCTTCAATCATCAAAATCATAATTTTATAACCTAAAAATTCATCGAGGAATTTTGCTATTTTTATAAAAGTAGGCGTTTTAGCATTGCCACTAAATGGCACTACACCAGGGGGGTGTCACTCCGCCGCCGCGCCATTCCGGCGCCGAGCTAGGCGTCGCCCCAATGCTTGGGGCGAATCGTCAGTGGTTGCCACGCAGTGGCCCGTGACGCACGCGCGCGCTTACGTATGAATCGGGCTCAAAATGTTGCCAAAAAATATTGCATTGCAGCCAATTGTCGGAATAACAATAAAAACAGTAGGTAACTGTCAGTTTTTCTCGGTTCCGGCAGGTCAGACGGACAGCGAAAGGTAAGAGATATTCATTACTTACCTACTCATTTATATCTACTGTCATTGTACCTATTATTAAATATGCATACAAATCTTCTATTATGATTATATACTTATTTAAAATACTTAGGTATTTCACATATTTTATGAACTAAAATTTTTAAGTTAGTTACATGATAATTTATAACCGACAAGAATGCAACACAAGTAGCATTATAGAAGCCGATACCTAGTACATCTTGTTTCTAGACTGGTACCTAGCTTATTCTTACTCTTACATAATATTCGGTCCCGCACCATAGACTAAATAAAAGTACAACCGCTAAGTAAATATTATAAACAGCATAAATCGGATAGTACAATAGGTACCTATTTAATGAAAGTACTGACACTGACAACCCTATTCAGAACGTCTGACAAGGTGCGGAATAATGTCGACCTTCGCGCGGCGCCAGAGAGCTCAATGTCGGCTGCTCGCTTGCGGTCCGTTTGCTAATAATAATTATGTAGGCACATAAAAGGCGGCATTTGTGAACATCAAAGCAGTGAACCTTCTGTACTTGTACTATTATATATTCTGTGACTACACTAAAATTTAAATGCCCCCTAAAGATGATCAAACTTAATTGACAACAATGGTTCAATATGGTTTGACAAAGCAGTAAATATTAATCAATCTATTTGGCTGTCGTCATTAAGATGGTACTACGTTCATATTTTCGTGGCGGCTTAAATTTTCTTATTTTCCACCCATTTTTTTTCTAATATTAGAACTTTGTCAACAAAAACAAACACAATAAAAAAAATGAAATTGGTCTAGCCGTTATAGCGTGATGCCTTGACCAAGGGAAGTAGGCGTTTATTTTTCATAATTATTATTATAGATAGACAATAGATATTATACGAAAACCATAATTATAGGTAGCTACTTTTGTCAATTAGGTTTCGGATTTAGAAATTCGTTCCGCTAAATAACGCGTGCAGTTTAATGAACACTGCAAATGACATTCGGGTCAATGTAAAATGAACATGACAAAGGGAACAATGTGTTAGTAATTATTACATAGTGGTAGCAGATTTAACCACAAAGTCAGATCGCATAATAAAAACTTATTTACTTGACTCATATTATTATTAACAAGTAGGTAGATAGAATACTAATCTATGATTGTATGTAAATTGTAATGTAAATCAATGTTTGCTTCCTAATTCGGTTTGAAGTCTGCAACCTTTGTTTAAAAAAATAATGACGTCGTACTTATAATATTATAGTTATTATTTAGTGTAAATAATACAGGCTTTACTGAAAAAGATCCCATAAATGGCTAAGTTCGCCTTTGTACATTTGTTTCGTTATTGCTTCAATTTATGTAATTGTCTTGTTGTAGAATAAGTACAGATTTTTCATACCTACCTACATATTATTTTATAAATAATTAAAAACATAAAGAATAGGTAGGTACGAATAATAATTTCAGATGCATTTGCGGTTATTACGGATTTGACGCACGTATTTTATTTTATTTGCCGACGTTTCGAAAACTTTACAGATATCATATTCGTAGCACGAAATTTCGTTTCTTGTTCCATTACAATGTAGAATAAGAACATTAAACTTATTACTACTAAATTAATTAAAATTGTACTTTGAACTGGTCGTAGTGACGAGTTCAGGATCTAATACTAAGTCCAATGATTCATACACCGATAAGATAAAAAAAAAATCCTTCAATAACAAAGTACATCGCGATACAGAATCTCTGATTTTTGCACTATCACAACTTTATCGTACAGTTAACTCTGAACAGCAACCATCAAAATGTAGTTAGTATCTAGTTGTGTTATGAAATATATCCCGCGTCGTACTGCTCCAGATCACTCCATTCATCATCTTTTTGTTTTGCAAATTTCGCCCTCTCTGATTACTTTAATTCACTATTTGTGCGGAGAAAATCTCTCCGCGGATCATTAGTAAAACTTGACGTTTCATTTCGAACACAGAAAGATTGTAAAAAGGGAGATGTATTTGTACGAACAAATGTGTTGCTCAAATTAGTCATTTAGAACACCTACCCACTAATGAGTTAGTTATGGGTGATTCCACGGGCGTTTCAACCGCCGTCAGTCCGTTGTCCTGAATATTGAAGAAATGATCTACAACAAGAATTACATTTTGATGCGACGACATACTGCGCTCGCACTTGTCGTCAAAATTAATAGAGTTTAAATCTTATTGTAGCTTAATTCTTCAATATTTATGGCAAAAGACTGACAGCGGTTGAAACGCATTTATGAATATGAAGGTTTTTCAATTGTAGGTATTGTTTTGTATCTAGAAGTAGAAAGGAAATGCACTCAATGAAATTTATAGTAAAGAGTTAAAGATTATAAGAATGAAACCCTTTTAAGTACTGCAGCAGCATTCTACTAAAACACTTCTTGTTTTTGATTTTGCTGCATTACTGAGTTTTTTATGTACCTAATGGATTTTAATATTTGATTAATTATTTTTCTTACAATTTTGCTTTTGTTCAACACTGCCCGTAGAAACGATTTATCTAGTTACTTAGCATAAGTAACTAGGTACATAATTTGAATTTCGATAGTATTTTATTATATTGAAATCCATTGATACAGTAAAATGATGTTATCACAACATTCATCTCTGTCTCAAACTCCTCAGTACTAGCAAAAACTTACAAACATGTACTATTGGTTTTATCAAAATGCAAGCTCTCCAAATAACATTCCCTCTCCAAATTGACAAATAGCTGAAACGGCAATTATTTTATCTAGAGCCTTTCATAATATATATATATACCTAACAGAATCACAAAGAATTAATAAGAGTTTTTTCGTCTCTGTCTGTTACGAATCCGAATTTCTGTTTTTGTCAAAGCTTGTGGTTGACGTTTCTTGAAAAATTCCAACCTCGGTCAGAAATTAGCTGACATTCCGAGACGAATCATTTATCAAGGAGCGAAATAAGAAGTAAACACGAGTAAATTGCGAGCTCTCGTTAAATCTGCAATTAGGCGCGGGTGCTACTGAGAGAGGTTTTTGTTGAGATCCACAATAGATGTTCGTTTATCTTCTTTTGTTAAGTTGTTTGTGTATCTGGTCGATTTTTTTCAGATTTGTAACTGTCTAGCTGTGCGCCGTTTCACCCTCACGGAAAACAATTATCCCGTAGGATTGAAATAAAGAGTAGCAAATGTTCCTTTAGAAGGTCTCCCTTATTAAAACCCTTATTAAACGTGCAAATGATTTTGTCCAATGCAAATACTTAATGATTGTTTAGTATAAATAAAGTATTAACTAAAACACTGAAATTGCAAATACTTTAATAAGAGTAGATAAACTTCAAATGCACCAATAAAATGAATCGATGGAAATTCTTTCCACTCTTTATACAAAAGCTACTTCATTTGGTAACAATAAGAGAGTAGGTACCTAACCGGTGACCTCCAATAACGATTATGACACAAACGTGAAATAACTTCAATTTTATGGACAACTAATGAAGAAATAGGATAATGAAGTGAATAAATGCAAATCGCTCGTCGCTGAAACTGACGGCACAAACAAAAAAGGAACAGCCTGGCGCGTGCCGCCAGCGTGTACCGGATCGCTATTCACTGCGACGGTATTTACAGCTGTCCCGGCGTGTGGACAAATTTCCACGTTATTTTAGAGGTGCTCATTTACGGATGGCCCTCTAAACCCGGCATGGATAATTTAACGTAACGGTAATTGGACTGAAATGTTGGCAGATGGTTTAGAATGGAATGGAAATTTGTCCAGCTTACAATGTTGATGGAAGAACGTTCATTACTAAAGACATATCTAATAAATAGGCACTTGTAGAAATTGTAGTACCTATTATTTTTTATGAACGCTTCAATATTCTATTTAGAATTCAAATTATTCTCTCTCTTTGTCAACACGTTTTAATTTATTTTGATTTCACAAAAGTGAGAGAGTTGGTGTCTTTTTCACCAGTCGAAAATATTCCTTAGGGTTCTGATACCTACCAAACAAGACAATCTAGAACATTTCACATTTCCAAGCTGAAATATGCAAATTACAAAATCGACGCTTCAGCATCAAAAACACTCTCCCGAAAACACAACTAAGCAATCCTTGGAGACGTAACATATTTCAACCAAATTCACAAGCCAGTTAACAGAAATTGCAACACGTCCGCTGCCAAATTTAAAGCGCTTTCAAAAATGCATCTACAAAAAGATTCTACAATAGGAACGGTATCGTACTCATCACCCCTTGGAGTCAAAGCATCACGTAATCCATTACTATGGGTGCGCGTGACTCTTTGAAATGGATCCGTGCCGTCAGTAATTTTATTTATCTTTCAAGACTATTGGTGGTGTAGTAAAAGGGAGTAAGCGTTGTCTGGGCACCAACGTCAGAATGCTTAATTTTACCCAATATATCAAAGGAAATGCTAACCACGCGAACTTGTCTATATCCTTTCTTTTCAGTTGAAAGGTATTTTTGCTATGGTTGTTGGATTCTTTACTAAGCATTGGCGCGGTGCGTGTCTGTGAATAACACTTATATTTGAATGACAACTATGTATAATAATATTTAGACGTAAGTAACGTACGATTTCATTTCCGTAGATGGGTTACAATTATAATAAATTGTCCTTGTCCCTGTGTGTTTAATATAGTTATGGTCTACTAATTCAACTATCATAATAACCCCCCAGACAAGTTCCAGTCGATAAAGAAATTGACATCAGCGAACTAACACTAACCACATGACTTTTTCATAGCCTCCTTACAATTTTGCGTTCGTTTTCCTTTTTAATATCATTGATTGGCATCTATCTAGGGACCAATTTCATAAAATCCAAATCTAGGCCCTACTTGAAAGTTACCGCCTTACCCTATACCTTGAGCAGTATTGTAAACTTTCGTTGTTTCCACCTTAGTTTCTATTCGGGTTTACTACACGCAAAACTTCGTAACTTACGTGATAGAGTCCCTTGGAGTTACGAATAGGTCCGACCCTCACTCCATCTGTCCTCTTATACGACACTTCTATTTTATTTATTTCACAAAGGTAAAGGGAAAAATCGTAAACAAAATGATTGGAATTATACTCCCCGTTTCCTGTATTTTCTGGAGTGAAAATATAAAGGTTAATTGGGCAGGTTTTTTTTCTTTTGCTTATGCTATTTAGAGTCTGTCTATGTCTTTGTTTTATTTTCATAGGTATTAAAATAAATAAATATTCGTAAGGAAAGTTAGCGATATATTGAAATCCCTCAACTGATATTAGGGAACGAGTTTTGGCCGTGCTTCTGATAAATAAATGTTTTTTTTAATGTTGCTAGGTGCGCAAAAATGTGTTAATAAGTATTTATTAGACAGATGCTAACAAAATTTGACAGATGCCATATAAATGACAGGTATATAAATGACTCGTTGACAGATACGAGTTCAAGTTCGAGTACACAATGTTCAAATAATCGTTTGTATCCAGTGATTGTTAATTTACATTTCAGTTATGAATTGATTTTAAAAAATCTGTATTACGAATACTTAGTTAATTAAGCACCAACTATAAAACCAATAACGTTACAAAAATAACGACCATACTTTGTTCTTTTGGAGGTCAAATATTTCTTAAAACAACTTCTAGTTATAATAATAACCTTCAAATGAGTTTATATAGGACAATTAGATTTATTCTACAAAGATTAGGCTGGGCTAGAAAAGTCTTAGAGATACCTAATTAAGTAGTTGTAATTAGTAGATTGAGTCCCAAAGACGTTACTTAAGTTAAATCACATATTATTTAAGTACCTACGGCAAAGGCTCTAAATAAAAATATATTTGCCGTCTTTGAGTAATCCGAGCATAAACATAATCCGATATTAGAAAAAATCGACGAGAACAAAAAGAAGCCGCATCATTTTATTTTAATCGTTACATCGAAATTTAATTTGAAGTTAGCCTGATAATTTGGTGTTCACTGGAATGCACTGGATGGAGAACCATTGGAATGAGTTGATGAAGCTGATTCAAAAAATAATGAAATATCTTTGTACCATTTACTACTGATCTAGTCCCAACTAAGTAAAATTAGTAGGATTCAAGACAAGGCATACAATGCGATATCCAAGACTCAGAAACAAATGCTCATGCTCATAACAGACACCTCTGACGCCCGTAGCTGCAGTGGTTTTGTAGTCAGAAGCTCTCACCACCAGACAGCTCCACCAGATGATGTTGAAGGAGATCGTTATTTGAATAGTAAGCTGAAATAAGTGATTCCCGTCGCTTCAATCAAAACTGATATCATTGTACACTTTAGGCTCTCAATTTGTGTTTGTAATAAGTTTGCGAGCTTTGTCCAACTTTGATCTCTGTTGGCATGTTCTACAACTAAACTTTAGGACTATCGTTGGAATAAGATATATTATACCCGATACTCTCTTTAACGAACTAGATATGTAGGTAGGTACCTAAAGTCCTGAAGTCAAAAGGAGACAATCCCTATTGCTGTAAGGCCCAAGCAGCACATACATTTTATTATTTATATAAAGTAGATACCTACCTATAAATGACAGTCTTATATACCAACGAACTTCTAAAAATCTGCGACGATTAAGGGAATTTCTGAAAGTCAGCATGAACTAACATAACTACGTGAATAAAATCCCTTATCAATTTAGATAAGACTAAATTTGATTTTGCAACTAGAATGGAACGTTTCATCAGCATGAAACCACTCGATCACGGGCGTAAATACACTATCGTATCAACCATTTCTGGAGCAAGTTCTGTGAGATAATATCAAAACATCCACACCCGATTTGCTACAGGACAATGACGTCTAAAATCTTCGTTGCCTGGGTTTAAGCTCTAAGTTAAGGTACCATTAGGCTAAGGTTTACGTGTTACGTGAACGGCAGAGTTTTTCTAGTTTAATTAAATTTCTTGAGGATTCTTTCACACGCTACGATGAGTCATACTCGTAACTATATCTTCTGTGACATTGTAAATATGGTAGAATTTAATTATTCTTCGTACCATACCTACTCGTGCCTATTTTGCGCAGGCAAGAATTACTTTTTTATCTCGTTAGCATTCCATAATAAGTCATTAGGTAGGTAAATTGTGCCTTTGATTCATTTGTTTAATTAAACAAAGGTATTTTGAAGAATTTGGCGCTTTTTGCTTACAATTAGCTTTTTACCTTTTTACTAAATCAATACTAAAGTCTATCAAATTGTTTTGTTAAGTTTTCTCATGACTGTTATCATTACAAAGTTTTTTCATACTTGTCAATACTTAAGAACTATCGGTTTATTTTAAATATATATTTTTATTTGTATTTACTTCATTTGTTACGATTTAGACCATAAACTAAAGTAACTGTTCCACCTTTGGAATAAATATTACTAATATCATAGAAACTTCGTCTCGCACTCGCTGGATGTAAAACTCCTCAATGTTAAATGAACTGTCAAGTTAATCGTATCCTACTATAGACTTTTTTCCAATACAATAAGGGTGAAAATAGCATGACTGTCACCTGGCTTTAGTGTAATGAGTTTTCTTTAATGTTGTTGTTGAGTTGGCACGTAAAAGAAAGGTAGTTAGGAGTTAGCGGTGTGTTATTTTGGTTTTCAGCCATTAAACATATTTCACTTCTTTTTCCTTACTTGTCAGAAGAAGAAAAGCTAAAGCCGTTGAATAATGTGGTTTTATCTGTTCCTTATGACATTAACTTTGTTAGTAAATGAAACCGCCAGATATTTTTGTGTCCGTTTATTTGAAACGTCACAGGTAAAAGTGGTAGAACAAAATGGCGGCGAATAAAAGCCATAAACAATAATACAAACATAGACCACAATCGGCCGGGCTATAGATAATACAGACTCTTGTTGATTCAATCTAATTATCTCTTCGTATGCCAGCACAGGTAAATGTACAACTTTACGTATGACTTTTTTTCTGTGTGAAAAAATTTATATTATAAATCTACCGAGGCTCAAGATACTATTTTTTACCTTTCAGCATAAAAAGGGGTTAATTTCATAAATTCTTTTTTTTTATAAAAAAAATCCAGTATCTTTGGATTTGTCAATCTGTGAATAAAGAAGTACTTATCTAAATAAATGATGCAACATGAAAATCTCTGTTTGCATTTATTTATTCCCCTCACTAAGTAAATATTTTTTCTTTCATACGTACACACGAAAACCGTTCACCCTAAAAATACAGTGCGATGATTGTGTTCACTATATTCGCATTTATCGAAAATTCAACTCCGTTCGTTCCCGTTTATTACTATTTACTATAAAGCTATTCACCCTTTGAGCAAACATTCGATCACGAATGCCAAGACGCCATTATGCCGGCTAATGAATGGGCGGCTTATCAGTTATGTCACCGACAGACGGCTCCAAGACTGCCCGTGCGTGAACTGCCTTATTCGAATGATTAAAGATCATAAAATTGAAATAATGAATGGCAAGTTTTCTCTTTCCTCTTTTTCATTATCGATAGGTAAGTATACATATATAAAAATGAAAGTTTGTCCTAATTTTTAATCGACTGGACCAAATTGGATAATTATTTCTTTGCAGTGTTTTTTTATGATCAAAAGGTTTGTATAGAAGTAAATTAAAAGTGTTTTAAAAAATAAATATGGCGGCACGGAGTCATCAGCTAGTGTTACTGTAAAAAAAAAACAACCAAAGCTGCAAAGCCACGTTGTAATTGAAATAAAAAATATTCCTTTGAATTCTGACAAAAATGCACATCCAACAAACTAAGTAGCGGTATGACATTTAAAATATATTGTACAAAATTGGAAAAGCGTTTTAGAAGTCACCAATATAATAGGAGCGCATTAGTACCTAACTATTCCACTCGGACAAAGTCGCTGGCAGAAGCTAGTTCTATTATAAGAGTTCCTAAACGTGAATGTCACTTGTTTATGTTAGCCTAAAAAAGATAAGGTACCTTCTCCAAAATAAACAATGTTTAATAAATGAATGAGTAACATTGAATATTCACAATTCCACATCCCTTTTTCTTTATTATTGAATAATTTGGGAGAAGTCTATGAGACATTTGACATGGGTGCTGGTCAAATGTAATAATAGTCATAATATTTTACAAGGGTGAAATATAATAATATGAGTAGATAGGTACCTACCTAAATCAGAGAAAATAAATCAGAAAACTATTGTAGGTACTTGCGTAATAAATAGATACATAAATACCAAGAAAGAACAATTGACGATCAAAACGTTTCAAATATTGGTAGTGGACTCTTGTTTTAGCTAGAGTCAGTTTGTCTCCTCCGACCCCCTAAATTGGTTTGTAATAAATAAGTACCTATATTATTATACTATTATGTTTAATTATCCCTACTAATATTATAAATGCGAAAGTAACTCTGTCTGTCTGTTACGCTTTCACGCTAAAACTACTGGTACGATTTAAATTAAATTTGGTACAAAGAAAGTCTGGAGCCTGAGAAAGGACATAGGCTACTTTTAAACCGACTGCAAAAAGGAGGAGTACCACGCGGACGAAGTCGCGGGCAGAAGCTAGTATTTTATACTTGTAAACATGTCGCGATACATTATATAACATTTATTCTGTCCTCATTAGAACTCGACGATATGTTAATGTTTAACAAGGTTAAACTCTTAACTTCGTAAGTACTTGGTTTATTCTTTGAGTTAACAACAGCTATGAAAATCACAGATTCATTTAAATAAAAAACGCCGTCCTTCACAAGGAAGTCTAATACAAGGAAATATATTATTTTGACAAAACATTGTTAGGACCATTATTTCTATTGATACAAACGGCTGAAAAACATTGAATGTTTACAAAATCGCGCCAATTTCGTTCACAAATAAAGTTAATCAGCTACAAGAGATTTATTAATATAATATTATCATGTATTATATTGAAAAACAATAAGAATCAGAGCAAAACACGACTTTGAAAATGTTAGTTGCCGCCGAATGATACAATGGGCATAAACTCAAATAAATATTGCAAAGTAAGCTTCATTTCCTTTTATTAAGAGATGTGAAACTAGAACAAGAGCATAATTAATACTAATCAAGAATTAGACGTGGTAGTTTTTGGCGTCTTTTTAAAATGGTCGCTTTATTGTAAGCTGTGTCAGGCATGTCAAATTGTGCAGAAAGTTATCCCAGCCCGAGTTACGAAAGGAACCATATTTAATGAGTGAGTATGTATTTTTTGTATCTTCCCGAATTCTATTAAACGAAGTTCATTGAACTTTGTTATATAGGAAATAAACTTTCAAACTAATGAACCTATTTCCATGGAACATAACAAAAAACACTCTCGATCAAGTCAGTTCTTTTACAAAAAGAAATAGAATCCGGCAGACCATCCGGTGTTCAATAAAATCAATTGAATCAGGATGAAGACTAGGAAAAAATAAATCTGTTTAGTCCGTCGGTTACATTTTCTTAGTGTTGCCAACTCCTAGAAATTCAAGTCGCTAAACTCAAAGTCAAAAGTCGCCAGAAAGTCGCTAAAACTAAAACATAACCATAAAAATTTCGAGGACCCCCCCCCCCCCCCCTGTAATGATATACAAATGGAACTTCAATTAAATAAAGTTTGAATTTGGTACGCTATCGCGTTTGTCGTTTTCCATATTAAGTATCTCTTGGCATTGAATAATTCTGTGTATATTTGATAAAAAATGTATCTATTATTGGCTCTAGAACTGTTTTCATATTGTACTCCAAAAGTCGCCAGATAAGTCGCTAAACTATTTTTGTCGTCAAAACTTTTTTTTGGTCGCTAAGCTTTAAGCAAAAGTCGCTAAATTGGCAACACTGTGTAGAAAAAGTAACACGTATTTTTTATTTTTGCAATCGAGCAATAAATGGCTAAACATATAAATTATACCATAACGTGACATCACGAGTCACTCCCGAACTTTTTAAGCGCAAGCGCAAGCGAAAAAAAGTTCATCACGAATTGGTGAACAAAAAAACAGTCGTTATGCCTATAATTGGTTTCATTCCAATGTATTAGAAAATTAACAACTGACTAGGGACTTGATATTGCGAAATGGGTTCATAGCGTAATGACGTCACCGTTTATCAATATCGCGATCGGAGTCCGTCGAATCGCCGCCGGCGAACATGACGGCTTTACGACAGAAATAAATCCACGAAGGGTAATTTCAATTCTACCTTTTATTGTTGCTAAATTGGAAACCCACCCGCTCGGAAGACTGCTCCGTAATCTATGATACCTGTTTAAGAATTTACCCGAAGCTTAACACTGACGTTTATGATGAAAGTTCACGTTTTATTGGTCGTAAATTTGGGGAATTTAATTTTCGCTTTTCTTTTGGGTACTATTTTTCAGGTGAAGATTTTGCGAAGGTAGCGCGAACATTTTATGTTCATTCCGTACCTATATAATGACTTACGAGTCAAGTTGGACGCTTATTGAGAAGATAAAGGTGTTTATACTTTTCTGAGTTGGTATCTAAAGCAAAACATTTACAAATTTACATTAGGAAAAATTTCACAACTCTCTTTTTATGAATATTTATTTATTTATACAAAATGAAACCTAAAAATGGTAATATCTACTGCACAACAGGTAGGAGCAAAAATAATTAAACAAACACCCTCCAAGTTTCAGGTGCGTACAATATACTGTTTGGGCAGTAGGCTATGCTAGTATCCGTCAGTCAGTCAGTCATTCAAGGCAAATAATTTCATATTTATTAAATCTTGTATATTTATTTACTAATAAAAAAACTCTAAAATCTAATTTTACAAAATAAATTATAATTTTGTGCTACGATTATAGAATCTGTAGGTAAAGGTTCCGAAACGTCAGCCAAGTCTATATTCTGTAGTTGTTTCACTCCAATCACATTCTACACTTAACTAACTAAGCTACATACAAACAGCAACATATTATATACCTACTAAATCCAATTAAGGTCTTAATAAAGGAAGCTTTCTCGACTTCATTACAAAGGTACCAGTTGGCTATTCCTCTGACTGATGAAATGAGACTAAATCCCTACGTTCCAACTCAAACGTTCTTATCAAAGGCAATATTGTAAGTAGTTTAGAGGAGTTAGACTCGCTAGAACTTCTTAGACATTTACGTTATATACTAAATCAATTATAAACCTATGATTTACGTTTGAGAGTCACTGTTAGCAAATTTGTCATTTTTATTCGTTCATCTTCTCTTGTATTTTTAAAGTTCCGTACCTCAAAAGGAAAACGGAATCCTTTTCTTTATTGTCCGTCTATCTGTCTGTCAAGATCTTTTTTTCTCAGAAACGTGAAGGTATAAATACTCAGGTCTACTGTCCCTTGGTGCTAAAAAAAATCAAACATCTGAAGCAACGCAGGCAAAAGATATTAATATGGCCGTTTGTTGCAGCATGCAAATCTACAAGGTATTCGTTTTGAAATTTACTTAGGTACCTACTTGTAACTTGTAATTTAACTTTCTTTTTATATGACGTTTATAGCACCGTAACTATATTTACTGGTAGTTATTTTTTTAAATATGTGTTTGATCTAAGCTTTTAACGACAATGCTATCTAGGTAGTTATAAATTATTCTAAACACAAATACTGTTTCATAAATATTATTATATTATGTACAAATGCAATAAATTAGCGGAGTGATTAGATTTATCATCATATTATTCGTTTGCCAAGTAATAAATACAAGGAAAATACGATAATCTACAAATTACACCGCTGTTACGGTAGAATTATTTAGCCGAAATTTATTTGTATGTCGTTCAGAAGTCACATCCGACAAGCATTTGAGTATGACTTTCTATTGTGAGCATACAAGTTCTTGAACAGGGTAATTTCGTACTTACCTACTAAAACAGTATATTTTATAATGTCTGGGTTAGCTATTTTTCACTTTTATAGGTACCTAGTAGAAAATAAAAACATTGTTTAAATTCCATAATATAATTAACGCATATTTTATATGAAACGGGGTATGGAAGGGCTTAAGCAAATTTAATCAGATGCTGTCAATGACCTAAAGCGATAAGTCCTGGATAATAAAATTTAAATTGATAATACTACTAGTTGACCCAGGGAACTTCGTACCGCGTTTTTCAAGAAATGTTGTTAAAAGTAAAAGTTGATCGTTGAAGAGCGAAAGTTTAAGGTTGTGTGTATTTTTGAATGCAAGTCAAAACAAAAACATACAATTTTGTAGCTACTAACAAATTAAATGACAGCGCGTAGGCAGAAGTATCTTTTTCTCTCATTTTTCAAAGGCAAAACAATATACCGGAGGAAACTTGTAAACCCGTCACAGATAATACTGCAATCAATCACATAATGAGACTCATTACACCCCTCGTTAGCATATTTGTCTCTCCGGCAATTTTTCTTCCGTCATGGACCCAGAAACTTCCTCAACTCCCTCAAACTTCATTTGCAAGGTTCAATCTTGGAATAATTTCCTCCAAACCACTGAAAGTTTTAACGCCAGTTCTGAAGATTTTTTTTTTCCTTAATTTTTTTCGCTATAAATGCAGCTATAAGCGCTATAGGTACCTACGTAATCTCGTTTGAACGACCTTTATAAAAGAGTTTTTGGAAAGTTTTAATTCAATGACTGGAACCTAAAATTTGTTGTGGGGTTCAGTTATTTCCTTAGAAAAATATATTTCATTAAAGGACTTCCTGAATCTGTTCACTTCAAAGTGAAACCATTTATGGGTAAAATATCTTAGTGTCTGATAGTAGGTAATATTAGAATTGTTTGTCAGAAGCCGGAGGTTGCGGGTTCTAATCCTGCCAGTAATGAATACAAGCATTTGTAACTGAATCTAGGATGTGTTATAGGTATTATGTATTCATGAGCTTTGGTTAATTTGGGACAAGAAAATGTGATCTCTTGTGTGATACATCAGGGATATAACGTTTCGTCTCTTTTAATAAAAAAAAATAACTGGAGATGACACTGATTGAAAAATAAACTACATTCTCGATCACGGGCTTTAATTAAAGCAATACCTACCTACATAAAATATTTGTGAATCCCTTTTTATTGTACGAGTTTTAATTTCACCGTTCAATAATAAATTGTCCAAAAGTAATAAATGATATTGAAACAAAAAATACCTATATTTATATCCAGTATAAAACATATAGCTTCTGCACGCGATTCATACGGGTGGAATAGTTTTATACTAACTCTAACCCCTCGTTTTATCCCCTCAGGGGTGAATTTTCAAAAATACTTTCTTAGTGGTCCCATAAGTTTTAAAAGGCACGCCTGTGCAAAATTATAAATATCAAGTATAGACCCTGAGTTGGTATGTCTATCATTAGGTCAGCTTCTCCTTTGAATATCCTTTCACACTAGATGAGCGAGTCCTATTTGTATTTATGTCTAGTTTGGGACTACAATGATTGGTGAGAATTGTCCAAAAATATTTATCTACTTACTTACTTGTATTTACTAAATTTTCTAAATTTATCAAAGCAAGCTGAATATTTGCAATATCGCATATATTTTTTCCACGTCGTAATGAATTAATCCTCGTCTAGACGTAGTCGTCAAGAAAAGCTCTCCTTCTAAGCATTAAATTAAAAGCTTGGCTTCAATTCCCTTAGTGGTTAACGCAGCTCTTACGTCTGCGTTTACGTCCTTAATGAGATAGACTAATTAGTCACCGCATTAAAAAACATATCTTTATTGAATACCTATTTCGTACAGACATGTTGACAACTAGCTTCTGTCGGCGTCTATGTAAGAGTAGTATTATTTGGGTAGAAGATTCTTTATCGCATAAATAGTAATTCTATCCCCTTCAAGGAATGATTACCGAGAAGAAAACTATGCTAAGTTCTTGACCGAAACTAAAACTATCTTCATAACAAATTTCATCTATCTATAAGTTCAGACAGACAGACAGTTACAAATGGCGGTCTGTTGTCAAAGTCGGACTAGGAGACCGAGGTAGCGAGTTCGAATCCCGCTAGAGCCTGGGTTCTTAACCTGGGGGTAACCCGCGCGGGGGTAAAACTTGTATTTCGCAGAGGTAACCATCAGCTGGTAGTTGTCTCGAACACCGATAATCAAAGTGATAAGTGTAAACAAAGCGCAGCGTGCAAGTTCCTCGTTGGGTGGAGAGGTAAAATCAGTGACCCTAGTTAGGTCATAAGGGTAACGAACCTAAAGGTTAAGAACCACTGGGCTAGAGAGATGTCAGTGTAATGAGCACGAGCATCTGATCATGAGTCTTGGAAGCCTTCAATTTATATTTATGTACTTATTATTGATTATCAGTATCGGGCGCCAAACTAAGCAACGGTGTTATACCTAAGTAGCACGTACAATGATTGAAAATATAAATATATACATATGTTTAACATCCATTACCTACTGAGGATTTTAATCTCTTCGGTTTGTAGTCAAGGCATCTAACCATTAGACAAACATTCCGTCGATAAGCTATAAACTTCTTAAAGTTATAACAATAATCATTAAATGTGAATAATGTCTCATTAATTACGTGACGGGATCATCACAAGGGACTGACGACAAAGCAAATAACAAATGACAAAAGGCGAAATTGTTTTTGTCACGACCTTTTTGTATGGCACGCTAAATAATATTAACTGGATAAATGGCAGGATGAGTTTTCACTAAATTAAATAAGGGGATTAAAGAGAGTGGATTTCGTTCTTCACATTCCTTTTTTTGTATCCTTTCGAGTGGATATTTAAGCATATCATATTAAACAAAGCTTTGTTCAGGTACCTACTAGTGTTTTAAATTTGGGAATCGACCCCTTTAGCTTTTAGCAACGATATGTACACGAGGTATTAAATTATATTAGAACTGACACTGAATACCTAGTAAACATCAAAATGTTTTACTATGTTGAAAAATATACACATTTTAAAAGTTTTTTTTAAAAGTCCTATTCCTATATTAAATGTTGCAGTCATTATGTAAATCTTTATGTAGGTTTATCTCTATAAATAATAATAATAGATCCTACATAGAAAAGGGTGTAAGTTCTATACATGGAGTTTTACACTTATAACGTTTTTCATAGGACCTCAGATTATAATCCTTAAATGAACGAATACGTTAAGCAAATACTACAACGATACCGCTGAAATTACATTTGATCTCAATACCTATCTGTTCGTTAGATTCTATCGTTTGATAACGAACAATAACAGAATTACTGTGACCCAAAAAGTAGAAACAAAAATTCACCCGAGGCCGGTACAAAAGCGAATATTCAAAAGCAACAATCTTGAGCGAAATTGGCGAATCATTGCAGTCTCAGACGTAGCCTGGGGCCTAAAGAGCAATAGCAAGTATATTGGATCCAAAGGAAATGTTTTCTTGAAACAAAATTTGAAATTAGCAAGCGAGGGGACTCGATAATGATGATTATGTGCTTTGGTTTTATTATGAATGTCATATTTAAGGACCGCCCTTAAATTGAATGGGAATCTCCGAGTGTAACGACGTGATTTCACCGTGATCGTTTTGGGCACCGTCGTTGGATATATCCCGATATCCTTCTAAATCCAGGTTAATTGTAATATTTAATAAGCTTTTAAAAATACTTATCTTGTAGCTACAGGTACGTACTATAGCCAGTCAGTCTTTTGTATTTATATATTTAGATTATCCACCCGGCATTGGACAAGCGTGGTGGAATAACACTGATACACTTTCGATATTTCTAAGGAAGTCTGTATCCAACAGGACGATCATAGACAAAATTATATGTAGTACGTAATGTTTTTGGGGCATAAACTACACTGCACAGTGCACAATTGTATATTCTATTTTTAAGCTCTTCAAATTCCTTATACATATTAACAGTTTTTGTAAGTTCATTAACTTGTACAGTTGTACTATTTGGGGAAAATGTTCTTATAATGTTACAACCTAATACTGTGCCCCAATAAAGGTTATTTTTAATTAAATTTAACATGTAATACCAATAATTCTAATCAATAACCCTCCAATAAATGCTTACTGATAACATTAATAGCTTTGTAAAATGCAAAAAAAAAGTTATCTTACCATCCAACTCATACCCCTGTCCTCCCCACTGAGGTAAATCCTGGGAGAAGTTCTTGGGATCAGCTCGGCTCCCAATTGAGATCTTTAGGCTCTTCCACAGCTTCATCTTACATGTTCAATTGATCACTCACTTCACTGACACTAGCACTGAACTACCACGATCTGGAACAAGAAGAATTAGTACTGATTATTATCATCATTTTTATATTAAAATCTGTAAGGTACCCGTCTATCTTTGTGGGGTGTTACCTACCACAATTTAATTTATAAGAATGTGTGTTAATTGGAATGAAACAACTATAGATTATTTAAATCTCGTGTTTTATTTTATTGGCTGACGTCTATAGTTGTTTTATTCCAATGTATAATAACCGCGAAGGCATCAGAAATTATTATGAATGTTAATGTCAAATGTCAGATTATACCTACATTGAGCACAGGAGGTTTCAAGACAGAAGCATACGCCTTAAGGCTACATACTGAATTGGGAATTGGACACATTACCAATAATACCATTAGTTGAGTAAACCATAGTTTGACTTCCCTTGAGTCAAGGCTTTGGTGCAACTAGCCAATTATAAGGGTAGCCATACAAACTACGCCGCTTGTTGTAGTAGACAAACAATTGCGATTGCAGCCTGTTCGTATTCAAGCTGCAGTATTGTATGCAGGCAACCGTGTCAATGCAATTGATGATGTCAAGTGACCCGTGACGTTGTGCAAGATGTCTCTAGGTTGGTATTTTGTATTGTTAATGATATGGTTATTAGCTT
Organism: Polylopha cassiicola; assembly: GCA_038024825.1. Taxonomy (NCBI): domain Eukaryota; kingdom Metazoa; phylum Arthropoda; class Insecta; order Lepidoptera; family Tortricidae; genus Polylopha; species Polylopha cassiicola. The sequence goes on along the minus strand of CP149052.1, from coordinate 3,518,830 downwards.
TTATTGTATACAATTGTAATAAGGTGAGAAGTGCCTTCCTATAGACGCAGCTTTAGCGACCTTCTATAGGTAAGTGTTTTTTAGGCCACTTAGTGCGCAGCGTTCTATATGGACCCTAAAGTACTTACTACTATTTACAAATGAATTAAGATTTTTAGTAAAAACCTCAACTTCTTAATGACTAAAAAATGTCTCTTTGTTATTACGACACCCAGATTTCAAGTAAATAAATACGTAAGCACCTACTTAATGCTTGGAATCCATATACATCAAAGTATTGTTCAAAGAGTATTAACGAAAATTCCATAAATGTCATGATATACAGTAGTTGCTGTTTTTATATCTTAGTCTATCAGAGATCAAAAAATATTGGTCACATAATAATTTCTGATGCCTTCGCGGTTATTACACATTGGAATGAAACAACTATTTCGGATTCTTTACAGTTTCCATAATCGTAGCACGACTGAGCTGACAATAGTCTAACGCTAGAGTGATTTATACAGTTATGCAAACTACCTTATATTAAATTACAAATTTTGAAAAACTACCCTATTCTGAATTATGAAATACTAAAGTTACATTTCGCGCAAAAAATTTTAACTAATATACAAATAAAACAAAATAAAAATACGCGAGTTAAATCCGAGTTAATAGTTGTTTCATTCCAATTAGTCACATATTTTTATTTTCTCGAATAAACAAAAAATAAGACAAGTCCTTCTTAAGTTCGAGAGTGGAGAGGCACACCATAACGTGACGTAACGAGGCTCCAATCTCAAAATTTTGAAGAGAATATCCTTGTGATTGTTCTATTGAAAAAAAACCTGGCCAATGTTTATATTACATACGTTTTCTTTACCCAGTAATTATTCCTATTACATATACACCTGTTAACAACACAAGCATACCTAAACTGTAACTGAATAACGAGATCTATTGTGCCGAATTTGACTTGCAAATAGTTCGTCTAGATGCAACCTGCATTCATAGGTTAGGAAAATAAACTTGCACATTCACTTAACTTCATTCAGTTAAGATTTTTGGTATTGTAGAACACACGTCACGTTGTGGTGAATACATTTTAACGTATAGAATCCAATGAAATCAATGTGTGGAATCGACATAATATAGTAACAAAAACCGACCATGTGACTTTTCTTAAGCTTTTTATACTTTTTTTATGCTAAGCGTTCGTAATTGTTGAACATCACTTGTCTAGAGGAGCATTTTTACAAACAAATAGCGACAAACGCAATTTTTTGTTTTGAAATAAATTATTTTCATAATTTTCCCTATTGGTATAGTAGCCGGAGTCAATAACAACGTAACCGGAGGTTGCGGTATCGAATTCCGCTAGGAGCAGTGTGATGAGCACAAGCGTCTATGCCTGAGTCTTGATGTCTTATATGTATTTATCTATCTTCATTCTGAATCCGTTGTTTAGTATACATAGTACCTATTAGCTTTGCTTAGTTTGGAACTAGATCAGTTAGTGATTATCCTAAAGATGATCATATTTATTTTAATAAGGAGATGATGTAGTAAACTTGGAGTCCATATAATTTGCCACTTTCATACAAATCATCACACAACAGCAATATTTTCATAACACGCTAATCTATACTAATATTATAAAGCTAAAGAGTTTGTTTGTTTGTTTGTTTGTTTGAACGCGCTAATCTCAGGAACTACTGGTTCGAATTCAAAAAATATTTTTTTGTTGGATAGACTATTTATCGAGTAAGGCTTTAGGCTATATAACATCACGCAGCGACCAATAGGAGCGAAGAAACAGTGGAAAATGTGTAAAAAACGGGGAAAATATGAAGCTTTATGAAGAAGTGACAGAAGACTTTGACAGATCTTTGACGAAACAATCGGACGGGCAGGACGACGTCTGCCGGGGCCGCTAGTCTACACTTATTTATACATAAAGTGAAGTTTAATTATCTCCAAATCCTGTCCGAAGTAATAAATCTTAAGAATATACTCCAAAGAGATAAATTATTCAAACGAAGTAGCACCTACCTTTCTGAAAATGTAAAAGACTCCACTGAATGTATAATACCTACTAACTAAGTAGTACCTACGTACATTATATTCTGCTATTTCGGGTTTCCTTTTGTATTTAAATTATATCAAACTCTTATAAAGTTACGAAATTTTAAGCTTAAAATAAACTTATAATTGGTCGTGGTAACGAAACAGGAAATAAGTAATTTCACCGTCAACAGCAGAATTTTAGTTCATATCAAATTATTATATTTTATATGCAAATTTGAGATGAGCAACTTCTCAGATAGGTAAATAGTGTAAATACCCAATATTGGGTGAATACTTTTCTGCCTACCCAGTAAATTAATAACCAGATGAGGTAGGTATTTCCCTGGAAGTAAAAAAATATTTATCCAGAGTCCTTGTTTATTGAAAATAAATAAATTCTCAATGCTATTTTTCTGCAATAAATTCAATATTAAGCATTCAGCAGCACAAAGGAGCAAAGCTATATTTAAAATACTGAATTAACTATATAAATATTAATATTTGCTGTATCTGCCCATATAATATTGAGTTATATCTGCCTGTTATATTAGGTACATATCTAAAATAAATAAATACTGTAGTGAACGACTTATCAGATTTTACGCTGTCAAAACTAATAACATGATCCATTTATTGAACAATATTGTATTCGTGTTTATTTCAATAATTCCCGCTAATAATACGTCGACTAATCTAATAATTACGCTCAAATACCTGTGAAATTAGTGACAAATAACAATGATTATGAATGTATTGTTACGTATGACAAATGCTGCGGGGAGGCAATAAGGCGGGAGAATCTAATTTAGCGCTAATCGCAATGGTAGCTGCCATTACAATTAAACGGAGACAATAACGAAAATCGAGCCCATATTTGTCTAAAGTTGGCGAAGATTGGGTTTGGAGAAGGTACTTAATATAATATTAATTTCATAAATCTATTGAATGAAGGGACACGAAGCCTTGAGATGGCTAATCATGAATACGACTTGATTACGCACTCAGTTTCTGATGTGCCCGTAGGTGAAACCGTTTTGAGACTTTCGTATACTCGTACGGAAGAGCTAGACAGATATTGCCTGCTCTTTACTAACAAAAACAGACAAATAATGAAAACCGTTAAAACAAAAGAGATTTAATATCACTAACGTGTTTCGCAAAAACGCCTGTATTTTGTTTAACGTATACATGTACCTACTTCTAGCCTAGCACGCGGTAATTTTAAACCAAGGGTAAGAGATTCCGTCATCTTTCAACTAATTGTGTGTGAAAGAGACGCAAACTGTCTACAGCCGGTATAACATGCTAAAAAAAATATTAATTTTCCTAACTGGATGCTTTCATAAATTAAATATTTCATAGTAAGTAATCATTTCAGTTATGATTATTAAAGAGTAAAATCTATTGCAAAATCTTTATATCGATCTACGTTCCTTGAAAATTTAAATTTTGTTATATCATACTCTAGATTGAATCCGGGAGGTTGAAAAGCCAGGACGGAGTGAACGTTCTGGATTTTCAACCTTTTAAATTTTACATAAAAGACTTTTTCATATCATCCCGTTGTACCGGGATAATCACCAACGTTAAATCATCACTGATTATAGCACATAATAACGTAGTCTACGTATACCTCCATGTTTTCAAGCTAAATGAAAATAATAATAATCGCTTCTCATCAAAATACTCGCTTACCTAAGGCCCTCGTCTGTTAAAGCATAAACGGCTTTATTCTAATGAGCTAAGCGTAGTCTTTAATTTGAATTCATCCGCTTACTGAGCCTTTTGTGCGCGAATTTAGGAGGTAATTCAATTTACGAAATTTTGTGACGTCACTTGTTAAGCAGTTTTAGCTGAATTACCTTAAGCTGAAAGCCTAGCAACAACTATGCTCATTGTTTAAGTATTTAGCACTTTTGTTCGTTCAGGAACGATTCAAATTCTATAGTACTTTGTTCATTTATTTTGTCATCATTTCAACTAAAAGACTTTTACTGCTGAACAAAAGTCGTCCGAATTGTCGAATGGACATCTTGTCACGTCGATGTCCTTTTATTCTCGCGGTGATGAGTCAAACATCGGTAACCTTGTCGACAACGACGACTCTTGTCATGACGATGTCATGGCGACAACGAGACAATATCAACATGACTAAACTTCTCCTCGTAGACAACGTTCTCAATATTATGTCGACAAAATGTTGATTTGACTGTTGATCATAGATTGATGGATGACTAAAGAGTAGGTATACACAAATTGCTAATTCATTCCTTTCATAGCATGAATCACGCACAATTTTAATCCGGAGTCATCTACCACATTTTATCGATTATCTACGTTATAATTTATGAAGTGACAACTAATCAGTTGATTGATTATTGATAAATAAAATAATGAATTGCATTTGTTGGTAGCCTAATTGGTTTGCTACCGATTGGTTTTGCACATGAAATTTTAGTGCCGACGCGCATTAACATTAGCCGCGTTGAATTAAATTTGAATGCAATTCGTGGGTATAATTCTGGAGCGTGGTGAAAAAGGGTATAAGTATACTACGGAATATGGAGGACTTATGTCCTTTTCCATTAGGATTATAGAATTTTACTGCAACATGCAGATAACAGTTGTGTTACAGTAATTAGAGTGAGTTTAAAACGTTTTTTTTTAAATGTTTGAAACGCTGTTTGTCGCTTTTCGTGGAATTATTATATTTATATAAAATTATACCTATAGTGTTTGAAATTAGGTGATCGTGAAATGTTTTCGTAGAAATATAATGCATTTAATATAGGATTATTTTAAAGTAGCTAATTAAACAAAAAAGACAAAATAATTAACCTAACATTCAAATTTGGTCAGTAAGTAATAGAAATTTCACATTATAATATGTGCCTTTTTATTTACAGGAACGATACAATAAATGATCGTCAATTTTCAACGAGGATTTTTGTCAGTATCAATATTAAATTCCAATAGATTTTGTTCAATTAATCAAAAGTTTGTCATAGCAGTCATGCATTCCATTTTTTAATTTAAAAATAGAAGCACAGATTATACAGGCCAGTATTAATTGGTCAGTCGTGCAAGTAGTCAAAAAGTTTTTACTTACTTAAATCAATTTATTTCAGAGCAAGGTTTTCGATTTCAGCCAGTGATTAATTACAGTAGCTTAAATTAGGTATATATACGTTATCTATCTTTCATGTTGTTATTATGGTTTCTTGGTTCGTTAACCATAGCCTTGTTTATTGTTGCTCTGGGTTCTACTTCTTCGGTAAATATATTACGTTTATTAGATATAATTACATATTTTGTATATTTTTTTTATATCCTTAAGGAAACTTTTACTCATAAGATTACTTATGCTTATGTGGTTATTACACATTAAAATAAAACAATTATAACTTCTCGTGTCGCGGTGTTTGTTGCCAAACTCCTTTGAAACAGCTGGACCGATTTTTATTAAATTTTGAGTGTTTACCGGGTAGGTCTGACAATCGGCCAAATTCTATTTTTCATACCCATAAATGTTAAGTTTATTATTTTCATAATGTAACGTTATTTTCATAATGATTTGTAGGTAGATATACTAAACTCTAACACAATGAAACGAACTTTTTCAACAAGTACAAGATTAACAGCTACACGTGTAAGTCTTATTTAGTACAAATACAATATAGCAATATGTAATTCTAAATAACACGCTGACGCTTCTTAGAATAGAGGCTAACCGCTGTCCGGTTGCATAAGGTTTAAGTATCGATATTCGATACCTATTCGTGAATCTGGCTTACATATCTCTTCGTTATGACAGCCCAGAGATGGATGAGTGTTTGGGTATCAGATGTAACATCCTGTATCTTTGTATTACAGATGTTATTTATGTATCTACTTAGATTAACTAGCTCTTGCCTGTAAATTCGTCTGAGTGGAATTAGCACTTCGGGTTAGCTTTGTGAGGGATTTCCATGATAAATATTGTTTTATGTAGTTTTCTGAAACTCAATTTTTCAACATGAATATACTTAAAGATAATTATGAACAAACTGATGCCATGCTTATTTATTTTAACTTTTTATGAGATTTTTTCAATTGGTGGACAATTAACACCAAAATGAAAGTCAATTTACAAATTCCATAATTTGTTTGCTACGCTCCCACGCTTAAAGCACAATACTGTAGGTGATTATTAGTATGAAATTAAATTTATCCCTAGCCCGCGGGATACTTGAATGAATCTCACGCAAGTGAAATCGCGGGATAAAGCTATATATTTTACCACTAGCGGCCCCGGCAGATGTCGTCCTGCCCGTCCGATTGTTTCGTCAAAGATCTGTCAAAGTCTTCTAACTGTCACTTCTTCATAAGGCTTCATATTTTCCCCGTTTTTTACACATTTTCCACTGTTTCTTCGCACCTATTGGGTGCAGCGTGATGTTATATAAAGCCTTCCTCGAGAAATGGTCTATCCAACAAAAAAAGAATTTTTGAATTCGAACCAGTAGTTCCTGAGATTAGCGCGTTCAAACAAACAAACAAACAAACTCTTCAGCTTTATAATATTAGTATATAGTATATATATATAGATACAGATATTTACAATATCGCTCGGATTTATTGTAGACACTTTTCACTGAAAAGTGGATAAACCACATTTTCAGTAATTTGTTACCCACCTTTTAAAGAGTAAATTATATTTTATTAAATTTTAATTTACTCTTTTAACAGTGGGGGAATTTGGGTAAACCTGCTGCTATTTGCAATCATCCATGTACGTATACTCCTATTAACTCCATGTCATTAATACCTATTTTCAACACACCTAAGTGCAAAATGTCATACCTACTTGTATACTAAACTCTAAAGCCATTGAGTCTTAATAACCCTTACGGAAAATTAAAAATAAACATGAAAGCAACGAATTTAGCTCCGTGATGCGTTAATTGTTACAAATGTCATGTCTCAGATATATTCGGTGATTCACGGGCGGGGAGTTGGAGAGCTGCCAAAGAGACCGCTTAAACACTTAAATGGCAAAGTTGCACCAAGCTAGGATCAAAATAAGAACGCATTTTGAGAATATTTTCAAAATGAGTCTATTTTAGAAATTTATTAATTTTGAGAGTAGTAAGTAGATAATGGAAATATGTTACGTGCATTTAAAGTCCAATTTACATTATTTTGGTAACAAAAGCCAGAGTTTTTATTTCACATTTATTATGTAGGACTTAAATGGCTGTAAAAATATTGGCGGTAATAATATTACCTACCTATAAAAGAATAAATACAATATTTCGTCAAGACGTCGAATACACGCGATTTAAATCCGTTAAGAGAATATTAAATTACGAGGAATTAAAGTAAATTTTAGGCGTTATAATTTCCCCTAGATACTTAAGTAAGTTTAATATTTTGTAAAATAACAAAGCTTATAATTTCTACACGTGTAAATTTGATAAGGCTTAGGAAAGTGGTTGCGAAATATTCAACGAAATACAAAATGCCTTAAACATTTTCACGAACTTCCATTTAGATGCGCAAAGTCCCAAAACATCTAACAAAAACTGACAAACTGAAAACGGCATCTTGTTAATTTGACGCCGGATTTTAAGTCATTTCAACGTGTAACTTCATTGCAGCGTTAAAATAATGTAAAAGTTAACTTGAACTTTTAATCCAACAAAGTTCGCTAAGAACGTTGAAGATTAATGGCTTGTATCTCGGTACCCTAGTTTGACAGTAGTTAAGGTTTTAAAAGAAATTAAGAACTTGACAGTTAGCCGTTCTGTTTTTGTTTTAATGCATTTTGTATACAGTTCGCTCGAGTTCTGACGTGGAATAAGAAAAGTTGCTTTGTTGTTGTTTGTCGCAATCTTGTTAACCTTGGGGATGTGTTTGCTAATTTGTTTGATTAGTTTTGAACAGAAATAGAACGCGGAGACGAATGGAGAACCCAACTCAAAAGTCGATCCAGGAAGGATGTGTACTTATCAAAGCGTCAATGAGAGAACCTAAAAGTTTTTGCATAAAAAATTAAAAAACGTAAACTTTTATGTTTAGTAGTATTTGTACATGCATATTATTACATTGTTTAATTCCTATAAAATACTTACAAACATAGTTTATAACGTATATAATTAATTTTAATGCAATAGATATTTGTATAGCTCGATTGTTTTCAAGTTTGTCTTGTATGAAACTGCCAAATCTAAAACCAATTCCGATCCCAATTTCTTGTACACAAACACCCTCCGGTTTCAAAAGCGTATAGAGGCAATAAGCTAGGCAAGCTATGAATTCACGCATATTTGAATCACGCTCTAATTGAACTGCCATTGTGTAAATTTTTGGTTTCAGACTGACTACTTACTTGTTGAATTTATTTGAGTAAATATTATTTTGCTGAATTCAATGTAGCGTAGATTACGCTTTACGCTACCGGGCACTAACTTACCTGCAGTAATTTTTAGATAGTTAGATGAAAGTTCATTTCAATACAATACAATTGAATTGAGGTACAGCTTTACAGACAAAATCAAATAGGTACATTTTCTAGGAGATGTATATGGATAGTTTGAGTATATTTAATAGTAGAAGTGCAAAAGCAACCGTCTGTTCTTCTGTTACCTCGTCGCACTCACACATAAACCTACTTAAACCACTAAACTTATTGACATAGCCTGGAGCAAGAGATAGATTAGTTTCTACTGACGTTTCGATAAGGTTTTCCATAGGTAATCATAGCACGACTGAGTTGACGATAGTCTAACGCTAAACTGTGTGTAATAAGTGAAATACGCGAGTTAAATGCGTTTATAGTTGTTTCATTCCAATGGCGTCAAATAAAAACGGCGAAAGCATCAAAAATTTTAATGTTGCAATCAACTTTTCACAAATTTAACCAATTTAATTTTAATTACACTCCCAAAAACCAGCAAATAGCCTATGCCTTGAAACTTAATTAAAAACCATCCAATCAGTATTACTAGCCACTCTGTAGGATGGGTTTCATTGACGGGACATGATTCATAGCTCTGGCGAGCAGCCAGCCAAGCCGTATGGCACCAGCGTGATAGTCTAATGTTATGTAAATCAACTAACGACTTGTGAAAATGTATTACTACGCAGGTTTTAGTGCATTTGTAATTAGCGTGAGTACCATTCATATACCGAGGAGTAAAAGAGTGGGTTGAAATATTGTTGTTTTTTTTGTAAGTAGTTTGAATTTTCTGATGCCAGCAATGTGGCTACGTTTTAGTGCCGCGATTCACTATCTGAATCAACGCTCTCTAGTCTAAGACTTTAATTCTAAAAAACTCTGGTAAGTACCCTTGATTGCAAAGCAATGCTCGCTGGTCCAAGACTTTAGTTGTACTATACCCAGGTATCGGTCGGATTCGGAGATTGATCTTTTTCAAAATCGTCTAACGGTACCTAACTGATCTTGATAAAAGTCGTTGGAGTACGCTGAATTTAGGCGAAACGGGACCCGACGGTCCTCAGAGCAAACCTATGTCCAGCAGAATGTCATTCAGTTGAATGAGAATTGTATGTTTAGAACACCGATCAAATGCCGTAGTGGGGTGGATCTTCGAGCGTTTGAGACGCCGTCATTGTCCTCTACATCTATATTTAAGAACAGAGTCAATAAGTAACACAAATTTGAGTGATATTATCCCCCGGCACTGTTACAAATACTATTTCAATCGATACTTAGTAATATTATTTGCAAACATTATAGATATAGATGTAGAGGACAATGACGGCGTCTCAAACGCTCGAAGATCCACCCAGTGCTAGCTTTGTGAAAAAAAACGATACTTCATGTAAATGTTACATTCTGTATGAAGAATTAAGATTTCAGTTACCTACTTATATACTCAGTTAAATAGTAAGGTTTCCGTCATATTACGGATACTAAGACCAGAACCAAAAGTAAAATAAACACAAACAAATTGACCACTTTCTCAAACTGTAATATTTCAGCTAACCCTGGGTCCATTCCTTGCAACAGGTCTAATTTCACACACCAACTGAACCCTAAAATCCAGTGTATTTGAAATAGTTCCCAAGCAATAACTTATCCATTATCGACTTTATGACCTGGTAATAAAACGTTTTCTTTGCGATCGCGTACCAATCGCTTTAGATAAATCATACTGGCGCTAGTTTTAGTTGCTAGTGCATTACATGTCGATAGTTTTGTGTCGACTTTTAGGTCAACAATGGTATTGTTGTTGGCAATATAACCAAGTTAACATTTTTAATTCATAAAAGGCTAAAGGACCTTCTTTCAGGAGTCTCGCCACCCGTCCGGTTTTGCAGTAAAGGCCCATTAGCTGGCCAACTGCGCTGCAGTATTCAGTTCAAAAAAAAAATTTTTTCGATGAATTAATTATTCGCATACAAGCATTAGTATGTGAATACAATGCTTATGCTTATGACAAAGTGCGGAATATGAGCCCACCGCCAATACTATGCTTCTTCTATCCTTTGAAGTAGGTACGTAATGTTTAAAAAAAATATACAAAATAATATTAGGTACTTTTAAAGTATATTCTATTTTTACTAACACAATAAAACTTATTTAATAAATCGACTGTCTTGATTTTAATTATTTACGGAAATTAGATAACTCAATAAATAATTTATCAACTTCGTGGGGGGTCAAACGTTCGCAAAGTTTGCCTCCCTACAGTTTGATTGATAAAACGATAATTAATAAATAATTGAATTCGATAACCCATTCATCGATACCAGGACGATGTAACAATCTCTAATATCACCAGTGCTCAATGCAATGGAAAATATTTTCCTTGTTATTGCCAAAGTTTGAGAACCAACGCTTAGTTTTCACTGTTTTCAATTCAGAAATTCGAACTAACATTCCAAATGCTATTTTAGTTCGATGGCCTTTTATTTGGTTTCTGTGCATTGATTATAAGATGCAATCAAAAAGAGTTACCGTGGAATGGGGTGACTTTAGTAAATTTTAAAATTCAAATGTGTTTTTCTCCTTATACAATAATGTAAAAAAAATATTAAAAAAATGGGAATATCGGTTTTGTTCATACTACCGAATCCGTTACTAAAATATTTTTTTTCATCAATACATTTCGAGAAAAAAAATAAAAAGTTCGTGATCAAGTTTATACTATGATTGGGGTTACTTTGATACCCCCTTTTTTTATTATGGGGTTCGATAGTATCCCTGATTTAGAGTAAATCATCCGAAGAAACCAAATTAATCCGTCCACAGGTTTGGAATTTAGAATGATTTTTATCTGGTTGGGGTTACTTTGACAAAGGAAAAATAAGAGCATTTTTAGAAAGATTTATTTTGTTTTAAATAATTTGTTCGTATGCCCTTAACTTCTATCTCTTATGCTTGTGCTGTGCTATTTTGCCATATATTATACTTAAATAGCATTATTTGATAATTTTACACAGTATTTTTATAGAAATTATTTTATTTATTTTTCAGAATGGTTTCAGTCAATTTTAACTAATAATTATGGTCAGGTCTTATTACCAATGAAGTATAAATGATCGATCAGCCTATTTTAAGTAGATAATTGAAAGGGTTAACACATTTTACTAGTACGAAATGATACAGATCAGTTGATCAATGTAGCCCCGTAGTAGTGATCAGAGACACCCCTAGCCGAAAATACCGCCAAAATAAAATAGTCGTAAAGGTTATCGTTTTTTATGAAATTGATTATTATAGATTGATACATTTCTGATATAGCAAAATCAGTAGAAAAAATGTTTTTACTATAGTTTAACGACTACTTCAGAAGTTATTCATGGTATGAAAATAACCAAAAACAACTTCTTATGTTTTTTATTTTTTTACTATCAAACCAGAAGCACGATCGCGCTACAATAATTCACATGGTTGTAGTGTCTATCGATGCTGCTAAATGTAAAATAAATGCGTTCAGAAATAGTACTAATCCCAGTTTTAGTAAGAAAAGAAGTTTTTATCAAAGTAACCCCAGGTCTCAAAGTAACCCCATTTTACGGTACGTCTTTTTATATGAGTAAACGAGAACCATTGTAATGTAATGACATACGGATACATTCATCCAATCTTTCAAATCATGTGGTTATGTTTACTTTTTGGTAAAAAAGCTGTAAAAGTCTACACATGCTCTCCGTTCATTTCAAAGGTTGACTGGTAGAGAATGCCGCATGGCATTAAGTTCGCCTTTTGTACATTATTTAGTTTTTTTTGTGAAATAAAGAATAAACAAATAAATGTCCTTAATATATTTGTATGATGTCTCTTTTAGTTGAGAAATCGGTTTTTGTGAATATTTTGTTTTCATATTTCACAAAAATTTTATGGTTATGAAATTAAATATTCCCAAACTCCGATTTCACAATTTTCATGATTCATTATGTCAAGTTTTCTTATTTATACATTCTTTATAAGAAAAAAATTGGTACAGGCAAATTTAAGTATAACATAATATTGAAGTTAAAGGAAACAAGACAGCATCTACACTTTCTTTGTACATTTTCCTTGTAAATCAAAATATTTTCCCTCTAACATTTTCCCTGTAAATAGATAAGTACTTTAACTTAAAACAACATTGAAAAAAATACAAAGTATCATCATAATATTATGTTTAAATATTATTACACACGAGTGTTTTATAATTTGAGATAAAATTATATATTTTGTAAACACGCCACTCACCCCGGGCGACCCGTGTCACTCATCGCTGACATTGACGCATCTACATTTTTAATCCATCTGCAAACTAGACGAGAATGTAAAAGTTATAGACGGGTTAATGCGTTTTCACATTTATCATTACTTAAATTATAAATGCGAAAGTAACTTTATATGTATGTTACCAGCCCTCGAAAGCAATTGGTTTGAGAGTGATTTCAATTAGTTTATTTTAAAACACATAACCGGTCACTTTCGCGGTGATTGTAAAGCAATTGATTTGAGAGTGATCCCAATTGGTTTCTTTTTAAACGGTTACTATTGATGACGCCAGGTTTAAAGACATAAGAAGTGTGAATATGGTCCTTTGATCATTTTTAAGGCAAACATTGCAATTGGGATTGCTTTCTAACCAAATATCAGGTATACAACTAGTTTACGGTTAAACCGTTGAACCGATTGAGTTAAGTAGGTACCTATATAAAATTTACCATAGATTTTGAGGGCAAAATAAGCGGGCTTACTATTTAACTACCTACGTAAAGACCTAACTATATAAAAAGAGACAATCATATTTTTAATATAGCTAGTTTTACCAGATTTATATTTTAAACATTACAAAACACCAAATACATTATCAAATTATTTAAAGAATGCTGTTTATCATAATTAAAATTATTAATATTTATTGTGGGTACTTATTTAAATATACCCTATCCATTTTTAGATTTCATTTAAGTCATTGCCCTTCATACAGCTACAGGGTTATTATAATATAATTAACCCACGCGGGGTAAATTTAAATATTTTTGACTTACTTACCCTTACTGAATCAAAATGACTTCAAATCATACAGCTAGATTTGTTACTTAGAATTACCTATTCCATTAAAAAAATACAATAATTTGTAATGCCTTCACGGTTATTACAACATTGGAATGAAACAACTATTAACGGATTTAACTCGCGTTTTTATTTGCTGACGTTTCGAAAACCTTACAGTTCCCATATTTGTAGCACGACTGAGCTCGCGATAGACTGACGCTAAACTTAGCGTTAACTATAGTTTACGTTAGATGTTTAACCCGTTATATATTAATTATTATTATATTGTAAAAAGAAAACTTATTTTTTTTAATATTTTGAATGCCGTATACCAAATTTTAATTACCCATCTACATCTATACTAACATTATAAAGAGGAAAGATTTGTACCTATTTTTGTATTGATTGTATGTTTGTAATGAATAGGCTCAAAAACTACTGGACCGATTTTAACAATTCTTTCACTGTTGGGAAGCTACGTTCACCCTGAGTAACATAGGCTATAGAATATTTTGAAAAAAAAATAGGGATCCGTGCAAAGCCGGGGCGAACCGGTAGTAGGTATTATATATGTTCATTTATATTATTGTTTACGTATTATAATAACAATTAAAACTGTTTAAAAGTATGATAGGTACATTAAATTACTGAATTAAATTGAACTTCAGTTTGATTAATATTTTAGTTAATTTTTCGCCGAACAACCGTTAATCAAACCAACAAGCTAATGATATCAATTTGTTATATTTTAGTAAAATACATGAAAGCAGGCATCTGTGAATGATTTTGTTAAATTATGCTTATAAATAAACCTAGCTGTATTGTATGAAAACAAAATTAATATTAGAAATAAACTTGTATTATATGAAAACTAAATTTATACTAGAATGTAGGTTGATTAATCAAAATGTCAACGTAGTAATTGAATAGTCAATAACTAATTATGAGAGAGTTTAAATATTATTATAATATTATTTATTAGGTAATTGTACTGTATAATACTATTTTTTTTTGCGTAAAATGTATTAATATTTCATAATTTAGAATATGGTAGTTTTTCAAAATTTGTAGATATAAGGTAGTTTGCATAACCGTATAAATCACCTTAGCGTTAGACTATTGTCACCTCAGTCGTGCTACGTGCGACCAACAGCGGATTATTTTTAAATTTATTGTAATTTATATAATATTTTATATTATATTTACCTACGTAAGTATATTTACTCTAAGAAACAAAATACTACTACCTATATGATAAGATAAGAATAAATACCAGCGTTTAAAAAGCTTTAAAAATAAAAGAACCTCAACGAGAAAAAATAATATACCACAAGACATAAAAAGATCGTTAACTTTACATTAAATTTAACAATCGCCGAAACACCGAAAGCTAACTCGCATAATCAATTTAATTTACATCGATAACGATAACGACGATTGCCACAATAACGATTTCCCATAATAATAGCGACAAATGAGCGAAATCTCGTCATCCCGTTATCGGAATGATCTCGTCGACCCTAATAATGGATAAAGGACGAACGCGGACTTCGTTCATACTGATAATATCTTAGTAATTTCCGCTATGATTTAGATAGTAAATTTATTCGTGTTAAACAACATTAAATATCAACTAGACTTAGTGTATGAGATAGCAACTTCTTCGACTAAATGGAGATTATATCGATAAAGTTGTATAAACACGCGATAATGACTGAGTAATTGATGTTTCATCAATTCATCATCGCTACTGTGCTCGACTTTTCATCTTTGGACTATTTGCACCAATTAAAAGTTACTCATTCACTACTATATTATCCATACTAAACATCCATAAACACATATTAGGTTATCACTAAACCAGTACACTTAATAAAAACACACCCGTCTTGAAAAGACTATAAAGCAGACGATAAACTAAAATAACTAAATGTAATATTATTTCCATATAACTAAAATGTCAATAATGTGATGTCGATTATTACAGTCGCCAGCCAAAGAAACCTCTAGACAATAAACTTCATACAATGTCACTCTTTATTTACTAAACTATACTCAAAACATAATATAGCAAAATTATAATTTCCCCAGCGATTTGCTGCGAGATTATTTTGTTATTTTATGGTCCACCCGCGTCAGAAGATTATAATTAGTCGCCATTCTCTTTCATGCAATAATTACTGACTGTGATCCAGAGGTAGGTAAGATTTATTCAAGGGGGTAAAATTAAATGGGCGAGCTTAATGCCTGCAGCTTGACTCGCATAGAATTCGGTTTTTACCCCAAAAACATTCCCTTGAGATCCCGAATGAAATTTCCAAATAGCCTATGCAAAGATTCAAACCAATTTCCACCGCTGAGCAATGTAATTTTTTTTTAAGTATTAAACAGTCTTGAATTTGTCATATTTGTTACTTTGATTAATTTAATAGTTGAGCGCTGATGGCTAAGATATTAGCATAGTAGGACTGCTTGAAATCGAAATCAGGTGACTCGACAACGCTTATTACCAAGAGCTGTCCCAAACTGCTAACAAGTCTTTTTATATAGTTCGGGCAGTTATATCTCTCCTGTCTCGTCCCTCGGCGCTGCATAATAGACCTATCAGGACGTCGTCAGGACCAACTAGTGTTAACAAAATGACTAAAGAATTACTTTCTTTCTTTCTAAAGGGTCTAAAACTCTGAGTCGATTGCTGAGGCCCAATATTAGAATAAGGGTATTTCTACCTAATATCCTTATTCTAATATTATTGGAACGCATATTATTAAGGAGACCTTTGTTTACGACTCAATGGGGTTGTGGTTAAATTAAATTCATAACAGAATTATATTGAAATACTGCTCGTTGAGATTAACTTACGGAATTCATAAACGTATTTTTTGACTGAAATTAAATTTACTGTTTATTTCTATACTATACTATTAAGATTCTCTGTATTTTATATGTGTACGTAGGTATGGCTCTTAGATATTAATTAAGTTTATAAAATAAAAGTGTATTATAATAATTTCTGATGCCTTCGCGGTCATTCCAATAAAAGTGTATTTTTTACCATTAAAACAAGTGGTTTAATAAAATCAAGTCGGTTCTGTCACTAGCAGGATGTTAGCTATTTATTTAAATGTTAAACGGCTAATTAATTTAGTTTCAATACATTTGAGAAATAATATAAAACTAATATAGGTACATATGTATATTTCATTTGTAGATATAACAAAATGCGACGTTCTCCGGATCTACTTATTTTAAAAATTGGCCACTTCAGTGACATTATTATTTGGTTGCATAAACATTTTTAAAAGTTGAAGAAAAATTTTACCATTACAGGTAAATTAGTACCTTACCTACACACTCAGTAAACATAGTTAACTAATAAAGTACCTAGCTGCTAGGTAGGATTTATTAAAGCGAAACAGTGCTGAAATCTAAATTTATTATTAACCACTGGGTCCGCTCTTCTTTCTTTGCGCGTCCATTTTACTATCTTTGCTGACGTGCAAAAATTCTATGAAATATTTAATTTCGCCAGTGGAATACTAACTGTACACGAGCTCTCCATCCTTTGTTCCTTGAATCGAAATCCTAGCACTTTTCATTCAATAAATCTTTAAAATGCAAGTAACTGACGTCAGGCTGCTGTAATTTAATAATTTTGTATGACTTTGACAACGTCGGGTGAATATTTAACTTTTAATTACTTAGCACCATTGTTCCCATAAAACTTTTTGATAAGGGTATAATCCTTACACCCTCAATAACATCACATATAATCAACTGATACTAAAAGGCTGAAAATAAAACAAGTGGACGTGTGTGTGTACAAAAGTCTACCATGAATCATTGGCTCAAACATTTACGGACACCCTATAACGTATAGCCCGGTTTATTAAATGAACATGTCAGTACATAATATATAATTATTAACATACATTAATTATTCAGTTATCCTATTTTCTTTCACTACGTCTCTGACAAACCTCTTATTTCTCCAACTTTGAAATTTCTTTGATTTATATAATAATATTCTTGTCGTCACTCTTTGATTTTGAGTACGTACTCTTGAGCCAGACCTTTTTGAAGACGTCTATGATTTGATTTTGGAGCGACAGAATTTATTTTTGTAGTAGGTAAGTACTTAGTGTTCACATACGAGCTAATATATAAATAAACATATGATTAGTGAATGAACTAATGTAATGTAAGTAATTTGTAATCAACTAAGTCCTTTTTGGACGTTAGTATGTACTGATTACTCAACAATAATAGTCCTTTAGTTGATTTTAAACTCAAGTAATATTCATTAAGCTAACAAGATTTCACAATTGAAATGGCCCAGAAACTATTGGTTAAACAGAAACAATTCAGGAAATAACTGTCTAACTTGCAAATGGCCTAAATCTTAGGACAAACAAATACCTATTACAATGTTTTGCTGATTATAGTTTGGATAGGGCGAAAACGGGTAATTGCAACCCTAACGGGTTACTTTAACCAACCCAATTTTCAATTCCTAATTTGGTTGTTGTGTCAATTTTCTTACTGGTTATTATTACTTTAATTAAATATGATAACCTAGCTATAAGTGCATGTAAATGTGTTACTATATTATTATCGTAAAAGAGAATAAGAAATAAATTAGTCTATACAACGAATCCGTTTAATATAAGGGATACAAAATGAATCCGCTATACGCTTCTTCAAAGTGAATATTCACTTGGTAGGTACATCAAAACATATTCCCGACAAGCGTCTTTAAACATATACAAACAAAACCCTAAACCAAGCCTGTCTGAATGGAATGCATCTAGAATGCGGTACCCATAATGCTTGCTGCGTTTCCTGCTGACACCTGCTGCACCAGATAAGACACAGCACGAGAGTCTCAGCCCCTTTAGACGATGCCCAAGCTCTTTAAAGTCTCTCTCTCTCTCTATATTATTATCTATAAAAAGAAATGGTAAGTAACAATGTACCTACCTATATTGTTAAAACAATGGGTTAATGTAACCCTCACTTGGGTCAAAGTAACCCGACCAACAAAAACCGTAACGATGTCAACAACTCTTTAATTTCATTGTAACTCAATTTAGATACAGTTAATTAACCAGATACGTCAATCAATCTAATGTTGAGATCCCCGCATCTACGCAACTATAATAGATGAGGGTCAATTGTTATATTTTATACTATTAGGAATGATAGAGACATTATTTTTATTAAAATTGATCATAAAAAGTTTATTAAGTTGTGAGATGAAATTAGGGTGGGATGATGGTTAACTACAAATGGACCTATAATAATTATTTTTTATTCACTGCTTGTATATTTTGGGGTATCGCTCTTCATTCTGTTGTTTAGGGACTTATATAAAAATAGGCATAATTAATTATGACTTTTTCTAGAAATGAAACGGTAACGTTTAACCCAACAATTAATAATGTAGGTATCTCATTAATATGGGACGATAATAATTATAAATATTATTTCGTTTTATCTATATACTTACATAGTTTATTTGTATGTTTGTGCGTTATTTAAACTTTGTATGTGTATTTAGATTAATCATTTTCCAGATCTAAGTTTGTAAACTTAGATCTGGAAAATGATTAATCTAAATAAAATAATAAATTGCAACAGATGCAAACCATGAAGTTATAATAATGCATTTTTAACTCACATGTAACATAACCCCTTGGTCTTCTTTTTACTTCAAAAACGCAGACATCTTGCCGAGAAATATGAACACAAAATGTAAATAATGATGTAACTCATTAGTGTGACTAAAACTAGGAGAATATAGTGTAATATTGCACTTGCTTGTATGCAGGAATGTCAATTTTATTGTACTACAACTAGAATGAAACATGTCACATTGTTAATAGGAACTTTATTGTACCTACTGGAACTGGAATAAATTAAAGTTTCGAGAAAATAATTATTTCTTACTTAATAATTTCTGATGCCTTCGCGGTTATTACACATTGGAATGAAACAACTATTAACGGATTTAACTCGCGTATTTTCATTTTATTACTGTAACGAATCCGAAACGTCAGCAAATAAAATAAAATAAAAATACGCGAGTTAAATCCGTTAATAGTTGTTTCATTCCAATGTGTAATAACCGCGAAGGCATCAAAAAATATTAGAATGAAACATGTCACATTGTTAATAGGTTGGCTTTATTGTACCTACTAGAACTGGAAATAAAAAATATTTCATACTTAATATTTGTTAAATATACAACCAGTTTTATAAATAGTAAATGAAATATTATGAAAAACATAATATTTGCTTTAAAAATGAGTCTCGTTTCGACTATAACGGTTTTTCCGAGGATAGACTCAGATTTTATGTGTTAATAAACCTTTTTGAGAATTATTTATTTAAGCATAATTGTATGCAAATATTCAATTTTGAGTCAAAATGTTTAGTCCACGACTTGAGTTACGCCGCTACAGATAAAGAAGATAATTTTCACGATTCTAATTGGAATATTAAAAAAAACACTCCAAAGGAAATCTCTCATTATCAGACCAACAGAAACTCTCATTCCCCCAAATAATTACTTTCGTTTCGGAACAATCAAACACAATTCTGGCAAGTTGTAAAAATAAAACGTCACATGTTTCGAACGACACGTTTGGTGATGTTTTGTCTCATTCCCTCCTATTTCTTTCTCGTATTGCTTTCTCTGTTCTTGTTCTTATTTGGAAGATTGCTTCGAGTGTCTTTTGGGAGTTGTGGAAAGTTTTTCTTTTATTGTACGGACTGTGGGGAGTTCGTAATGGTTTCGGAGAGTTTCGAGTTTACTTGTTCATTATAGTACTTTTCGTATTACTTAATGGTGTACCTACACTATATTTATTAAAATTTGGTTATATAGTTTTACATGTGACGACAGACTAATATTGCTGAACCGAGCCTTGCTGAAAAAGAGGAAACTGAATTGTTAAAAAAGGTACTATTCTGATAACCTCAAAAAAAATGCTCGGAAAAATATATAGGTATTGGTAGAACTTGTCTTTTCAATTTGGAATTAATTAAGTGAACTGGTCATCTAAATTCTGAAATACCATATTATTTATTTCCACTCCGATGGCAAAAACATGAGAGAATATTAGTTAGTCCACTACTGCTGAAAGCTTTGAAGACGTAAGTTCATTGAACTGAAAAAGCATAGATATGAATGAGACTTAAAAAGCTACCTGTTATGGTAACTAATGTTGTGAAAATAAAATTCTTTTTGCAATCACGGTTCACTAAATTTACCACATTTCTCGTCTGAGTAAATTAATGCTGAAAAATAAAACTGTTCTACTTGATATGGAATTCGAAAATAGCACAAAACTTCTTAATAGAGACATAGGTACAATACACGAGTTTAATTTGGTGTATTTAAAACTGACCACGTGACTTTTCGTTACGTAAATTCCGTAAAATTTTGCATTCGCTGCTTTCGTTCGCTTTTATCGATTAGTAGTTGCCTAGGGGCAGGTATAATTACATATTTATCTTAGTCCATTACCTTTTGACATCTTCTGTCCATAATCCATGGAAAAAGAATGGGAATCAATTCAGTCGCAACATTGAATTTTTTCAATAAATCAGGACAAATCCTAAACAATTTACTGCTTCAAAGTTAAGCCTCTAAGCTCGTAATACTCTACTAAACGATTGAACAAAGGTACAATTTTAAATACATGAAAACTGTATTGATAATGTTAAATGTAATATCCATCCTAATGATATTTTATGTAATAAAATCGGAAGTTTGTATTTAGGGAACTCTGAATGTTCGTTACTGTTTAACGAAAAAAAACTAATTAAGTAATGGATTTTTTTTTTCTCTTTGTTAAGAATTGAGAAACACTTTTAAAAACCACTTTTTATTAGCCAAAAAAATACGTTGTCGTCCGTACGTCGTCGATCTCAATTGTTAAGGTGTCATGTCAAGTCTAGATTCCACGGTCCCGGTGGCCAGTCCGTTGTCAGTCGGCCGCGTCAACTAAGGAGGTTAAACGCCACGACACTCTTTATTTGGGTTTTTAATGAAACTGTACAATTATAGCTCATAGTTGGTACAATGATACAAATAGGTGATAATTTATAACGATACAGACAGCTAATTTCTGATGCCTTCGCGGTGATTACACATTGGAATGAAACAACTATTAACGGTTTTAACTCGCGTATTTTTATTTTATTTTATTTGCTGACGTTTCAGATTCTTTACAGTTTCCATAATCGTAGCACGACTGAGCTGACAATAGTCTAACGCTTAAGTGATTTATACAGTTATGCAAACTAACTTATATTTAAATTACAAATTTTGAAAAACTACCCTATTCTAAATTATGAAATATTAATGTTACATTTTACGTCAACAAACGTCAGCAAATAAAATAAAATAAAAATACGCGAGTTAAATCCGTTAATAGTTGTTTCATTCCAATGGATACAGACGGCTCTTAATTAAATAATTAGTACATTTTGTAAAGCTTAAAAGCATTACTTATACGTCGTAAATCTAAGGATAAAAGATACATTTTAATACTGAAATTTTGGGCAAATTGTTAGATATAAGGATTATTATAAATATAAAAGGGTTTTATAGCGTTATCTCAGTAGACCTACAGGTAGGTACTTAAAAAAAACATAATTGTACAATTAGGAGTGTGGGAAAGAGATAAGCAAAATGAAACTATTTTAAAACAATTAATAGCTTAAAATAACGTTATTTCTTATTATAATCCTACATAAACGATTTTCTTTTTTAATACCTAACTATTTTTGTAATTAAGCATTATTATTGCCGAAAATACCTTCCATCGTCAGTATGATGTTTTCTACGTACCTGTAACAAATAAAGTACAATATTAATGAAATGACTTAATATTATGTACAATATTTTATGATACTTTTTCGGTTTAATAAAATAAGTTAGGTTTCAGTGAATAAAAGGAATTATTAAATTATATCGAACTGGGATCCCCTCCGTCTGTCGAGTGAACAACAAAAAGCAATTGGACATTTTTTAAGAAAAAAGTACAATAACTTTACTCTTTAAAATAATTATTAATGTACAGAAAAATAAAAGTGCGAGCAAATGATGAACTGTCCTGTCGACATAATATGAACAACGTTGTCGAGAAGGTTTGTTATACATATTTTGTTTTGTTGAAGAAATAAGAGACGACATCGACATGACAAGATGTCGAATTGTCGATTCGACAATTCGTCATAGTCTCACTGCACACTTTTATTATATTTACCTACTTGAAATTCTTTTGAAAACTTCGTGTAGCACGAGTATTCTCGAATCCCAATTTCTTGGATGACTGTTAAATTTAGCAAAACCCGAGTCGTTTGCGAAACACTAAATCTTTAAAGCTGGCGATAGTTCAAACAAATGAGGTGTAAAACCGTAGCGCACGGCGCATCTACTTTCCGGTCCAGAATATAAATAGCTAGTAAGTATTAGGATAGGGCTAGTAAGAGTAGTACGTAGTAGAGTATAATAGCTAGTAAGTAAGTATTAGGATAGGGCTAGTAAGAATAATAAGACGTAGCAAAGTAGTAGTAGTAGAGCTAGTAAGTATTATATATAATAAGTGGTACTAGTAAGTTGCTACCTACTTACTTTACTAAGTATAATAGCAATGATGTATAGGTGTTAGTAAGAATAGTACGTAGTAATTTTACTACGTACTATTACGTCAAGTATACTATCAAATAAGAATTAGAATTGAGGCAAATGATAATGTTGTACTAATTACTAGTAGCAGAACAAAAACGAGAAGACAATATGTCTGACTGTAGGTATGTGTTTTAAATAAATTACTATAAAATTAAAACTTATCAGCACCAATTTGAATTACGATTTAACTTTCTTTATTAAGATCAATAAAAAATAATTTTCCTTAATGGAAGGTGAGGAATTACCTAGTTAAAGATGTAAACTGTCTCGATTGTCTGTTTACTTAATAAAAAGTGAAGCGTAGGTACCTTAACGTTGAACATTTTCGAAACCCTTGGGGGCAACGTTCATTTTTAGATACAGTGCATTGTTGCAGTCGTGCCCTAGCGATACTGAAGCGATACCTATACTCGTAGTCGCGTGATTGCATTGCTACAAAAAGTCAAAATTTGGCATGACCCTAACATTGTTATTTCTATTCGACCTCTCGACCATTCCTATTTATTTGTACACCAGTAAACTCTGTATGTAAGAATCGAATACTATTCGGTTGACTAGACACACCGCCAGGCAATTTGTGAGGATTACTGAGTATCCCTCCACTGTTATTCGGGAAGCAAAAGTCCTACGTTTACTTTATCAGCAGGCTGTTCGAGACCTTGTCAACTAGGCAGTAAGTACCAAAATATCGCATGTAAACGTTTCCTGAGTAAAAGGTCAAGTTTTCAGGGTTTGTAAAATAGTGTTGGTTTTAAAGGCAATCAATCTGAATATGTCGTATTGAATAAATACGATCCTATTTTTTGGTACAGTTTAAAGTTTTCGT
This sequence comes from Polylopha cassiicola, assembly GCA_038024825.1. Taxonomy (NCBI): domain Eukaryota; kingdom Metazoa; phylum Arthropoda; class Insecta; order Lepidoptera; family Tortricidae; genus Polylopha; species Polylopha cassiicola. Next base: position 3,494,746 of record CP149052.1, on the reverse strand, counting down.
AAACTTCATCAAATAGTCTAACAGTTTCATTCCAATGTGTACCTAATAACCGCGAAGGCATCATAATTTATGCTATAACACATTGTCATGTCATTGAATAAGTCATTCATGGTTCATTGTAATTCTTTGAGTATAAAGTAATAGATTATAAAAATCAATTAATTAATTTTCGAATTCTACGCGGGCGAACTCGCGAGCAAAAACTTTGTAAATGACATATGATAAACCGAAGCCAGATAAAACGCGAACGTAACATTCTAGATTTTCACGTGCTCTTACCGTCACGTTGCGTTCCAAATACTAACAAGTACATTATCATTAACGTAATTTGTCCTTAGACACATTCCAGAAGTCCTGGTGGTTAAGTGCCCCATTATCGTTCCTTCCATTAAAACCACAAAGGAAATGTCGTTAACCTTATTCCCCAAAATGTGTATAAATGGGGAATCCTTAGAATTGGTTTGTTACCACGGTCAAGGGTAGTGCTGAATGTGACCTGAATCACTCGATGTGAACCTACTAAGGTTGATACTGTACTATATAAGCTGAAGGACAAATTTTAAGTTCCTATCTGTATTGATACTCTCGATTCGCGCACAAATTGTGGCACATAATATATTATTATATAACATTGACAAAAAACAATGTGTTATTTGCGAGCTCTCTTACCTTAATATTTATTTAATTCTGTTTATATATTTGTTGTTATAGCGTCATCACAAATACCTACATTATCAGTGACAATTTCAATTGGTTAACTATCACGGTTCATGAGGTACTGGTGACAGACGGAGAGACAGCAGGCCGCGGAAACTCTATAACAGAATCCCGTTTTACTCGTTAGCCATGGAACCCTAGAAATCAACTTTAAACAACTGCACATCGTTAATATTATCCGAACGAAACGAGTGCAAAATTATTTCTATTATCTATCGGCCATCGCTCTGATAGATCGCTTTGCGAAGTTACTGAGGGCTAAAATGAAAACATTTTGATAACTTTTGTAACCGATCGAGACTACTACAAAATTCTTACCATTATCAATTGGCACTTGTGTAATGGCCATTGCCTCTGATACATCGAATTAGCTAAGTTAAAATTAAAATATTTTGATGAGTTTTGTTTTCTTTTGTTTTTACACCTTTATTGTACTCTGAAAGTCGTTCACATAATATGTTTAACTTTACAAAGTTTGACTTTGCTGACGCTACGTGTTTGTGAATAATTGACTAAAATTACTTACTAGCTACAGTTTGCTTAACTAGACTAACTCAAACTTTACCTTATCTATAAACATAAGTTTAATAATTGTTTTCTAACCTATCCTTAGTATAAAATGAAGTACTTGCTTATTTATATTGCCTTATTTGTACCTCTACAAGCACCATTATTGCAATATTTAGAAAATATTAATTAGGTAAGTATTTATGAATTACGAATTTGCTTTTACTTAAATAAAATAACAGTCGAGTTGAATAAGTAAAAAAATGTTATTCCAAAAGAATCTGAGATATTTTATAAATAATTAATGACAAAAAAAACTTTTAATTCTTGTAGTCGATAACGAAACGTTTCATCACAATCCTCATTTTCTTAAATCTTACAAGTTGTAAAATAAAAACATAAGAACGAAAATGTTAATAAACTTTTATAATTCTTCAAAAAACTTTATTCGTAACAACGCATTAATCGAGTTCAGTAATTTAAAACAGAAGCAATTTCCGCGATCAGGTAATTTTCGCAGCATAAAATAGGAGTGAAATATTCTTTCCCCTCCGGAAGTCATAAAAATACCTCGGTCCAGTTTCTGAAAACTTTGTCGCGAGTAAGACGAAGTATCGGAACTTGGGATGTGGTCTTTCTGAAAACACTTAAGCGTTTATTTATATGATTTTTATTCATATCTAAAATAACTTTGATCAATTCACACCAATTGATTAACGATAAAACTGAGCAAAGCGTTCAATATGTACTATACAACGCAACGTACAAATATACATAACATAGACATAGGTACAGATACTCCGGCTAAACACCGATATCAGAAGGATTCGAATCCGCTTCCTCGCGGTTCGTAGTCAGGGACTCCGACCACTAGACCAACATTCCTTCATCATTATCATCGTCATGTTACAAACCTAGGCTCTTTTTGGCTAAGATCTTTATACGATCTGATATTCACTTTATGCTTCACTTAGTATATTCTTATCAGTAAGAGATCACAATAGAGTACCTATATTAGGCCTACCTACTGCCTTCTACGAACTCAATTTCTTTCTACCTCCTTTCGCTTTTTCCTATGTTTTACGTCCCAACCTTCAAGCTCGTATCGTAAGTCGGAATTCAGCCGGTCTCTGTCAGACAGCGCCTGCATAAGATATGAAAATTTAAATCCTACTTTATGTTAGGTGTGATACTTGCAGTGCGATGACATTGTATTATCAACTTCATGAAATAGGTAAGTAGAATGGTAAAAAACGCAGTCACTACGAACAGGTGAAGTCATTAACAAAAGATAGATTAGAATTGTTCTATATTAAGATTGCCATTATCGATTGGCACTTTTCTAGGCGGCCATGTCGTCCCTAAGACATCAAAAACTGAATATAGAGGCAGCATAGTCTAAGGGCCATGATAACAGTAAAAACCACACCGTGTCAAAATTCGATGCGGTAGTGTAGAATGAGACCTAGCTTTACCGTGCTAACCATAAACGCAGTAACTATATAAAACTCATAACATGTACTTACTGTTTGCAATTAGCACGGCAGATCTATCTTGATCCACAACTCTTAAAGCTGTAGCTTGACTCTAATTGGTGGAATATGACAGCTACATTAGATATATACCTACGATTAGTATTTTATTCCAAAGTGATATTAGAGATGCAGGGGCCAGGGAAACCATAGTAAAGCACCTAGTATCCAATTCATAAAGCCTGTGTAGGTAACTGTAAACCTCATATCTATAATTTACGTTATAATTATCTCACCCGCCTGGGTAATCGGAATGAAACATGAACAGAATGTTAGAGCGTTAATTTCATGTAACACCTACATCTGACATTAATATTATTAATAAAAGATGAAAAGAATGATTACAAGACATACTTACGTGTTATGATAACAAATAATGATATATTACGTATTTTATCTACGTTATGTGTTTAAAGCATTTGATATTATTTATTTATCTATTTACTAGCTTCTGCCCGCGACTTCGTCCGCATGGCAAATCCTCCTTTTTTGCAGTCGGTTAAAAAGTAGCCTATGTCCTTTCTCAGACTCCAGACTTTCTTTGTACCAAATTTCATTTAAATCGGTCCAGTAGTTTTAGCGTGAAAGCGTAACAGACAGACAGACAGACAGAGTTACTTTCGCATTTATAATATTAGTAGGGATTCCACCTATATTATGTGTTTTTAAAGCATTTGATATTATCAGCTATACACTTCTGTTTCCATAAAAATGATTGATAAGATTTCAGCCATTCGATTACAGTCACGTATTTTTTTTTTCAAAAAGATTACATGGATCAGTCTAAGGAAAGTTAATTAAACGTCGTATCGAGAGCTTAGAGCCTTCATGGAGGAAACGTGAGGAATGGCGATCCTTCTACCACTAGAGCAATAAGACCTCTCTACCTTTCCCACTACTTTCATGGAAAAGCAAACAGGTTATATTTTTTCACTAAATTAAAGGAACTATGTAGAAAATATCGCTAAAACAGGCTTAAAAAGCACCTGAAATCGAAGCTACCGTCAATTTAGAAAAACGCCTCTATTGACAAAAACTAAAAGATATTTTGCAAATGCCCTCAATCGAAGGCCTTTAAGTACCTACTATTAATTAATGAATAAATACTTCAGACTTCAGTGTACTTTGGAGAAATTCATCTTACTTTCTTACGTACTTAAATATATTTTATAACAAGATAAAAGTAGTAAAAAAAAACTTTCAATTATTTTAATAATTTAATTGAATACTTTTTTTTCTAAATACATAAATGGGTAATGATAGCGTTATAAATAATAGGAGAACCGACTTCATGACGTAGGTCCTAACTAGGCGTAAGGGTTAGAAATTTGAAATTATGCACATGGGTTATTTTTATAACGTAGACACTAAGAAAGAATTTTTGAAAATTCATCCCCAAAGAGCGAAAATTGGGGTGCAAACTTAATATGAAACTGCCGTTTTTGATGTGGCCATTAGGAGTCGCAGAACGGAAACTATTCCATAGGCGAAGTCGTGGGCAGAAGCTAGTTTTATTAATAAAAAGTAAATCGTTTGAAGCTCTTTATCTTGTAATTACAAAAAAAATAGCAAAATCATTATCTACTTTTGTCAAATCTAAAGCGATCAACCGCGTTTCTAAAACTTACCTGACTTTATTCACGTGGAAACAAAATTGTAACATTTTTGCTTCTTTTCCTTTACTTTTTGGTTGTATTTTGTTTCTTCTGCGGTGATTGCTTCCCGGGTCCCGATAAATTGAAGGGCATTTTTCATTTAATTCCTAGTAGGGATCAGCCTTAAGCCGAACAAATTGGATCGTAGTAAATGAATTAGTGGAGTTGATAAAGGATTTGAGATAAGGGAACTCTTGTTAGTATTACAAACAATCAGAATCCGGCAATTGTTCTGTTAAAATTTTGCAATTTGGGGAATTTCTAGTGTACATATCGGTTTATTTGAAAAAATAAATATAAAATTTAAATTTTATTAAACACATTTTGCACCTACGTGTAAACAACTGAATATCGTTAAAACGTTTTACTTTACCTGCCATTAGTGTCATTTAAGAATGGAGCTTTTTTTATATTTTAAAAAAAAATAACCGTAAATGGTTTTAACGTTACTTGAATTTACACTAAAAATGTTACATGGGTGTATTTTGCTTGCGAACAATTAATAGTACCTAATTAATAATAGGGTATAAGTCTTCATTTCATTTTTACTTAAGATTCAAAATACAATGGAATGAAACAACTATTAACGGATTTAACTCGCGTATTTTTATTTTATTAAGTAGACTTTAGCGTTAGACTATTGTCAGCTCAGTCGTGCTACGATTATGGAAACTGTAAAGAATCCGAAACGTCAGCTAATAAAATAAAATAAAAATACGCGAGTTAAATCCGTTAATAGTTGTTTCATTCCAATGTGTAATAACCGCGAAGGCATCAGAAATTATTATTCAAAATACAATTTCAATTATACTCAAGTCAAAATTTAATTCACCTTAGAACTTCCTTTTAAATTTTAAATGACTTAAGCATTTTGCCATATTTTTTTCATTAACCCCGGTTTTCGTGTTTCTATCCTACCCGTATCCGGGATCAACAGCTTGACCGACATTTTTCCTTATTATGCTAAGAGATCAGCCATCTTAAGACTCCGTTTTTAATAAAAATAAAGTACTCTACTTCTATAGGTACTAATTAATTTTCTATACTAATATAATAAAGAGGAAAGGTTTGTTTGTTTGTTTGGATTGAATAGGCTCCAGAACGACTGGGCCGATTTAAAAAATTCTTTCACCGTTGGGAAGCTACGTTCACCCTGAGTAGGTAATATTTTGAAAAAAAATAGGGATCCGTGCGAAACCGAGGCGAACCGCTAGTAATATAATAAAGAGGAAAGGTTTGTCTGCTTGTTTGGATTGAATAGGCTACAAAACGACTGAACCGATTTGAAAAATTCTTTCACTATTGGGAAGCTACACTATTCCTAAGTGACATAGGTTATAAAAAAAGGGGTCCATGCGAAGCCGGGTTTGACAGCTAGTTAGATATAATTTGAAATAGCTAAACAGTAGGTATGTGAAAGGGTAATACCCTAATTAGTACACTAATTATTACCCGGTCTAACGCTAAAGTTATAAGCCAAACTTTAGCGTTGGCTATAGTCAGCTCAGTCGTGCTATGAATATGGGAACCGTAAAGTTTTCGAAACTCCAAACAATGAAATAAAATAAAAAATAAATAAACATAAAACAAACGTCACACTACCACATTAATAATTCTAATAGGTATGTATACAAAAGATATACGTTAGTAAATAAGTGCTCGAAATACTAAAGCCACGTTTTGTTTGTACACGCGCAAACATGTAAATGTGTTTCAGAAAGGTTAAAAGTAGGAGAAAACAAAATTAGCACAATTTCGATGAGAGCATAACAGAATACTGCCCAAACAAACATAGAAGATAGAACAAAAGCTTACGTAAATTATTCACAAAAATATTGAGGATAAACAAAATTACTGTACATACCAGTGCGTCTGACAGAAAAGTTTGTAATAAGTACTTATTTAATTTAATTAATAACTAGCTTCCGATATTATTTCAATTATAGCCTAATAGCTTTTGCCCGCGACTCCTTCGTCCGCGTGGAGTTAGTTATTACAGCAGCCCATGTCCTTTCTCAGGTATTAATTACGATTTGTACAACAGGATTAATTTTCTTTAAAGGAGTCAATCATCCTACGATAATGTTATTTGTTAAATAAAATTATTTAACAAATAACTGAAATATTTACTGCTCCGCTCCTATTGGTCAGTTTCATACTAATCGAATCCCCGTTCCCCGTTATATTTTAGGCCCTGCGTTGATAGTCAGTCTGTTTTCGCTTATATACATTTAGATATTACTCGACCAATATTTGACTAAAATACATAGACCAAGGTATTGGAAACTGGAATCTTGTTATATGTGACTTATACGTTAAATCTTACTTGGAAGTTCGCTAGTTTGAAGGCTCTTAGTGATTTAATTACTTTCAGGTAGCTCTTATCTCCTTTTGCTAACTTAATAACTTTTGCTTCACATTGTTTTCATCAAAATCTTATTAGAAAAAGTTGATAGAGATACGGTGCCAGTCTGGTGCTTCGACATTACATTAAGTTCCCTTTGCATCTGGATTTGTTAGTATTTTGTCTTTTTTTTTTTCATGTGCTCTGAATATAATAAAATTTCTATGAAATCAAGTAACTATAATTTCGTTTTACTTGATACCCTTACTCTCTTATTTATTATCTCTTTTTCGTTCATGCGATTCTTGCAATTTATGATTGGGAATTCTTTGAATAATACTGACAGAATGTAAAATATTAACTGTTCAATATACATTTCCGAGATTTTACTCAATACGTCTATTCATTTAACGACTATTCCGATTATTCGAAAATAAATATATTAAGTATTTTACTTCACAAACCGTATTTTTTTAATAAGCCTGGTATACCTTTCTTTTATTTCGATATTAAAAGTACCTAAGATAATGTTAAACATTTTCAACAAAATAACATTGATAGAGAAAACCCAAATCCTGTAAACAATACGAAACATTTTATTTAAAACTCTTTGTTATCTACTATTCGACCAGCATAATATTACCTTAGGGAGCGAGACAAAACTTCAAGTCTGGGACCTGACCTTCGTTCTTGAACTGACAACCACCATTTATCCCGCCTATTTTTTCTAACGTATTCGCAAAATTTCATTATGTCCAAGCATGTCTCAAGAGAGCTGTTCAATTATTTCGCATTGTATAATCACTGTTTGAAATTTCCAACTCCTTTTAACCTGATTGACATTTCAAAAGTTGCTATTGCATGAACGATTTTTTTCTCAGCTGGAATATTTTTCCGGCTAGGGATGATCGCGTAACTCTTGAGCTAAACTAATAAGAATTTCCTGCTTGCGCAAAATGACGTAACTACAGTTAAGAACACAGGAACGCGAAAAATATGACAGTTATATGGGAAGTCAACCCTTTATCCCATCATTCGTAAATGCCTTGCGATATGGTATTATTAGGTACTGTAACAACACCTGCGCCGTCCGTCCACCTTACGCACCAATATGTTTCATGCTGACCCGATCTTCGGAGGTTCTCTGAAGAGTAACAGATGTTGACATCCATGACCGAATAACCTTTTACATTCACTAAGAATATAATAGAATAAAAATTAATCTCATATATCCAAACCAGGTAACCAGGGGTCGTCCAGTGCTGTTTTCTTCAGGAGTGCTTTATACTAGTAGTAGATACATAATAATATTATAATTTAAAATGTAATGCAGCATTCGGATATGCAAGTGCGAAAGAAATATAAAGCAAACATTATTACCTATTTATTTATTTTAAGCATTTATTAATTGACAGCCTTAATGCCCTTTAAGCATTTTCTACAACTCAATCAACGATTCAAACAAAACGTGTGGGATTGTTAAAAGCGGAGAAACTGAGTTTACTTCTCCGACGAATAATATGTACTCTTATTTATAACTAACTCATCCTAATTGAATCATAAAAAAAGAATCACAAGATTTCCTACCCCTTATGCTCCTGATTTTTTCAGAGAACGCTTCCCGTATCGTGCATTATTAGCTCTGCTCGTACGTCTCTGTCGTTCCTGTGATGATTGATATCTTATTCCCTTTCTGTTGAAGATTACATATGTTTTTGTTCACGGAGATTCGGAGCATTTTTTTCCTTTGGAGAAATGTTGTGATTACTGATATCAGCCTGAAATGGATGAGTGGATAGAAATGTTATTTCAAGATGTTTTCTGTTTTGATAGAAATAGTATAAAAACTTTGTAGAACTGTATTGTTCTTCCTGAAATTTAAATTTAAATGTTTATCAACAATTTTGTTTCTTGTTGTTATGCTACTGTAGCTAAGGTTTTACTTTAGACAACGGATAACTATATAAAATCTTGTAGGTACTTAAAATGAATAAACCTAACTATAGAATATAATTATAGTAAAAATATTCATTGAAATATATTCCCAAAATGAGATTCAAAATAGCTTAGCCAAGATCATATGAAAAAAAATTCAAACTATCCTTACATTGCCCCAAGCACCCTTTTTAGTTGTAAAATCATAGAACTCGTATCGATAAACAAAAGTAAACAAACTTCAATCCGGTATCCCTTAATCCGCTACTCTAAGGAAAGTAAAGAAAAATAATCCCGGCTACTTAACAAAACAACATATAGACGCACCAAATGAGAAATAACAAAAGAGTGACCCATTGACCCCTCCTTATCTTAGCCGGAGGGTTTCGATACAGAACCCTCGATGGGTTTTGTCTAAGTACGATAGGGACATTCGTTGATTTGAATTAGAAAATCGTGCGAACGGTATCCCACTGAGATAAGGTGAACGAGATACATTGCTTGGTTGTTACGACTTATGTTACATTGAAATAAATCGAGGCCACAAGGAAAAGATCCTGCAAAATAGATACATACAGCCAATAGCATAGGCACAAAACTAGAGAACAGAGCATATTGACTATGACGTGAAAGTACTAACAGAATTAAAACAGGACCTGTCAATTCGTTAAGGACAAAATCCTAATATGTTTAGTATGTACAGTTGACTATATTATTATGTTACGTAACTTTTTTAAGTTAGTTGCTAAAGGTCTGTATTTCTTGCCTATGTATTGTTATGTATGATCTGTAGAGCTTCTAAAGAATGTGACTTGAACATCATTTACATTTCAATCATGTTTCAAAAAGTTTTTTTTTATTCAAAATTTATATAATAAGGTACACAATACGTAATAATAGTTAGGTACTTGCTTACAACAAGATCGACAGTTCACTAATTATTAAATACCCAGGAACCCCCTGATTATGTGACGTACTTGGTTTAAAAGCGATTCCAATTAGTGTGCCTCAAAATGCTAAACCGATCAGTTTCGCAATTCAATTGACTTCATTTGAAGGTAAATCTGCAATGACAAAGTGAGCTTTTAAAGTCTTAAAAGATAGCAGCGCTTTCAGGCCAAGTGCTTTTGAACACAGATTTTACATCTATGCTTCACAATTTCAAACTCAAAATACAATCGTTACCTGGTCTATATGTTAACTAAGTTACAAGAAGTCTTCTTTAGACATTGGGAAATAGACTTTTAGTGTCTTATGCACGCATTGTAGGTCGCTAGCTACAAATTCGTTACGGTGGATCAAGCCAGGTTCAGAAGCGAGATTACGAGCAGGCAATTTATTTGCTAATATTTCTCCCACAAAATTAAAGTGAGGGCTTCACCCAACGTATCTTTGCAAGTATAATTACTTATTTTGACACTTGATTTTAATGTTTATAAAGCAGCGAAGTTTCATTTGTCCGTTTTCGGGTAGCGTGAAAGAGGGATCTGATGTTTGCAAAAAAGTTTTTGTAATTTTTTAGGGGAGCCTTTGGTGAAAAATATTTCTACCTACTTATTGTTTTATTGTATACAAAATGAATTTGCTCAGCTAACTGTATGTTACTCTATTCTCATTTTTATATATAGGTACCTACGGTAAATCTCAACTAGCACCCATGTAAAAAATAGATTATATTATTAGAATGACTAAAATGTGATAGAAACGTTACAATTCACGTTAACGTTTACGTTTTAATTATTATCGAATAAAAATCAGCGCCTCTAACGGCGAGGAATAGAAATTTTCATTATCTATATTAAATGTAAGTCAAGTAAATCGTATCGTTTTTTTGACACGAACCTTATACTAAGGTCTCTGTATAGTCATTAACAGTAACTAGGACATTAGGGAATGTCTTATATAAGATCAAAATAATATGAGCTTAGAAATAATGCCATCTTTTATGTTAGGGAATATCAATGATCCTTCATAATATTGGGTTTACGCAATATCTTGTATCAAAGACAACATCCCCAATATTGTCGATAATACACTACCTACATCATAATATTATTATTGTATCTTGTAAGTACGTGAAATAAATTCTGAATGATCGATTAAATTAATGATGTTTTTAAAACTACATCTTATACAACCTATTAGCGAATTGGTTTGTTGTATTCACTGAATTTGTTGTATTGATTATTTACAAAAGCGAAAGTAACTCTGTCTGTCTGTCCGTCTGTCTGTTACGCTTTCACGCTAAAACTACTGGACCAATTTAAACGAAATTTGGTCTGGAAAGTCTGGAGCCAGAGAAAGGACATACTACTTTTTAACCGACTGCAAAAAAAGAGGAGTGCCACGCGGGCAGAAACTGGTGTAATTATAATGTGTAATTATTGAGAAATAAATTAATTCATATTTTTGTACGTTTTGAAATTAATAATAAAGTAACGTAATATTTCGGTCTTGACTTGATATCGAAATAAAGATTTTGATCAGGTAAATAACAAATTAGTGAGGAAATATATTCATATCAAAATATTAGAATTGCGTGAGATCGAACTTAATATAACTATCATAAGCAAGTCTTAACAAAAAGTCAACCACATAAAATTATAGTCTAGGTAAACGTATTCCCAGGATTTCCATAAGTTACTATACAAAACGATAACACAGCTCAAGAACTTAAATACACATCAGATTGAAATGACAGCTACATCCTGCATATAAATAAACCAGAGACTTACCAATGCACGTCCCCCAGAACATACAAGCATTAAAACTGTCGAAGCATAACATCTTCCTATGGACCATGACCATGTTTTCCTTACTATATCACAAATACACATACAAACAAAATTCAACCCTATTGCTCCATATTAACGGCTAACTTAAAAGCAAACGATAAGTATGTTTAGCTACAAAATGACACCTGCAACAGTGGCATAGGAGATTAAACCGTATGAGATAAGAAATATGAGTGACGTGAAGTGAATACTGTGGGTTGATTTCAGTGTTAGTGAGACGGGAACGTAGATCTTAACCAGGAATGGATTCTATTCGCGTAAAGCCACAGAAATGATGTGTATGAATAACATGAAGAGGCAGGCTTGTAGCTTTGAAGTTGGTGGTGTTATTTCGGCTCTCTGTAATTAATATAAAAGGGTTTACCTACAACAAATTAAGGCTGCTCGCGTATTTTAATTTGGCATACGACATTCATTTTAATCAAATACAAACCAAGTTTTGATATCAAACGGAATAACATAGCGGCTTCAATTTCTTGTAATTAACCATATAAACAATGCTAATGAATTTCATCACAAAGACAAAGTTTCCGTAACACGCCACGAAATAGTTTGAACAAAGAAGATAAATTCTGAAATACAAGGCGAGATGTACTCAGAAGCGTGGTTTGACCTAAAATAGACGCAAAACACGACTTTAATTACCTCTGCTATGTTCTTACAATAGATCAATAGCTTCCTACAAAATAGGAATAGCGGAAAATGCGAAAGCGTACCGTATTACGTATTAACAAGGTTCAATTTGAGTTATTAATTGGAACAATACTAGAACTTAATGCTTATTTCCCGTGAGTTCTATGAACTGCTTGCAATTAAAAAGTGTTGGAAAGAAAAGGTTTTATTGCATCGAGTAAAAGAACGTTGACATTATCTTTGTTTATACTGTATCGTTTTTCCTTGTAAAGACAGCTATGTTTCTGTTCGGTTTACCTTAGGAATACGGTAATAAATGTAAATACGGAGTATGTATTTTCTAGAGTAAAAGCAATGTGTGAATCACAAATCACTTTAAGTATATTTATTGGAATGTTCTTTTTGTGTTCTAGAAACTTATGCTTTGATATTTTTACTGTATTTATCAGGAGTCTTTTTATTGCATCGAATTGCATTAAATATTGACATTATTATTGGTCGCGTATTTTAATTTATTTGATGACGTTTCGAAACTTTACCATTCCCATATTCGTATCTGATTGAGTTGATGATAGCCTAACACATTTATATAATTTAATAACACATTATGTCATAAAAAATAGTAAAAGAAAATCAAATAAAATGTACTTATATCTATAAATAAGTTATTCTAAGAACAATCTTTTTGATATTAATTTTCAAACGGTAGAAATATAAGTAACAAATATCATTGATGTGTCGACGAAGCGGATATGTTCCAAGGCGCCTTGACAGGTGCCGTATAAATAACAAGGCAGATGTGTATTTATACTGTAAACGGATCTTTAACTTAGGCAAAAGGATGAAAAGTATAAATATATCTTCCTAAATATATATCTTTGAATAACTTACACCAATTAATCAAGTCTAGACAACTAAATAAACATATATCTATATATAGCATCCTTAACTCGGGTATAAATATTCGTGTTCATAATACTGATATCTACCCTTGCAGGATTCGAACCCGCTTCCTCCGGTTTCGTGGTCAGGAGCTCTGACTACAAGACCCACAGACCATCGTATCTCGTTCATAAACCTAATTTATAGAAAAACAGATATTGAAATGAATTGTCCATAGATATTAATTATAAAGAATTTTACTCGCGTATTTTATTCGGAGCCTTTATAGATTTCATAATCGTAGCATGCTACGATATTGGAATCTGTAAAGTCTCCGAAACGTTAGCCAATAAAAATAAAATACGCGAGTTAAATCCGTTAAAGTTGTTTCATTCTAATGTATAATAACCGCGAACGCATGAGAAATTATTGATAATTTCTGATTCCTCCGAGGTTATTACACATTGAAATAAAACACTACAAATATAGATTACTAAAGATGAAAGGCATCCGCGTGGTCGATATTCCTAGACCCGTTAATACCCGGTGCATTAATCTATATTGCAGCTACAGTAGACGCAGTTCAATTAATTAGATTGCTGGTTTGTCCATTAGAAACCTAGTTTAACTGATGGTTATCTTTTAAGGGCACAGATGGTTAATCGGGTCAGAGTTGATTCATTGCAATATGGCATTTATTATTTACATTTTGCATTGTGTCAAAATTTGACTGGACGGCTTGTCAGCCGTAGTAGTTATCGGGAGTGTATTTCTAACTGTAATATGCACGAGAATGGAGCTTAGGTACCTACGGCTGACCTGTCAATGTATTGTTTGTCTAGACATACGGCAGCTTGTCAGCTTTCAAAAAGAGCTACAAACCGTACACCAACTAGGTATTTTAAGCATATTTTTACTGCTAACTTATAGTATGTTTTTCTTAGTTAAATATAATAGATTGGAATGAAACAACTATTAACGGATTTAACTCGCGTATTTTTATTTTATTTTATTAGCTGACGTTTCGGATTCTTTACAGTTTCCATAATCGTAGCACGACTGAGCTGACAATAGTCTAACGCTAAAGTGATTTATACAATTTAATTAAAATAAATTAAAAATATTTTTTTTTGCGTAATATGTAACATTAGTATTTCATAATTCAGAATAGGGTAGTTTTTCAAAATTTGTAATTTATATATAAGGTAGTTTGCATAACTGTATAAATCACTTTAGCGTTAGACTATTATCAGCTCAGTCGTGCTACGATTATGGAAACTGTAAAGAATCCAAAACGTCAGCTAATAAAATAAAATAAAAATACGCGAGTTAAATCCGTTAATAGTTGTTTCATTCCAATGTGTAATAACCGCGAATGCATCAGAAATTATTAAATATAATAGTTTTCTCACATTTTAAAGTGACTAGTATGACGTGTCATTGTAATCAACGCACCAGTGCTTACTTTTTTCTTCGACTGATAAATGACATCGATGTATTGCGAGACGAACGTCAAAAACGCAATAGGTAATATAAATTGTAAACTTAAAAACCATTATTTATAGAAAAGTAAGGTGGCTTACACTCTTTATTATTATATAATTTTTTCAATGTTATGAAGTTAAATAAAAAACATCCAATCACAAAAACCTATGCTATAGGTATGCATGCATCACGTGGTCAATTTTCATTCTCGTCAATTTTACATCCGTTTCGTTGGGTTGCTATTATCGATCACACAGTTGACATAATTATCCTGAACGGGCAATAAATTTTGACCGTCAATTTCAACCCCTAGTTCGCAGTCTCATTATCCGTACTAATATCCGTAATCCGTAATCCGTAATCCGTAATCCGTAATAATATTATAAATGCGAAAGTAACTCTGTCTGTCTGTCTGTCTGTCTGTTACGCTTTCACGCTAAAACTACTGAACCGATTTAAATGAAATTTGGTACAAAGATAGTCTGGAGCCTGAGAAAGGACATAGGCTACTTTTTAACCGACTGCAAAAAAGGAGGAGTTCCACGCGGACGAAGTCGCGGGCAGAAGCTAGTAACTAATAAATAAAATAGTAAACCAATAAACAAGCTATTTCAACACTCTTAATTGGGGCATGTCGGTATTGTCGCCGTCTGCATTTCCGTTACGAAGTGGGAGCGGTGGAACAATAGAGACTTTAGTTTTATAACAATACCTATAACAAGGTTAATTGTATATAACCTCAAGACATCGCTTAGTTACTGTTCTAAAAGAAAACAAAGTTATAACATGGTAATTTCTGATGCCTTCGCGCGTATTAGGTACATATTGGAATGAAACAACTAAACGGATTTAACTCGCGTATTTTATTATATTGGCTGACGTAGCGCTACTGAGCTAACGATAATTTAACTAGCGTTAGACTATCGTCAGCTCAGTCGTACTACGAATATGGGAACTGTAAACTTTTCGAAACGTCAGCGAACAAAATAAAATACTCGAGTTAAGTCCGTTTATAATTGTTTCATTCCTAAATTGTAGGTAACACTTGCAAGGCGGAAGTTTGACCTAACTAATGCACTGACCACTGACATTAAATGAACAAGACAGATACTTGCATAACATGCCGTTTCATGAAAACCCACTTCATAAATCTGAGGTCCTAGATTGTACTCGTAACACATCTGCTTGTTCTCTATCGATGGTTGTGGCAAATTCGATACAGTGGACACTCTATAAAAACATACTACATAAAATAGAAGCGTGGAGTGTGTAGGTATTTGTAATGTATAAACAATATATCCCTTTCACACAAAACTTATAAAATAGTGTTATTACTTACGTTTTTATTAAATTATATTACCAACTTTTTAATCAATACGACGATATTACTATTAATATTTTGTAATACATTGTTGCGCACTGCGCTTTAAAATATCGTTTATGAATGAATTACCAATTTAATAAAAAGTAAATGCGGGTCATTAGTAGTCAAATCGTCA
Organism: Polylopha cassiicola; assembly: GCA_038024825.1. Classification (NCBI taxonomy): domain Eukaryota; kingdom Metazoa; phylum Arthropoda; class Insecta; order Lepidoptera; family Tortricidae; genus Polylopha; species Polylopha cassiicola. The sequence continues at coordinate 3,478,762 of CP149052.1, read as the reverse complement.
AATTTAACGCCACCCCTTAAGTAAAGTTAGGGTAAGTTCGTTCCCTAAGATAAATAAATACATGTCTGTGATTTATTTAACGCATCATAAAACAGTGGATAAACAATACAGCTATAAAATAATTCTGAAGTCGTAAGGAGTTTTTTGGTATGGATTCTTTTCGTAAACATTTATGTTATCAAATTACTTGTGCAAACAATACATTTGTAATATTCTTAAATAAGAAAGATTTTTGAGACATGCTTTAGGAAATGTTATTTTGAGGTAGTTTTTAATGTAATTAGATATATTTTTTTTTAATGGCGCAAGAAATAAGCGTCTCAAAAACACAGCGCTTACCTATAAGTTAAATTAAAATATAAACTGATCATATTCATTCATAATATTTATGTGATACCTATAAAATATTTTACGACATAAACTATCCCTATCATAAAATAAAACTTAAGAATATTTACTTGCAAATATTATTCCAAGGGACCCCAAAATTAAATTATACACCCCCGTTTTTACACCCCAGTACAATAATATCTCGTGGTAATAAAAAAAATGCTACGGATGTTTCCAGTTCGTGCGATAAATATTTTTATTACGCACCTACTCCATTTATATCGTGTCCCCATTTGCCCCTTATACAGATTTACACATTATATAATATACAGTAAGTATTTAAATTAATGAACATGTACATGTAGGTATGTATTTATAATACTTATAGGTACTTACCAAAAAATATTTATTATAGTAATGTAGGCGAATATATTTTTAACTAAGTCATTCGGAACCTTACCTTTTTTCCATGGGTGCATAGGTGGTACCATAACATACCTAAGTAAATTTAATTAGGTACGCACCCAATATTAGTTTTGTATGATTTCAAAAACATAAAGAGTTTATACATTTTGTTTAAACAGTTGAGTTGAGTTTGATATTAGAAAAACAATTGTTATTTACCTACACGTTACTGATGAAATTGTTTAATAAGTTTTAATACATAACATTGATAACATGAAATACTTTAAATTTATCACTAAGAATATTATTATTAAACAAAATAAGAATATTATTATTAAGAATATACCTGTTAACTTGCTAAGAAACGGTTAAAAGAATAAGTTATTTGAATAATAATATAATTAATAATAATTATATACTATATTAATTATACTATCGAAAAAATCTTTCACTGTAAGGAAGCTACACTATTCGTGAGTGACATAGGCTATATTAAGTTTTGAAAAAAATTTGGAATCCGTACGAAGCCGGGGCGGACCGCTAGTCTAATATAATTTAATCATAAAATACATAAATAACTATCTTTTGCATTACCGCCGTTCTGCTAAAAGCCAAAAACTGCTTCATTTGTCGGGAACACATCTCTTGTATTATTGGTATTTCATTTCAAAACCTGGAACGTATTTGTACCGATCCATCATCCTTATGATAAGTTAGAGTAAAACAAAATGAACCATATTCCATTGGCATTCAGTCCATGTTCAAGATCGATACGTATTCATAACATTATATTTATTGTGCGTAGGTGATCACTCACTAAGAGATATATTAGAGAACTGTTGAAACATTGTTAATTCGTATAAAAGTGTTATGTGGAAATAGGTAAATGTGAAAATATCAGGTTTTTATGGAAGCAGTTAAAGCATAAACATATCTATACTAATATTATAAAGCTGAAGAGTTTGTTTATTTGTTTGAACGCACTAATCTCAACTACTGGTTCGACAGAAAAAGCGACTTTGTTTTATACTATGTAGTGATAGAGCAAATAGATGTATTGTTTAAATAAACAAAAATTTAATAATTTCTGATGCCTTCACTGTTATTTATAACACAAAAATAAACAATTTATTTTATTCTTGACATTTCGAATACTTTAGCATTTTTTTAGCGTTAGGTTATTGTCAGCTTAATCGTGCTATGTACCTACATGGGAACTGTAAAGTTTTCAAAACGCCAGTACATTTACAATACATTTACTAGAATAACGTTGTTTTATTTTTCCTATTGAAATAGGAACCGTAAGAGGTAAAACCTATTTGTTTTTTTATACTCAATAATATAACAAACTCTTTCCACGGACCTAAAAAGCCTTATCTCATTTAATAACACTACAACTAATTAGACAGCGTACGGCTTAGAAGCCATAAATGAACTGATCCAAGCAAAGTGAGACTTTCAATAAATTAACAATATCTGATGCCTTCTCATATTATAATTAAACAATCACAACGGATTTAACTTGCCTATTTTGTTAAACGCGATTTAATCCGTTATAATTGTTTAATTCCAATGTTTCCATACATTATAATTATCTGAATTTATTGTTTATTAATCGGAATCCCTACTAATATTATAAATGCGAAAGTAACTCAGTCTGTCTGTCTGTTACGCTTTCACGCTAAAACTACTGGACCGATTTAAATGAAATTTGGTACAAAGAATGTCTGGAGCCTGAGAAAGAACATAGGCTACTTTTTAACCTACTGCAAAAAAAGAGGAGTCCCACGCGGACGAAGTCGCGGGCAGAAACTAGTAATCTATATGATGACAAAATACTAATTTATTATTGTTTGATGAATAAGTGTCAAAACATGTCTAAAACCAATATGGACGGTTTGGCTGTACCTACATCATTTTAAGAAATATTTATAAGTACCTACCATATAATAAAAAATAATTCAAACCAGGAGATAAATAAAAATCTACTAAATAATAAACGTAGCATTCCCAGTGTTGCCGCAATCATGGGAACTAAAAAGTGCTCGGAACGTTAATAGAAAATCAATACACGTTAAGTACAATAGACTGTATAAGCTACTTTTAGAATACTTATTCGGGCAGCAATTACTTTGTGGTAATTTCCGTTTCACATCTGAGTTACAATACTGTGCACTATCGCATAAAATTTAAAGACGTATAAAGTTTTCTACTAAAAGTGCATATTTCTTGCAACTTTGTAACGCCGTTTCTTCCATGGCATTTAGATAACATGCAGAATAGCGTCACCGTAGATTTCGACAATTGCATACGATAAAATTAATGCTATACCTACTATTTATCATATTATTTTGTGTTTTTTCTATCGAAACTAAGAAATTTAAAATTGGATAGGAAGTAAAGAATCGTATGAACCTTATTTAATACTAGCGGCCCCGGCAGACGTCGTCCTGCCCGTCCGATTGTTTCGTCAAAGATCTGTCAAAGTCTTCTGTCACTTCTTCATAAGGCTTCATATTTTCCCCGTTTTTTACTCATTTTCCACTGTTTCTTCGCTCCTATTGGTCGCAGCGTGATGTTATATAGCCTAAAGCCATCCTCGATAAATGGTCTATCCAACAAAAAAATATTTTTTGAATTCGAACCAGTAGTTCCTGAGATTAGCGCGTTCAAACAAACAAACAAACAAACTCTTCAGCTTTATAATATTAGTATAGATAATTATACCTAACTTATTTATTATGTCTATCCTATGGCCTCCTATATAGCGTCAATAAAAGTAGAGTGTCTTTTGTTTAGATCTCTTACAAAAAAAACGAATATAACATTTTCTTTTTCGTATGCGGTCAGCCTTCCAGATTCCACCCTCGCCCGGCGTTCCTTCGGGATTCTTCCCGCGGTCGGATGTGGAATTTTTATTATCAATATTACAGCGTGAAGCTATGGCCGTGTTTATACGATTATGTTTGTGTGCCGATGATTTTATGAGGACCGTTTTAGCCTTTGAACTGTCTCGTTATATTGAAGCTAAACTGCGTTGAAAGAATTCGATTCAGCTGCTATTTATACGCTTCCGGATTTCCGAGTCTGATATTTTAAGCTGTTTTATGCATAAGCGATTTTGATTGCAGAAAGTTAGAGATACCAACGTGAGTTTCAGCTATTGTACTACAAAACCTGACAGTATAGTATAAAACCTACTTAGGAATATGAACAAGACAGTTTACTTCATCTGCTTTTATGTAAATAAGAAGCAATACTTTTCTCGTTCTCTTCTTATATTCTTTGCGTATAAGTAAAATCCAAATAGTTTGAAATACAAATTCTTTTCTACAATAGTTTTACTACTTACTTGTAAGTGTGTATTCCTTATTCATCATAGATCCGAAAAAAATCTATCGGATTTAACTTGCGTATAATTTATTAACTTTAAGCTCACGTTCGAGAACTAAAGTTTTAGACCAAGACCGGTTACATATTTTTTATATACTCGTTCTAATAAAAGCATCAGAAGATATTATACCGTACAATTCTAAATAGGTAACTGTTATTTTCAAGTAGCAAACAGGGAACAACTTTTATAACATAATATTACGCCATTAGTTCCTACATCTAATTATACACCTCAGCTTTAAAGGCTGGCATAAATACAGAGAATATTTCCCAGAATTGATCAGTTCTATTCAACAACTACAAGATCCCGAAGCTTGTTGACTGAAGTCTTGTAAATTGGAAAGGAAATCGTTTAACGCAAAAAGTCAAAAGGTAGTAATAGCGTTTCAATAAAACTCCAGAGTCAGCGTCTCATTTCTGCAATCTTGCTTGTTCAACTGAATCTAGCGAGCTCGTATTTTAAAATTGCAATAAAAAGTAAAAACGAGAAAACTACTGTTTTTACAACCGCATAAAACAACGCTAAGAACAATTGGATCGCACTACCGATGTATATTACGCAATAATTCAGGCGGAGAATGCAAGTGTTGGTAAGTTTGAAAACTGCGACTAGTTCCAAAAGTTCTCAAAAGTTGAACGTTTGGCTGACTCGGACTAGCCCGGCGAATATCAAGGAAAATGGAGTAATTTTGAGACGCCGGAAATTTTAAGTTTCGCATCATTGGCGTTCCTTGGTACGGATAAGAACAATTTCTTGTTAGGAGCATAAGTTATGAGTGGAGTAGCAACTTAAAAACTGGATGAGGGATTTCCCGATCCGGTTAAATACTTTTGCTTTTTAATCCAACAAGGACAAGCTTTGCTTTGTTAACGCTTGAATATAAATAATGCAAATGATTCTATAAGTGCTCGTAAACTCGGTATGTGGAACTTGCTACAATTTCTTTAAAAAAAGGTCAATATCAATATTTACTTACGTAATAAGTATTTCTAACTAAAGGAAAATTCGAAATGATGGTGACAGTATTTTATTTTACTTAAGCTTCCACTTCTCGAATATATTATTAGCATTGTTAAGTATCAAGCATTATAATCAAACAAAAGACGTCCAAAAGTGTGTCTTCTAGTTCACGGTCGCCACTACAGCAATTATCTCATTCTCTTGTATAATAATAATACATTAGCATAATTTGGAAATGGACCAATTAAAGAACGTTATTCATATTCAATATTAGCTTCTGCCCGCGACTTCGTCCGCGTGACACCTCCTTTTTTGCAGTCGGTTAAAAAGTAGCGTATGTCCTTTGTCAGGGTCCAGACTTTCTTTGTAACAAATTTCATTTAAATCAGTCCAGTAGTTTTTGCGTGAAAGCGTAACAGACAGACAGACAAACAGACAGAGTTACTTTCGCATTTATAATATTAGTAGGGATTTTTTTTTATTATTATTTGTATTTATTATTATTATATTAGTAGGGACTCATCAGCCCCAAGTGAAATCTAAAGCATGAATTATTTCCAGCCAAGTATTTACAACTAGCAAGCAATCTGGTTAACACTAGATCGTAAAGAACATATCACATAAATAACTGTGTGCCTACATAGGTACATCACAAAGATGCATTCCAATGGAATATGATGTTCTCTCAAAGCGGACTGCAAATGTACATGAATAAGTCATTCCGCAAGTTCAAACAAAGTCCGGGCTCGATACGAGTTATGAGTTCAAATCCGCTTTAGCGCTAGTTTATTGCTATAGACACTGACGTACCTATTTTAATCTCTTTATACTAAGGGCGTAGTTTTAGAATGTTATGTTTATAGATAAGGCCTTTGTAAGCGATCCAGTCATTCTTTACGCGCATTTTTGTGGATATGTACATATTATGTCATATAATAATTTCTAAAGCCTTACCGGTTATTAAACATATAAATGAGACAACAACTATAACGGATTTAACTCGAGTATTTTATTTTATTTGTTGACGTCAGTTAAAACTTTAAATTTAAATACACACATTTCGAATCCAGTAAATTGGAAATCCTAATTTACCTACAGGTAAAAAGGTATTTTGCTGCCGTCTCTGTTTCCTGGTAATTATCGAATAGTAACTAGGTAATATGCCCAGAATTGAAGCCTAACTAGATCGATGATTCTCGGTACTAATTACCCTGCAAACAGAATGACCTAGGTATTATAAATTTAGTTGGAATCATTAGAACTATAACCTATTGAAATTATACAAATTAAATTCCTATTATTTTCCATAGAAACTATAATGAACAATGGTAATTTTGTAAGTATTTTTAGTTTTGTGGCATCGACAGTGACTCTACACATAGATAAAACACCGGTTTATGTTCTTTATAGATATTTTTGCGTCATAACTTGAGACTCTATTAATGATATATGTATAACTAATATAGGTAATTACTATAATATTGTCACTGGTGAGATCCATAGTAATAATATTATTATGAATAGGAAAATTTAGGATAATTACCTACTATAAAACTACAAAAGATCCAACCATGAAACGAAATAACACAATGCTCAACAGAACTTACATCCTCTTACTCGCATTTAGTTTGTCTCACTTAAGTGCTACATTTAATTTGCAAATGGGACAAAACCGTCACGTTCCTAAGATTTAAAAAAGTTATTTGCACACTTAATGGATCACGTAGTCACGAGCCATTATACAAAATGCGAGGCTTTGTAGACAATTCAGTGGATTTTGAACTTTTAAAAGGAGTTACACTTACTTGGTTCTTAAAGTTTGTTTGCGTTCCTTGCATGCGTAATTTACATCTTGGATCGTATTTTGGACGGAAAAAGCACTTAAAGAGTCTTATTTGCTGCACGTTGAAGATAGAACAGTTGTCTAGTTTTTTATCTTCCTTTGAAATAAAACTGGTGTGGGTATATCCCTACTAATATTATAAATGCGAAAGTAACTCTGTCTGTCTGTCTGTCTGTCTGTCTGTTACGCTTTCACGCTAAAACTACTGGACCGATTTAAATGAAATTTGGTACAAAGAAAGTCTGCAGTCTGAGAAAGGACATAGGCTACTTTTTAACCGACTGCAAAAAAGGAGTTCCACGTGGACGAAGTCGCGGGCAGAAGCTAGTGTTTAATAAAATCTTGAACATTTTAATAATTTTGTGATTATGCTTTGATTATCAGAATTACGGGGGTTGATATCGCATTGCCAATTAAATTACTAACTATAAACTTTACCTAGGAACTACAAAATTTTCATAAAATAAAATAAGCTAGTTAAACCCGTTATAGTTGTTTCATTTCAATGTGTAATAACAGCGAAAGCATCAGAAATTATTAATTAATATACCACCATGATTTCACCCGAAATACACATAGCACAGCATACCGTTAAAGTTTATGAACGTTACAAGTTCTAATAATAGGACAAAACAATCGAGCGTTTCCATAGAAAACATTTGATACTGATACTGGAGTTGATATTTAATTATGATGGGAACACGGTTTGAGTTGAAAAGGATTATTCAAATGCTAAATGAATATGTAAAGGTAATAATAGATAGGAAGGTCAGCCCGGGGACAACTCCGTAAAATCCTATGAATTTTGTAATTATTCTAGATTCTGCGTTTATGTTTTGATATTCAAGAATATCAGCTATCCTATTAATATTAAAATACATTGATGTATGGGTATAAGGATGAATAGTTTTTCTTTCACCCAAAAACTATAAAATACATTTTGATGAAACTTAACAATAATAGGTATAGTTTATACGTCAGAATAACATATTATAGGCTATATTTTATAGCGATACTGTGTAAAGTAGGTACCTACTCATCGTGCGCAGACGAATTCGCGGGCAGAGGCTAGGTATGTACCTATTACAAATAATGAACTTGTAGGTACAGGTAGACATTTGAAAAAAAATATTTTGGAGCTTTAGGATTCTGTTTGAGCCTTAGGAGTTTGAATCATTGGTTACTTCCATGCGCTGAAAAACATACATGTCTTGTTCTGGTACTGTTAGCTAGTACCTAATATTACACTTGTACATTTTTATCTAATATTAATTTATTGTGTAGAGCATTTACCAATCATTTTTAAGAAAAGATATCAAACATCTTTTCTTCTGCACTTCATTGCCATCTTTTCTTTATCTCTGTGGTAATCTGTAAATTAAGTTCGTATAATAATGCATAAATCCCATATCTAAAAACGCATCTCGTTTCTTTATGTACCCCTATCGAAACGTGATGCATTGGCTTTTATCGTAAATGTTCATAAAATTTGAATTATTAGATATGCTAATAAAATCACCCTTATACCACCCTTAGACGTAGGGCAAGAAAAGATAATATATTACGGAAAAAAACATTATAATATTAAATTAAATATTCTAGTTCAAAACAATGCACTGAGAGTCATGGCAGTTAACGAATCAAATTTTGCTTTCAATACAACAATAATTATTGTATAATACAAATCTGTAATCACCAAATCATTTAAAAATCATCCCTGATTGTGTATACTGTAACGAATGTTGTTTATGTACCTATATATTTTAATATTTAACAAAGTAAATACTTTATTTTTTTTTTTTGTTTTTTTTTGTAAATACAAAAACACTTTTGAAGTGGATAATTTATTAGTTCTTACAAAGAAATTACGAACCACTTAGTACAAATGTTATGCGAGTCAAGTATCATAAAGAAACGTTTTGACACTTGAACCTTAAAGTTTTGCGTTCTATGAGATGATTATTTAAAACAAGTGCATAATTTATTACCTGGGAACGTTTCGTGGATCTGAGACCTGAGGAGTGAGGGGTGCAAGGTTTGGGGATATGGTAGGGAATATTTTGACCATAGTCGAGGCAGTCGGGATTTAGCGATACTAAAGCGACAACGCGTGCGCATATAATAAGGGTTGCACTGACCTACTTGCTTAGACATTAATTAAGTTAGTAATAGTGAAATATAATTAGAGTTGGGGACACGGTACCGTCGCGAGTGTAAAATAAAATAAGAACTTTAACTTTATAAACTTTAAGTGTTAGTTTAAGATAATATTATTTCAAGTAATTTTATTTCTTTATCAAGTGTGACGCAGATCATCGAGGGTATGTTTGGTTCCTTTGTTTTAGACTCCGTTGTGCTGTTTTAATGGTTTACCTAGTTCTTGTCTGGATTCAATTATATTTCAGGAGTTCGCAGTTTGCACGAGTGATTTTAATTTTGGGTAGACTTTAGCTAGGTTAGAAAATTAGTAGGTAGGTAAATAATTGGTTGTGAAATTTGTGAGATGTATGAATTATTTGAGAGTATGGAAGAGACAAATGACATTGATGTATATAAATTATGACTAAATAGGAATACAAGTTTCGATCACTTGTGATTCTATGATGTTTAATACAAGTTTCGATCACTTGTATGACATTTGTGTTATATTGTAAATTTTGTTGCAAGCTCTAAAGCTACTGTTTAAAGTTTTATGTTTAATAAAAGACATAATCCGACTGAAATAACTACTGAACCGTTCTAAAAGATTTCTTTTTGTATGTAATTTGACTGCAAAAACTACTGAACCACTTATAAGATTTATCTTTGTTTGAAGTCATGATGATGACGATGTATATTTTTAAAGATCTATGATTTATAATAACCCTTTCCACCCGACTTGAGCTAATCGTGCATATTCCTTTTCAAAAATCTGCATGATACTAGAATTCGTTTTGCGGCACGCAACCGAGGTCGATCCCGCGTGCGGGACCTCTTGTGATATAACAAAAATAGCACGCGATGCAGCGACACTTTGGTTGTTCGGGAGTCGTCTTCAAAGATGGCCGCGTTTTTTGGCGGGAGAGGCGCGTCGCGGAAGTACTTATTTTTAGATAATCAAGTGGTAAATTAATCATGAAATAGAGTTTTTATGTAAATATAATAATACTTTTATCATATGCAATATAATAAATATTTATATCTTTGTATATTTTTCTGGAACCTTGATTGAAAATTAATGTTGCACGATCGTGGGCTTTCGGTGTTAAGCAGTGAAGTGAATTTGTATCTAAAGTCTTGGACTTTCAGTTTTATTTGCTACATTTTCTGTCATTTCGACCAATATCAAGCTGATTATGCTCTAGAGGTTGTTTTTGAGTCCATGGGAGATGGAATTGAGCCCAATATTGAACAATTTCGTGACTTTGAATATAATTTCAATCCTTAATTTTACGATAAATTGCTGTCGGATAGTACAAACAAGGTTGTAAATAAGGAAAACGAGGAAGATACACCAGACAAAGAGGTAGAAGAATTCCAGGAAAGCCCAGTATTTGAGCAAGAACAACGTTATCCATCTCTATTGACTGTAAGACCTGTACTTGCGTCTGTTGAATCTTCTCAGGTGCGCCCAGCAGCCACTCGTTCGCGGTTTCCTGTACCGTCTCATTCACTAAGAGTGACTCCAGATGTGAGAGTAGGGACCGCCCTGATAAAATACGTGATATCCCTGATGATACTGCTGATGATATTGCTGTTCAACACACGACTACCCCCGAATATTGTGTTTCAACGATACAAATCCAATTCTCAAGTGCGCGCCATTTACTCTGGAAGGAAACGTCTTTCGAAGACAAATTACTCAATTGCTCTTCGTGCTATAGGTAGACTTGTTCGAACAATTTAGTATCGACTAGGTACTACGATGGATACTTTGATGATGAATTCTTTGAACAAGTAAGGAGGGTCGTCACTCATAATTACTACATGCGCAAACATGGCACAAAGTTAAAACAACCAGAGTTGATTTTATGAAGTTTATTGGTAAGTTTTTATATCTATAATAACGTACGTACATATTTATTATAATATAGATACGGATCTTTTCAAAATCTTAGAGTTCCAAGGTACTAGTCTTTAGAAAAAAAATCTAGCAAACCATCCCGAGACCTCTTTTTAACTCTTCGAAATGCACGGCATGTTGTCGATACGGACTTTCAACCACCAGGAGTGGATCCATCCCTGGCGTTTGGACCAGCTTTGGAAGGTCTAACTGATACTCCTTCCATGATTTGACGATATTCAGCCACCGAGAGCTGGTGCCGGCGAAAATTGCAAGAATTGTACAAAAGGACGTTGCATTTTGATGCAATTCAACGTCTACCTTTACATATCATGTTGCCAACACTGCTTTTAAGACTCCCATTAATTAATAAAAGAGTTACCTGTGTTCTGATAGAAGCAAAATTATATTTAGTTGTTTATAAAAGTTAAATCGTGGAAAATTTAGAGAAAATTTTAAATTAGTTCATTTTAATCTTTTACGGTGACAATGCTTTGTTCCTGTGAGGTTTATTTAATTAAGACATCATTTCAATTGATTTAGTATTGTTATAATTTTTATAAATGTTCATTTTCTGAACAATTTACGTATAAATTGCTTAGATATATCAAAGTTGCACGGACGTGCACATGCCAAGTTATTCCTGAGACGCACGATCGTGCACGCGATTTTCAGGGAAACGGAGGTTTTCCGATTTTTTTTACTATTTTTCTTAGAAACCTTGGATCATTACTATTAGTGTACGTAAAGTCATTTTTCAAATTTCGTAACTTTATGTTCCCGGTTGTAAAGGGATAATGGATTTTAACCTAAGAAACAAATTTCATCTGCAATCGGTTTTGGAGGTCGTTCACAATAGAACGATGTCCTAGTGTGTGTGAAAATTCTATATACTTAGTATTAATTATCACTTGATCCATTTCTTCAGTGAAATGAATTTCAGTTTTGAAATATACTCTGAAATTGCGCATTTGATGTGTCTTCAAATATTCATATTAAAAATAATTATCATTAATCACAACCTTATGGAATTATATTGTTCATGAATGTATCCGGACCAATCTGCGGTGTGTGAGAGAAAGAGATCAACTCGCCGCCACTATCTTTCCAAATCTCTAATTTTCTACCTAAAAAACCCAACAACGGAAAGAACACACACACACAACCGATCATCTTTATTTCATGTGCTGCGGCTTGTTCCGTGTATATTACTGAGTGATTGATTTCGACGAAGGCTGAACGATTGTTTCATATTATGAAAACTATTATTCACAAATAATAGTTTCCATTTTGTAAAATATATCTTTGACTGATGATAATTAATACGGAATACCGTCCGTCTGCTATACCGTCCGTCTGCTGTCTCAACTTTAATATTACAAAATATAAAGAAGTTCTAAGGAACCATAAAAGAAATTACATACATATAAAAAAGGAAATAACGCTGCACGAAGCCTCACACACTTCGTAAAGCATCAATACTATATAAAAAAGGGACATCATGTCATTTGTTAATTCAAAAGATATCACATATTTAAGTGATCAGTATGAAGAGAAGGTTTGAATGAAACTTTAAAGAAGAAAACAATAGAAAACAGGGCGATAAAAAAAGTAGATGGATTTGATGGGATATTTTAATCGGGCGAGTGCTAATTACGATTAAATATCATGGCATAGGCTATAAGGAGTGTTGGGAGGCCTATATATATTTTTAATCCAATCGAATTAGGTTTCCCCATTTATAGACTAAATGTCTATATATCAAACAGGTCCCTTGTGCTCGGGTTTTCAGTTTCGTCGTTGTATTTTTCCTTTTTTTTTTTATGCAGGAGGTGGAGATATAATCAGGACATATTAACTAAGTATCATATTTTTTAGTTTAATTAATTTTATTCTCAACAGCTAAGAAGACTTCTCTTCGGGCACGTGAGTGTTTGCTTTTATATCTTTAGTTTTATTTGATAGTATTTGTATTTGCGTCATAAAACACAACGTATTTATACACAACGTATTGGGTCCTACGTAGTAATTAGACGATCACATTTATTTCGGTCATTATTATAAACTAGGTATGTATAGAAATATCTTTAGGTATTGATATAGTTAGTTATAGGTAGTTATTTATATAGGGCTAGGGAAAAACCATTACATTTGGTGCCGTGACCAGGATATTAAGTTAGACAAGTTTAAATTATTATTAATTTAAACACTTAATAAAAAGAACCTAGGTTACAACTTTGTTTTAGAATGTTAGGGGCGTCTTATTAGACTCCGAGGTCAAGTAATCTAATATCATGTTATCAGCTGAGGAGAGTATAAAAAAGGGGTCACCTTTTTTTTTGTTGAGGTATATTTATTGCGGAGCATAGATTGCGAACAGCTTTAGTTATTGTCGTAAGTGGGTTCGATTCCCGCTTGAAAATTCGATAAATATGTTTTAACAATTTAATTAGCTTTTACGAGGTGGGTTCGATCCCTACCATCGATTTGTTTGTGTAACTACGTGATATAAATTTGTATGTACTGATGTTTGTACCGAGATAAGATGTAAGTCAAGTACGATTTTATATAAAGCTCATTTGAAATTAAAACAAAATATTTGTGGGTTCGATTCCTACTACTGATTTGGCAATGAATAAGTGAATTCAATTGCTACTTTTATAAGCTAATAAAAAAAAAGGGGGAATGATGATTAAGGAAAAGATTGATTATACAATAATCATTCTCTGTATGTATGATGTTTGTTGCAGAAATTAAACTTGATATAAACTATTTGTTGCGTTCGATATTTAGTTTTTGTAAGTAGTTAGGTATTTATGTATGTAATAAAGTATGTTTAGTTTCATAGATAGTATTATGAATTGAAGGTATGTTAAGTATGTATGTACTGAGTGTTTAGTAGATGTAACTTTGCAAATAACATTGGAGTTTTGAAATTAGTTGTTTTAATTGTATGGAGAGGCGTTGTTCAGATTCTATGAAAATAAACGGATATTAAACAATTTACATTGCGTTGGTTAGAATATTTATTTAACTAAATTGATTATGCTAAGATGAAGGTATTAGTTTCATGACACTGCTATTTTGGAGTAGGGGCGTAAATAATTTACAGGATAAAATTATTTTCGTTAGTGTAAAGTTTTATTCTGATTGTTATACAAAATATTTAATAAATGTTAACAGGTTATTCTAATGTAGGGGCGTGTGCGCATATGCAAGATTGTAGAATATGTAAGGGACGGAATGAGTGTCAAACACTTAGCTATTAAATTGTGTTAATGAATAGTTTATTTAATGATTTACTAATTGTTTAAATAGAGCTAACAAGCATTACAATTGCGCATTCGTTAAAGAAATTAAAACTAATGTGGTTTTCTCTAAATTTTACTTCAAGAATCAAAATTTCTCTAAAACCAAGGGGCGACTGTAACGAATGTTGTTTATGTACCTATATATTTTAATATTTAACAAAGTAAATACTTTATTTTTTTTTTTGTTTTTTTTTGTAAATACAAAAACACTTTTGAAGTGGATAATTTATTAGTTCTTACAAAGAAATTACGAACCACTTAGTACAAATGTTATGCGAGTCAAGTATCATAAAGAAACGTTTTGACACTTGAACCTTAAAGTTTTGCGTTCTATGAGATGATTATTTAAAACAAGTGCATAATTTATTACCTGGGAACGTTTCGTGGATCTGAGACCTGAGGAGTGAGGGGTGCAAGGTTTGGGGATATGGTAGGGAATATTTTGACCATAGTCGAGGCAGTCGGGATTTAGCGATACTAAAGCGACAACGCGTGCGCATATAATAAGGGTTGCACTGACCTACTTGCTTAGACATTAATTAAGTTAGTAATAGTGAAATATAATTAGAGTTGGGGACACGGTACCGTCGCGAGTGTAAAATAAAATAAGAACTTTAACTTTATAAACTTTAAGTGTTAGTTTAAGATAATATTATTTCAAGTAATTTTATTTCTTTATCAAGTGTGACGCAGATCATCGAGGGTATGTTTGGTTCCTTTGTTTTAGACTCCGTTGTGCTGTTTTAATGGTTTACCTAGTTCTTGTCTGGATTCAATTATATTTCAGGAGTTCGCAGTTTGCACGAGTGATTTTAATTTTGGGTAGACTTTAGCTAGGTTAGAAAATTAGTAGGTAGGTAAATAATTGGTTGTGAAATTTGTGAGATGTATGAATTATTTGAGAGTATGGAAGAGACAAATGACATTGATGTATATAAATTATGACTAAATAGGAATACAAGTTTCGATCACTTGTGATTCTATGATGTTTAATACAAGTTTCGATCACTTGTATGACATTTGTGTTATATTGTAAATTTTGTTGCAAGCTCTAAAGCTACTGTTTAAAGTTTTATGTTTAATAAAAGACATAATCCGACTGAAATAACTACTGAACCGTTCTAAAAGATTTCTTTTTGTATGTAATTTGACTGCAAAAACTACTGAACCACTTATAAGATTTATCTTTGTTTGAAGTCATGATGATGACGATGTATATTTTTAAAGATCTATGATTTATAATAATGGATTTTAACCTAAGAAACAAATTTCATCTGCAATCGGTTTTGGAGGTCGTTCACAATAGAACGATGTCCTAGTGTGTGTGAAAATTCTATATACTTAGTATTAATTATCACTTGATCCATTTCTTCAGTGAAATGAATTTCAGTTTTGAAATATACTCTGAAAATGCACATTTGATGTGTCTTCAAATATTCATATTAAAAATAATTATCATTAATCACAACCTTATGGAATTATATTGTTCATGAATGTATCCGGACCAATCTGCGGTGTGTGAGAGAAAGAGATCAACTCGCCGCCACTATCTTTCCAAATCTCTAATTTTCTACCTAAAAAACCCAACAACGGAAAGAACACACACACACAACCGATCATCTTTATTTCATGTGCTGCGACTTGTTCCGTGTATATTACTGAGTGATTGATTTCGACGAAGGCTGAACGATTGTTTCATATTATGAAAACTATTATTCACAAATAATAGTTTCCATTTTGTAAAATATATCTTTGACTGATGATAATTAATACGGAATACCGTCCGTCTGCTATACCGTCCGTCTGCTGTCTCAACTTTAATATTACAAAATATAAAGAAGTTCTAAGGAACCATAAAAGAAATTACATACATATAATAACTTTTTAATAAAAAATTTAACCGCCGAAAAAATCTAAAAAGCAACAAAAAACAATAGCGCACTGAAAAGTGAAAAATAATAATTTTGTCTTTTATAACGAGTATTATTTTGGTTGTAATGTCTGATATTTTTGAAGTTGGTGCCAGCTGGTGTAGCAACTCTTCACTCTCAACTCTTCACTAAGGTGCTCAAGTTTGTTTCAGGCTGGCACCGACTCCAAAAATATCAGACATTACAACCAAAATAATACTCGTTATAAAAGACAAAATTATTATTTTTCACTTTTCAGTGCGCTATTGTTTTTTGTTGCTTTTTAGATTTTTTCGGCGGTTAAATTTTTTATTAAAAAGTTATTATTTTATAATTTTCTGTGGCCATAATTTATACAAATTATTAAGTACATGCTTAATTTTGAATTATTTTTAAAATAGTTACCTACATTGTTTTTGCTACTAACCCCCTTTTTCCCACCCTTAGGGTAGGTTTCTTTTTTCCAAATTTTTATGGGATTAACTTTGAGGTATGCCCTATCCAATAAAAAAAGAACTATCAAAATCGGACTACCCTTTAAAAAGTTACCCATGGTCAAACGATACAATCGGTGCGTGAAAGTTTAATCATCCCCTATTTTTCTACCCTTAGGGTCGGAATTTTTTTTCCAAATTAAAATGGGACCAATTTCGAAGTATACCCTTTCCAATAAAAAAAGAATTATCAAAATCGAACCACCCTGTAAAAAGTTATGCGTGGTCATACATAAAAAAAAAAAATAAAAAAAAAAAAAAAAAAAAAGAAATATACGCGTCGAATTGAGAACCTCCTCCGTTTTTTTCGTCGGTTGAAAAAGGAAATAACGCTGCACGAAGCCTCACACACTTCGTAAAGCATCAATACTATATAAAAAAGGGACATCATGTCATTTGTTAATTCAAAAGATATCACATATTTAAGTGATCAGTATGAAGAGAAGGTTTGAATGAAACTTTAAAAAAGAAAACAATAGAAAACAGGGCGATAAAAAAGTAGATGGATTTGATGGGATATTTTAATCGGGCGAGTGCTAATTACGATTAAATATCATGGCATAGGCTATAAGGAGTGTTGGGAGGCCTATATATATTTTTAATCCAATCGAATTAGGTTTCCCCATTTATAGACTAAATGTCTATATATCAAACAGGTCCCTTGTGCTCGGGTTTTCAGTTTCGTCGTTGTATTTTTCCTTTTTTTTTTTATGCAGGAGGTGGAGATATAATCAGGACATATTAACTAAGTATCATATTTTTTAGTTTAATTAATTTTATTCTCAACAGCTAAGAAGACTTCTCTTCGGGCACGTGAGTGTTTGCTTTTATATCTTTAGTTTTATTTGATAGTATTTGTATTTGCGTCATAAAACACAACGTATTTATACACAACGTATTGGGTCCTACGTAGTAATTAGACGATCACATTTATTTCGGTCATTATTATAAACTAGGTATGTATAGAAATATCTTTAGGTATTGATATAGTTAGTTATAGGTAGTTATTTATATAGGGCTAGGGAAAAACCATTACAATAACTACGTTAGGAAACGATCCCAACTGGTTGACTTTAACACGCTAAATTGTCTTCAAATAAGTTCAATTTAAGACAATTATTAAGATAAGCCTTTCAGATACTATCTTGGTATTCTATGATTCAAAACGCAAAAAGGGTCGTTACACTTTTCGCGTCTAAAACAAACTAATTGACATCGCTTTTAAACCAATTTACATAATCAGGGACGGGTCCAACAATGTACCTCTTTAGACTAATATGATAACTGCACAGTTATAGCAGTTGTATAAACGTAGTAATTTATGAAAGCATCGAAAAAGCTCTCAATGATTTAGGCTGCAATTTTATCGATGGGCACTAAAACACGTTCCAAATATTACTGCAAAAACCGTTCACTAAAAAAGTCATACATATAAATTGGTCAGCAAAAAAATCGTTCGCGTAGATCACCATTTGTTTTCCACGATAGCACCTGCATTTCGAATCGGAATTCATTGACGAAATTATTTTCAACGATGCCTCTTCCCTTTTTTACAGTACATTGCGCTTTTAATAAAGTGACACGACAGTAATAGTACTTTACGCACCGAGGCCAGTATACTATTTTTCTGTTCGACGAAGCCAGAAAGCGGCAATTTCATTTAGCGCAGCGGCCACAAAGTTGGCGCTTTCCAGCCGGAGGACAGAAAAGACATTTTTTAAAGTCCATGTGTTAAATAAGTATAATAATAACTATAATAACTGAACAGCAATTGTTTTGTTTGCACTGATTACATTTATCTATACTAATATTATAAAGAGGAAAGATTTGTACCTATTTTTGTATGTTTGTAATGAATAGGCTTAAAAACTACTGGACCGATTTTAATAATTCTTTCACTGTTGGGAAGCTACGTTCACCCTAAGTAACATAGGCTATAGAATATTTTGAAAAAAAATAGGGATCCGTGCGAAGCCGGGGCGAACCGCTAGTCAGTTATAAAATTAGATATTGACCTCGGAAAATCATAATTTTTTAACGATTGTTTTCTCAGCACAAGGCAAGTATTTTTCGAATATCTGTATAAGTAGCCAAAGATAAAAGTAGAGCATTCTTTACTGAACGACAAGTAGGTATTGAAAACTATATATAATATACCAACTTTTCATTACCCAGTGCAATCGGATTTTACAATTCTTAACGTAATGCGACAGTATATTACCCCGATCTTAAAAACTAAGAAACTATACTAGTTTGAGAGACGAGCAGTCTGGGTAAACTCGTTTTATCGTTTTCAATAAAATTGTTTGTCTAGAATAAAAACAAAATTCCCATTGGAATTTCTGCGGGAAAACAAAAGACTCACGCAGTGTCACTATGAGAGTTCCCCACACTCACACATAAGAGACTCTCCAATGTGTTAAGTGTTATGGCTTTTCTCAAAGCGGTTAAAGTATGTCTTTGTTAACATCCGGCGTGGTCTGTATAAGTGCCTGCACTATCCGCGTCAGGTGATATAGTAGACAGACTGTAGTGTTTAAACTCCTATTTGAGCTCCAGTCAAGAGTAGAGCTAGTAATGGTCCTTGAACACCCAAATGTGTTTGTATTTGAGGATGTGTTTATGTTATAGTAGAAGAGTTGAAGTGCTTAGTAAATTTTAAAAGTTTGAACTAAAATTCATTATGGATATCGTGCTGTATCATAATTTTTTTAATGTTTAATATCAGATTTCATTCCAAATATTATTACAACTATAATTACTTACCTAAGTATAGGTACAATATTCTAAACCCGTTAATACACCAAAAGATCAGGAATAATTATATTTAAAATAACTACCTTCCCAATTGTGTCTTCTAGAAAAAGTACACTATAAGATAATTATAGGTGTAAAATCTACTTAGGTTCAATAATCGACGAAATTCCCTCAGTACCCTGCCAAGAAATTTTTATTTTATTCTGGCAATTGAAATTACCACATAATTTTTCATTAGGACAAAATTTTACTGGAGACATAATATCGTCTTTTGTTTTTTTTTTGTATGTCTCAATATTTAATTACTATATTAAACAGCATTATTTATGTCGCTTTTGAAAAGGCAAGCGACCCGAAGTCTACGCAGACAAAGTCTCGGGCAGAAGCTAGCAATGCATATATTATCTTTAAAGTATAATTTATGTTGATACGATCAAAGCGACCCACGTTATCTGAGAAATGTCACAAAAGGGAAATTAGCAGTCGAGGTTTGGTTTAGATTTTGAATAATTAATTTTGTGATTGAAAGCTACATTAAAACAATCTGGGAAGTCGAAAACAATATTATGCATCTTGAAAATATATCCCTACTAATATTATAAATGCGAAAGTAACTCTGTCTGTCTGTCTGTCTGTTACGCTTTCACGCTAAAACTACTGGACCGATTTAAATGAAATTTGGTACAAAGAAAGTCTGGAGCCTGAGAAAGGACATAGGCTACTTTTTAACCGACTGCAAAAAAGGAGGAGTTCCACGCGAACGACGAAGTCGCGGGCAGAAGCTAGTTAGTAAATAAAATGAAGATATTTCCCCTTTTACCTTATCTTTAATGCAGTGTCTTTTTTGGTGCTTGAAAACAAAAAAAATGCATAATATATTAACTATCATCTGTTGCATTTTAACATAGAAATTTAAAATAGAATCTGTACAAGTCGGCACTCAACGAGACCGTAGAACGCTCAGTAGAAAAGAAGTAAATATTTTGACATCGCCTAAACTTTCGGCTTCGCACGGATTCCTTATTTTTTTCGAAATATATTATAGCCTGTCACTTGGAAATAGTGTAGCTACCTAACAGTCAAAGAATTTTTCAAATCGGCCCAGTTGTTTTGGAACCTATTTAATTCAAACAAACAAACAAACCTTTCCTCTTTATTATATTAGTATAGAGTATAGAAAATTATTTCCAGAATATTCTACTTAATTTCTTGCTTATTTCCTGATTTTACTCATACTGTGATAAATACTAACACTACGGGTAAATAAACCATCTTAAATAACTATCAAAACTTATAAAGATAATATTACTATGATCAGTTTAAGTAAAACATAACCCTAATCATACGTCAGCGAATATAAAGGGATGTGTCAAAGAAAATACAATAACATGATAAAACTAGTTCCGTATTTTATTAAATTCAACGTGTAGGAAATCGTCCCTGGATACAATGTCTAGGGACATGCAGCTATTCCCCTCCTAGATATGGCACTATAATATATAAAAGTAGCATATCTAACCAGATTAAGAATTACATTCGTGATAAATGCCTCTCTCCGTCGCTCATTTCTCTCCCATTGGATGGATTGGGAGAGAAATGAGAGACAAGCTTCTGGCCTCTGATTGGTGGAACATGACAGGTGGACCTCGCTGTACACTATAGCACCTAAGAGATTTTTAACGCGGCGGCACTTTTTAGAATGCCACTTAAAGATTAATGATTTCTGATGCCTTCACGGTCATAACACAAAGCTTAGTGTTCGATTATTGTCAGCTTAGTCGTGCTTCGAATACAAGAACTTTAAAGTTTTCGATAGTTAAAAAGCGCGAGTTGAATTCGTCATAGTTGTTTAATTATTAGTAGATTACTTTTTACACAGCATTTTTTTAAACAGAAATCACCACATCTGGTCGCACGGCAGAGCCCCCGCCAAGTCGAGTCTCACATTTTTTTACCATAGAAAAACTGAGTTACAAGACTTTTCACAAGTTATGTTTTTGATGGCATTTATTTTTTCTAAACAAAGTTTCGGAAAAGGACTGTCACAGCTCTTCTAAATCAATGGCGACCGTTTGTATCTATCGTCGCAAATTTAATCCTTTGCTTTATCATTATCAACATCGCAATCGTATTACCCAAAAACCTCACATCCCACACATCCTGCGAAGTCACGCAGCATTCACCAGTTCTTCGGGCTTGGTGTATATAATTGTCATGCCATATCCACAAATCCAACAAGTTTACAACCTCCAAGTCCCGCTTCCCGTTTCTTGGCGCGTGGTTTTAATAAAGCGAGCGACGCCACTCCGGTCGACATCGCCGCGCCGGCGTTCTCATTTCGAACGAGTGCGGTTGCACTGTTTTCGCACGTTTAAACTATCGACACTCGTATTAGGTACGTCGTCGAGATTTCAGAATAGGGGTGCTGAAATTTAGTTAATCCAAAAGTTTAGGTGTTAGAAACTTTTTCATTGGTAAAAAACTTACTTATGGGTTAGAAAGGGTTGGAAAGAAACTAGTCCATGACATTGGAACGAAGCAACTATAAATGGATTTAACTCGCGTATTTATTTACAGTAGAACCTTTACAGTTTCCATAATCGTAGCACGATTGAGCTGACAATAGTCTAAAGCTAAAGTGACAGTTATGCAAACTACCTTATTATCTAAATTACAAAATTTATGTAAGTACAGTTACTACCCTGCTCTAAATATTTTCAACCGACGAAAAAAACGGAGGAGGTTCTCAATTCGACGCGTAATTTTTTTTTTGTTTTTTGTTTTTTTTTTTTAGAACAAGTGCAAGTTGAATTCGTTTACAGTTCGTTTCATTTCGATGTGTAATAACCACAAAAGCATCAGAAATTATTAGTCCATAATAATTTCCCGAACATCAAAGGTATTGCAAAAAAATAATGTCTTCTTGTAGGGTATTCAACTAATTTTAATTGAATCACTGAACACGTAACAAATAAAACTTCGGGTCTTTCCCGTGTTCACAAACATATGACAAAATTAGACGCTAAATACGAAAATATTTTTTTCACTTCTGTTTTTGATCCTTTGAAGTGGAGTTTTTGGATCCAAAAAAATTATAGCGTGTTTTTTAGCGTACCGTTATTTTGCAATCAGACTAGCTTGTTTTACTAACGTGTTTAGTTGGGACTGACGGCTACAGAGAATTTTGATGGACGCGTTGAACGGTTTGGCTAAAAGCTCATATTTGTTTTGTTTTGAAAACTTTGATGGGCTTCAGTGTGACAGAATAAAATGAAAATTGTACCGGTACAGTTGTGGGATGGTATGCATAAATTGTTTTGAGGAGTGTAATATTAAAAGCTTATTTTTTAACAACGATAAAAAATAGTAAAAAATGGTTAAATAATAATTTCTGATACCTTCGCGGTTATTACACATTGGAATGAAACAACAGTAACTATTAACGGACTTAACTCGCGTATTTTTATTTTATTTCGTAAGCAAGTAGTAGCACGACTCTAAAGTACTATCACTCATGTCGTGCTACGATTATGGAAACTGTAAAGAATCCGAAACGTCAGCAAATAAAATAAAATAAAATTACACGAGTTAAATCCGTTAATAGTTGTTTCTTTCCAATGGTTAAATATTTTAGGTGTTTGTTGTCTCAGCTATGTCCTGAGTCTGAAATATTAAATTAACTTATAAATATTTAACTTTAGCGTTGATTAAGTACATAAGTCTATTCCCTGGATATCGGGACCAAATACAATAACAATATATCAGTACTACACACCAATTGATCAAGCCGCAAACTAGACAAAGGATATGCTAGGATGAGGTCTAGAAGACGGATACATAAATACATAGGTACATATAAGATGTCCATTACAATGCAGCTCGTGCTCGTAACATCTGCCCCTAGCAGGATGAGAACCTATGACTGATTTCGTAGTCGGAGGCCTGACCACTAAACCAACAGACCATTAATAGCATACCTAGAATACTTAGGTTTGTACAAATTCTGAGTCAATGATATTTTAGGAAGAGTTAATATCTACTGTTAAAATGAAACAATTATAACCGATTTAATTCGCATATTTTATTTTATTTTCTGACGGATGGGAACATATTCGTAGCACGACTGAGTTGACAATAGTCGAACGCAAAAGTCAAAAGCGTTAAGTTTAGCCTTAGACTACCGTCAGCACAGTCGTGCTACGAATATGGGAACTGTAAAGTTCTAGAAAATGAAACAAATAAAATAAAGTACCTACGCGAGTTAAATCCGTTATTGTTTCATTCCAATGTGTAATAACCGCGAAGGCATCAGAAATTATGAGAGATACTAATATAGAAAAACTATTTACTTACCATTTCCCCTGATATTAGAATCAAGGCACAATAGGAAAGCCCCTAGATATTCTTCAGTACAAAAATATTATTTCCAGCTTACTTTGAAGCCGTTGAGAAAACCATTGTTGCCATAACAAAGGCCGGACAATACAATGAAAGGAAGCATTTTACTATTTAACTGAAGCTCTACCTAATATTATAAATATGGTAGTTTGCTTTTTATAACTTAATCTTAATGAATCATTATTAATTTATGTTACGCATCATAAAGAAGAAGCTAGATATAATGTCTTAAACGACAAAAGCTGACAAGTTTACCTAAACTAATTCCGAGGTATGGTAAGTAATAAAAACAGTTTTAAATTAAAAATATCATATTATATATATACATATATTATGTGTACGAAAAAATATTATATTATGGAAGACATTCTGTCTATAATTTTATTATACAATCAACAGCATACCTCGTTTAAATATCGTTAGTATCTAAGCTTTCAATTCTATGTCAATTTGTATTTTAATATTTTATTCAAGTCCATTAGCTCTGTTTATAAAATCGTTTAAAAATAACTTACTAAGCAACCGAAATTTATAAAATAAAACAGGAAAATACTTCAGTTTTGAAGTAATTTAAAAGATAATTAGTTACGAAATTGCCATCGTTTAAATTTTCCAATAAAACAAATAAGTTCCCGCTTACATAATTATTTTTTAATACGTTGGTTAGTGACATATTTATAACTGTAATTAACCATATTGGTGAAAGCCTTATATACGAAGATCTTTTTGATATGAGGTGGTCATGTTGCGTAGGTATAAAAAAAAGATTTGCCTTCCGTTTTCCTTACCTACACTTCCTTATAAATTTTAAAATATTGTGTTTGTGTGTATCGAGATGCATATAACACGCAGCTTTCTTAAATAGGTAGCTCTTATACCTAAAACATACTAGCGTAAGTACGTGCTAAACGTACTTACCGTATTAAAAAATCACCCAATAATCCAGAGTGTATATCAGACACAATTATATAATCCGGCAATAAATTGTCTAACTTTACAAAGAGACTTCGAAGTGATTATCATACCCGCCGCGAGAGATAAGCAACGGGAGTGATACCCCCCTTAACTTGGGAAAACAATTATACAATGTCTACTTAGTACATTATTTGGCATGCTTTGAACTCTGCATAATCACTTTGAATATATTATACTCTGAAATTATTTTTTTATTTACTTAATTGATAAACAAAAGCGGAATTGTTAAATATCGCCAACTTATTAAAAACTAGGGATCCCGGCAGACGTCGTGCTGCCACGCAAAGCATAGGTAGATATACATTAGTAACCTCCTAATTTGTATAATGGAAAATTATATATTAAATAATTATTATAAATGGCGTAATTAAAACTACTGAACCAAGATAAATTAAATTTGGTATAAAGATAGTCTAGAGCCTGAGAAAGGTTGTAATGTTAAAAGGGGGGATGAAACGGTGTATAAAAGTATCGTCATTAGCTAACTAGAAGCTTAAAACTTAGGTTGCCATAATTACTAATTCCACACGGACAGAGTCGCGGGCAAAAGCTAGTAAACTATAAATATTTTAATAAAAGTGAATTAATTATTTCGTATTATGTGATGAGCAATTGCAAAACCCCACAATCTGCTCGTGGTCTGACACGCATTTCATTTTCAAGCTATGACTCTGGGATTTCATTCTTGTAACCGACAATTTTTCGGCTGTTTTACTGGGTCCTAGACAACAACAGTTTATAAACAAGGGTGAACGATCAAATTCAGTGCTCGTTTACACCTCGACTGGGTGTTGGGTGTCTGACCCTCGTCACTCGGAGGATACAAACAGCAAGAGAGAGCGAACTTGCTCATGGAGGCATGGTCGAAGTGACTTGTGAAGACTTGTATCTGGATTTGAAGCGTATTAAAGTCTGTTACAATAATGAGTGAAAATAAATCTAGTTTTCATATTCCATGCTCTAAAGCGCTCTGCTAATCAATATGGTCAATAATGGTCACATCGTAGCGCACAATTCCCACACCTAGGTCTAAAGGTAGCTAACTCAAAACTCTGAAGATTTGAGTTATGCACCATCGGATTCCTTACAGCAAAACTTACCTACCGCTAAAACAGATTTAAGCTAATTCTGCTAGCTTCAATTATAATGATATTTTTGTACAAAGACAACAGTAGAAAAATTTTAGACTTCCAGTGGGATTCGAATCCACGTCTATGCCTTTACTAGCGGCAGCGTGCTGTACAAAAATATCATTATAATTAAAACTAATGGTATTGAACCAAAAAATATCAATCGAATTTCGATTGTTAGATCGTAGTTAATATCTGCTGGCTTTATTCAAAAGCATAAATCTATACTTACAGAAAACGTATGCGTGCATATGGACATACTAATCAGTTTTTCGCCTCTCCTGAAAAAGTTAGAGATCTTAGATCGATCGATCTTAGGTGTGCAAATCGGCAAAAATGTTAAACAAGTATATTATTAACTTCGACGTTATATGGTTATATGGGCTTGTAGGGACATTTTTTTATTGATAAAACGCGAAAGTTTTAGGCAATAGCATTGACAAAAGTTTGTTTGGCACTAAAGTAGCCAACCTACAAAGTACTTGGCAAAGGTCGCAGCAATCCATTGGGACACAAATGGTGGATGACCGCCGGCAATTCTTGATAGAAAACTGTGTTCAGTTTGAATGTCAAAGGTGATGATGATGATTACGATTTCATGTTCATCATTCATCTATAGGTATAATGGGTGTGTGTGTGTGCTGACTTAATGACTGACATATCCATGCATGGCCTAAACTTTATAAGTTAGAAACTTGAAATTTAGGTCAGGGGTTCCTTTTATAACGTAGGGAAGCAATAAGAAAGGATTTTTGAAAATGAATAACCCTATCTTTAGGGATAAAATGAGGGTGCTTATCGTGCACAGATGAAGTCGCGGACAAAAACTAGCTATATTTTTATAATTAGGTAGTATAAAATCCTAACTAATATTATAAATGCGAAAGTAACTCTGTCTGTCTGTCTGTTACGCTTTCACGCTAAAACTACTGGACCGATTTAAATGAAATTTGGTACAAATAAATCTGGAGCCTGAGAAGACATAGGCTACTTTTTAACCGACTGCAAAAAGAAGGATTTCCACGCGGATGAAGTCGCGGGCAGAAGCTAGTCTTTTATAATTAACTAGCTTCTGCCCGCGACTTCGTCCGCGTGTAACTCCTCCTTTTGTGCGGTCGGTAACAGACAGACAGAGTTACTTTCGCATTTATAATATTAGTAAGGATTTAAGTTTGCTATTTAGTAACTGGTTGCACAACGATTTCTTTTTTCAGTATGACTCTAAGTTTGATTTTGCCTTTTGTACGCTGCCCTTTGCTATCGTGCAATAAACTACAAATAAATAGATGATATTTACTGAAAGTAAACATTTACCCCAGTACTCAATCACAGAAGTGGGTGACTCCTGACGGCGGTATAAAATAACTCATTAAAAGGTGTTAGGGTATTTTTCCGCTATCATCTTATAACCAATAACTTAAGGTTAAGCACTAACTGACCTTAGAAACAAAAAACGTGTGAAACCACGCGCGACGCGGGACATGATAAAGGTCCGTACACAACGTGTTGTAATTTACTTTGTTTTTGCCTACATGACACCTTGACATGACCGCGGTGGGATTCCCAATATTAAAACCATTTCTTACTTTAAAGATCTACGGAGAGAGTAAGTTTCATATTGAACGAATTTAATTATTTCTGAAGACTTCTCTGTTATTATACTATATAATTAAACGGATATACTTGCTTATTTTGATTTCACGCTATCATTTCGAATCCAAATGACAAAGTATGGAGACAGTGGGTAATTAAATACAAATAAACAACTAATAATCAATAGTATGCTTTGTACTCTAGGTACCTATTAATAACTAGGTTAACCTATGATTAAATTCAAACTAGATAATACTAAACACTATATTCTCCAAAGCTATCAATGTCGACATCGCTATATCGTATTTGGGTGGATCTTCGAGCGTTTGAGACGCCATCATTGTCGTTTCTAACCATATTTAAGAACAAAAACAATAAGTAAAAAAACTTAAGTGAAATTATCTCCTGGTACTTGTGCAATAACTATTTTAATTGATGCTTAATAACATTGTTCATAACTGGAGGGAATATGACGGCGTCTCAAACGCTCGAAGATCCGCCCATTTATCGTACCTGCTAAATTCAGCATTTAATGCTTATTTAAAAAAAGGATCCACGGACTGCGCCCTGATAGGCAAACTTGTTACTAAAGATTTACTGTCTGTAGCGCCTTAATTAATACGGGAACCTTTTTTAATTAGACACGGATTTTAGTCGAGAAAGAGAATTTTATCATCCGTAAATTGGTATGATTATTCATGTGTTTTAACGCGAGTGAAGTCTGGAATATATTTTATTTTGTTTATATAATGATTGCTATAAATTCACCAAACAAATTTGTATTTATTAAGGCTATTAGAAATTAATTTACTTCAAAGGGGCTAGCACTTAAAGTTTTTGTAGCTTGAGAAAGCATGTTATTTTGGCTCTTTTACTCATTATTTAAGTGTAACAGTGAAAAATGCTTTCTGACGCGATAAAAAACTTAAGAGCTATCCGTGCATGTGTAACATTAGGTACATCTACGAAATAAGCTAACTTATTTAAAATCCTTACTAATATTACCTATAAAAGAATGTATGATGGTATGTGTGTAACTTTTACCCAAAAACTACTGAATATATTTTGATGTAACTATACAATAATATAGACTATAGACTATATTTTATATCGACGTTGTGTAACATACGGTGAGTGAGCGCAGACGAAGTTACAGGCAGAAGCTAGGAGGTACTCACATATTTTTGGAAGCTAAAGCTTCAGCAAACAGATTCACATTCGACAGTAAACTTTTCTTTTATGAGTAAAATCCTACGAGCAAAGTCTAGCATGCGCTATTTACGTGTTCAATAACAAAGACTTTTTAAAATTCAACCTCTCTTTAACGTCCCGTATTGTTACAAAAACAAAAAGGCATCGTTTCCCATCCCGGTGATCCTGCGGGACTCACTCTATTCTGGACGAGAACGAACGGGTCGCGACAAAAAGAAAGGATTACAAAACAAGTCCTGGGGGATATCCGGGGTTTATGTTTAGTCATAATTTGGTTTGCGGGTTGAAATTGGTTAGAGTTTTTCAAATTTATTTTCCAAGTAAAATCAATTCCGATGCTGTTTAATCTTTTAAATGAATCTATTACCTACTATTACTTAAATCGTAGGAGATTTCAAGTGAAACGGATCGATAATAATAATAATATAGTCTCTTCTACGAAAAACATTTTTTTTCTGTAGGTATATCCTTATACCTGGGTATAAATACAAATTGTATAAATTTCCTGAAATTGTTTTTAAAAAAATCCAATCCAATTAAGTAGTATCCAATAAAAGTAGTGAAAAAAATCAACACAATTTCATTACGCCGCATCACTTAGCAAAGTTTTAAAAATAAAAATTATTTCGAAATAAATTGATGCACTTTATCGTTTTCTCCGCTCATATGTTATTTACATTTCGATTTGAAATCTGAATCTGACCATTCATCGGCCAAACACAAAACATTTTATGAAAAACTAGTTCTCTATTTTCACACAACCATACAACAATAGCGAAGGTAATTCGTTAGAAATTGTTGCCTGGGCCAACAATGGATGTCACACACAGAGATCTCACACTAATCAATACAGTTTCTTGAATTTCCGATACATGGATTCAGTAGAATGGAATATCTATTCGTAATAAAATCGAGTCAAAGACTCGGCCCGCTTAAGGATTTGAAAAAGGCCATTGTGATCACGAAGCAGTCTTTGATCGGGGTTTTTGACTGAAGAGCGCAATCAGAAGTGGGTTCGAATCGCATCGAATTGTGAAATGTTCTACTCACAATACAAGAACTTGAATACATTTCAATACTAGTGGATTGTTTCGAAACTTGCAACTGAGAGCATCATTATGTACAGATTACTTACGTAGGTATATTCGCGAAAGTTCACAATTTTGCTTCTATTTATATGATTTTTACATTTTCAACAACTATTGGCTTATTAGAAACAAAAAAAAACAGAGCAAATTCTACAAAATCATTAATAGTTTAATGAATTGTGGCCATAAATAGACACAAATACGATAAACATATAAAAATATATTATACATTAGGCCAACACTCGGGTACAAATGCTCGTCTTGACCACTAGGCCAACTACTAGTTTTATAATTATATAAACTAGCTGTCCGCCCCGGCTTCACCCGGATCCCTTTTTTTACAGCCTATGTCACTCGGGAATAGTGTAGCTTCTCAACAGTGAAAGAATTTTTCAAACCGATCCAGCCGTTTTGGAGCCTATTCAATCCAAACAAACAAACAATCCTTTCCTCTTTTTAATATTAGTATAGAAAATATAATTCTAATTAAAATTCTTTCTGTTAGAAGGTTTCACAAAACCGCACCATTTCTTCTAACATCAGACAAAGACGAATAAGTAAATCATGAAATGTTTACCTTAGAAAGATAGTAAATAATGTATATGTGTGATATTTGCAAATAGATACAGCTTAGTACACACAATAACTTGTTAACATAATACATTTTACTGAACAGGAAAACGAAAATGTTACTCTACCCGATTCGAAGTTACGAGCAATGGGTGGTTTTGTAACTTTGCAAGTTTAAGTAGAGTTTTGTGTTACACTCGATGTAGGTATGAACCTTATACAGTAATTAATTTTCCTCTCAATAATATATTACATTATCTTACTTTATAAAAATAAAAATAAAAACCATGAGTTTGATAGTGGGGATAAGTCACGTCACGTCACAATTCATATTCCGACATGACATCACGAGCTCCCACTATCGAACTTTTGATAGCCTTGCCTTTATAATTTTTTGTATGATTACGAGAATAGAGAAATCTATACTAATATTATAAAGCTGAAGAGTTTGTTTGTTTGAACGCGCTAATCTCAGGAACTACTGGTTCGATTTCAAAAAATATTTTTTTGTTGGATAGACCATTAATCGAGGAAGGCTTTAGGCTATGTAACATCACGCTGTGACCTAAAGGAGCGAAGAAACAGTGGAAAATGTGTAAAAACGGGAAAAATATGAAGTCTTATGAAGAATTACTATTCCACGGGGACGAAGTCGCGTGTACAGCTAGTAGTTTATACATACCTACTGTTTTATGCTCACTTTTCTAGAACAGCTTCCATCCCTACTTCCCTACTAATATTATAAATGCGAAAGTAACTCTGTCTGTCTGTCTGTCTGTCTGTTACGCTTTCACGCTAAAACTACTGGACCGATTTAAATGAAATTTGGTACAAAGAAAGTCTGAAGCCTGAAAAAGGACATAGGCTACTTTTTAACCAACTACAAAAAAGGAGGGGTTCCACGCGGACGAAGTCGCGGGCAGAAGCTATATTAATAATTAATAATTCCTACAGATAATAACCTACGTGCAAAGCCGGGGATGACCTTTAGTATGTAATTATTAAAACATCACAACACTTTTAGAGGTTTCTTGTGAATTCAATAATAAATTTCTTTACCTGTTCCAAGAACACTATTTCGTGAAACAACAGAGAAAATACTTATTTTACTTCGAACAATTCAAGAAGATTATTTATGTATTATTTTACCGCTGTGTTTGATGTTAAATGTAATAGGACTTATATTATATTTCGACAAAACATTACGATTTATATTTTGCTCTTGCTAGCTAATGCCAAGTTCTATTTTATTTTTTTAGTTAATACCTAAGTACTTATAGGTATCATTTGATTTTTATCTCAAACATTTTAGATGAAATGCTTCGAACTCAATTCCGTGTGACAAAAGATATTTTAACTGAACGAAAATGTCTTTGTTAGTAAAATTGTGAGTGGAAAAATAAGAAGAGCTCCAGACGAATGGGTGTGCTCGCCCGGACTCGACCCTTGACCCCGGAGGTCGGCGAACCACCCTATATAAACAAAATTTGAAAATATTTATTTTTATATCTTACCAGCTTTCTGCGATTTGCACACGTGAGATTTGTTTTTTACCCCCTTTTAACCCTCGAGAAATTATAATATTAAACAATTTAAATTTCATGCCCAGCAATTTAGTCTATCCGTCGATATCAAACAGTTTAAATATGAAAATGAAATGGAATGAAAAAACTTTAACGGATTTAACTCGTAAAATACGCGGGTTAAATCCGTTAAAGTTGTTTCATTCTAATGTATAATAACCGCGAAGGCATCAGAAATTATTATGAAAATGAAGAGAAATTACCTTCATTTTATTCCGTGACCTTTATAAATATTATTTTATGTCTTTTTAACAATAAAAATCGTTTTGTTAGGATATTTTTACCATATATAATATTTCAGATACCAATTTAGAAATTTCTTAACATTTTCGTTAATAGGCATTCAAGAAATTTTATCTTTAATAATGTTAAGTACTATGACAATAAATATTCTCAGATGAATAAGTACCAACTCGATTTTATTAGTTGATGAGTAAAATTTGAATTTTATGAAATACTTTTTCTTAATTTTAGTAATAAATTGCATAAATACTAAGTAGTCTGTAGTACCCATTATATAAGCTACTTTTATAGCATAAGTAATTTTTTACTTAAAAATCATTAGGTTTAAACTGTGACAAAGAAGCTTTAGCTCTACTTCAGCTTTTCGGCATATCCCTATAAAGTAGGTAAGTCTTACGTTACCGCACTCGGTACTACCTAATGGGTGGTGTATAGTGTACCTACCTATTATAAATGATAAACATGAAGAACAAAACTCGACACGTTTATAAAATATTGCGTAAAGATATATTCTTATAAGTCTAAAGAAAACAAAGGCCGTAGTGTAAGTTTTGTGACACTAAAATTATACTATTAACGACCTTACATTTTGTATGGGGAATGAACATTTCAGTTACCTACTCACCGCTAGAGGCGCTGCTCATTATCACTTCACTATCCCTAGTAATATTATAAATGCGAAAGTAACTCTGTCTGTCTGTCTGTTACGCTTTCACGCTAAAACTATTGGACCGATTTAAATGAAATTTAATAGAAAGAATGGAGCCTGAGAAAGAACAAATGCTACTTTTTAACCGACTGCGGGCAGAAGCTAGTGTAGTATAAAACAAAGTCGCTGTCCCTGTATGTCCATATGTATGCTTAAATCTTTAAAACTACGCAACGGATTTTTAAGCGTTTTTTTAATAGAGTAATTCAAGGGGAAGGTTTATAGCATCAGTGTAAAGCAGAACGGGTCGCTATTTCAATATCAATCGATAGTCAATAGTAACGTTTCTGTCACATATGACTTATATATATACTAAGCTAATTGTGTAAGGTCAGTTCCTATATAGTACCTAATAATATTTTTAGTATGTATTTTTTATCACCTGAGGCATACATACTATTTTATGCCGTTTATATCCAAGGGATTGTTAATAGCCATTTAAGCTCCTATCCCCCGTTTTAATTAGCGTATGTCACGGCCGTTGACAACCCAGTGACGTTACGGATTCGAATCATGGGGGGCAAATGATTTATAGGTTAGGTTAGGTTATATAAAAATTTCATGTCATGACGTTTGTGGTCGCATTCCTGAAACGATCACCAATTTTCATAAAATTTTGGTTTGCTTATTTAGTAGGTATGAAAATAGGTCGTAAAGAAAGTATATTTCATACCGCTCGAGATTAGAGTAGGGGCAGAATAATGTTTGTCGGGTCAGCTTATTATATATGAATAAATTAGTATATAGTTAATAATACTCAATTAAGGCTAGCTTTTAATTCAATAAATGCTAATGTAAGTAATTAATATTATTTTAGCTTTTACCTTTGAGCTATATTATGAGGATTGATTTTATTATCAGCTGGCAATTAGGAATAACTTATAAGAAAATTAAGAAATACTACTTAGGTTACCTACTAGGTTACAACCCATATATTTTGTCAAAAAAAAATGAAAAAAAAAGATTAATTAACAATGAAAATAAGTTTCATGCTTAGATTTCCTTGCATGTCTTTATTTCTTTGCCTTATATTTAATAAATAAAAATCAGTTTTTGTTTATTTAAAGAACTATTTAATTTTGTTCTGAGTTTTTTTTTCTGAGTATAACAATTAGGTATTACTATGGTACCACCGTTTAATTATTTTAAAATAATATTTGTACTTAAAATGCGTTTGTATAAATTATAAAAATTGTAAGGGGGATTATCTTTTTTATGTTTTATAGATTCACGTAACTGCTTTGGTTACATAAGGCAAATACCAATAATCACTACTCTATAATTTACTTACTTATTGGAATTCAATACGAATTTTCCATACCTAGTTAGGTATGGAAAAGTAGTAACATGTCACTACCGAGTCACTTAAAATCAAATCAGACAAACTTGTCACACTTACTCATCATTAGTAAACCCATCCCTAAGGACCGTCATCTAAAAATACATGCAAAAAAACTTACCGGCATAATCTAATCCAGTTCTCAAACCAATAACAAAATCAGCTGAAAACTAATAACAATTCAGTTAAAAGCACACACTTAAAACCATTCCGTTTTTGTCACTGTCACTGTGTTTAGACACGGTCCGACACGGCACTATTTTCGTAATTTAAGTTTAGGGGAGCGCAAACCGACGACACGTGCTCTCCTTGCGAGGGCTATAGAAGTACTGAAGCTCGGTGAGTTCCCTTCATTCAGTTGGAACTACTTTGAAAGCAGCGCACAGATGTTTTTGATGCAGTTTTTAGCTTTCGACAATTATCGGGTGGGTATATTAATCAATGAACGGTTTTGGAAATACCAAGGGAGTTTAAATGCTTGCATAGAATTGAGCACTGTTTCGGGCGATGTTTGATACAGACCTACCTTTTATAACTGAGGAGATGATACCTAAAGAGATATTAATATTCGCTTAACGCACTTACGAGTAAGTACTTACCATATTCATATTATAGTTTCGGAGGGTGATAGGTTATGATTAATATATAAAAGTAAAAAAAAAGTGAAAACTTTGTAGGTAGGTATTGCGAAAGCCACTAACGGTATAACTCAACAGACTCAACTTAAAAATACACGTGTCTGAATCCACATCTATCGATTCTAATATGGTATCAGATACCAGATGAATATTTGACTGTTGAGCCATATAGGTCTATATTACGTAGGTAATTTTGAGCCTTTTAACACCGTACCTACTTGTATATCAGAGACGGAAGTTTCAAAAATAGAAGTGCCTACATACCTATTGTTGTAATCCCTACTATCCCTACTTCCCTACTAATATTATAAATGCGAAAGTAACGCTGTCTGTCTGTCTGTCTGTCTGTTACGCATTCCGGCTAAAACTACTGGACCGATTGAAATGAAATTTGGTAAGTATAAAGAAAGTCTGGAGCCTGAGAAAGGACATAGGCTACTTTTTAACCGACTGCAAAAAAGGAGGAGTTCCACGCGGACGAAGTCGCAGGCAGAAGCTAGTTACTAATATTATAAATGCGAAAGTAACTCTGTCTGTCTGTCTGTCTGTCTGTTACGCTTTCCGGCTAAAACTACTGGACCGATTGAAATGAATTTGGTATACTTAAAGAAAGTCTGGAGCCTGAGAAAGGACATAGGCTACTTTTTAACCGACTGCAAAAAAGGAGGAGTTCCACGCGGACGAAGTCGCAGGCAGAAGCTAGTAAGTAATAAAATAACAATGAAATATAGTAATTATAAAATATTCCATGATATTGGATACTACAAATATTCTTTAAGACTAAAGCGAAAAATCAAATTTAATGAGGGGTACTCATTGACGAAATTACATTGTTTAATCTTACCCCGCAAAAATAATTACGCCCAATGGAAGTATTGTAAAACAATCTTTATTCAGTTTAAATAAGGTCTATATTACAAAAAGTTAAACTAAATACTATAAATATTTTGACTAACAAACGTCTGGTAGTAAACCCTTTGATCCAACCTCGGTGTTTGTTTAACGTTTTAAGAGCGATGTAAAATATTTATTTTGTTTAGTTTATGTCAGATTTTATTAACTTTTACCACAACCTCTGGGTGCAAATCTTAGCAAATGATAAGCAAATAGTTTGAAAGTACACTCAGACGCACAATTAACCGCCCACATACATTTTACGAAAACGAAGCGAAAACACCAAAAAGTGTACCTATAGATATAATTTTTCACAATTAAAACTGTTAAGTGTTCATACCCGTTTTGCTCATTTTGTTAACATAAACAAGTACTTTATTGAATAATCAAGTTGAAATAACAAATGATTGCTGAAATAACAGAAGAATTATAAGAAAATTCATAAAATGTATGTGGGCGGTTAATTGTGCATGAGTATAGTTCAATGAATGGTGACTCGCTTACGAATGTTACTAGAAGTTAGAAATTTTAATTGCTTATGTCAATATTCAAACTTAATAAAAAAGAGAACAGGTAGTTGTTTGTTTGTAAAGTTCAGTTCATAATTTTAATGTCTGTGTTTTCTAATGTCTGTTTTGCAATGGCTATTTATTCAACTTAGTTAATTAAAACGTCCTTTTAACTTTACCGTCTTATAAAAAAATAATTTAATTAGGAAAGTTACGCTCCAACGCTTAAAAATTGTAGGTATTACAACTTTAAGCGAGTTAAACAGAAATTACGGACTTTATCGTGAAAATATTTGACATCTTGTTCATTTTCTTCTTTCCATGTTTCATAATTTCTTTATATTGTCAAATACCAGCGCACCTTCTTAATTTTTTAGAGATTTTTTACCGGTGAGTATTTATATATTTATGAGTATTAGTAATTTACATTATCGGGGAATATTTTTTTATTGCTTTAACTTTTCATGTTGGAACACCGCGTTCGCTTCAGTGGGTCTTATATTTTCGTACCCGTGTTTCGTAAACCGACTGCCCTCGGGTGTTTTCTACATTTTCTTCATTGCTATTCTTAAAATTCTCGATGAAACGAGAATAGGTACCTACTTAAGTACCGCCGATTTTATAATATTTCAATGATGTAAATAGGCTTATGAAACTAGAAAACTTTTTTACTTAATTATTGAGCTGTATGAAGAATTATAAATGTTTACTACTAACTCTGGAGAATATTTACATGAGTAAACATTTAAGTTAGAGTAGAGTTAAAATATCATGAACGTAGTTTTTTCTTATGCCATTTCACTTCAAATATACCCCTGTAAACTGTCAATCGATACTATCTGTCAAATGTTGAGCCATATAAGCCTAAATTTGAAAGCTAATTTTTTTGCAACTAGTAACACCCTCACAAGTTTTATTATCTGTGCTCATCAGATCAGGCTTGAAACATGACTGTCAAAATTAAAATCAAATTTCGAAGGCAATATGAAGGTTATTTTGAATTCAATTTCATAAAATCAATTATGTTTGGGTCTCCCCGCTCTGGGATTGAGTTAAATCGCTAACCGTCCCGTTTAATGTCAAATGAAAATCGAGTTAAAACTTAATTTTTGGTTTATGTCAATTTCATCACAAGAGATGGGTCGGTACAAATAATATATTATGACGCAACTTCAGAGAATATGAACATTTCAACTTAAAATAAAATAAAAACATCCTTCTGGGAATAAAAAACTGGTCTGTATATTATCTGTAGGTAGATAATACACTATGATTATATTTCTGGGATCAAAGTGAAGAAGATTATAAGAACCATACAGTTCTAGTGAAGAAGGGTATAAGAAATACTTGTTATAACCTTTAACTAAGACTGTAGACCAGATATTTTAACACCTTGACCGATACCTATCTGACGCTGACTTTAATATCGCTGCTTACTACCTACTTAGCTCTGAGACCGCATTTCTTACCAAAGACACTTATTACACCATCTACTACCTACTTACTTTTGATGTTTTTAACTCTTACATATTATTTGGAGTAAACTAAGTTGAAGCTACATCTAGTAATTATCATGTCCCGAAAGTGTTTCTCCGGATTCGGACATCTTTATAATATCGTTACTTCAGGAAAGAAGTAACTCCCTACATTTTATAACCTCACAACTTGCACTTTAAGACGTTACAATTTGGCCAAACGTTGCCAACCTTGGCAAACATTGGCCCTAAATCTGGC
The DNA here is from genome assembly GCA_038024825.1 of Polylopha cassiicola. Taxonomy (NCBI): domain Eukaryota; kingdom Metazoa; phylum Arthropoda; class Insecta; order Lepidoptera; family Tortricidae; genus Polylopha; species Polylopha cassiicola. The sequence continues at coordinate 3,440,701 of CP149052.1, read as the reverse complement.
AAGCTGCCAGTAAACATGAATCATAGCTGCACAGACCACGGCCGATTTGTCAGCATTACAAGTCTGTGGACGCGACGTGGACGGCGTGAGGTGGCGGACAAAACAAAAGAAATCTCAAAAATATAGAGGCTTAATACAGGAATGCTATTGTATAAAACTAACTGATCTGGTAAACTTTGTGTTTTAACTGAACAATTAAATGTATTCTTACTAATTTTTATGATTATGTTTTTTTTTTTCAAATTTTCTATTAGCCAAATTATCCAATTGTTCTCTATTATTTTGATAAATATAGAATAGAATAGAAAATATTTTATTTATTATCATCGATAAGTAAAAAATTAAACTAAAAACTAATTAATTGAACTAATGACTAAGGTAACTTAAGAACTTGAACATGATAGGTAACACACAAGGTACCTACCAGGTAATATAGAAAGATTTATATGCACTATTCTTATGCATTATGCCATCATTGTATAAAAACAAGTATAATCATGGTTTGTTCAAAAATACACATTGTAAACAAAAACACAACATTAAACTATTAAAAAAAATTACCAGATACTCCTTCCTGTCCTTTGATATATCTCTCTCAAACGAGTAGCATCGCTAGTACCTAATTGTATGCACCTAACTCGACGGCAAAATGGTTAGTGTCTCTTAGTATAAATTAAGCGACAGCATCGAAGCAAGTACAAGGATACTAGTAAATTTAGCTCATCATTTGTTGCAAATGAATGAATAACTCTGCATTTAAATCAGATATAAACGCAGACATTTGTAACAGATCCAATTTATGCTTTTACTGACGTTTTAAGTTATTTCCATTAATCTACTCTAATAATAACTAGACGTGTTTAAACGCATAATCCCTGCTAGTCATGTTACCTATTTGTTTAATAGTAATAAAGTAATATTATCGATATCGATAATAAGGTCGATAAATAAACGAGGGTTTATATTGGACTTCGACAGAACAAGTTTGGCATATTATTATTTTCAATGATGAGATATATCATCATATAATAAAAATAAGTCGGGTTTTCCTCCCTGACGCTATAACTCCAGAACGCACGAACCGATTTGGCTAATTTTAGTCTTGAATTATTCGTGGAAGTCCAGGGAAGGTTTGTAAGCAGAGAAAATTTAAAAAACATCTTGAAAAAGTGTACAATCAACATCTTTCTATACCCCATATACAAAGTGGTTGACGGTAAGTGACAGAAGACTTTGACAGATCTTTGACGAGACAATTGGACGGGCAGGACGACGTCTGCCGGGGCCGCTAGTATCATATAATTATGTTAGGTACATAAGACAAGATACTTTTATCCAATGGAAATAAGTCGAGTTAGTGTCTTTCTAACCACCTTTAGTCTCTTGATCTAAATATTAAAATAATACCTAAGCTACAATACGATTAAAACTCGATCAATTGTACCTTTATATTTGCATAAAAACTAACGTAATTCTTGGGCTCATTTCGACAATATTAAGAACTAGGAACTGATTGCGGTTGCAACGCCCATAGAATCAATTTGTTAAAAAATATACCTATTCAAGTAAATAACCTTACCAAAAACTAATCATACAGCACTTACAGCACTATTTAATAACATGAATAATAATCTAGAACGGGAGTACAAATCGTTTCGTATTAATAGTGACACGAATTTGACAGGCGTTAAATACGAGCACATACCAAACATTATGCGGTATGACTAGGTTTTCTTTTTATTACTTATTAATATAGGTACTTTGTTTATAACTAGATTTATATTTTTCTAGGTAAGTATAGGTATAATATTATGATATTAACTTTAGATTTTTATCAGTAGGGACGTGAAAAAATATCGATCTATACAGGCAACTTGTCTCTCATTGGTTGAGCTTGGTAGATAGATCAGTCAAGATCAGCGACATCTAGCGGAATTTTAACTCGATATTTAATTTTATCTTGAGTTTAAATTAATTTTACATAGATTCTGTGTTCGGGTTCTTTTAAAATAGAACCAGTAGGAAGTTTAGAAGACAGTTAGTATATACCTAAATATAAAAATGATATGTAGCTAGTCTTCATCGCTCATATATTAGCAGTAACTTAATACAGATTCACTTAATTACCTTGAAGCTAACTTAGTAACATGCTGAAATTAATAGTCTCTCACAGTATCACAGGATGAAGACAGGCTACTTCCGTACGCCGTTTCACTTAAAAAACCGTTCCAGAAATCTGTTAATATAATATTACATACATATACCTATATAATATTATGTACTATATCCAAAGTTAACAGTATACTTTATTGCGGTTATTAACCATTACACGTCTACTTAGGTATTACATTAGCTCCAATACTAATGATAGTATTGTGAAGATTAGGCAGAAAACCTTTAAAAGAATAAATATACCTACAATTTCACTTTTCTATGACTTGAAATTCTGTAAGTAAATAAATAATATAATATGTAAAAGCAATTGTATATTGTATATTGAGCTATGTATAATATATACGAATTCTATTTAAAGATATTTTGCAGTAGCCTTATAGGGTTGTACCTACTTAGAAAGTTACTAAGTACAAAAATAATAAATAAATATTTTCATATACAATAAAGAGAAAATCATACATATTACAAAGTATAAATTTTCCGGCACCGCCAGTATACGCATCCTTATAGTATTGACTTTCTCAAGCGATGATGCTTCCCTGCCTACCCTAATTTGTTATTTATGTTTGCTTTACGTACCTAACCAGCAATACATTACCATAGAAATCCTATGCTCCGAGTTGCGCTTTCAGGGATACAAGAAATTCAATTAAAAAAACAAATTGACGCAAAAGGAGTAGCTAGTCAAAATAAACTTGAATAAATGACGTTGTTAATTTTACATTACTTATATACATGAATACATGAATGATTCATAAAGACCATGTGTAGAAAAAGAAATATGTATTAAAGTAGGCTTACCTAACAATCGTAATCGTAACGAGGACTCCATGGAACGGTTGGTTGTGCAAGGGAAGGTCCAGGGCAAAAGATCTCGCGGTCGCTCCCCAACACGATGGACAGATCTCATAAAATCCAGCACAGGAAATGCAATCAACTGCTCTCACTCCACCAGGAACAGAGCCACATGGCGACGGATAGCTGGAGCTGCTGCGGCGCAAAAATTGACCGAAACATGACCACGACCACTCTGTCAAGAGTTAACGGTTATGAAGAAGAACCTAACAATCAATTCAAATGGCCTAATAATATTTTTACAATTCCGATATTCCTCTTCCTCTTTATACAAAATCGAAGTACCTACCTTTCCGCCATCGAATGCTGACATATTCCTTTTATAAATTTGATTTGAGGCTTTTTTATTTTACTGGCCGAGGTCAGTATACTATTTTTCTGTTCGACGAAGCCAGAAAGCGGAAATTTCATTTAGCGCAGCGGCCACAAAGTTGGCGCTTTCTGGCCGGAGGACGGAAAAAAATATTTTTACCAACGCTAACATAATATAAACTGTTTGCATTTTGCATAGAAAATAAAATGTATCGTTTAAATTCCAAAAATAAAGTAGGTATGTGTTGGCATGTGAATTCCAATTTAAACGTGACGGCTTACAATCTTTAATGGAATAACAAATATTTTGGTTTGTGTCAACGTTCTACTCGTATTATAAAAAACAGAGTCAAACGACACTGGATAAGACAAATTAACTATTTGGAACTCTAAGAATAATGGTCAGTAAGATCATGTTTTTAAAACATGAACTTCATATTCTTATATTCGGGTAAGTAAAGTAATTTCAGACAAGTGGTCCCGGCAGACGTCGTCTCGCCCAACAAAGCTACATTAATCAATCTATTTGACAGTTGTTGTCATTGAGATGGCAGTACGTCAATATTTTCGTAGTTTTCTTAAATTTTCCGTGCAATTTTTTGAGTTGAGAAAAAACACAACAAAAAAGAATTAGCGAAAAAGAAATTATTAAAAAAGAATTAGTGAAATTGGCTTAGCCGTTCTGGCGTCATGCCGTGACCAAGGGAATTTGTATTCATTTTCATATACCTACCTATATAGATAACGGATTTAACTCACGATCATTTTATGCTAACGTTTTGAAAACTTTATAGTTTCGATATTCGTAGAAGACTGTGTAAACGACGATATAAAATTATTATAGCGAGTTAAACGAAAGTATAATTGTGATTCCAATTTATAATAGGTCACAGTTAAAACAACGGATCGTAATTACATATTTCTATTTAAAATGACACATTTTTATTTAAGTTAATTTAAGAATAAAAACTGGATAAAAAATTAACTAAGTAGGTAGGTAGGGCTTTAGACTTAATTTAAATTTTACCCTCTTGTTAAAAATCTTATATTTTAAATAGAAATATGTAACTCTTATTTTAAAACATGTCATTATTTCTTATTTTGAAGAAATAATATTACGTAGGTTCTCGTTAACCAGATAACCTGTTTGTATTTGTCAGTGTAGTTTATGCAACGGATATTAATAATTTCCTCTAAAGAAAATTTTACATAAACGATAAATACGTTATAAATTTATTGCCTTAAAGTTTAAAATTAAATGGAAAGACATGTTAGGGGATAGGTATAGGAGCTTTAAAGTTTTCAAAACGTCAGCAAATAAAATAAAGAACGCGGGTTAAATCCGTTATAATTGTTGCTTAATGATCGCGAAGGCACAAAAAAATATTATGGTAAAAATTTAATTGGAATGAGACAACTATTAACGGATTTAACTCGCGTATTTTTATTTTATTTTATTAGCTGACGTTTCGGATTCTTTACAGTTTCCATAATCGTAGCACGACTGAGCTGACAATAGTCTAACGCTAAAAATTTAATTATTAACTGATCAACAGATCTCGATTTAATACAAATATGTATCTTAATTACCTATATAATTATTGACGCATCGTAAAAATCAAGTCAATGTCGATAATGTCGATTGGTACTTTCCGTACGGGCAGCCCTTGTCAAGTGACGTAACACCGAGCGCTGGGTTGGCGGCGATTAGAATGACAGTTGAGTTTTAACTGTCAACCAGTCGTAACGCATCCCACGTGTTCTAGTGGAACGTCTGTACGTATAAGCAAGGTGGCAAAGAGAGTTATTGGCCATATTGCGTCGGGTTTTGTTAATCCATAGGAAATGAGAAATTTACAAAAAAAAGTGCACAATAACGATTTTTGTGACATTTAACCTTGAAATTTAAAAGTTGCGCACACCCTACCATATTATGTAGGTTTTGAGACAACTTTAAGGGTATCAATATACAAGTATTTACAGAACTACACCTGGGTATCTCGAATTCCGAGGTGAACTTACTATAATGACCGGACTAAAGAAGATAACCAGTTTCTCCTATAGGTACATCTTATTTTTACAAACTTAAGTTTCTCGGGTTGAAATGAAAAAATATAAGTCTTATAAATAAAATAAGCTTAACAAGAATTATCCAGCTATCATTAAGTACACAAACGAATCAAATTAGACTCCGCGACTGCATACAGTTGCAATAGACGTCATTACTGCACACACGAGCACAGGATGTGCAAATAAATGCAATTAGACCGTGTCGTGTGAGAATATCCTTAGCGGTGTGACACGGTGCAAGATACAAGCGTCAGCGATTATTAGCGACGGTGACTGGATCATCATCATCATCAGCCTATCGCAGTCCACTGCTGGACATAGGCCTCTCCAATTGCTCGCCACTTTGCTCGATCTTGGGCTGCTTGCTCCAGCTCCTGCCAGCCATCTTACGCAAATCGTCACTCCACCTTGCCTGAGGACGTCCTGACTGACTGGATATAAAATGAATTTTAATAATTTCTGATATCGCGGTTATTACACATTAGAATAAAATAAGGTGTATTACATAATATAAAATTCCTTATTATAGTCTACTAAGGCCATCGTAGTACGCTATGAATAAAAAACTGTAAAGTTTGCAAAACATCAGCATACACGTGGTTTGAATCCGATGTAATGGTTTTATTCCAACGTCATTATAATAACTATTAAGTCTTTTAAAATATATTGTCGTCAAAAAATGTGACCTTCACTTCGTGGTGAAAAAGCAACTTTAAAGAGCTATTATTATATTTTTTTTGTTTAATTCCTAAAAAAAATACGCCATATTTTTTGAGAAGTAATCCTACTTTGTATAAATTATCTGTAGTAGGCACCTATTTAGATTTTTATGGGTGTGATTTTATTTAACTCAGAGGTCGTCCTGCCTCTAGTTACAACACCTGAAATAATCTATTCGTGGCTCCAAGCACTCTTGACGTAATCATTTTATTTTAAGCTTTATAAATTATATTACTTCTATAGTTGATATTCAAAAATTAAAAAATATAGTGCGTTCTTCAGTGTTGCCAACATAGATCTTGGACGGCAACATCATTATGTTAGAGTACAATGAACTTGCGGTTCCAAATAAATGCAATTAGACCACGTCGTGTGAGAAATATCCTTAACACGTATCAAGGATCAAGTATTAGGAGAAAGCGATTTTCCTTAAGTAGTAATTTATCAAAATAATATATTTTCTATAACAGTTTCCTATTCCGCTGTCCATTAAGAATACGTACAATTAATAAGTACATAATATAGGTACTATTTTTTAGTAAATTTTGTAAAAACAGAATAAGGCGCCAAGACTGAATTTGCATAGCACATGCCAAATCGACGCCACGCTATGTAATTTTTTGTAATTATAAAAAGTAAATTTATATAGTACTAGCTTCTGCCCGCGACTTCGTCCGCGTGGAACTCCTCCTTTTTTGCAGTCGGTTAAAAAGTAGCCTATGTCCTTTCTCAGGCTCCAAACTTTCTTTGTACCAAATTTCATTTAAATCGGTCCAGTAGTTTTAGCGTGAAAGCGTAACAGACAGACAGAGTTACTTTCGCATTTATAATATTAGTAGGGATATCGCATTATATAGTACTAGCTTCTGCCCGCGACTTCGTCCGCGTGGAACTCCTCCTTTTTTGCAGTCGGTTAAAAAGTAGCCTATGTCCTTTCTCAGGCTCCAGACTTTTTTTGTACCAAATTTCATTTAAATCGGTTCAGTAGTTTTAGCGTGAAAGCGTAACAGACAGACAGAGTTACTTTCGCATTTATAATATTAGTAGGGATTTATAAGTCTGCTTAGTGTCGTCCGTCTTCCGTTAGCACCTATAGGTCCGTCTTCTCTATCTTTGATTCATTGGTTGACACTTGACAGGCAGATAACGCCATAGATCAATTGTACACATTTATTTTATAAAGTTTCAATCGCTCGTCTTCGCTATCTCTTCTCGCATGGACTAGCTGATAATACATTCATTCTGATGCCGTGTGGAAAATGCATTCCCACTATAAGTTACTAAATGTGTGTATTTCTATTTCCACTACCGAAGTAGGAGTTTCACATAATACTAAATAAATAACGGTATAATTAGGTTTGCTTCATAAGTGAGAAATGGCTGCTAATAATAATATATTGCGAGCTTTGCGAGTATAAAGTTGAACACTTTTGATATTCTTGTTTCGTCATACAAGCAATATGTTCGTAACTTAAGACGGGTTTTAAAAAAATAAAATCAAATTCAAACTTTGACCGGTTCAGCTCATCTCAAGCGACAGCTGGTTTAGTTAGTTTGTAAATATTAAGTAGGAAGGTATACCTAAATTATGAGGAGAGCGGAGCGTAGTGACGTTTTTTTTATAGAAATATCAATATTTAGGGTACCTAATATTTATTCGATTATTAGGTAGAAATTGACAAATGTCATTATAAAATATTTCTTAACCCCCGACGCAAAAATTATAAGTTTAACGTGACTGTGTGTTTGAGTTTTTGTCTGTCTGTGTCATCATAGGTTCTGAAGTACTAAAGCGATTTTGATTTAGTTTTTTTCACATAGAGGGTAATTTCATTGTGTTCATAGATAATTAAGTAGGTACTTGATAATTGGGTACATAAAAGGGTAGTAGGTAGTTGTATATGTTATTTTTAACTGCGAGTAAATTGCAAGCTACTCGGTACTTACTTCGACAATACAAAAGGCCTTTAATACAACGTTCAATAAACTGTAAACAATATGTTTATCACTGAAACCATGTGGAATCGTAAATAATGGAAACGGAAGCCACTCGTAAGATAAAGCTCGCTGGTTGCCAAAAGCTCCCCGTAACTTGGAACTTTCAACAAACATTTTTAGTAAAAAAGTTCCCAAAGCATGCCTCGCATTGTTAAGTGGAGCCGGGTATTGTCCGACACAAACAGTTTAAGAAATGTTGTCGGAAACATGTTTGTGAAATTGGATTTTAAGTTATGTTGAATTTAAGGAGCGCGCTTACAGTGAGCGTCACTATTTTGTACAAGGTACCTTACATTAAAATTCTATGTTAACAAGATTAAAAGTAAAGACTATTGGAATTAAACAACTATTAACGGATTCAACTCGCGTATTTTTATTTTATTTTATTAGCTGACGTTTTAGACGCTTTAGCGTTAGACTATTGTCAGCTCAGTCGTGCTACGATTATGGAAACTGTAAAGAATCCGAAACGTCAGCTAATAAAATAAAATAAAAATACGCGAGTTAAATCCGTTAATAGTTGTTTCATTCCAATGTGTAATAACCGCGAAGGCATCAGAAATTATTAAGTAAAGACTATTTTAAAAACAAGCTTTTATAATTTTACAATGTACCTACATGTGATTCTCTTTCATTTGATACCCTACTTGTATCAATTAATTTGGTTTTAAAATGTCACATAGTTACCCATCCTTTGTCATTCTAACTGAACGTCTGTACAAAATTTCAGTTCAATCGGTTAAAGTTATCTGCTTTAAAATTGAGTTGCAAGATTTCACCCGCACGTATTTATATATTTTTATTGAACATTTCAAGTTTGATAAAAGCTTTTAAAACTGAAGTAAGGTAAAAATATTTTGTAAACTGATTTATTGAATTCTCTGTTGCTGCGAAAAAGGAGGATAATCCTACCAAAAAATAAACAAAATGTTTGATTGATTGAATTAACTTTTTGTTCACATTGATTGTTTCGCTAACTTATTTCCTTATTCATTCAATAATAATTCCCTTCTATTGTGATTGTCAGGTAGTAATTTGTAAAATCTTTATTAATCACCCCAAAAACGGTAAAAACAAAATCGTCACAAAATTTTGGCAGCGCCTTATAAAATATTCAGTACGTGTGTTGAACCGAGGCTATATTTTTATGAGCACCGAAATTTGATGTCCTTATATTTTATTCAATTTTTTTGTTAAACCTTCACAGTGTTATTATTATAATTCTTAAATGTGTTTTGTTCCGGGAATTTTGGTTTGACAGGGCCCTGATTACTACGGAAGCACTATTTATACATAAACCAGATGAAATCTTTTGATGTTGATTAAGTCCGGGATGTCTGAACAATATTTGATATTTCGCTTTACAATATACCAATCAACTGTCAGAATCTGACGGTTGACTGCGACTTCAGTGAACCCACGAACCGAATTTAAGTTACCTGTCACTTTTGTTACATCGCTATATCTTACTCAATGGACATATTGATCATTTTAATATTGCTTTGATCTCCGTGACTCAGTTTCATCAGTTATCATTTATTACAGTCTCAGTGAATCAAGTCGGCCTTACTAATATAGCCAAATTAATTACCTACCTACATTGGATGCATTGATGTGATGGCATAGGTAAGTACTTATTTGTAATAGGTATTAGGTCTAGGTAATAAGAGAAAGTTTTTTGCATAAAATAATTTTATGTGACACATTATAGTCCATCTCGCCGTCGTGTCGGCTTAAAAGTATTACCTACCACATGCCCTGTGAGCCTATTAACAACATGTTGTCGACAAGCAAAAGGTTCGTCGTTACGATATTAATTTATTTTGCTATTGACATGTAGAAATAAGAGACGACATCGACATGACAAGATTTCTCGTTGTCGACAACGTTGATTTTTGACAGATCATCGCGAGAATAAGACGATATCGACATGACGAGATGTCGACTCGACAATTCATCATAGCCTCGCTGTAGTAGGTACCTTTTAAGCCGACGGCGAGATTTGATAATTTGTGTAATCTTACAAGAACTATTCAACGGTTCGCAAACAGTAGGTACCAATATCACTTTAAAAATCGATATCATATTTATGTATCTGATGGTAGAATATGACAGCTTGATTTCATTCTACATTAGTAGAATGAGATCAAGCTGTCATATTCCACCAATCACAGGGTAGTAGCTTGTCTCTCATTGGTGAAACATGACAATAAACATAATTCTACACTAGGTACATTCAGAGGTTTTTGTCAAATAATAATGTAAAGAAACTATAACAGTTAACTTTTAAAAGCATTTAGTTTTAGGTTAAATAGTAATGATTGTGCCGTTTCATCGGATGCAGTTAACGGGGATAAAATTAGTTTTTATTGGCAATCGACAGGTCACTTTATCGCTTTAGACTGAGAGGAACAGGTAACAGGCTAAAGCAGTACGGCAAACGGTAAATTTTTACTTTTTGGACTCAAGGGCGTGCATTCCATATAGGCACAATTTCACTAATGTATGAAGTGCCTGCCCTGGCGTCATACTTACGCTCCCCCCACTGCACGCGCCTGCTTATATTGATATAGGGGTTGCTGGTCCTCAAAAGGAGTGAGCGTAAACCAAAGTTGCTTTTATTAGCTCCCTGAGGTTCTACCTAGATCCTTTGCATCTGGAAATCGTACCTACTATAATCTCTACGCAATAGTTAAACCAATCTGCCGGAGTTTTATTTTGCGTGAGCTGGCCCCCTAGACAAGTGACATTGGAATTATCCAATGTCACTTGTCTAGGGGGCCAACGCAAACGAAACGAATGAAAAATGTATGAAATTGACATGATCAAAAAAATCTAACCACCTAACTTTTTATTAGTTGCGTCCATACATTTTAATTAGTTTCCCTTAGAGTTAATGCAAATCGATTCCACCTAGTTTAGGTCCTCTTTGTGACAGCTAAATAACAAATTTTTTAAAGGAATAAATCTATCTTTGTATATTTTAAAAGATTTTGTTTTTGCTTATCCCACTTTTAGTATCTTTGGTTGTATAAATACAGTTTTTATTTGCTGAAATACGTATTTTACCTACTGCTGACAATAAACTATGAACTGCGTGCCAACAGCAGTACAAGAAATCGACGAAGAAGGCACTTACTTACTGCTAATCTATAAGAATATACTGCCAAATTAGTTCTGTCCGTTTGTATATACATTTTTTTTTTAATATATAATGAACACAATACATATTTAATCAATCAATATTACGAAATTGGTTTTGAACTAAGAAATTTCCAGTGGATGTCATTTGGATTTTTAAGGATGTCATTAATTGATGAAAGTTTAAAAAAAGTTCCCGGACGCGTGTGTACAATATCGATACTTACGTCACATAGGTACATAGAACTACCTAATTGAGGTTTTAGGTAAAATGTTCGGTTGATCCATAAAGGCACAAATAAGTAGGTATATCAGATGATACGGAAATAATAATCCCTTAAAATGCCTACAATCTGAAAACTACTTATGTCGGATTGCGCTGCATTAACTCTTGTAGGCATAATATCTCTGCTACGGTACAAGCCGGCTCTAGTGAAGTAGTTAAATATAATTTTATATAAAAGAGCAAACCAGTATGCTTCTCTAGTATCATGAAACGCTCGCTTGCTGGTAATTCGATAGTATAGGAACCGTGGAATTGCAGTTGAAGATAAATGCAATTTAATTCGCTCTTCAGTGCAGCGAAATGGTGGCATCAACTTTGATTAGTTATTGCACTTAAAACTCAATAACATTTAAAAAATATAGTTGATTTTAAGATATTACTGTATGGATTAGTTCAGGTTAAGAGGCCTCAAACATTGTTAGACGGTAAACAGGTATATTTTGAAGTAAAAAATCAAACCTTAAATTAGTAAACCTTTTATACTTTTGATTAAAAGAATGTACAGGGCAGTATTACATTATTATAACAATTACTTACTAAAAATGTAGGCATACCCTGCAAACATTATAATATAAATGTTTAGATATTTTCTTTCCTGTTTAAAAATTTAGTTATCAGTATGATAAAAAAGATATCCAAAGCTGGAAAAAGACCTCATGTCATCAAGCAAACTTCACTGACCTTTATCAAGTCGTTGCACCGCCTTCTAGACAAGTTTTCTAGTATAACTAAAGTTCCAATTCCTTTAAGAATTAGTAAGTACAGATCTTTATTTATACATGGGATATGTGATTTACGTACAATTTCTACCACGAGTTATTAGATAAGAATCTTCGTCAAAAACCTCTATTTTAGAGACCTCATTTGATCATCCTATTGTCGTACAATCGTTTGCAATCTCGTTTCCATTTCACTACACCCTCTCATTAGTGATGGTTTTTGATTGATATCTTAATATTTTTGGGGCGATGACAGAGGGTCAAACCCCTCGTACACTCCACAAATGCACATCACGTTAATATTAATTATGAACTCTACCCTCTCTGTAATAGAAGCGAATTTCCCTTCCACTGTGACTATTTTTAGACTAGTGTATGTACCTCTACTTGCTAGAAAATTTCCTTCGTTGTGATTGAGGGTGACAAACCACAAGTCATCAAGTTGAATTATTGATCACTATGAGTAACCGAGTTTATGCTAAACCACAATTTGGCAATTAAGTAGGTATTTGAACATATCTACGGTACACATATATATAGTATTATTATAATATATGTACACGTATAGATATAATAATATTATTATATTATGTAGGTATATACCTTCTACCTCTTAGTAGATACAAGTAGTCTTTAAAATAATACTAAAATAAAATAAGCAAGCATGTACCTAGCAAGTTAGTAGGTAATAAGTAAGGGGGTAAGTACAAGTAAGAATAATTATCTCTTTCTAACAATATGAGAAATAGACGTGATTTTATATATGTATTTATGTAAAAGTAGCTTCTGTCCGCGACTTTGTTCGCGTGGAACTCCGCTTTTTTGCAGTCGGTTAAAAAGTAGCCTATGTCCATTCTCAGGCTCCAGACTTTCTTTGTACCAAATTTCATTTAAATCGGTCCTGTAGTTTTAGCGTGAAAGCGTAACAGACAGACAGAGCTACTTTCGCATTTATAATATTAGTAGGATGAGATAACGCGCTTATGAAAAAAAAACAAATAAATAAGCGACCTTTATGTAAAATGCTCGAGATAAGTATTGAACAGTTATGAATCATTTGAAATATTGGAATGAAACAATAATATGTGTAATAACCGCGAAGGCATCAGAAATTATCATTTTAAATAAAAATCGAGACTCTCTTTTATTGTAAACGTACAAATAAAACTCTTACACTTATTAAAAATAACATCTACAACCAACATAATATCTATCTATAGAGTTTATTTAATGTTAGCATAAAGCGCCCTCTACGAATTATTTCAGGTACTAGTACTAAATTTTTACTTGTAACTGTATATGACGACCAAATACCCCGCTGTCAAGCTATTGGTGCTCTTAAATCAACGATGTGCCAAAAGATGGCGCTGTTATATAAGATACAGTTATATAACCCGGTGAAGTACCTGTAAATATTATTGTAATGATTGTGCCATAAAAGAAAATTAACCTTTACGAGGAAAATATCCTGAACTCGGAAATTGTCTTTTTGTTCCTTCTATAATTACATAGTAGGCTGGTGGGTGGTAGGTATTATTAATTTGGCCAGGTTAGAAGCCTTACAATAATCCAGACATATTTAAAACTCAATTAGATGCATAATTCAACGTCGTAAAAAGGAACAAAATAAAAATAAGTGTATAATATTCTTAGTCCTTCATTAGCAAACATGCACTATCCAGTTATCTATTTATATGCTAATAATACCTAGGTGCTTTTTTCCAACCAATACAGAGTAAAAACAACACTCCTTTCTAGACAAGATACGTTGAAAAATCATGCATTAATGGATCAAGTTACTGGTGGATACCAAGTTAAAACTTGCAGCTATGAAGCCGTTATTCAAAGATGTTAAAGTTGAAAATGTCTTGTGCTAAAAGTATTTTAATTATAGTCCTGATAGTTTCCGGAGTTTGAAACTAGCAGTTCCCGACTGAGGTGGTCAATTTTCCGTGTAATCTATGCAGGGGTGGAGAACATGTGAATGCTTTTTCTCTTTGCAATGCATTTTCATTTGTTACATTTACTCTTCAACATAAGTATTTTTAAAAAATAAAAATGCAGAAGTTATTAATGTTAAAAATTAAGATAACAAAATAGTGTCTATGTTTCACTTTTTTGTCTGTGGCGACAACTGGCCGCCACTTCTCTTTTTCTGCAACGCTCTTAATAAACGCACACAAAATATATATCAGTGGTAGTTTTAATTTGAAAAAGTGCAATTTGGAAATGCGGTACCTATAGGTACAATATAGAAAACAGTTCAAGTCTAACCCCAATAATAATTATTAAAATGTTGGAAGTGTAACTGTAAGTGAGCTTTGGTGCACTTTTAATAGAGTATTTAAGCAATGACCAAGATGCTATAAAAATAAAACGTATTTCAATAACATAAATATATAATTATTCCTTCCTACCAAATTACGATTTCATTCGTTTTAGCGCGGAGACAGCTGGACCGTGAGCCTCCGAGGCAAATTCGCCATTAAAAAAGCTTAGGCGCCATCGGAGGGAAAGGAGCTACGGCCTGCGACCCTCGCGCTGGGTCTAACTACACCAGGCAAAATAAAAATAAAATAAAAATACGCGTGTTAAATCCGTTAATAGTTGTTTCGTTCCAAAGGTACAAACGTTCAACGTTAACTTTAAACGAAACGAATCAAAACGTGTGATTATACCTACGTCATGTCGATAGGTAGAGGAAACATGAAGCTTGTTACAGGTATTTTTGTTGTACCTAAAGTAAGCATTCAGTTTGACGAAGCGTGTCCCTTAAAGTATAAAATTATACTACCCTTTAAAACTTTAGTATATATTGGAATGAAACAACTATTAACGGATTTAACTCGCGTATTTTTATTTTATTTTATTAGCTGACGTTTCGGATTCTTTACAGTTTCCATAATCGTAACACGACTGAGCTGACAATAGTCTAACGCTAAAGTGAATTATACAGTTATGCAAACTACCTTATATTTAAATTACAAATTTTGAAAAACTACCCTTTTCTAAATTATGAAATATTAATGTTACATTTTACGCAAAATATTTTACTATTATACATTACAATTAAAACCTAATAGGGGGCGTTACTAGCGCTTCGGAAAGACCATCAACTGAGAAGAAACGCCGCAAGAAACTCAGTCGGAAGTCACTTTTTTAGGACACTTCTATGTTTACAATGAAAAAATATTGTGGCAATTAAAAATTAAAAAATTATACAAAACCAAATCAGAAAATTAATTTAAAAAAAAAAATTAGTATATAATTTATAATATCTTCAATTTATATTCTACTCTATTAAAGGTGTTAGATAAACTGTAGTGTATCCCTGCAGTTCAGATGAGTTCAGTCAACCCTAATATTAGCTTCCCTGAGACTCGGCACTCGTGCGCACAAGGCCGCGCGATCCGCACATATCGCTGATAAATAAAACACACCATCTTAAGGTAAGCGTCAATAGAACTTCACCTTTTTTACCTAATAAAATTAATAATCATAAATAAACTAGGGGTAATTTCGTATAATAATATCTGAAGACTAAATGTTTTAATATGTTTCTTTTTTCCACAGATGCAGTGCTTCATCTGCGTGACGTACATGTTCTTCATATGTAGTGCTTATCCTAGGAAAACTCTGGATTCAACACAACACGTGAAACGATCGCTTTTCCATGACGTCATCGAATCTCTTAAGATCCGCTCCCAAATTCCTGAAGACGTAAATCAAAATCAAGAAAATGTTTTGGGTCAAGCATATGAAAGATACGGGTATGGGAACGAAGAACTCCGACTTCCAATCGATGCTGAATTTATACCTAGAAGAAATGATAGAATTGCTCTGCCATCTCTTAAATATAGACTACCTAAAAGTCTAGAAACGAATGATGTTACTAATAAAAAACCCAAAGAAGAAATTATCCTTTACATAAGTACAACAGAAACATCTAAAGTTTCCACTCAAAAGGCGAAGAAAACACCAAGACCAATGGCTAGTAAAAATAAGACTAATTTAGTTAAACAAGGTGTAAATGACAATGAAAATAAAACTCAAAATTTGCCAATTATAAACACAATGGCCGATCAAAGTCATATTGGTAATAAGGAATCCCAAATGGTAGTTAAGCCTACGGTTATTGTTAATTTTCGTGGTTCAATAAACCACCGTGATAGCGACATTAGACTTGAAGGTAGAAAGAGTGAAAACAACACAGTTCCAGATATAATTCCACAAAACGTGTTTAATATAAATCAGAAAATTAATCTTGAGAGAGGTGACTTAGAGATAGAAAAAGTAAAGAAACCTGAACCGAAAACAGTTACTCAAGATATCAAAGTGGTGACAAAAAATGCTAAGCCGAGGATCGAGGAGGATATGATGATGTGTGAGACAGCTACATGGGATCCAGAAAAGAATAATAGAAACGGCAGGAAATTGGATAGTGTGTTTCATATTTTGTTTTCATTGTGATCATACGATATCTATTATAAGTAACGGTTTTATTAGGTACTTAGTAAGAGATAGAAATACGATTTTAAAGACTGATAAGTTAAAAGTATTTTAACACGCCTTCTATTAGGGCCCTGTTTCATAATGTCCGCGTTAAGCTCCAAATAATTAACTAAGAAATAAATTAACATCCGGATAGTTCAAACATCTATTAAGACAGACTTATTGACTTCTTGACATCGATCTTGAAATAAATGCAAATGATTTTTTATTGAAGAAATAAGTTCTACCTGGACACTGTGAAACAAGCTCTATAAATATAAAATAAATAATAAGAGTTTATCATAAGGGAAGTATGGTGATTATACAATACGAGATTTAATAAAGTAGACAATTTTGTATGACAAATATGTTTATTTCATTTTATACTGTCATTTTCCAATGATTTTATTATATTAATGAATATTGGAAGTCAAAATATATAAGTAAGTTATAACTTAGATAATTGACTTTCAATGTTCCATACCATAGGGCTCTAATAGACACAGAATTTAATTCTCCCAGAGATGAGACATAAATAGATTCCTTACCCTTGGGTATTCCTGTACCTATCTACTTATAGACCGGTCAAATTAGGAATTCACCTCGGAATTCGAGATACCCGGCTGTAATTTTGTAAATAGTTGTATATTGACATCCTTAAAGTTGTCTCAAAACCTACATAATTATGGTAGGGTGTGAGCGTCCATTAAATTTCAAGGTCAAAGTGTCAAAAAATCGTTATTTTTGTAAATTTCTCATTTCCTATGGGTTTTAGCTTTTTGTCTTTGTTGGCAATTGTCAATTAGTGCTGTGCAATTAACCTTATTAAAGAAATTAACATTTTTTATGCACATTGATCATTTGCTTTTGATTTTATAATATTACGTAAGTATGATTATGTTCTCATTTTATATATAGTGAAAAACTTCCATATAACTATATAAGTATAAGCATTACACAGTAGCATGCGTAAACATCAACAATTAATAATATTTGTAGTTCATCAACTGTATATGGCGTGATTTCGACCGTGGCACCTGTTGGCTGTGACGGCGCGCTTAACGGCCTTTACCTCAAAAACGGTTCACCGTATAAAAAAATTTTTTAAACAAAATTTGTAGAGAATTTTGTATTCTACAATATTGCCAACAAAGACAAAAAGCTAAAACCCATAGGAAATGAGAAATTTACAAAAATAACGATTTTTTGACACTTTGACCTTGAAATTTAATGGACGCTCACACCCTACCATATGTAGGTTTTGAGACAACTTTAAGGATGTCAATATACAACTATTTACAAAATTACAGCCGGGTATCTCGAATTCCGTGATTCTTATTTCTTATCTAATATAAGCTAAAATGACCGGATTATTATTGTAAATTAAAAAATTGAATTACTAGAATGCAAAGATTTCTTTTATGGTATAGCATAAAACTAACTTACACGTAAAGTATAATTATGTATTTATAACACATCCAAATAATACTGCTAACCGTTATGCCCTACTGGGCCTACGCTTATTACTGTACCTTCTTACTTGGTGTTAGAGTTCATATTTGCTGCAAAAATTAACTGTTTTGATGAAGACATTTAAAATGGTAGCATATCATAAACTCCTTTTTGGTATGAACCGTTATCTAGGCATGGAGGGATTAGAAATGAAAACAAATCCAAAATTAGTAAAGTAGTTGGATGACTAAATAATACCTATAAGGTACCGTTCTTCTGCTAATAGGTAGACAATGGCAAAAAGTAGGTACCTGATAGTTCACGAATAACTCATTAAGATATTTACATCGACTTATAACCGGCTGATTTTTTTTGCGTGTTTTTTTCAATAATAACTTAATACTATACCAAATAAAAACCTTCTACGTCGCAATTTTTTGCGAATTCTTCGTAAAATATGACGAGAAAAATATATTATCTTATATACTTACTTACTGAACTATATAATATATTTATTTATGAATAATATACATTCACATAAACAAAATTACCTAGCTCATGTAATAATGCGGTAGTATCGTTAAGAATCTCTAGTAAATTTCAAGAAGTAGGAGACAATTAAGATAGTAGAGTAGACCAACGTTGACGATGATGAAAACCAATTAGGTACAACATAAGATAAAAATGAATGGAAAATGTTAGTTTAGACATACAAAAAGTGGACACAAAGTTATATGAGTAACGACGTTTCTATTCAAGGTTTAGAGGGCTCACGTACAGAAATTTCACAGAAAGTAAAATTATTGTTTTATGTTCGATAACCTACAGTTCAGTGACCTCAAGAAACACATAGGTATTTTATTGAGAACGACCATTGTTGAGTCTTGAATGTAATGCGTAATGAATTGACGTACCTACTACGCCATGGTTATCCTGCTATGTATACCTTAATTTAAATTGTATTAAATTTAGGAAATTTCTGTAGAATCAATTGGTGAAAATTGAGCTAAATTATTTATTTAAAACACACACAAAACAAATAATAAACAATTAATTAGTTGCCTGTTTAATAGGTACTTTAGCTAAAGACTTTTGAACATTATTACTAAAAAAATCCTTCGAAAACAAAATTTCAATGCACTTAAAATGCAAGCGAATTTTACTGTCTTTATTATTAGAAGGCGACATTTTTAAGCTAATCTCAATATAAACATTCGAACTAGTGTTCAATTCACCAATCATTGACCTCATTTTCATTAGTTTGCAAAAACCGTATTTTGTAGACTGTTCATCATTACTGGATATGATGCCAACCCGTTACTCGATGATCGCCGCCATTAAAAACACATACTATGTAGGTACTTGGCGTAACATTTTTTGTTTGTTTTTAAAGCTCCGTACCCAAAGGGTAAAACAGACCCTATGGCTCCGCTGTCGGTCCGTCTATATAGTATAATATCGTCTTGTTTAAAAAGACACTTTAAATCCCATCACGACTTTGATAGCACTACATATCGCACACCTAGATCTAAAGGGAGCTAACTCAAAAATCTGAAGATTTAAATTAAACACACGCTAAAAAAAAGGATCCGATTCCTTACAACAATTTCGCCTCTCCCGAAAAAGTTACTTTTTTTGAGTTAGCTCCCTTTAGATCTAGGGGTGCGATATCTTGCAACTGAAATAATTATAAGGAGCATGATGAGGTGTTTTTCCCATGCAAAATTCGAACATGTTTTAACGACTTTAGATCGTAACACCGGTTAAAAAAACCGCTAAGTCACTTAGACGTGTTTGTGCACTTTCGATAAAAACTTCATCAAAAAATATTTAAAGATACGTCCTAAGAATTACGTACATACCTACTTAAGAGACACCTTAACTTTTTTTTCCATTAACATCCAAAATATATGACAGGCCGACTTGTCCAGTAAAATATTTATCATGTTTTTAAAAATTACAGTTCAGTCAAATAAAATTATTTTTTCTTAGATGTCTGAACTGCCTTTTGAACATTATTTTCGGGCACTTTTTTCTACGGCTAATGAAACTTAATTCGACATTTATTTATTTTAGTATAGATTTTCTTTAATATGGCTATCCATATCTACATAAAACCAAATATCAATCCATTATTATTAACTCTAGAATATTTTTGTCTACTTAAAATAATTAATTAACAGCGGAGAGAGATATAAGATATTAAAAATGTTTGTATTGAATATCATTTTACACCGTATTATTTTGATTGAAAAACATTTAAGTTCAAATTAAGTAAAATGTAAAAGCTATTAATTACTCAGACAGCTGACTTTCACAAATCGCAACCCTGCAACTACTAATGTAACTCGAAATCAACTCATCCAAAAAAAAGGCATTTCCTTATAACTATATAAAAACACTACATAATAGCTCTTATTAAAATATAAGTAATTACTTATATGGAAATGTTGGCTCTGTTAAAATATGAATTAAATCAAACTACTAAAACAAACTCCATAACTCTAAAAACTTTTTAGTATTTCTAAGAATGCAGAACAATCTGATGTAGAATCCTAGGCTAAATCATTAAACCTATCTTAATTCACTACATTTTATGTAAAATCATACAATGTTTCAGGTATAAAATAACAATTAAGTTTATATTAAGGTTCTAAAATAAATATATGCACTGACAACATACGAATAGGCCGTGTTACTTCCATACACCGTTTCACTTAAAATCCATTCCATAATTTCCATAAATATATTATTATATCCTCACTTTCTGGACATACAGCTGATATGTATTATATGTGCCTACCACTTTTATTTTAGGAAATTATGGTAACCCCTATAGAGGTAAATCTAGGTAATACCTTAACCGTAGACACAAGTCGAAAGTAACTCGCTTTTAAAAAATTAAAAGAGAGTGTCACATAGTATGTCCGTCACAACATGTAGCAAAAAGCTGCCGAGATCGGGCCAAGATTCACATTCGTGGAACATCGGCGCTCGCGCACACTCGTCTGCAATATTTACATTAAAATTTTAAGTTTATTTTAAAAACACAATGGCGCATTACCTCTGGATATTAGTTTCGGTGAGCTTTTACATTTTATTATTAAGTGTTGAACTTTTATTGTGTTTTAGTTTTCGTTTTTTTTTAATCTGGTCCTTTGCTTTTAAAAGTTATTACGAATATTTGGTATTATTTTGAGATGTAATTACAATGTGAGGTGTAGCTGTATATGCATATATTAGATTATATTTTAAATACTGACTGCTACGATATATTTTATGGTGATTAATTATTGATTTCAATTCTTAGTAATATTGCGTTGAACAATAAAGTTTCCAAAACAGATTATTTTGGAGTATTCTACTCTCAATTACCTTATGACGTCTGTAGGATTTGTGTAAATTAAATTAATACGGTCTGTAAAAAAATCGAAAATCGGCATTATATTACAGATCTCGAGTATGATAAAGGTCTCTGTGATGTCAGAGATCTATAACTGTCAATTGTCATTATTGACATTTTACTTATTTATACTTTATCGCACATAAGTAAGTGTAAAAAGGCAAACTTAATGCCTTCAGGCATTCTCTGTTAGTCAACCTTAAAGTCATACAGAAAAAAACCATTTCATAGTTCGTATAATATTATTAGTCATAGATTTATAGGTATGCCCGCAAATTTAAAAGATTTATTTGCCAGTAGAAAGTGAATTAAACGGTGTTCTACAATCTAGGACAACGTAAGCTAAATTTATTAATGCAAACAAAAAATGTTTTTGAACTCGTAACCTCTGACAGTGAAATCTTCTGACAGTATAATTAACTTAGTTAACGGCATATACGTATAAACAGTTAATAAAAGCAATGATCTATACGTAGACAAGTTCGACTTTATAATATTGAGAATTTAGATAAATACTTAGTACCTTTTCAAAATGAAATGAACATGGTTACACATAGATAAGGAAAAATTTAAAAAAAATAAAAGATAGGCATAGGCAAGTACCAAAGTTGTCATAGTAAAAAAAGCCCTTTCGCTCATTAATTCATTGCAAAAGTATGACACTGACAGATGATGTCTCACGCGACAAAAACGTAAACATACGATGGTACCCAGATGCTTTTGTATTAAGTGTCGGCTTTTTTACTAAATCATCAAAACATCATTACCTTCTATGGACGCAATCGGTTAGTCGTTAGTCTTAGAGATGGCGAGCTATCCAGGCAACTTTCCATCAACAACCACCTTTCCTGGCTATGTCGGTTAAACGGTACGGATACCAAAAAAAAACTTAATTGGAATAAAACAACTATAACGGATTTTGCTCGCGTATTAATTAATATTTGGCTATTAGTTATAGTAAGTCATCAGCTCAGTCAGCAAAAAAATATGTATATACGAAAATTAAATTTGTTATATTTTCGTATTCTAATGTGCAATAACCGTGAAATTATTAGATATTATCAAGAAAAAACTAAATTTTTCATGTTTCATTCTATAATCAGGACTTACTTAAAACCATGAAGTGCTCTACAGCGAAAAACGAACGTTGCCCTTTTTCTATTTGTCTCTGTCGCACGCGCGTAGTAATAGTGCTCTCACACTGAGCATTTTTTTTCCAAGTCATATAATTATGTGTGCAAAAAACTTCATAGTTAAACTGATATCGGCTCAGTCGTCTACAAATATGAAAACTGTAAAGCTTTCGAACCGTCATCAAACAAAATACAATACACGAGTTAAATCCATTATAGTTGTTCCATTAACCGGGAAACCATTAGAAATTATATTATCTTGTTTTCTATTTGTTTTGCAAACCATGCAGTGAGATTAAGATTCCGACTAGATAAAACTAGAATGACCCTACTGTCACTTAAGATCGACGATAAGACAACGTGTAAAGAACCCAACACAATAGTACCTAACTGTATCTTTTCTTATCAGTGATTGTTACAAATTAGGTACATTGTTACATAGGAAATACAGTTTTTAATAACAGCTTAATTATTATCTTTAGTAATATTATAAACGCGAAAGTTTGTAAGAATGTATAGATCTAAAAATGTAGGATATTAATATATTTCACGCAAAAACTACGGAATGAATACCTATTGATGGAACTTTACAATAATATTACTTACAGATCAGAATAACAAATAGGCTACATTTTATAACGATATTGTGTAAAGTACTTATCGTGACCAAAGTTATAAACCAAACCAAAGGTAAAAGCTAGTATAACATAAAATAACTTACATACCTATAAGAATAGACCTAGTTAGAATCACAGTCGATAGGTCGATCGGGGACTGTGGGTCGAGGTGGAGGAGGCAAAAGCCCGAACTATATACAAGGATTTGTTAGATGTTCCGGACCACTCTTATTGTTATTTATCCTTGAGATTTCTTCATTTTTGCAAACATCAAGGTCGTCAAACCACTGTTTTAGTACTATCTCTCTTTAATCTAAATTTTTGACTACAAAAGTAGAATATATTGTATCAACCCACAAACTCCATTGGATTTTAAATTCATAAAGAAAATAAAATAAAATCATTATTATAATAACCTCTATTGCGTAGACAATACTAGTACAAACTCTATTTGTTCCAAACTACTATGAATGTTGTTGGAACTATGCGGCTGTTTTTAGTCTCCATTTCTGACGTCATAGTATGACACTTGAATAGGCCTAAAAAACCAAACAATATTTTCTCTTCTACTTATGCTAACATTTCGATGCTTGTGGCATAAAAAGCAAGTAGTAAACATTTATTGCCCCGTTAGTTTTAGAGTTATTGTCGTTTACGTTCTTTCAAGATTAACACATTCTGACAAGCTTTCTTAGATTTCTCGCATTTCTATTTGGAACGTCATATATACCTATCTCAAAATTAGTTAAATTGGTAAATTTTAACTAAAATTAACCAACCAAGAATAGTAAGATGGACTAAGTACATCAGTCAGACTTATTTGCGATCGAGATGTCAATGTCCTTATACAAAAGAAAATGGAAATGAAGTTAAGTAGTTTAAGTACAATACTTAATAGTAGTTTCATATAATATATAAATGTATAGATACTTTAAATGTCAAGACAAGCTAATATTAGAGCGGCAGAGTAATAATCAAAGTCTTGGCTGTTTAAAATGAGTAATTGTACCATTTAAAAAAAATATTCCTTTGAAGCGGGATTAATACTAGCTTCTGAGTCACCATAAACCTATAATATAATATATACCTACCTAAAGTCTTCATTTTTTTTTATATTTTGTTTACATGCGAGTAATTTACGACCTCCTTTGCTGACCGTAACACCCTCATTTCATTTATAATTATATTATACGGTTATTATAGATATAAGAAATATCCACTGAAACGATTATTACGTCTTAAACTTCCTTTGTTTTTGTTCTCTTATAACTTTATCATTAATTATAAACTTAAATCTATAGATTACCTACCGTTTGAAAGTAAAAATAATCTAATATCTACTTACAAATGAGTACCTAATAACTTACTAAAATAATGACTTTAAATTGATGCATTCGTTCAAGCATTTCTAAAGCTTTTCTTTTCGTCTGACAAAGCGACCACCCACTTTTACCGAGAGGTGCAATACCTAAACATGTGTTTTTGGGCCACGCGCCAATTCGACAAGTAAAAGGCTTCCAATCCAACACGGTTGTGATACCAACCTAATGATTGTTTCGTATTATATTATATTATAGATATAACCTATAAATTTAATGAACGTATCTATACATCATGCACAGCATAGATAGTTTAGGTAAAGTTACCACTATGTATATATATTCATGGGAAAAAAGCAGCATTACCTAATCTTAGGAAACAAAGGATACTTGGTACCTAAATATTAGCCCTTCAGGATCCAAATATAAACAACAGGCTTTCCTTATATGAATTTGTGTATTAACTAAAAGACTATACCGTGTAATAATTAACACCTCTGCTTTATCTCCTTTCGAAAGATTAAATTAAACGAGAGCTATAGAAATTCAAAATCGTGCGAAAATTTGCAATTCAAAATGCATCTGAACTGGCTTGCTTCGTTATACTTACCATTTCTGGTTTACTACTGGACGTGATATTATTGGTAAAAAGTTTCACTTCAATAAAAAGCTAACAGGTACACCTCTTTCATTGGAGACGTGACTTTCACCTTTTGTTAAAATTTATTTTCAGTTCATTTTCAATCAATCGTCTTTTGTTAGCGGTGTACTGACTTAGGTATTCTATAATACTTTATGAGATAGGTAGGTATCTGCAGTAAGTTGTAGTGATACCTGCGAGCATTGTTTGTACCTATGTTTAGTAACTATGCCCTTCACAAAATTATTTTGTACGTATGTTTTCGATTTGTGTAGTTTGTAGATACTGAAATCAAATATTTAAAAACCATTCTAGAATCCAAAACACACTGACAAGCCAAACAGAGAAATGGCCATAACTGGTTTGGCACATAAGGTCGTGGTAGTATTTGAACTCGTTCTAATTTTAGAAATCGCTTTTTTAAACTTGATTCACTTTTATTAAGGTCAACAAACTAAGTATGTTACACAAAAGGATTTATGGACTAGTATTAATGGCTTAAACTAGGACAAGAGTGAAAATTGCTTTCAAATTCGCATATATTACTACTTATAAACTGCTGTTTTGGAAACAATGGTGTGAACTAGAGCGTCTATGTTAAGAACGGCAACTAGTTTAGTCTAGTCCGTTCAGAAAAATAAAAACAATTTGTCGTTTATGAATTTAAGAGTACTTGCATGTTACTGTTATGTTGCCAAGAGATCATTTTAAGAGATCTCTTATCTATATATCTATTATCATCTAGAGAGTTACATTTAATAGCTGCTATATATTTTTTGTATTAATTTTCAGGTGCTGTTAACACAATGCCTTCTAGAAGTGACATCGATGCCGTCAAATAACGAGTAAGTTCATGATTTTCAATGTGTACATAGGCTTTAATTAGATAACATTTTCACAGAACGTTTCTTATTTAAACATGGCAATTAGTTCTTTTTTTTAGTTTGGTTTTGGTCACGTATTTTAAATCCAGGAAGAAATTCGGCGCGTTTTTTTAACTACCTACTTACACAAAGTAGAAGCTCATTTATTAATCTTAAGCACAACTAACAAAAAAATACAATCACTTAGTGGAATGGAGCTAAACCACAGCCGTGCATTGTAATGGTTCAAGTATTGTATTTCAATATTAATGCTTTTAGCCACTGCTTGTTGAATATTATACAAAATTACACAATTAATATATCTGCTTGGCAATGGTACTTCACAAGAAACAAAAAATAAACCAGTACATTTTAGTTTTCTTTTTATTTCAGGCCACCAATCCCGCTGGGAGTCGTCCAAGATGAAATTCAATCTGAAGAGGGAAGAAGTAATGAGGAAGAGTTTCCTCCACAGACCTTACACAATAAAGCAGATAATACTCAAGATATATTAGAAAAAATAAACCTTATAAATCGAGGCTTAAATAGGCCTAATAAAAGTAAGATCAAAAATGTACAGACTATTTTGAAAGATAATTTTGCAGACAGAGAAACTGTACAGAAAATTCAGCAAATTTTAGATGCAGGAGTTATTCATGGATACCCTGGTGTGCATATAAATCAGGATGGTGATGCAAAATTAAACGATAATGAGTTAAGGTATATAAATTCAAAAGCGTTACATTATGGACAGATCGCACCATTAACTTTAACCAATACTCAAGAGGAACTGACTTCAACACGTCAGCCATATTTGACAAGTATACCTGTTCTAGTTATGCCATCTCCAGATGAATATAAAAACAAATATCTCGGAAATAGCCTTAATTCTATAGAATCAGATGCACATTTCCAGACACGGCAAAGACCACCAGCTCTGCCATTTCAAATACAATGGCCTTTAGCACCATATTTTCCAATACTTGTTAAAGATCCACTTCTTGGTATCCTACATGGCGGTGGATGGAATAATTTTGTAGAATATGGTCAGAGCGCAGACGTCTGTAAAAGAAAACAAAAGTCTACAGATGAATTCATTGATGAAACTGGCGATGAAGACGTAACTGAAATCGATAATGGTGACACTAATTTATCAGAACCAGTAAGTAATGTGAATTTTAGAGAAAGCAGAGCTATAAAAAAGCGTACCGTATCAACAAGAGCCCCTCAAATGAAAATAGAAGATAACACAAAAAAATCTAAGAAGTTTTTCTCACAAAAACCAGCCCCCGCAAATCTTTTTAAGCCAAAACCTGTGAAAAAGACGACCCCTCCACAAGGAACAAAAACTGTTCCGAATGATGATGACTTAAGATTTCACTACGGGGGTATATCATTATTTGGAAGTCGACCCCAAGTCCCTAGTCCGGGATTTTTCATTAATAAATTGAAAGTGCGGAGAGGTGGTGTGGCAATTGCTGGTCCGGGTGGTGTGGCGACGGCCGGCAAAGGAGGCGCTGCTATAGTGGGGCCTGGAGGACTAGCGTATACGCAACCGGGGGGATTAGCTGTCGCCGGACCTTCTTCACGAGTTGTCGCCCTGACGTCAGACGCTGACTTGGCATCCATTGTATCGCGGCTTCATCAGCAGCAAGCAGCAACAGATGGTTCTGTACCCCGATTATTAGAAGCAATACCAGAAGGGAAAATCGTTGCCATAGGACCCACCATTTACTTTCATCCCGAATAAATAATTTACATTTCACTTTCTTCTTCAAAAGCAACTTATTACATATTACTTACCTATCTCTAATTACTCTATTTCCCCAATGTAGCAATTTTACCTTTTCAAGTCTTTTCTTTTCTATTATTATGTATATTAAACCCGATTTTTCTTTCTTACTAGAATCTTTCGACGTTCAACCTGGAGAAGAATCCGAGGATATGGAAGAGAAGATATTAATTTCGGTAGATCAGGAGAATTCCACGGTAACCGCGTGAACATGAAGTCATCTTCGCGAGTTAAAGACCCCACTTTCACTTTGTTTCTAAGACCAGTTGCAAATGCCATAAACGGTCCGAGAGGAACCGCAGTCGCTAACCCAGTTTCTCAAGTGATCGTTGGAAAAGACTCCAAAGGAACCATAGTGTATAATCCTCTAGCCACAGCCGTAGTTGGACCAGGGGGCATAGCTCACGCCCAGTCAGATCTCTATGTGTACGAATTTAGTGAAATTTAAATGCTCTGAATAGACTGAAATTGGAAAATAAATTCGATGTACTCCTTGAATTTATTTTCCGATGTAAATAAATTAAATGAAAAATGATAGCCTGGTTTTAAGGTTAAATTTTGTTTTAAGATTAAAATTCTCGTAAACACAATTACATATTATTATAGATAATTTATATTTATTAGAATTAGTTATAAAATAATTATTTGAATAAAAAAAATACATAAAACAAGCCAGTATTGTTATTAACTATACTCACATACCCCATCTAATTTATTATGTAAATCATCAAAATGGTTAATCACTAAAACTGAAATGTCCTAATATATTTTTAACAAAATACAAAAAACTTATATCGTTTAAGGAAAAGAACATGCAGGTAATTGATCCTAATTTTGTAAACATGTATATTTATTATTTAGTTTTTACAGTAACTTTACACATTTTTTTTTTCGTAGACCAAAAGTACAATATCTCCCATTCTATGGTGGCGGAAAGGGTCAGTACTTAGAAGTCAAAACTGACAATAGAGGAGCTGTGATAAGTGAAACCATCGTTTCCGAAGAGAACATAAGCAGTGAAAATATTGTTAAGAACAACGACGAAAATCTTTTATCGAAAGTACTTGCTAAAAACCTAGAGAACCTGCAATCCCTGTCAAACGGGTTAATCATGCTGCACAATCTTGGAAGAAAGACAGGTTCCTTGACGTCGAGCAATAAGGACAGATTTTTAGTACAAATGACAGCTCTTGGAGAAACAGCTACCAACACCATTAGATTAATCGAAGAAATTGGAGAAAATGTTGATATTCTATTCAAGAATAATGCTAAAAGACAGTACGAAAACGATGAGGAAGATGTGAGTATAAATTCATATTTGGTTATAAATTTACTTATAAAGATAGTAATTCACATCTAAATTCAACAAAGCGATTGTGCTATTCCAATTGGCCATCATCGTAAAAAAAATAATTTTACTTTTCTGACCTAATACCTACTTGTGCCGTACTGACCAACTAAGCTACTTAACCGTATAGGTACGTAAAGTTTGCAATTAACGCCATCTAGCGATATAACCGTGAATTTCTATCGGTTCTCCTGCATTGTATTGATGATGGTAATGTAGACTTTATTATATCCGACAGGTGGTGTTATATATTCGGATCAGTGACCAGAACTACTTGCAATCATAGTAAATGATCGCTATTTATAAGTATTTATACGAAATTTGATTTAATATCTAACTTTTTACAGGTTGGAGAAGAGGGCGTTGGAATTGACTCTTCGAATGAAGATGACCAATCTCTGGTACCAGGTAGCGGAACCATTGCTGAAGCCAAGCCTGTTGGTATGTTGTTTTGTAGTTAATAAAAAATATTAATAAAGAGAAAGCTTGGAACAAAAATTACAAAACTTGGTGATTTTGATCCCAACGTATTAGCAAAGGTTTTAATACCAGATCATACATTTCCAGGTTTAGCAGTAGTTGGAGAGAGTGGTCTTGCAGCATCCAGGCCCCAGGCAACAGCAGTAGCCGTTTCTGGAATTGCGTTGGCGCGACCTATCGCCACCGCTATTGCAGGCGTTAACCCCGCCCAGTTGGGTATCAATTTTAACGACCACGGCGCTAGAAAAGCATAGAATAATAATCGCTCAGTCATTAGTCAGTAGTACTACTAAACATTAATGATTACTTATTTAACATTGTCTAAAGTGTGATTCAGGCTCCTAGGTGGCAGCCCCACCAGTGAGCTAGGGTACAGTGGGTTAATCCCTCGCTTACCTGAAGCCAACTGATTAACGAAACCAACATAATGAGAAACCGGACCGATCACAACTCGACGACCTTTGGCATGAAAATACGGACACGAATTGCTTGCTGGAACGTGCGCACGCTAAGCGAGGATAGCCGACTAGCCCAAGCAGAAGCAGAAATGCTAAGGTACAAATTGCAAATACTCGGTCTTAGCGAAGTGCGCAGAAATGGATTCGGAGAACTGAGAACGGCAAGAGGCCTTACATTTCTCTACTCCGGGAAGGAAGATGAAGAAGACGCACGTGAGAACGGCGTAGGTTTCCTCCTTTCTGATGCTGCAAAGAAGAGCCTTCTCGACTGGAAACCGATCTCTGAACGAATCATCACAGCTCGGTTTAACAGCAGAGCCCGCAAGATCACCATCGTTCAGTGCTATGCGCCCACAAATTTGGCATCAGAGGAAGACAGAGACGATTTCTATAGTATACTAAACCTAACCTTGGAAAAGATCCGCAAGCAGGATATAGTTATCGTCATGGGTGACCTGAATGCCAAGGTTGGCACTGAGAACGGTGGTTGTCAAAGACATATGGGTACACACGGGCTGGGAGTCCGGAATGAGAATGGGGAGAGGTTCTTGGAGTTCTGTCAAGACAGAGATCTCACCATCGGTGGTACACTATTTATCCACAGAGACCATCACAAATACACTTGGAACTCACCCGATGGATTTACCAAGAACCAAATTGACCATGTTGCCATCAGCTCCAAGTGGCGCTCATCGCTGCTCGACGTTCGCAACCGCCGGGGCGCAGATATCGACAGTGACCACAACCTTGTCGTAGCCGAAGTACGGCTTAAGGTAGCCGCAGCCCGAACGACCAACGCACTGACAAAAACTGGCAAAAGGTTTGAGGTAAACAGGCTGAAGGATCAAAATATAGGCGACGCCTTCAGGCTAGAGCTCCGGAAACATCTCCCCGACCTTACGACGGAATCTCTTACTACTGTGAACGCGGAGTGGAACCGCATCAAAATGGCTTACGTAGAGACCAGCTCCGTCGTTCTTGGACATAAAACCCATAGCCGGGAAGACTGGATGTCACACGGAACCTGGAAACTCATTGAGGAAAGGCGCGCCCTCCATCTTCAACTCCTAGCTACCAACGATCCGGCTGTACGTGATGACTTGAGGCTGCAGTACAGGCAGATACGCAGGGCCATCTACCGCAGTACCCGTCGTGACCGACGTGTCTGGGCGGATGGTGTGGCGGACTGCGCCCAACGTGCGGCGGACTCCGGTAATCTCAGAGAGATGTACAAGGCGACAAAAACGTTGGCTGGGAACTGGAATCGGAGGAAGAAGAAGCCCCTGAAAGACAAAACAGGCCAGCTGATCGTGACATCGGAGGGACAGCTTCATCGCTGGCGAGAGCACTTTGAGGAAATTTTCCAAGTCCAGGATGACCCTGTCGCTACTGCACCTGCTGACAGCTTGCCCGCACAAAGCCTCAATATCGATGTGTCTCCTCCCACGGGTGAGGAAGTAGAAAGAGCCATCCGTTCACTAAAGAACGGTAAAGCACCAGGAGTCGATCTCATTACGGCAGAAATGCTAAAAGCCGACGTGACTTATGCCGCAAACGTATTAACACCTCTTTTGCAAAACATCTGGACAGCCGAAGAGCTACCCGACGACTGGAACAAAGGCCTTCTTATTACCGTACCGAAAAAAGGAGATCTCAGTGAGTGTGGCAACTGGAGAGGCATTACCTTACTCTCGATCCCGTCAAAGGTGCTCTGTAAGATCATTCTAGACAGAATATCGTGGGCCGTTGAACCTCTCCTTCGCAAAGAGCAAGCTGGCTTCCGACCCAACCGATCGTGCACGGATCAGATCAATACCCTGCGCATAATACTCGAACAGGCATCAGAATGGCAGAGAGAGATGTATCTCACCTTTGTAGACTTCGAAAAAGCCTTCGATACGCTGAAATGGGATAGTATCTGGAACCGACTACGTGAAATTGGAGTCCCCGAGAAATTTACCAACCTTATCAGGGCCATATACGAGAATTACTCTTGTAGAGTGACGCACGATGGTCTTGTCTCGGAGGACATACCGGTACATGCGGGAGTACGACAGGGGTGCCTCCTCTCGCCTCTCCTATTTCTCACTGTCCTAGATGGCATCATGGCGAAAACACACATGAATAAGCGCCGCGGCATAGAGTGGGGAATATCCAGCGTCCTAGAAGACCTGGATTACGCCGATGACCTATGCTTGCTGAGTCACACACGCGCCGACATGCAAGCCAAGCTAGATGACCTGCAACGAGAGGCGAGAGGTACAGGACTCAAAATTAACACCTGGAAGACCCAAGAAATGAGGTGCGGAGCAACGATCTCCTTGCCGCTGCTTATTGGCACAGAGAGGGTGGAAAGGGTCCACAAGTTCACTTACCTCGGGAGTGTAATGTCCGAAACTGGAGGAACCGAGGAGGACATCACCTCAAGAATCGCCAAGGCCAGAGCAACCTTCGCACAGCTACGACCAGTATGGCATTCGCGGAAATTGACTAGGAGAGTTAAACTTAAGATATTCCGGTCCAATGTTAAAACCGTGTTGCTGTACGGGTGTGAGACGTGGAAGGTCACAAAGGACATCTCGCGCCGTCTCCAGGTCGTCATCAACCGCTGTCTTCGCCGTATTCTCGGTATATACTGGCCCGAGAAAATCTCCAACATTGAGCTGTGGGAACGCTGTGGCGAAACTCCGATCGACCAGCAGATCAAACGCCGTAAATGGAATTGGATCGGCCACACGCTCCGAAGGGATCCTGATCACATTCCGAGGCAAGCCCTAGACTGGAATCCCCAAGGAAAGCGTAAACGTGGCCGCCCTAAACAGACCTGGCGGCGGACGATCGCCGCGGAGGCGAAGAATATAGGAAAGACCTGGAGCGAATTAAAGCGCGAAGCTCAAGATCGACCGGGTTGGCGACACATTGTGGAGGCCCTTTGCCCCATCTAGGAGACATAGGATTAAAGAAGAAGAAAGTGTGATTGGTTTGCGTGACATACTAACTCTCAGTACAGTCGCTTATCATTTAGGCTCTTTCGATTTGGTTTTTTGTCCAGAATAGGAAATAGACCATCCAATACAATCATTTTATTTTATTGAGGGTCAATATAAACAATATTATTTTAAACCTCATTAAAATAAAATGATTACGAAGTATTTCGATAAAGAGCTTAGCAAACAAGTATAATAGGAGCCTTAGCATATAAGTATAGAAACTCTCACTTTAGTGAAGTTCTTCTTGCCGTAATTATACTTTTTTAGGTTATTTATTTAATTTTAATATTCGTGATAGATTTGGTTTGCAAGTGTTTGTGATAGGAACATGTCTTGAAAAGACGTTCGATGTGCATTTATATACCTACAACTAATAAAATATTTCAATTAAGGTTTTTTTTTTTACTTACCTATATTCAATGTTCATAAATATAAAAAACTTTAATCGACTTGGCAAAAATGACTTGTGCCTATATAAATTCTCTTTAGGTATTGTTAACGTGACTCTTTTCTTTTGATTAACTCAATGACGTGACCCTTTTTTCGAAACCACAGCATCACTTATTTTTAAGTAGGTACCTATAGGTAACTGATTCATAAAGAAATTAATTTTCTTCATAATTCACTGCCGTATTTCGCACTTACCACTAACTATGTAGGTGTAACCTTAAAGTACAATCACAATGCAAAAAGATTTATCTTCTTAAAAAAAGGCTTGTTGGTACAGATGTCTTAGTGCTACCTTAATAAACTGGATGAGCATACGCTGCACAAAGGCTGTATTAGAGTGTTATTTTATAAAGCCTTTGAACTGAGTGAGATTTTAATTAGTTCAGGCACCAACCACACGTTGAAAAACAATAATTCTACCTGGAAAACTGTATCTTATATATATTAATTGGCATCGGTACATTAAAGGTATTGTAAACAAAGTAAATATGCGGATAATTAGTACAAATCTTGATCTAGTTTATGTTGTTTGTAAGCGATATGGGAAAACCAAGCATCCACAATAAGTTGAAAGATTAATTGTTATTTCGTAAGATTAGAACAGGTGTCTTAATTAAAAATGGTAGGATATTTCGTTAAGTTGGTTGAACACCTATCCTAATCCTAAATATTATAAATGTGAAAGTAACTATGTGTCTCTTTACGCCAAAACTACTGAACCGATTTAAATTAAATTTGGTACACAGATAGTCTAGAGCCTGAGAAAGGACATAAGCTACTTTTACTTGCCGTAATTTCTAAATCCACGCGGACAGAGTCGAACAAAAGCTAGTAAAAAATATAAATGCGATTTTACCGTCTAACCCAACAAATATTTAATAGATACTTAAATCTATATCTATACTAATATTATAAAGCTAAAGAGTTTCTTTGTTTGTTTGTTGGAACGCGCTAATCTCAGGAACTACCGGTTCGAATTCAAAAATTTTTTTTTTGTTGGATAAACCACTTATCGAGGCTTTAGGCTATATAACATCACGCTGCGACCTATAGGAGCGAATAAATGTGTAAAAAAAAACGGGGGAAATTATGAAATGAAGAATTATTATTCCACGCGGACGAGGTCGCGGGCACAGCTAGTTGTGAATAAGAAGACTGCACCTCTAGATAATTTATGTGAATCAGAAAGATTTGCACAAATCCCAAAATAAAAAATATTTTGTTCGTATTTCGTAAACGACATCCTCGGCGATCGTAAACTAATTTCAATATTTCACCTCTTAATGCGTAGTATGATTCAAAGATCTAGTTCTAATGGCGTTAATAAATTACCATTGCACTATTACTAAACCACGTGTTTACTTATCTACGTTTTAATTATGACGAAACTACAAAACTCGTGAGTCACTTTTGGCGCATAATTCGATGAAGAAGTAAACAACTGAGATGATATACCTACCCTGGTTGAAACGTAATAAGAGGCGCAATGTTTACCTATTTTCAATATAAAACATTACAACTATTACCTACAGTCAGTGATGGATTTTCCTCGAGTCCATCGTCCGTCAAAAAATACTTAAAGTGAACTAATAATGGAGTGCCTACTACGGCACCAGATACCTACTCTGAGCACGGTCCAGTGTAGCGACTACTACAAATCTTCCACTGGTCACCTTCGAACACCTAGATTTATTAAACAGAATTTACTCGGATGTGCTTTTTTTAGGAAAGGTTATAAACTAATTAATATAAATATTTTTTTATACTTATATCAAGAACTAGCTTCCGCCCGCGACTTCGTCCGCGTGGAACACCTCCTTTTTTGCAGTCGGTTAAATAGTAGCCTATGTCCTTTATCAGGCTCCAGACATTCTTTATACCAAATTTCATTTAAATCGGTCCAGTAGTTTTAGCGTGAAAGCGTAACAGACAGACAGACAGAGTTACTTTCGCATTTATAATATTAGTAGGGATTTCCACCTAGGTGTCGTTCTCTTGTCTGCAAAGAAAATCGTAAAAACTTACAAACTCTTAAACAAAGCTTTTGCTTTTGAGCGAACATGTATAATAACAGTAGGTACTGAAACAGGTATCCTTGTAACTACAATGACTAATGGACATATTCCAAGGAATGTGACATCAAACAAAATTTTGCGGCTCACCAATGTAGGTATGTTCCAAGAAAACGCATTACATGCAACCAGTTTCTCTTCACAAAAAGAATTGAGCACTTTTGCTATACATACTTAAGTCCAGTATGTTTTTATATGCTTTTTTTTAATTGTGATAAACTGATAAACAATGCACATAATAATATGTAGTAGTACCTTTTTAGTAGTCAATAGTGGTAATAATGTTTAAGTATAGAGATTTATTTTTAACTAGCTTCCGCCCGCGACTTCGTCCGCGTGGAACAACTCCTTTTTTGCAGTCGGTTAAAAATAGTAGCCTATGTCCTTTATCAGGCTCCAGACATTCTTTATACCAAATTTCATTTAAATCGGTCCAGTAGTTTTAGCGTGAAAGCGTAACAGACAGACAGAAAGACAGACAGAGTTACTTTCGCATTTATAATATTAGTAGGGATTGTTGGTAACATCCAATTACGGTCAGCAGCGTTTTTCTGGAGCAAAGTCAACTTCTATGACTGTTAGCTCCCGTAGAGTTGTATTACTTCCTATTAACTTAGTAATAACATAATTAATACGGGAATAATATGTTATTTTGTTTCTAAATAATTCGTTGATTTCTCAATAGTAATTTAGTGTTATTTATTTAAATTACATGTACCTACTCATATTATGATTGTCAAACAAGGGATAAGATTTAAAAAAGAAATAAGATAGGTACACGTAATATCAATCTAATCGTTTTATAACATAAATTCAGTTTTATAGTGAATAGGTACAAGTTCTTTACCTTATAATAAACAATATACTATTTTCTGGCCGTATGCCAAATCGTAACATAGTAGACAATAAAAACCCTGGAAATACGGAATCTATTATATTATACGATTACTAACGATGGAAAATGATCTTCCGCCCACTATATACTTACGCAACGCATAAAATTATTTCAATTGATACTTAAATTCTATTTACGACTATTGGAAACTCATAATATAAATAATGTACACAAATTACACAATGTATATCTGTTACTCATTACATAATAATATTACAGAAAAGATTTTGAAAATTCACCGCCAAAAAAATCTGGTGCTTATCGTGTACATACGAAGTTAGAACCTTGTTTTAAATATCCAAAGGTAAAAATATTAAAACTAAGAAGTTAACTGAGTTAAAGAAAATATCAAAGTATCAAATCTAGATACTTACAGATACATAAATAAACCATTTGTACTTAACTCATGAATGGGTGAATCGATTTTCATGCTCATTGTGGATTTATTAATATGGAGATATAAAAAATATGTTATGTATGAACAAAATCGTTTTCCTTTTTTTAATGAAAGGTACCTATTTTATGTGGCGCTGCTGTGCCAGGCAGGGCGACATCTTCAGAGCCACTAGTTTCAAATAATAATTGTAACTTAAAAAGTATTTTGAGAGACGAATGAGAAAATTTAGGCGCTTTTAAAATAAATACATCTAGTGCATTATTCGTTTAATGAAATGAGTAAACATAAACTAATCCAATTTAAATTCCACGTGGGTATCTTTAAATTAACTGCAGTCACCATCCTCTTCACGATACGTAGCGGGAAATGCGAATATAAACAAATGTAAGCGATGCGTACGCGCATTTTTCTAAAGACGCGCGCGCCGGCTTGTCACCGTGTCAAAGGTCCAACATGGCTGCTATCATTGTAAGTACCTTTTTTTTTATTTACTTATTATAAATTTTGTTTCTTTATCAACATAATATCGTATATTCATTAAACCTTACCGACATATTTCTAAATATTTTCCATATTTTATAAGAAATAGCCTAAAATGTTACTTCTGAAAAGCATTATATCAGTGAAAGGTTACGTTTGACAGATGAATTTAAAAGATCATTTCTTATTAATTACATAGGTACTTCCTTTCATGAATTTGGTTTTAACTGTAAAAAATATAAATTTAAAAAAATAAATATTATATTTGCAGCTCGTAAGCAAACAATACATACATAATTATCTCCTCTCGTTAGACTAAACTACAGATGTTAATCAAAATATAAGCCTTATTTAAATACAGCAATGTTGATATCCTTTTTCCGGATTACACTCAATTATTTATACCTCTATTATAGCGTTAATTGTCTTTAAATAAATAGTGACGATTAAAGTACGAGCCTATGTCATACTTAATGACATGCCTTAAAAAGGACAACTTTATGTATAGTCTGGTCGAGAAGTGAGTTCTCTGCGAAACATTGTTGTCTTAGTTGTCTTAAAAATATGGGGATTGTTGCATTCGATTCAGAATTTAATTTCGAGATGGGTTTTCTTTTCCGTCATTGAAAATTGCAATTGTTATAAACAATAAACTTAGTGAAAAAAAGGTAGTGTCCTATTTGTCTATTTGTAGCTGTTACTCGGAAAATATTGAAATAAGCTGAAATTTAAAAAAAGATTCTCAAAGAGGAGGAAATTGCAATAACAAATGTCCCGGCTCATTATTTATTTATTTATTTATTTATTTATTCATACATTGCATTGCATATGCCATAAATACAATATTACATTTATTAAAAAATAATAAAGCTCTAACATACATATGCACCTTGTCAGGTACAGCAATGGGGAAGAGAGAGAGGCAGACACTTTGTTTTTAAATTAAATTATTCTATTAAGTACTCGTTAACGCTATAATAGGTCTTTTCTATCAACATTTTTTTAAGTTTTTTAATAAATAGTTTTGTGTTATTTTCTGTTTTTATATTCTCAGGGAGTTTATTATACAGTTTTATTGACATTGGATAGGGTCCAGAACTATGTATATATTAAAATTATTCAATTCAATTTATTTTTCTAAGTCGTATTTAAAAAAAGTACATGATTAAAAAAAGCTTAAGTACCATCTTAAATTAGTCTAACAATAATGCAGTATTAGCAAGTTCAGCAGAAAACCGCACTGAAGGGTTTTTGACCCCTAGTTAAGTTTCACCAGTAATATCTATAAACAACTGACACTTTTTAGGACTTTTTTACAATTATGTAGGTATTTGTGCTAGTAACAAATAGATAGACGTGAGAGTTCAAAATTTTACTCTAAATTTAAATGTGGATGAGGTTAATGATTTCATAGACTTATACTTACTGAATAATAGTGAATAACTATGTCACGTGGTTATGCAAGTTGCAGTTTTAAAAGCGTAAAGACGCGTAACAGTCAGCGATATAGTATCATATTAACTAATACCAGACTACTTATTTAGTTAAAGTAACATAACCCACGGTAAGCGATTGTATTCATAAACTACCAATTTACCCCAACTTTCCTGTCGCAATAAGCAAAATCCAGGTCGCGTAAACGTAGTTTGTAGGCAGAATCAACGACGCGAGTCCCTTACGCTGATTCTCCGCAATTACGGGACAAATTGCAGTATGCACTGCAACATGCGCACACGCATGGCGAAATAAAGGGATTCACTGTCCACTACTTACCATGCCGCGTGTTAAATGTGCGTGAAATTTTGTTTTTTTGCAATATCTTTTAGTGTTCTCTGCAATCCCAAGAAACTAGTTCTCAGAGCTAACATCTATACATCCTTTGTATACTGTTGTAGTTTAGCTGGAATGCTATTCGGGTTCAAACAATATTAGAAATAGCAATATAGAAGAAGCACTTCAGCTAGATAAGCAAAAGTGATTTATAATTTTCATGGAGATTTTGGTACGTAAGTTTATAGGTATGTTACATAAAATATGTACAACAATCCATATTTCGTAGAGTTTTTATTATTTCATATTTTGATCAAATTGAGACATCTTTGAAAAATTGTAAAACAGAGTTCAATAATTCAATTAGATAAAAAAATGAGTAGTAAGTAGGTACTATAATGATTTTGAAGATTTCCTTACTTAAATTATATGAATATACCATAAATTATATGCTACTCCAATGATAACTTACTTACGTCTAATCCTAAAAAAAAAGTTAAGGCGATTTAAATAAAGATTCAAGTAATGTCTGCAGACTTTTATTACAATTTTAGCAGTTTCCTCAAACATAAATCCACATTTCGATGCTGATATAAATCAACCGTTTTAAAATATTTAGCTCAGAAGGTGAATGATCCTTTTATGGGATCAACATACTCGTACTCCGAAATGTTACGTCAAGGGGCATATGTACCATGACATCTGTACGTAATTTTTGGGATAAAAAAACGCTCAGTTAACGTAACTTAAACTGAAATTAAGATAATCAACCTATATTTGTATATACGATAATATAATAACATAATGTAAAAATATCCGTATGTCTGAGAAAAAGTAATAAACTTTTGGGTTTTTACGGCCTTATCCATCTCAAACCAATAAAAAAACTGATACCATCAATGCACTTTTCCTAATAAAGTTGCAGCGACGCCCGCCATTTTTATGACACACGTAACAGTTGAGATCACAGTAAGAGCGACCTCAAGCCGATGGGGCGTCTATGTAGGTGAAGGATCATACACCAGTGACATACTAATGCAGGCACTTACTGCCTTCCTTCCGTTGGGATCAAATTATCTTAATTATTTCGTTGATGATTATATTGCTGAGGAGATGCGTCTGGTTGGTTTGTAATAAGTGTTTGTATTGTTTAGTTAGTTGATGGAATAGTAAGTACAACGTCATTTGATTTTTTACTAATCATTATTTATTTGAGAAGCATCACAAATGACTTTAGATCTACAGACAATAGTTTATATTGATGATTTTATTTAACGTCAGTAGGCATCTCGGATCCAAATTGACTTACCTATTTAAGTACATTGTTACCTCCTACGATTTTGACATCAGGTAACTGCTTTATCTCCAGGAAGTTAATAAAATCAGATCCTTTTTTGAAAAAAAAATTTAAAAAAGTACCTAATGCTGGAAACATTATAATAGATAAGCATCAAACATAATTTGAGTTTGGACAAAGACTTAAAACACGTGGTCCCAAAACAAATATCATCGTTTGCATACAAATGTCTCGTTGTTTCGGAGCGGGCATCGAACCCTGACCGTTTTGCACTTCAAGCGAACAAAAAGGCTACTATTTACAAAGGCAAGCCTTGATGCCATCACAAAGATTGACAACTGTCTGAAGTAAAATTGACAGAAGTTAGTGACCAACGCGGTACTTGCGACTACCGGACTTTCTTTCTCGATTCTTGTACTTAGATTTTACGGCCTATTATTGTAATAAAACATAATAATAAATGAACAATACTCGTAAGTAATGATATTATAAGCTTTGGAATTTCGTGCGGTCTAAATGTTTAGTCTATATTACGTTTTGAGCCCATTGTATGTATGAGGTACCGTAAAACATTTTACCAATTCTAATCACACATCATACCTACTTACCTAATAGGTTACTGCCTTACTGTTTAAAAATAAATCTTGCTGTTGACGTCGGTATTTGATGATCACAGATAGAGTTAATTACCATGATTTACCTAGGTTGACTTATGTAGAGGAATATATTAACAAACATTAATGCTAATATTGTTTGTTTGTCTCCAGTGATGAGCGTTAGTTCCGGATTCTGCAAATAGCTAACGAAACTAAACAGTTTGTAGGTAATTAGTGTCGGCGTTTATTTAAAACATTTACTTATTCTGTACAACAATTATAACAGATTGATTTCAATAAAAGCTATTTTGATCTTTCATATCTAAATAGCGAGTTGTTTCTAAGAAAAGCATTAATACATTCCTAAAGTAAGGTTTGGATTTTAACTCGTACTCATAGTAAAACCAATCCCAAAATATTTAAGGAATTTTTTTTATTTTATTATAGAGCCTAATGAAAATCCAGATATATATATTTTAGTAATTATATATTCACCATATTCTTATTAACCCTATTTATCAATTGTAAAATGCAAACGCTAATATCTCGTAAATAGGTAGCAAAACTTGCAAATAGACTATAAGGCCTCGTGCGTTAGACTCGCCTCAACCGATTCTGCATCTAGACAGCCTATCAGCTGCCTAGCAATTATTTAATGCAGTAACGCAATCCCTGGAGGGAATAACAATTCAAAGTCACATCACACCTATGAATAACATGTATTGTTGCCTTCCCCGAGGTCCCTGTGAGGCCAAGCACCGGAAAAGTGTTACTAAATTAAACGCAAATCTATAGGAAACCGTCTAAATTTTGCTAAATCTGGTCACGGATTGAAGGTAATTTTAAGCCCAAGGACATTTTGACAATTAATGGTAATCGTTATTTCGTTGAATTTGATGTTATCGTAAATTACGAGATTTGGATAAGTTATTTTCTAAATTGTTTTACGCTTTAATAGTAGACGATAGTGTTGTGTTTAAAAACTGTCAGGCCAAAACAACTATAACTGTGATAAAATATTTAAAACAATGTTATGCTTTTTTAAATTTGAGTTGAATAGTTATAAAAGCAACAAATTGCTTAATTGGATATTATAAAACACACATACTTAATTAAAAAAAGTATTTCTTTTTAAATTCTGACCCTATCATGATTCCATATTACTTTTTTGACTGAAAGTTTGCAAGACGTCATCAGGTAAATTAAACACCAGTAATACCCAATAATGATCAACAAAAACCTGTCCGATTTTCTTTTCAATACGAATCACAAATCAAGATAAACTAGACAACACAATTAAAACCAGTATTTTATTAATTGTTGATTTTACCTTATTTCCAGTTCATCGCAGTTGCTTTATGTGTAGTAGTGCACGCTGCACCCCCCGCCCCGCCGCGGTTCTACCAACAAGGGTCTCAACAACAATTGAATCCGTAAGCTGTAATTAAGTAATCAAATTTGAGTCGAGTCCAAGGTAATAAAAATACGAATCGGAACATAGGATCAAGGATCTACGCCAACTATCGACATGACGATAC
Source organism: Polylopha cassiicola (assembly GCA_038024825.1). NCBI lineage: Eukaryota > Metazoa > Arthropoda > Insecta > Lepidoptera > Tortricidae > Polylopha > Polylopha cassiicola. The sequence continues at coordinate 3,397,944 of CP149052.1, read as the reverse complement.
GTCAATATGACATCAATAAGAGTTCCCCGTTGCACCTTTGAGCAACCGATGTATGCATGTATGTTCTATGACATAAACTCCAGGATAATAATTTCTGATGCCTTCGCGGTTATTACACATTGGAATGAAACCACTATTAACGGATTTAACTCGCGTATTTTTATTTTATTGTCAGCTTAGTCGTGCTACAATTATGGAAACTGTAAAGAATCCGAAACGTCAGCAAATAAAATAAAATAAAAATACGCGAGTTAAATCCGATAATAGTTGTTTCATTTCAATAAACTCCAGGATTTCGTATATAACGATAACTCTCTAACTCTTCGAAAATTTTACCTATTTATAAGTTTGAAACAAAACGTATGTGACAACGCGGTTAAAGTAACAAAAACTTGTAATATTGTTGCAAAGAAACAGAGAACTTACCAACTAGATAGACATTTGTTTACAAGTTATGTAGACAGTATATTATTATGTCTTTCGCAGTTTGGATTATTATCTGGACAACCCGGAAGTGGCGAATTTCTACAACCAACCGCAACAAAAGCAAGGTAATTCTAGCAAACAATGTGACGTGTCCATCCGCAGAAAATTTACCTAATTCTATTCCTGGCGACAATTTGGTATGTTGAAATAAATGGAACAGGAAATTAGATTCAAAAATTCACTCGTACCAACGAATAAAAACTGGCACGACATAGTAAACCAAAAAAAATATATATTAATTGTATACAGCAAGACCGCCTTCGTGACATCCTGGAGTATTAATAAAACACCTTTAATTTGAACACATTGGCCTTTAGACAAGCCCTATTATCCCATTTTTAATCTACAATTCTTTATCTGTAACTTTAGTGTTATAGCAACAATAGGGTATTCGACTAAGTACTCGCTAGGAACTTATTATAACACTTACCTCAAATGCACTAGCATGGTAGATTATATCTGATCCTCTTTATATTTCTAGAAGCTTGTGCCCAATAGTAGGATCATTTTACTGAGTTCTGGTTTTTTATAATATATTAATACAATGATTTTAGCGAATGTTAATGGAGCTGCTAATGGAGCTCCAGCTCGACTAGAAAGTCTGGAACCTGATAGCGAGGTGGAGCTGATCCCAGGAGCACAGCAGCCACAACAGCCTCCACAACAGGTTGGTACTAGTATTCGAGCTAATAATCAACTTGAAATACTTCACACTAATTTATCTTGTCCCAGATTAAGCAAAGCTTGGTACTTGCCAAGTAATAAACATACATAAATACCTAGATATTAAGACAATATTTAAGAACGTGGAAATAATTATTTGCTTGTCTTTGTGACATAAATATTTACCCCGAATCCATTACCTTCAGTGTCGAAGTCTTACGTCCACCTCTTACTTTAGGTATAATAAATAATGAAAAAGATAATTGCTGCTTCTGTAATTTGTATTCATTTAAAATGTACTTATTCGATGAAATGTTTTAATAACTCTTTCTAGAATCCCGTCTCTCCTAACTTACCTGGTTTGGTGCCTGGACAGAGGGTCTTCATAGTCCACATGCCTGTTCCTGGTTACAGGTAATTATGCTATCCATTTATAAATATACAATATTTTATAATATTCTTTTTTTTTACCTATTTCTCTTCATAAAAGTTACAAACTCCTACATTTTTATATGGAGCAATTTATCTTATCTGTGTCATTGCAGACCTGGTTCGATAGGTGGGTACCAGCCAGTCTACATAGTAGCTGCGGCGCCTCAAGGAAATCCTGGCGGTTATGCGGCTAATGGTAAGAAAACTACAAAACAATTACTTTAACTTTTAGCGTTAGACTACTGTCAGCTCAGCCGTGCTACGATTATGGAAACTGTAAAGAATCCGAAACGACAATAAATAAAATAAAATAAAAATACTCGAGTTAAATCCGTTAATGTATCATTCCAATGAACAAAACAATTTGTAGAGTGTGCACTAGAAAGAAAGATGTGAACCCCAAATATTAGCATTATATAATTTGACGAAAGCAAAAACATTATCAGATAAGTAGATAAAAATCAACAAGTAGGTAGTACTTATACCAAAATATTGCCTGTCACTGACGAATATTAAATAATAGTCCCAGATGCTCTCGGCCCATGAAAAACTGTGTGAGGCTACCGCTTGTTCAAAGGAGAAGTACCTATTTCGTAGTTGTATCCAATGTCGAACGATATCACTTTGTTATATTTTGTCTCTAGCATTTTAAAATATTTTCCAGGATACCAAAACGCCATTCTTGTGGACCCATCTGGCCAAGGAGTCTTGTCTCCAGTCAATGGATATTACAGGCCAGGAGTAGGGCCACAGCCTGGCAACCCCCTGTTGTTCGGAGGTCCAGGCCTGGCTGGTCTGAATAGGCCTTATGACCTAGTGTACCAAGATCCAGGCCTAGCTTATCAGTAAGTTCCATTGTATTAGAATTATCTATAGATACTAATATAAGAGGGAATGTTTGTTTGTTTGTTTGGATTGAATAGGCTCCAAAACGGCTGGACCGATTTAAAAATTATTTCACTGTTGGGAAGCTACGTTCCCCTCAGCAACATAGGCTACGGAATATTTTGAATAAAAATTAGGGATCAAGATGCTATTAAAGAAATAAATTTGTTTTTGTAAACTGTACCTACTGTTACTTGATTCCATATTGAAAATAATATCGCTTATTACCTTCTTATTCACATACAAGCACCGTCAATCTTGCGAAGCAATTTTATTCTATGATACAAGAACCTATTGCGTTGATTAGTTAACGGGACTCTTTAAATCCATTTTATAGTTGTGATGTTACGTAGAATGCAATATTATTTAACTTGTATCCCTTTTATTAGGCAACAAGGAGCACCACAGCCTGTTGAAGGCCTACGAGGTTCAGTGCGACTCGCACAGTTTGCTAACCTTCAAGGACAACCTGGACAGCCTGCCGCTAATCCAGCAGTTAGTGGCAATGGTAATGTGCATATTTAAAGTATACTGAAAAAATACAGTCTGTTACGTTATCAAAAAATATTGGACACATCATTTTTATAAAGTTATAATACATACACCTACGAGTACACATACCATAATCTGACACCATACCACACTTTTCACAAAAAAAAAATTATAGATATACATTGTATAAAATTGAATAATTCGACTAATTATCATTGTATATGTTATCCAGGCTACAAGCCTAATTAAAGTCAAGCATTTATTTACCCTGTAGACCAGTCTATTTTTTACTTAAGTAGAAACCTATTACATAGGTACGTATATAGTAATAGTCGCTTATATATCCACTGCAATGGACACTTAGGTACCAACAGAAACTGACGATTGTGATTTGGAAGATATGTAGGTACCTGAATATGTAGTTTCGGTTAATCGTATTTTATATTAAGGTGAAATTTTGTATTAAAATTAATTATTTTTATAGAGGCAGCATCAAACACAGAGCCTAAACGAGTAGGGCAGTCCAGCGAGAGCAGTGAGCTAAAATCAGAAGAACCGAGACGAAACGCACGGCCCACGCCGGCGCACGCGCAGACGAGAAACAAAGCATAGAAGATCTACTGTGATCATAATACTTAATCTTAGTGCTAATTTTGTTTAATTTTGGAGTTTATTTTTGTTTTTTAAGCATCAGAAATGAATAGTTTTAATAACATCTGTCTATAATGCAGTAGGTATTTATCCGTTTTTGGTATTTACCTATTGCCACATCATTTTTGTATATTGGTCCTCAATTCAATTGAATTCTTGCCTTCAGTATTCAAGAGTGAAACGGTACCTACTTGTGGAAAGAAGTTTTTTTTATTTTTAATACTATGAAAAATATTATACCAGCTTAAATGTAATGTCCAACGCAAAATGAACAAAATAAGTATTAACGGCAACTTTTTAAGGAAATTCCTTAACTTGTCATAACCAAAAAAAAACAAATTACAAATACTTATTATTTATCTCATACCACTTGTTTATGTTTACAGACTACGTATTAAAAGCAAGTGTGTTGAAAATTATTTTTTGTACCTGATTGTAAAACATCGAACGGTAGATAAATAAGTATATTAAAGTATAGAATTGTGATATTGTTTATTTTCAACTTTCTTCCTACAAAAAATGTAAGAGAAACAATTCAAAATAAGTATCATAATTTAAAAACAAAGAAAAATATAATTCAACAGCTTCATGATCAGAACTACATACACCTGACGCATACAATTTTGACGATGATGCAAAAATTAGAATCGGAGTAAAATATTCCATTATTTAGTAAGAGATACTTATACCTAAATTCACCGAATAAAAAAGTGTTAAAAATAGGTTCTATACCAATACCTACAATAAATCAAGAAGCAGTAACGATAAAATACATCAAGAAGTCTTATGAATGACATAGGCATTAGAATCGAAAATACCTACCAAAAAACCCTTACGACAGTTCAAGTCTTAGCGAACCAGTCCTATATAGAGTGATAGTACACGGACAGGACAGGCTTTCTATCCACTTGAATAATTTAATTAACCCCACGCACATGCAAACTCGTTATAAAATATATGGGTTGGGACATGCGGAGAAATTTCTTTCAAAAGTAGTCAAGAAAGCTGAGAGGGTGGTCCGACTATAATTACTCAGATCATAACGTTTTAATTACCAACGATAGGATCACTTATCAACATTAATGTGTTTTCATAATTTCTATAACTAATTAAAAAACTTTTCCAACTAAAATATCTCCTGGCCTCATTCAAAGGCAACAATACCGTAAATCGGATGTCATATTTCTTGATACGCAGGTTATAGCGTTATTGTCAATTTTTTCACGATCTTTGGAATAATAACCTACAGTAGGTAAGGCAAAGCAAAGATTGAGAGGACTTGAAGCAGTCTTGCCAATCCCTTGGACACTAGACAAGTGCCAATCGATTATAGCTGCAATCGAAAGAAACGAATGCAAAAGTATGCAGTACCTATTTGCGTACGCGGACGTGACGATTCGTTTACAGTTAATGGAATACAATTTTGTATTCGTTTAATTTGGCTGTTATATGGCATTTGGCTAATTTTGACAAAAATCACTAATACAATTAAACTTAATTATGATAAAAATTTACCTTGCTCGACAGATCTATCTTTTAGACGCTACCGTTAAGCTTTGCTAGCTTGCTACCACCATAACGGACCCCCTTTCCTGCTTGCTACATCCAGCCCGATAAACCATATCAACATCAACATTTATGTGACAATAACAAACTTAACCAAAACCCATAAGCTCTAAGATGTAAGGGCGAAAATGGAAAAGAATACAATGAAATCGACGGCAAAAATAACATTGCAATTTGGCAGTAAAGCCTTCTAGTTTATGATCCTGCTAACAAATTGAATGTAAGATTATGTACGGAGAAAACTAATGATGAATAAATGAATATTGATTGACTTGATTGATTCTGAATACTGTACGATTGTGTAATTGTTTTTGTACTGCTTATGGATGTTATATAAGTTTTAATTTGTATGTTCTGAATTTCTCCTTGTCAATATTTCGGTATACTTACCTGCTTAAAGTGCTTAATATGTTTAAAACTTCTTTTTCGCGACAAAACAGTAGTTCATAATTAATCTACTAATTTCCAATGATCTTCACGGATTATAAAATATGAATTTTACTTCTATCAAGTGATTTAATACACAATAAATCCTACAAACCGCATTTTGTTTATTTTCGTTGACCTGCATTCGATGACCTTGATACTGCATCATTATATCGGCATCAATCTACTTTGATGATGATAAATCTATTCTAAACATAAATAAAAAGCCAATGTGCAATAATTTGCAAGTGTACACTACAGTTGAGGCAAACGATTTCCTTCCTTCCAGTTCTTGTAACAAAGAACAAACACCTCCAATGTGCCTTGTGTTTCAATACATTAACGATTTCATACTCTTTTTATTTGAGCCGTAATAGCTCACCAATAGCCAATCATCTCTGATCTACCATTCAAAGTGCAATCAACTGAAACAAGTGCGCAGACAGTTCAACGATATGTTACCAAAGATCTCTCGTAATTGGCTTCTGATAATGATGACTCACTTGAATTAAGATGGGAGCTTTCCAAACGAAAGGTGTCGAGAAGTCGAGATATCGATGCAATTATCCAGCGCCGTAACATGGAGCAATTATGATCTTTTTGCTGGAGACCCGTTATCTTAGCATAGATGCGGGACAGAAGCGCAGTCCGCACAGTGTGGGAGCTCACGCCGCGGCGGGCGCACGCTGGCTTATCACGTTCCTGATATTGCAATTATACATTCGATCCCAACAACCATGTATCCACGCGTGATGCTCATCTTAGTCACCATAGCCTGCGTACATCAGGTCGCGACTAAGCCTGTCCGGCGTACGCTCAACTTTAACATGTTCGTGCTCCGCCCTCGTCCTGATGCTCCCGATCGACTCCTAATGTCAACAGACGGTGTTTCGAGATTTGGCCCGATTTTGGAGTACTTGGTGCAACGTGTTCAAGGGCTGATGTCAGTTAGATTGCCTCCGGAACCAGAACACATCCCAACAGAAGATAATGCGTCGATGAGAGAGCAGTTGCCCGCAGCTGATACGTCTGAGAACGAAGTGGATGGTATTCAAGAAGCGAGAATGCCAGGAGTAGTCGTTCGACCTTCCAGGACTAAACCTGGGACTTACGAAGTCGAGATAGATGTAGTAGTAGATGAGCCAGAAAATAAGGTGATCTGAGATCGTCATCGATTGAATAAATTAAGGAATAGATTATAATGATTCACCTAAAGTTTCGTTGTGCAGTGAACCAATTATTTGTTTAAGTATGTGTTAGAATTTCTTAAATGGTGTTTTACTGGTCTAGATATTTCTAAACAAAATCGACCCAATTATCGGCGTGGAATTCCGTGATAGCCAATATTGCATTTATTAAATCTAATGTTGTTGTTTTTTTTTCTTTTGTTATTCTTGCCATATTATTATGTTGATTAAAAAGTTTATTTATTTCTATGCATTATCATTTTATTATCTGTGTTCATTTTTTTATAAAGATAAGATTGAAATGAATCTTCGCCTTTAAGCAAGTGACAGTCTATCCTCATTTGCATAATCTAGATAGAACTAAAGCTACCAAATAGTATTTTAATTATCAAACGCTGATACAGTAAATCCAAATTGCACTTGGTTGGCGATAACAGTTATCAAAATGGCTCGGAACGGCGCCTGCACCGGTACAGCGCTGCCCTAGCACGATATACTGAATCATTTTTTAAGATACAAGTTTGAATGTATAAATACACAACTCATGTACGCAATGAGCCCTTAATTGTTGATTTTTAATTATTAAATTGGGCATATCAAATTTTTGAGATACATTCATTGCAGTCCTGTGTTCTAAAATTGAATGTCTTTAATCATAACAATATAACAAGAGGCTACACTTTGACGTTGAATCTGTTTCTGTTGCAGTTTTTCTATTTAGTTTAATTCATGAAAAGCATGCCATGGGGAATTTAATACGAAAATACGTATTAAATTCCCCATGAATTATATACTTACCTACATCATAGTTTAAGTTTTGTGCGATTAAGTTTAATTGAATAAACTTCCAATACAGTAGAACTCCAATTATCCGAACTCCGACTATCCGAATCGCCGATTATCCGAATCACAAAAAATTGGACTTGACTTGTCTTAACTTGCCGTTGTGCCTACACTGACTTCCCCCCGCGTGTGTAGGCACTGTGTGTAGGCTGCCCGAAAACGGTTGAAGACCGCAAAACAGCTTACATTGACGGAGATGTTTAAAAATCAATGATTTTTATTTCTAAACTTGTACATAAGTACATTTTATTTATATTTAAAACATGTGAAAATTTCATGTTTCTTTCATTTAATTCAATAAAAAAATAGTGCAATATCAAAACGTAGCTTTTATTCTCTCCAATGGCAATTTTTAAAAAAAATCCGATTATCCGAATATTTGATTATCCGAAAGGGTCCCGGTCCCCATTAATTCGGATAATTGGAGTTCTACTGTACCTATCATTTAAAAAATAATGTACCTATTGGTCAATTCTGCTACGAAAAAGAAAAATGATTACTTTACGTGCAGCCCAAAATTAAAAAATCCAATGATGGTATAAAAGTGTCTTTTTGTGTGTCACACAAATACTTACTCAGTTTATTTGATAAGAAAATTGCACGTCATGTAAGCTTAAACATTTTTACTTCGTATTTTCTTAGTCATGTTTGAGTGAGGTTACTTAAATAAACATTTTCTTTACAAATAATCAAAGTGGAGCAAGAAGGACCTTAAGTCGCAATTCCCCATTTGTGAAATGAGACGGCCGATGTTATGCTTGCGTACCTACGTATAGAAGTATATAACAGGCATCTTTGGAAGTATGTCAGTGACATCACTGATATCCCATATAATTTCAATAACAAAAAGATACAAGGAAAGATTACCAAATGTTTATAAATCATCAAAAATTCAAAATATAATATCGATCTCAAGATTTCGATAGATCTTATATTCAATTTTATTTTTATATACTTTCTTTGTTAAAGTATACAATAAAACACGATTTAGTATCTCAATGGAGTAACGTAATACATATTATGAATCTTAATTTATTATTGAAAAGTATTCAAGCATGCCTACTTACTCCTAAAACTCCTTACCGACAATCGTAAAAATCAAAAATACAACTACATACATATATTATCTATTTAAAAACAGGGCAAAGTAGTTAAACGTGCACGTAACAAAGTTATGTGCGAAAGCAATATAGTGTGCCTTTAAAAAAAATATTTAAAAACTTTCTACAAAAACATTTTCTTTTTTCATCTAGTAGTTCTCATTTGCAAGACAGATAATTCAATAATATTGATTATAAATTCCATAAATGCCCCTTACCAATAACCACATGCCGCCCTAGAAATATTTAGAGGAGCAGTTTATTTGGCAAGTCTAATGCATGTTGATGGAAACGCCAATTTAAATCAAACAATCAAAATTCCAATAAATCCAAACTTGGTCCAGCACTTTGTATAAAAATAAATCTCTAAAACTGAAAGTGATCAAATCCAATATGCAAATAGCGTTAGGTCGATCAACTCATGGGACTTTAAAAAAGAAAGCCGATTGGAGACAAGGTCAGGACTCCAGTCAGTAGGCCAGTGGGCTCACAGTGCATAATAATGACGACGGATGTGTGCGCTTCCTGACAGACCAACGAACACTTTCAAACTATGCACATCCTGTATCGTGCTAAGAACAATACGAAACTATCGCGAGCAAACATTTAAACATTGAAAATCGAAACTTTTTTAAGCACAAATAAGTCGTGTGTGTTTTCGCTAGTAAAATAAACCAAATATGCTACTAGTAAAGAAGCAATGTGGACTGTTTGTGTTAATCGTTCAAATAATTTCGATGTGTGCAGCGCCGCTTCAGCCAATGTTGAATCAGCAGTTTATGCATCACCCTATGGGAATGGATCAAATAATGAGGAAGCATCAAATATTGGATCAGCAAGTGAACCAGGCGATGGATCAACAGTTCTTAGAGCAGTTGATGATGCAGCATAATCAATATGAAGCACTACAGCAACAACAGATGGTTATGCAACAAATCCAAGCCATAAAGAACCTTAACTTAAACATGCTGTAAGTTGTTAATCAATTACTTGTAATTTAACTAATTAAGTGTACCTATTTTTTCATTCCCGTTAAACTGTTCTTGAAAATGTTTGTACTTTATTATAAATATTCTGATAAAATTATTTTAATACGTAATTTAGTAAATATAATACATAACCGTTTCGAATAGACATTAGAAGATTTTTACATTCGCGAATAGACTATTAGATTATGTAAACAAAGTTTCTAATCTAAAATTAAGCATATTAATTAGTCAATATATATTTTTTAATAATAATGTTTTTCTCTAACTATAACTTTATTTTCACAGAAGTCAATCACCACAAACGCTACTGATTTTATTGCCAGACTCAAACTCAAATATTTTCGCGAAAAGCACTGAACCATCTACAAAACCTAATAATGCAGAGTTGAATCAAAATCTAGAAGGAGATATTGATACTGTCGCTATTAACGCTGAAGATTCAGATCCCAAAATCGATACATATGTTAAACGACCCGTGATTATTCTTCCAAATGGCCAAAGATTAATTATTGGCAGTATAATTTCCGCTATACCTTTCCTACCTTTCGAAGTCAATGTTCCTGATAATATTTCTTGGATATACAATGGGATTGCTGGTATCATAGGAGGAATTGGTCAGAGGCTGCCATTTCGACCTAAGCCCCCAAGTGAGATTCAAATGCCAGAAGTGACACAAATTCAGGAACAAATAATGCCAACTCAAGAAACTGGATTGAAGTTGTGGATGCAGAAGCTAAAACCAAAGAAACAGAATGTAGGCATGCCAATTATTATGTTACCCGTGCCAATACAGAAATGAAAATAAAAGATTGTAAAGTAAATGTGTGCTGATTTAAAACATATCTGCCAGGTAAACTTACGGCTTGACTTCTTCATAAAAAATTACCTATACTTACATAGATGTAACTACAGAAGTCTTTTACTTCTCGTAGTAAATTTGAAAGGATTAATAAAAAAAACGACATATTGGTAATACTATATTCATGCGCAAGAATACAAAAGTAAGTGGAATCTAAATACACATTTTTACATACTAAAATGTGGTAACGGATTTTATCTTACTTAAATATCAGGCCGGGTTCAAGAATGTAACTTTTGGGTTTTGTATAAAACAAGGTTTAAAAAATTATTTTATCAATATTGAAGCTAATAAATCTTCGACTCAGGAAATCGTTTAGCCATTACATTTGCATTATATCTCTAGTTACACTTTCAAACACCGACCGCGACATCATATAAATGTTATGTTTAACCTAATTATCTTTAAAAATGGCAAAGACAAATTAACTGTAGTTACTTGTATTAATATTTAATAAATCGTGTGCGACTGCAATGAGCATACAAACGATCTCATTACGTACATCGGAACTAATTGCAAGGCGAAAGACAATCACAGGAATTTTACTCATTTCCGATACCATTTACGTACCTAGTGATGATTTCTATTGTCATCATGAATAAAGATGTTTACAAGAATAGGCAACAGAATATTTGTATACATATACAGATGGCACGCTGAAATAAAAGTAACAACACAGAAATCTTATCCTAGAATTTGCTCATGTGACAATTATACAAACTATCACAGACAAAAATGAACATCGTTAAAGACTGCATTCTCTTCATTTATTGAAATGCATTCCTTTATTTTCATATCTAATAATATAAAAATATACTATCATATGTTCAAAGTTGCCTCAAGAACCAACATGTTTTGAATTTATCAAATTAACATAAATATTCTAGTTGAAAAATGAATACATTGCTAGAAGATAAAACAATACTACAAAAAATATGAAACAAAAACAAAAAACACATTATAATTGATAATTCGGATAGAGGCAACTCCTATGAACCTAACCTAATCCCGTATTCGTGAATCGTTATCATCTTTTAAATTTGCAAGTATCGTATAAGAGATCTTATGATTCTACAAATACGGTGTATATTTATGTATTAATTTTTGTATCCTCGCTGAGAGTTAACGGAGACGGTATCCTGGTCGACGGGGTGTCCAGGATTGACGGCGCCGGGGTGATCAGCATTCTTCGGCACGATGATGGAAACGGGGTAGTTGAAGCTGTAGAAGAAACCACGAGGAGGGCCCTGGAAAGGAAATTAGGAAACAATCAATATCTTATACATGTTGTTAATGTTGTTCCGTAAAGTTTGACAAATCTTATAAGGATTTTTGCGTTTCATAAGTATAAAACAAGGGTGTTTGCGTTTCATAAGTATAAAACTGTTTAGAATAACGTTTTTGTGGTGAATTTGTTATGGAAATGACTGCATAGGTATTCACAATAGGTACCTATTACCTATATTTAGAAACTACTGCTATAAATTCAATACGATTGTCATCATTTCTAATCTATACTAATATTATAAAGCTGAGAGTTTGTTTGTTTGAATGCGCTAACCTCAGGAACTACTGGTTCGAATTCATTTTTTTTTTTTGTTGGATAGACCATTTATCGAGGAAGGCTTTAGGCTATATAACATCACGCTGCGACCAATAGGAGCGAAGAAACAGTGGAAAATGTGTAAAAAACGGGGAAAATATGAAGCCGTATTAAGAAGTGACAGTTAGAAGACTTTGACAGATCTTTGACGAAACAATCGGACGGGCAGGACGACGTCTGCCGGGGCCGCTAGTAATACCTACATAAAAATTAACTTACAGTAGGCTCGGGTTCCTCATCATTTACTTGCTGCTTTCCATATTGCTGTTGACCATATTGTTGTGGTTTTTGTTGATTGTACTGTTGTTGTTGTTGCTGTTGTTGTTGGTATTGTTGCTGTTGTCCAAACTGTTGTTGTTGTCCGTATTGTCCCGACTGGAAGCTGCTCTGCGCCTGCGCACTGTAAGCCTTGGCCTCACGAGCTTGGCTGGGGGCGGCTACAACGTTTTGTTGTTCTGATGCTGATCCATGATACTCATACTGCTGGGAGTATTCGCCCCTGAAAAAAAAATATAGCAATTAATTATCTTTGTTACATTGCTATGCCATACGCAACAGGAAAAGATTTGACACAGAAAAATATTAACAAAAAACTAGATTAACTCAGTCCTTGTAATGCAAAAATATTGATTTCTTTTTTAGGGTTTTTTACAATGTAATAACCACAAGTAAGTATCGACATACTTAATATTATTAATTTACTTCATATTATGTCAATGCATTGCGGACATTGTGTAGACTATATTTAATTTCATGAGTTTAAAATAGCTTCGATTCGATAATTCAACTTAATCTTTAAATTACAATACCTATTCTTAAATATCATAAAATTTTAATATTTATTTCATGTTCATCTATCTATCATATCATCAGTAGCCCCTTTACCTTCCTTTATCTACTATTTCCATATAAGTATCTACCTATCTATTACTTATAATATATATTGGTCCGTTCCGATTCTGTTAGAAATTAGTAATTAAGTACATGTAAAACAGGGTTTGACTGAAAATCAGCGCTGTAGTGTAGCAACGCACTACAGTTTAATGCTGAGTCAAATCCCTTTTTGGCATCGCATCAACTCTTTTTATTTCTTTTACCAACCTCATGTTTCTTAAGATAGTAATTTGTTAGTCATGTAAGGATAATATTGTAAACATAAATCATGTGATGCTAAATAAATCTATGTCTATGTCTATGTCTATGTCTTCGCTCACTGTGGATCAGGCTGTTGAGCGGCGGCCGCTGCAGCCTCCTGCCAAGCCTTCTCGTGCGCAACACGAGCCTGTCTGACCTCCTCTGTCTCTTGGGCAGGTTGGAGTTCTACTTTGGGCAGATTGTCTTCTTGGTGGAAACCCTCGCTGTCAGCCCAGTAACGGACCTTCAATAAGATAAGTAGAACAATTATAAATATTGAATGTTTATTTAAAATAAAATACTTAAGTACTTAATCAAATCTGCAAAATGGTATCCAGAGAAATAGGTCACTGATTACATGTTAATGCATAATTTTCCAGAAAACCTGTCTTTTATCAGTTGATATTGGATAACGACGCAGGTACCTGCTTATGTACTAAAATAGTTGCAATTGTTATTTTTTAAAATCACTCTGACTCAATACGAAGTTATTTCTGTTCTATATAAATAATGACGAAGCCTTTTTTGTTTATTTGTAAATTAACAACTGACTAAGAATATACAGTGTAAACGTGAACAGATATTATAATGAATATGTTAACCAACCTTGGCAATAACACTAACTTTAATATGAAAGTTTCTTCCTAAAAACACATAGTTAAACAGAGCAATAGCAAAAAGAGTCCAAGTAAAAGGTAACCTAAGCTTTACCTTGATCAGTTCGTTATTTCCATCCTTGTATGTGTATGATCCAGTGACGTCACCAGACCTGGCGCGGTTCTCCACCTTGGAAGATTCAGGAGCCTGGTATCCATAGGCGTAGCCACCTAGACCGTCTTGGCCGTGGAATTGGGACGCATCGTAGACCTGTACCGTGAATAATGTAGTAATGCCATAAGAATATTTAGAATTCAGTGTAGATCCTAAGCATGTCTCAGACCTGGTGCCTAATCGTGTGACCGAAACAGTTTGAAAGCGATGTGAGTCACGTAAGGTTTCGATAATCTTAAATAATTTTCATAGTGATCAAGCAAGCCAATTCTGATTACTATCGAACACTATCAGGGTTCTAGTCACTAAGTACAATGGCTGAATGACCTTGGAGCGTAGACAAGGTGCCAACGTCCAACGTTAACGTTAAACGAAACGACCAAAATGTATGGGATTTGACATCCGCGAACGTTTGTGACGTACGTGACAGTCGTTCGCGGATGTCAAATCCCATACATTTTGGTCCTAACGTTTAACGTTAACGTTGAACGTTGGGCACTTGTCTAGGGCCCCTTGTCTAGGCCCCCTTATCTGAGAAAACAAGACCAACCATTTCTTTTGACGGAATTGAGGTCATTTAATTACATGACGATATTTTTTGATTTAATAAATGATTGTGAAAATGTTCTATATCATACCTCTTCAACGTAGTCATCGGTGTTTTCAATCTCGTGTCCATTTCTCCAGTAGTGTCCATAAGTGGGACCGGCCTCGGCCGCACGAAACCTGGGATCGTTCCATCTCACCTGTAACATAATAAACAGCTCTTATAATACAAGCTAAATAAATTCAGCAACAACTAGATACATAATTAACACCGTATAACACTGATATGATATATAATACTGTCTGTGTCTCACTGCTATAAAAATATATTATTAAGTATGATATTCATCCACAGTAAAGATTTAATGAACTCTATCTTGTCTTATTGAATAACGATGCATTTTAAATTATAATAATATCACTTTCTAAAGCAGTTTCTTTAACTACCTATTTACATATATATAACACTAGACTAAACAACACTATTTTAGAATGTTAATACTATTTGTATTTTTTTGTCCTAAAATTTTACACACATATCTAGAAGTCATGTATTCTAGTAAACGTGCGATATACCTAATAATATAGTGACACAAAACAAAATATATTGGTACTCCACATACAATTCTATACCGACATTTAAATTGAAATTTATGTGGTGTCACTGTCAGCAATAAGTACCTACCTAAATCATTGAAAATCATATCCGCCCCGGCTTCGCACGGATCATCTTTTTTATGGTCACTCGGGAATAGTGTAGCTTCCCAACAGTGAAAGAATTTTTAAATCAATCCAGCCGTTTAGGAGCCTATTCAATCCAACAAACAAACCTTTCCTCTTTATAATATTAGTATAGATACATACCAAGGGTAATACATCGGTGCGTCCAGACAGCTGAGGTTCAGAGAATGGAGGGCTGCTCAAGTAGCGCGCCGCTTCCTCAGGAGAGATGTCGATCTCGAACACATTGCTCGAAGATGACACTGGGTCTGGGCTGGGGGCTGCCGATGACAGCGCCACCTATTACATATATAAGACACTATAAAACTCAAATATAAAGTACCTTAATATTATTTACTAGCTATCCGCCCCGGCTTCGCACAGGTCATCTTTTTTTTATAGCCTATGTCACTCGGGAATAGAGTAGCTTTCCAACAGTGAAAGATTATTTGAAATCTATTTTTTTGAAATCTGTTCTGGAGCCTATTCAATCAAAACAAACGTTTCCTATTTATAATACCTATTAGTATAGAAGTATAGATATAGATTTCAAGTTTCAATAGGTAGGTACTCGTTATAATTCGGTGCCGTGACCAGGATTACTAAAATGATACGAAGGTCACAATTTGAGTAGATTATTGTACATATCCTTTTATTTTACAATTAAGGAATTTACAAATAATACCCATTATACAAATAACGTACTTAACAGTCATGTAAAGGTTAAAGGTTATTTAAAAGTGACGAGACACATTTCGTATTCTAATCAACATAAAATCGCTATAAAAATGTACGATCCTTGACCAAAACCAATGATTAATGTCTACCATAGCAAACACAATAATTGGTTGGCAGATGCTCACGACCGGGCCATTTCATGGCGAATCAAAAAACGTTCATTCAGAAACCGGATAAATCACAACATATAAATATATCTGACGTATCGTAACCTTATATCTCATTAGCATATATCCGCGTATCGTAATGGTAAATATTCACTGAGCAAATGTTTAAGTCTAAATAAGTCTTACGAAATAACGGCGTGGTGATCTAGTGATACATTGAACAAATAACAAACAAAATAGTCTCAAACATAGTACGAAGACGCAACCTATTCAAAACAATGTACCCAGTACCTACTATTTTTTTTATATCAATCAATCAAAATCTAAATTTAGTGAATTAGTTACGGTAATTAAAAACAAAAATATGTTATTGATTTATGATATATTATATATGTCTGTTTTTTAATAAATGAATTACCTAGAATGATATTAGTAAGTACATATTATATCAAATAATGTTTCCTTAAATTTATCCCTACTAATATTATAAATGCGAAAGTAACTCAGTCTGTCTGTCTGTCTGTCTGTCTGTTACGCTTTCACGCTAAAACTACTGAACCGATTTAAATGAAATTTGGTACAAAGAAAGTCTGGAGTCTGAGAAAGGACATAGGCTACTTTTTAACCGACTGCAAAAAAGGAGGAGTTCCACGCGGACGAAGTCGCGGGCAGAAGCTAGTAAATAATAAACCGAAACGAGCCGTAGGTGTATTAAACACGCGCTCTATTACCGTGTTCGCATTTTATGCAGTCTTTGCAGAGCTCTTTAAATTTACACAGATTGTATGTACAAACACATTTAATATAATATACTTACTAAATAAGTACCCTCGTGGCGCTGGTATGCTACTTTTGTGTAGCAGCTAAATCCTAACTAATATTATAAATGCGAAAGTAACTCTGTCTGTCTGTCTGTTTGTTACGCTTTCACGCTAAAACTACTGGATCGATTTAAATGAAATTTGGTACAAAGAAAGTCTGGAGCCTGAGTAAAGAAAGACATAGGCTACTTTTTAACCGTCTTCAAAAAAGGAGGAGTTCCACGCGGTCGAAGTCGCGTGCAGAAGCTAGTAATCTAAAAATCCATATATTTCGAGTGACCGATTCGAGACGGACAGCGTTCAGCATATATGAATAATATTTGCATACGTATAAGTTATATTTTATTATAGTTAGCTTTCAGCCTAGGTGTATTCCTATGCAAACAATTCAGAAAGACCAAACCAAACCGTTTGAAATTTAGTGGCTTTATATAATTTTGTATGTATTTAAAATTAAAACACGACAAGTAGGCATTATATAAGAGATAATTAATACCATCAGGTTAATTATAAGTTTTAATTTCTAATATTCATTCGTATTTTTTCCTTTTAATTAATTACGATTCTTTCCATAAATTAAATCAGTTTTATAATATTTATCTACATATAGATCTATCTAGATTTAAGTGTATCTCTTTTTTTAACCATGACGAAGTTGGTTTATTTAAATGACATTAGGCATCATTTATTATCAGGCCATCAATCTTAGCGACTTATGCAAAAATCAAGTTAATTTATTTTATAACTGGGCAATGACCTGGACGAAACTGAAATTCCCATGACATTGAAAACATTTATAAATACGTTATAAAAATTTATTTACAAAAAATATTGGTGAAGTTCGGCTTACACATTGTATTGTAAAAAATTTATTATGATCTTAAACCCCAAAATGCATTTAAAGAAAACTAAATACGACTATAAGCGAACTATAGTTTGTTATATTATTCGCTAGATCTCTGAAAAACGATCTCTCTACATCGAAGTACAAAAATGAATTAGGTACAGACACAAAAAAAAACAGATTATACTTAAAGTTATCTTAGGTCTTACTCTTGCCTGTTCCAATTGTGTGTGCAGCCTTTAAAACCTAGATAAGTCCTTGGCTTCTTTCACTTATAACTACGTAACGTTTTTACCTCCATATAGTTAGTTTGTACTTATCTTATACAAAGATAATTATTACAGCTTTGTAAGTCAGTATATGTATTAAGTACAGACTTTTAGCTATTATTTGTATTGAAAATGTTTATTACCTATTTACATGTTGATCGAAAGTCGTTAATTATTGAAACTAAGTAGGTATTACCACGTATTACACAAGTTAATAATAATGTGATTCCTACTCGTGGTTTCACAATGCGAACAACATGTTATTTTTAACAACATGTTACGGATTTATAATGACGTATAATATGTTATACGTCATTATAAATCCGGATTTTATTTAAATTATGATTAAATTTGATCATTCGATGAATCATGGTGTTCTAGAAAATTTGTGATTTTTGTAGATTCCTTCAACCTTGAACTCCACTGAGAAATACAAGGAAAGGCGTATCTATAATATATTTTATTAAGGATTCCAAATCGAACCAGCTTTTTGCATAATTATGTTCATCGTTTCTGATAGTTTTGTTGTTTTTTTTTTATTACAAACTTTTATTTACTCTTTTTAAAACTTATACACATTTGTATATTTGTTACCATAAAATAACCAAACGTTACAAATGCTTATGTCCATTTATTGATTAGTAACTTGGTAAGTACCTATACTATTTATCTACTCATTGACTTTTGTCATCGACCTGTACATGATAATTGCTATATTATTAATTATAGATCTCACAACTCGTAGTGTTAATTTATTCATAATTTATTTCAATCAACGCTACTGCATAATATGGTAATTCAATTAATACAATGTTAAATTCATATTGGTAAGTTATATATTTAAGAATTAGAGATAGTTACGTATTTATATAAGTAAGTACTTACCGAAAAAAACTATTAAATAAAGTAAGTATAATTTGTCTAGGTATATTTGATTATGTGAGGGTTAGATATCCACTTTTTTAGTGACAACATACGTCTATGATCATTTTAATCTATTTTATAAAATAAATAATTAAAACAACGTCGGTTTAGTTAGGTACTCGATCGCCTCTACTTTGCCGAGCTAGACGAAGTTTTAAATTTATAGAGTACTTACCTATATAGAGGTAATTTTTTTCAATAACTATTCTAGGTATATTATTTAACTAGCTTATTCCCATAATATAGTCTGCGCATAAGATGCGATAAGCACCCCCATTTTACCCTCTTAAAGGGTAAATTTTGAAAAATCCTTTATTTTTGCTCTCCTACGTAACATCCCAGTACCCCAGTGCAAGATTTCAAGATTCTAACGATACAGTCATTAAGTTAGCTTCTACTATAGATTATAATATTGGTATTTAAGTAGGTAAGTACCTATACTAAGTAAACACGTGCATAAAGTAAACCTTTCATTATTAATAATATATGCAAAACATATGTAGGTATATCCGTTTGTCCATCGGAGATGACCGCAAAGGTCAAATATGAAGGCGCAATAATTATTATAATGACCGTACTTGTAATATTAATTAAATTATACTTCGCTACTTGACACCAACCTATGCCACACACACATATACATACCTACCTACTAACATACAGTACAAATGTTGTCATTTGTTCACTTTTAACACTTTTCTGGAAAAAAGTTTATAGAGCCTCCGGGCATCTTCCAATGTTATTATTTTAAAGCAAGTTAAATGTTAATTGTACTAATATCTCTAACACATTTAAGAGACGCCCATGTTTACTTAAAAAGTATAAACTCAGGAGATATTAAGTTTCATGACCGACGAATATTTTATACTTGACTTAATTTATCTATGTGTACTTCCAAAATCTAATTTCTTAAAGATTTTTATTAATTATTTTTATCGAAAAGGTTATCTCGTACGTACGGTCCAAATTCCATAGGTTAAAAAGATACTCTTAATTGCAGACTGATGTTTTTAGATAAAAAAATATAGGTATGATCAAAAATCTACAAGTATTACATTTCAGACCCAATTAAAAATGACTAACTCGAAAATCCCCAAATCACTTGCAAAAAGTTACATACTTACATCTTAATTAATAAAATATATCCTATTAAAACGTACTTACAAAAAATCTATTGTAGAAACTATTATTGCATACAGAGTTTGTTTTTTGCCGTCTCCTTTAAACGTACGCATTTTGGATACAAAAACATGTTTGCAAGTTTTTGCGTTGTCTTTGATCGTATATTATTATGGCTATACTTAACTTGAAATCGATAGTAATACTGTCAAGGAGAATAAATAAAATTTTAAGCAATATACTCATTAGTTTTATTTTATTCGTCCATAGTATTCGAGAACTTTAGCAATTGCCAGCAATTGATTCGTACTAAGGCTCGGCGTAATAATGCTGTAAGTAATCACTTAATCATTATTAATCATCAAACATAATCATGTTAATAGTGAAGATTTTCTTATTATGTAAAATAATCCCTACTAATAATATTATAAATGCGAAAGTAACTCTGTCTGTCTGTCTGTCTGTCTGTTACGCTTTCACGCTAAAACTACTGGGCCGATTTTAATGAAATTTGGTACAAAGAAAGTCTGGAACCTGAGAAAGAACATAGGCTACTTTTTAACCGACTGCAAAAAAGGAGGAGTTCCTCGCGGACGAAGTCGCGGGCAGAAGCTAGTTATAAATAATTTTAATTTAATAAGAATCCCCTAGCGACCGTGAAGTAATTTGATTTGATAAAAGCAAACCAATTCTTTTTCTCTTTTTTGTTTTTCACTATCAAGGGGCAGGCCAAACACGTCATCATCTAAATATAATCACTTGGGAATGTTTCAATAATCATCCATTTGTTAGTCAAAGCAAGGTTCAGATTCTCTCTACTTAAGTATTTTGCATGCAGTTGGCAAATAGATACAGTTTTTTCTTAGTTTTTTTAGGTCTTACGACTTATTTGCAGAAACCATAAGCGTATGACCGAAACTGTCTTTGAATTTCCAATCAACCTCGAGTTTTTGTCCAAGTTTTTCTAATTCGTCTGAACGTCAATATTAACTTTGGATTCTGTAAATATTTCATTGGGAAAATTGGCTCAATGGCTTGTAAAAATAAGTGTATATCCCTACTTCCCTACTAATATTATAAATGCGAAAGTAACTCTGTCTGTCTGTCTATCTGTTACGCTTTCACGCTAAAACTACTGGACCGATTTAAATGAAATTTGGTGCAAGGAAGGTCTGGAGCTTGAGAAAGAACATAGGCTACTTTTTAACCGACTGCAAAAAAAGAGGAGTTCCACGCGGACGAAGTCGCGGGCAGAAGCTAGTAATATATATAACAAAGCTTGGCGGAAGTACATTTATTTACTTCACCGCATTGTTGTTCTTTATACCGGCATTATAACAGCAAAACACCCATAACATCCAAGGTTTGTCCGAAGGTACGACAGACAATACAACTGGATACTGATTATGAATATGGATGACCGTTCAGAAGATGTGTAATGGAATTTTGTAATTGGTCAAGTCCTTCCGTCTTGGTCACGCTTTACAATGATACTTGTACGTTTATTTTAAGGCTCTATTCTAATAAACCCTCTTAAAGTCTACTCTTATTACATTTTGAATAAGTTATTTAAGACTTCAAAATAGTTATAACGTTTTAATTAGACGTGAGATAATAATTTGTGATGCCTTCCCGGTTATTACACATTGAAATGAAACTATTAAGTTAGGTGTTTATCATGATTTCAAGAGCTAATAAAAGTTTGCTGTTAACCAACAGTATATCATCATTATTAAAATCGGTTAAAACTATTTCTTCTAATTGCTTGCTATACCAAAAAAAAATCTACGACTGTCCAATTTTTTGGGATTAGAAGTCAAAAATTCCCAAAAAACTACGGCCAAAGTTTTCATGTAGTGCGTAGCGGTAACAAGTGTTTAAAAATTGTTCATTTGGACTCGTATACCCTATAACCTACCAATAAAGAAAAACTACATATTGCTGTACTATTTAAAGACAATTTTTATAATGAAGTCTCGTTTTGTCTCGGACTCAATTCATTCTCAAACTCACTCTTACAAAAGCTCAATTTTGGTTGTGTGAGGTAACCCGTGCAATAGCCCGAGGGAGTCACGAATACCCCTGCTCGTTGGCTATCTAAGGTGGGATGCCACAAATTATAATCTATGGGTTATCTTACGATAGGCTTATTCAAATATTTCCAACTGCCCATGTGCTTTCTGACCATGAACTTCTATCTCTAAATCATGATTGAACTTTAATGTGTTATCAATGAGTTAACGTCATACAACAAAATAGCAAAATTGCGACTTAAGTGAGATGACTCAGGAGGTCACTTCCTCTCATGGCTCGCAAATCTATTATCATAATATTTTTTATATAAAAAATCACCCGCAATGATTGATGGCATAATTACAACATCATTAATATGTATTTTTATATTATTCTAAACAAGATCGTGCTTTAACCATAATGTCCATAATTCACCGGTTGTTTATAGGAAACAATGTTTTTTGTTTTCGATATCCTAATTATAATGATGATGGTACAAAAATTTGATGCGCAAAAGCATCGGGATGTTATTTCTCATATTGGCGTCAATAGATAAATGTATTATAGTCGTTGCGAAAATAAAACAATAATCTTGGTTCTACTGTGTTATTGTTTTCGTAGTTGCGTGTTTTTAAAACGTTTTAAAAAAAAATATCGACACATGCTTTTTGTGATTTTTTATTTTAGACTCAGAAACGCGGGCAACTATAAATTTTAAAATATTTCAATTAACCAATTTAATTTAAATAATTTAATATAATAAATCTTATTCCGATGTCCGCATTCCAAGATGGCCGTTACAGATGCAAAAAATAGGAAACAAAGGATCATGAAAATAATTAATAGGGCCCTAATGATTGTTATTTTAAACTTATTACTACCTATATATATTTGTGTTTTCCGAACTTTATATAGGTATTCTTAAGAAATCCTGTATGACCAGTCTTTAAATAAAGTGTCATTACTTTTAATGATCCTCTTTACTTTGTTTAACAACAGTTTTTGCTCGAGTAAAAACTTGCTTCACAGAAATAAACTTATGTCTGTTATTGTGAGAAACTGTACAATGAATGACAATACAAATGTATGTTAGTGAGTGAGCTTTTGCGTAATTAACTGGAAATAACTCATAATCTCAATACCTACCTAAGGAAAACCGTCGCTAAATGACGTAAAAAAGGGATGATTGATTGTAATATTTTTTCTCAAATATACTTCATAATATTTTTTTTAATTCCGGAAATTTTTGCTGTGTACCAACCAAGGTATATTGATACATCATTCGAAATTGTATACCTGTTCACTATAAACAAGCAGTTAGGTAGGTACTTAATAAGATTGTAATTTTGGACGTTGGTTGATGGCAGTATAATCCTTATCGTGAAAACATTTCGAACATTACCTGTTTAAAGTAACTTATTTATATTTTACTTTTTGCAATCATGCATATTACATGCAATTTTTAAAACTAAAAAAAAAACAGATAAAATCAGAAAAGCATCCTGAGTCACGAAGAGGAATAATTTAACATATTACAACCAGACGCTCTACCTTGTTTAAAAGATTTTTTTTATTTTAAAATTCACTGTCGGTCTTAAGTCAACGCTATCATACAAAGTGTGAGATAAATAAAAGGAGGTACGTATAGGTACTTACCCATTTAATAAAAAAAACGATGATGTGTTAGGATGATGTTTAGAGACGTCTTTATAAAAACAATAATAGTTACCTGTTTAAGTAGTATTTATCTACGTACTTATACGATTTTTTAAATTGGCTAACGAAAAAAATTCCACCTCAACCTTAAACTTATGTAACTATGACATCTGTCACTATGAGTATCATTTATACTTCATGATATAACCTTTTGACAATTTTAGTGTCATTTAAAACTGAAAATGTTTTGGATATCGGATAAATTATTGTGAAACAGAATTTTTAATTAAAGAAAAGCAATAGTGACTTGTGTTTTGAATATTAAGGCATCACTTAAGTAAGTACTACTACTACTTAATATTTATCTATAATCAAATATAGACAGTAGTACGCGACTTCACATAGTAACTTCTACTAACTTCATACATAACATTCGGGTAGCTTATTATTATTACAATGCCAAAGTAAATTACACCCCCCATTCGGTGAAATGATAGAGGGTAATGTTGATGATAAAAACTATTCTAAGTAAGGAAGGCTCCGGAACTCAAAATATCTCAATTTGTTCTTTTACCAAATATTTTCGAATAGTTTCAAGTGATAACAGTCATCTAAGTACAGGCATATAAGCAAAATTCGCATGTGATACTAACAGGGACGGACTGTAGGTACCCATAATAATTTCATTCGGCATGCTATCCCAGTAATTCAAGCCATCATCATGGTTTCTCATTGTTCTGTGCGTCATATAATTTGCGGTGCAGGACTTTGATAATTCTACAGGGAAGAAATAAAGCCTTCCCAAGAAAAACGCCTTAACTCATAGGTACCTACCTATTTCATTAAACAAAAGCAATGTTGATATTATAGATATAAAGTACATATTGCTTTGACTAAGGCGTTTGGCTAATTTTGTTTTGGATTTTAGAAAACGGCACAGATGATAGAACTTTTATCGTAAGTAATAAGGTAATATACATTACGCTGCTTTGTAAGAATACCTACAAAGCAGCGTAATGTAGTAGCTATAACTTAATTAGCTTTTTCATTATACCTTAAGGATTTACGTAATTCGCGTACCTACATTATATTTCATTATATTATTTTATGCTGAAGTTAAAGTCGAATTCAAATATGGTAATTGTATAGTTTTCTAAACATCAGCATAAAAATGTTTAGGTATAACTACTTACACGAGTTAAATTCGTTTTACTTAGTTGTTTTATTTCAATGCGTGGGTGTAATAACCGCTAAATCAACAGAAATTATTATGTACTAGCTTTTGCCCGCGACTTCGTCCGCGTGGAACTCCTCCTTTTTTACAGTCGGTTAAAAAGTAGCCTATGTCCTTTCTCAGGCTCCAGACTTTCTATGTACCACATTTCATTTAAATCGGTCCAGTAGTTTTAGCGTGAAAGCGTAACAGACAGACAGACAGAGTTACTTTCGCATTTATAATATTAATAGGGATATTGTAAGTACCTACTTTATTAACTTTGAAGAGTATTTGTGGTTGGTGAACAATAAATAAATAAATAGCTATTAAATCATCAAGTATTTAGTAGACAAAAATAAAATAGAACAGGTACCTACATATAATTATACGAGTCACATATTATGAATTTTATTACTGTATGCAAATAATCCTAAGTGATTTGGCAAACACATTTGTGCAATTTATGCGAAAAAAAAACTAAACAATCTGCGACCGTGTCCAAAATAACAGATAAATTAAGAATTTAGTATCCAAAAAGGGTTGTATTGATGTCTTTTTATATATAGGTAGGAATTTACGTTATATGATAGCTATTCGGATTTCGGAATCCGAAAAAAAAGCTTAATTTCAAAATTTATGTGCAAGATAAAAAACATACTACGTTATAATGAGATGCTACAAACTAAAATTTAATTGTTTAAAAGTATAGTACCTATTTTAATAACTTCTGATGCCTTCGCGGTTATTACACATTGGAATGAAACAACTATTGACGGATTTAACTCGCGTATTTTTATTTTATTTTATTTGTTGACGTTTCGGATTCTTTACAGTTTCCATAATCGTAGCTCGACTGGGCTGACAATAGTCTAACGGTAAAGTTACTTTAGCGTTAGTGATTGTCAGTCGCGAGTTAAATCCGTTAATAGTTGTTTCATTCTATTGATTAGGTAGGTATAGTATTTTTATTATATTTTGTTCTTTTAGCTAATTCTTTATTGACGACCAAAACAATATATATTTTATTGTCAATCTGTATTTTTGTAACCTATTTAAATTAAATATTTATTTTGTTTAGCGATCTCGCTATATGTGTTTGTGAGATTTTATTGTAATAAATAATGAGACATAAATCGAATATACACACATAAAATCTATAGATTCGTAATGTACCTATGGTACTCAAGTCTAGCACGAGGAAAAAACATATATATCTACCTTGAGAAATATAAGTTACTCTACTTTTCAAAATTTATGTTTTTGTTTTCATTTCAAAAGCCCTTAGAATCCTGAAATGCCCGATTATGTCAATGTCACTTACCGCAACTGCGCAAATGGTCACAAATCGTAGCATTTCGTTTATACACTGATGTCACTGTACCGACTGGAGTTCGGAGATGCGCGTGCGACGATGTATATACAGCCTCCGTGACGTCATGCGGCACCCGCGCCTTAAAACTTGGCTTAATTTGAAATATTTTTTTGATAGAAAACGCTAGTTTTTCTGTTTTTGTATTAAATACGCCGCGATAGCACAGAAATTATTTGAATATTTCATATTTAATCTTTTTAAGCCTGCATACATTTTGATCATACTTAACCCTTTTGGTCCATAAAGATAAAAAATCTCGTTGTTATTAAGTACCTACGGCTATTTTTAATTCAGAGAACATACACACATATTATATTATGTAATGCGTCTACTGAATATGCATGAATGTGAAGTAATGCGTGAAATTCAGTTCTTGCTATATTTATCATACCTATATGTTTCAAGCATAGTATATTAGTACCTATATAAATGTAGATAATCAATAATCAATATAATATATAAGCGTAGCAATTGATGTCTAATTTCTTAAAAGCAGCGTCTATTCTGTCAAGTGTTTCCGCTTTTTTGTTCTGTGACTTACAAACCAGTTGAGCTCATCTTCACTCTTGACCTTACTTCGCCGTACACTGAAATATTATACTCGAACCGATCGTAATGTTTTAATTTAAAAACCGCAATGGATGTTTTACGTACAAATATATATATATACACATGATAAATATCTTGATAGTAAGTAAATATCGTGATGTTCCGACAAGTGAAGATGACTGGAATTCACTGGATGTGGACATGCCGGTCGCTTAGGACCTTGGAGGAGACCTGTGCCCAACAGTACCCCAACAACAGCCTTAGACGTCTTTTGGTTGAAATGATGATGATGATGCTTATAAATGTTTGACTTACTTAGGTAAACATTTAACGAATAAAATGCCGATCAGTTTACTAGGTATGTACCTCTTTTGTGGAAACATCAGCATAAAATTAATTAGATCCATTATAAATATTTTATTCCAATGTCATAAACCGTGAAAACATCAGAAATTAACATTAACTTTATAGTAGCACGGTAGGTTTAATAGAATATAGGTACTTACCTACATAATATTAATATAATATACATACCTACTAATATTATAAATGCGAAAGTAACTCTGTCTGTCTGTCTGTCTGTCTGTTACGCTTTCACGCTAAAACTACTGAACCGATTTAAACAAAATTTGGTACAAAGAAAGTCTGGAGCCTGAGAAAGGACATGGGCTACTTTTTAATCGACTGCAAAAAAGGAGGAGTTCCACGCGGACGAAGTCGCGGGCGCCGCTAGTAGAATATAATAATTTAATTTAACACGCGTATTTTAACTTTTTTGTTGACGTTTCAGTTACAATGTTTCATTCCAATGTGTAATAACCGCGGAGGCATCAGAAATTATTAGGTAACTACCTGTTAAACTTAATTAGATAGATATATAATATCTTAGTTTTTATTTTATTATTATTCTAGTAGGACTATATTTATGTAACAAATTAAATAAATATCTATTTTTAATTCTATCGATAGGCTTCCAGCCGAGCATAGTAAGAAAAAAGCGTATTAAGATGCGCGATTATTAATTTCTTGTGATAAATAAAATTAATTATGTATGTGATTTTCTTTTTAATATTATTACTACGTAAGCAGGTGTATCTCAACATTCCATCCGGGTTCCGATGCTTGTTGCATCTCTGCAGCTCTGTTTTATTATTACTTATTCATCGACAAAACAAAATAAGCGATCGTCAAAATAACAACATACTTTTATTAAATTATAGTCAAGGTTTTTCATCTGAGTAACCGTTAACAATTAACTTACAACTTGTTAAATATTTTTTCACAACTAATTTCATGTAAATTGCGTCCTTTTATGAATGAAATATTTTAACGAGGTAAGAATTCCGAAACATCTAGGTACTTACACATATGCATAAGTACATGAGCTTGCTCCAAAATTAACGATAAAATTTAGTTTGATAATAATTTGAAATTAAATATTACTTGTAACGATATATAATATTCAGTAAGTATTTACAATGCAAGATAGCGCCGGTAGGTACTATTTTTTAATTAAGTAGTACCTACTCAAATATTTTAACCATGACCATAACTCGTAATTTTTATTT
This sequence comes from Polylopha cassiicola, assembly GCA_038024825.1. Classification (NCBI taxonomy): domain Eukaryota; kingdom Metazoa; phylum Arthropoda; class Insecta; order Lepidoptera; family Tortricidae; genus Polylopha; species Polylopha cassiicola. The sequence goes on along the minus strand of CP149052.1, from coordinate 3,369,395 downwards.
ATTTACCTATATAGATATTTAGCTTAGGTATGCCCGCGACTTTGTCAGCGTACTTTTTAACCCCCTTAATTGATGATTTTCAATAAAATACTAAACATTCCCACAACTTTGTTAAATAATGTTTATGTTAAATTTGAAATAGGTACCTAATATGGATGTTGTCCCATCGTTTTGAAAAAAGGTCTTTAGAATATCGGAAATCCATTCTCACCTACATCTTTGTATGCTCTTACCTACTTACATACCCTCCAAGTTTCAGGTATCCGAGCAACGGTTTAGGCTGTGCGCAGGATTGTATATATAGGTAACTATATAAGATAACATAAGTTGTGATGTGTTCATCTAAAATGGGAACAAATCAAGAAAACAATTACCATTATCTCTATAATTGAATCTAGGTACATCCGTTTCCGTAAATGAAGAGATGCTAGACTAGGTAAATTATATTTTTATATTTCCTGAATGTATTATGTATTTCATAACGTTTTTTTCTCAGTGTGAGAATCGGGTTATGAACACTGCACCTAGATAAGTATTTCATAATTGCTTGATATGCATCTAAATGGAATGCTATTTGTAGTTTTTTTTTACAATAGTGTATTGATACAATCCTGTAGCTATTTTAGTAGCATCCTTGTGCTAATTCAATGGATAGTTCTGTTTTATTCAATATTGCTAGGTATTTATGCTATTAAAATACTTGTGTCGCACATTTTTAAAATTATTCCTGATGAGTATAATTTGTCCGCATTAGACCAGCCTGGTAGATCTGGTCTGTTCCTCTAGATATTTCTAGGAATACGATGTACCTAAGCAGGCTTTAAACCCTTAATTTCATTTCACTTTACGTCATCTCAATCAGAAACGAATATGGGAACTGTAAAGTTTCGAAACGTCAGCAAATTAAATAATACGTTAGTTAAATCCGTTACCTATATTTTTTACATTTCAACGTATAGGTCCACTTTTTCATTAGGTCCTCAGAATTTTCATAAAACTACCTATTTTATCATTTCAGTTCGTTATGAAATATTTAACCTTATTTCGCCACTAAAGGATGTGTTAAGTGTTACTCAGTAGTAGTTCCTAAGAATCATTTACTTTGGTGATGTCTCATTTTTAACCTTGACATTATAAATTTTACTGATTTATCTTGAAACCGTATGACACCTGTGGTAAGGTCAATGGATATTTACGAGAAGTCCTTAGGGAAATTTCAGTAGGTTGTAATAACAGGATATCTACACATTTCAAATATAATTGCATAGGCAATATGTCTCGTTTTATCACAAATTATAAAAGTAAGTATAAGTAATTTTAACAATTTCTGATGCTTTCACGGTTATTACTTGCACATTGAATTAAAACAATACCTAATTACGGATTTAATTCGTACATTTTATATTCTGGCGTTTCAAAACTTTGCAGTTCCCATATTCGCCGCCGACTGAGCTGATTATAGTGTAACACTAATGTAATTTTATACTAGGTATAGGCAATTTGTATACTACAGGTTACATAATGTACCTAAGTACTTATGTAGTATGTAGGTAGGTACCTAATTATAAAAATGTTTGATAAAACATATCGTCCAAATTACCTATACCAACGTCATTTGATATTTATAAATATATTGTTGACACTATAATGAGTGTTTATGTCAGTTTACTTTGATTAATATTTATTTGCCTTCCTATAGTGAATCATCTAACGAGAATACGACAAAAAAGCCTAATTAAGTGCCATACTTGTATTCACATAAATTATTTAAACGGTTCGTTTCAGATTTTTTTTATAAGTAGGTAACTGTAGGTAACTTTCGGGTACAACATAATATATTTAAGTAAATAGGTAGGTACCTACCTACTTGCATGGTAATTTCTGATGCCTTCGCGGTTATTACACTTTAGCATGAATGAATTATAACGGATTTAACTCGCGTATTTAATTTACACACTTTATCGTTAAACTATCGTCATCTCAGCCGTGCTACGAATATGGGAACTGTAAAGTTTTCGAAACGTCAGCAAATAAAATACATGTGTCAAATCCGTTATATACTTAGGTAATTGTTTCATTCCAATAGATATTATGTACGTTTTTATCGTTATGTGTACTTGACCAAGACATTTGAATGATTCCAAATAAGGATCATTTATTAACAATTTTCAAAATACTTCCCATATCCGGCACGTTTGTCATCGATCTTATCGACTGCAAACCAAATGCAAATGCTATGTTTAACTCTCCATGCTTTGCGGTTTAATGACGCCATGATGTTACTTTTTTGTAACTACAGATTAAACTAAAAAGAAGGACGGATTGATGCGTTGTCTATAGCCTTGTCCTCTTCACTTGAATTTAATTTGTAATTTAATTGCTTAGAGCATATGCAACTGGAGAGGCCTTCGACAGACGTTCCCCTCTGCCAAGGTATAAGATAAATTATCTAACGCGTTTGTAAAAACTGTTTTCAAACCGCTCACTTTGACAGTGTCACAATCGAAGTCAAAGAGAAAAGAGCTCCCGAAAAATGTCTCCCTGCGCTAAAATAAGTCGTAAAAATCCATCCACTGCATCAAATATACAAAAAAACAGTATTTCCTTTCATATGTAGGTATTTTTTTTGTTCATTAATTGTTATTTTAGAAATCATTATTTTCTCATTCACCACGTGAGAAGCATCGATTCAGGTATCGATTGCATTTTTATTCGTTTAAAATCGTTTAAAAATCTTTATGATAGTCTATGGTCACCATTGACTAACGGCACACATGTATAAAAAATTTGCAGAGAAGTGTATCCGATACTAGGCGCTAATTCGTTTGAATTAAAAGCGATAATAGCATCCAAAATCAAAATTCGGTTAGAGATGTACTTACTGGATAATATAAATATCGATGAATTTACAGTACAGATGATAAGAAGTACCTACGTATATATCCGTATTAGGTATTATTTTGTTAAAATATTTCTATTTCGTTATCCGATTTTCAGCTTGGGATTCAGTAGTCTACTTATTTCTCCAGCTCTGCAGTAATAAACATTTGCCTATTTTTTCATGTTAGATATAGTAGGTAATTGTAATTATTTAAGCATTATTGCTAAAAGAAGTTTACTTGTTTGCTGAACTACGTATCAACTGACGTTTAATTCTATAATACTATGAATTATAGAATTAAACGTCGTCGTAAAAGTAAGTACACAATTATGTATGAAGTTAAAATTATTATATTTAAATATAAATTGGTTGATCCGCCATTTTGTGTCAAATATAGATAAATGTATCGACAGCCACTTAATCAAGCACTATGTAATCGGTACAAATCGGTTGCACACACATGTAAAACTTGTGTACGGACCTGTCGTTTATAATAATGTTTTTGCTAGTGTGAATCAATTCCGCCTAGTGTTGACAGTTTCTATTAGTGTGCGTGTGTAACGATGAGAATTATTTTTACATCAGTGTGCAGTTTTTTGTATGTGTTCCTACCTCGTCCCCCGCTAAAAGTGGCTAAAAAATTTGTATGACAAATAGTGTCAAAGGCCTCTCCAGTTGTTTATGCTCTAAGTTTAATTGTAAGTACAGCTTTGACAATGTAAACTGATGGACCCGATTGTATCTATGGTTAGGATCATCACGAAAAGTTCATGGTAAACCTCGTGGGACAATACGCGGACTTCACCGTCTTGATGCCACTGTCTGATATTTTCGACAATCGCTACATTGCAATATAAGCCTTGAAGTGTAAATGACAAAGTATATTTCAAAATTTTTGGTCAACGTTCCACCGTGAAAATTTTAATGTTGGTAAAAAATAATTTAGTATCCTGAACTCTGCGGATTATTGGGTTTTGAATAAATTTAACACTTGATGGATTAGTAACGTTGGTTTGTATATCTCTATTAACATAATTTTAGAGCATCGAAGCAGGTATATGTAGATAAAACATGATTTATGTTATTGGATCTACCTAAGTACCTGTTCTGGATTATTCTGTCTTAATTATTTACGGTTGAAACATAGTTTGACTCCCAAAAACTAGTTAGATAATAAAGATAGGTAAACAAGCTCCAGGCTACTTGGTAGTACTTGTTTGTATTGCTTCATACACCGAAACATTAAAACACAGTGTAAAAAGATTTATTACATAAATATTGGGAGATACGTAATAATGATTAGGTATGAATTTAGTTTGGTAGATACTAATGTGAGTATCACCAACTTGTATCAGGTAAACAAACGTGTTTGAAAATCAGTAAATAAAATATGTCGAAAGATGACGAATTCGGTACCTAAGTAGGTGCATAACAAATTCACTCCTGAAAACAAGCAACCTAGACAAGATGCTTAGATGCATATTTGATCTCAGTCAAACATTAGGTACTTATTTCGTTTACCTCATCATCTTGACGTTTCTTGATATTAAACGTGGTACCGTTCATATTATTAAACCTTATTTCTATAGATCCAGGACACACTATGGGCAACGGGCAATCAGTCCGGGCCACGCATTTCTCGCCGCCGCCCGCGCCTAGACCGGAGCCTGTCACATACGACGACCCTGACGAACACCACATTAGTATCTCTAATAAAATGGTTAGTCAGATATTTAGTAAAACTATCCCCTTCAATCGAATCTCATCCTTTTATGATGTTGGTTAAAAAAGAGCTCAGCTCTACAAGTCCAAAGATAAGATGACACTTCGCAGTTCACAGATTACCAGGTTTATGTACCTACACTTATTAGAAGGTAGGTACCCATCTATTTATTCAACATGCAGTTCATGTATGTATTTATAATCTAAACGTGTTTTGCCCAGCCATTGACTAATAAAATTGCTGTCATAAAAACATATTTTAAACAAGCTTGTCACATATGTCTTTTTCTTCGTATCTACCTACCTACGATATCTGTCTAGTGATAGATACATTTTTACCACTCAACAGAATGAATATACTTATACTAAATACATAAACCATAACCGCAACATGCTTCGTTCAGAACATTGGCATCTAAACATGGTCATTATAATTCATGCGCGGCTCAAACGTGCCCATAATTCCGGCCGCATTGCCCCGCTGACCCGCTGTACAGCAATTGATACCTGCTGCACCAAAAATGACCCCGAACGAGGATCAATACCCCTGTCCCTCAGACGCCTACCTAACTCTTTAAAAAGGGCCTTCGCCTCAGAGCCCCACGGACCAGCTGTTCTTTAACCACTCAACTCTACTTTATAAAAATTGTGTTTTCTTAGGTAGAACGTCTAGTAGAAGACGCCACTTTGGCTGGTGACGCGGTGGCCACCGCCTGCCCTCCTAAACCACGTGGCGACTTCAAGGACAAAATCTTCATGGAGAAGATCAAATGTCTCGACGATAAACATTCAGAGAGATGCGGGTAGGTCTGTTTACTATTTATGCAGCCAATGATCTATAAGTAGGTATCCACTTGTTTTAGTAGTACTGTGAGTACCTACCTATGCAAAGTGAATACCGACTAGGAGGCAGGTGGGTTAATACCTACATATAATAGACATGACGACTGTTTTTTCTATGCCCATCAAGTAATAGTTTACCTACCAAAATTTATTGGAAAATTAAATGACAAAGATAAGTGCTTTTTAAGTTTGGGAGTGGGGGCTCGTGACGTCACTAAGTATATGGTACAATTTATACTACCTACAATGTGACGTCACAAATCCCCATTCCCGAACATTAAAAGCACAGTAATTTATTGTTCGAATTCTAGAATAACAGTTGATGATCTGAGTGCCACAGCCCGTCGCATTGAAATGCGAACAGCGAACATGGTGGCTGTGGAGCCAGTGTGTGCGGAGTGTAAGCAACGGGTCATTGAATGCTACGGTGAAAAGGACCCACATGATGCAGTCAAATGCTGGAACACTATAGGTACCTACGATTCCTTGATGAATCTTCTGTTGGTGACGCCTAGCACGTAAGGTATTTGTAGGGTTGCCATTCTTCCGGGTTTCAAGTTTTCAACGGATTTGCGCTACCTAGTTTGTTGGGCGTCCTGGGATGTTTTTTCAATATCGTTTCGTTTTGCCCCGACAACTATCGATCAGTCTATGTTGAAATATCAGGCTTCTGGGCTCTAAAATCAGGGATTTCACGTGGCCTGTTTATGAGATAGCAACCCTACTTTTTTCACTCGATAAAGCGTCTGCCAGTTCTGCCACTGTCATACTTTTGCTGAGAGCGAAATAAAAAGAGTGACAGACGATTTCTCGTATAATATAGCAAAAGTCGGACTAGGTACATACTAGACCCGCTCAAAACATTGTATTTGAGAACATTTCATCGTTCTCATTTCGACGGCTACCTACTATTAATCCTCATATAATTATTTTTACGGTGTTTACTTTTGGCGAATTTTTTTATAAGCGTAGCGCTTCCTAAGTTATCTCAATAATGCCTAATGGTAAAATTGTCTGTTTCTGGCTATATTGCATGTAAGTATATCCCTTTCTATACTCAGGTGAATTTTCGCAATGCGTTCAAGACGCGGCAGCAGCGCGTCTGCGCGCGCGCACTCAGAAGGAGGCTCGCGAGCTTGCTCGGCGTTCGAGGCACGTCGCACATGCTCGCGAACATGCGCTAAAAGAACTGGTACCGCCAGAATCCCAACCTTCCTAGAGATATCTATTATTTACCACTTCCATGTACTATCTATATTTTTACACGTTATACGTATGTATAAAAATGACGTATATGTCATCGACAATTTGAATCACAACTTTTGCTTAGTACCACAATTATAAATAAGAAGAAAATGGTTGTTAAAATATTTTATTGTCTACAAAGAAATATATACATATTATACTTTTAAGGCACTTTTGTTGAACAAATCCTTATTCCTTTCCCATCTAAGACACAATAAGTTTGAAAATTTGTTCATATAAAGTAACAAATCCTGTTGCCATTGAAATTAAACAAACGAAATGCAATATAACATTTACCTGTCAAATAATAACAAAACATGTTACCTAGATACAAAAAGAAATAAGTACCTACTATTTTATTATATTTCTTACCGTTTTAAGTTGAGATAGTATATGCAGAGTATTGCAAAGTATACAAAATCATTCATTAGTATATTTCGAAACGTTAACATATATAGTTCGAATTACGACCAAACCGTTTTTATACAGCTTAAATCTATACATATAATAAAACAGTAGAAACCGCGTGTCTGTACAATTGAAATTTTTAACAAAAAATGGGTGTGGGCAATAATATAATCATAAAATCCTAATAAAGTAGAAAATCATTTACATTTTACCCCTATTGTAATTTCAATAATTATTACAAGATATCTAAACTTATGCTAACTATATCACATAATTTATTATCATTGACATATCAATTAAACGAAACTTTCTTCTTAACATCATCAGGCATAGGTCTTACTTTCGCTTCGCGCAAAGGAATGTCGACCTTAGCAACAATGCCGTTAGCTTCAGGCGACGGTACAATTTGTTTAGAGCCTGGTGCAGACAGTAGAGCTATTTTCCTGCGTAAATCACGCACTTGCGCCGCGCTCGCTAGTTGGGCGGCGCCCTGAGATAACACTTCAGCGCGGAGCCTCTCGCATTCACATCTGAAAATTGGAAATGATTGCTGGTTAGTAACCGTGACTGCAGAATAAGAGTAGTCATGGATTGAAGATCACTAAATATCATGTATGTTTGTATAACTTTGCATTATAACTAGTTTTCGTTGATAAGACTGCCTGTGACCTTTTTACCAATATATTTTTATTTGTTACATCTAATACAAAAATCTTGTGTCACAGTATTTGTGCACTGAAACGGCTCTACTAATTTTCATTCATTTGAATGACATGTATATAGGCCGTAAATTATATTTCATGCCACTAGGTGGTTGGGGAAGGGACAGAACAACATTTGCTAGCTAAGCTGTAATAATATAATTCTATTCTCCTCTATGGTAGTTTCTATTTTGATATTATTTTTTTTGGTAAGTTGGTAGTGAATGGTTCAGGTACACAATAGAGATGAGGTTCTAGGAACAGGAAGTCTTATTACATTTACAAAACAAATTTGTACATTAGGTATGACAGCTGAGCCATCCATTTCAAGTCTATATATAAACAAATTGTCTGGGATATTTAATAATTTCTTCAACATACTTAAAATGATCCAACACTCCAGGCAGCCAGCCTGGCGCGTTAGGTTCGCACAGTTTACTGAACCAACGCGCCAGCTCCCGTCGCTGCTTCTCACACAGGCCTTCAAGCTGCGAAATGCGTTCTTCATAGCCCTCTAAAAAAACAAATCATTTTTAGAATACCCTATTTACTTGTGAGATTGTTAACTTCATCATCAAAGATCCCTGTTGTATTTAGGGACTGTAAACTATTTTTAATTACTATTTAATAAAGAGCACACTAATATATTGAATAGGTAGGTAGATAAAGTATATGTAATGTACCAATAAGCTCCCTATCATAGTGAGCTGATGCTCCGGCTTGCTGTTCCCAGATGGTTTGCTTCTCATGAAGTAGGGCTTCTACTTCAGACTGCTTGTTGGCTAGGTCCCGCCTCAACTGTAATAAATACATTTACAATTGAAAAAAAACAATATTTCAATTGTGTTCACTTTCTTTTCGATATAACACAATGGTTGAGAGGTTGAGAATGCCTTAGCCTGCCTATAAAACACTAATTTTTGTTGTTCAATAATGTGTGAATAAACAAATAAATATACAGCAAAGCATAAGAAATTATTATATAAGTATTTATAATTTTTATTGTACCTACAGTTTTATAAAATGAGCTACCAGCACCTACCAATTACGTAAATACATAAACACTATTTAAATGTGATAAGTCTCCTAAATAAAAGAAGTAGGAAAATTTAAATATTTAAGTATGGACAAAATAATTAAAATTAAATTAAATATTCATGCCCATTACACTAACATGTGCCCCTTACCAGATTCAAAGTCTCAACCTCCTTCAATCTAGGGGTCTAACTGTAAATTGTTTAATAAACAAAAAATATAAATACCCTGGCATTGGTTTGTTTCATCTGAATAAGATTTTTTGCCATCTCTTGTCTCTTGTCCTCAACTTCAGCAAATATGGAGTTGCCTTTAGCAGCTGAAACAAAGTTATAAGTATTGTAAGAAAATAACTAGCATAAGACATAGGTACATCAGTGTTAACAATTTAGACATTACAAAGGAATTCTTACCATGTGGCTGCAAGTCTTGTGAATCATTGCACTGGTGCAGCATGGCTCTTGCTTCAGTCAAATCTGCGAGAGCGACAGCCTCCCGCTCTGCTGCTGCTTTCAGCTCCTCGCGTCGTAGCTCCGCCGCCTCTCGCATCTCCCCAAGTTCTGCCACCAGTTCTTCTGACCTCATCCGCCAGGAAGCTATCTCAACCTTCGTTTCTTCGAGAGCGGCTTTAGCTGCTGCTGCCTCCGCTAACGCCTCCGACAAAGCCGCACGCGCTTCCTCGATCTCGCTAGTATCTCGCTCAGGAGTCTTCCTTTCCTCTTTAAACGCATTTTCCTCCTTCAAACGACGAATTTCAGCCTCAAACTTTTTTACATCAACTGCGTGACGCTCGGTCAGCTCCGTACGCTCTTCTCGTAGCGCCGAAATATCCTCTTGAAGCTTCGTAACACGCGAATTGAGTTCGTTTTTCCTACGTTCTTCATCTGCTTGGTAGCCCTCTAATTCCGCTGATAAGTGTCGTTGGACGTCTAATGCAGTGTTGTAATGCCTTCTGGCTTCATGCAATTCCTGTTTTGTCGCTTCATAACTGACCGATAAGTTATCAAACTGCTTTTTTAGTGAATAATATTTTTCTGTAAGATCTCCATTCGCAATATCTTCGATTTCAGTGCAATTGGTTTTATTGCTGATGGTAGAGTAATCCATTTTCCATTAACTTGTGATTCCCTAAATTTCAATAAAAACTCTATATAATTATGCGAAATTCTTGACTACAAAAAAAATCTTGCAGCTTATACACTTTTGGACAATTTGAACTACAAACGGTGCCTTAGTCTATGGCTAGAACTTGAAAAAGACAGCTGTCATTATTAATATTGCCACTCTTATTAAAACATATATATTTTAAATGTTGTTTTGTAACTTTTGTTCACTGATCAGTTAAACTGACCGCTTGCAGGTTAGACGCAGTGTCGTCTTAAGTTATACGCTATCTGTGCAATTCAATTCATTGAAGTTGAGTAAACGTCATCCCGGAATATTATTTAGTTTTTCATTTCTATCAAAATATAAATTACTGAAATGTTAAGCAGTGAAAATTGATTTTATGTATTTATTGGTGATTTGATTATTTCTAAAGGCAGCAATGGTATCGTTTCCGATTCGTGCCTAAGATGTCTGAATCGAAGGCTGAGAACACAAGTATAGATTTCGATCCAATTTTGCCTGATACAGGAGTTTTATTCTACGAGGAATGCCCCGTAGAATATGAGATTGAACGGCCCATACTATTGCCTCTAAAATCAACAACGCAAGTTCGTTTTGAGCAAATTCAACACGAAGCGGCGAGAGTTTGGCGAGAAAAACAAAGAACTGCATCTACTGCGAAAAAAGCAGACTTGAAATAGTGTTGTTTATCACAAAGTCAGATCTCTCAATATGGTTTATACATTATTTGTGGTCGAGCTGATATCAGCGTTTATTTTGGCGGCTACCTTGCTTTATAGATATGGAGACTGCTATAGGAATCACGTAATAGTGACCGTAGCCGTATTGACGGCATGGTATTTCTCATTTGTTATTATGTTTATTTTACCTTTGGATGTCTCTTCGGTGAGTAATTTTTTATGTAAATTATGTATTAAAATTTCTTATTCAAATGGCCAAGGAATATGCCAATTTGTAGCGAGTCTGAGCTACTTTAGAGATATATAAATATGCAGTAATCAGGACAACAGCAACCTTAGATAGATTCTCCAATGAATGTATACAATGTTCTGTGTGTATGTACTCATTGACCCAACAGCTTGCTACCTAGATTATTTATATGTATATATACCGGAATAACAACATTTAACCAACATTTAAATAATAAAAATATTATTTCAGACTGTATACCGAACATGTATGAACATCAATGGGACAACAAATACAACCACAACAGGAAGTTCAACCCTTACTCCAGTACACAATGACTCTTCCACTCCAGCTCCAGTGCCACAGTGCCAAAAGCCATGGAGTTATGTGGATAATGATGTGTTCCCCAATTTGTGGCGGGTTGTGTATTGGACATCTCAGTTTTTAACATGGTAACCTAACCTAACCTTTTTTCCATTACAAAAATTTATGCTATTTAGTAAATTATGGTGCTTTGTAAGGACATAAACTTAAGGGATTTGACTTCCTTATGTTGATTTCATCAATTGCTTTAATAGAACAGTGACTTGACCCACAATGTGTCACTATGTCAAATTCCATCATGACAACCCATAATGTAATATGGAATGACAACAGGTACTTATTGTGGTTTGAGTCACTACTCCATTAAAAGGTGTTTGTTTTTAAAAATTGTCACCAAATAAATGTACTATGTATATAGTTCTCGAGAAGTCAGTTTAAAGTCAATATATGCAAGAGACATTTTGACTGCGGGACACTTGCTGCAGAGTTACAGTATGATGATCATCCACAATGAATGTGTTTAGTCCATTGTAGTTATTTATTCTAGTACTTATTTACATACCTAATAACCAGAGATCGCAATAGGTAGTGCCTATTTACCTAAACTTGGCGGGAGGAGATGACTAAGAGTGGTTACAACCACCAAAAATATTATTTATTTTTATTGAACGCGGGAAAATAAAACCAAAAATATTATTTATTTTTATTGAATGCGGGAAAATAAAACGTATTAATCCTTTTGAGGAATATAGAAAATGTTTATATTCCTATGCCTGACCGACCACTCGTATGAGTCACCTTTTGAGTTCTCAACGTAAGTTTTGGCATTAAACAATTACATTTCATTAACCATTACACCCTGAGTGTGAATCTATATCGATTATGTATTCTTATAAATCCCGGGAAATCCTGCGTTCAATAAAAATAAATAATATTTTTGGTGGTTGTAACCACTCTTAGTCATCTCCTCCCGCCAAGTTTAGGTAAATAGGCACTACCTATTGCGATCTCTGCTAATAACTGAGAATGCATAAAGAAATTATATTGTCATTCATATTTTCAGGTTAATTATGCCTATGATGCAGTCATACAGTAAAGCTGGAGACTTTACAGTGAAGGGCAAATTGAAATCAGCACTAGTTGACAATGCCATATACTATGGATCATACTTATTAATCTGTGGCATTCTCTTAATATACATTGCATTAAAACCTGGGGAATACCTTACTTGGCCAAAGATTAAGGCAATCGCGTCATCAGCCAGTAATACATGGGGTTTGTTCCTACTGATCCTATTACTTGGTTATGCCTTGGTCGAGGTGCCAAGAAATTTATGGAACAACTCTAAAAAAAATTATACATTGACATATACATATTTCAAGATAGCCAAGCTGAGTACTGACAAATGTGAGGCAGAAGAAACCATGGATGAGATTCTTGATGTAAGTTGTTTTACTTCTCTATTCTTCTTTGATAATAAGATGAGATCGCCTGTTGGTCTAGTGGTCATAACTCTTGACTATGACACGAAACTGGAGGTTGCAGAGGGACAGATGTAAATGTGATGATAATTAGCATCAGTACCCATAGTAGCTTTGCTTAGTTTGGGTTCAATTGATGCAAATCATCCAAAAATATTTATTTATTTAAGTTATAACATTTTAGAATTTTACTTATATGGTCAAAATAATGATTTTATAAAATGAATAATGTAATAAGAAAATTATATGATTGTCACACAGAGAATTGTATTAAATAGTCAGAACATTGTAAATATTAAGTTATCATGTAGATTGTTTAATTACCTTATCAATCAGGTATATCTTAACATTGCTCATATCATGTTCTAAAAAAACGGCGGGCGAATACTATCAGAAGCATTATTTGATGACCGATAACAGGTAGGGATTAATTATAGGCAAGTATTTAGGTTCCAATCCCACTAATACCTACTTAGATCACAGGTCTAATTAACTTTGGTAAATATTACTTTTATCTACGCCTAATCCTTAATCAGGTAATTACATGTTTGATAGGATATTTGAACATGTACATATTTTATGCTGGATTTATTGTTGGATGATATTCAATATTTTTTTTTAATTTCCCCAAAGCATTGGAGTAAAATAACTATAAACGGTTTAACTCTGTCTGTCTCGCTACCTACCTATATTAATTTATATGCTGATACATATTTATATAGCCAGACAACTGAGCTATCAATAGTCTAACATGTTTCCCTAAAATGACCACAACATATTTTCTTCCTGTTGCCTCTCCATATTTAGCACTTATTTGCAAGGTTGATATCATTTTTAAATAATATAAAAATCGTTTATTGCTGTACAGGTTTAATAATGTTGTATACAATGAAAATGTCTCATTGCAGTATGTCTCAGACATCCATACTAAGTAATATTATAAATGCGAAAGTAACTCTGTCTGTCTGTCTGTCTGTCTGTTACGCTTTCACACTAAAACTACTGGACCGATTTAATTGAAATTTGGTAAGAAGAAAGTCTGGAGCCTGAGAAAGGACATAGGCTACTTTTTAACCGACTACAAAAAAGGAGGAGTTCCATGCGGACGAAGTCGCGGGCAGAAGCTAGTACAATATAACGGGCATGAGCCAGAGGCGGGCATTATCACTCAAAATAAGAATTTCGTATAATTTCGTAGAGTCTGAACGCGATAACGGCTGCGGTCGGCTCCGGGCACCCGTTACACCGTCACGTGGAGACGATCGTGCAGAAGCTGCCCATACAGCTGAGGGACAGGTTGAACAACAGACCACCCCCCGACCGGCCCACGCCGCCATCTTTCAAATCACTTGTCAATTTACATAAAAAGGTAAGTTAAAAGTGTTATTAGACATGTTTCAAATGGTTTATGTTAATATTATAGTGTTATAAATTACACATCGGAATGATACAATTATAACGAATTCAACTCGCGTATCTTATTTTATTTTATGACATTTCGAAAATTTTAACAATTCCTGTTGCCGATAGGTACTTTTTAGGGTTATTTTAATTGTATAATTCTAACTGGCTACTTTACATAATATACTTATTTTAATATTTTTTGAGACTTGTCAGTAAATTAACGTGGTTATTTAAAATACACACACGATTGTCTTAAATCTCTTTGTCTGTAGGGCAGTGGAGGGTTAAAATATTTATATTAGGGTTGAAGTATTTGTATATTTGTTGCAGACAATAAAAGCGTTACATGTGTTACAACGCACAGAGACCCTATGGTCTATAAAGTTGGAACATGTGTTCCACCTCGAAGACGTGGCAAGCAACCTGCGGTCTCCAGATCATCGGTTCCAGCACACCTTCCAAAATGCAAGGCCCAGGGTGCAGCGTATTATATACCCGCCTACTGTCGGTGAGTTGTGAAAACGGACGGACAGACCGAGTTAGGATTAGGATAATGTGTTTTTGCATTAAATCTTCTATACAATATTATTCTATGAAGCCGATTCTTAGCTTAACAGGTTTTATCAATTTCAGAGTGGTACTGGGAATGTTTCCTAAAGCAATACTTCTTGAAGACTATGGCGGTGATTACGGGTATAATGTCAGTGGCAGTTGTGTGGTCAGAAATGACGTTTTTCAGCAAAAAACCAGTTCTATCAATATTCGCTAACATTATCATAGCTGCGAAGGACACGTATAACTATACTGCCATTGTGGTAAGTTTGAAATAGAAAATGAATAAATTTTCAACAACTCAACCCAATTTAACTTAGGTAGTTTAGGTAAATGGTACTACGGGGTGAATTAACCTATTTGGAAATTCCAGTTGTCTTTAAGTAAAATTTCTAATAAATGACCTGTACAATCCTATTTAAGTTCATCATTACACAGTAGGTATGCTCCAATAAATTAAAAGCTTATTAATTTTACTGCTTACCCATAGATCATATTGCACATCTGGATCTAAACAAACTTGAAATCCTGACGGTTTATGTTAGTACACCACCGAATTCCTTACAGAAAAACTTACCTACCCATAAATCAGATTCAAACTAACTCTTCTAGCTTCATATAAAAAGCATAAATCAGTGCACATGGACACTAATCAGTTTTTCGCCTTTCCCGAAAAAAAAAATATTTTGAGTTCCTTTAGATCTAGGTGTGCGATATAGCAACTTTTTCGTTCCAGTCTGTATCAACTATCACTATCGCCTACATGTTCTACTGCGCATACTCGACAGTACTTAAAATCCGTCTCCTCAATCTGTACTACCTGGCGCCCCATCATCAAACCAACGAGTACAGTTTGATATTCTCCGGCATGATGGTCTGCAGACTGACTCCGGCCATGTGTTTGAACTTCCTCAGTTTAGTTCACATGGACTCTCACGTTATTAAAGAGTATGTCCTGGAAACTTATTATACGCAGGTATGTGATTTTGTATTTTGTTCTAATATGTTCAGAATTTGAAAAATTCACCGTCTTAGGCGGTTAAATGGTTATTTTGGTATGATATTGTTTTCGATTTATTGTTGATATATGTGAAAAATCCGTCCATCATGTTCCACCAATCACAGGTCAGTAGCTTATCTCTCATAGGTGGAATACGACAGCTCATAATACACGCCGCTAATCATGCGGATATAAAAGATATATTCGTCTTGGAATGAAATAATTATAGCGGATTTTACTCGCGTATTTTATTTTTTGCTGACGTTTCGATAACTTACCATTCCCATATCCGTAGCACGACTGAGCTGACGATAGTTTAACGCTAAACTTTTTAGAAACTTTTCGAAACGTCGGCAAATAATATAAAATACGCGATTTAATCCCATTATAATTGTTTTATTCCAACTTGTAATAACCCTGAAAGCATCTAAAATTATTATATCCATCTTATTTCATATAAATAATTTCAGATCATGGGACATATGGATGTCTTAGGCATTGTGGCCGAAGGCTTCAACATATACTTCCCCATGTTGGTGGTGTTGCTGTGTTTGGCGACATATCTGTCTCTCGGCAGCCGGTTGCTCTCGTTCTGCGGGTTCCAGCAGTTCGTCGGTGAGGACGAGCTCACCACAGACCTGGTCGATGAGGGCCGGGAGATTGTTAAAAGAGGTATGATTTGGAGCAGTTGGTAAGAACAAATCAAATTAAATCCATTTTTGTTCCTACCATTCTTTAATTATCTTTTTTTCTACATAATATACAGTCTATAGTTTTTTTTTTTCTATTTGGGCCTTAAACCATGTTTTAGTTATTGAGTTTATTCATTACTAGCTGTCCGCCCCGGCTTCGCACGGATCATCTTTTTTTATAGCCTATGTCACTCGGGAATAGTGTAGCTTCCCAACAGTGAAAGAATTTTTGAAATCGTCCAGCCGTTCTGGAGCCTATTCAATTCAAACAAACAAACAAACCTTTCCTCTTTATAATATAATAGTAGTGTTATAGATTGTATTTTGTTATAACAGTTATGACTAGAATTTACCGTACAATACGTACATAACGTGCTATATTATAAAGTAGGTACAGGTTGATTAATAATTTTCCTTAATATTTTTTTATATATACAGAGAAACGTAAGCGGCAACGTGCAGAGGAATCGCTGACGCGCCGCCGCGACTACGCCGAACGGTTCAACTACAGATCGAAGCGGGACGACCGCGAAGGAGGTAACACGCTATTATTTATATACCAAACTAGCGGCCCGCCCCGGCTTCGCCCGGATCCCTTTTTTTATAGCCTATGTCACTCAGGAATAGTGTAGTTTAACAACAGTGAAAGAATTTTTCAAATCGGTCCAGTCTTTTAGGAGCCTATTCAATCCAAACAAATAAACAAACTTTTCCTCTTTATTATTTTAGTATAGATGTGCACCGCGGCCTTACCTGCTTAAGATCCGAAACCGTTATTTACAATACGGTGAGGTATTAAGAGACCTGATTTTCGAAGTCTCTATTTATAGCGAAATTTATTAAAATTGGTTCATTGTGGAAATCTGACGAATGTGAGAAATGAGGCCACATTTTGTTTTAGTGCATGCTATGATCTATTTTATGTTGGTGGTGGTCACTTCACCTCATGATTGCACTTTCTTTGTAACCTCTTGTGTCTAATTTGTTTTGTTTTAAGAACCGTTAAAAGTAAGTGTAATGGATATAAGTTGCTTTTATATATTTTTTTATATCCCGCTCCAAAATAAGTGCTAACGTTTTTTATTATTCAATTGGCATAATTAGTATTTTGCTGTCTCTATCGCGTAGTCTCTAGAAAAATCTTGCATTTTTCGATTATGATTTCGACATGCCTTACATTTTCACAAATCCCCGGACTACTAAACCGGAGATTGCGGGTTCGAATCCTGCCAGGAACAGATGTCAGTGTGATATATATTTATCCATTGCCTAGTACTCATAGTACAAGCTTTGCTTAGTTTGGGACTAGATCAATTTGTGTAAAGTTCTACGATATACAAATCGCAGAGATAAAAATGAGTCCCATAGATTCTTTCCCTTTATAACATAACTAGCTTCTGCCCGCGACTTCGTCCGCGTAGAACTCTCTCTCACTCTTTTTAAGTCGGTTAAAAAGTAGCCTATGTTCTTTCTCGGGCTCCAGACTTTCTTTGTACCAAATTTCATTTAAATCGGTCCAGTAGTTTTAGCGTGAAAGCGTAACAGACAGACAGACAGATAGACAGAGTTACTTTCGCATTTATAATATTAGTTAGGATAAAGAAAAGTAATATACTATGCCAGTAATATAAAACGTTATCAATTACCCTGTCTGTGTTTGTAACCTCCTAACTCACTTTATCACCATCACTTTACCGGTTATTGTGCATGTGACCACGTTTCAGCCCGCACCGGGCTTCTACACGACATCGGGACAGATCACTACGTACAGCCGAGTCCCGAACGATCTCAACCGATCACGGATTACCAGCGAGCCGAGATTCCGTACAACAGACCAACTCTCACTTTGGAGGAGGAGTTGGATCAGCGATTTGGAGATAGTACCCTCCCAGCGATTAGAACAGAGTTCGATGACCGCAGAAGGGACAAAATGAGTATGCCCCCCAGAGGTCTATTTGATGATGTGTAGATGTGCAATATAGAATGTTGAACGCGAGTTATTGTAAAGGAGAATTCTTAAAAGATAAGTTTTGTTTGTTTTAATTTTGTATGTGCACCAAATAAATCATTATCTATCTATCTAAAAGTTGTATAGTGTCCATTTGTATGATCCAAGGTCCCATGAGCACATAGCTGACATTATACATAAACTGAAATATTAAAAATCTAACATTAATAGATACTCGTGTGGATCTTAGAGCGTTTGAAACGCCGTCATAGTCTCGGACTACTTAAGACAGAATCAATAAGTAAAAAAAATGATGTGAAATTATCTTCTATTACTGGTACAAATAGTGTTTCAATTACAATTTGATATTATTTGCAACCATTATAGATATAGTGAGAGCGTCTCAAACGCTCGAAGATCCGCCCATTCCCTATTATCTATTATCATTGTAAATGCCTGAGCGTTATTCTTTTTAGATGAAGAGAGTTTAGGCTTTTTAACATTATTCCAGTATTGTAACTAGTTAACTACTATAGACCTCATATAAAAATCTATTGATTGTATGTAATAAACATTCTGTAAAATAATTCAGCATTTATTGCAATAAAATGTTGGAATAATGTGGTAAATGCCTTAGAAAATTGAAATTCTAACGACGACATAAAATTTAATTATTACGATAACGTAAATTCAAATCATCCACGTAATAAAAATACCTATAAACGTAGATTGTGTTTACAATTTATTTTAAGGAAATGAATTTAATAAACGTACAATAAAGCTTCCCCTTTATAATAACTCGTGTTAGTACAGTAAGTTTAGGTAAGTTTAGCAGCGTTGTTTAGGTAGTACAGTCGAGGCTATAAATATGTATACACCATCGGTTTCAAAAAGTTTACACAGCTCGCATTTTTGTGGCAATGTACAGTCGCCATCAATATCGTAGCGCGATGGTTAAATATTGTTAGCCCAAGTTTTTATTGTGAACGGCATTTGTACGTGTTCTGATGTGACTGCATGTAGTTTTTGAAACTTGTATGTATTGGTACGCTTGACTGTACTGATGTAGAACCATTTAATAATAGACAATTGTGAATGTTTCATTCATTTAAGAGATTTTATTTTATGTACAAAAAGTACTTGCTTTGTCCATTATAATAATTATAGCTGTATAGACTAAATATAATTAATATATTAACTGTATTCTAATTTATTTATTAAACAATAACTTGTGATCATGAAAATGTAGATATATTCTTCTTATAGTAAATAGTTGTAGCATTTACGGTGTCATTGCCTATTGCTTATAGTAACGTTATAATTTTTGAGCTGAATTAATTAAGCATCACCTTAGTTGATGGAGGATGCCGCGTATCAAAAATCCGCTAAATGTGCGTCGTGAAGAATGAGGTCCAGCTGTCATGGTCCACCTGTAGCATGTCACTCATTGGTGGAACACGACAGCTTGAGCTCATTGTAGGATTTTTGATACGCGCGGCAACCCCCATTGAGTATTCTTTCTGGGTACTTATGACTGTTCTTGACCCGAAGTAACATAGTATGATTAGTAGTTGAAAGTCCACACCGAAACAAGTCCTGTATCCACTTTTATATCATCTCTATCACACTATATTGCATAAAACTAAACTAAACGCAAAGAAACACATTTTTTGTATTAATTTTTCCAAATGTATTGCTTGGTCATTGGGTAATATTGAGTCTTAAGTGGTAAAGTATTTAATGATAATTATACATAAAAATCGAACCAATATGTATATTTTAAAGAAGCGTAAGATAATATTATGGTATACAGTCTAACATGCATTTGCGTGGCTAGGACTTATTTTCCAAAAGAAACATCCCCGCTTATTTACCTATACCCACACAGATATCTAGATCTGTTTTCAAGAGTCAGAACCTATAGTTGATTATAGTAAATGAGCTGATAGATTAGATGCCTGTCAATTACTGAATAATCTTTATAATAAATTTTAGGCCCCAATCGACTAAGTCTCTTATATAAAGCATTTCTATGTAATCGTGCAAAGGTTGCTTCTAAGTTAAGTATGTACCTTTAGGTAACAATTATCTTTAAACGCGCACCCGTTAGTGCAACTTGTTGTATTAAAATAGATATTGGGCTTTGCACTAAAAAACACCAGGTGAAGTTTGATCGTGTTTTGTACTGTCACTAAATTGTTAAGTATGTCGATCTTTGACATTTTGTACCAAGACAAGCGTAGAGAAAATCGACACCCCGAGTCAGAAGTCGGGGGTCTCGTAGAATTATAAGAATTCTACGGCCTGATTAGTGACACCCATAGTTGTAGACCCACTGGGGACTCATTCAACTAATGTATTAAATCATAGACGAATTTCGATTGATACATCGTAGTAAAAATTACGATTCCTTGTTCATATCTATATATCATAATTTTCGGAAAAAATTCAGTTATATAATAATATAAAACTGCTTATTAATTATTAACTAAATAAATAGTATTTTATTTTAAGGTTAGTTTAATTGTTAAGTTTGTGTTATTGTTCCATTCCAAATTTAGACAAAATGAGTGTATAAATTAATTTCGTTAATATAGGGATTATTTTTTTATGTGATAGTTTTAACTTAACCCAATTGTCATATGGCAGCTGTGCTTTTGACTAGAAAGATGAAATCGTCGTGTACTCTAGCATGAAAATTAAATAGAATTCGATTTGACAAATAATTGTGCGATTTGTTAAAACTGCGAAGTAATTTTAAATAAATCCAGCTAAATTTGTTTCTATTGTCAATAAAGCGTCTAGCTTATAACAATGCCATATTTTTAATTGTATTTGAATATGTCGTGGATTTTAGTCAAACACCTGTCTACTCTAGACAAGGCAAAAGATGAGACATTATGTCTATTAAAGACATCTTATTTTTTTTATAAGGAAAACTTGGCTATAATATATTAATTTATGATGCAATCATGTAACTAAAACTTTATTAAAACTATGTTATTACGCGTTTGATTGGAGAATTATGAAATAAAAGGCATACGTACAAATGTGTTTGTTTATTTATTGCTTCAAATCCATTCCATATCAATAAATAATGAATACCAGATCGGCTATTTAAATTGAACCTTAATGTTATCAACTTTAGCTCTTATTTCGTGTGACGAGTCCTTCGATAGGTCCTTGCAGTAAGTGTTGTAGAGGACATTGAGTCGGTTTAATTCTTCAGTTTTGTTTATTTCTGGAAATAAATTATAAATAAATCAGAATTTAAACAACATAAATAATTTTAAATTATGTAGTCAGTTGTCACTTAAATTATGCAAATTTTACCTTTTAATTTTTTGACGAGAATCTCCATTAGATTTAATGCGTCTCGTCGGTGCCTCACTTGATTGCTGTTTTCTGTAAACAATCGCGATATTAAAATTAGACATTAAATTTTATTAATGAGTTTCATGAGAAAACTTAAGAGAGTTTACTAAGGTCAATCTTGCATCAAGACTTCAAATACATAATAATTCTAGCTGCTGGTCGCCCTTTTGGTGCTGTCATATTCGCATCTCAGTCTTTACGATTTTGTCTGTATCTATATTATAAAAGATGTACCTGCTATGTTTTTGCAACTATGTTGACATTATATAAATAATCGTTTATTTTTTAAAATAAAAATATATTGCAGACTAAGTTTGTATAAAAAACATAATATGGTATTAAACAAAACTGTTCAATATAATTTAAGCAGATTTTTTACTCATTCTCGTAATTATAAATATGATAACTTCATTCGCCAAAATTACAGTAAAATAGCATATACTCACTCAATGTATAATCAATCACGGTAGCAGAGTGTCCCACGACGCTGCTGACGGCTTTATCTCTGGTTGACGCAGCGACATTGTCAGTTTCCATCGGCTCCCCGCCGCCGAACACGACGAGTTTCTCTGTCACCCTCGTCATTGACGTGAGGATCGCCAATTGTGTCGACCGAGAGCTGGTCGGGTATGATTTGGAACAGTGCTCGAAAAATACGTCTTGATATTTTTCTGCGGGGTATAGATTAAAGTCTTATCGTAAGCAAAACGTAACAGTAAAAAAACTCAAGACAACGAATGTTCATGGTAGTGTAACAAAAACACATACCTAATCAATATAAAGATTAAATTGCATTATTTTTTAAATTCTAATCATAATACGAAATAATTCAAGATTATTATATAAAATATTAATTTCGAGAACAGAAATATGTAGTTTGGAATATATGAAGGGCAGGTTTAACAAAAATTGTCTACTATCAGATTCTAGTATTACCTTGCGTGTCGGCGTCCTTTGGCCAGGCTTTGCCGAGCAGTTCGTAAGCGGCCTCTTTAAGCGCCGTGAGTTGCTCGCGTCGCTCTCGGGCTCCCTCGTTGTCCTCCTCGTCGGATTCTTTGCCCACAGACGACTCGTCCTGTATACAATATAAAGAAAAATGTAACAAATTACTATATGAACCCGACTCACATTGATCTATAACGGATAAACATACATTAAGACATCCAAGACACAGCTATACCTACTCAACACGAGCAAGATAGCGCTATTTTTTTAAGTACCTATATATAATTTATTGCACAAAACTTAATAGAAGTGTACCAAAGGCAAATTTAATGCCTTGTGGTATTCTCTACCAGTCATACTTAGAGTCATACAGGAAAAAACACTAAATCAACAATAGAAAAGAAAATAGATGAAATTTTCTAGTATCTTGTATCGTACTTCTTGCTTTCAAGCCTCCGTAGGCATATTGTTTAGCGATTTATCGCCGGATTAGTTGGTTAACCGTTAAAACGCCTTAAACTTTATGATATATAGCGTCCTGCTTATTAGCCTCCGTAAACTGTTTAACGATTTATCGCCGGATCAATCGAGGCACCAAACTTTACCTTAGCCAGGACTTGTTTGACGATTTCGTAGAGCTGGTGGAATCGCTCGGCGCCGGCGGCCGGCAGCGCGTCCGCGAGCGCCGCGATGGCGTGCCGCTTGTAGCGCATCTCCTGCTTGCGCGCCTCCGCCACCAGCGCCGTGATGCAGTCGGACAGCAGTGCCGGTGTTATTGGCGCCTCGCCTTCTTTCACGCTGGAAGGTAATTTGCCATGTGAATAATGTCACCCACGTGATCGGGTCCAATTAAAATAAAACCGACTCGAAACACATACTGACTGTCACAAAAACAACTCTTTAAAAAAAAACTATATCCAATAATTCCCTGTCTAAAGGAATAGCATTTTAGAAAGGTTACGTAGAAAAAAAACTTAATTTGGTACACAAAAAAAAATGTTTATTTTTGCCGAACATATCGCAAAGAAAACACACAATTACACATATAATTAAGAAAACGAGGACTGCGAGTTCTCTAAGCGTCAGCACAAACTCAATAATGCAAGTTAAATCTGTTTTAGTTATTTTATTACAAACCAATAGAAACGAAACAACTATTAA
Source organism: Polylopha cassiicola (assembly GCA_038024825.1). NCBI lineage: Eukaryota > Metazoa > Arthropoda > Insecta > Lepidoptera > Tortricidae > Polylopha > Polylopha cassiicola. Next base: position 3,345,641 of record CP149052.1, on the reverse strand, counting down.
CGCTATCACTAAAGTCTTTAGCGTTACTATTGTCAGCTCAGTCGTGCTACGATTATGGAAACTGTAAAGAATCCGAAACGTCAGCAAATAAAATAAAAAAAAATACGAGAGTTAAATCCGTTAATAGTTGTTTCATTTCAATGTGTAATAACCGCGAAGGCATCGGAAATTATTAATTATTATAGTCATTATTATACTAACTTGCACGCGCTAGCTAACGCCTGTATGACGTGTTCCTTGCCGTCGAAGGTCTTGCCGTGCACGGCAGCCAGCAGCGCCCGCAGCAGCGGCTCCCGCTGATCGCCCAAGCCGGACGACAAGTCCTTGCATACTGTCTTCACTGCGTTTGCACCCTTGTACAAGAATACTAGGTTACTACTGGTGTCCGACCGAAGTTTCGGTTGGCCTAAAAATCATGTTTCGGCTAGAGGTTCAGTTTCGTCCCAAAAAACAGCCGAACCTTTCATTCATTTAATAACATCGGCTAGCTTCGGATGCACTCGGCATGGCAATGTTGTTTTATTTTATTTTATCTATATTATACTATCTGCAATGAAAGGCAAGCTACTGGCCTGTGATTGGTGGTACATGACAGTTGGACCTCATTCTACACTAGCGCATCTAGCGGATTTCTGACACGCGTACAAGTGTCTCAAGATTAATTTACGTGTCAATAAATTATCAAGTCATACATAATTATCTATTTTGAAACGTTTATCTTAATTCCTTTAGCACCTAGACTGACCTAGAGTTAAGGTTCAAATGTGCATAAAGTACAGCTACACCTGTACATTAAAACGAGATCAATAGTTTTTTTATTTATCTACCTGTATTTTCTTAGTCCAACTGCTGGAGGTGAGAGCCTTCTCTATCTCCTCCCTGATGCCGGGCAGGTGTTGCTTGATGCCGCTCTCCCGCGCCGGGCTGATGTCCGTCCAAATGTCTTCGAACATTTCCACCGTCGTCGAATCTACAGAAACAACGATTTGTGTCACACTAAAGCAGGGTTTCTTAACCTTTTTGCAGTCACGGACCACTTTTACAATTTAAACTATACCACGGACCCCACCCATAAATATTTTTGGAAATAAAAAAGTCTTATTTATATAAATCAAAAATTCTTTTATTGGCACTTTTATTACACTTACTACGATGTTAATGAGTTTACTGCACAATTTCCTAATGTTTAGACTGACTGAACTACTGCGGACCCCTGACACACAAGCTACGGACCCCTAAGGGGTCCATGGACCCCACGTTAAAAAACCCTGCACTAAAGGGTGTTTAAGGGTGAATTATTCTTGAAAATACTTTGATAAACTTATTTTTTTCTTATGTATCTTTTATATTATAAGGTATTCATTCGTTATTAACCTATGAAGGAATAAATAATAAAAAGCAATTGATTGCAATATCGCTGCTTTAAAAGAAAAGTTTGTATTCACGTGGTTCAACGTGAATTCAAACTCTTGTGTTACCTATTTTTTTTCTTAAATCCATTTGCTAATTGTCATAACTACTCATAATTTAATTATAGAAAATAGAATAGTGACATAAATATCTACATACATTTTATACTTACCTACATGTGCAATATGAGTCATATTTCACCTGAGCGAAGTCGGGTTTTCATCTAGTATTCGAAAAGTGAAAAAGACATATCAATATACTCACCATCATCTTTAGGAGCGTGCATGGCCAAAAACACCATAGGAGCTAAAACAGTCTCATTGTCTTTGACATGTTCTATCTTGGCTTTGGCTATGGACTTGAGCGTGAGGGCAATGGCCGACCGGGACGTGTCCTCTTCCTTAGTCTCGTATAGACCCACCAACTTCTTCATTAACTTATCTATGGATTGTTGCTGTTGGGAAAAGCGACCTTGTACGTTGAGACATATAGTGCAATATTGATCGATTTTGTTATTAGTAGATTCGATAATAGTCAAAGGCAAAATTACATGCACATAAGTCTACCTCTATAGTAAAGTGAAATATATACATATTTACGATCTATTGCATAGTAAGTCCTGATGCTTTCCCGGTTATTACATAATGGAATAAAACAAATATAATAGATTATATCGCGTATATTTATTTTAATTTTTGAAAACTTTACCGTTTCCATATTCGTAGCAGACCGAGCCTGTAATCTAGCACCAAAAAACTAGCGTTAAGTTTTACAAACATCAACACAAAATATATGCAAGTCCGTTATGATTGTTTTATACCAAGATGTAGGTACATTAATTACTTTAAAATTATATCAAAGTGACAAATAAAAATGTCCAAAACATTATTAACCAGCATAAAAACAACATTTTATTATAAAAAAAATATATATCTATATATATATATAACACGTTTTTAATTAAACTCTCTTACCTTAGCATACGCAGACACCTGTCCCAGAGCTTCGGCATAGTTTTTCCTAACAGTGGTGTTCCTATCAAACGCTCCGTTCAATAAATTATTCATTATCTTCCCCGCCACCGGCTCCAATTCTGCTCTCAGGTAATGCGCCGCCAGTACTATGAAATGAGTACAAGCCACTTTCGTTCCGAGTTGAGGCGATTTAGTGAGCTCCAATATTTTCGGAAGCGTTTCCTTCATTACATCGATGTTGATATACGGCATACACTGTCGGAGGAAATTGAGTTTTATTATGTTACGATTAGGATTTGAAGTATGATTGAAATCAAATTGAGTCAAAATTGTGTTTAAAATTAATTATCACATTAGATGATTAAATTTGCCTTTGTACATCTGCATTGTTATCGCTTCTACTTCTGTATTTCTTTTTATATACATACATACATTATTTTTTAACAATACCGAGTTCAGGTAGTGGTAAATGGTAAGGAGATAAATAACGTACCTTAACGACGGTGTCTGTAGTATAGTGGTGCCTCGCGGCGTTGGCTCTCATGTCGTCCAGAAGATCTCTAGTGCCGCTGTCCGTGCCGAGAGCGGTGCTTAAATATGATAACTTGGCAGATTCCAGCTCCCCAGCTGCGCCCACTAACGCCGGTATCAGTTTAGGCAGGAACGGGGCGAGAGAATCACCCGCGGCTGTCACTAATTTTGATACTGTTTGTAAACTGGAAAGAAGAAATATAATAAAAACTAACAAAAACTACACCTCATTTACAACACACTTGCGGGAAAAAGGGAACATTTTAACTGAATTTCATTAATACAAAATTTATGAAAAATATTTTCTTTCTGCGCCATACAAGCGATGTGCGCACAGGTAATCTACTAACTGCCAATATATTTACACCACAAGTTCTGGTGTGTAGTTATTCACACTAAAACTAAATCACTGTGCTATAAAATCTTTTATTGTGAGCGAAAAAGTAACTTATTAAGATCACTTTTACAAACACTTTTATATAATAACTAGCTGTCCGCCCCGGCTTAGCACGGATCATCTTTTTTTTGTAGCCTACGTCACTCGGGAATAGTGTAGCTTCCCAACAGTGAAAGAATTTTACAAATCGGTCCAGTCGTTCTGGAGCCTATTCAATCCAAACAAACAAACAAACCTTTCCTCTATATAATATTAGTATAGATGGATAATTCTCACCTCACACTGCGGACCTCCTTCACTACATTCGTAATGCCATTGTCTAACAGTACCGGCAGTATCGCCGATACAATCTCCTTCCCGTCTTTGCCTTGACTCACATCAGACGCCCGGACGCATAACTAAAAAAAAATAGAAAAACTATAACGCCTGTTATTATAATTGTTTATATATATCCGCCCCGCGACTTCACCTGCGTAGACCTAGTACTTATTAATTATATCACGCTTATACAGTAAATTCCACCCTCTTTTGTATTCCTCTAAAAAATACAAGGATAAGCGTGGAATGAAACAACTACAACGGATTTAATTCGCATATTTTATTTTATTTGCTGACGTTTAGAAAACTTTAAAGTTCCCATATTCGTAGCACGACTGAGATAAGTTAAGCGCTTCAACAATTCGGGAGTGGGGGCTCATGAAATCACGAGCACCCACGATCAACACAGATGACTTTCATCACGCCTATCCCACTAAAACCGGAAAATACCCATGTAATCTATTTCAGACCAAAACAACAGTATAATTACCTTGGACAGTACTGTGGCAGTGTTGCTAGCGGCCTGCCGAGTGCCCTCGTGCACGTCGTCCATCACCCGGAACAACTGCGACCAGAGCGTCGGCAGCTGGCTAACTGATTCGTGCAGGCTCGTCGCACCCCTGAAATAAAATATTACTACTGGCTGAAATACCGAGACGTTCGACCAAATGATTTAAAAAGCTTTTTTAAACTTTTAAGTATTTTTAAATCAAATATCATGCTGGCTGATTGCAATTTGAATTGGAATGTGCCCTTCCATTTAGTTTTAATTATAAGTATATTCTTCTTAGAAATTTTGACGAAGTTATCGTTGAGCGTTCCTAAGAATTAATAAATATACATCAATAGAGTGACCATTAATACGACGCTATTCAAATATAACATTCTTTAAATTGAAACTGGTTTGGTACGCGTCAAATATGCACACCTCACCCGCTTTATAAATTGTAACATATTCATAAATCTGCTTTATTTAAAAATACACATTAATATTTTTTTTTTTACGTATTTTTAAAATATTGCTCTGCTATGGAAATACTAACTTACCTTAATAAATCCGCTAGAGCATTGCAGCAAGACATTCTGACCCGCCATTGGTTGGACGTCATGTTCGCAACTAAATCGTCCAAGATTTCCTTGTGATATTTGTGTACCTGAAAGTCGGAGCAAATTTTTTTAATCAAAACACTCCAAATCACTGTACCCTGAGATATTAAATAATAAAAGAAAATCGAAATTTATGGGTGAATACCATCAATTAAATAATAATATTTGTAGCAAAGCAAGCGTAGAGAAAATCGAGTAGGTTCATATTCCACCGTAGTCTCAATATTTTCGAAAATAATCGTATATTTATTATTTACTAGCTTCGTCCGCGTGGAAATCCTCCTTTTTTGCAGTCGGTTAAAAAGTAGCCTATGTCCTTTCTCAGGCTCCAGACTTTCTTTGTACCAAATTTCATTTAAATCGGTCCAGTAGTTTTAGCGTGAAAGCGTAACAGACAGACAGACAGACAGACAGACAGAGTTACTTTCGCATTTATAATATTAGTAAGGATATTGTAATTTTTTTTACCGTAGCCTGAGTGTTGGGTACAAGGGCGTGCCATATGCTCGCCATGGAGTTCTGTATGCGCGGCGTGGGATCGAACCTGTACCGGTACAGTCGCGGGACTATCTTCGGCAGGTGCTCCGAGAGCTGCGCGCCTGCCTGCAGCGCTATGCTGTGGAAACCGAACGCCGCACCTAAGAACAAACAGATGCAAATTATTAACTAGGGACAATAAGACTAAGAAAACAATTACAGACATTGAAGTATGATATTATGAATAATCTTTTTCAGTTAACCTTTGGACGATTAAGAGATAATGGAAGTTAAAGCGTAAGAGAAAAAAAATGGATTTATTACTTGGGAAAAACAAATTATAGCTATTCCGTCAGTTAAAACGTGTTCTACCGAAAAAATTAAAACTTATTATTTCTTTTGACAATAAAACGAAAAACGACAAAGAAGAAGAATTAAGTTGTTTTCGAAAATGGCTCGTGACGTTATGTCAAAAGTTTGACGAAATGACGTCACGAGCACTTTAGTTTAGATAACAAAAAAAATAAAACATATTGTACAATAAATTAAAAAAACAAGCGTATTTTGTAAAAAAAAATAGTTTACAAGCCGATTGAAATCAAAGTCAAGAGTTACATGGGACTAGGACTAAAAACATTATTTTCCAATCTTAAACTATGTGCTTGCCTTTTTTGGAATTCCACATGGAATTGTGATGAGCTAGATGCATGAATTTGTATAGCAGATCCGGTTGGTTGAGGTCCGACGCGAGTGAACAGAGCTCTTTGTACGTGGATAGGTTTCCTCTAAAAATATAATAAACAACAATGTAATTATTATTTAAATAATATATTATAACAATAAATAACATAATCATATTTTAGGCTTCTTTCAATGTCCAAGTACCTTATAATCATTTATTATAATAGTGTAAGTTATTTGCAACTATTGCAGATAAAAACTTAGTTTTAAAGACGTGAAATAACCTCTAAATTAAAAAAAAAAACACTTATTTTTACTTTGTGTAAGATGCCTTAAAAATCCAAAATCATACATAAATAAGACATATTCCTATTCATAAATATTTTTTTTATTTTTTTTTACACGGCAACATTATTTTGTTCATAGACAAATTGAAAGGAATCGACTTACCCAGTAGGCGCTTTGCCTAGCTGTCCTTCTTCGAATATTTTGGTGTCGTCAGTGACTTGCGCGACGGATCTCTTGCCGCTCGTCAGCTGTTCTATGATCTGAGCGACGAGCGCCTTTTTAGCGCTCTCGTCCGAGTTCTGATACACCAAGCTAAGGCCCTTGCTGGCTACGTCTTGAACGATTTCTATTAAATACAGACAATAATTAAATCTTAAATTGTACTTGTATTGAAATTAATTGCTAGTATTAATTTTACATACATCTGATATAAACTCTTAGATTCTGTTTGCTATTTGAATTCCATCATCATGACATCATTATTGAATTTCTGCCTTCGGGGTTATTACACATTAGTATGGAACAACTATAACGGATTTAACTCGCGTAGGTATATTATTTTGTTATACTTCGTTAGACTATCGTCAGTCTCAGTCGTGCTACGAATATATCAACTATAAAGTTTTCGAAAAGTCAGCAAATGGAATAAAATACATGAGTTAAATCCGTTATAGTTGTTTCATTCCAATCAATATTCAAAAATAACCATTTTAAATAATTATCTTCTAATCTTAAACATACAGGCGAAATTGTCTCAAATAAGTTCATTTGAAATTAAACCTTATGAATGGGCGATAAAGAGTATTGTTTCCTTACCGCTGTTTTCAGACAAGAAGTCCATGAATACATCCTGCAGAGTTTGCAGTTTGCTGGATATTGGAGTGCGATCGGGGCAGTTCTTCAGTAAAGCTAGGAGCCAAATACTAGTAGCCTAAAAAAACAATACTATTGATTACTTTTCTCATAAAACAAATAAGAAAAAAAGTATTTTCTTAATACTTTTTTATTACACATAAAATTATTTACTATTTTCCTGCACGGTATATTTAAACAGTATTATTATTTAAGAACACATTTAAAAAGTTGTATTTAATAGAAATATATATTTACCTGTCTAGAATGAGGGTGTGGGTGTTTTCCAATCTTGAACAATTCTTGCAACAACCACTCTAATAACTCATCGTTTTCCTTCAACGCCTCCCGATCTTTTATTTTTGCATCACCCTATAATAATAATATAATCACATCTATAGGTAATGTACGGTAAAATCTTCGTGCTAAAATTTGTGAACGAAAACTTTGTAATCATTTGTTATTAGGCTTAAAATTAAATCAATAGTAAGTATATAAAATTCATCAAAATACTTGTCCGCAATTCATAAGTCCTCTAGAAGCGAGTTGACATTATTCAATAAGGTCCAGCTGTCAAGTTCGGCCAATGAGAGACAAGCTCCTAGCCTGTGATTGGTGCAATCCAACAGCTGGACCTTAAACCATGCGACGCGCATCTAGAGAATTTCTCCACAGTGCATATATTTGACAATATGTACATATATGAATTAGTCAACTTAATTGAAAATAGGGAATGCAAATCTCGCGAGATTGGGCTCAAGCGAGATCTCGCGAGTTTATGAAAATCAATCTCGCGAGATCTCGGCAATTTCGAGATCTCGCGAGATTGATTGATATTAGCAGTTTTGTTTGTTTTTTTTCTCAATAATAACAATAATTGAATAAATAAGGAAAATAATACTTATCTAATAGTTATGTAGGTATTATAAAAACATGTTCAAGACTTTTTTTATGCATTAAATAGATTGACGTAACTGTTTAATTTTTAAATAACCTTTTAAGTAAATAGTATACTTTTACGCTTTTATCTATCAAATAACAATAAAATAAATTATATCAAGCAAAACTTAAGTTAAGTAAATATTAAACCGAGATATTATCATGAACAATGAAATAACAAACTATATCTACTCAGTACAGTAGAACATTGAAAATTACAGATTAATAATTAACAAAAAATACTAAAATCAAATGAAATATTTGTTTAATTAAAATCACAAGTTACTATTGCGATTAAGGAATTATTTTGAAAGCTTAAGAAGCACAAAATGTCCAAATGTTGTTGGCCAGATAACCAGCTGCTGAAAAGGTCCTTTCAGACGCTAGTTGGGACCACTGATCTCTGGCACTTACTCACAAACTTTAATAGTTCGCCTTTTGACCCCCCAGACTCGTATAAATTCATTATTTTTGAGTAATGACTCAAGAGAAGCTTCAAATAAGATGTTTTTATACTCCAGTACAATCTCGTTAATCTCGCGAGATCTCGCCCTTTTTTCGACCGAGATTAATCTCGGTTAAAAACGCCGAGATCTCGCGAAAACGAGATCTCGCGAGAACGAGATTGCATTCCCTAATTGAAAATTATGCTTTATCAGTAACACCATAAGCTTCATTTTTTAATGATTTACATTTTGGGAACAGGGCCAAATAATATTTAAACGTCAAAGTACTCACCTCCCTAGGCAGTTCCGTCCATAAATCTCTGTTCTCATTAGAGTTCACTCCATCCACGCAGAGTACTAGAGATTCACCAATTTGCAAGTGAATTTCAAACTCTTTACTCTGTAAATAAAGATGACACCTACTTACTAAGATTATAAAGAGAAAGATGATACTTAATTACTTTATAAAGTGTTTTTAAGTAACGGCAATAGGTATTTTTAAGATAAAATCACGTCGTTATGATCAGTATGACATGTTTCTGAAATTAAAGATTCATAACCATTTCAACCGAAAAATATGTGTGTCTAATTTAAATTTCAAATAAATTAGAAATAACAACATATCGTAACACAAGTGAACAAAACGCAGAACTCACATCTCTAGCCATCTGCAGGAATCCCCGAACGATCTGCTTTGCGAATGGAAACCGTTCACCGCAGCACAACAACCCTAGCGTGTACAACGCTTTTTCCTTCAACTTGGACGGTAGTTTAGCATTACCAACAATCTTGAACAAACTGTATGCCACTGTGAACTTGGTCACTATGTCTTTATCAATTTCTGTTTCTGATTTGTTCACATTGAAGGGATTTTCGCTTTGGATGAGGGTTTCCTGTTTTGCGTCGGAGTTCGGTAAGGGCAGACCGCCGACGCGAGCTAGCAACGATATCGCTGAGCACGACGTGTTTACCAAAAGTGTTTGTGGGTTTGATAGGAATTTTGCTGAAAAAGGAGAAGATTATAATATAAATCTAAAAACATAAACATGACTTAAGGTAATAATTCTGATGCCTTCGCGGTTATTGCACATTATATTAAAACAACTATAAAATTTCATTCGCGTATTTTATTTTATTGGCGGACGTTTCGTTGGTTGACATGACTTAAGGTTATAATTTATTCCCCTAAGTTTTAGTGAAATAAAATTAGTTTTATCTTAAATGAAATAGTACTCTAACAATAAGTAGACACAAAACTAACAAAATAAAAACACACATCATGAATAAGTATGGGTTAAAATTACGTTGTATATTTTTTATACGAAAACTACCTTACACCGTTTATAATATAAAATTATTATTACTTTATTAACATACCTAAACATTTGACACCATTCTGGTAAGGTTCCCACTTGGCGCCAGTAAATCCTTTCCCACCAAACTTTCCACGTTTTGCCAAAACGAGGCATCTCTCACAAATATGCGCAAACGCACTCAAATAACCACACTGAGACTCCAAATTCCTATTACTTTCACCCTGCACCACGAAATCCCTTATCTCGTTTTCTATCGCCGATTTATCACTTGTATGTACTGTGATTATCGCATAAATCACTGAAGCTGTTTCTCTTATCTCTTCCTTGGTACTGGTCACGAACAGATTCTTTAAGAATGGAAGGAGATTGGTGTATTTTGATGCCATTTTTTCTGGTACGCAACCAACAATGTCCAGGAAACATGTTAGGGGCATTAATTCTGAAACAAAAGGACCTTATAGGAAAACGAATCTCGGTATTAAACGATGGTGCATTTTATATAATACTTGAAAGTATATAACAAAAAAAGGAATAAACAACAGGAAAAATACACCAATTTTATTATACTGTATACATAATGATAAAATAGACCGATGCTTTAAAAAATAGATTCTTAGATGTTCTTTATTTTACTTACCTGGACTGGCGTTCAATAGAGATGTGATCATTGTGAGATATCGTTCTAATACCTCTGTATTAAGCAATTTCTCGTAGAAATACTTGGACAGTAGAGGCGAAGTCGCGTTGGGGTGGTTAGAACAGTCCTCTAACCCGGCCTCGCGGTTCAAACACATACGTAAATACCGGAGTATCTGTAATTAACAATAAATCAATAAATTTTCCTAATTTTATTATTATAAATTGTCGTTGCTCATGTACTATACAACGGATGAACATAAATATATAAGATATCTAATGCTCAGGTAAAGATGCTAGTGCTCATCACACTGACAGGACTAGAGTCTGCTAGAGCAGGATTCGACCCCGCAACCTCCGGTTTCGTAATCAAGGGCTTCGACCACTAAACTAACAGGTTGTCACTATTAACCCATTCAGCGCTTGAAACACCCACCCGGTCCCGTCATTAAAATGAAATTTACTATAAAATGTCAAAAATTTTGTCCAAAATATAAAGGTACATTTGACGAGTTACGTAGCAAAAAGTAATTAACGACACGTTGTCGTGATGACCTGGAGGACGTTCCGAAGTCACGACAACGTGTCGTGAATGGGTTAAATAAATATTTTTTTAAGACTCACCTCTTGATAAGTCATCGGATGAAACTGCAACACCTGATTGCTGATAACAAATCTATGTTTCGAATTGGAACCCTTCTTTCTCTTCTGTATTTGATCCCACACGTAATTCACTACGTCACCGAACTTTGGCACTTTGAACTCGTCCTCGAGTATTTTATCCTTGTCCCTCTTAGACGCTTCATCGTCTAAGGTGACAGCTGTCTCTTTCTTGTTCACATTGTTCACTACATCGTCTATTTCACTCGGGCGCGACGTGCCGTACAAACATTTCAGTGCTTCCGTTGATATTTCGTCTTGGCTAAAAAAAAATTAGTTTGATACGTGTATTCATAGCAATAGAGTTAATTTTACATTGATAGTGGTACGAATCAAATTAAGAATAATTGGTATAAAAGTTACAAAGTAGGTTAAAATTCCGCAACTGGTAAATATTTATGCAAAAAATAGGTCATTTAGGGCTATAAGAGATTTCTTTTAGGAATAAGCTTGGCAGTATATTTTATGTACAATTAATATAAACTATATGCATATACTTATGCATACTTGATCAAAATCGATCAAGTTCAGTAACTAAATTTTTACACATTTTAAATTACTAATACTTGTTCTTAAAACTCTTCTAAAAACGAATAGTAAAACCTTTTCTTTTGTGTCAATAAATAACACCGGAGGTAATTTTAGATTTTCAAAATGTCTCATCCAACGCTGTAGTAGGTAAAGTTATTTTAATAAAATGTTACCGACTATAAATTACCTATCTCCACTGGCGAGCAACAAGAGATATCGGGACGGGATGTAGTCCTGTGGAAACACGGCCGCAGAGTACCGCATCGCGATGTATCGAATCATCGTCTCTTCACTATGCATGTAACTGTGAACAGAAATACACATTACACACACACACATACACACTTTATAGCAGGCCATTACACGATCCAATGAGGGCCACTGCGTGTCAGAAATCCGCTAGATGCGCTAGTGTAGAATGAGGTCCAGCTGTCATGTTCCACCAATGAGAGGCAAGCTACTGGCCTGTGATTGGTAGTACATGACAGCTGGACCTCATTCTACACTAGCGCATCTAGCAGATTTCTGACACGCGGTGGCCCTCATTGCAATGGACCCTAAATCTTGGGGCGTATTTAAATACATTCTATTTTTCTTTTAGTTGTTGGTCTCCCTATAAATTATGGTACCTATGTAAATGATTTAATGCTTTTCTTAGCACTGAGTTGTAGATTATCCAACACTTGAAGATTTTAACACTATGTGAAACTAATAATTTCTGATGCCTTAGCGGATACATTGGAATGAAACTACTATAAATAAAATACGCGAGTTAAATCTGTTATAGTTGCTAAATTCCACTAAGTGAAGTTTCACAGTTTTATATATAATTATATATACATCAGTCTTCACATAAATTGACTAATTATAGCAAGTCAGCTAAAAAGTTATACACGCATGCTAAGTCAATTACAATAGTTTTATTCCAATGTGCTAACTACGAAAGCACCAAAAATTACTAGTATATTATACAAACTCACTGATCAAGTAGCGCGAAGAGTGCCAAAGCTTGCGGTTCATCGAAAGGATTCCCCTTTGCTTTCTTGCTTTCCGAGCCTTCGTCTACATCCATGGATACTTGGGAGCTGCCCGGTGCTTCTTCCACCTCCATTGCTTTAACCTTTTCTGCTAAAAATATATGAGAAATATCACTTATGTATCCCGTAATATCTTCTTACTGTCTAAAGGGAGTAAGCCTTCGACCCCGCCGGCGGGGTGAAGAAGACATGAAAAATGTTCTTGATTTGGATTTTACTTTTATTAGTCTTTTATTAGATATGATAAATGTTCGAAGAAAATATTAAATTTAAAACCTTCATACTTCGACGTACAATTTACAATCAACAATGTCCCTACCTTCACAACACAATTCTTTGGCGTCAGTGAGAAAGAAACAGTTTAATAACCAAATTAAACCCTATATACACGCACACACACAAACACACAATATATACTAACTGCAAGAATAAGGTCAATTTCCGAAGTAAGGTGACAGTAGTGGGACTATTTGGTACAGTTAAGTTATTTTTCCGTCCTCCGGCCAGAAAGCGCCTACTTTGTGGCCGCTTCGCTAAATGAAATTTCTGCTTTCTGGCTTCGTCGAACAGAAAAATAGTATACTGACCTCGGCCAGTAAAATATAAAAGCCTCAGATCACATTTTTGTCAACCTCGGCTTCGCCTCGGACGACAATTACATGTGATCTGAGACATTTTTTCTTTTACTGGCCTCGGTGCGTAATGTACTATTACATAACAGTCGACTTAATAATAATAAAAAAATATACTGCGTATATCTTACCTTCTGGATTTATTTTGTATGCCGCGGACATCTCGAGTAGAGCGTCTCTCAAAGCGGTCCTCATCTCTGGCGTGGCTTCAGGTATCTTCTTTACTAACTCTTCTAATAATGCGAACTGGTTGTTCACGCTCTCTGGGCATTTCATTGCCAATCGACCTGTGTAAGATATTTTGTAAATGTTTGATAAACAACTCACAGTTCGTTTAAAAAACTGTCATAAAGTGCCATGATTTAACTTCAAAAAACATACAAATGTTTTGGACGAAAAAATATGGTATGGACACTTTAAAGAAAGAGTAGATAAGACATTGAATACTGAAAAGTACCACAATTTTTGCATATTATAAATTACTAGCGGTCCCGGCAGACTTCGTCCCGGCCGGCAAAGAATTGATTTGACAGCTGTCATTATAATTTTTTTTTTAAAAAAGTATCCTATGTCCTTCTCCTGGTTCTGAGCTACATCCCTAGCAATTTTCAGCCAAATCGATTCAGCCGTGCTCGAGTTATAAATGGAGTAACTAACACAACTTTCTTTTATATAATAAGATTTATGAAATAATGCTAAGATATAATAGGCACGTTTCTCACACTGCCTAGATTGCAATGCAGTCTTTTGTTTGGCCGTGAATATTCCGACCTCAAATAATTATAGTCTAATCTAAACTGTAGTAATAAATATAATCTAATCTAAATCTTTCACTCTCGGTGTTTTCTAAGCAAATGAGGTAATACCTAAGCACATGTAAGCCTTCGGCTGATGCTCCGCGTGTTCGTCAGACCTGATGATCTTCAATAGTCCTTGGAGAAACACTGTCGATACCTTTCTAAGTTGAGTCGGATCGCCGCTGCAATAAAAAACAATCTAATCTATAGTCACCCTAATAATTAGCATAAGACTATTGTCAGCTCAGTCGTGCTAGTTGCTACGATTATGAAAACTGTAGAGTTTTCGAAACGTCAGCCAATACAATAAAATACGAGAGTTAAATCCGTTTATAGTTGTTTCATTCCAATGTATACTCATCCTAGATATTGAATGAATGCAGGAGTAATTCATTGAAACAAAGACGGCCTGTCGGTCTAGTGGTAAGAGCCCCTGACTACGAAGGTTGCAAGTTCGAAATCTGCTAGGGGTAAATGTCAGTGTGATGAACATAGGCATTTGTACATGAGGTTGATGTATTATTTAAACCACAATAAGAGAAAAGTCTTTGTCAATCTTATATTAAAAAAATAATTGTATTAGTAGTAAAAGAAATGCGGTAGACTCACCTATTTATTACGTTGAGTAAGAACATCAAAGCCATGTTGCGTAAACGCGAATTTGTGTTCGGGTCAAACAGCGATGAAAAAATAACCTTTGGGAAAATAAAAAAACATTAAAATACAATTGTTTGAGATTTTTCTTTACATCATCTAAATGACGAAAAGGTTAGTGGACACGTATTTTTTCTTTTCTCAATCAAATAAAAAATTACAATGATAAGCGCTTGAAAAGTTCGGGGGTGGGGGCTCATGATATTATATCTCCATACAATTTATATTCAGAAGTGACGTCACCAGCCACTATCGTACTTAGGTAGCGCTATATGTGTCATTTCTGTTTGAATTGAAAAAAATGAGCGTTCAGTTTATTTTAATAATCTAACTGACGAACTAGTGGAATTTCTTGTTCTTTACCTGAACACAATGTGGAAACATTATCGCCGATCCGGTCGCCTTGTTCAGGTACTGAATTATTTTCAGTCGAAGGCGTGTGCACGCTGGAACCTAAAGATTTAAAAGAAAAACTATTGTTACGCCGTCGGGCTGAGATGAAAACAATTTGCTTGCCAAATGAAAAGAAAGCCGATACGTAATGTACATACGTACGTAGGCTTTCACGTAAATATCGTGACCTTATTCCAAGTTTATCAATAAAAAAAAAAACACTCTTTTTATTGGATTTGTATAATATTTATTAAGTACGACATACCTTACGATCATCTGGAGGCACCTTCATACCTCCCCAAGTGCCTAAATATAATGAATAAAGAGGAGCCACCACCGACGCCTGCGACCAATCCACGGAACTAAAAAAAAGTGTAAATAAAGTAATAAGATAAACATTTTGAAATATTCCGCAAGGCAAGACCTCGTATCAAGCTAGTAATTTCACATAGATTGTATATGTAAACATTTTACTGTACATAAATATATAATTTTTGTCACGAATTAGATAATAATCATCTATTTACTCTTTTATAGCATCAAAAATAGACCTTATGAGTCTATAACACAAGGTCAAATATTGTGCAGTTTGTCGTGTTTTTATTACCTGTTAACTCTGATGAGAGGACTGTTGGCGTGGTTAGCGACGCTGAATCGAGAATCAGCCGCGGCTACCACTAGCGGCAACAGAATATCGTTCATATTGAATATATCCTTGCTTATGAAATTCACTATCGACAGTTTCATCTGAAAACATTTAAAATATTAAGAATTGTTCTAATCAAATAATTATATCCTTTACCTTCGCTGTTAATAACATTGTAATGAAACAGATACAACGGTTTTTTATGGTTTTTTATTTTATATTGCTAGCAAAAAAAAACTTACCTCTTCAAGTTGATTGGGATTGAGCTGGTTTTTACCTACAATCCTTTTATAGGTGCGTAGGCTCATTCCTGGAGGTACTTGAAAGTCGTTCTCACCTTCATTTGGTAGAGCCCTACAGAAATAAAATATAAAAAAATCACAAAATTACTGACAAAAGCAAACAAAAATCTACTTAGTCCTGTCAGGTAGATATTTAAAAATATATATATTATTCGCGGATTTTTCTTTTCTCTATCTAACAATGACAAAGATTCGCGTTAAAAATTAGTAATTCAGAGCTTGTGACGTCACTTCTAAATACTTGTATCGAGACGTTATGTCGCAGCCAAACTTTTAAAGCGCTTATCTATATCTCTGTAATTTTTCGTTTGATTGAGAAAAAAATATGTTTCTGTTACTTTTTCATTATCTATTTGATGGACAAAGATAAAAAGCAATCATCATTTGTTCCATTTGCTATGACACAGTGACTTACTCCTATTGTACTACATATATCAACATCTATACTAATATTATAAAGCTGAAGAGTTTGTTTGTTTGTTTGTTTGAACGCGCTAATTTCAGAAACTACTGGTTCGAATTCAAAAATTCTTTTTTTGTTGGATAGACCATTTATCGAGGAAGGCTTTAGGCTATATAACATCACGCTGCGACCAATAGGAGCGAAGAAACAGTGGAAAATGTGTAAAAAATGGGGAAAATATGAAGCCATATGAAGAAGTGACAGAAGACTTTGACAGATCTTTGACGAAACAATCGGACGGGCAGGACGACGTCTGCCGGGACCGCTAGTATAATAATAAGTATATAAACTCCACAACTATTACAACACACTCTCTTACTGACCTGTATGGTAAGAGAAGTATGTCAGTTGCAAACTTCAAGATCAGCATGGCTGCTTTAGGTTTCTCTTTTAAATTCAGATCTGCCTCCTTTATTTCACCCAACAAGGGCATCACTAGCATTAATATCCTGAAAATAAAAAAGGTATTAAATCACATTAAATTAGATAAAATAGCAAATTTATTATTTTTTAAACTTAATATTGTTTTCATCGTAAAACTATTGTATAAGCTAGAATCTCTGATGGCCAAAAACGTCTTTGGAAATTTGAACGAAATCAATTATGGATTAAAGATGTAAGTATAACTTTATTATACATCTTTAAATCTTAATAAATAATCTAACCCATCTTGGTGACTCTGCGGTTTATTCTCAACCACTTCCAAGAGTGACGGCGCCAAGCTCAGTTGCTGCTCTTTGGGCATCCTCGGAAAGCCCATTGTGATGTAGATTATAGAAAAATTCTGCAAATAATATTTTAATTATAGATCCTTTATATACAAATCCAGCAGAATGTCAGAATATATTTTGAAATATATTTTTATCAAGCAGTTCACCATTCCAAATATAATTTGCATTAATAGGTACGAAAATATGCTTGGTATTCTATAAAGTACTTTTGTTTGACTGCTACAGTACTCAAAATCACATCAAATCTGCATCAAAATCACTACTACTTCTATCTGATTTCACAGTATAAAGTACTGAGGGAAAGGTTGTTAAACTAAAGTAAACTTACAATAATGAAGCTGTTAGCAGTAGGGTCCCGATACAGCTGGAGTAACGTCTGTACTGGTAACTGCACATCCGTCCGACACTTCACTCTCTTGTTCACATGCACAAGAAGTTCCATAACTTTGGTGCGCACCTAAGAAAAATTGTACTGTGTCATTTTATTGTTTTATATGCCTAGGGCAGATTAAACTATAATTATGTTACTTTTTTTGTTAATTACTTTTTTAGGTCCATCAAAATCTGCCGAGATATGTAGCTCATGTGATTTAAGTTTAAGTTTCAATTTATTTTTTTCTTCATTGTTGCATTAATTTTTGTTCTATTATATTGTACATTATATGTATAGAACAATGCATCCACCTGTTTATATGAATGAGTATACAAATTTAGACAATGACTCAGTAGCTATTGTACACAACAATAAATAATATGAAATTTCTGATGCCTTTGGGGTTAGGGTATTACACATAACATAAATTAGTGCATTTTATACAACTTATCCCACAATAACTAATAAATACAAAAAGAGAGTATAAGCCTTTGTTCATTTTAAATTGAAACTTGAGAATTACAAAATCCAAAATAAATCTTAGCTACAGTAGTAATAGCAACCTTCTAAATAGACATAACGATAAATGAGGAAGAACATTCTTAATGTATTTACTTAAATAACAAACCTGTTCATGAGTGGATGATAGCTTTAGAATTACAGGAGGTAGGAACCGCGTGAGGCAGCTCTCCAGCTGCTCGTCAGTGTCCGCATTCCCAAGCCGTAAGAACACTCGATCCAACAATACTACAAGATATTCAGAAGTAATTAAAAACAAGAACAGCCGGTCGTCGCGGTATGTTAAACAAAGTCGTCTTTTAATACACATTCTTAACAATATAACCGTTAAAATACTCACACAGATCATTAGAACAATCGTTCTCATTATCCGTGACGTCCATTTCCG
This sequence comes from Polylopha cassiicola, assembly GCA_038024825.1. Taxonomy (NCBI): domain Eukaryota; kingdom Metazoa; phylum Arthropoda; class Insecta; order Lepidoptera; family Tortricidae; genus Polylopha; species Polylopha cassiicola. The sequence goes on along the minus strand of CP149052.1, from coordinate 3,327,143 downwards.
ACATTCTTAAGATTTTATTTTATAATATGCGAATATTCGTCTCGAAAAAGTCTGAAGACCAAATATTAGAGAAGAATGACAGCCATGACAGGACAAAATACGACGTTTTGACGTTTCGCTGGCGCTCTATGGTTATTTTTTTTCTTAGTAATTGTTTATTGACACCTCGCTATTTTACCTACGGGTTTTAGGCAATGTATTGAAATGTTTTATAGCTATGCCTGCTGAAAAAAACATTTCTTAAAATTTATTTGAGTTAATCGAAATGTAGTACGTATTTTAATTGTACATTTTGTTTCCATTATAACCACAGTCTGGATCAATCTGATCTTCCAAAGTCTTCCATACAAAAGTTAGATATTTTCAGACATGCATAATACGGAGCGGCGGATAACTATGAAAAATTGTACAATATATTTTAATTGTACTTTTAAACAAGATTCTTCAGGTATAACTTTTAGAAACACGAAAATCCAATCACTGTAGTGTTTGCAGAAGCAACCCCATTAAAGGATTATTACACTTCTGGCTTCGTCCTCGTGGAACTCCTCCTTTTTTGCAGTCGGTTAAAAAGTAGCCTATGTCCTTTCTCAGGCTCCAGACTTTCTTTGTACCAAATTTCATTGAAATCGGTCCAGTAGTTTTAGCGTGAAAGCGTAACAGACAGACAGACAGGGTTACTTTCGCATTAATAAATTAGTAGGGATATATAAAATATATAGAAACAATTGAGGTTATGAGTGATATAAAAAACAACAACTTAGTAAATTATATTTTAATACATAGTTGATTAACCTAAAAATAGGAATTAAATTTGTTGCCCTGATTATAAACTATAAAATAATTATCATTATGGTTTATTCGCAAACAAAAACATTTCAACTGCAATGGAACTTTGTCAAATAAAAAAAACTTACTAAGTACCAAATAAATGTGCAATAAAGTTACAGATGTTGTATTCACAATTAAGCTCATAATAATAAAAAAAAAACATTTAAACATAACACAGCACACAATCACTGATGACGTATATTTGTAAAAACCCTTATTAAAATGTTACAACTGGCAATAACTGAAAAATAAAACAATACCAAAACAGCAGGCAACACATTTACAATTCATAATTAATTTAGGAATGTTACCAAACTTACTCATAAATTTTTATCACTTAAAAAAACAATACTTAATCAAGACAACTTTTGTAAATATTACAATAATTGGCTATCCGGAATTGAGAACAATTTAAACTCTGTGCTGGACGTAACAGGGTCCATTTTTAACACAAAATTTATGGAATTATCTTGAACCATAGACATTTCAGTCCGGTGTTGCTAGTAATAATAATATGTCATGGGTAGCTACTCTATGCCGTGTGCGAAGATCATGACGAGCCCCGGTTCGATCATCATGTGTTCGTCGACGTGTGTGTTGTCGCACTGTAGGACCAGAACCGCTTGTTTGCCTGGGACTCTTTTACAAACATATTTTTCATATAACCTGAGAACAAAAAAAAATAATTAAATGTGTGATCCATATTCACGTATATAATCAAGTGTGCATTGTCACACTATGCTGCGATAAATTGTATTTTTTTTTACCTTCTATTATTTTGTCTAGTTTCGAGTGATGACAGGCCCGGCGGCCACCGTCTCTCGTGGCAGTTCTCCATCAGGTCATCGATGATGTGCGGAGGACAACCCGACTCAGAGAGGCTTCGTTTTATCATCATCTGCAAAGATTGCCGATTCGTGCGATGATATAAAAACAAAATTATTGTAACTGTAATTATTTTTAAAAAAAATCTACCCGGTAATTAATCAAGACAAGAAAATATGTCAAAAATCGATAGTTATCATATTTCAGGTTTAAATTAATACCTTTACACTTATAACACCATATTTAGTCGTAATCTAAGTTAAGTTTATACTATGAAATGACAGCAAATATACAAATTTAAACAAAAATATGTCAAAACTCATCACACAGTTCGTAGCGTTTTGAGCTAGACTATTATAAAAAGGCCGTTTATTTAATAACTAGCTGTGCCCGCGACTTCGTCCCCGTGGAATAGTAATTCTTCATAAGGCTTCATATTTTCCCTGTTTTTTACACATTTTCAACTGTTTCTTCGCTCCTATTGGTTGCAACGTGATGTTATATAGCCTAAAGCCTTCCTCGATAAATGGTCTATCCATTAAAATTTTTGAATTCGTACCAGTAGTTCCTGAGATTAGCGCGTTCAAACAAACAAACAAACAAACTCTTCAGCTTCATAATATTAGTATAGATATGAGCCTCAATCATCTAAAGGGAACGAGCCAGTAAGTAGATCACCCACACAAACACAGCTTATAAAACAACAGTCATGAGGATGAGAGTGCGGTCTCACCTGCAACGCGTCGTCGGGCGTGGATATCATGCCGCCCCACCGCGTGACGCGCGCGCGGGACAGCGACGTGGCCCAGCGCACCACCTCCTCGCGCTCCATCTGGTCGGCCAGCACGCGCATCGTCGGGTTGGACACGCGCATCGCTCGCATGAACTCCTGGTGACAATTGTATCATGTATATATAGTGCTGACAAAAATACCAGATAGGAACGCAGGGTAATATGTATTTTATTTTAATTTGTAATCTATACAAAGAGAAATTATGGAAAAGAAAATAATAATGATGCAATGGGCCATTCATAAAATACGTCACACGTTAATGGTCGACGAAGTGTGACAGTCCTAAGTTTGGAGAGGTCCCACTTTTTTTGATGTCCCTTTTGAAAATGTAATTGGTACGTCTAATAACGTGTTAAAATGCCAAATATTGTATTATTCAGGAAATACTTAATAACATCTCTATCCATATCGATATAAGGTTCAAATTGTTTTGTTCGCGAGTTTACACTCGCTCGTGCAAAATAAGTGACGTCACAATAGTAATAAGTAACACACACGCACACATTTTAAGGAGGGGGGAACAAAAATATTCATAGGGATGCATAAGGATTCATAAAATTTATGTGACCTACTTTATGAATAGTATAAAACAAAAAAAAAGCTAATTCTTCAGGTCCACTATGAAAATCATACCTTAAGTAACGCCAATTCCCGTTTATGCTCATTTATGACGAGTCTCTGCTCAGCCAGTTCCTGTTGGAAGTCAGTCAGTTTCTCCTGCTGCGTTGCGATGAGCGCCCGCAACTCTCGGACACAGTTGTGCTCAGACAATTCATCCTTCGGGATCACAAGACCGCAGCCTGCTTCGCATGGCATTGGTCTCTTAGGGTTAAATTCACCTAAAATAACACATTAATTTATTTAAATGTTATTCTAGTAATGGCAGTTTCAGTATATACAGTATGCATAGCAGTGAACAGTCTAAAACCATGCAAAATTTAAAATTTCTATTTCTAGAAAGGCCTGTGACGTGCCTTACACTGGGACAGTTATGTGCAAAGTTTAGTATACAGATATTTTTCTTTTAAATCCATTTACATTTACATGTTCATTATTTAATTAACCTATTATTCTGTAATTAAGTACGATTATATGAGGTACCTAACTATTTATTCCTTAAAAAAATATTTATTAAAGAAAAATAGATTTTTAGGTTGTTAAGTTTTGTTAGGAAATGTATGTACTTAATCATAACATTTTATTTATATTTACACTTACATTCAACTAGATGATTAGGCAATGAATCCAGCTTCAAAACTGCGTTACATCCGTGGGGAGAGTTGTCGCAACTGGTACAAAGCCTAAAATATAAAAATAAAATAATGAATTAGTATTTAGTTTATTGATAGTATTTTGTTACCTATTTCTAGTGGATAATTTAAACAATCACATTTAATTTTATACAGAGTACTTTAATTATTATTTAAGAGTGATAACAATAAAACCAGTCACACATAATAAACAACATGATTGTTATGAATTGATTATTATGCAATGATGGTAGATTTTCTATCCAAAATACACACTGACGTCATAAATTTGATAAGTTTTATAACTGTTCAATTAATCCATCAATAATAATTCATCCATTTACCTTCATTAATTTTATAATTAAACAACAATATCTAATAATAACAACATTACCTATATAATAATTACCCAGTGCCACATACATAAGTATGCAGAATAGTTTATATAATTTAAAAAATAGGATATCAATAGTATATACATCACAATAACATTCAAAGTTACATAGAAACCACTTTATTAGAATGGCCTAGTTCTATATCATTCAAGTAATAAGTTACGAAAGTACCTGGACAACAGGTTACGAAGTATTCGAGGAACAGGTCTCAACTGGCTGGCGGTGACTGCCTGACGGTCCACTGGGCAGGTAGGCTGGCGACTAATCCACTCCGTAATACACGCACGGCAAAACGCGTGCTCACAAGCTGGCGCCTTATGTAAACACGGTCAACATTAGCCTCCAGTGAACAAGATTAACTCTTATAAGATTTATAGCAGCATTATAATAAGCATACCTGTAAAGGATCCTCAAGAACCCCTGAACAAATAGGACAAATCAACTCCTCGTCAACGTCACCTTGAAATCTTTTGATTTCAAAGCCCATTATAAGTATTATCCAACAACTTTGCTATCATCTGCTTAGATGTATCTGTCACAAGTAATTTTATTCAAAATATAACACACAAAATCAAATAAATAGCAACAAACAACAAAACGAGAACATCGATCATATAGTAACTTTTCTCTTTTACTTTGATTATATTAGGTTTTGATGTGAGACCAACTAAGTGCAGCAGAGTATTAATGCTAGTTTTTGTTTATTATAACAACTTTAATACAGGTACATGAAGTTTAGTTTAGCTTAAATATTTTGAGACATTAGAAGGGAAAATAGTTTTTTCCAGTTCAATGGTTATATTAAAAAAGAAAAAATATGGCAATAGACAAGCCAAGGTTACACTAAGTAATCTTCAATAAAACCGGTAAGTTTCATTATCGATTCGCCCAGCTCTAAAGCATTGAAAAAAAAAATGGGTTTGGTTTATGGTATATTTAGTGTTACCATTGCAAGTTTTAGTCTTCCCTTTATAATTTAATAAGAACCCACCCACAGAGCTTGAATAAATAATATCGATCTTGACATTTTCCCTACATAAAATGTGTCATATCGTGGTAATGATTGCTATATTATTGGGTAAATATCAGTGGGCAACATTATAATGTTCTGCCAGTGCCAACGAAACTAATCTGCCAATTTCATTCATCCAATTGGTTCTGCCATTGTAAAATGGACTCATGCATAGGGTGCTGATTAAACATTATATTTATTCCTTATTTCTCCATACAAAAACATTCAATAATACGTTAAAATGAGCGTCTTTAAGTCAGCCATGGGCTACTTCAGCTCAGGAGGTGCTAATGGTGGTAGTGATAATGATTTCGTGGGTCAGTTCGTAGAAATTGGAAACATGAAACTAAGAGTCAAGAAGGTGATTGCAGAAGGTAAGCCTTAGTTTTTTTACTATTTTTGCATACTTGTTACATTTTTTAATAATATTTACATGGTCAAAGGGGGTACAAGATGGTCCAATCTGTTAAAATCTCGGATAACGTCATAGGGCATTGGGGGCGGAAGGAGCTTTGTCTGGTGAAATTTTATTGTATGCCTAGTTAAAAAGTTCTCAATATTTCATGTCATGATTGTTCATTATGCGTAGTGTAACATAGTTTATTTTTCTGTGAAGATATATCTCTTTCTAGTTACAATTTATCATTGTACTTAAAATTTCGTACTGTACTTTGATTTGTCAATAACTGATCAAATTTAAAATACCAATATACGGATATACCTAGTATGCTGAAAAGCTGAAAAATGCTACAGCAAGATACAGGCTAAAAAAACTAATTTCTCACAATATGTTTTCTAAAAACTTAGATATTAGATATAATTATTATTTCTATTGATTCTTATACCTACCTAGTCCAATTTCTAAACTAAGAATACTGTAGGAAGATAAAATAAGAGGTGTTTTTAAATGTTACTTATATAGTTTAGTTACCTCTTACTGTTGATTATCAAAATTGTGTTTGTGCAAACTTTAAATAATCAATATTAGGGCTATTATATCTGAACTTTCAGAGTAGGAAAAAAATATGAATAATTGACCTTTGAATATACGTCATTGTACAACAATTATAATATAACAAGAGAAGAGTGGACAGCTCAGAATATTTTAAATATTTTCCATCCATTTTTAAATAAGAAACTGCTGCTGGTATTGTAACCAATGAAAACTGATGTATGTTGAATTCGATTTGATTGCTACAGTGAACAGGCAGTGAAACATAGCTAATATTTATTCCTGTATCAAATAATCCTGTGTGAAGTTTTAATAAGTGTCTAGATCCAAATTTGGCATCGTAATCTTAAGTATCCTGGAGTGGACAGTAGACTCCCCCTCCCCTCATAGTTATTCCAATGCAATCTATACCAATATTATAAAGAGGAAAACTTTGTTTGTTTGGTTGTAATGAATAGGCTTAAAAACTACTGGACCGATTTGAAAAATTCTTTCACTGTTAGGAAGCTACACTATTTGTGAGTGACATAGGCTAATATTAAATTTTGAAAAAAAAAAAAGGGTTTTGTGTGAAGCCGGGGCGGACTGCTTATGTAATATAAAAAAATAAAGTAAAAATATATCTGCTACATTATTACATACTGTATAATAGTAAAAGAATAAAAAATAAATGCTCAAAATGATTATATTGTGTTGAATGAATTATGTCAGTTTGTTATTTGATCTTAGTAAAGGTATTGTTGGTTTATGTGGTTAGTGTCAATGTGGTCAGCAAGCTATATATCCAAATCAACACTTGAGCCATGTATAATGTGACTTTGATTGCTGATATAAATTTATTATGAATATTGATGCAATATTTTGCCACTGACAGTTTGGCTCATAATTTCAGTGATTATGATTCCACTTAATTTCTGATGTGGTTATTATACATTGGAATGAAACAACTTTAATTATTTTTATTGGCTGACGTTTCGGAGCCTTTACAGATTCCATAACTACGTGCTATAATTATGGAATCTGTTAAGGGTCCGAAATGTCGCGAGTTGAGTTAAATCCGTGATTCCATTTTTTTTTATTTTATAATTCCTAGTAGCTTGTCAATAATATTGAAAGCAGATGTTGATTACTTATTTTATTAATTACTTAAAAAGTACCATTCATTCTTCATGAGTATGTTGATGAGCTCATTTAAATATTTTATGTCTTTTCAAAAGACTAAATAGGTTTATTTAATTTTATAGATTCACGCAACTTGACTAACCACTGTGAAAGGTTCTATGTCTTGAAATTTGTTATAAATTAATATTAGACAGTATTACATCCCAAGATCCACATGAAGTTGGTATAAGCTTAGTTTACATTTTACTACTGAACACAGACAAATTAAAAAAGAAATAGACTTTGTAAAGGATTACGAAATACATAAAAACTGTGTGTATGTTGTATAGAACTGTTTAATTTCACTACACATGACTGAATTAAATTCAAACAAAGGTTTCATCATTGATTCAAAGTTAGCAGACTTAAACTCTACATTTTACTTAAGATGTCCATAGGCCTAAAAATAATTTAATTACAGGTGGTTTCGCATTTGTATTTGTCGCTCAAGACGTCTCTACCGGCACAGAGTATGCGCTGAAAAGGCTAATGGCCGCCGACGAGCAAGCAAACAAAAATATCATACAAGAAATTAGCCTATTAAAAAAGTTATCGGGCCATCCCAATGTTATTAAATATATAGCTGCTTCTTTTATCGATAAGACGAAGACGTCCCATGGAATGGGGGAGTATTTGCTGCTGACGGATCTGTGCAGTGGCGGGAGTCTGATGGAGGCACTTCAGAACCGAGGGCAGGCCTTCCCGCTGTCAACGATTCTTAGAGTGTTCTATCAAACCTGCAAGGCTGTACAGCATGTACACGCCCAAGTTCCTCCAATTGCCCACCGTGATCTCAAGCTAGAAAATTTCCTAATATCTAATGAAGGTAAGAATACTGTTATGAGGAGGGATGAGGTGGCCAACTGAAATGGTGTCATGTTTGTTCATTAATTTATAAAGCAACTATTAATAGTATTAATAATCAGTCTTATCATATTGCATAAAAAAAATTGGGTTTAATTTAAACCATCTCATCAGTTTATTGACCTACTTTTACAATAACGGATGTAATTTAGTTTTTGTTTTCTATTGCTTAGATATTTTATTATCTTCATTATTTGTAGGTTCAATTAAACTATGTGATTTTGGATCCGCTACAACGGACGTGTATACCCCAAACCCGTCATGGAGCGCTAATCAAAGAAATATGTTAGAGGAAAACGTGAGTATATTATTATTTTCAATTTGTTGTGTAGATGATTAATTAATTTTATTTATTGTTTGTAGAATTAATATTTACCATTGAGAATTTATAATGTTAGCACACTAATATTATACTTACCTTTGTATAAAAGATGAAAGTGTTTGATAGATATTAAAGCATAGACAAAATAGCTGGTTTAAACTTTTGAAATTTTAAGTCTCTGGTAAGTGAACAGTAAAAAGGGATATTGGAGATTATTCTCCTATGGAAGTAAGGGACTCGAAAGTTGGTATATTTGTTTACCAATTGAATACTGAAATTGTAATACAGCAAGTTTGGAAATCCATTTCATAATCTAATTTTAACTGCGCGTGCGAAGTCGAGGATGAAAAGTTAGTTATAAAAAAGTTTCATTTTGTCTTATTAACTTCATTCCATATTTCTTTTTGAGTTACAAAGCATTCAATAGTCAGCACTTCGACTAATCAGGATTTCCGATTTAAAATATGACTCATGTCCTATTTATATAGCTTCTTCGATATAAAAAGGAAAACGTTTTAATAAATTACTTAAAAAATTGTTTGTTATTACATTCTGATATTTTTGCTATTATTACACTTTGGAATGAAACAACTATAACGTATTTAACTCGCGTATTTTATTTTATTTGATGACTTTTCCATTATATCATATCCATTATAGTTGTTTCATTCCAACTAGTAGTTTGATGGGTTGCCATAACTTATCGTGTAATTTATTGACGACCTAGAGTAGTAAAAATACATAAACCAATATTATCCACAAACATCACAGTGAGATACTAACGAGTGCTTCTATTCTGCTAATTGGAACCTCTAATAATAGCTCTTAAACAGTCCGCTTTTACCGTTTAAACACATAATTTTTATAATTGTTTTCAACACATTCGTGTTTATTCGCTTGTTTGCATAGATGTGTGGAATCGTATTACAATTTTAGTAATGTAACCTTATTAATAGAATCACCGGATTAAAATTGCCGGCGATTTTAGAACTTACGTCTTCGCTTTAGGAAAGAAAATAGCGCGTCAATTTCCTTTATTAGAGTTTCCTATCATAATTAAGCCTATTATTTAACGTGATTATTGATGACGTCGGCAATAGTTTTTGGTTGCCACCGCCATGTAGCTATCGGCTTAAGAATACCAGATTCTATCTGTCGTTTATGACTTCATAACTCATTTAAACTAGAAGTTATTCTTATATTTACAGAATGCCTATATATACTGACTATAGGTTAACTGGCTGATACTTAATGCCGTATGGCATTATTTTAATTAAGTCCGCCTTTTGTACATTAGTTGGTTTTTTGTGCAATAACGAATAAATAAATACATATATGTAATACTAGCTTCTGCCCGCGACTTCGTCCGCGTGGAAATCCTCCTTTTTTGCAGTCGGTTAAAAAGTAGCCTATGTCCTTTCTCAGGCTCCAGACTTTCTTTGTACCAAATTTCATTTTAATTGGTCCTGTAGTTTGAGCGTAAAAGCGTAACAGACAGACAGACAGACAGACAGACAGAGTTACTTTCGCATTTATAATATTAGTAAGGATGTATATGTCACTTCATGAGGAATGTAAAACTATGTTAAATTGTATAAGGATAATACAGTCGCATTTTAATCCTTATCACAAAATCGTTTCGTAATTCAGCTGTCAACATTTAACCGAGTGCCGACGTTACATCGTACCTTCAACCGCAGAGGACTTTGTTAATCTATATCTATCTGTCTATATAAATAAAATTGAATTGCCGTTCGTTTGTCTCGCTAAAACTCAAAAACTGCTTGACCGATGTCGCTAAGTTCAAAGAAGATTTATATGGTGAGGGAATTGTAAATATACAAGAACAAAAATCACAGAAAACGCCGAAATTTACTGGGTTAGTTTGCAGTAAATAAATAGATAACTTGTTCTAGCCACACATATAATGAATTATGTTAATATCTGATCCTCGCGGTTTATGAAGGTTTCGTTCGGCGGTCTATGCCGAACATTGACAATGCCATTTTAATAAGAAATCGACATCAAACATAAGCCGTTGTACATTTCTAATTGCATATAAATGGATATAAAGCGTAATTGTATCAAATCTAATCTCACACAAACTTTCCGACGTTAGACAAATCATAATATTAAAAATCTGGGAATATGCTACTGTTTTGTTCAATTTTTAGTTGGCTCAATTCACGACGCCGATGTATAGAGCCCCAGAAATGTTGGACACCTGGGACAACCGCAAAATCGATCACTCAGTGGACATATGGGCGCTCGGGTGCATACTGTACACCCTCTGTTATATGCAGCACCCGTTCGAGGACTCCGCCAAGTTGGCGATACTGAATGGAAACTACAACCTCAACCCTAATGATCAACGTTACAAATGCTTCCATGAAATTATAAGTGAGTAGTCGTTTGTTTCTTTTATTAATCTCTTGTTTTATGTAGTTTTAGGTTTAAAATGGCATCTATAAAAAAGATTAAATGTCATGTAAAAGATTAAATTATGTAAAAGATTAAATGAAATTTATTTTATCTATTTAGAGATGAGTATCTTTGCGATAGAAATGTGCACAGATAATAAAGTTTCGAGGTTCCTTTGTAAGGAATGTGTTACTCTATAATTAGGGTTCCATGCTCAAAAGGGAAACTTGGGACGGGGCACTATTACTGAGATTCTACTGGCTGTCCGTCTGTCACCAGTATTTAAGTGTATTATCATCATATTGTGAACAGAGTATGAGAGCGTAATGGTTGTCCGCAGGCGGGTGTTTGACGGTGAATCCCGAGGAGCGGCTGTCGATCAGCGGCGTGCTCGAGCGACTGGCGGCCGTGGCGGAGTCCAACAATATCAATCTCAAGCAACCACTGAAATTTGAGCGTAAAAAAGTTGAACAATCTGTGGCCACTAGCTCGCCAGGTAATAAGAAGTCAAGTAAATATTACACTACTATATCCTAAGCGTGCGGCCCGGTGCCCCCCCGCTCCACCGCTCCCCGCTCCCCCGGCCCACTCGCGACGCGAACCGACGCGCGTATACGTTACTCATCCTCGATCGCGGCTCTTAGTTCGAAACGCATTATGGTTCATTGTTATGTTATGTTGCATTCGAAATTTACGATACTCGAGCTAAACATGGTCAACTATTTTTTGACTTTTTACACTCAAATTTTTTTTATTTCATATTTCTTTGATTTGGTTTTCACGGGAGGGATTAATTTTATTGAATTATGACAATGTGAGATTTATATACATTCCATTGTTGATTATCACCAAAAATTGAACATCGCCAAAGGTAAGGTTGAATGACATTGTTCTCGGAAGGAAGTAAGGTAGTATAGCATTTATTTGACTTATATTTTCTTTAGATTATATCGATCATTTTACTGAAATTCTATATTTATGTTGCTTCTATAAAGAAGTGCGTTGACATGACGTTAGTTTGTAGTTAGTTTTTGTATGTATGGGTGTTTCTGATGTCTAGCCGAGCAGCTCAAGCAGTCAGTTGGCCTAAGTCACAATCCCAGTGCAATATTATAAATTTATAATTGACAATTGTTACAGAAAAATAAGACATGAGAAGCTTTAATATTTAAGTCTGAGAGTAACACGACAAATGCAAAATATTCATGACTTGATTATCAAAATAAAATTAATTTTATTAAGATGGATAGTAGATATTCCATAATATCTATATCATAGAGAGTTTTGTCTAAAAAAATCATAAGAATTACCAAATAATTATTATAATAAAAGTCAGTGTGCGTTTGAAAAATGCACACCTAAATTATAAATTATTTAATTAAAATTTAGGATATGTTTCGCTAGTTAGTATCATATTATATTAGGTTTTACTAAATCTATCTATATGTACATTCCTGTAAGTTTAAAATCTTATTACTTAATCAAGGGGCTTAATCAAAACCTGCTCACTTATTCTTATACCCAACTTTCCATAGTTGAATGACTTAAGTACCTAGAATATTAAATAATAATATATATATAACATAAATGCAGTTCTTGTAGTAAATCTAAGTCTCCAGTACTCAGTTATTTAATATGTATTTATAACTTATGATGCATTTAAACTAACAAGGTTCACATTGTATAGCACTAACATTGTGGGTATGCTTGGTAGCACGGTGTAAGTGTCACAAAGTGACATTGGTGTAGGTTTTCCACTAGTCTACGGCGATTATAACGAAGTTGTTACACTGTCCATAGTCGAATTAAGTGAGCCTATCACTAATCAACGGTAGATACCTTTATCGGACAATATAATTAAATTGAAATGTTAAACTGTGGTACAAGTAATTATAGAATTATATAATATTAAAAAGGAGTTGTGTAAATTGTCATATTTAGATTACAACACGATTTTTATAATCTATTTTTGTTAAGACACCATGTTGTAGTATGTCACAATCATAATTATCTGTGCATATAATGATTTAGTCTTCGACTATGTCAGAGCTTGAACTAAAGAAATAAATGAGCATATTATTCTCATTAATGGTTTGTTTTTATTTACTGAAGGGATTACAGAGGGCTTCGTATAATATACAAAGTAAAGGTATTTTGAAGTTGATATGATTTTACACGTAACACATTAACATGAGTTTTGCTTTTTTCAATCATTCACTTGCTATAATAAACGATGCTCGATTCTTGAAATGTAGAATAACACTGAAATGTTCCTATTTTTTTTCGAATGGAAAGAGGCATGGTTTATTATTGTATATACACCTCATGCACCGTTTGACACTAAAAATAATACTATCACATAAACGCAGTCACTACATTTTACACGAAATTTTGTATATTAAACAAAAAGAAATTGAAATGTAGGTACCTATTAAAAGACAAAATGCTTCAATTGCTTTTCGCTTTTGTTATGATAACTGCTTTTTTGCTTACGACTACGTACTTGTACATTCATTTAAATCTGCTTTATTAAAATGGGAATCACCAAAAAAAAACAACTTGTAATAAATTTCACGTTTATTTCAAAATTAATATGCACCTCATTTAATAAAATAAGCTTGCTACCGACCATCTACAAGCTCTTTTCATCAATACTAAATAAGAGAATAAACGTAACACTAGAAACTCGCCAACCTATCGAGCAAGCCGGATTTAGAAAAGGGTACTCAACGATTGACCACATCCACACAATAGAGCTCCTTATCGAAAAATACCGAGAGAAAAATAGACCACTCTACATTGCTTATATTGATTACCAAAAAGCATTCGACTGCGTATCACACGAGAGTATATGGAATACTCTAACAACACAAGGGGTAGAAAAAGCATACATAGATGTATTAAAGAGCATATACAATAATTGCAAGAGTCGAGTGAAATTAGAGACAGCGGGGCCCTGGTTTCCGGTCAAAAGAGGAGTGCGTCAAGGTGACCCTCTCTCACCGTTGCTGTTTATAGCAACACTAGAGATGATTATCAGCCAACTTAACTGGAAAGGTCGGGGTATTAAGATTAAAGAAGCTTACCTGAGCCATCTAAGATTTGCAGACGACTTGGTGCTCTTATCAGAAACAGCAACAGAAATTCAGTACATGTTAGAGTCACTCAATCACACCAGTAAACTTACAGGCCTGAAAATGAACCTATCAAAAACAATGCTGATGACTAACAGCACACAAAAAACAATATATGTTGATAATGAAACTCTCAAATATACTGACAAATATATATATCTGGGTAAACAAATTAGCTTTGACCAGAGAAGTAACGACCTAGAAGTAGAGCGCAGAACACAACTAACATGGAACAAATATTGGGGTCTAAAAGACATATTTAAAAGCAGCATGCCAACCTATATAAAAACAAAAGTACTTAATTCGTGCCTTATACCGTGCTTAACATATGCTTCCCAAACGTGGAAGTTTAATAACATAACAAGAAACAAAATAACTTCATGCCAAAGAGGGATAGAGCGCAGTATGATGAACATCAAGAAAATACAAAAAATAAGGCACACTAAAATAAGACAGATCACCAAGGCAAGAGATGGATTGGCACATGCTCAATCGCTTAAATGGAAATGGGCCGGACATGTGGCACGACTACGAGACCAACGATGGACAAAAAGGGTGACCACATGGTCAGGTCCAGAAGGCAAAAGAAAGAGAGGCAGACCTGTAGCATGCTGGGAAAATGAGCTCAAAAAAATAGCTGGCCACAACTGGATTCAAGTAGCTCAATCTAGAGAAGATTGGCAATCCTTGGAGGAGGCCTTTACCTGCAGAGGGGTTCTTGCAGATAACGGAACATTATAATTATTCATATTATTTTTTTAACAAATCTAGGACTAAGCAAATCTAACAATTAACTTTAAACATGAAAACTTTACTACTAACACAAATCCAAAAATTCTTTTTGTATTTAGTCATGTCTGCAATGAAATAAAAGGCTTTTTATTTTTATTTTTATTTATTATTAATAAAATAACAGAGCACATCATTCACAATTTAAGGCTATTTTTATTTATATATTTTAAAAATAAAACAAAGTCTCAAAATAGCCCCAACAGAAGCTCCATGACTGAGTAGTCGTCTCAGGTACTTATCGTTTTATATGAAATCTCTTATCAATCTAGAATGAAGTAGTTAGAGATAATGATAAACAAACTCGTTGATATTGAGGAATGCTGCCCTATAAACGTACCAGCAGGCGTGTAATCTATTAGTAATTTCAAATGAGATTAAGGATTAAACGTTTGAGCGCTGGCGATATCCATTCTGCATGTAACCTTGTAATGATGTATGAAATCGATGCTTCCTTTTGTTTCGTTGATTGAACATAATTCATTGCATGTGTATGTACGCTCAGTAGTGCTAGTCCTACGCCTGAATTTGACCTTTATTATCAAGGACTCAGAGATCATTGTCCTGATTAAATTAACTTCGTTTAACCTTGATCGAATTCTTAAAATGTTCGTCTTCAAATACAGGCATAGGACGTCATGTTGATGTGCCACCGTTGAATTGCTATACATATCACGTTTTCTTTTTTCATTTTAGGTGTATTCAACTTTTTCGGCTGCCCAATTGTTTTCTCGTTTAAATGACCCGTGGCGCTAGCATGTACTCTTGCATCGGACAACACTCACACTTGACTTGTGCTAGACCATTGGACATGCTCGCAATGATGAGTATTCGTTTTTACTTATTAATGTTTATTAGTGCACTGTGGGATGGGCTTGATTCATCCTGTGTACCTGTTATGGTAAATTGCACCCTAAGCTCAAGTATTAAAATGCGTTTTTCGGTTATATATCATCTTGCAGTGCGCTATTAATGTAATTTTAGACTGTTACGTTCTTTTTTATGGTATTATTGTTGTGAACTTTAAATATACCTCTATTATAGGATTTCCCGCTATGATTTTCTCTCTGTGCACTTGTCCAAATCGAAAAGGAAACTTTTTGGACATTTAAATTTTAAAATAATTTGAATATTATATTGATTGAAAATGATGATGCGATAAAGAAATCTATGACAATAAAATATAAAAAGTTTGTTTAACAAAAACTGCGTCTTAAAAATGTTAATTATAAATAATGTTAAAATTTATAATTAACAATTTTATAAACAAAAAAATAATAATTCAAAATATGTATTTTTTAATTTAAATACCTACCTATATTACATATCTTTTGTTATACGTTGACACATTTTTGTGTGATCTATATTAAAACTAAAATGTGATAAAAAGTGAAAATGGTTTGTGGCATGCCTTTAACAACGCTATTGTTGGCTCATTCGGTTTATAATGTGTGCATCGGTTATTTTAAACTTTAAAAAAAATGTTAGTAAGATATATTCCTAATGAGCACCAGTATGATTATTTATTTAGAACTTATTTAGATTATCAAAGTCGTTAGAAGCTTTGGAATGAAACAACTATTAACGGATTTAACTCGCGTATTTTTATTTTATTTTATTTGCTGACGTTTCGGATTCTTTACAGTTTCCATAATCGTAGCATGACTGAGCTGACAAAAGTCGTTAGAAGCTGTTGAAACTAAATTTAAATGACGTGTCCGGTTTTTTTATCTTTCTTTAAAATAGTTATAGTATAAGTAATAACCAGTACTCTACAGCACAATAGCACGAGTGTGAGAATACTATAATCGATAAAAAATATATAAATATACTTACCTGCTTACTTAATACACCATACCTAACCAAGCTTTCAATGAAGGATTGTATCTCTCCATCTACAGTTATACTGTCAACAGAAGACTCGTATGTTAGTTGCTTCGACTGCAGCCTTTCTTCTGCCCACGTCGATTTTGAAAATCTTCACCCGGTTGCAAATAATTATATTCACAATATAATGAATGAATCATAAACTGTAGTGTATGTCCAGCTGGTACGCTTCTGAATGTATGCTCAAGATATTAAATTATCCTGAGTCTTGGTTATTGCCTATCTTTATTAAGTATATAGTGTAATGTTTTCTTTATAGTAATATTATGGCGCGTCATTGTACTTTAGTATTAAAATTTAAAACTACATTCCATTTACATTCGGTACAAACCTTCCACAAGTGGCTCAGCACGCCTGGAGTCGTAGTATTATTTAGTTACCATATCATTAATTTAGTTTAAGCTTATTTTTTGTTATTGAATTCCTTGTTTTTATGATTAATAATTTATTTTGATATGAAAATATTCCTTGTTAGATAATTTATTGATTTACTGTGGCAATTCCTTGTTTATATTGCTAAATATGTTTTTTTAATAATTCCATAATATCTTTATAGCCTTATAAGGGCAACTGATTATCATTTCAACGTGTAACATAAAACAAACTTGCACATAAACCGCTTATAATACATAAAGGATGAATAAAAATATCATAGCTATATACCTTATCATATATTTAAAAATCATGTGTATTTCATTATGCATTTGTTTCTTCGTTAAAACAAGATAAACTAATAAATAATAGTGACTGTAGAACTATTGTGTCTGTCTATTCGTCTGTATGTCGAGGTTAACAAGTGGGGAAAGTGTGAGGGCTGATACAATGGTGGTTTCGACGGTCTTCTTTTACTCTTACTTGGGTTGTTTTATTTTTTAATTAACTTCACATTATAAGGCAGTCAATGTGACCTAACCTCTAGAACGTTAATGTGAAACTGAAACATAAATTAGAATGATTGCAGTTAAAGGTAGCTTGTCTATCGGCGAACTATTTTTGGGCTTTGCATATACGATATTTAATATAATTAAAGACATCTATAGCACAAATTTGGAATCATTTTAATTAAATTGGGGGTTAAACCAAAAACCGAGCATTAAGATAATAATAATTGCTTTTTTAACTTTTACATACTTACCAGTATTTAGATGTTCAACATTACTCATTCATCAAGAAATATACGATACTGGTCCCAATGAAAAAGGTTGTATGTGTCATATGGTCTTAGTGTAAAAGGGAATATGTCCTTTACATGCAATATAACTCTTAGACCTTTTCACTACGACCCCAGAATAATGCTATCTGAGTGAGATAGACATTGAAAATAAATGCATGGTGACATAATGTCATGTTATTATCTACTAATCTTGTTTAACCGACGAGTTAAAATAAGAAAAAAAATGTATGAGAAACATTTACACAGTACCTATCTTCAGTATTCGTAGCGAAATAAGTGTGCGTCAAGAAAGCATACCCACATTTTCGAGATTTGATGATGTCACATAAAAGTACCTATAAAAAAATATTATAGTATCCTTTTATCCTCGCAAATATAAGTTTCGTTTACTGTTTTTAGAGATGCTGTACTAGCAAAAATACCTACTATCATTATTTTTATTAGTAGAAGTAATAGCTAAGGATCTTGTTTTTATGAATACCAAAATAAAACAATTTCTAAGCTTTTACAGAAGCTAAAGATGTTGCTATTTATTAGGTGGTAATTATAAAAATAGTCCCAACTATTTTATATATGGCAACATTAAATCCTGAAACTTTTCATGTGCACGCTGTCCTGACGTACATTAAAATAAATATTTTTCTTAAAGGTGCTTCAGTTCATTTGTATGTAATCAAGATGACGAGCTATGCTTATACAATTTAAGTAACATATATTTAATAAATATATACCTCTTCTAAGACATATGTTTCAGTGGTCTATTCTTGAAGACTTACACAGTCACCTGTGTGTATTTACTTTCGAGAATGACCAGATGTTATAAATAGTTAATCTATATATATTCAGTCCTTTAATATTGTAGTGACCTAACTCGAAATGTGTTGATTTAAATTACTACAATAATATAGGCGTGATATATTATTGTAATAAGACTATACAAATAATACAAATATAGTGCAAATCTTAAAAGCAAGACTTCTTCCTTCTATCAATATTAAACATTAATTATAATTATTTTACTCCAAATTAATCTGCATATGAGAAACTTGTTTACAGATCTCTAATAAGATTTTTCTACTGTTTGTAAAAATTGGTTATTTCATTTAAATGAGACTCTTTATAAATATTTGTGATAATTTACGTTACGTTAATCTTTTAGTGTTTGTTATAACAAAATTGTATCGAATTTGGAAAATAGTTAAATCGGCCTATTTTACGTGGCTAATAAATAATACTTGGTTCATATTTAAAGCAGAAAAATGAATATACTTGATTTTGGTGTAGTATGACATGTCTACTTAATATTTTCTTTTTTAGTCTAAAAGATTCCATCCCAGATGGTTTAAAATGTAACGTTTTGTTATATAGTTTATAGATGAGCAATATTTTTGTTACTATTAGTTATATAAGAGATATATAATGTAAGATATTTTCTTTAGCAAATAAATACCATGTAAATCGATGAAATATGTTGTTTTTATAAGTTACCAAAAACCTCGTGTCTATAAAAGATTTTGTTACATTTAATAACTGAATTATTTTTATAGACATTTATACCAACATATGTGATCAAAACAATTCCACACTATAGTATAATATATTATTATGTTCTATCTCGAAAAATCTACCTAATACCAGTATCCAGTATCTTGTAATATGATTAAAGAGTAAAAATAATTTTTGATTTAAGAAAACGTCTCGTCACACACAAGAATTCTCTCCACAAAAAAGTTAAACACCTGTTGACATTTTATTATTGTCAAGTCATCGGAGAAACAAAACACGTCAATAGATGTTTAACTTGGCAAAACAGTTTGAAATATGCGTTTTGACTTTTTGAGACTTCGATGACTAACCTGTTTATGTTTTTCAGCGCCTAATAAGGAGCCGGTAGCGAATAGCCAGGAGGTGCCTAACTCTCGGCCTCCGGAGCCAAGTCGGCCTCCGCCGCCGTCCCGGCCGCCCGCGGCGCCGCACTACTCGGCGCCGGCGCCGGCGCCGGTCAACTCGTCCGGCGGCCTCTTCTCATCCATCAAAGGCGGCGCTGGCAGCTTTCTCAAGAATTTGAAGGACACCTCATCGAAAGTTATGCAGACCGTTCAGCAGTGAGTCTATAGTATATTAATTTAAGTTTAAGATAATTATTTATACGAATTATGTGCATATGCTAATTAGATTAGAGTGATATTATATATATTAAATACGGCGCTATAGCGCCGTATTTAATTTTCGTCAAACGTTTACAAATTGTTAAGCGTGTAATGTATTTTATAAAAATAAATTCATTCATCTATTCAAAAAATAAATAATTCATATTTATACACATTTTAGTTCTTATTATATTAACGGTCTGCCGTCTACCGAGTACCTAATCTGTTCGCAATTTTTTGTAGTTTAGATAATAATTACCGTAATAATAGTAACTGTCATAATAATAAAAATACGCGAGTTAAATCCGCTAGTAGTTGTTTCATTCCAATGTGTAATAACCGCGAAGGCATCAGAAATTATTAATTATATTATCTTTATACATATTTATTTATGATTGCATCTGCTAGGTTTTATATTGAATATGGCCTTTTCAGAACTTATTTGGATTTTAAACTCTTTTATAATATAACTATAAATATATGTATTTTTTTTTATTTCCAGGTCCATAGCCCGGACGGACCTGGATATTAGCTACATGACGAGCCGCGTGCTTGTGATGCCGTACCCGTCGGAAGGCCTCGAGAGCGCTTACAAGACAAACCATATAGATGACGTCAGAGTACGTAATCACATTGCATTAATTCAGTGATAAACTTTCAACCCGCAATCTAGTTTTGTAGTCAGAGACCAGGGTCTTTGACCATTTAACCAACAGCCTGTCAATATAATATAGCAATTTAAAAATAAACTATTCAAATTGTCGGCAAACCTCCTTGTAGTATTGTTTATTATTTTCTTATAATGTTATATAATGTTGACTTATATACCAAATAAACTTCAAATGAAGCCTTTGATGTTTCTTTGGCTACTTAGTGACAAAGGAAGGAAGGCTGTTTTTTCTAATATAGTAAAATACGACCAAAGTAATAATTTCAAATGCTTTTCCGATTCCAAAACTATTCTAATTTATTCCCAGGCGTTCTTAGAGACCCGTCACCCGGGCGGTAAGTACTGCGTGTACAACGCGTACCGCGGCGGTCGGCTGCAGTTCCCGCGGACGGCGACGGTCGTGGACGTGTCTTCTCTGTGGCCGTCGCCGGTGCATCGCGCGCCTATGTTGGCGCCCCTGTACCGACAGATACAGAACATGTACCAGTGGCTGGGGAAGGACGATCGTGGCGCCGTTGTTATTGCCTGCCAGGTATGTTTGTACTGGTTATCAACTGTGGATGTATCTTATCTGTGGCAATACTTGGTAGTGTAGTGTTTGCGTGGCATTGCCATAATAAAATTTTCCTATATATGATTGGAATTGTTTAGTGGTGCACTTATTTTTTTTTTATTAATATCGATCAGTATTTTGTGAAATAGTAATAGTCAAATGCAACCTAAGTTGTCTAACTTTTATTTCATTTCCCAATAAAATAACAAGTACATAATATGACGATTGTAACAATATAGACAAAAATATTTTTTTAAGTCAAATGTGAGCCAACAAGCTATAATAAACAACTTGTTTAACGCATAAAAAACCCCCTTGTTTAACCTGCTATAGCTAACTAATTAAAAGAGACTCAACTTAACTATTTACGACCTAAACTACACAATGTTTTTTTTCTACCAACCATCACCTTATTCTAAACTTAGACATGTACGTCAGTTTCCTAAAAACATAATTATTTTGTCCAGGACGGTAAATCGATGTCATGCGTGCTTCTCTGCGGGCTCCTTCTGTACTCCAAGCTAGTGACGATACCAGAGGACGCGCTGCAAATATTTGCCGTCAAGCGTTCTCCAATCAACATACCGCCTAGTCAACTTAGATACCTGTACTATCTCAATAATATTATAAGGTAAGCTGATTTGAACTCTATGTGTTTGAAAATAGGTATTATAAGTAACTGTAGAATTTAACTCTTGTATATTGAATTTTTGTTGATGTTACGATAACTTCCCAATTCCTACACTATGGGAACAGACTAACTTGACGATAGTTTAATATTGAGGATTTTTTGTGTAATGTAATATACAAATTCTATATTAAAATACTGAAATATAATATACACCTTGTGAGTATGGTTTTAAAGTTCATTATGTAATTGTTACAGGCCAGATCCAATACTCCCGCACTTTAGGCCCGTGTCTCTAGTCTCACTTACAATCCAGCCAGTACCTCTATTTACGAAAGCCAGGTAAGAATATAGTTACATTCAAATTTGAGCTTTACTGTATAAGTGATAGGGTTTATTTAAACATTTGTATGTGTAATTAATGCTATTCTACTGTTCTTCGACTTTATTGTATATCGAGGCCGTCGAAAGAAAACTGGACAAAGTTAATGGCCACGACGGTAATAATTTGAGTCTTATATGTATGTGTCAAGGCTGCATTTGCTTTAAAGGATGCTAGTTGTTAAGTTTCCATTACGAATATTTCTGATTTGCCCCTCCAGAGATGGTTGCCGACCTTACATTGAAGTGTACAACGAAGATCGTTTGCTGCTGTCAACGCTACAAGATTATGATAGGTTGCATATGTACACAGCGCAGGAAGGAAAGGTATGCAGCTATTTTCAGATCATTTCAAAACTAGTCCTACAGTATTATATTTCATGACAAATATTTTTCTTTGTAGATGAAGTAGATTACCAAAAGTTGAAGGACACGTAATTTGACTTTTCTCAATCGAAGCGAGCCCCCACTCCCGAACTTTAGAAGCGCCTATCTTAGTCATTTATTGTTCAATTGAGAAAAGAAAAAATAGATCAGATTCATTTATTTCTCAGTATTTTTATTTAATACATTATACTTACATACTTATGTTGTAAATAAGTGTAGAATAAGATTTAATAATATACCTGCCGGACTAAATCGAATTTGGTTTTCTATACCCACTCGTCATCCCTATTAATTGATTGCCCAGTGAGCTGTAAAAGTAATTATAAAAACAGTAAAAATTACTAGTTTAGTAACAAACCTTGAAGATAAATAAAGAAAAGTCACATAATTATGTATTTAACAGGTAACTCTACCCCTCGACACTACTGTATGCGGCGACGTGGTAGTGTGTGCGTACCACGCGCGCCACCAACTGGGCCGAGTCCACTCCGTCGCCATGCTGTCGGTCAGCTTGCACACAGGATTCCTTAGCGAACAACAGCACGCCATTAAATTTACTAGGTAAGCTATTTTATAGTCTCTCCTTATAGATATAAGGTATACAATTACTAATTATATCATTCAAACAAACATATATGTTTACAGTTTTTTTCTGGTAGCTTCCGTTTTAATATGGTCTTGAATGGTGAATTTTTTTTTGTGTAAAAAATAGCAAGCAATCTTGAAGTAAATTATCCACGGGTTAACTTACAGTATTAATGGCATACATATATTATGTTGAGTTGCAAACAGCATACTCGGCACTTATTCGGACATTACAAAATGTTACCTTACCCCATTTATTTATTGAACAGGTCTGAAATAGACGGTATCGATGAAACAACACCTGTCAACGACCACTTCCCCTCCAACGTGTCCGTCATTATTAGTCTTGTAGTACAAAACGGCGAGAGACGGAAACCGCGCTCTGATTCCTGGGAGGAAGACCACTCGTTCCCAATAAGGACGCCAGATGTATTATTCTCCACTACGCTAGAAAGAGACGAAACTGTGGACAACTTTGGTGAGTGAATGAGATGCATACAATTATGTCTGCTCCGACTTTGGATTTAATATTCTCTATTAGTATTATATTTTTAGGATTGTATTGATAAACTGATCTTGAGTATGATACCTATCTTAACCCTTTGGATACTGTAAAATGAAAAATTCGTACGTTCGACCCTCGGGTGATTCTGATAATGCTTATAAAAATATAAGTATGTCATACTAATAATCAAGTACATAAATTAAGATATATTTATAGTAGTTACAAAATTATATATTTATATTATGTATTTCTATGCAGCTAATCTTCGAAGAACTCCCACGGCCATACCAACAAGTATGTCGTAGTGTGTGTTATAGAAATTTCTTTTTTAGTTGTGTGGCACTTTAACTCCATTTGCTAACCACAAGAGCACAATTACGTAAAGTTTAAAATGTATATATTTAATTTAACAATGTGACGTCACTCTTCATTCTTCATTGATTATAATAACAATCGCACTTAATATTTTTCTTGTTCTAGATATAATTAATTTTTATATATCATTAATTTACCATGTAAATACTAAAAAAATAAACTGTTTTATATAATATATTACTAGACGGCGGGTGTGTAATGATCTTAGAGCATAAACAACTGGAGAGGCCTTTGACACTATTTGTCATACAAATTTTTTAGCCACTTTTAGCGGGGGACGAGGTAGGAACACATACAAAAAACTGCACACTGATGTAAAAATAATTCTCATCGTTACACACGCACACTAATAGAAACTGTCAACACTAGGCGGAATTTATTCACACTAGCAAAAACATTATTATAAACGACAGGTCCGTACACAAGTTTTACATGTGTGTGCAACCGATTTGAACCGATTACATAGTGCTTGATTAAGTGGCTGTCGATACATTTATCCATATTTGACACAAAATGGCGGATCAACCAATTTATATTTAAATATAATAATTTTAACTTCATAAATAATTGTGTACTTACTTTTTTAATTCATAGTATTATAGAATTAAACGTCAGTTGCTACGTAGTTCAGCAAACAAGTAAACTTCTTTTAGCAATAATGCTTAAATAATTACAATTACCTACTATATCTAACATGAAAAAATAGGCAAATGTTTATTACTGCAGAGCTGGAGAAATAAGTAGACTACTGAATCCCAAGCTGAAAATCGGATAACGAAATAGAAATATTTTAACAAAATAATACCTAATACGGATATATACGTAGGTACTTCTTATCATCTGTACTGTAAATTCATCGATATTTATATTATCCAGTAAGTACATCTCTAACCGAATTTTGATTTTGGATGCTATTATCGCTTTTAATTCAAACGAATTAGCGCCTAGTATCGGATACACTTCTCTGCAAATTTTTTATACATGTGTGCCGTTAGTCAATGGTGACCATAGACTATCATAAAGATTTTTAAACGATTTTAAACGAATAAAAATGCAATCGATACCTGAATCGATGCTTCTCACGTGGTGAATGAGAAAATAATTATTTCTAAAATAACAATTAATGAACAAAAAAAATACCTACATATGAAAGGAAATACTGTTTTTTTGTATATTTGATGCAGTGGATGGATTTTTACGACTTATTTTAGCGCAGGGAGACATTTTTCGGGAGCTCTTTTCTCTTTGACTTCGATTGTGACACTGTCAAAGTGAGCGGTTTGAAAACAGTTTTTACAAACGCGTTAGATAATTTATCTTATACCTTGGCAGAGGGGAACGTCTGTCGAAGGCCTCTCCAGTTGTATATGCTCTAAGGTAATGATCGATATAAAAATATTTAATATATTTTCTATTGATATATCAACATTTGATATAATTTCAAATAATTTCATATGATATAATTTAATATAATCACTCATTTTGTGTAATAAACGTTTGGTATAATTTTAAAATATATAAATTTAATTCGTATATTTATCGTTTGGTATAACGCTTTTTTCTTATAAAGATTATATGGTATAACGCTCATTTTATATACAAATCATAATATATAACAATCAAGAGGTATAATAGGTAGGTATATAAATCGAAAAGAGGACTACAACGAAGGTGAATTATAGCGAGCAATGGCTTCAAATTTAAATCTAAAGTAATGTGCCTGGGATTTATGTACTTAACTATATTTAATTTACTTTTGCGCATTGTGTTTTATTTACCTAACCTAACCTACTTTTTGATAGCCATTCGTTTTGGTAGGGGGACGCAGTTCAAACCTAACCTAACCTACTTTTTGATAGCAGTTCGTTTTGTGATTATGTCTCTAATACATTATATCAATAATATTTATGCCAATTGTATTTTATATGAAAATAACGTTATACCTACCATAAGTTCATTATAGAAAATAAGCATTATACTTAAAGAATGTTATATTAAATTATATTATATCAAATAATCATTATAAGAAATGATAATTATGTCGTATGTTAATATATCAAGTGTTGTTATATGATTTAATAATTATATCAAACGAGCGTTATTGCTACTAATATTATACCAAAAAAAATTATAGCCATCGTTACGCACCCCTAGACGGCCCGTTCAAAACCAAACTGTTGTGGACAAAACCACGAAATCGGAGGTTGCGGGTTCGAATCATTTGCTTCTAGCAAGAGGCAGATGTTTGAATGATAAAAGCGAAAATTTCTACCTGAATCTTGGACGTCTCATTTATGTTTATTCGTTGTCGAATACCCATAATACAAGCTTTACTTAGTTTACAACAGTTGGTATGAATTGGCCAAATATTTATTTATTATTATATTTGCAGTGACGGCAGACTATCCCGCTAAGGAGCCGGAGAAGAAGCCCCCGGCGCGGCCCGCGCCCCCCGCGCCCCACACGCCGCAGGCGCCGCGCCGGCCGCCGCCGCCCCAGGACATCCCCACCACCGCAACTACTGCGGACACAGCCGACTTCCTCAACCTGGCCGGAGCCAACCAAGACAAGCCGAAGACTCAAGAAAAGAAATTAAAAAGCGACGACTCGTTCGACTTCTTTGGCATGATGGAGAAACAGGATGACGCTTTTGGAGACTTCCTTGGCGGGCAGAAATTGGAAGAAAATGCTCAGGTGAGATCGTTAGTATCGATAAATGTAGGTCATTGGAAATTCAATAAAACAATTGTGAAACTATAAAATGATTATTAATTTAATTTTACGCTGGAGTACATATTAGAGATTTCACAGGTACTATCGCATGCTTTCGGGGTATGCCATTTTAGAAAAAAATTGCTTGCACTTGTTGCTTCACACACAGCCGCCAGGTACCAGGGTCGTTCAAGCGATTATTGCCTTAAAGGTGTAACATCGCCAGCACAGTTGATAGTACGTATCGCGTTTATAGTTAGCACGGCAGAGATAAAACGTCATGTCTTTGTTATCAGCCATTCTCATCGGAGCCCATGTTCGGCGACCTGCCCGCGCCGGCGGCGGCGGAGCGTCCCGCGAGCGATCCTAACTTCGACCCGTTCGGCCTCAACGACCCGCTGCCCAAGCAAGAGAGCCTACTCACGCCGCAACTTATAAAAGAAGATGGTTTGTCGACAGTTCATCTAGTTTTTAAGTTACATTTTAACAGGAGATTTCAAGGTTTTTTTTATAATTAGATCTTGACTATGAAAGTTTCTAGTGATGTTAGAGTAATCGTTAAGCTATACCAAAACTATCAGAGGCACGACAAATGAAGGCCCGTCTATTATTACTGTCACTAAGAGAATATTTATGGAAGAGATATTTAAGTGAGACGTTGTATTTAAGTACCTTATTTGTTCATATACTGCTCACAAAAAAGGTATTTTACATATAAATGAAAAATGATCTCAGGTCGATCGCAAAGCGTACCGCTAGAGCAAGCCCAGCCGAAGAAAGATCCGTTCGCTGATTTGAACCTGCTGGGGGCGAGCATGACTCCGTCGCCGCTGGGCTCGGCGGGCGGCGCCACCCCGCGCGCCTCGCCCGCGCACACGCCGGCGCACCAGCCGCATGCGCAACAACCGCAGCAGACGCACACGCCAGCGAGGTCGCCGGCGCACCAACCGGACTATAGGTAATACTATCTTTCTGACCACGGCTACATTTAGGTGGTATATGAACTATTATAAACATTATTTATTCCATGTATTTTATTTTAACACAATATACACTTATGTTATCGCGATTTATATTATAGATATTTTATTATATACATGCTAAAAAGTTCACCAAATTTAATTTCGTTCAATAAAATCGAAAACTACGAACTGAAACAGCACTTATGCCCTAAATAATAAAGATTAATTTCACAACGATTCCCGCAGTCGAACCCACTTCGAGCCAGCAAAGACACCCCTAGACGACAAACCCAAAAAGCCAATGGACGTGTTCGGCGACTTGCTCGGCAGCCAGGGATACGACTTCGCGAACAAACGCGACGCCGGCCCGAGGACCATGAACGCCATGAGGAAGGAGGAAATGGTCAAAGACATGGACCCGGAGAAATTGAAGATACACGAATGGGTGAGTGTAGTGTAGGGGTTGGCAAAGATATTAAATAACAAAAACAAAGTACATAAAAAAATTTAATGATGACGTTTCAAAAACTTTTTAAATTGTTTCTTTACAGTCAGTCAAAGGCCTTTAAGCTTTTTTGTTGAGTTTCTTACGGCGTTTCTTGTCAGTAATGATGATTTAAAGTAATGGCATTTTTGAGGTCAATTTCCTAATAAAAAAAGAGTATACAAACTCCTTGATCCTGTGACGATTCATTTTGTGACTGTCCTTTTATAGACTGAAGGCAAGAAAGCGAACATTCGCGCGCTGATGTGCTCCCTCCACACTGTGGTGTGGGAGGACTGCCGGTGGACTCGCTGCGACATGTCGCAACTGGTCTCGGCGGCTGACGTCAAGCGGAATTATAGGAAGGCGTGCCTCGCTGTGCACCCGGACAAGGTAACAATAATAATATAAATGTTCTGATATATGCTACTTTCAGTATAATGAAGTCCAATCTAAAAGTTTAGCGGTTTTTAGAAGACGGTTCCATGATATTTATATTGCAAATAATCTAAATATTCGATACTCGTTTTCAGTAGTCACCTTTAGAGTTACACGACTATTCTTGCGTATTATCATATATCATATCATAATTGACACGTCTGCTGCTGCACATAATCCCGCCAGGAATCATCCAACGAAATCGCAATCTTGTAGAGTCTGTATGTACCTAACACAGGAATCTAAAAGTTCGGTGGTGATAATTAACTACGAAGCTGTACGAACTACGAATCTGTTTCATAGTTGTTGACCAGGATAGTCTGATATGTAATATTTTTGTTTCAGCAAATGGGCACTCCCAATGAAAATATAGCTAAAATGATATTTATGGAGCTAAACAACGCCTGGAGCGATTTTGAGAATGACGCCAAACAACAGAACTTGTTCCAGTCTTAACGCCCCTACTCTTACATATTAGGTACATTGTTGTTGAAATTTACTCTAAACTTTTGGCTATGATAAAATTTAAATGTTATAACTGCACACTATGTGGTGAATTTTAATTGTCGCCCTTATGTTTATTTAAATAAAAGCGGGAGGTGACATGATTTCATACCACGCGAGACAATGAAATGTACAATAACACAAAAAGCTATATAAAAATAATTTCTTGAAAAGGGCAGCTAGTGGTTAGTTTTTCCGGGACGTCCATTTTGTCAACTCCTGTACTAAAATACCTGCTTTAGCAAGTATTAATGGACTATTTGACTATTTCGTCGCCAAATGAAAGAGAGAAATCATCACACCAAACGTTGGTTAAAAGCATCTCAATTGTCAACCATACGCCTAAGTATTAAGGCATCTTTTAAAAACCAATTCAATATATGAATTCGATATTTGGTGTTCCTAACATTAACGACTGAAATCAAATAATCTAAAAGCTTAAATGTTAATTTAATTCCATAATTAAATAAATGCATTATAATATAATCCACATAGCGATTTATCATTTTACAATAATCTGGTGTCGAATTTTATTTTTCGTTTTATTAACGGGGTCGATTGCTTTTTATTATATAATATTTGAAGTATAAGATACTGAAAATATTGTTTTATAGACTATGAATTCAGTGATACCGCGTGTAAAAGATCTTTAATTATATATAATAAGAGTTTACTTTTGTGTAAGGTATGGTTTATATATTTTAGCATAATTTACCTCAGTTCAAAATGTTTTGTCATATTATTAATTTTAGTAACACAAAACGCAATATCGTAGTGTCTGCTGTTATGTTCAAATGTATTATAATATTGAAATGTATATTATATTTAGAACACTAGTGTTAGTAGCTCAAATTATTTTTGCGAACACAAATGTATATTCGGATAAATGGGTATTTCAGAAGTCATGCACACAGGCCGAGTAGCTACGGTCGATTTCAAAGTTTCTCAAAATTGTCTTGTTATTCGATTAGCCTTTAAAGTATAGTACTGTATAGTATCATAGCTTTTAAATTACTCGCAGTAGGCTCGAGTATGGTTGATTATTTCGCAGCAACAACTTTGATGGTTTGTATTATTTATCCTTCATTAGATCCCAGGAGACTGTCGGTCTTATTGGGTAACATAATTGATTGGAAATTGACCCGAATTGGTTGGTAGTCTTTTCACTAATTTTAAGACTATCGAGAAGTTACGTTAACGTTTTAAAGTAAACCAATTCGAGTTGGTTTCAAACCAATTGTTTTACAGAATCAGACCATATAAACTGCCATAATAAATCTTATGGCTTACACTTTGAATACTCTTACATAATTCTACTTTCATAGTCTTTCGGCATTATTTTAAAATAATTTTGAGTTATGCATAACAGACCTTATTACGTAGTCTTTAAAGTCCACATGTGATTATTTGCATAGCCCTTGTATTTTGTACTTGTTTATTTTTTTCAATAGTTACTGTTATGTGGCTTTCTTCCAAATGCTTAATATAGGATAAAAAATGTTCACATAAAAATTAAGTGTAAGTGAGATTCGCTGTAAACATTAAAAATATATATTAGCAAGTCCAGTGTTGTTAATGGTACTTATTAGTTTTAAGAGAAGTTTAATTAAGTTTGTACATTCCTAATTTAATTGATGATATGGCAGTTTTATTTAGCAATTTTAGGTCTCCGAAATTTTAAAACAATGCAATTTCTCTTTTACTTTTGTGGTTCAGCCATATGTTAAGTACCTATTTAGATATACAATTGTCTACTTTGAGTTAAGGCCAGTTAGTATGAAGATATTGTCGCGCGTGCTTCAGTTGTATATTTTGCTTAGCGATATAACCATGTGCGAATAACAAAATTGTTCGATTAAAAGAATATATTATGAATGAAAAATAAGTTTTTATTTAAAATTAAAACATCTGGCTGAAAATGCCTCATAAAAAAACCAAGTCCAACTTATTTTTGAAGATAGTTTTAAAGTCAAATGCACTTTTGAACTTTTATCCCTCTAGTATCTACTCAGTCAAAAATATATACATGTATAGGGAATGTACACGCGTAACGGTAGGTGGCAGCTTTCAATTGTCAAAAGGAACACTATGCGACCAGTAAATGAACAAAAGGTCATCGTGCCATAATTTAAATAAAATTATGCTTTCAATCAGGTACCCTTTCTTTAAAATTTATTAAAACTTATAAACATTAATTCTGTTTATTCGTAATTAGTATTGAATGTGAGATTGAGATTGGCGACACTAGTTGGCGGCATCTTAGTTCTGCACGGTCCCTATACACAGTAACCAAATATTGGTTAAGAAATTAATGTAAAAAAATCACCAGTATTGCTTCTAATTTTTTATTCTTATAAATATTTCTTTTGTCAGCTCTCTTCCATCTTGACGTCGAGACAGCCGTACCGTTCTAGAAGTTCCTGCTTCTTCTTGCGAAGCAATGCTTCCTCTATATCCCTCTGCGAGGGCACGGCCACGTGAGAGGTTATGATAGGAGGTTCCCCGTCTTCATCGTCTAATCTCTTGTCTTCCGGCTGAAAAAAATATGTATAAATAAAACGTTTCGTACTATACTAGCCACTAAAGTTTATCGCATAGACCTGACTAATGTATCTTTTCGGTCTATTATTTTTATTTTGCAAATTATATATGTGTAATGAAAACTGAAAACTTGAAATTTAATATCGCTTACATCCTCTGGATAAATATTTTCCTCTTCAGGCAAGTCTTGATCTTTATTTTGTTCTTTATTTCTTTTCCATTCATCAACCGCTCGTGCTATAGCTGAAAAATCAAACGTAGGTATTAGAGCTGTCTGATGCGCACGGGTAAGTATATTATCTCTCCGGTACTTAATATCCAGAGTCTAGAACAACTGGTGTGACTTATGTAAAAAAAAAATCATTAGGTTTTTACCATCTTTCTCAGCTTCTTTCTCCAGCGGTATGAGAAGCCCGTCGTCATCGTCCCGGTAGCCGTAGTAGTCGGCGTCGACGTCCCGCATGAGATCAGCGCGCGTGCGCCGCGGCGGCGGCGGGGGCTCTTGCTCGAATAACTCCCGAACACCTGATATCGGAAAAAAGACCGTTTTTATTATAATGTCAATATAGACGGAAAGTTGTGTTGAAAAACCACCTACAAGTATATGCTTCAAGTACCCCATGGAAGAATTAAGGTTTTTTTTACAAACTTTCTCCCCAAGTCCATGGGAGTGAATTCTCAAGATGACTTCTTAGCGATTTCTGCTATGCATATCAGATAGTTAACCAGTTTAGCCTATCTCGTATTAGTGTCTATATTATTGTCTTTTTTTTTTGATTGATACAATTCACCAAACAACACTGCACCAGAAGCCTTATTTATTAGGGTAGTAGTCTGTACAGCATGAATTTCATGAGAACAGTTAGATATTAGTTAGATACCTTCGGAAAGTACAATTACAGTAATTACATTTATATTGCACACTATCTGACCTGGCAAACTTTGTCCTGCCCTTATCCAAATCAATCTTAAGGACCTAATTTATGACCTATTCTCATACCAAACAATTCAACGAAAATTTCGGAGGAGTGCGACCACGTACACCGTGAGATTTTTATATATTAGATTTACCTGGCAGATCTTTCGCAGCTCCGAAGTATTTGTACCCTCTATTCCCGGGGACTTCTTTGCCGTCCTGGTCCAGCATCTTGGGTCCGACGCGCGCGTGGTCCGGCCCGCCTAGTGACTTGATCTGCACCTCCCAGTGCCGTTTTTCCCTCATCAGTTTGTTGATCTCGTCGTTTAGGTCACGGATCCGGAATTCGCCGAGACCGGCTAAAGGGAAAATAGATACTAGGTAAGCAACGTAATGATCAATAAGTAGGCTAGATTTTGTTATTTTTTTTTTTCAGTTTTGTTAATTCTAATTATAATAAAAACTAGTGAGCATCAAGATTCTAATACTGAAATAGTACTCAATAGAGTACTGTTTCAGTATTGGATATAGGCGGATTTGTCATTATTTAAAAAAATCTTAGAATCCAATTTTATAATAAAACGAAACTCATAATATCTGGTGCTTAAAATATTTAAGTCCGTGTATTTAAGTAGGGTTTTCAAAAAAAGCTTTATTTCCTAAAATTGAAATACAGACTAACACTAGCAGTTATACTATAAGAAAGAACTTTTCATTAGTCTGTAAACAGTAAATGTTTAATTTTATTTATTTCTTAGACTTTGATTTAGATTTCCCTGCTTTTGTTTTACTCTTTTTTGCCGAAGCCTTAGATTTTTTGTCTTTTCCTTTTTTAAGTGTTTTCTTCTTTATTTCACTGCTGCTGCACTGTTGCGCTATATTAGTATTGTCAACAGGAGCCAATGCATTTTGTACTTTCGGAGTTACAAGTTCTATTTCAAGATCAGTTTTCTTATCTTTTGTTTCCAGTTTTTTTCCTATTTTCAGAATGAAGACATCTTTTTGAGGGTGTAGCATTTTCTCCATATTTACTGGTAATTGACAGTTCGTCGGCGTTACGTTAATTAATCTCCTATCTTTATTCTCTGTACCCTTACCGGGTTGATTGATAGAATATTTGAAGTTAGATGTGTATGTATTATCGTAGTTACGTTGCACATCTCTAGGCAGCTCGAACTGTATCTGATCTCCAGTGTTGTATGGAGTGTCCTCACAGTCACATAACTCTTGAATTCGGTCATACTTTCCTAATCTATCCACTTTAGTACTTTTCGGAACTCTAATCTTTAATTCATTGTCATTCATTTTTGTGAGAATTTCATCATATCTTCCCATAGCGTCTGAAATGTATAAAAATAGAAAATTATATTGGAAACAACAACAAGTGAAATCTAGAGTTTTTCAATTATAATCAATTCGCATCATACCTTGCAAATCCATATTAGGCTCCATACAAGGTATTGAATACATTTGTTTCGATAAACTCGAGAACTGTGATATGGGGCTATCGTTTCTTACGGGATATTTGTGTTTGTGGTACTGTTCATGTTTTGTAGTTAACACATCCTCATCCAAGAGTATTTTGCCTTCATCATCCATTTCAACTTTTTGGCAAGAATACATTGTCATGCCATTGTCCTTCTTCAGCATAAATGAAGTTCCCTTTGGTTTTGGTTTAGCACAAAACTGTGTTGTGATTTCTTTACCTAGGAATGACATTCGAACAGTGACCTCTATCACGCCGATCTGCTCACGAGAGCTGTCTTCTCCGCAGGTTAAATAGAACTGGTTCTTCAAGAGTGGCGTAGAAGTAGTGCATAATATGTTATCATTGGGTTTTTCTTCACTCCATTTTTTACATAAGTCTTCCTTTATACCCATAAAATCGTTTGTGAAATTCATATGCGTTTCAGCTAACTTAGTAACGCAATGCGAACAAGGTGGTTGCTTAGTCAATTCTATAGCAATTTCAAATTCTCTCAAGGAACAGATTTTTTCGTAAGTCATTGCGAACATGATAGATTTGCCTACATTCAGCTTGTACAAATCTTCAATTTTACCGTATGTACAATCATAAAGTATGATCGGTTGTTTTCCCAAGAATGATGCAGATATCACAAGATTATTGTAATCCATATCAAAACATTCACACTTCATCTGTATCTTGTTAATAATGATTTCTAGAAGAAAGAGATGATATGGAAAATCTACATCTTCCCCAAGCATTCTTTTATTCAGCCTTTCTTCGGTATTAGCAATATCTTGTGATAGATGCTTAATTGAGTCCCTAAGGGCATTGGCTTCGCTTGTTAGTATTTTGCTCATTGTAGCAATTTTATCAATATTATTTCCGAGTAGCGGTGACTGTGAATCTTTTATATTATTAGAAAGCTTCCTAACTGTTTCGCTCAACTCTTCTATATGGTCGCTAATACGTTTTCCTTGTGGCTCAAGGTTAGCATAAGCGTCCTTTGATTCTTCCACCTGTTGATCTATGACATTCATATTTCTAGAACTACTAGATTTATTTTGCGATGTTTTCGTACTATCAACGCTTTGTCCCTTTTTTGGAGATTTTGTACCTGCTTTTATACTTTCTTTTTTAGCAGATCGGTCCTGAGATAATTTATCAGGTTGTGTCGAGGTCTGCAGTTGATTTGCCGACAATTCTTCTGTGTTTTTCGCGTGGTCCGATTTTATACTTGAAATATTTTGTGATGCAATGCTTGGTTCTCGTGGAGTACCTTGCTTGGGCTCCAAAGCAATAGGAGGAGATGATGGACCTTCGGGTTGCGGTGAACTTCTTTGCAGGGAGTTGCGGCTTCGTAACGATGACTGCCGACTACCTCTATTCGGAAGTTCGGTATTTGGGTCAGTTTCGGATTTGATGCTTGCAGATTTTAAACTAATCTCCCTAGGCGCATTCTGCGCAGATGATGTATTGACGTCTTCAGAAGTAGCATCATTCATTATGTGATTTCAAATATTACAAGTCTGATAAATAATACTTAAAAAATTTCACATAATTGTAAAGGACCCAAAATGTGACAATTTGAATAATAAGACCTACTAGATTTTTATGAAATTGTTGAAAATAGATCATTTGCTTTGACGTTTTAATACATTTTCTTTTGGAGTAGAACAAGCTAGGTTACATTTATATAAAGCCTATTCTTATGCAGTAATTTTACCTTTTGCGTTATAATCGCTAAGTTCACAAGTTATGGCAGTATTAGGTAATAAATATCTGAATCTACATGAAAGTCCAGTTATTTGATTTTTTTTAGGTAAAAAGTAATTTTAAACATAAATAAATACATACCTATGTCAATATATAGGTAGATATATTTATTTATAAGAAGCTAAAGTGGCATAGCTTTATCTGCTTACCATTCTGTATCTGTGCAACTTTCTTTGCAATCTCCCTGACAATCTGTAGTCTCCACTTCTCAGCCTGCGGCAAGTCATTGCACTCTGAGGCGAGGTATGGGCGGCGCTCACGTTGTCCACCTGATTCTTGTACTTGAGCCGCGCGCCATCGTGCCAACGTTGTCCTAGAGAAAGAGAGACACACAAGAACACAAGTAACATCATTATCAATAACGGCGCAAAGTTTTGAATACAGTCTTTATAGGTGATTCCACAGACATTTCAATCGCTGTCAGTCCTTTGCCCTGGATTTTGAAAGAATAAGGTAAAGTAAAATTTATACTCAATTCATTCTGACAACATGTTCAAGCACAATATGTTGTCGCATTAAAACATAATTCTTGATGAAGCTCATTTCCTAAATATGCAGAACTAAGGACTGACCGCCCATGGCATAATTCTTATAAATTTAAGTCATTGCAACTTAAGAATAAGTACCTAACAAACAAAATTGAGAACAGTCTCCTTTTTTTAACAATTACTGAATACTAAAATTTTAATATACTGAACTGAAGAAGATAATATAATTCAAACCTTACAAGCTGCATAAAATGTTTTCAATACTGAAAAGCTGATTGGATCTTAAACTAGGTACCTACAAATAAATAGGTACCTGGATGCCAATTTCAATTAATAAAAACTTGTTATGCCTGTGCTGATGTTATAGTTTGAACCTTCTGTTTTAAAGACAAAGTGCAAATAATAATTTCTTATGTTAATTATTTCATTGGCATCAGAAATTATTATTTATTAGCGGTTCAATTTTATATTTCAAACTTTTTCAAGCATATTTTTTTATTTAACGGTTGATCCCTCCCCCCCCTCCTGACTACAAGG
Organism: Polylopha cassiicola; assembly: GCA_038024825.1. Classification (NCBI taxonomy): domain Eukaryota; kingdom Metazoa; phylum Arthropoda; class Insecta; order Lepidoptera; family Tortricidae; genus Polylopha; species Polylopha cassiicola. The sequence continues at coordinate 3,290,276 of CP149052.1, read as the reverse complement.
ACTAGAAAGCTGAATCTATCTATCTTTGTTCATACTTCAGAAAAGGACTCAAATTGGAGAGCTTTGTTATAATGTTTATTCTCATAGTTACTTACATAGCCTTTTCAGCATTTCGTGCCTGTAAAAGAGTTAAAATTGTATTTAAAATTCATATTTTAATTCCAGTTTGTGATGCCATTGCTGTGATTTTAGGTGCCTGGTGTATTTTTATCATTTTTTTAGGTAGTCTGATTAATACTTAACATTAAGTTTAGAATGTTGAAACTATTTATTCCATATTAGTTAATGATATATAGGAAAAATCATTTATACTGGTTGAATAAATCACAAAAACTAACCTATATCTAGATACAAGAATTGTATGTTTTTAGACATAAGATGTTATAATTTTAAGGAGTTCCATGTCATCACAATACTCAGAAATTAATTATAATTGAAAACCGGTAGGTAACTATGTGTTTTTATAATGTATCACACAAAAATCAAATATATTAGGAAGACTTACCATGTTTGCAAAATTACAAAGTTTCTAGGACAACAACAGTATAGTTAATATCCAGCTATGCAGAATAAAATACGATATAATATCTGATATGAACACGTGCTAGTTTCTTAATATGTTTGGATAAATTAAATATTAAACGTAATATTTGTTTTCGAATAAAATAAACAGTCTCCTTTCATCATGTACTACAGACCAAAGACTATTTACACAGATTCAGGGTGACCATCTCAAAAAGAGCGAATCTGCCACAGACTAGGCAACAAATCTGCCAAAATCTGCCACACCTAGCGCTTAAAATGCCAAAAATATGCCTCATAAAAAAAAATGGAAAAATACACATAAAACAAAAACATTAAACACTTTTCTTATGCATTAAGTATCATACTTATACTAATTACTCTATGAGTGAAGGATTTTAAACATATGTTGAACCTGAAACAGCTTAATTTTAAAATTATCAATTTTCAAAAAAATCTAAAAAGTCTGATTAAAGATTTATATTTATAGTAAAGTACCTACCTACCTACTTGCCGATGATTGACCACTATACCTAATTATGTTTTTTTTTTATATGTTTCTGATATGAGTTGATGCAAGCTCTTTTAAACAAGACAATCGGGTAGGTAATTAATTTCTTTGCAGAATGCAACGTCGTCGTTTTTCTTCTTAATTTTGTACTTTCTTTTCTATTCACTGTATGAACCTACTAGATAATTAGTGTAAGTTATTTAGCCAAATAAAATATTTTCTTTCTTTCTTTCGTTGTCATCCTTAGCACTCGACAAACAAGAAAAAAGCAAGGGATCTTGCTCCCACTCAGATCGAAAAGAACGCTCGTATTTTCTCTTCATAATTAATGATTTATTACACAGAACCGCACACGATACACAAGAGAGAATGAGATAAAATCAAATCAAAAGTTGAAAACCAAATCAGTAAAGAAGATAAGAATATGAACACTATTCTAGTTACTGTTACTACTTGACGCACTTGTTTAAAAACAGAACAAAGGTAAAGTCCCTGTATAATCAGACCATTAAGAAGTTGCCAGTTTCCTAAAATAATTTGTAACCTAATTATAATAATATTATGTATAAAACCTTAAATAAGATACATTTATTTAAAATTTAAATAGAAAAAGAATGATTTTTCTTGGAATCTTTAAAATCTGCCAAAATCTGCCACTTTTTTAATCCGTCAGCATGATCTGCCACCGACAAAATTTAGGGGCGAAATCTGCCAAAATGGCAGAAATCTGCCACAAATGGTCACTCTGCACAGATTAAATAAGACCACGCAAACTGACAAGTGACATTAGAACCACAGATAAATTATTATAAAAATCGTTGTCAGCTTTAAATTGTGTTATGCTCGATATAGAGCTAGAAGATAATATAGAGTTGGCATTGCCAGCGAGTAGATTTTTTAAATTATTTTATTTATTTACAACTGTTTAATTACTTACTTATTTTTTTCTCCCTACTAATATAATTTTATTTGTGTAAGTCTGTATATCTGTTGTCTTCCTACGCTTCAAATGCTTAGATGTAATCAGATGATATTTTTTTGGAGATAGTTTGAGTTCAGGGGAAGAATATAGCCAAGATAGTTTAGTTTAGTTTTATTACGAAAACTATTTTTAAAAGGGTGAGAAGTGGGATGAGGAATTTATTTTGCAAGTTCATTAATTTGAATCACTGCTATCCTAACTTAAGGTTCCAATTCGGGGCAAACGTAGTCACAAGCAGAAGCTATTATGTAGGTCCCTATAGTAAATAAATGAATTTGACGACGACCTATAAATCAATTGTATGGTAACCAGAACAGATGATATTGTACCTAGTTGTATAGTAGATCAGTAAAAATAAAAGACTTGTACGTTCTAAATACGAATAAAGATTTTATTTAATTGATGTAACAAACAGGGTATAACCAAGTTGAAAAAATCCACTGATATGTTGATATTGGTTAAAATAAATGTGGCTGTTACTTAGCTAATACGTAATTTTCCAATAAAAAAACCTAGGTTTTAGTTAGGTACCTGTACTTATGTACGTACCGTTTTTTTTGTACATGCATAAAAATTGTCCACAATAGAAATTCTATAAAATTTTCAATCATTTTTTCACAGTTGTATCTGAATTATATTAAATACATTTAAAAATATGTTACATGTCTATGACTAATTTATTAGGTAGGTACTATACTTATAGAACTATTTAATTTATGAGTGTACCAGACACATGACCATAGATTAGGGTTGCCATACGTCCCGGTACGCCGGGACATGTCCCGGTTTGAAGCATGGTGTCCCGGTGTCCCGGCCGATAAGCAAATTGTCCCGGTTTAAAAATCATAGTTATTTAATAGAGGGCTGGACTTGGTAAACAGTAATGTCTTTTTAGCGTAGGGTTGCCATAAGTGTAAGGACTGTAAAAGGAGTGTAAAACCTCCAATAAACGCGCTCTCCAATAAACGCGCTCTAACTAGCGTACGATTAGCCGTACGTGGATAGAACGACGTAAGCGCTGACAATTGTCCGTTCACGTTTCACGAATTTACGTTAACAGTGTCAACGCATTTCGAGATCGCAGACTCTTAGCGTTGACAGAGCAAGAGCGCATCAATGGCATGCTATCAAGCCCACTATGTGACTTAGAGATGTTTGATACAAGATCGATTTTTCTAATGCATTGATATTTTAGTTATATCGATTTTATACATTCAGTTGATACCTGACTTCTTAAGAAAACTCGACCTAAGAAGCGTTAAAATAAAAAAAAAACCGAATATTATTATATAAATAAAAAAAAATTACCACCGAAAAAAAAACTTCAAAGGCAACAAAAAACAATAGCGCACTACATAGAAAAAAAATTTTTTTTTTTCTTTTCAGTGCGTTACGTATTGTTCTTTGTTGCCTTTTAGTTTTTTTCGACAGTTAAATTTATTATTTAGTTATTATTTTGTAATTGTATACAAATTATTACATGCTTCATTTATATTTTTATAATTACTTTTGAAATAGCTACCTACCTTGTTTTTGCTATTAACTTTTAGTGAAACAATAAATTACCCCTATTTTTCCACCCTTACGGTAGGTTTCTGTTTTCCAAATTTTATTTATGGGATCAACTTTGAGGTATGCCCTATCCAATAAAAAAAGAATTATCAAAATCGGACTACTCTGTAAAAAGTTACGTCTGGTCATACGATATCAATCAGTGCGTTACAAATTAATTATCCCCTATTTTCCTACCCTTAAGGTTGGATTTTTTTTATCTAAATTATCGTGATTAGTCAAGTTCTGTTTTTTTTTTTTTTTTTTACTAGTTTTTCTTGAAATGTCCCGGTCCGAGTCCTTACACTTATGGCAACCCTACCATAGATACGTAACATAGGTAGATACGTATTTTACATTTTAATGAGCATTGATTGTTGTTATCATATTAGGTATTCTTTTGTACTTCATCAATTATAAATAAATGCAAGTTATGTCATATATGTAACTGCATTCATTATTTAAAATGGTTGCTGCTCTTGTCGCAATAAAATTGCATAGATAGGTAATATAAAGAGAGTATGAATACTACCCACATGTCGTCTAAAAGCAATATAGATACATAATTTTAACTTTATATGTGACATCTATATATTAATCTATACATTTCTATAGAAAAAAGAAACTAATGCCTGTATATTTTTTTTTACTTAATTTTATATCTAAACAATAATCTAACTCACTTTAATCAAAAACTATTTAAGTTTATCAACAAAAGCAAGTATTTGTTTCAATATAGTTAATAAACAATCCCTTGGATCAAACAATGGAACTCTGTACTACTTAGATAGTAAAATTATATTTTCTCCAGTTCCCTTTCAATATCCTCAACCTTATGGAATCTCGTTACCAATTCCTAGGTATCCTTCTGGTTACAATGTATACGAAGCGAAATTTTACTCCGGCCGATTCCAGGCTCGCGGGATTAGCCAAGTCAAACAAATTTCAACTGCCAAGCTGTGGCGTTAAAGTTTATTTTAGCGGTCCGTTGCATTAGGGTTAGTGTAGGAGAACCCTCTGAACGGCTGTTGGTCCATGGAGCGGAGTACGTGGGGCTCCACGGCTGTGAGTCGCGGCCGCTCGCCAGTGAACGCGCGGTCAAAGTATTGCGTGTCCAAAGGATGTCTCTATAAAATAAAACGAAATTTTTTAGATAATTTATGCTCAAAGTACCTACTGTTTGTTGACTTCTACCGGTTATGCTTCCGATAGAAGTCAAATCTAATAATAATGACCCTATTACGAGAATGATGTTTCTCGGTGAATAACTAGGTGGAATACTATTAAATTTACCTACACTCTAACTTCAAACTACAATAAGTACCTTCACATATGTAGGTACATACTACATAGGTAGATAAAAAAAAGTTTTTGATAGCAATAAAAACGCGTGAAGAACGTAAACGTCGATAGTTCTACTATTGTATTGTGGCTCTTCGCCAAATGTTCGGCAGTTAAAAATATATGTACCTATTCAGTGGGCCCCATGTTTTAGTACCCTTGTCTAAATGTAAGGAAGCAATAAATCACCACCGGTATCTGTTTTTCCACATTCAGAGGCCACACATAAAATTAAGGATATTTTTAACGGGTCTTACTTAATTAAATGAACTGGTCACCGTCATAACCAAACATTGGTAGGAGTGGTTCATGACAGAATTTCATGGGCTCTCATTATTGAAAGGTTAAACCACTGGAATGAAACAACTGGGTATAACGGATTTAACTTGCATATTTTATTTTATTGACGTTTTGAAAATTTTACAGTGCCCATATTCGTAGCACGACTGAGCTGACGATAGTCTAACGCTAAACCTGTTGTTGTTTCATTAAAATGTGTACGAACCACGAAGGCATCAGAAATTATAAGGTCAAACCACTGGCTTAAAAGATCCGCAAACATACTAACCACTTTAGGTTTGAAAGGTGCGTCGAGCTCCCGCCGCTCCAGTCGGTCCCAGTGTATCGGCCGGAAGAAGTCTTGGTCCCGTATGTCTCCGTGCATACATTCCGTGCCTCCCATACGTGTGCGCGCGTCTTTGTCCAACAACTGGAATAACGTTAATAGCTCGAATTAATGTTCTGATCGGCCTCTACCTCACCTAAAGATGAAATAATTACGCTCAGGCAGAGGTGGACCCAACCATTAGGGTACCTTCCTACTCGGTTAATCGGACATTGTTGCAATACGTGGTAAGTCGAATGCAGGTGGTATTTTTCCAATCGTCGTGTAGCACAAGTTTCACACAAAATAAAATAATGTAAGTAGGTAGGTAGTGATATAAAAGAAATAAATGACCTAAGTACCTAATATAAATAGATGATTGAGATAAGTGGATTAAAAAAAAACGTACGTAATGTGCTTGTCTATATAAAATTATCTACCTACACCTACTCGATATAATAACTCTCTGCTTTTTTCACTCGTATCAATTTTGTCACAGAAACTAAACTGTTTACCTTATTTAGTACTTTCATATAGTAAAAAGCGATAACTGAATTCATGTCAACTCACTCTAGTTAAAATATGGAGAGCTTCTGTGGAGAGGAAGCGCGGGTAAGATGGCATCTCGTTACAGATCGACCAGAACAGCTCATCTTCATCGCAGCCGCTGAATGGACTCTGTCCGATCAGCATCTCGTAAAGCAGCACGCCGAACGACCACCAGTCTACTGTCTGGTTGTATTTCAAACCTTTGATAATCTAAAAACCAAATAAATGAGACCAGAATTAGATAAAATGATTTTAACTTTTTAAGAACGTACTTACCTACTAAATGTTGCAATGAAACAACTACAACGGATTAAACACAAGCAGTTATTTTATTTGCCGACTTTTCTAAAACTTTACACTTACAATAGCGTGACTGAACTGACGATAGTATAACGTTAAAGTCTACGTCAGCTCAGTCTAATTAATATATAAAAAATATCTGGAAGATACAAGTTTGGTTTAGACTGGGTCAATTTTAAATTTGGGTGTTCCCAATTCCCATTTAAATGTGCCTAGGTAGCGCTGAGTATCTAATATAAGCCTAATAGTTTCGAGAGAGTTATAGGATCACTTTGATTGATTAGAGGGGACTAAGAAGTCGTAGCTTAACCTTACCTCTGGTGCCATATAGTCCGGAGTGCCGCAGAAAGTATCCGCAGTCTTCTCTAAGTATATTTGCAACTTGCACATGCCGAAGTCAGCAATACGAACGTGCCCGTCGAAGTCTAGGAGTATGTTGTCCAATTTCAAATCTCTGGAACATTCAAACAGAATTGTACTCAGTAATTCGTTTGTGACGTCATAAAAACTGATCAAATTTGATTGGCATTTTTTTGTTATGTAAAAAAAATACCTATAAACAATTCCTCTCTTGTGCAGGAACTTCAGCCCTGAAACTATTTCGGCGGCGTAGAATCGCGCCCGCGCTTCAGGGAACCGCCCGCTCTGCTGGATGTGGAACATGAGATCGCCGCCGTTTAAGTACTCCATCACGAAGAACAGGTGAGACTGAAATGTAAAGATATGACATATAATAAATTGTTTTTTAACAATATAAATAAATATGACTTAGGTACATTGCCGTTCTAAGCGGCGTAAATGCTTATAAAATGGCGCCCGATTGACGTGGGGCTAATGATTAAAAGTAGCATTGTAATTTAGATTTTATTCCATATTATTTAGTGCGAATGTAGGTATGTTTAAACTGCTAAAGCTATTTTATGAACTTTAAGTAAGTAGTGTAGAATTTGATAAACCCTTGGAGAAAGGTAAAGCTTACTTTTATATACCTATCATTGAAATAAAATATAACAACCTAGGTATTATGAATATCTCGTGGATAAAACCGTGGGACACCGCCAGTCGATATTATAATAGCACCTAAATATAGGTAAGTAGGTATATAATAATATACTTACGTCGGTTTGGAAAGTAGCGAAGAGGTGGCACAAATAAGGATGATTTGTGCCGAGGGCCAGTACTTTCCTCTCGATGAGAGTACATTCTACGTCGTCGTCTTCCAAAACGACGTCCTTTTTCAAGCATTTCACGGCATAGTAATATTCCGTGTCTCGTAATTCAGCCAGTAATACCTGATAACAAAATTTTATACTATAATAATTTGTGGAGACTAAAATACTCCAGACCCTACTTCAAAAGTAAACTGAAATTTTGTTAATCAATTAAATTAGTATAATTAGAATTTTATACGTTAGTGTGTAGGTACATAAGGTACTTATAGGCAGTTTACGGATACTTCTTAAGGGCACTGAAAGGAGCACAAGGTGAAAACCCAAAAACAAGGTTGTTCATCAAATATAGTTACACTTTATTTTCTATTTAGTTGCCAAATTAACTCCAGGTATTCATTTAGAAAAGCATAAATTATTAAAAAAAACACTGTCATCTTGAATATGTCATGTACCTATTTAAAATTATGATTGTGTTATATTTATCTTAAGATGAAAGTCCCGAACTCGTGTAGTGACCTTTCGTTTGGCAGGGAATATACTAGCCACCTACCTACTTCAAATAACAGATCTGAGATATCTGTCCCACAATCAGACGCAAAGCAGACGAAGGTCGGGTAAATGAATTCTTAAAGACCTCGAGACTCGAGATACCATCGCGTTTCGATAAACGTATCATAAATATCATGCCATAGAGTAAAAAAAAGATGTTAGAGGTGATAAACAAGTATACCTACTCGCGTTTTTCATAAAATAATATTCCCTGCGATGTCCGTTGATGCATGTTGCAGGAAATGCGCGTGACAACCATACGATACGGGGTTTTCGTTTATAACTCAAATATATCATTGCTTTCTCTGTATTCTTGGCCCGCTCTCAAAGGCAATTGGGCCAACGGCGTTAAACCAGGAAGGCGGCTCACGTAACATACGGGCACTCGATAATAACTCGGTATATTAGTAACTAACGCATCACCTTTGTAGTAAATGTCGACATTTTGTAAGTTATGTTCATCTGCGAGCATAAAAACCATGACAGTTTCGTAATACCACTCCTCACCTAATCGCTGTTTTCAACAAAACGTTCGTGTCTAAAATAATATAACAGTACGATGGCTTACCATTATGTGATTTACCTACCTACTACCTGTATAGTGATACTTATACCGAATTGATATGACATACCCACTTGATAAATATAAGTCAATTCTATCATGACCGGTGAAAATTATTTACCTATTTACATTTCCAATTTTAGATCGCTGACCGTAGTAATTCTTAAACGTTATCCAGCATCGTCTCAACAATTAATCTAATACCTACATGACGGGCGTCGCTTATATTTGCAACTTTTGGCGATAGGACAGTTTAAGATGGGGCCGATGACACGTGCTCAGTGACGTCCGATAGGTGGCCAGTGATGTAGGAGCCAAGAATAGATCGTGTAGATGTAATAATACAAATAGGATTGTATGGCAGGCCAGGTGAACGGTGAACCAGAGCAAATTGCGCGCCCCGCTGCAGGTGGCAAGGTGCCATGCGCTGATGGGGTTACGGTCAACGCATTTAAAGTCTTTTAAGTACTTACTGCACCGACTCTACTTGTGGTTATGTCTTTTTCTGAATATAATAATATGTTTCTATCACCAACCCACCAATAGATACCTATAGATAGGTCATTAGTAGGCGTGCAAGACCTTTAGGTATTTATTATGCAGACGTTGCTATTAGCAAGTACCTACAGTCTTTGTATAAACTTCCTCTTGGCACTCGATTGAAAAAATTCGTGAGATGTCAGTGTAATTCTCCGTACCTCACTAATTCATTTTCCTCAAGAACATTAATAGTAATTATCATGATTCGATTAAAGATTTCAGCGTGGCTAGAAGAATTTCATCGCGCGTGAGAAAAGGCTTGGGTTGACTATAAGTACTATAACGTATAATATTTTGACCAAACATAGCAATGTGATCTACTTATTATTTTTATTCTTACATTAAAAATCATTAAGATAAACCGCCGCAGTAGCTTTACACTTCCATCTTATTGTGTGAGTATTTACCAATTTTACAATAAACGGTTGATCAAAGTGTTTTATTTGAACTTGCGTCACGGTTTGATCAAAACGTATGGACTTTTAATACTTTTCATAATATCGTAATATTTCTCTCGACACCGTCACTCGATGCGCGCGAGTGCTAAATTAAACACTCTAATGCGAAGAAAAATAAACATAATACGTAGGCAATTGATTATTACCTAGCCTATATATTATGTTTTTATTTTCTGTTTAAATAAGGTTTTTATTTCAATTGCACATACTTACGTACCTAGGTATGTTTTTCATTTAATGCGTTGGTTTTCTTATATAGGTACCTAAGTACCTAATTTTACTAAACTACGTACCCTAACTAATGGGCTAATTCTATCGTATTATTGCGTAGTGATAGGTAGGTACTTAAAATGCTCTCCAGCGACCTAGTTCCTAGTACTGTTCTGGTTACAGCATTGGTAGCAGCAGGTAGCTCTATTTTCATTTTATTTCTTAACGGTTTGACACAGTTTGCCAGAGAACAACCGCAATAGTTTTAACTATACGAGCGAACGTTGATGATACGATGGATGAGAATTTTGCTTATGAATTGTGTACCTGTTACTAAAATGATTTGAAATTAATTAATCTGGGCTGAGCTAGGTAAATTCAGTAGGGTAGTAGTAGTACCTACGCTTGCTCATGACAGGTGAGTATAGGTAAGGCAGTTGGGTAGCCACCAATTATCAAAGTACCCACAGTTTGTACAGCTATCTAGATAAGATTATCAGCAGGTAATTATTTTTCAGTCCTCCGGCCGGAAAGCGCCAACTTTGTGGCCGCTGCGCTCAATGAAATTGCCGCTTTCTGGCTTCGTCGAACAGAAAAATACTATACTGACCTCGGCCATTAAAATAAAAAAGCCTCAGATCACATTTTTGTCAACCTCGGCTTCGCCTCGGACGACAATTACATGTGATCTGAGACATTTTTTATTTTACTGGCCTCGGTGCGTAATGTACTATTGTTAAAGGTTAGATGCCTTGTTTGTTTTGATACTAAACAAAGAAAACTGCCAAATGCCAAACCAACTATTTTATGGAATAACAATGATTGAATATTTTGTGTGTTTGTCACGCGGTTGGTTTTAGAGCCATCTTTCAACGACGCAACATTCATCGTCGATACCCTCCGTTACTAATACTTTTTCTATACACACATACAAAACTTTATCATTCATGTGTGCAAAAACTCATTTTTTTTTCTTGGCAATATCCCTTGTTTTATTTCTCGTGTATTTATTTTTGGAGTAGCGTGGACGCTACTACCAGATATTATGCTTTTAATAACGACTTTTAACGGGTTTGATAACAAAGAAATGTTATGACGATAAAAGTAATTATTACATAATTATTATTAACAGCGAAATAAACTTGAAACTTATAAATAACTCCTGCAAGATGTGTCGTACAACGTAGGTATGTCGACAGTACAGCTGTGTCTAAGTTTCTAAAATTTTAGTAGAACCGTACCTACCTACATGCAATTTTTGAAATTGCTTCTTATTTGCAAGCCATGAAAGAAGAACAGGGCCAAAGTCATTGCCAACTAGAATTGATAAAAGCAATTGAAAATGAATTTGTTTGCAAATATCTAAAGCGATTGTAGCTGTCAGAAATCCAATTGATTTCTGCTGATAGGTACATGGTGCCATTTTTAAACATCAGACTGGCCACGTCGGTTGGCTGGCACTCGTCTCGAACCAACTCTTGGGTGCATTTGGGTCAACGAGAGAAAACAATGCTAATTGTTTCAAATATCTACCTACTTAATGACGTAGGTACAATTTGATACACGAATTTGTACAACTTTTTGAAAATAATTCATTGTTTTAATATATAGAACCGGGGAGCCCTTATTTTTTGTAATATTTTCGCTTACGAGAGTAGTTTAAAAGACTATTTGCTATTATAAAATATCTATAGAAAACAAAGCAATACTTATCATAAAAATAAATCGAAACAACCTAAAGAGAGATTCTACGTATAAAGTTTTTTACTCACCTTCCCAAAGCTGCCTTTTCCTAGCACTTTTACAAAGTGGAAGTCCTCAATGTTGTACTTCCTGAAGCGAGGAATGGACCGCGCCGGCGGGGTGAAGCGCCCAGTCTTGCGGAATAGGCCGTACGCTGTCGATTGCTCTGTTAAACAATATCATTAATTTATAAGACGGCATATTTAGTATCCATTCAGTTAAAGTTAAGTATCTCTGCTTTATAGTTGACACGGTTTTGTTTCGCTTCTTCAATCTACCTACATTTTAGGTAAGTATACTGTGGCGGCTCTGTCAGCAGATTGCCACAGTCACGTAGATCACGTAACATAGATAGATCGAGCAGCGATTTGCGCTGTCTCGATATAGTATATAAGTGTTGTGTTTTGTTAAATAAATATATTATAGTAGCAGCAGTCAATACTCTTGGTGTTATTACGTCGTCCCATCATCTCACCATGTCCCCGGAAGTCGGGGACATAACTTCTTCATCCTGCCCGGCAAAGTGGTGACCCCGACGTGATCTACGTGACTGTGGCAATCTGCTGACAGAGCCGCCACAAACTTATACAAGTACTCAAAGACATGCATGTGACATATTTATTTATTTTTATATGCAACATAAAATGGTGAATCAAATAGCACAAATTCAAGAAGATACTCAATAAATTTATTATGTATAAACTTTCTTATTCAAAGATATAATAAATAATATTATTATAAGTTAAAAACAGAAAGTGTGGGTGGATTATTTAGAGAAATGTGCAATTTAGTATTTAATAGGGTACTTATAGGTACAAATAGGTACGTTGACTTGGCCAAATGAGTTATTTAGCACAACTGTGCTGGCGTATTATCATCGTTTAGATTTATATCAGTAAACATCCTACAATATGTCCGTGGACTGCTGCTTGTCGTTGAGATCCTTATCCCATGATCATGACATTGCTGATGTTTTATTTGCAGCTCGAAGTTGTTTACATTTTGTATTAACTGCCTATAGGTAATTTAAATGTTAAACGTTTAACACGGATTATGATAATTATAAGAGCGTATTCAGTACCGTCGGGTTAAGCATAAACCGTAGGTATCACCGTATCACTAGGTACCCGCCTTAAAACATTTTCTATTACAGAATTGTTAACTTAATTTGTAAAACATACCTAGTTTTGATATAAAACTCGTCACCGTTTTCCTTGGTAGAGGAAGGAAACAAGAGTACAATCTGAGTACAATTTTATCAACCAAATACTCTACGAAAATAAAAATGAACCCGCTTATTAAAAAAAACTGCAGTTATTGTACCGAAACACATTGTCAACATAGTAATATCGTGCTGAACGTTAATTCAGCACGAGCTTCCTAGGAAAATAAAGAGTAGTTCTTATGTGTGACGTAATAGCATTACATAGCCACCATGAAAAATATTCTTGTTTTTCTCATCCCACTCTCCACTAAGCGAGTGTGATAAAAATTATACTATAGTTATAAATATTAAAAATACTTATTAGCAAGTGGTCTCTGATATTGTGTCGTAACTCGGAATATAAAGTCGCTCATTGGTGGTCTGTGGCTGTGCCTGTGGGTTGTTTATACCGTATTACGCTTCACAACATTACGATTATGACATAATTTTTGTACAACATGTGTGGCAAATTAATTCTCTTTCACCTCGGGTGGGATCGCGGCCGCTGCTAAAAATATTAGCTGAGATGAGACCGAGCAATATCAAGGTCGTTCTGGGCAAAATCTTCACTTTGCTGTGGATTAATTACGCGTCGTTTTGACACTGGCTTCCTTAAACAGATTTTACTAACAAATATGCAAATCTATATCTACTTGTCGCGTGTCCCAAACACGTCATAACTACATAAGAGTCTTCTGTCCGCATTCGTGCTTCAGTTACTTTTTTTTTGATGCACTTCCATAACAAATTCCTCTAAAGACCATCCATAAAGTACGTAGTAGTCACGCGTTAAGGAAGGGGGAGGTGTTCAACGAAGTGTGACAAGTCCTAAGATCCTCAGAATATAAAGAGGAATCTCATTATAAATACTAATCCAAAACCCGTTCATTATTAAAAGGCATAAACTAAACAGTACCTACGGATTTAGATCAGAGTAATCGAACTGATCAATCGTTGTATTCTAATGAACAATCTATAACGATAAAAAATAAGCTAGCATTAAATTGCACCTATTCATTATCTTCTAATGTCTACTAAATAATAAATGTGTCGGTTCGTATCGGGCACAATCTTACATTTGGCATACCGCTTGATAGCGAGTCAATCGCACGCGATACATACGCATTTAATATTGTTATCTTTATATAGAACAGCCTTAAAGTGTTCGTAACGAGTGTAAAGAGTAATATAGTGAGTGGGTTACTACAGCAGTCGCTGAGAGGTTTATGACAACTTTGAATCGGTCGTTGGTCTCCGATCTCGGAATAGCGCGGTGTAACTTTGTAGATGTGATTTCTATTGTTACGCTGTCGATTAATTCCGCTTGTTTTAATAGTGAAATCGGTAAACAGACAGTGGAAATGAGCTAACCGTTTGAATGGCTGGGCTAAATTGGGATTATGAGGTAAAAACGCTAAATTCGCATTGTTTGTTATTAAACGTTGAAATAGTTACGTTTTTTCTGATTTTTTGAACGAAGGTGTGTAAGAATAGAGTTGAACTCATGTTACGACGTGAAGGTAAAGAGTAATTGTACCTACCTATTTAAGCATAGGTACTTGTTTATAAGTACAGGGTAGGTATACCTATGAACGTCCTATTATGATAACCTACTTAAGCATATTGCAATGAAGACTCTTGAATTACGTCACATACCAACACCAGTCGAGATCTGTCTGGAACGCGGAATCATAAGTGGGGCGACTCAAGTTTGCGTTGTCACAAATGGGACGCTTACGGCATCCCGCTGAAATGCTAATAAATGTCTGAATTCTCTTTTGTGTCAGCTACTTATTGCCTGTTAGCTGGTGAAAACGGTGAATTTTCAATATCAAAATTAATAATTAGGTTTTCAAAATAACAAACCTCTATCCGAGACTACTTTATTTAGCAAATTTTTAAAACTGGGTCTAGAGTTTTCGCTGTAAGCTAAGATGAGAAGATTAGTTGTACCTACGTTACTGGATAAGAACCTTATGGTCAGAATTGGGTTTACAGTGCTGTTCGCCTAGGAAATGTAGGTCCTGCAGGCTTTTTAGTGTATTTTTTGCCAATATAGCCAGTCCTAGGCCCAAGTCTATTAGACCTTAGTTATTAGACGTAGTTTCTCAATATATCTACAACATATCCAAAAATTATAAAAATCTAAATATTTTTACTGGGTGTAAAACGTTATCGCCTTTTGTATGAAAATTAACAGGTTCACAATCCTCTTAACTATTTTGAAATGTCTATTTAATTTCTTTCTCGTATTGGATAATTTAAATACAAATGTATGTATACTAGATACCTTAGTAAAGCTAACCACTTGTAATATTTTTTACTTTCGTAACGATGTAAAAACTACATTGACACGCCTAGTTAACGATCTTATAGAAATAGTATTCTTTTATTTTCATAATCTTCCTAGCTTATAAATACATTGGCCTACTATGTCATATTCTATCACATATTGAAACCAACAAGGCATTTGTAATAATCGTGTTCTCTTTTGAAAATTATTACGGTGATCCAGTTTAATTTGGCATTAATATATTGCACTTCAAAAATGCTTCAAGCTATTTGTCTTCTAGAATTAAATTAAGTATTTATATTAGGCGATTGGATATAGTAGGTATCTAGGAGTTGAATAATAGAGATCACCTCATAAATTATCTCGAATCCGCACTTTATGTTATATAAAGATAACGCCTTTCGAGCCTTGTAATTAACATAGGTAGGTATATTACATTTACAGTGATGAAATGATGTGTTTGTTAAGTTAGTGCCAGCATACAGCAAAATATATATTATTATAATATTATTAACAAAAAAAAATCTACTTGAGTCTAAACTAATGTTTAAACATAATTTTTACATATATCAAAAGTCTACATATATAAGCACATTAAAAAAAAGCAGCAATCTACAGAGATTAAAAAAATGACGTAAAGTGCGAAAATGATCTGCAATTAGCTCACCAAGTTCTTGTTCTAAGAAGTCGGCGATGTTGCCCTGCGCAGACGCAGCGCCCGCAGACGTGCTGGGGCTTTCTCCACCTGAACAAGGAATGTAAAGTACTCTGTACTTTATAAGTTCACCCTACTTTCAACGACATATCCTTATGTTAGATTACATTTTATTTTACTTCGATTTTTATTATTTTCGTAAATAGAAGAAATAACCTAAGTCTTTTAAGAAAATTGGAATAGTACCGATTGCAGAATTTGCATTTTGTGATGGTTTTGTTGGTATATTATTGACGATATATTTTTTTTGAGAACATAGTTTTAAAGGAGAAGTAGCTTAGAGTATATGCTCTAAGAGCAGTTAGGTATATATATATATTTTAATCAGCAATAATTTATTGCATAATCATGTTGTTTACAATGAGAACTTAAAAACGTCGAATATTAGAAAAGTGCGCAAGTAAATAGAAAATAGATAAATGAAAATGCGAGAAAGGTTATCATAGTCACTTTATGTTTATTAAGGTTAAAATGTAGGATAATCAGAAGGAAGGAAAATAGAGTAATACCTATAAAATCTCGTGTGTTTGTTGCATTAATTTCTGGTAGCTCTGTAAATCAGCCAACTTCTATTTTATAAGTACCCCGAAGTGAAAGTAGGGTTCCACCTCTTTTTTTTATTAATTTTTGAAGTTTTTTTTTATTCAGCCTTAAGTTTTCACCATCTCCAATCAACATCTATTTTTTATTAAAAAAATATCAAATAACGCGATACGAAGTTCCCTGAGTCTACTAGTAGGTATGTAAGTAGGTAACTATATGAATTAGATAAAGGAATAAATATATTTAATTTCATCTTATGTATATATTTTTTGGCCATCCTCTATTTTTTTAATGAGTTTATAGACCAAATATTAGCTATCATTAGGCTCACCAAGGAAACCGCCTAAAAAAATCGGAAAACCAATCAATGCCAAACGATACACTGTCGGAATCGGGAATAAAAATATGTGCATTGACGTTTGAACTGCGGCCAAAATAATCGACGATGGAGACTGTCGATTGGTTCCCGTTAGTCATGATCACAAGAGGACACGAGCTGGCATCGGGCTTCAGTCTTCATAGATACTTACGTGTATTATTGACGAATGATCAATCATCGATTCTAAATTAATAACCTACGCGACATTTCCGTAAAGATCCTATTTAAGCATATTTACGACTGTAATGAGGAACTTACAATATTTAAATGTAAAAAAAATATTCAAGAAACTATTTGGTTTGTGTCACAGACGCGGAAATAAGAATATTAGAAATATGAATATCTGCACCGCAAATATAAGGATTATTAAATATTTAAGATGCCAGATCCATCTCTCTCTCTACTTTTACTTAAATTTATTTCGAACATCTCGTGTCTCTTTATGTTAATTTCAGAAGCAATTGATGCTATTAATTCTGTACAGGTGAGCACGGAGTGATTGGCCGCTGTCCAGACAGGAGCTACCGTCTCGTCCACCCACGCCATTATGTTCACGAGAAATAAACAAATACGCACAAACTTTTCACTCGCTATAAGTTTATTATAACGTAATTTATTAAATGTTATCCGAAAACAAGACTAATAACGAAAGAAATTTAGTATCTAGGTACAAATAAAAGTCAATAAAATCATCGCTTGATATACATATAGGTACATTATGCTGAAAGATTTTATTTGCAACGGACTTTTATTTGGCTTGAATCTTGCAATCTTTTTGATGTGCAACTAATAATATCCGTTACCTACGTTACGTATGATTTACAGCCATAAAACATAAAGCTTTATTTCGGGAGGAGTCTCATGACGTATCTATGACGTCCACGATCCTATTATTCAGTACCAACTTGGATTTTAACTAAATATTTTCTAATACCTACCTCTTTTTGACGCGCTTTTTGTAGACAATGCTTCCACTAAGAGCCGTTGGTTCACCCCGCACAGGTTCGCTGTCAACTTCTCGCACTTTCGATGGCAATTTACATCACAGTCTAAAAACAAATAACGTAATGTCCCGCGACTCTTGTTATTGCAATTAGCACTTATACCGCTAAGCCATGCAAAAGCGTCATGCATTGGTAGGAATATTTTATACATGTTAATAGAAAGTTAGCAGGTACGACAGAAAAATGTGAATATGTATGTCGGTGGCCCTAATTTACTTAGTTAAATGAGAACCTAATTTACCTTTTTTGATGTGGACGAAACCTGCTGGCGATGTCGGAGCTGAAGAATCGAAGCCGGAATCATTAGATCCTGTTGATGTTCTGCCGTCAGTATTGTTTTCGCACTCGAAAAACTCTGCAGAACCTTCACTAGTATCGGACTCATCAGCATCGTCGTCATCCGAGGAATCTTCTTCAGAAGATGATGAGGAGGAGCTCGAAGAGTGAATTACTTGCGGATTTTTCTTTTGAAGTGGGCGCGGAGTAGCAATAAGTGGCTTTCCTGCCAGTTCTTCTTTAACCGGTTTTTTAGGAGAGGGCACTACGGGTATCTTTACAATATCCTTAGTAAGTGATAGTTTCTTTTCTTCAGTAATTGAATTCTCTTCAGCCTTTTTACTCTCTCCTATTTGTTGTTCTGATGTTTCAGTTTTAAGTGCAGATTCTTCTTCTGGAATGTGAATTGATTTTATAACTACTGGTGTATCCGAGACGGTGGCAGCTTGATCGAATTTATAATTTTCTTCATTATTAACAAGTCCATCTCGACAATCGACAGGTTTGTCAGTCTCATTTAATATTTGAGAATCCGATTTTTCTTTATCGTTATCTGTGCCTAAACTTGCATCATTGTTATGTTGCCTTTCCTGGGATTCAATTACAGGTGGTAATTCTGGTGTTTCTTTTTGCGGAGAAGCTATCCTAATAATTTCTATTTTACATTCAACAGGGGTATTACATTTATGAGTTTCTGGAAGATTTTCAGATGTTTTCTTCTTTGAAACACTGACTGGTTTTGATTCTATATGTTTTTGATCTTTAATGATGTCATTTGAAATTATTGCATTCTGTTTTGCTAAAGTTTTACTATGTTCTGCTTTTTTAAGCGAAGAGGATACAGTAGAAACGTTCAATTTTTCATCGTTTTGTTCATGAACTATATTACAACTATTTTTATTAGAAACTGCTTTATTTTTGTCTTCCACGGTAGTAGTGTCAACATTATGCGATACTTCAGAAATTAAACCTTTAGAAGTTGGTTTAATTCCATTTGAAATAAGAGGTTCCTTTGTAAAGCTGTGTTCGTTAGAAACATCAGTCTTTAATAACGACGGTTTAACGTTGCTTTTGTCCTTTATTTCAGTTGAATGGTTATCCGATTTAATGTTACTGATTGAGTGTGATACCTTCTCAATATCTTTTTTTCGTTCAGAAACTTTTAATTCATGTGTACGTTCGACAGAATCATTTTTCAGCTCAATTTCATTATTTAAATCCAATTGTGTTTGAGGTGTACTATCCATTTTTGTTATATCTTTATTGTTTTGTTTGTCAATAAAATAACTATCTGTGTTTAACGTGATTTCTTCTTTTCTTTCTTTGATTTCCATATCAATCACATTTTTCTTTAAGGAACTAATGTTTCGAGTAGATTCTAAAGGATTATCTATTATAACAGCATTTATCGTTGTGGGTGATGGTATATCATCTATTTTTTGTGCAGACATACTTAGATTAACTGTCAAATCCTCTGAATTGATTTTCGTATCTTTATAGGAAATACGTTTATCAACAACGTCATTGTGCTCAATCACTGATTCTACTTGAGATTCACTAGCTTGCTCAAATGACAATTCATCATTATTACTGGAGTCTTCATCTTCAGGAAACCAATAAAGGGCACGTCTATTCTTCTCTCTGGTGTCCTCGATGTTCTGTTTTCTCTTCAAAAGATAAACTGTCTCTCTTTTACCAATTTTGTCCCAAAAATCACCTGAATCTGGTTCAGGTGACTCTGGGTCAGATTTTTTTTTAAAGCTTCGCAATTTACTTTTTCGAAGCGCTTGGGTGCTAATAGTATTATTATCTGATCCGGAATTTTCTTCAACGTCGACAGTGCTAATGTAACTGATTCCTTTCTTTAATGGACGAGGTTTTTCTTCAACGACAACATTATCAACTTTAAACTTTAGTGGACTAGTTGGTGATGAAACCTCTACAGTTGATGTAATTTTTGCTTTTAATTTAGATTTAGGTTTCGAACTGACAAGTTTTATTGATGATCTGTTTTCTTCTATAGCTGGCAGATTCGGTTGAATCATTTCTTTGGGAAATTCTGTTATAGAATCTAGTCTACCGCCTGAAGAAGACTTTTTTATACTTCGCCTTTTAGATAAATGTTTTTGCTCCCTAGAATCTCTGAATTGCTTGAAACGATCGTTTAGGGAATTATCTGATTTTGTTGTTTTCAGAGGATTTTCTTTACGTTTCAGTTTGTTTGTTGGCTCCTCTGATGTCCCTACTTTGGTTAAATCCAATGTAGCCGTGCTTAAATTTTCGCTCCTTATTAAGGAATCTAGTAAATTTGCTTGTTCCGCTAAAATCTCCATAGAACAACGTCTTTCCGGAGATTTGCTACTACTAGCTGACGGTGTAGGTGGTGCACTTAAATTATCAGTATTTTTTTGTTTGCTCCGAGATTCGTTTTCGCCTTCACTGTCATTGTTATCTTTTACAATAAATTTTTCAACTAATTTAGCTCCAAGAGTTTTTTTAGCTTTCTTTTCTTTGTAAATTAAATCTTCTGATAGTTTTTCTCTCCAACCCTTAGACTCGGTGGAATCTAGATTGCAGCTATTTTCTTCAACGTTGGAGTTTTCTTTATTATACAATTCAGTGCCTTGCTCCTCGGGTGAATCTGCAGGTTTACGAGGTGAGTCTCTGTCTTTTCTTTTAATAGTATGAAGCCGTACAACAGTACGACCTCGTTTTATAGTGCTCCTTTGCACACCAGGAGACGAATCTATACCCGTTTCAGGTTTTCCATCCACTCGGGGCATAAATGGACTATTTTCGTTATCAGCAGATGGTACATCTTTTGGTACCGGAGGTGGGGTACTTTCAACTTTTGGTCGGTATCGATCCTTAGACACATCAATATCAGCAGTATTTATATTTATCGGACGAGGTATGTAACTGGAAGGTGCTATGTAAGTTCTCTTTGAAAGCGGTATCCTCCTAGGGCTCGTAATTCTTATAGGACTCGAAGTTCCTCTTTCAGAAATAGTACTTAGCATCGGTGCATAATTTCTTCCGCTGCTGGTGACCCATCTTGAAGTCAATGGGGCCCTCGAATATCCTCCGAGGGAAGAGTGATTGCTGTAATTTCCACCAGAACTGAGATATGAGGCACTGTATGATGATCCTAGGGACGGTTTAGAACTGTAACTATAGGGGGCACTATACGACGGTGATCCACTGTAATACATGTTCGATATGTGATCCGAAAACAGAGGCATTGTAAGGCGTCCCGACGGGAGCTCGCGGCATGTGGCGGCATGCGGGCTCGCTCGCGGCTTGACTGGCGCTCGCGGCGGTGGCTGCAGCTGCGCGGCGTGCGCGCCTGCGCGAGCGCTGGCCCCTCCTCCTACCCCTCCCCCGCCGCCGACGCGTCGCGTGCAGGTGATTGATTGATGATATTAGGTAGACAACAATAGCTCATGTGACTTTTCTTCTGATGTCGGAAGGAAGTTTTTATATGGGTCATAAACAAGTGGCTGCCTGGGGCTTTGTTTATTTTATTATATGTACCTAAATATATACCTATCATAATTTAAAGGTTTATCTATATATATAAAAATCAATTGCTGTTCGTTAGTCTCGCTAAAACTCGAGAACGGCTGAACCGATTTGGCTGATTTTAGTTTTAAAATGTTTGTAGAACTCCAGAGAAGGTTTAAAAGGTGAGAAAACTTGGAAAAAAAAGAAAAAAAACCTGTGTACGCGGTACGAAGTTCGCTGGGTCAGCTAGTTATAAATAATATAATTTGTACAGACTGTATTAAATTAATTTAAGAACAAAATATACTAATTTAACGATAAACAAACGATTAGCGTAACTTCATGTACACCTATTTACTTAGTATAAAATATCCCATTGCTTACTCACGATATCAACTGCCTATGAAGCTTTTTCTTTCCATTAAAATAGTTTATTTAGTAATTAAGTCTGCATATCTTGGTGTATTTATTTAAATTAGTTAACTATTTATAAACTTTATTATGGCAATGTGCCAACATCCGTAACTATAATGAACTTGACAGTAAAAAATAGTTTTAAATGTTTATCAATCCATTACACCCACCAAAAGTACCTACAAAAAAACGTAGACAAAATGTTGCCGAACTTACATATTAAATATATCTTTAACAACAATCATCATTTAAGTACCCCATTGAATAGTTTTAGCGATTTTATTACACTGACAACTTTCGTAGTAAGAGATTATGATAATATATAACTATAAACTACAGCCAGGACTGCTATTTGGGAGTAAACAATCGTATAATGATCAATGTATGACTTTACTAGCTTAGAGTCATAATATTATTACCTACTGCTAATTTCGTAGTAATATTACCCTAAGTCATACAAGAACTATATGACGGTTTGCTCCTGAACAGCACTGTTTAATGTCAGTAACTTAAACTTAGTTCTACATATGTCCGTCTGCGGTATACTCGTAGTATGTGCTACGCCGTAGCGGTTTCTGCCGTAGCTTGGTATAAATGTTGACTTTAATTTGATTTAAAAAAAAAAAATACCTATATACCATCTCAATTCAAAAAATATATTAAGTCTTATATTGTCAACTTAGCAGCAGAGGTAACCTGTTTTTATAATTTGATTGCAGTTTAATTTATCCACCCTACTCCCAAACTTTAGAAGTGGGTAGGCACTGATATTGTTTTATTTTAGGTGATATTCGTAGGTGCCAGGGTTGTCATGGTATTAGTCCGAGGAGCATCCAGGCAGGGTTGATACTGGGTTATAATTGGACTTACTTATAAGTTTTTTAAGTCATCGATGCACGGTGCGGTGCAACAGTCGCTGCTAGTAACATAAAAAAATACGTATATATGTTCTTTAAACATGTTCCTTATTTATTTAGACATTAGAAATGGCTTTTCTAATAGGAATTTACTGTATAAATTGCACAAAGGGTACTTGTTAACATAAAAATAGGTAACAAATTATCTACGTTTCACCTTTTTTATATGTGGCCCATCTAGCCTCCATTTCTCTTTTCTGGTGGCGCTCAGAATAAACGCACACAATACCTTGGTAGTTTTAATTGCTACACTAGTAGATGTTTGCTTCCAATTAAAATAATAATTTAAAATTATTATGCATATAGTCGGAACACGTCGATGTAACTAGTGAATCTTGAGTCAATTATAAGCCAGTGTTATCACTAATAGATGTTAATAGGGACACCTATTTATTATCCATTTAAATATAATCAATTGCATCACCTCCAAATACCTCAGGTGAGTATTTCCTTGCTTAATTTTCGACACGTGAAGTGCTATTAATACTGAGAATAAAAGTCAAGGTACCGCCCCCTCGTTGGATCACATCCCATGTCAAGATTGACAGGTCACGTGATCGGTAATTTTTCACAGATGTTATATCGCTTTTAATTGTCATCCGGAATTCTTACCTTGAGTCACTCGCTGCCATTGCGTAGAAATTTCCACCGCTGCCTATAAAAACTGTGAGATGTTCTACATAATCGGACTGCAGGTATTTTAACAGTGAGGTTCGAATAGGCAAGTACCAACTGTCAAAGCATATAAAACATTATGTTTACTATCGATGTACTTTTCTAGGTGCATCCCACAATAGGTTAATTATTTGAGTCATACTTTCCAGTTATTACACAGGCGTTTCAACCACCGAGGTTTTTATATTGAAGAAATAAGTTGCTTATAAATGTACTTGATAGAAGTACATTTTGAGCTCTAAGCAATGAAACAAAGCATCTTCAGGGTTCAGAAAAACTGCAAATAACTTATCCCTGACATAGGTTGTAGATAATTGACATTGATTGAAATACCAAACTCGTCCTTAA
Organism: Polylopha cassiicola; assembly: GCA_038024825.1. Classification (NCBI taxonomy): domain Eukaryota; kingdom Metazoa; phylum Arthropoda; class Insecta; order Lepidoptera; family Tortricidae; genus Polylopha; species Polylopha cassiicola. Next base: position 3,266,410 of record CP149052.1, on the reverse strand, counting down.
GTTATACTTACGCTAGTTACTTTTTCCCATGTATGAAATTTCATTTCTTAATCTCAACTATTATTTACGAAAACAATAAGGGTGGCCCTAAGCTATGAATTAGCTTGAATAATTATTTGAATATATTAAATCAAGTCGATCAAGTATTAATTAGAAAGCATTTATTTATAATAAATGGTATGGGTAGTTATTAATTATCAAACACAAGATGAATGTGTACTATAGAAATAGGAAATGAGATAGGTATTATTAAAGATCATTAGATGATGCTTACAATGCACGATGAAAGCAGTAAAAACACAATCATCTAATATTACAAAAGACGTATTTTATAATGATCGGTTGGAATTTTCGTAGCACAAAGGCAAATTATTATATTATATCTACCTAGATATCTTAAAAAAATATTTTTTAGGCATTTTCGTGATATTTGTATACTTAACTCAGATGAACAAGTATGTGCTACGATAAATTCCGACTTGGTATAAAAAAAAGCTATTCGACGTAGCAACTCATGCATGCATTGTAATAGTGCTACGCCGTAGCACATTGCACAATAGTCTTAAGCTCTACTATTTAATTCTACATATTTTTTTTATTACGCCAGTATTTTTTTAATAAATAGGAATATACACTTACGAGTACAAATAGATTTTATAAAAAAAACATTAATGTCTTGGGTACAATTATTCGTGCACATTGTACGAACTCTTGACCCTCGCGAGATACAAACTCGAAACCTCTTGCCTCTCAGAACTAACCAAAAATTATTCGAGAGGTCAAGTAAAATACGCAATGGCATTAGAAATTACTTAAAAAAATATACCCACAGGGGCGAGACTTCCATAGAAGCCCAATATTCTAACTACTTATTTAAATGTTGTCGGCGAACTTTTCAATAAATCGAATATTGGTATTCTCGATAGAGAATTAGTTATGTACGGCGATCATCCTTTTAGGCTTTTATGGAAGTCAAGCGCCTGAAAATATACCAATATCCCTATGGAGAGCTCCAATTAACTAGCACCTTATAAAGTCGATGTCGAACTTTGTTTTAACTACTGCACTCATCTTGTTATTTGTGGTAGCTATATAGAACAGAACAGGACAAGATATCGACTTCATAAGGTGCTAATTAGTGCACATGAAGGTGTCTCTTCAAAGGAAAAGGACTATCATGTACCTTCACACTTGAGTCCCTGTTTGAAGAAGCCGTAGAGTAACGCCCCGCAGTGATCGCAGAAGGTGGGTGACATGAACTGATGCGGCCGAAACCGGTGCGGCACGTCCACTTTGAACCGCTCACGGAGGTACTGCAACAAAACACATAGAAATCACTGATTAATTGAACTGTTTATATGCATTATACTACTACACACTGACGTCTACACTGCTTATGTCGATATTTATAGGTACTTCAAGTAGCTTTGATGGTAATAATTAACATCTCAATAATAGTACCCGCTTATAAATTCTCTGTCTACCAGATAGAATGTATATGACTGTCTGTTACCTCTTCACGCTTAAACCGCTGGACCGTTTAGATGAAATTTAATATGGAGATAAGTAGTTTGAGTTCTGGGACGTTTCATTTTATTACATAATTAAATCATTGGATCCCGGAAAATAGGGAGTGGAACCTACTTTTAATTACTAATTCTACGCAGACGAAATTAATAAATTCAATTATATTAATTATGAATCCTTAAAATTACGGATACTGTATTTTTTAAGCCTATAACGCTAACAGTCCTGCTTGTTCATTGGAATTAAATAGTAATAACGTCAGCAAATAAAATACTTAATAAGCAAGTTAAGTCCGTTATAATTGGAATCAAACAACTATAATATATTTAATACGCATATTTATTTTATTTTCTGACGTTTCGTAATCTTTACAGATCCCATATTCGTAGTACGACTGAGCTGACGATAGACTAACACTGAAATCAACTGAAAAGAAGACTCAATGGAAATGTACATGTCAGCAACTAAATAAGATACTCGAGTTAAATCCGTTATAATATAGTTGTTTCACTCCAATGTATAATAAACGCGAAGGCATCAGAAATGAATAGCCCTGTTTGTTCCCATGTGTCAAATAACCGCAAAAGGTTCAGAAATTATTCGGTAGCTCTCTTTGTTTCCGTTATGTACACATCTCGCTCACCACAGTAGCGTCAGAGAGAGCAGGCGATCCTGGACATTTCCCCAGCAGTTTGTTGTGACAGCGCTTGTGCACGGCGGTCTGGCAAGCAGCGCACCGGTAGCCTTGCTTGCCGAATCCCCACAAGAACTCCTTGCAGAACGCGCAGAATGTTGGCTGACGGAAGAACTTTGCCACGAACCTGTGACCATTCACTTCGTGTACTCTGAAATTAAAGACAAGTATATATTTAGACTATTGTTATCGAAATTGGTTGAAGTTGGAATTAAAGTATTGTGTGGCTTAAGCGATCTACATAGACTTAATTAGACTGGGACTGACTAAATTTGGAATAGCTTACTCTAAATTTAGGGGATTAGTTCTTATTGAAAGATATCTATACTAATATTATAAAGAGGAAAGATTTGTATTTTTGTATTTTTGTATGTTTGTAATGAATAGGCTCCGAAACTACTGGACCGATTTCAAAAATTCTTTCACCTTTGGAAAGCTACATTATCCCCGAGTAACATAGGCTATATAATATCACGCTAGGTCTTATAGTTGCGGAGCAGTAACCGAAAATGTTTCAAAAACGGGGGAAAAAAAGTCCCCCCGTGCGAAGCCGGAACGGGCCGCTAGTAATTCATATATACGCGAGTTAAATCGATTACTTAGTTGTTACGAGAATATTACCTACATAATACTACTAATTTCAATGATTTCTTTACATTGATAAAAGTGGAAGTTCATAATATTTATAAGAAACACGCTACCTCTCGTGCACGGGGTCAGTTCAGAAACACGAAGCGATACTTACAAGAGTACCAGTCTTCGGGTAACTACCATGTTAAATCGACCGCCTTATCGCGCGCCATTCAAATGAACGTTCGCTACACCTTCTCATTCTGGTTACGACAATCACCATCGGCCTATCACATTCCATTGATTGTTAAACAAAAATAATCAATCAGGAATAAAGAAACGAATTTTACTATGAAATATTATAAGTAAAAACTATGAGACTAGGTACGAGATATTATTATTACGAATCATAATTTACAGACACGGATATTATGTTTTCGAAGAGTTCGATTTTAAGATAAACACTTTGAATACCTACTAAAAACCTAAAAGCCCTCTAAAAATAAGAACTTAATATTAGATATCTACCTAAGTTGTATTAACATCTATACTAATATTATAAAGAGGAAAGATTTGTAGGTAAGTACCTATTTTTGTATGTTTGTAATGAATAGGCTCAAAAACTACTGGACCCATTTTAATAATTCTTGCACTATTGGGAAGCTACGTTCACCCTGACTAACATAGGATATAGAATATTTTGAAAAAAATAGGGATCCGTGCGAAGCCGGGGCGAACCGCTAGTATTATATATCCAGGTACCCGTACCTATAGTTTAGTATATTTATATTTACGAGACTTTGTGACAACCTTGGATAGACCTTGCTTTTAGAATTAATGAGAACAATCAAGGAATATAATAAAATTATAGTCATCGCAAAAGGTAAGTGTTCTTGAAACTTGATTTATATAAGTAAGTAAGTACCTTACTTAATAAATATTTAATATCATATGAAATATTTTTTACCTCCAATACGTGTCGTATACCATATGTTAAATACTTAATTAAGACACTTCCTAGAAAATTTACAGCTTCAAATATTTCTTTATGAAACTGAAACTTTTGGCAAACGTCCTGAAAGATAAATTTTAGTGGTTCCAGAGAGCCAGGTTACCTTTTCTGTCTCATTTGTTGGGACATTCGTTGTCACAAGCAAATGCAAGTTTTGACGTTTACAGCAGAGCGTAAAATTTCATAATCCGAAACTATTATTAAACCCGGCACCTACATTGTATAATTAAATGCATCGTAACTTGCATCATAAGGATCAACGAACCACGCTTGCTCGCTGCTCGTAAACAAGCTCACGCTTACAACAAATATCGGTAGGTATACCGTTACTATTATATTATTATTTTCATACTAATTGCACTAACTCGAGTTCCATGCGCCTTTGAGAACGATCTTTTATCGATGTAGGATAGTAAAACGGTTACCAATTTTAAGTGCGTGGCCTATTTCATTTAAAAATAGAATTTAATCTTCCAAGGTTCCCATGTTCAGCAACTAATAGAGTTAAAATTTATTAAGGCAAAGTCAGTTATTTAGTCTATCTCTAAACTAGATTGTTGTTTTTTGTTAGAAAATATTTCATTGGTAAAACGTAATTAGGTAAGTACCTATTACAATAGATAAATGTGGTACTTACATAGAAAGGAATGATAATAATATTTTGTTTAAAAAAACAGTATATGTAGAGATGTAATTTATAATAGGTACTTGCCTACCTATTAGACACGCAATCTGTGCCCTATACATGTATATAATAATAGGTAGGTATAATAAATAGTGTATTACATACCTCCGAGTAAAAAATCACTTAAAATCAGGAATCTTTAGAATCTCTTTAAATTTAGTTTTACCCCGGCCATCCGACATGCTCATTGATTATATGAGTTTCAAGATTATAATTAATAGTAAATACCTATTTTTCAGAAAAAAGAAATAGAATATCGTTTACTAGTCCTATAGAGGGCGCTGTTATCGGCGAGATTATCACCGTCTATCATAAATTCTTTTGACGCTGTCATAATTTTTAGCAACTTTTTTATAATTTAATTGTTTTTTCATGTAGATTTTTTAAACCAAGGTAAGCTGATGTCGTACCTAGATCTAATCAAACAGCAGAGTGATCATATACCTATAGCTGGGTAAATATCAATCAAATCACAAGGATAGAAGTTCTCAATACTCACTTGTGATGTTTGATAGCTCCCCTCCGCTGAGTGATGCGCTTGCCGCGCGAGCGCCGCTCCGCCCCCGCGCCTGCGCCGTCGCCGCAAGTACCGCCTGGGAACCACTGAAACCGAAGACGGTCGGGGTAAATTATAGTATACAGCACAAGTAAGTAGGCATACATAGACAAAGATAATGTACACTTAGGTCTTTAGAGAGCTAACTAAGGCCAACCACGAGGGCCTCCAAAGTGAAAAACTTATCAAATTTATTTAAGTATTTCACAAATGACAAAAGTTTTAAGTAAAAAAAAATTTTTTTTTCCCGTTGTGCATCCAAAAGTTGGCAACACCCTATATCGGTTATCGGTTTCCCTTCCTAAATTTTTATACGGGGCCCCGCCAAGGCAAGCACTTCTATGAGTTACTTGTAATTATGAGTTATTTGAGTTTCTTGTGTAATTCAATCAGTGGTGTGCATACTGTCACCTGCACCATTGATTGGATTACAGCCAAACCTACCTATCAAATAAACAGATTTAAGCTAGCTTCGTTAAAAAACATAAATCTGTTCGGAAAACTATTGCATGCATATATATGATCGTATATTAATTAATCCTCTTTTCGCCTTCCGCCGAATTTTTTGAATTCGCTCTCGTCAGATCTAACTAATAGGTGAGAATATAAGGGTGTGTATACGTAGAAAGGGACCAACCTAATACACTATAGCATATCACAGAGCTGAGGTCGAAATCCGTAGTACCTATTTGTACTTTAATAGTGCTTATCAGCAGATTAGTGTTTGACTTTAACCTATGTTAAAGTTTAAACCGATAAAAATGTAGTGCCCAGATAATTTAATATACTTATTACTTTTACTCATTAAAATAATAGTATCAGCATTATAAACCTTACAACACCAAATTCACCAATGTAATGGCCATATACCGAATGATACAAATCCAAATGTTTGTTGTCTTACAAAGCTACATGTCAGTCAACACTAATTACGGTGACTTGAATAACTGCCAACGATTCATAGTCACGTTGAATAACAAAAAGTTGTTGGCAAAAATTGTTGCTGATTTAAAAGCAATAAGCTTCCTATCCTATATCGAGGATGAGATGCTACAAGTACGTAAACTATCTACATAGAAAATAGTAGCTGCTATTTTCTATTCCATTGATGACAAAATCAAGTGTCCCGGTGCTTCCTAAATAACGAATAAAGCGATTAAATATAAAATGCCTAACCAAATTGTAATCGAAAAAGAATCCGAATTAGTGTAGGTATGTAGCAACGAATAGGATCGATGATATGGTCCACTAGTGATTATATTATGCACATATACCTAGTTCCGATTGAATTCGGTACCGACACATTCGTCACTGTCGTTTAATATGGAACAACGTTTGAATTACCGTGACACGGCATGATGGTTTAAATGAAGCCAAGAATTCGCGTCGCCTCGTATGCGTGAAATGAGAAATTTGTGTTCAACATACCGAAAACCAAGGCATGTTGCGTCCTCGCCGCTCTGTGCATGAAGCGCCAACTCACACGTCACCTCTCGTCTGACAAGACATCGCCAAATAAACGATGGTCTGTCACCGACCAGTGTAGTGCCCTTTCAGCTGAAGACACCATACTAGATGCACCGCCATTCTCATAGAAAGCGTCGTTGCTCCAAGGTCTCTTTTATGAATTCCCTGGCATGAATCCGGATGATTACGGCTTTGAATTATCGTATTTTATGCGTATCGAATAGCCAAAATTGAGTATACGTTTGTCATTTTGGTTCGGTATGACTTATGCGATTAGAACTCATTTCCACGTGACCAACCATGACTCATTCAGGTTTGGGTAGTCATTCGTGGATTTTCAAAGTAACTTCAGTAGGTACCTACAGATAATGAGTGTGGTGGGTGGATGACTCGTTGTCACGACTTAGTATGTTTTAATATATTACCTACCTACCTAAACTAACTAGTCTGCTAGGTACGTGTACCTAATATGGTTTATTATTGTACCTACTCCAGTCTTGGGTCTTATCATGGATATGTCCCTCGAGCTGACCGCTTATGTAGTTCTAGAGATACTACTATCTCTAGAAACTACCTACTACTACTAGATATACTTACTTAGCTATCAGCTTACAGCCATTTTTGGACATTAGACTGGCTAATCTACGACTGCCTTGAAAACAAAAAGACATCTCAAACAACGGTTCAGTTTTTACTAAGTAGTAGGCCGATATAATAACAGGTAAGATTTCTTAATTACGTTACTCTCTAATCCTTTGCTGCTGACGATCTTGTCCCGCCCGATATAGTCCATCTAGAATCTAATGATTCTCTTAACTACCTATTTACGTTCTGTAATGTAATAAAAGCAGGTACCTACGTAGGTAATTACAGTCACAACCTTGTAACTAATTAGCATAGAATTAAGTAGGTAATCGAAATAGGAGCAGAATTTTCTCGGCAGTTGGTAAAGATGTAAATATTTTGAATTGGGTAAAGAGCATCAAGGTTGCATGCCGTGATGCGTGCCTCAAATGCACGGATATAAATAGAGGAATAAACGCGCTCTAACCGTTTGGAACTTCATCTTTGTGCGTCATTCAGGTATCAGGAGAGGCGAGCGTTGAACTGCCCTTAATTTATGGCTAAATGCCATGCCGACTCATTAATAACAGCTGGTTTGCTAATCAACTTTATGAACAATTAATATTCTCAACTTTTTGTTTGGAAGGATAACTTCTGATAGGCATAACACAACACGGTGGCATCCCATGGTAATAAATGGAATTGTTTAACTAAAAACAGTTAGATGGGTACCCAGTTGTAACTGTTCACTGTGGCTACAGCTCATAGTGACCAAGAAAAATATTGTTTTGGAAATAAAAAAACTTCTTGCATGTTATATTTATTGCTCAAGAAAACATTCGATAAGGTACTTCTGTGTTCTAACAAAATTTACCTACTAAATAATCATACATATTATATATCTCGTATTGAATCTTCGATTTCTAGTGCTTATTTATATTAATTACTAGGTAATCATGTAGTATAAATGTTGAATATTTTAATGCTTTAATTAGTGGCAGATGCTTCGTCCATTTAGCATGTAGATAGGTAATATGCTATTTTATCTGCTTAAATAATAAACAGCCATAGCACTTACACAAATGGATGAGTGATTGTATAAATAAACAAAGCAAATAACTAAGTACTTACCTACGCGTAACCTGCGGCATCTAAAAAGAACCTACTTAGGTATCCCCGTAAAGTAAAATATAAGTATTTTTACTAGGTATCTACCTAGGTATCTTTTTCTCTGTTTGAACCTAAGTAGTAAATAAAGGTACGTGAGAGACTTAGTGCAAATTGCCATTAATTACCAGGATATGTACTTATATTGAATCTTGTAGATAGATCATATTATATACCTATATAGTACTTACTTACTTGCTTTTTACTAGGTATGCCTAATTCCTATACCTAATCGTGATTAGCGCGGTAGTAAATGGTATTCAATGAAAAACGTGTATCTAGGTAAATATCTTTGTTGTTTCAGACGCATTTACGTGCGTAAAGGATTGTACGTTCTTCAATAAGAACCCGCAGGTATTTTACTTGGTTTTGCAAACGGTTACCAATATTTCTGAACTCTGAGCAATTTTGAGACCCAGATGTTTTTTACTAGAAGCCCTGGACAGTGTTGTTTTGGAGGGAACCGACTCACATCATAAGCGTGGAGCCGCTGGGCGGGGTGGCGCGGCGGCGGCGGCGGCGGAGGCACGCGGGGCGCGGACGAGGCTCGGCGGCGCCCCCCGCCCGTGAATATCATCGGCGCGGCATGCCTGCGCCCGCGCCTGCGCCTGCGCGCTGTTTTGCACCCAGAAAGAAGATCTCTTCACTCGCACCGTAACTCCCGCAGTCGCTTATTTATAAACAGAATTCCGCGCGCGGTATCCACCACCGGATACAACTTTTTACACGACTTTCGACACTTACGTCGTACGGAGCACTGAAGAGGCGGACGGCGCGATTGTCTACGGAGTCGGCGTGAGTCAACCGCGCGAGACGCCCGCCCGGCGCAAACATTACGTGAAATACGGAGCTTTAAATAATTGAAAGCTCAGTAAGATACTGAAAGAATCCAAACGGATTAATGGCATGATTCGATGTATTTTTAGACGGCCCCGATGTTTGTTTTCCTACGAGATTCCATCTAACAATAGGCCGCGAAATGTTTTATTGTATTTTTTTGTGTCATTATCATTTAATTTTGTGTTATAGCAACGTAAACCGTCATTTAACTTAACAATATAGGATATTATTATATTAAGCAATACATGGGTATTTAATATGTAAGTAAGTATTTTTACTTAACAGGTATGCAATTTAGTCCCTAGGTAAGTAGAAGTGATCAACAATGCAGCCGATATTAGCTCAACTCTGAAATCCTTTATTTCTCGCCTTTCAAGTGCGTTACGTAGGTAACGATACATTTTACGGTTGAGTTACTTATATTACTGGACAGGCGTCGAAATCGGGGCATAAAACTGCGATAAACGATCGCTGAAATTAAACAGTGGTCAGTTTTACGAGCGCGGCTCGCTCCGCGCTCCCCGGCCATAGAGCAATCAAGCGACCAAGCGGCATCAAACAGCAATCCGGACGATTAGCAATGTGATTTTCACAAATTGTTTTATTAGCTAGATAGACAAATATAATGCTATAATAGAGTAAGATCCCAGAGCGATCTGACGTAACTTATTTTCTGACGAATGAAACCTTAAGATTTCAGTAGCGTCTAGAGTGCCTTGAATATCTACGGGCTTGTGAAAACTGTCAGAGTGACACCAGGGCTGGTACCAGGTGAGAAAGGTGACTAAAAATAAGAGTTATCTTACTTATTTTCTCATGGCTCATTTTTATATATATCATGTAGAATATTATTTTAAAGTAATGGATATAAGTGTCAGACACTTGAGATTGACCAGAACTTTTGTCAGACTCTTTTAAGCTACCCAAAAAATGGATCTCAAAGATGGATGAACATAAGCATATCATGTTTAGGCTCATTCGACTCGGTATGACGAGCACTTTCTAAATAGAATATGATGATGGTATTGCTGATGATGAATCCTGAAGACTACTATGGATCTCGAAGTTGGATGATCATAGGCATATCGTGTTTGGGCTTATTCGACTCGGTATGACGAACACTTTCTAAACACATGATGATAGATACCCCACATGTAAAGGTCTGATGAAAAAAAAATGCTGAGTTTCAGTTCAATGTATGGGGAACCCCAAAAATTTTGTTTTTTTTCTGATTTTATTTTAAAATCTTAATGCGGTTTACAGAATACATCTACGCACCAAATTTTAATAATGTAGCTCTTATAGTTTCGGTATAAACTGGCTGTGACTAGAGTACCCGATTACTTGAGTAATCGGTTACTGAGTAATCAAATTAGTATTGGATTACATTTGTAATCGATTGACGCCAACACTGATTGAAACAGATAATGCTCGTCATAGCGAGTCGAATAAGCCCAAACACGGTATGCCTATCATCATCCAACTTCGCGATCCATAGTAGTCTTCAGGATTCATCATCAACACTACCATCATATTATTCTGTTTAGAAAGTGCTCGTCATACCGAGTCGAATGAGCCTAAACATGATATGCCTATGATCATCCAACTTCGAGATCCATAGTAGTCTTCAGGATTCATCATCAACACTACCATCATCATATTCTGTTTATAAAGTGCTCGTCATGCCGAGTCGAATGAGCCTAAACATGATATGCTTATGTTCATCCATCTTTGAGATCCATTTTTTGGGTAGCTTAAAAGTGTCTGACAAAAGTTCTGGTCAATCTCAAGTGTCTGACACTTATATCCATTACTTTAAAATAATATTCTACATGATATATATAAAAATGAGCCATGAGAAAATAAGTAAGATAACTCTTATTTTTAGTCACCTTTCTCACCTGGTACCAGCCCTGGTGTCACTCTGACAGTTTTCAGAAGCCCGTAGATATTCAAGGCACTGTAGACGCTACTGAAATCTTAAAGTTTCATTCGTCAGAAAATAAGTTACGTCAGATCGCTCTGGGATCTTGGACCATAAGTGCTTGATTGCTTAAAAATAGGTATTTATCGGTAAATAAACAAAAACACATCTAAGTACCTACTTGAGTATAAAGTTACTTGATCTAAACATCTATTTTACTATCAAAATATCTTGCTTTGTGTTCTAGTGCTTATTCGTAGATTAGAAGCTTTTTATTAAGAACTTTTCCTATTAAGAAATGTGAACAACGTATAAGATGAACGTAGCACCTGAAACAAAGAACAGAAATATATTTTTATAATAGGTAAGTAAGTAGGTACTACTGGGTAGATGTAGTGACATCTACCCGGTAGGTAACTAGCAATTTAAGCTTACGAGTATGAGATATTGTTTAAAATTGACCTAATTCGTTCACCTTTTTACGTAGGTAGCAGTATTTTTATGGGAAACAAACATCACATAGTATTTGCTGTTTCAAAGAGTATTTTTATGTCTCGTGTTTAAAGAGGTAAAATCTTACAGCTATATAAGTTTCGAGAGACATCGGTATGATGTAAGCAGTTCTCGGAGCGATGGCGCGCTTGCAGCGTTCCATCATCAGCAGCAGCATGCGGCGGAAGCTGGGAGACAAGGAGGTCCAGTCTCCGCAGTACAGCGACAAATTCACCAGCTCACTCTGAAGAGAAATTTATTATAACGTCTCCTCATTGCTTTTAATATAACTGCTAAGATTTCACATAGGAACGTTGACAAACCACTTATTGTTTTGGGCCATTTGTGAATTGTCTTTCACTGAATGTGAAAGTACACATCTAGGTACTAAACTTACCTTCTTTTTACCTATTATGCTAATCCTTTTCGATCCCACATACATGATAATTATTATACATCTCGTGGTGGAGTAGGTACATAGTATATACTACGTATATGGGTACTACAATGTACTACAATGTTGAATAGTCCTTCCAATTATGGATTAAATGGAAATATTTCCATTGAACCAAGGAGAGCAAACACGATAACTTTTGCCCATTACATAATATTGGCGTTTTATATACCTAGTGCTATTTTTTTTAATCGTTTTTTTTACCTCGTATTGGACTTGAGTGCCATAATAACAGTAAATGAATAACTGAACCAGCATACAGCACATATACACGGCCATTGAAGCAAACTCCACCGACAGTAAACTCTCCAGCTGAAAACATGAGACGTAAAATATATTTAACATTCCATCTAACGATAAACCTTCGGGATAGGTACAGCTAATAAAGTAGGTAGTATCAGTAATAGTAGTATCTAGGAACCAAAAGCAGAATTTACAAACGACTTACACCGGCAATTTTATACATGGTCATACAGATCACCCAAGAACTGATAAATAGTTGGAAAAACATAGCTTCGTTAAATATAGATTCCGATTCTTTCGTAAACCTGTAAATTATTTTAGATTATAAGATGTTAGTATTGACAATAGTGTACTTACCTACTACATAGTTCTTTACAAATTATAATATCGATACTAAATGTCTACGGGTCGAAAGGTATTATATACTAATACTTTTTAGGTCGATTAAGAATGAGCTCTTACCACACTATTAGCTGATATTTCTCGACACAGTATGCAAATTTTTTTTTTAGTTGACGCCCAAATTCTGGATCCTGAATATCTCTGTTAAAACTCGGTCCTGGTTTTGTTTCATATTCATCAATTTCAACCAAATGCTCGAGGTCGTATCTCAAATTTCGCAGCTGAGTTTTACTTTGAGCACAAAACGCTACGAATATGCAGTCCAATGTTACATTTCCATATGCTTGGAATGTTAAGAAAATAGAATTGAAAGCCACCGCTGGAAAAAAGCTGAAAGCATAAATACCTAACAGAAATTCATAAGCTTCAGGATTTAAAAAGTAGGTTGGTATACTCGTAAAATATAGTCCATATTATAATATTTCTTTTGATTTAATTTAGGTACAATTTATTTTGACTCATGTTTTTAGGGTGAGCGCACCTCGGAGCGCTCCCCATTTTGTCAGGTGGAGCAGTAACGGCCCCAGAACCAATTGTAAAAAAGTCACTACTGAAAAAAAAAACACTCATGTTTAAAAATACAATCGGATTTCATTCAAAGAGGGTTGAACTGATATAAAACTTACCTACCTACTTTAAAAACAGTGGTAGTACCTACCTAGTATTCTTAAAAAATCTAATAATAACTTACAAATGCAACTTATTAGTATCAAACGGAAAATATCCAGTAAACTCTACATGCTCTCCCATCATCCTGCTTGCGATTGGCGAAACAGCCCACATAATTCCGCAGACAAAGATGCTTCTTTGGTACAGTTTCAGCAACCGAGACATTTCAAATGCGTTTCCTGTCATTGTTTTTGTATGGTACTCATTTCTAGATTCAAAATAAGGTCCTGTAATAGACAGTATAGGGAGTCATGACATATTTAGTTGGTACCTACTTAACCATGGAACAACATTTAGGTAGGACTTGAGCGGATAAAATAATAATCGCAGCTAGAGCTACATACAATCTCTTCAATTAGAGCTTTTGTTTCTGTTCCTGCGTGTTCATTTCATTTGTACGAAGATAATATATATTATTTCAGAATTTTGATAAGTCTTCCAAATAACTACCTACTAAGGAACTGGAGAAAAAGACTATTCAAACCTTCAATAACAGCTATGAGGCCGTCAATTCGCTTACTCCTCACATTGACGGTGATTTGCTTGCCCAACGTGCCCAGCGTAGTGAGCAACACGAAGAGCGTATTCACCATCTGATCGGTGCTGTGACGATACTGTCAAAAATAGTAGGCCATATTGATAGCGTAGCTAGGATTTTGATAAGGGGGAGCAGGCGAGCTAGGATTTCGTTAGGGGGAGTAGACGTAGACAAACTAAGCGAGTGTCGAAATCGACCCTCGTATCTAAAGTAATTTTCGACACTCGCAAGGGAATCAAAATCTAAAGGGAACTTCTAGGAATAAACAGTAACTGCCTGTACCTCGCTACACCTTTGACCTACAGAGTACTTAGTTATAGATTATAGAATCTACATCACAATCATAATCGGCTTTGGATTAAAACTATTATTTTACGGATTTAAACAATTTATAAATGATTATTAAAAAAAACCATTATCAAACCGTACCTGTGTGATTGGTTTTTCCGTGTGACAAAGAAATTTTGTGTACAAATTGAGTGGGTAGTCCACCACAAAGCACATTATTTTTTATTTACATATAGACATATTTTTTTATGATTTAGCAACAAAACTTTCGCCTCGTACCAATAACCCTTATTATTTTATAAAAAATCTAAAAACACACAAATGGTACAAAATTCGCTGAGCCAGCTTTTGAATGCGTATTACCTATACTATATAACTTCGTACCGCCATATTTTTATTTCTAAAAACTTAATTTTTATACAAAACTTGCCCTGACAAACACAACACTAAAAAACACAGAATTATCCGATTTTGTGCAGTCGATCGAAATTTATGCGCGTACGTAACATAGGTACATTTCGGTGATTCATTTTCTATTGATGTGTAAAGGTTATATATAGGTACCTTTACAATTTGTATTAATTATATGATTAAAAAATGGGTAGCTTGGGAAGTATAGGCACATGTGTAACGTGTAAGCAAGCGTTTATTTTTTAAGTTATATTTTACCTTAATCACTTGTAATACGTGTTGCAAGTTGTAAATTCCGACTAAGATCCATACAATAATCCTATAGGCGTTATGAAGCAATAACTTTTTTTTAGACGTGGGTTGAGGAACCATCTTGAAATAAGCAACTCTCGCCAAGGCATCAAAGTGAGGCTTGAAAGCCTGAAAAGCAAAATTCATAGCGAATTTTTACTTTCAAATTGTATCGTCAAGTATGTTGCTTATTCGTGAGCTGCAGAATTCAAGTAAGGTGAAAACATGAATTTTCCTCGTTTATAAATGTGAATTTTAATTTGCTATGATTAATTATGATGCACTATCTACAGCGTGAATTCTAATAAAAAGGTGTACACTAAATGTTATTTTATTAGATCGATAATAATACATTATGCATCAAATCACGCTAATTTTTCATAGGTTCATAGGGTTAATTAATTTCACATAGGTATATAGTATATGCCTGGCGGTTTTGAGAAGGACCTGCTCTTGAGTTGGCCCTTTATCAATACTGGGTTTGATCTACGGACATGCGAGACATTTTTTTAACATTTTCATTCAAAGCATCTTTTATTAAATATCCAAAAATATAATATTTTATCTACCTTCTTACGTACCTACATAATGTATAATATACCTACCTACTTAGTTGCTTTAAATATGTAAGTACAGTAAAACACACTTAATTTGATTTCTTCTCCTTTTAATACATTATAAGTAAAATCATATAACATAATTTGAGACTGTGTAATGGCCACCTGTATATTGTGGTAAGTAATTAGAAACGAGGCGAGGTGTCGTAGGGAGCTAATTCAACGAATAGCCTATTAGAACCAATCACGTCAATTAAGTATTTTACTGACACGGTATTTAGCAAATGTTTTGGGATTTAATAAGCCAACAGGAAATCAAATAACCAACTCTTGCTAATTACGAGTTACAAGGAATATTATAGTAGGTACATAATTGTTGCCTACAATAACGAGTACCTAAGTATACGGCTCACGGAATAAAAAATGAATTGAAATTAAAGAAATTTAATGTTATTCGAAAATAATTTTATTAATCAAGATTAGCGATGAGAAAATAAACGGTTAGGTAAGTACATATATTTAGAATTCAGTTCCATTCAAGCGTGCAAGTTTTGGATCGTGAAAGACTGCCGGCGGTCCCTCGTGAGGTACAGAAGTTACCTTCAAATCGTTTCTCTACAAATTAAAATTAGGTAAAAAGTAAAATGCTATCACTCTTGACATCTTCTGGAAAATGTCTAAGTTTACATTACTGCCAATTCGACGAGCACATAAATAATTTATTTATTTAAACTTAAATTGAATTTGACCCGGAGTTATCGGAGGCATCGTAAGCGTAATCGGGTCCATTTTCACGAGGTCACGTCACACCGAGTCGAGTCAAAAGTGTCTCTTGAACAAATTCTCGTGCTCGGCCAATTCTTTTTTTAGGGATTTTGCTTTTCTCAACATTGGCAGAGGATTCTGGATACCGGTTCAGTCTTTTCTTGGTCATGTTAGGCGCTCTTTGGCGTTATTGTCTAGGGGAACCAACTTACCATTTACATGCTAATTCCACTCATTCGAGCTCTTTTAAAGTCTCTAAGTACTAATACGAATATGAGAACGATCTTTTATCGATGCAGAATAGTAAAGCGGTTACCAATTTTAAGTGCGTGGCCTATTTTATTTAAAAATAGAAAGTTCCCATGTTCAGCAACTAATAGAGTTACAATTGCTTACCTACTCATAACAATAAAAATAAATATATTCAAATAACGCAGTTTTAATATTTCACGCTTTTGTCTTGTCTCACCATTTGTCCATAACAACAAATGGTACCTACCTAAGTACTAAGGTTTTATTTTGTTACTCAAAACCTGAGTGTCCAAAGTTCAAATATGAAATCTGTACTCGGAGGATATACTTTTATTTATTGTTAAATACTATTTTTACGATATTTTTCAAGTTCTTTCTTTTGCCTGTTCGCTAGGGCTTACTAAAAAGTATGAACAACACTTCAGTGCATTACTTTTCTATATACACTCGATTTCCTTAATATAGATCTCCTATAATGTATGTTGGTAACAAACAATATTTGAATAATTAGGAAGAAAACATAGAAAAATAATTAAATGACACCAAATTTAGTCTAACACAAACTTTTCTTGTAGTAATAAAACCACCACGAATGAACAGTACCTAAGTACGTTAATTGTTTTTTTATTAATATTTGTAATATAACACTACATTTAACGTAAAATATAGGATATGAACTCCACTTGCATTAGCTTCGCTATAAAATTACCTAGTACCAAAAAAAAAACATTTATTTACTTACATATTACCACAGAATTAGTGGAAACACTTCGACGTTACTAGGAAAAATATTCTTTTGGAAATAAAAAAAAGTACATATCTAATTGCTAGTAATATTTATTGCTCAAATATGCGATTCAAGTTGTTATTCCTAAATATAATATCTTACTACTCCTTCGTTAAAAGGTCATCCTAAAAGATTGCTTTGTGTTCTATACAGTGCTTATTGATTCTTGGATTAGGAAAGAAATAAAATAATATAGTCAAGCTTTTAAGAAGTATTCCTATTGAGAAACGTGAACAACGTATACGATGAACGTAGGACCTGAAACAAAAAACTTAGTTTTTATATTACTACAAATATCTACCTAACTTTACCTTTTAGATAATACTCTCCGATGAACTTTTATATTCCTTCACTAGAGTGAACTAGTAGAGTAGACTCTATTATATCTAAAATCCATGATCCAGGTTGGTAAAATTTGCAACCACCATAACAAACACCTGCACTTCGTACTTTTCCTTTTCATATTAATACTAGCGGCCCGTCCCGGCTTCCCCCGGGTCCCTTTTTTTATAGCCTATATCACTCGAGAATAGTGTAGATTTCCAACAGTAAAAAAATTTTTCAAATCGGTCCAGACGTTTAGGAGCCTATTCAATTCAAACAAGTAAACAAACAAACCATTCCTCTTTATTATATTAGTATAGATACATTAAATAGGTACCTACTCCTTGCGCGATAGCAAGTAAGCGTATTGAATTTGGTTACCTACTAATTAAAATTTAGTGACATGCTTCTTTTTGCCACGTCACTGCTCAATACTTACAGCTATATAAGTTTCGAGTGACATCGGTATGATGTAAGCAGTTCTCGGGGCGATGGCGCGCTTGCAGCGTTCCATCATCAGCAGCAACATGCGGCGGAAGCTGGGAGACAAGGAGGTCCAGTCTCCGCAGTACAGCGACATGTTTACGAACTCACTCTGGAGAGAAATTTGTTATGCGAAATATCTCCAGATTGCTTATGCTAAAATATCATATCAGGTAGGTATTAGACGCACAAACGACATATAAGTAGGTAAGCATTGTTGTTAGGTCAGTTGTACATCTAAATCTCACACTTAGTAAATGGAAAAACACAAATGTTATATTCTTCTACCACTAGTAGGGAGGTATATATTTATAGTTTATTTCGGGATCTAATACTAATTCTACTATTCCTATATTCGTTAATTACACCATTAATGACAATGTAAACGAATGGAAAGGAAAGGAAAGTTTATATGCTTATATCGTGAAGCGAATATACTTAGATAATATTTAGACAATATCGAATACTGACGAACTCCAAAACATTAACTTTTATTATTTAGGAAAGGAAAAGATAAAAATAAAACCTTTGGTGCCTATATTAAGTACTATTGGAGTCCTATATTTTACCTCGTATTTGACTTGAGTACCATAATAACAGTAAATAAATAACTGAGCCAGTATACAGCACAAGTACATGACCATTGAAGCAAACTCCGCCGACAGCAAACTCTGCAACTGAAAATTTGAGCTCTTGATAACTGATATACTTTCGTCCTATGCCTGTCAGTTACCTACACATACATTAAGTATTTAATAATTTGTGATACCTATTTTCGCTTTATAACAAATTTTAATAAACCACTTACACCGACAATTTTATACATGGTCATGCAGATAACCCAAGAACTGATGAATAATTGAACAAACATAGCTTCGTTAAATATGGATTCCAATTCTTTCGTATACCTGTAAAATATATAGGTAGGTATAATAAGTTCCTATTACATAGGTACAAATTAAAACATTGTTTATAATAACTAATTGAAAAGTCTACAGGTCAATTGAGAACTCTTACCACACTATTAGCTGATAATGCTCAACGCAGCGTCTAAATTTAATTTTTAGATTACGCCCAAATTCCGGATCCTGAATATCTTTGTAACTCCTCAGTCCGCCCTTCGTTTTATACTTATCGGATTCAACCAAGTTCTCGAAGTCGTACCTAATATTCTGTAGCTGAATTCTGCTTTGAGCATAAAAGGCCACAATAGTGCAATCCAGTGTCACATTTCCATATGCTTGGAAAGTTATCAACACAGAATTGAACGCCAAAGCTACAATGAAGCTGAAAGCATAAATAATAGTTCGCAAAACAGAAATATATAAGGCTCATTTATAAGGTTCCGGTAGGTAGGTACTAGTTTAATATTCATTGGGGAGTATTGGGGACCCCCCTGAATGCTAAATATTTTTTGAACTCCAACACTTTTATCTCATTGCACACTAACGGCATCGTGCACACTTACACAACGGCTAAGCTTTTTTGTGACCCTTCAACCCTAAAAGCAACTATGTTAAGGAGGTTAGGTACACCCATCACATAAATTACCGTAATACTTCTAATAACTTACAAAGGCAATTTTTTAGTATCAAACGGAAAATAGCCAGTAAACTGAACATCCTCTCCCAACATCCTGCTTGCAATCGGCGATATAGTCCACATAAAGCCGCATACAAAGATGGCGCCGTGATACAGTTTCAGTAACCGAGACATTTCCAATGCGTTCCCCGTCATTGTTTTTGTATGATACTGATTCTTAGATGCAAAATAAGGTCCTGAAATAGACAGTTGTCTCATAGAGCGGAAAGTCGTGACTTGGCATAAGTATTTGGTAAAGTCTATAGAATAAAAGTTGAATAGGTATATATGGTATCATAGAATGCCTTATTATTCCCTGATGCCATATTCATTAATCTGCCGACTCTAACAATAAAACTAAGAATAGTCTCAAGCGGATAAAATAAAAATCGCAGCAAGAGCTCTCTTATTTACAACCTCTATGATTAGAGCTTTATGTTTCTGTTCGTGTGTTTTATTTTGTGTGTGTGTTTGTCTCGCGTACCTACTAAAGTAACATTGTAATTTCTTAATTACATAACAATTAGTACCTAAAGGTCATGTGGAATTGTTGTTGGGAAGATTATTTATGAATTTTGATACGTCATTCATACAACTACCTATTGGAAATCATAAAAACATGCTATTCAAACCTTCGACAATGGCTATGAGGCCGTCAATACGTTCGCTCCGCACATTGAAAGCGATTTGCTTGCCCAACGTATTCAGCGTCGTAAGCAACACGAAGAGCGTATTCACGATCTGGGGGGCTAGACAAGTGCCCAACGTTCAACGTTAACGTTAAACGTTAGCACCAAAATGTATGGGATTTGACATTTGTGACGTACGTGACAGTCGCTCGCGGATGTCAAATCCCATACATTTTGGTGCTAACGTTTAACGTTAACGTTGAACGTTGGGCACTTGTCTAGGGCCCCTGATCAGTGCTGTGACGACACTGTCAAAAATAGCAAACCATATTGATAAACTTTCGAGCATGACTTAACATAGTATAGTATCTACTACAAAATCTCAAAGATTTTGCGTAAGAACATTATACCTATAGGTAATAATACTTAGGTAGGTAGGTACCTATTTAAACAAAATAGAATAGAAAAATTGGTAATTAACGGATTTACTTTGCTTTGATATGCTTATGCACCTACCTAAGTATTAAGGTAAATGCATGTGTACGTAGGTACGCGTTTATATTTTACCTTAATCACTTGTAATACGTGTTGCAAGTTGTAGATTCCGACTAAAATCCATACAATAGTCCTATAGGCGTTATGAAGCGATATTTTTCTTTTTGACGTGGGTTGAGGAACCATCTTGAAATAAGCTACTCTCGCCAAGGCATCAAAGTGAGGCTTAAAAGCCTGAAAGCCAAAATTCATATCGATTTTTTGCCTTCAAATCGTATCTTTAACCTTTTCACCGCCCCAGTCGGTAGTTACCGACTACAGAAAGCAGTACCACTAGCGCCTCGTCGGCCCGTGCCGACTGAAAGTTAGAGGCGAAAATTATAAGTAAATTAAAAGTTTAGTATACAAATTATGAACTTTTATTATAGTTTAAAGCCTAAATTACCGTAAACTTTATACATAAACGTGATACTATATAATATCATTGAATAAATAAATATTTTTGCGCGCCTTGATAAAATGCAGCAAGTACGCCAGTACCTGAAGCCCTAGTCGGCGATAGCCGCGGCGTAGTGCTGTCACCAACTGTGTTTTGTTTGTTGCAATACACGTTACAATTTTAATGTACTTAGGTGAATTTATAAATGTGTAGTTCTATAATTGTAAGTTCACTAATTATTTTCTTGAATGCGATTAATTAATCAAATTGGGAATAGTAAAATATGTTTTACAGCATATTATGTACACTTATTTAAATTAGTCCCGCGGCTATACACGACCAGTCATGTCTGAGATCGGCTCGTTTAAGTAAATAACAAACGAAAAAATTGCATATTACTCTAATTTTTATCCTGTATACCTCTGTCAATTATTGTAATGAAGTAGACGAGCAACCGAGACAAGTGTTCTAGTTTAGGTAATTATGTATATTAAATATTTACAAACCTATCGTTACTTTATCTAAAGCACAGGCAACCAAATAGGGTCTTTGTTAAATAGAAAACGACTACATCCAGGTAAAGAAATGACCCTTTTATTAATGTTTCTTTCTACCTGAAACACTCATTAGCAATAACAATAGGCTTAATTTTTGTGAGGAATTCTTAGTAAATATGTAAAGCACACGCACGTGCAGACTGTATTGCAAACGAATTCCTGGAAAATGCTGACTATATGCTATTTGTACTTCCTAAATAATTATCGGAATTTATTTAAAAACTTTGTATGTAAGAAATCTAGGTACCTAGGTACTGCATTTTATTATTGGTTTGTTGCTAAAGAATGTGTAGGATTTTTTCTTTGGACTCCCTGCCAAAATGTCGATAAATGCAGTTAACACATACCTACAACAGTTTCACATCTCTAGAATCAAAGCAATTTGCAGTACCTAAAAGCCCGGGTCGGCCGGTGCCGACAACGCGTGACGTCATCGCGTGAATAGTGTGGTGACTTTCGTCACTTAACTGTACTGTAAATAATGCAAATATTTTGCTCTTTTCATTTTTTAATGTTATTTTATAAGGTTAATAATTAATGAACATGTAGTAACAACATTATTGTATTATTCTTTTGACATTTCTTCGACTTTTTGGATATAATTATCGAGGAATTATTTAAATATTGATACACCATTTCGAAGTCACTATGGTTTCTCGATCTCGAATGCTTGTTTTTGTTCTGGCGTCACAGGCTCAGCGTTTTGTATTGTTGCGTGGCGGCGAAAAGGTTAAATATTATGTTGCTTATTTGTAAGCTGCAGAATTTAAGTAAGGTGACAACTTAACTTTTCCTCGTTTTTAAATGTAAGACCACGGACACTTAGTTTTAAATATTAATTTGTTATGATACAGCGTGTTCTAATGTATTCTAATGTAATAAAATGTTTTTTTTTTTTAATTATTACCTATCATTAGGCAATAATACATATTGTTTAAATTTTAGAGATCGATAAAAATACATGATGATTCAAAACTACCTCTTCTTTTGTTGTCAAACTTAATCACGCCTGTCGCTATCGAGTTGGTGGATACCTAGACTTGACTTAAAACTTCTTGAATTTGGTCCAAGAACAAGTGAGATTTCCTCTTCCATATACATCACCTTTGGTTGTACTATTATCTATTCTGTGCCTTTGGCTCAAAATCCAAAATATAATAATTTATGTATCAACACACCTATGCACTACTTTTAATATTTGTCCTTTTAATAAGGACATAAAAAAAATCACATAATTAGAGGGTAAATACTCGCAACCTGTATATTGTGTTAATTATAATCGAGGCGAGGTGTCGCAGGGGGCTTTTTCACCGCGTGGCCTATTAGAACCAATCACGTCAATTAAGTAGTTTACCGACACGATATTTAGCAAATAGCCCGGGATTTAATAAGCAAACAGGAAACCAACCCATATTAATTAAGACTTATGGAATATTAAAAATACCTAAGTATGTATATATAACTATACACCTAACGGAATAAAAAAATAACTCAAATTAAAGAAATTTAATCTTATTCTAAAATCATTTTATTGTTACAGATTATTATCGATGAGAAAATAAACGGTTACATATATTTGGCATTCAGCTCCGGCCAAACGTGTGCAATACATCTGCAAGTTTTGGAATGTGAACGAAAGACCGCCGAGCGATCCCTCGCGGGGCACGGCACTGAAGCTACCTTCAAATCGTTTGTACTGTACAAAGTAAAATGCCATCGCGCTTACGATCTTCAGAAAAATATCCAACTTTACAGCCAATTCAACGAGCACTAAAATCATTAATTTATTTATACATAAATATCCCTAACGAATTTACAATTTATCCCGGAGCTCTCGGTGAGGAGTCGAACGCGTGAACGGGTCCATTTTCACGAGGTCGCACCGACCGATAGCTATCACTCTATTACTATTTCGGGGCACTGTCTCTTGGGGGACGTCTCGTCCTCGGCCGGTTCTTTTCTTTTGGGGGCTTTGCTCTTCTCGTCATCGACGGAGGATTCCGGTTCAGTCTTTGCTCGGTCGTCTGTCCGGTCACTCTTGTCTTCGGTGTCATTCTCTTGCGGATAGTCGTTAGAGTCCTCGTACGCGGCGTCGAGACGCTGCGCGGCGCTGTGCGAGGCGCCACCCGCGCCCGCAGCGGCGCTCCCGGCACCTCCGACGGGCGGAGTGGAGGCGGAGGCGGAGGCGGAGGCCGAGGCGGAGGCCGAGGGGGCCGTGGCGGCGGGCGCCGAGCGTTTGCTCACCGCGATGCGCGTCGTCAGCGCGCGGTGCAACTGAACTATGTCTCCGGGAGCGCCCTGAAACAAAACACCACTCTTGTATTCTTTCCATAAATTATTCAATCAACTTGATAATTTCTGTTATTACACATCAAATAAAATAAAATAAAATTACGCGAATTATAACCGTTAATAGTTATTTTTTTCCAATATTCAATCAACTATTTACACATAATGAAGATATAACTTAGCGTGATGCGAAACTTACCGACTTGCCTATCAGTATGCCACTATTGGCTGTAAGTAGCGGAATTCATATAATTTGATATGGTTCTTCAAATATTAAATATTGTTATTCTCGGTACCGGTTACTACGTAACCACAATACTATGTAACTATGTTTTGTTGTAAAACAGTCTGATTATTTAATTCTATAATTGACTATGAAGATTGTTTTATAAATGTAAATTCATATAAATATAATTATGTTCATAAAACCAGTTTATCTACAAAGTTATTTTTAGTAACTAAATTACCCTTCAATGCTTAATTTATTTTGAAGCACCACTCACCATAATAAGGAACAGCTTGACTTGCTGCTGTGCGTCGGAGGCGGTGATCCGCAGCGACTTGGTCCCGGCGCGCTCCACGACCATGTCCGGCCACAGCTTGGTGTTCAGCACCACGCGCAGCGAGCCCGCCACGCGCGCCACGAGCCGCGCCGCCCCGCCGCTCCCGCCGCTCCCGCCGCTCCCGCCGCCACCGCGCGCCGCGTCGTTCAGCCGCAGCACGCCGCGCCCGCGCTCGCGCCAGCTGCCCGCCTCCCAGGCGAACAGGCGACAAGATATCTGAGGGATCGCAATGTGTTATAAACCAGATGCTTTATATATAATTCATTTTAAACCTGTGGAACTAGAATATTAAAAATAATAAGGTGTACCTGCATGACGTTGATCTCCCCCTCCTCGCCGGTGGTGGTGACGGCGGCGGCGGGCGGCGGGGGCCGCGCGTGCGAGCGCTCGTACTCGGCCGCCGCCGCCGCCAGCCCTGCGCCGGCTCCGCTCGTAGCCTCCTCCTGTGACAGTACAAGCGCTACCAGTTACCACACGTTACATAAAAAGAGCTAGAATAGCCTAGATATAATATCTAAGCAAAAAAATAATATGTACCTATGATGTTAAATAAGATAATAAAATTTAACAAAAGCCTGCTCATTGGAGATATTCTGATACAAGATAATATAAATTTATAAAATTTATAACAGAGACAAACATGAATAAATAGTTCTTAATAACTATGTTTTTAATACATATATTAATTTAAAAAAATTTTGCCATCCAGTTGCTGCTCTTTTATTTGCACTTGTTTCAAGATATGACTGCCTAAGTGGGCCAGCATGTTAGTCTTGTATGAGAAAGCTCTTTCTTTTTTACTTATTAATTATAGGAAACATACACTTGCCGGAGTAATAACTTAGGCAAGTAACCTTCAATTCTTTTGGACTTTTAAAACATACATAGACTAAATTGAATCTTATTTAAGACTCAAATGTTTCCATTTAAAAAAATGTACATTATAAACTAAAAGATACTAACTTGACTATTTTCTTTTTCTTTAACAGATGCCGCTGCACTAGTGAACAACAACTCAGATGTTCCATTTGTCATACTGTGCTCTGTTGCACCCGCATCACCATTATTGACATTCTCCTGTATAACTACCCTCTCACTCAGATTCTGGCCAAACACAAAGCCAGATGACCCTGTGGCTGGCTGAACAGGTGTGGGAACAGGATTAGAGCTTTTTGGAGCCCCACTTGTGGACCCAAGAGGTACAAATTTTGGTGCATCCTCTTTAGAATTCTTAAGTCTATCTTCCTCAGCAGAGCCCTCCGCTTCACTTTCTGGTTTCTTATCTGTTTCATCTAAGTTATCTGTGACTTTTAAAAATGGATTGCTGCCTGGTTTCAGTTGAGGAGGCCTTAAAATGGAACCTGAAAGTTACATTTCTGATAAAGGACTCTAGGACTTAATAAATACAGGTTTGAAAAGTACATTGTTAAATGAAATTAACAAGTATGTGTGAAAGTGAGACAGACAAACAGATAGAGTTACTTTCGCATTTATAATATTATAGTTAGAAATTTAGGATATGATTAAATTTTTACAAGGAATATTAAGTATGTGCCTTGGAAATTATTTACATTTGGCTTACTGCCTTACACCACTACATCTGACAATATCAAGTAATATGTTACTGTCTGCCCCTTTGGATCATGTTAAAGAAAATACAATATATACCAACATTCTGAATGTAGTAAAAAAACATTATTTTATATATGTGTAGTGTACATACCAAATCCCGAGGAGCCAAACCCTCCGAACCGAGGCTTCGCCAATACAGATCTGGTCTGGGATGTCCCATTATTCATTTCTGAAAAAACATGTGTATTAACAATATGAGATTATATTTCTTGTGAGTACTGCCATTACTAGTTTATCGTAAAATATATAACAACTAACTTACTTCAAAATAATGAAGATTATTTTAAAGTACGACGAAGCTACTACCTAGGTATTTCTTTTTCTTGCTGTACAAACAGACAGATCTGTCACCTCATTGTGCTGTAAACTTTTTTATATGCTTAGTGGCAATACACAATGAGTAGGTATTTAAAATAGAATTCTAAAGCTCAAAAGAGTACCTACGAAATATACTCATATTTTTTTCTTAAAATTGAGCTGAAATACTCGAAATGGTGTCAAAAATTTTCGATGAATATGCAGCATGGGCAGAGATACTACCTACTCGCTGTAATGTTCGAATATGCTAAATTATTTTATTCTAATGTAAACTTCGTCAAAAAGGTCAAAACCAGACACTAAAATATTAAAGCGGTGGCACTGAAATTTAACTAAAACGATATATAAAATACCTTGCTTCGCATCTGCCATTGTCGAGGGAAGACAAGCAAGTTGACAGTATAATTCAATGTTGCCAGTTACCCAAGGTAGCTTCTCTGCAGCGTCAAGCTATCGTTAAGCGTTTAAATTCTATTGCAATGCTTAAAACTGTGTCTCAAAGCACACATATTTGTCATATTGACAGTTAATGAGATCGTATTAAACATTGTCAAGTTCATGTATGTCATGGGGTTGTTTCTATAACATTTACTCTATTTTATTAATTTTATTTATTTAAAAGAACATTCCATTAGAACGACTCCTTAGTTTTACTACAAAATTTAGTTAATAGAGTAATATGAAACAAAATTAGTTAATTATTTAAATAGTAACATAAGTGTGCTCTTATATACAGTTCCGTTTTGAAGTTTTGAAGAACAATCTCTTGCATTTAATTAGTTTCCTTTCAGTTCTCATTAAAGGTATGTAATCCATT
This sequence comes from Polylopha cassiicola, assembly GCA_038024825.1. Classification (NCBI taxonomy): domain Eukaryota; kingdom Metazoa; phylum Arthropoda; class Insecta; order Lepidoptera; family Tortricidae; genus Polylopha; species Polylopha cassiicola. The sequence goes on along the minus strand of CP149052.1, from coordinate 3,239,128 downwards.
AATCATGTTATTTATATGAAGTACATTAGCACTGTGTAATTTTTAAACTTTATGAATTGTTATTAAAGTTTAAGTTGCTTTTAAATTTCGAGATTACAGAAGTATCGATAAGTTAAAATTACCTTTAACAATACGAATTACCTACTTAAAAACTCAAATAACATGTTTCTAAAGGTCAGGGCAAAGTATTAGTATAATATAAATCTCAAATAATATGAACTGATAAGACATTTAAGTATAATGTTTACGCTAGCATTTTGTCTTATATTGTAATATATGTAAAAAAAAATGTGTGACAATTCACACCAATTGATCTAGTTCCAAATTAAAAAAGAGCTAAGATTCAGGGTAGAAATGCGTGTGTTCATCACACTGACATCTGCCTCTAGCAGGATTCAAACCCGTAACCCCTTGTTTCATTGTAAGGAGCCCTGACCACAAGAAAAACAGGCTAGCAAAGAATATGTATGTTATTACATCGACCAAATACTTTGTGATGCAATAACGTCAACAAGCATATGATAATATATTTTATATTTTATAATGCCACTTTTTATTCAAGAGTATTTACTACTAGTTATTTAAATTTAAGTTTCATTATTACTTTCTATTAAAGACTAGCTTTAGTAAATTTATTTTTTAGCTGCACATTTAGTCAAAAATGCTACAAACAGAAACTTGCAACAGTGTCTAGTTCTCAATACAACTGTCATTGTTAACCCTCTAATTAACTAGCACTGACTAGACCAGACCAAATGATTCATATTGGCGATCAGCATTATCACCTTTTGTATGTGAAAAGTCATTGCATAAATATTTGCCTTTAAAATACTGAAATGTGACTGTGGCTGACAAATCAAAGACAGAGACTGGAATATAAGTCTGCAACCATTGTTTAATTTAATGCATAGGAATACATTATGTGTATAATAAACAATGATCAGGGGGTGTGTAGGTATAATAAATAATCACCACCTTGATTTATATTAAAAATGTGGTTGTCATGATACAACATAATTATTATCAGATAAGATAATTCCAAATTTGCAGTCATGAGCAGAAAAAATACAAATGTGTAAAAAGACCAAGTTTGGCAAAAATAAATAATTAGGATGGGATATTATATTTTAATTTAAGGGTATAATAAAATACCTTAGATAGACACAAAAGAAAACAATTTTAAATCTTAACTTAAGATTGTTATTGCAACTCCTGCAGATTGAATTCTATTAGATATAATTATCATACTACTGTCCTTAATGCCTATGCTTCTCATAGCAATGAGAACACACACAAACTTGCGGCACTGCTACACTAAAATTATACATTATATATGTCTTCTTTTATATGTGTAAATATTAAAATAATCCATTATTATTTTGTAAGTAATGTCTAATGAATCAGTTCTGAGATAATATAAAAATAAAATCAATCTACACAAAACTTGTTCTGAAAATTAAAATTCAACTTAAAAAATGTAATCGTTCGGTTATTTGAGTTTTTGCGAGACCAACGCTTATTTACCTATATAAAATATACCTACACTTACAGCCACAGACGCCAGGATCGTGCGAAATTTAATATCAATCTAATATCAACAGCAGCTTCAAAACTCAAAATTTTACATTCACATTTAATTAAAAAAAGTAAATGTGGTTCCAACATCTACTTAGTAAAATCCTTGAAAGGTTTTTGTTTACGATTGTGCATACAGTGACGAAACGTCCGCGCCGGGCTATGGCGCGAGTTTCAAATTCAACCAATAGCTTTAAATATTAATATCTAACTGTGACTGTACAATATTATTCGTAAATTCTTCTTATTTTTTGATATTTCTCATTACTTTGATTAATTTTGAGAAAAAAATTATTTCTGCGCAACACCGAGGATCCTCCATGCAGCTGATTTTAAACCGCAACAGTCAGCGTACATAATAATAATTAGTTCAGTGCTTGGCGGTTACACTACCGTGTGTCTATATTGCTAAATATAGTTATGGCCATCGGATTCACTTAGAGGTTTTCATGCTTTGGCCCAGTAAACTGTCTATCGTAACTTTAAAACACTTTTTAAGGTTTAGATTCAAAAAGTAAACATTAAAAAACTAGAACCCTTCAGATATCTAATTCTCAATCCACTTTCAATTTTAACTTGATGTCTTCTAAATAAGTACTTTTCTAACCACTAAATAAACCCAGATATTTCGCTTTAAAAATTCACGTTACTTTTCCATTACAGATTATTGTTATGAAATTAAAGTCTTACAGACGTAAATTAATGTTACCTCCTTCCTCCTCCCTCCTCCCTCCTTCCGCGATCCTCCGATCCGTCCTTGATCCTAGTTTCCGGAACTATAAAGTAATTATTAACACCACGGGTATGTGATGAGGCGCTCGGAAATAGACTAGCACGAAATCACAGCCATTCAGAAATTAAATTAAAAAAATTCAGCACTATTCAGCAGGATAGAATGACTTTCATTTTTTTATTAGGTATCGAAAGGGTCATATACAAGGTGGTACTGTTGCTCGGTTAGTTGCCGAGTCACGACGCGGACGTGCTACGAGCAGTACGGCGCGTCTGGCTTTTACAGATACAGAAAATTCAGATCGACGTGAGCGTACATTTGTGCACGCCGAACTACGTTTATGTTACGGCGGTGGCTTGCAAATAGGACCTATGGGTTAGCTGGCAAAATTCCGTTTATGGGACGGTGTGCAGTGTGCAGTGGTTGAAAAGTGATACTAGTGATTTGGTACCCAAGATAATTGTTGATCTCAGGATCCGTGTGGCTGTGTTGTGTTATTGTGTGTGAAAGCCTTTAGTCTAGTCATATTGGCATTGCTGCCCGTAACTCAGTATTTTTAAACGGTTTTTTACATATTCACTTAAGTACCTATTTATTATATAATCTAATATGAAGATTGATGCAGGCAAAGATTGTATGCGGCTCTTATATAATACGGATGGTAAATAAAAACTTTAAGTATGTCCCATATAATATACCTACACCGTCATATATTCTTCAACATAGAAGATTTTTCCCCAACTACCTACTTAATATAATTATAAACCTATGCTGAAACGAATAACTATTTAGAAAATCTCGGTAAACTTCATAAAGATAAAAAAAATATGGTGATGGTGGTTGGGTTTCTCAACTTCATTGACCTTTCATATTTTGCATTATTGTCTGTTGTATTTTGTATCAGGCAAACGATCAGATTTTGCATGTTATCTTCGGGTCAAGTTTCTCTTTAATCAGTCATTATCACTGACTTTTCATGATCAATATTATTTAATGTAGAAGAAAAGTTAAATGTGGTTTTGATGTAACATATAAGTTTAGGTACTTACCTATCATTTATTAATAATAGTTTAAAACCTCCATAAAATTATTAATATTTAAAGTGATTATACAGCTGAAATACTTTTCGTAGATAGTTTGATTTCTACTATCTCAATAAAAAAATAAACACATTAAAGTTATAAATAACTTTAAATCGTCATAGCTTTTCAAATATGCAAATTGGAAACTATTTTTACACACGTTAGGTAGGTAACTATGATACAAAGTCCAACCATCGAAGTACCTCGAGTTTGATAGAGTTTTACCTATGACTGGTCAGGTAGATACCAGACTAACTCGTTTTTAATTTGTCGTAGAGTCGGACGACATGGACACAGACGAAGGCGTCGGTCGCAGTAGTCTACTGGACGACATGCCGCCGTTTAACTATGAAGCGACTCTGCAGGGAGACGTCGGCGCTGGCTGCAATGACGTCGGGGACATGACCTTTTGTATGGGGAATTACATCTCAGATTTTATGAAGGTAAGCATTTCGCTGACTCACGTTCGAGTTGTTAATAACAAATTTATTACCAAGGTACAGACGGGACTGTAAAGGTTAATGCACTAGATGAACGGAAGAGTTATTAATATCAGATGAACACATTTTACAACCGCCAAAATGATTTTAAATTTACGACTAGTCAAATAACTAATACTAGTCGGTATATTGAAAAACATACCTATTTTTTTGGATAATAATATGTTTACGTTTAGTTTTTTTCAGTTTGACGCACTTATGACTAACTGATTTCCATATGATGTAAAACCACTGTATATGTCATTAAACAAAACAAACTTAATTTTAAACTAGAGGAATACTAATTTAAGCCTCCTTTATACACTTTGTGATAGTGCTCATAACAAATTATGTTGTTAGAAATTACCATGTATTATATTATATTTAATAATACGTACCTATTTAAATACCTAACGGTAAATAGTTTTACTGATCAGTAATCACTGATGGCACTGATGCTAGCTGTAATAAATAACTTTGCTATATTATTTAATCTATTTAGTAGTATAGGTTTGAATTTTGTAAAAAGTTCTGTACAGCCGCGGCGAATATGAGACCTGTACATTTCTCGTAACATAAACATAAAATACGCGAGTTAAACCAGTTGTTTTATTGCCACGTTTATTGACCAAAAGCGTCTTAAGTTGTTAGTTAATACTTTATATGATGTTCCGAATTTCGATGAACTGTTGTTTGTGTTATTGTGTTTTGTTAAAATTGTTGTTTTGTATTGTTCAGTATTATTATTCGTATTAGATAATAATGTAATCGATTTTAATATTGATACCTATATAGGTCTGTACGTACCTATTTATTAAAGTTGATAATATTTATTGCGCACATAAGTAAATACGTTTCTAATGGCAAAATCCTACTTATACGCGAAAGTTTTTAAGAATGTTTGAATGTATGTTTGTTAGACTTTCATTTGCATTTGCAAAACTGCTAGGTACATCGATTTGGACGAAACTATACAATATCATAACTTATACCTACATCAGAATAACATATACATACTTACTTATTTTATAACGACATTGTGTAAAGCACTCGTCATGCGCAGACGAAGTCGCGGGCAGAAGCTAGTAATACATATATGAACTAACTCTCACCATCTAGCTAAAACTACTCTGGTACATAGTCCTTTATCTTCTTCTTTTTCTGTACTTGACGCTAACGATAATGTCTACGCTGAGGTCAATAAGCCGGTGACGTATTAGGTAATCAGATATTTATCATCAAATAAATATTGACCTATCATGATGACTAGGCTACTTTTGATTTTATAGGTATTAGCTTACCTTCTTACTTCATTTTAACCAACTTAAATGTAATTAGGATTGTGTGAAGTCTCTAAACACCGAAATACCGGACTAACCTGCACGTTTATCCGGATCCCTTAAAAAATACACATTTTAAAAGCTTGACACAAGCGGAATAATATCTTATCTAGCTGTACTGGCAACCAGAAATCCTGAATGTGTCTGGTTTATCCGGACACGAGGATTTAAGATGTTAGTAGGTACAAATTCTTAAAGTGGCAAATAAGCATGACTTGCATATTTCATACAAAGATCGTCATGAGAAGTAATATAGGTACCTTACAATCATTTAGTGAATACATTTAAATAATAATTGCGCTCTATGGACATTTTAGATGTACTGTCTTATTGGAAGATTTTCCTCATTTTTAGAGTTCCGTAGGTACTTATTTACCTAAGCTCAATAGGAAGAAACGGAACCCTTACCTATAGGATCCCTTTGTTGTCCGTCTGTCTGTTTGTCAAGACCCTTTTTCTCACGAATCGGTCTACTTTTCCTTGAAGCTGTGAAAATATCACACTTCTGCCAACGCAATCAAAAGATACAAACGTTTATACCACGAATTGCCGCAAATTTTCACCACTCGCAACGGAATTAAAACCTACAGTAGGTACTCAGAATCTTAAAATTTGGTATGAAGCAACGTCTTATGGCACAGATAAATTTTATTTACATCATATACTTAAGTAAGTACCTACCTAAGTAATATAAAAACTTATTTTTAAAGTTATTTATGTACATACGGGTTTGCACGGAACCCTCAGTGCGCGAGTTCGACTCTGTTTTTTATTATTATCGCATCTGTTTTAGGTAGGTACCTGTTTTGTAGCACATGGTCCTGCGTTAGGTATATGAAATAATATTATTTAAATTTCTGCAAGTCATGTGTTTGTCGTGTGTCCCCGATCCTTCATACTTAGATAACACAAGTTCAACATTTTCTCAACGTAGTGGCCCCTCAGCCCCTCACCTACTTGAGCAATTAATATTTTTACCTAAATAGAAATTTTTACCGAAAACTTAATGTAAAATGTTTTATAATATTAACTTTATAAAAATATAGGCTTTTTGACAATGCGAAAAATAAAGTGTAAATTACTATTAACAGTATAAATTAAGAGTTAAAAAATGATTATTCATTAACGTAAGTTGAAAATAATGATTGATTTATTTAAAAATCCTTAAATAAAAATTACATTTTTTAAACGTTTTCACGTGACACAAAACGCTCCTGCTGGGCCGAGTTTTTCGTGACGTCACATGCCTGTAAACTTTGTATACCTAGTTGTGTTGCGCCTAGTTGTCAAACAGGCATGTGACGTCACCGACCTCATTGCGGCGCCATGTTGTCAAAGTAGCGTTTTGGCACACTATTTAAATATTGAATTTTTAATTCGATGTTTTTCAGCTAATACATACCAGATTTAAAAAAAACAACTTTTGCTGGGTTCCTTAGACTCTACTACATAATATAAAATGGATTTTAAAAACATGTCAAATACCCTATTCTAAACTTGTTGTTGTTCATGGTCTACATTATAATACAAAATTAAATAGGTACTTAATATATCCATTAGGCTGGAAACCGCTCAATGCAGGCATGGGCGTAGCGAGGTACGGGCAGATCGGCTCAGCCTCCCTAGAAGTAACCTATAGGTATTGATTCCCTTGCGAATGTCAAAAATTACCTTAGATATGTTCTTAGTTTATCTGCGCCCCCTCTCTCAACAAAATCCTAGCTACACCCTTGAATGCAGGATGCGTGAGACTGGGTAATTGCGACCCATAATGGGTCGAACTGTATACGTTTTTTGAGTGAGTGTTATCATTTAAAATATCTTTGTCCACAGATGATGTTCACAATGAGATCCCACCACATGTTGACTGACGTCGTTTTAGAAGTCGGCAACGAGCTCTTCCATGTTCACAAAGTGGTGTTAGCTGCCGGAAGCCCCTATTTTAAGGTACGCCGTCATTATCCGATAACATTACGAAGAATGATAACATGGTGAACGAGCTGTATTAGGTATTATTCCAATCGTTTTTCCTCTTTGTTATTAACCATTATTATGTGAGGATGTTTTAAAAAAATGCGAGCATCCGTAATAAGTGTAATAACTCAGAATGTTGTTGTATGTTAGGGCTTATCCATCAATTACATCACACATATAGGAGGGAGGGGATTTTAAAGAGCGACAAGGGGACGCGTCCCAATTATTACTTACAATTTTTTTTAAATCTTTTAACTGATACTTTAGTATACCTAGGTATGTCCAGTCATTGGAAAACATAATTTTAACTTAATCTGGTCGCGCAAACTTATTCGAACTTGATACTTGTAAAATCGATATGAGATGTTAAGAAATGTATTAGGTGATTATTGTAGAATTAGAAATCCTAAAACAGCGTTTGTTCATTTTGTTTTCTTGTTTAAATATTATTTTTAATTGAACCTCCTATATTGTAATCAGTTTTACATACATATACATAAATATAGAGATACTTGACCACTCTAACTTGACAAAATCGTGTAGGTATAATCTTTATTTGATATTTCATTTTGGCCTATGCAAATTCCTGAGCTTATTCTGATTATAAAATACTAGAGCTCAAGCTTTCTGTGCAAAATTCAAAACTTTTATCCTTCGAGATCCGTATGTTTTTTTTTGTATAAATGACAACTTTCTCTACATCGGAATCAGCCCAAGGTTAAGCGCTAACACGTTACGCATTTGAGTTAATAAATGCAAATGCGTTGTTGAAGTTTTTTTTGTATGATTTTAGTCATTAGCTTGTATGTACGCGATGTTTTAACGACGTGTTATTTAGTATTTGTTGATTTTTTATCTTATCTTTACAAGGAATTTCGTTTTGCAAGTCATGATACCATAAAATTTATGATTTAATGTTGATTAACACACAGCTAGTAGAAGAAATATTATGTATTTGCTTTGTAGCCCTACATATTTATTTATGGAATATTTATCAAAATCGTACTGGTACAAGATTTCTAATAAAATACGAGTATTTTAAGAACGAGTTAATTTTGCACCATGAGTGTGAATCATTTTATTGCTAGGTACCTTTTATTTTCCCGCGGTTTTGCAGTAAGGTATCAACGAGTCATATCGACGGAAGCTACTTTATTAAATTATACCAACACACGATGTAACTTAAATATTGACAAAATAAATGTTGGTACAGTTCCAATCACAATGCATTTGACTCAGTACCTACAATATTTTTTATTGTCGTATTTAATTAAGAAAACTTGTATATATCAACTGTGTCATTAAAGCCGGCAATCATTAAAATACTCGTACGGCATAGATGACGACAATTGATGACACACTTATTATTACATATTCCATTTTAAACGTCTCGACAATCTTTAATGGAGTAACAAAATATATTTGTTTGTGTCACTGTTTCTACTTAAGGTTCAGTGCATATTCTTTTAACGAGTTACAATATGGAATATTGGAATGAATGCTTGTTTAATGTATTTATCTCTTTCCCTCAGGCGATGTTCACAAGTGGTCTGAAAGAGAGCGAAATGTCGCGAGTGCGCTTGCAAGGCGTGTGCCCGTCTGCGATGGCGTGGCTGGTCTACTTCATGTATACGGGCAAGGTGCGCATCACAGAGGTGACCGTGTGCCAGCTACTGCCCGCAGCTACCATGTTCCAGGTATTATTTGTTCGTTAAATGGCTAATAAAGTTTACTTGTAACGATATTTGTACCAAGACTAGAAAAGTTTACCTACTTGTAATGATATCTGTAGAAAAGATGTTTCCTATGGTGTAGTGGTCAGCACGATGCCGCGCGTTAAGTCATTGGCGTGGGTTCAAATCAGGTCAAACAAATTTTAACGAAATTTTGTGTACATATTGGGTGGGTCTGAGATCCAACCAACATCTATTTTTCATACCCCTAAATGTTATAGGTCACCCTAAAGTTTTTTTCAGCAATTTTTTTTTTCGTTTTTTATTATTTCATAATTAAGCATTGAAAAATACTATTAAAAACTTACTTGAGATATGGGTTTAAAGACTTTATTACTCATAAAGAACAAATGTTCACTTACAATGAGCTTAATTTATATTAATAACTTAAATCTATACATTCCAGCTTATCGAATTACTTTAATCATAAATCGTTTCACTTACAAATTGTTTTACTTTAATTTTAAACAGACGTAAAGACTTGCAATTTTTGACATCATTAGGTACCTAGGTCATTATACAGCTGTGCTCCCTCGCTTTGCTTTATGGAATTAAGGTCTCTATTTGAATATTTATCCATCTAGATATAATAAATTATAAAGAAGTAAACGAGGCCTAACCTAGCCTATATAATGTTTTATATACATATTACATAAAATGGTGTTGTAAATTTGATATACCAATCACATTAGTTGCGACTATTTCATTATCTCAATTTAACGTTGCCTTTTATTTACACGTAGCACAGATTTTCCCACAACAATAATAGCGTTTTTTGAAATTTCTACCTTATTACCAAAACCAGAAGATTCAATATCTTATTTAAAAGCTTTTTTATACAACCTTAGTTACATATTTAAACTAAAAATGCATGCCAATATCAACAATATGACGAACGACGATAAATCCTGAATTCATTGAAGTATTTGCTTTGTTATGTAAATTTAAAGGTTATCAACCTTTGCAAAGTAATAATATTTAAAGCAACTATGTTATCTCCATATGGAAACAAGACAAGAGCGCATTATGCTAACGTCATAAAGAGATAACAAATGTGCACAAAAATCATAATCATACAATTTTGTGATATAGCATTTAAAGTCATAAAGTTCTAGAAGAATTATGATTCGCTATTAAATACGCACATGAAGGAACATAAACATGAAAATAACTAAAACCAAGTAGTCCTAGTAATATTTTTGTTTACTTTATGGAGTTTATGGAAATTGAACTAACTTCGCTTCGGCAGGCCTGGTTTTCATTTTGTTCCATTTTTGAGGCCACTTAAAAAAGGATGAACAGATTTTTTTAAATTCTATCTTTGTTGATGTTAGTTTTATTTGAATAAGTGCTCAGTAATACAGTATCCCTTCGCGATATTAGATGCTATGCTATGTTCCAACTTTAGCCAAACAACTGAAGTGGCGTTCTAGAACATAATGTCAATCGACATGTATCGTAGCTTTAACCCACAGATATCGAACGTGATAGAGGCGTGCTGTGCGTTCCTAGAGCGACAACTGGGTCCCTCCAACGCCATCGGTATCGCCAACTTCGCCGAGCAACACGGCTGCATAGAGCTCAAAAACAAGGCCAACCAGTTTATTGAGAGACATTTTACGGAGGTAAGCATGGGCAGTACGGGCAGCAAGAAGTACCATGTAGGCTTTCATACCCTTGCGAGTGTCGAAAATGACCTTAGATTATTTTCTTAATATTTCATATTATTTATTTTATTCGGATCAACAGTGTTTTTTATTAAATGTGTCGATCAATACAAAGCAATTAATAATTCTAAAGTTACCTACCCCATGCATTATTCAGTAATGTGCATTGTCTTAAAAAAATGTGCCTATAGTATAAAATAATTCTATAGTTCTATATCTGCTATTGGATTACATTCTTTTGAATATTTACTACGATGTATCAGTCGAAATCCGATCGAGACTTATGGTTAATTTAAATGATAATGATATCTGAACCAGCGTTTTCCTTGTATACAAGTAAGCTCAGAGACAAGATAGCGGAAATTTCGTCGACTCGATCAGTGACGCCCAATGTCCAATTGCCCATAATGTGTATATAATGTCATAACTCACATCTATATATATAAAAGAAAGTCGTGTTAGTTACACCGTTTATAACTCGAGAACGGCTGAACCGATTTGGCTGAAAATTGCTGGGGATGTAGCTCAGAGCCAGGAGAAGGACATAGGATACTTTTTATCACGATCCAGTGAAAAAAAATGAAAAAAATATTAAGCTGATTTGTTAAAAATAGTATAACAAAACGCAACAATGACAACTGTCAAATCGACATTGCCGGGCGGGACGAAGTCTGCCGGGACCACTAGTTAAGGTATATATGTGGCGTCAAGTCCCACAACACAAATATAAAACGATTTAAAAATATAATTGTTATATACAGGTTTGCCAAGAGGAGGAATTTCTACAGTTGACGCCGTCCGAGTTAATATCACTAGTCAGAAAAGATGAACTTAACGTCAGGGAAGAAAGAGAAGTCTACAATGCAGTTTTAAGTTGGGTGAGTGGTTATATGTTAGACATGTGTAGTTAAACTGAACTCGGACTCGCCTTATAACACTATGATAGGGTTGCCATACGTCCCGGTACGCCGGGACATGTCCCGGTTTGAAGCATGGTGTCCCGGCGTCCCGGCCGATAAGCAAATTGTCCCGGTTTAAAAATCATAGTTATTTAATAGAGGGCTGGACTTGGTAAACAGTAATATACCTCCAATAAACGCGCTCTAACTAGCTAGGCTAATCGTACGTGGATAGAACGACGTAAGCGCTGACAATTGTCCGTTCACGTTTCACGAATTTACGTTAACAGTGTCAACGCATTTCGAGATCGCAGACTGTCAGCGTTGACAGAGCAAGAGCGCATCAATAGCATGCTATCAAGCCCACTGTGTGCCTTAGAGATGTTTGATACAAGATCGATTTTTCTAATGCATTGATATTTCATATCGATTTTATACATTCAATTGATACCTGACTTCTTGAGAAAACTCGACCTAAGAAGCGTGAAAATAAAAAAAAAAATCGAATATTATTATGTAAATAAAAAAAAATTACCACCGAAAAAAAAACTTAAAGGCAACAAAAAACAATAGCGCACTACATAGAAAAATTAAAATATTTTTTTTTCTTTTCAGTGCGTTAAGTATTGTTCTTTGTTGCCTTTTAGTTATTTTCGACAGTGAAATTTTTTTATTGAAAAGTTATTATTTTATAATTTTGTTTGGCCATAATTTATACAAATTATTTCATGCTTAATTTTTAATTACTTTTGAAATAGCTACCTACCTTGTTTTTGCTATTAACTTTTAGTGAATACTTTTAGTGAAACAATAAAGTTACGTCTGGTCATACGATACAATCAGTGCGTGAAAAATGAATTATCCCCTATTTTCCTACCTTTAAGGTTGGTTTTTTTTTTTTATCTAAATTAACGTGATTAGTCAAGTTCCTTTTTTTTTTTTTTTTTTTTTTTTTTTTTTACCTTTAGTAGGTTTTCTTGAAATGTCCCGGTCGGAGTCTTTACACTTATGGCAACCCTACACTATGACCGTTTAATCTGTGTGGATTTCAATTATCCCGTGGAATATAGTTATAGGTAACCGTTCTTTATCCAAACTCCAAATTAGATTCAGTATTTGAATGAAGCATTATTATAACGAATTTAACTGGCGTATTTTATTTTATTATACTAGGTATGTATCTATATATAAATCACTTTAGCGTTAGACTATCGTCAACTCAGTTGTGTTATGTGTATTTAAATCCGTTTATAGTTGTTTTAAATGTGTAATAACCGTGAAGGCATCAAAAATTCCCTCGTGTCTTTAAAAAATCTTGTATAAAAATGAATGGAGATCCAGCGAAAATACGAAACAGACGATGCGTTAATGAATGACAAGATTAGGGTTTATTTTAGTCGTTGCGACACTGATAATTAATTGTACAAATACGTTTATCAGCGTATTTTCACTAAGTGTTATTGCATACGTCATGACAACTCGATAGTGAGCCTACCAGATCGTCGTCAAGCTGTTATTTTTTATATAAATACTGCACCTAAAATAATTACCATTGAAAGGGATCGTCTCACCTCAGTACGAGAGACCTTGGATAGGAGTTGTGTGACAAAAAAACGGTATCATTGACTCGATGTCACAATTTGTATGTGGAGTAAAAATTTCAGTTTCTCGTCGCTAGACGCGCTGCTCATTATCCAACACACATTAAAACGTAAAGGTTAACCTTAAAGTATTATTTCTCCCAAGTTAATTGTTTTAGTACATATAACACGCAGAAAACATATGTACCTAACCTACTAATTAAGGCTACTATATTAAATGGCAGTTTTCCTGTTGTATTTATGCAAATTGCCGAAACATCTGAGCACATATATCTTATTTACTCTGATTAACTTGTTCCTACTTCAAACACTGCGACGTTGTGTTTTATTACACCGTGACTAAGGGCTTTTCTACTGCTTCGCGTAAATGACCTTCGGAGTTATTTCATCTGCATATTATGTATTTGTCGAAATACGAATAATAATTAAATGATAATTTCTGATAGCTTCGCAATTATTACACATTGGTATGAAAAAAAAAACTGATTTAACTCGCTTATTTTATTTGCTGACGTTTCGAAAACTTAAAAGTTCCGATATTTGTAGCCGACTGAGCTAACGATAGTCTGACGCTAAAGTGATGAATATTAGCGAATAATTAAATTATTCTTTGTATTACGATGTTGGTAATAATTTGTTTTTCTTATATATTATTATAATAATACTATTATAGATGTACCTACTACCTACTTATGTATCTATTTAAATTTATTTGTTTAATTCAAGTGAGTTGCTCTGTTTGACTTATTTAGATTTCCGTAAAACGTATTCATTTTATTTTGCGTGTAAAAAGAATATGAATGTAAAAACCCTTTTTGTAACATTTCTTATTACTCACCTTTATCAGAGAATGATAGAATTCAACGGGAATATTAAAAGTTCTTAGAGGCCCAAAGTTCGTAGGCAATAAAATTATATTATTTTACTTATTACTTACTTATTATTATAGGTAAAATATGACGAAGACAGGCGGCACCCCCGCATGGAGCACATTCTGCAAGCCGTGCGATGCCAGTACCTGACCCCGAGCTTCCTGAAGGAACAGATGAGCACGTGTACAGTGCTCAAAAAAGTTCCCGCGTGTCGGGAGTATCTTGCCAAAATATTTCAGGTGAGTTACTTATGAAATATCTGCTTATACCTACCTACAATACATTCTACAATTCTCTACACTTCGCATTGCCGGTCTTTTAAATTTAAAAACCGACAAAACTGTGCGGCGGGCATGACGTGCGGTTTTTCTTCCCCTCTGCGCGAGTGTGTGGCAGAGGCATAATACAGTGAAACTTGTTTAAGAGGGACCTGGATAAGTGAAAAACCTCCATATCTGGAACACATGCTGAGGTCCCGGCACTATGGCTATGAATTACCTCTGTTAGTAAGACAAAAGCAACCTCTTTATCTGGGATTAGTTATTTCTATTTTCTTGTCATAATTACCTCTATAATTGAGAAGACGCGTGTATTTATCTCTGTAACTGGGATAAAGTCAGTAGGTACACATAGGCTACCTCGGACCTCGGATGTCTCCTCTCTCTTTTACCTACTCTAACTTCTCTAAATCGGCCCTTATATAACTTGGTTTTAATGCGGTTTTTCTATTAATCGGGTATTTATTTAAAAAATACCTAACCGAGGACAAAGTCTTTATTATTACGAAAAAAAACTAAAATAAACGTCAGTGCCCGAATCAGTAAAATAATCTGCCTCCAACTTTTAATAATTTTATAAACGTCAACAACGAATTATTAGTTTTAGGAGAACTGTCTTTAAACCACATTTTTGATATTTTTAATGGAAAATAATGAATTGTTTACAAAATAAATCCGTTGCTCTATTGAATACACCTCTATAACAGAGATTACCTCTTTTCTTACCTCTGTTAAAGAAACCCTCTGTAAATGAGACAGATATTTTTTTATACCTAGATATCTGAGACACTGCGTAAGTGGAATACCTCTTTACGTGAGACTAATTTACAGGTCCCTTGGAAGTCCCAGTTAACCAGGTTTCACTGTATATACCAATAGTACCTAGGGTTACCATCTCTAAAATTTGGCAACTCTGACAACCCGCGCGAAATACCCGGATTTTGCAGCCAGTCAACATAGGCAAGGGTGTAGTCGTTGAAACAAAAAGAAAAACGGACGCCGAAATGAAGGTCCGGCCCGGACGAAGTTTTTAAGCGTGAAGAATTGAGGGTAGTTCATTTCATGTCTAACTACCTACCTATAGCAAATAGTTTATCAATAAATAATGTTAGGTAAGGGGTATGCTTTTTTTAATAATTGTTACAAGTAAATAAATAATAACAATTTGTTTAATTTTGTTGATGACAATATTTATCATCATCATCAAATCAGTTCAATGTCCACTGATAAGCAATAGCCTAACATTATCATTATTTGATTAGAATAAAACATCTGTAGGGGTTTTACTAGCATAAATTGATATTGATATGGGCAGTATAAAGTTGTGTTATACCGGTATATAAAAACTGAAGCATCATAAAACATAGCTTCTCGATTTAAGTGGCTATGTAAAAAAAAACATTAAATTATGTATTTACTGTATTGTACCTTGGAAAGGAGTAGATAAAAAAACGAGCTTTTAATTAACTATATTCCTTTCGAAACTTCTAACCGTTCGTTATTAAGTACGATTAGTTGTAAAGCACTTCAAACAAAGTATTTAATCGCTGTCCACTAGAACTATTGATTAAAATAGAGTAGATATGAAGCTAAACGAACCTAAAGTTGTTGCTAACCATCTTTGCGCCGAGTCACGGTACTACGCCAAAAGATATACCTACGTCAAAGAATCGTTTGGGCATAGGGAATATTCCACCAAAGTAGAAGTTGCAAAATCGAAATGACTCAGCAAATCTGAAGTCGAAAGCTAAAATTTTTACACAGCTCATAATTTAGAAGGCAGTCTGTAGTTTATCTTTGCTCCGTGTAAAGGTCTCGGTTACACCTCGTATAATATATCAGTAGTTATATCTAAAGTGTGGCCTGTGAAAGCTTAGGACTAGATTTATTTGAATAAGCCCTGTTTAGAGACAGCGTCTGGTTTTATCGGAATATTTTTTATTTCTAAACAATAGTTGGTTTTACAATACGGTGGCTCTTGTGTCAATTTCTTTATTATATTAATTTTACCTGTCGGCGTGTGTGGTCTTTCTAATAAGTTTTTCAAGTTTCTTTTAATATAGTGAATATAATAATATATACTGCCGATACTGCCGTCCTAAGGGTAATACGCGGTATCTCGTAAAAACAATACTTGATTTGCGATATTAGATAGCTTAAAAAATATGCATCGAATGAACTCAATTATCTGGAAACTCGCTTTTAATGACATTTGAGGCTTTTGTCCTTCTGATGACAGTATTTGTGTGTGATAGTCGCGACCTCCACCGGGTCGTTAAACCACCTTTTAGGCTTGTCCACGCTGCGTGTTCGTGCCTGAGCACTTATTAGCCTCATGGATGGTGGCAACCTCTCTACTGCCCGTTGTCAAATGTGTATTTAGATTTTAAACTACCTCTTTCTCTATTTCATTGCTAACATTGGTTGCCCTGTTGACCACGCACGACTCTGGAACTAGATTTTTCTTAAGTTTGACAGCTCGCCGGCATAATAATTTAAATGTTATTATTTGTTTGTAGTGTAGTATTTAAAGTGTTTTATAGCAAACATTCGTCTGAGGCAATAAGTTTTCTATCTGTATATTTTAGGAAATGTGTTTGAATTAAGTGTAAATAATGATAAAGTACTTGTTCCATTATTTCCTACACACGTGCTTCCTTTTTCTCGAAACGGCTTATAGCGTTAATTAAGTATCTTGGGTCTTTCGTCTTACGTTACATCAGGATAACTTTTGATCGTTTTCTTAATGGCCTAAGTATGTTTCGAAATCTTTTCTTCGATACCTCTTTATAATCTGAATCTTAAATTCCTCATTTGTATGTTTATTCGTAGTCCCATACCCATAGCACTAGCTTTGCTTAATTTCGGGCTAGTTAGATCATTTGCTGTGAATTATATAAATATATTTATGTATTTTATACCTTATTGTATCTTTCTGGAATCGATGTAAAATTCAATTGTTTTCCTAGTACTTGTGTCAAAGTGTCGTTGTATTGATTTCTACTACTTGTACATATCGGTTCATAAATCTTTAATTCTTTATATACCTAATATAATAATATAGTCTTCATCCTTGATATCCTTGTTAGCTTTGAGTACGTTACCCCTTCTATAAGATATGACGTTATCATGACCATTACAATTCATATCATGTATTACAATTCATATTGTAAAATTGTCGAGTCAGTCTTTATATACTTAGCTATATATAGGTGTACCGTTAGGAAAATGAATTATTACGACACTAGCTGCTTAGTCACCCGCGTTGAGTTCAATGAATAATATAAGTACAAAAAAAATTCGAGATCCTTATATTTTATAAATTGTACCTATTAATTAGTTTTTGTCTTTTCGCTACTGATTTTTCTAATTCTATTATGGTCGTATCGTATTCTGCGTCTGCGTCTTTTTCAATATTCTTTTTATTTTATTCCGGCGCTGGCTTGTTACTTTGTTTATTATAGGTATTATATTGTATGCTGATTTATTACTGAATCAACACGATGGCCGAATTGAACGAACAAATTATAAATAAAGTTAAGGTATAAGTATTGTAAAGTTCTTACCTTGGAAGGAATTTCTTACACATTCAACAAATTGTAAATACCTTTTTTTTACTTTAATTGGAATCGTAAAATTAATTTAGAGACACTTCCAGGTGTATACTGAACGTGTGTTGTACGCTAACTTTCCCTATGAAGATTCAGTATGTAACCAGGGTCTAATAACTGTATTATTTTGTTGCAGGATCTCACATTACACAAAAAGCCGGTGGTGAAAGAGCGTCGGCCGAACACCCCTCGAATAATATACGTGGCGGGCGGTTACTTCAGGCACTCGATAGACGTGTTCGAGGCGTACAATCTGGACGACGAGACGTGGACGACGCTGCCGCGACTCACGGTCCCGCGCTCCGGCCTCGGCGCTGCGTTCCTCAAGGTTTGTAGAAACAACTCATGATATTTTTTTAAAGAATTTTCTTTTAAGCATGATTCCACGGATGTTTCAACCGCCGTCAGTTTCTTGCCCTGAATATTGAAGAATTAAGCCACTATATATAGCCATAACATTTAAACCCCATTAATTTACCACAAGTGCGAGCGCAGGATGTCGCCGCATCAAAACGTAAGTCTTGATGTAACTCATTTCTTCAATATTCAGGACTAGGGACTGACGGCGGTTGAAACGCCCGTGGAATCACCATCAACTAGTTCTAAGTTGCTATACTCTATCCGGGTTCATGTGAGTTTATATACCTTGTTAAATATTATGTACCTTACAATATTAATGCCATGGTTGTAAATAAAGAAATGTATAATGAAAATTCCTTCGACAGGGTTTATTCTACGCCGTGGGCGGTCGCAACACGTCGCCGGGCTCCTCGTACGACAGCGACTGGGTGGACGTGTACAACCCGGCCACCGAGCACTGGCGCCCCTGCAGCCCCATGTCCACGCCCAGGCACAGGGTATGTATCGTCACATAGATGGAGGACAGCCGAATCGTATAATCCGCTGTATTACATTATGACCTTTCAATTATTAGTCGGATTAGTTTTAACCTAACCTACATTTCTGGTAGCGATTCGAATTTCATGATGGTCCCAGACTTAACCTAACTTAAACTTGTTTTTCTTTGTTATTTTCTCATTAATTATTGAAGAATTTATTGTAATGACAATCCGGCTAATGGTTAAAACGACGTCGTATTGTAAAACTGTACTTACTTATAAATACCTAACTAATTTTAATGTAAGTACCTAATTTTTATTTACAGGTAGGAGTAGCTGTAATGGATGGATTATTATACGCTGTTGGAGGATCGGCGGGGTCGGAGTACCACAAATCTGTAGAATAGTAAGTTGAATCAGTTACTCCCTTAAACTAATTTTAATAAAACACTAGTCTTATAATGAAACTGTAATAACTCCTCCAAATGTAATTTATAGAAACAAAGGGTACCAATCATAAAAGTGCAACATTTTAAAGTGTTTATCTCGTATATAAAAATATATAACAATGATAATAATAACTTTGGATTAAGCCGCTGAATGCGTGTCGAGAGCGTTACGAAAAATGTGATCGGGCGATGCCAACGGAAGCTGAAAGGGAGATATAAGTTAGAGACAATAGAAAGAGAGAGAGAGTTTCATTTCGTATATTACTGTAGGAGCGAGAGAGATTCTGCCGTCATTTCTAAAAAGGCGACCTTCTGACAAAACTTACTTTCGAGAAAATTGCAAAAAAGTATCCAACTCTTTTTTTCATTCGTAAACAAATGAAACATTTTTTTTCCTTAGGATACCTACTAAGGAAAAAATACTTACCTACCAATGAAAAAATAATATTTGGTAATTTTTTTGCGATTTTCTCGAAAGTAAGTTTTGTCAGAAGGTCGCCTTTTTAAAAATGACGGCAGGATTTGCCAGCACACATCTATTTATCTCTTTCTCTCATAAACATAGGTTTTACTCCAGTCGTGTGGTCTAAAGCTCGACTCGTTTCTTTTACAGTTACGACCCGGAGCCTGACACGTGGACGCCGGTGGCGCCGATGCAAAGCGCGCGGCTCGGCGTGGGCGTGGCCGTGGTGAACCGACTGCTGTACGCGGTGGGGGGGTTCGACGGTGTGCGACGCATCAACACCGTTGAGTGTTACCATCCGGAGAACAACCGCTGGACCGAGGTCGCTCCCATGGCGCAGGCGAGGAGTGGCGCTGGTGAGTCATCAAACCAGCTAAACTTAATCTTTATCGATATAGTATAGAATAGACGGTTGTCTAAATAATATATTCGTTACAGGTGTAGCGGCGATAAACCAATATATCTACGTGGTGGGCGGCTACGACGGGACTCAGCAGCTGTCGTCCGTGGAGCGATACGACACGGAGCGGAACGTGTGGGAGAACGTCGCGCCGGTGCAGATCGCGCGCTCGGCGCTCTCGCTCACCGTGCTCGATAACAAACTATACGCTATGGGTACGCTTTTTATTACTACATAAATAACTATGTAAGTTTAGATAAGAGTAATGTATATGTAATTCTATGTTGTACTCTCGTCACCTCATTCTGTTACGAATAGAAGTTGTCGTCACGATGATTTTAAAGGAACAAAAGAATAACGTTTTAGATAGAAAATTAATCATATCTATGAGTAAGCATGAAATTAGGTACCTATGTCACGTTACATAGGTACATCAATATAATACAATTAATCGTAAACAAATAGAACATGCTTATATCCGTACGTGTATTTTAAATCTGCTTCGCAACACAATGTTCCTATTTCTTGTAAAACTTATCAAGGTGACGAAAATATATGGGCTTACGCCCGACAGCCTCCCTACACCCCTCACAGCTGTCCCATGCCTCGCATCACAAGAGAATCTTAATCATTACGTATAGTTTCGTCATCTTAATAGTCCATTTCTCATAATAAAAGATTATTTAAATAAACTCACATGAAAGTCGCAGCTCACCTGCGCCGAGTTTTCTTCGCTGTCGCGCCATAATTCTTTTACACTTTTATTCTTAAACTACGTCAAACTTATTTGGACTTAGGTCATAAACATATTCAGCCGCCACTCTCCTAACGTTGCCATCCTTAATTAAATAAAATAAATAGTTATAACAATGTCTTTGATCTAAAATAATTATCATAATATATTTTATAGTAACTTACGATTTTTACAACTCGTCTTTGACGACACTCCCAACAAGCGAGATCTTTATTATACAACAAGGAATTGAGAAGTCCAGGCCTTAATTAATTCTCTGGCTTTATCAGCCGACAACCTCTTGGGCCTTTTGTCACTTTGCTCAACGACTTCTTCATCGGGTTGTCTCAATCTTTGATGCTCTTCAATCTGAGCATCACGAGGTTTTACAGTATCCTCTTGTGATGGCAATGACTCTGAACTTGGTATGCTAATTTGAACATCATCATCCAGTTCCAAAGGAAAGAGATGAGATACTGATCTGGTAAGTATAACATTTGGTCTTATTTCAACCTTAGCAACTCTAATATGACCGTCGGAGCTCTTTATTAACTCTTTTATTCTCCCTACAGTCCATAAAACTCTATTGGCCTCTGATTTGATCTGCACTAGTTCTCCTATTTTGGGTTCTCTATTAAGCTTCACCCGTGGTTCTTTGTGTGCTACACGCCTTTCTCTGAGACTGGGTAAGTACTGATTAGTAAACATTTTAATAAATTCATTTACAATTTTATGTCCTCTCTTCCAGCCTTCTATCAACCTTTCTTTTGTTTCTGTTACAGATTCCGGAACTTCGACATCAACTGGAGTCATCGTCATCTGTCTACCCAGGTGTAAGAAATCCGAAGGTGTTAGGATATGTTCCATTTCGCTGCCAACATACGTCAACGGTCGAGTATTGAGAACAGATTCTATTTCTTTTATAATTGTATGTAATTTTGTCTCTGGCAATAAATGTTTTTCTATTGTTCGAATCAAACATCGTTTTATTAGTCCTATAAGTCGTTCATAAAATGCACCAAACCATGGAGCTAATTGTGGGATAAACTTCCAGATAATATTATTCTCAGTGCAATATGGCTTACACAAAACTTCACTTGTCAGTTTAAAGTATGTTGCATTGTCAGATGTTATCATTTGTGGCAAACCTCTCGTAGCCACAAATCGACGTAATGCTAGCAAACATTCATCAGCAGACAGATCAGCGACTACTTCTAAATGAATAGCTCTTACTGCGAGACATGTGTATATACAGATCCATCTTTTTTGCTTGCCATTTTCAGTGTTTACATAAAGAGGTCCCAAGTAGTCTGTGCCTGTAAATGTAAATGGTGCGCTATAGTTGACACGTGACTCTGGTAAGTCCGGCACCGGTGGTAGTTTGAATGGTCCGCCTCCGTGCTTTCTACATGATAAACATCTGTTTATTGCCTTCTGTACTTGTGATCTTCCCTTTGGTACCCAGTATTTTTCTCTTAGCAAAGACAATGTATGAGACACACCAACATGATAATTTTCACAATGAATCTTACTTATAATATCAAATGTAAAGTCGACATCTTTTGGGAGCAGTATAGGATGCTTTTTGTCATCGGACCAATTAGTATTTTCAAATCGACCTTTACATCTTAAAATACCATTTTTGTCTTTATATAACTGTAATGATCTTGATAAATCCGTTCCTTTGCCATTGTATTCATTGCTATAATGCTCTTTCTGAATATCTCGTATTTTATCTAATTCCTTTTCATTGTGGTTAACTATATTGATTTGCTCTGTATTTGTAATATCTCCATTTGACTCCTCCATATCAATTTCTAAATCATCTTCTGTGTTACTTGGAGGACCCTCCCCACAAACAATATTGGTTATAGTTTTTGTTGCATTGTGTGGCCACTGAGATTCAATTTGTTTTAAAAATTCTGGTCCTTGTATCCAACAGCTTTCACTTAATTTTTCTTTTAATGGTCTTGTACCAATATCAGCAGGATTTTGTCCAGAGGGAACATATCTTATTTGTATATTCTTATTTTCTTTTATCTCTCTTACTCTCCTAGCTATGAATGGTGATAATAATTTGTTTGTATTCACCCAATTAATAACCACTTGACTGTCTGTCCATAAGATCTGTTTACTAATCTTAATTTGAAGCACTCTTGCAACATACTGGAGTAGCCTAGAGCCTATCAAGTTTCCTAAAAGCTCCAATTTAGGTATTTTTAGGTCGTCATTTTCTTTAAGCGACTTCAGTCTTGTCTTTGAAATGACGAAACCAACTTTTATCTCGTTTTCTATTACTGCTCTCAAGTATACAACTGCAGTATATGCTTGTAGTGAAGAGTCGCAAAAACAGTGAAGTTGATACTCTGCTTTATTTTCTGATTCTATATTGGATAAGTAAGATCTTGGTATCTCGAATTCAGCTATCTCTCTGAAACAATTTTTAATCTCTTCCCACTTTTCTTTTAGTTCATTAGTAAGTTTTGTATCCCATTTATATTTCAACCTCCATAAATCTTGAAGAAACAATTTTATGGGTAAAAGGAGTGGTCCTACATATCCACATGGGTCATAGGTAGAAGCCATTATTTTCAAAACATCTCTTTTCGTTTCGACATTGTAGTTCAACAACTTTTCAAAATCAGTCTTCAATGTAAGTACATCTTTTGTCGTATTCCATTTTAATCCTAATACATTGACATCCCTTTTCAATTCAGAGTCTGAAGTTTCTATTATTGTCGTTAATTTATTACAATTTGATCGCCATTCTCTCAGATTCATTGACATTTCTTCAAAGATCATTCTTGATTGATCATGCAATTCAATTACTTCATCCTCTGTACTCACACTTGTCAGCAGATTGTCTACATAAAAATTATTTATTATAGCTTTTGATATTTTATTTTTATATTTGTTCATATGATAGTTCACTGTAGCAGCTAAAATAAATGGACTCGAAATAATTCCAAAGGGAACTCTGCAAAATCTGAAATGTATGATGTTGTCATTTGTTGGTTCAGCATTGATATCCTTTATCCAAAGAAATCTAGTAACATCTCTGTCTAGTTCTTGTAGACCAACTTGTAGAAATGCCTTTTCAACGTCAGCAACAACACCATATTTAAATCTTCGAAATCTTAGTATAATACCAATTAAATCTTCGAGTAGTAGAGGTCCTTTGTATAAACATTGATTAAGACTGTTACTATCTTTCATTTTAGCAGATGCATCATATACAATTCTAAGCTTTGTGGTTTTGTCATTTTGTATAACACAATGGTGTGGTAAATAATGAATAACATTTTCTGTCTCTGGAACTGGAGGAGATGCAGTCTCTATTATTCCCCTTTTTAATTGCTCTTTTATAGTGTTATCATACAAGCTTAGAGTTTCTTGGTCTAACCTTTTCCATAAACTGCGTAATCTGCCATATGCCATACCTAAATTGTCAGGTAGATCAGGTGGATATTCTGTCCAGGGCCATTTGATATAGTATCTGTTGTTATTAAAAATAATGGTTTCATTAAAATTGTCAATGGCCTCATCATCCCTTTTTGCCTTAGGTGAATCTGTAATTCCAATAGTTTCCAGATCCCATAATACCTTAATAGAATCTTCCTTTAAAGGTGGATCAGGAGCGCAGTAATTACATTTTGTATATATCCCTTCATCAGTGTATGTAAGAAAGCTCAAATCATGTTCATTTTTCTCGCCATTGTTACATAAGCCACTAAGAATCCATCCAAATTTAGAATTAATTATGTACAAATCATCTTGCAGTTGTATCTTCTCATTCTTCATAAAAGAAAAATAATAATTGTTTCCAATCAATAAATCAACCTTGTCTCCTCTTGAATTGTCATCAGCAATAATAATAGAATTCTTCAAATGAGGTGGTATAAGCTGCAAGATGGTTGGGTTATCTTCTACTCTTTCTGTAATAACATTCATTACATTAACTTGGATATCATGTTTTGTATTCATTTTCGTTTCTATATTAACATTTACTAAAGAACTTTTTATTTCTCTTGGAGTATTTGTACCAAATGTATAGACCATTAAATGATTTTCCTCAACAGGAGATAGCTTTAACTTGTTTGCTATTCTTGCAGAAATATAGCTGCGTTGACTGCCACAGTCTAGCAATATTCTACATAATTCATATGCTTCATCATTGGCACTACTTCGAACTTTTACAACAGCTGTTTGCATTAATATTATAGGATGTGTAGTTGGACTTGAACTTACCGATGCAGAAGATGTTGATGGTGCATTATACCTTTTATCCTTGGTTGGGCACAAAGCTCTATTATGAGGCCCTTTGCAATGTGCACATCTCTTCTTGTTTTTACAAGCCCTCACTCTGTGTCCAAGTCGAAAACAGGAAAAACACCGCTGTCCTAACTTTTCTTTTTTATTTTTCATGTCCATCTTACATTCATCATTGTAATGGCCTTGGTTACAAAAAATGCAACTCCTTTTTGTTCTTTTCACATTTGATACCCTAGATTGATTATTCTCATTGTAAGTCCTTTTACGGTTAACTCTTCTAAAATCATTCTTAAAATTGGTTCTATCCATGGTTATTAAAGCTTGAACAGTACATGAATCCGATGGAGTCTCTTGTCTTGATACTTTGGCTCTTTCCATGGAAGAAATTATTTTTTCAATTATTTTTCTGATTTCCTCCATGTTATTTTTCTCTGGTTCCATTATGAGATTAAGTTCGTAAATAAGTTTATCTGGAAATTTGTTTAATATCAACTTTCGGAGATGATTTCCTTTTATGTCTTCACCTAGAGCTTGAAGTACCCTCAAATGTTGTTCAATTTTGTTTAATACATTTCTACAGCTTTGAGCATCATAATTACATTTTTGTATTTTATATAATGCGTCATAATGTGCGTCTATTTGGTTGTCCTTCCCGCCGTAATGTTTGTTTAGGGTGTCAATAGCAATAGGATAATTCTTGTTTGAGATTTCTAAACCTTTAATAGTAGATAATGCCTCTCCTTCCAAAGAAGACATTAGATAGGCCATTTTCTCTACATCTTCCAGGTTTTGTTTACTTACTGATGCTTGAAAGCGGTCCCAGAATTCATGGTAGCTTTGAATATCCCCACAAAACTTTTTGATCTCCAACGTAGGAAGCTTACTATGAGTGTGCCTTGATGAGCTCTGATCAGCGGATTTATTCAATGTTATTTGTTTCAGGATCACCTCCATTTCACAGAAAATATTTTCAGCTTCCATTTGTGTATTTGTTGCTTCATTAAGCAATTCATCATTATCCTAAGAAATAACAATTATTAAAAACAAATACAATCTATCTTTATATTACCACAATACGACAGTCATAATGCAAATAATAAATTAGTATAGGTACCTTTATATGTGTTGAACACTCAAAATATTCTTTGCATAGTTGTTTTATGCCATTGTCTAACTTATAACTTATTTTAAGAAAATCGTTCTCATATATACCCTCCTCACACCGACTCAACGCTGATTGCGCTTCTTTAATAACTGAATTTACAGTTTCTATGCGCCGTTTAAGTCTTACACTAAGCGGCAGCGCCATGGCGGCGGAGTCGGTTCCGCAAACTACAAACAAAATCAACAAAAATCTTATGTGCGTATTCTTATTAGGTATATAAGAGATAAAATTTTAGTCTTACTGTATATTTAGATCATTCAGAATATCAACCATACTTATATATTCTGATTTCTTAGATATTAAACTGGTTTTTTAAGCAGTAAGTACTTGTATCAATTTACGAAACAAATTTGAATTGTATACCTGGTTGCTCTGTCAGTTTATAATCTCTTATCGTTTTACTCGCTTTATATTTTCCTTATAATCGCAATAACTATACTTTATACAAAGTTATTTGCACTTAAAAAACTTGTAACTGTAAAAGAAAACTTTTCGTAGCAGTAGGTAGGTACTTAGAACTGTCTAGAATAATTGCCGAGCCGGCCGGTATCTCTAGTCTCTACCACAGATCACATATTGAATAACCGTGTTCAACTCGCACCATAGATTTCACTTGGTACTACTACCTCTATGTTTCACATTGTTTATCATTTTAAACTTTTAAAATTTCTTTTACACAATATTCATTATCGTAATATTAAAATCTTATTTTATTCATTTTAACAGTACTTATACACTAAGACAATTTTTATGAATGTCAATACCATAGACAATACTAGCAGACGCAATGTTGGTTTCAATAAAGCCCTCTCTACACATGCGTATTTTAGAACATTCTTGAATCGATCGATTATGTTAAAGTAAAATCAATAAACATACATTAACTCTTAACATAAGGATGGCAACAGATAAATAACAATATTATCTAAGGATGGCAACCTGAGAGTGGGTGAAAAAATAAAACATATTTCTTTGACATCAACTATTTTATTCAACTTTGTTTCTTTTATGAAACATTGATCTCGTGCAATCTAAATTGTATGACTACTTTATTATTTGCCTTTCTCATTTCTTATAATTCTATGTATGATACAGCTCATTTAGTTTCTTTTATGAAACAAATACCAGTCTTTCTATGAACTTATTACTCAGACACAAATCATTTAGTTTCTTTTATGAAACTTGTACGAGCCTTTCTATGGACACATCACACAGCATCCAGTTTCTTTTATGAAACTTCTTCTAGCCCTTCTATGGACAGTTTCTTTATGAAACTTCTACTAGCCCTTCTATGGACAGTTTCTTTTATGAAACTTCTACTAGCCCTTCTATGGACAGTTTCTTTGTGAACTTCTACTAGCCCCTTCTATGGGCAGTTTCTTTCCGAAACTTCTACTAGCCCTTCTATGGGCAGTTTCTTTACGAAACTTCTACTAGCCCCTTCTATGGGCAGTTTCTATACGAAACTTCTACTAGCCCTTCTATGGGCAGTTTCTTTACGAAACTTCTACTAGCCCCTTCTATGGGCAGTTTCTTTACGAAACTTCTACTAGCCCCTTCTATGGGCAGTTTCTTTACGAAACTTCTACTAGCCCCTCTATGGGCAGTTTCTTTACGAAACTTCTTTAACTTATTACCTCTTTTATGAGATAAAGTTCATTAATCATTCCTTGAATTCCTTTTATGGAATTACCTATTAGCTCTTCTATGAGCAAACCTTTACCTTATCTAAGTTCATTGCTAGTATCATATACTTTTACAACTCTATAATGAGTAAGGCTATGGTCATACAATCATTGCTATAACTTCTTCTATGAAGTTCATATCCAGCTGCTTTTATGCAGCTAACTGCTTCTTCTATGAAGCATACGGCCAGAAAATAAACCAAGATTCAAATCCCAGCTCATCTCCACCATGTCGTCACGATGATTTTAAAGGAACAAAAGAATAACGTTTTAGATAGAAAATTAATCATATCTATGAGTAAGCATGAAATTAGGTACCTATGTCACGTTACATAGGTACATCAATATAATACAATTAATCGTAAACAAATAGAACATGCTTATATCCGTACGTGTATTTTAAATCTGCTTCGCAACACAATGTTCCTATTTCTTGTAAAACTTATCAAGGTGACGAAAATATATGGGCTTACGCCCGACAGCCTCCCTACACCCCTCACAGCTGTCCCATGCCTCGCATCACAAGAGAATCTTAATCATTACGTATAGTTTCGTCATCTTAATAGTCCATTTCTCATAATAAAAGATTATTTAAATAAACTCACATGAAAGTCGCAGCTCACCTGCGCCGAGTTTTCTTCGCTGTCGCGCCATAATTCTTTTACACTTTTATTCTTAAACTACGTCAAACTTATTTGGACTTAGGTCATAAACATATTCAGCCGCCACTCTCCTAACGTTGCCATCCTTAATTAAATAAAATAAATAGTTATAACAATGTCTTTGATCTAAAATAATTATCATAATATATTTTATAGTAACTTACGATTTTTACAACTCGTCTTTGACGACAGAAGTTATTGAGAGATAAATAAATGGACCTAAATGAACTAGCAGACAGAAATCATATATGAAAATTGATCTTAACCGGTTGTAAAGCTAACCTCGACGTGCTCGTGTCTCAACTCGATGTCGTTTCCAGGTGGTTACGACGGCAATATATTCCTGGACATCGTGGAGGTGTACGACCCGAGCACGAACAGCTGGCAGCCGGGCGTGCCGCTGACGTCACTGCGCTCCGGGCACGCCTCCGCCGTGTGCTACCAGCTCGTGCAGCCGCACGCCGAACACTTGGAGCCCGAACCCACTCTCATAAAGAAACAAAAACGACCCTCCGCCACTTCCTCGAGAGGCGACGACATACCGATGGCTAGCAATATTATAGGAACGCTATCGAATGAAAACTGCCGTGGGTGCTTATAGCGATGGCGACCACTGAACTTGTGATAATCTGGTGTCAGATACAGGACTGTAGTCAAATATGTGGTAGCTAAACGTTTGTCTATCCAAAGTGCATTCGTGCCGCCTTTTTTAATGATGTACATATTTGTCTCTTTAATGGATTAAGTTAAATGTTTATGTGTTAGGTTTGTTTTAATGTATATCTTAATTGATCATGACGATATAGCAGAACTTCAAGCAACAGAACTTTATACATTACAGTCGTACAGACTTTAAATGCGAATAACGCTCTTAAAATTACGTTAATTTTAAGAACACAATCTATTATTTAATTTTAAGTGTCAACCTCTTAATTATAAGTATGTTCTTATAGTTCCAAAAATATATAATATTTATGGTGCCCTATAACTACGTAAACAATATAATGTTTATAAATTCCAACATTTAAATAATATTGATTTCTACACAGGAAATTTGTAATTTTTAAATTTCAAACCATTATTATTGATTCCATAAATCATAATAAAAGAAAAAAAACAATTACCTTGCTGTCGAGAATCTTCTGATGCCATCTTTGAGAAATATGAACATAATTAAAATAAATTTAGAACAATTTTTATCTCTCGAAAATTCTTCTTGTTGGCGTAAATCATTTAGGGAGGCACGGTCGGTAGGTAATCGACTCGTTTAACTCAAAACTGGGTACCTAACCTTGCCTTATGTAACGAATTTCAAATTGGTTGGGATGCTAATTTCCTAGTAATAAGAGATGCTGTTATCAGTTTTAATATCGGTTGTAACATTCCTATTATCCCACTCATACCGATCTAATTATATAACCCTTTTTGTGCCAGTGTATATTGTCCACATAATAATGGTAAAAATATGTACCTAAAGTGTAACTGTTATTTTATTGTAGTTGTTATTCTGATTATCTAAATGCGTTGATGCAAAAATTGTTTTTTAAATATACTTTTAGCGTTCTTTGTAAGGAAAAACAAAGACTGTTATGGGAATAAAATAAAAGATTGACTACGAAATATAGTATTATTTTCATTTATCAAAAATACATAACATTCTCACAAAAATTAGTGATGAATTAGAAATCAACAACATATGATTTCTATATTTGGACAAGATAATACGTACACGCTAGATATATACACTATACAGATCATCCTACTAAATTAGACATCTTGCTATATTCAACTTGGCTTACATGAATGTTTTTGTCACCCGAGAAAGCCCATCCCATGGCTGAAAATTCATGCAGTGCCTTCGGAAATTAATTTTTTAATACTCTTCGTCTTTTCCTGACAAAAGATATTCTCACGTCCGGTACTTCTGTCTCAAGCTGCGAGTCAGACGTATTAAAACTGTTAACAGTATTAGCTTTACAACTATCATCCGCCTGCGGCACATTTCCGACATGAGACAAGCTATGATCGTTCTCCAATCCAACATCTATTGACGTGGACGCTTTAGATGGAGTAGACGTCGCTAGAGCTTCTATCGTTGAGTGCCGGTTGCCCATTATATTTAATTGTTGAGTACTCAAAACTGAAGGCTGCGTTCCAGACGATATCACCACAGTTTTGACCAGACCAGGATCGTCTGCTATTGCTTCTTTTAGATTAGGTGTTTCTTTTTCTTTATTTACTGATGGGACATTTTCAATAAAATTGTCTGTTGTACTAGTACTTTTTCTATTAACATTTTCACGCCCTGTCTTTGGCATATCGCTATAAATAATATTCTCTAACCTTTTAATTGGATCTATAGTCTTATTTATTATGTTATGATCATTATTCTCTTTATGTGTTTCATTCCATTGACTTTTTCTCATCTCAACATTATTATGCGTATTATCAATTTCAATTTTTTCTTTACTATTATTAGAACAGTCTAAAATATCTTGATTGGATGTGCTCTTATTCGTATCGCGTTTTTCTGTTGATGAGTTTGAACAATTTATCTTTGAACTCGACACATTCTGTTCTTCATCCGATTTTAAAACTTTGACAGCTGAATTATCTTTTGTTCTCTCTTTACAGGATTCTTCAGTAATTTCTATATCCTTCTGTTTCTTCATTCTTTTACTTTGAGATCGAGAATGACTATCTTTTGTCAATTTCAATTTTAGAGTTTCCTCAACAATTGGTATGCTGACATGTAGTTTCTGAATATTTTGTTTGGGGTGTATATTTGATTTTGATGTTACATCTAGACATTCTGTATCTCTTCTAGGCATATTAGTTCCATCTTGAGCGTCTTCGAATATAGGTACATAAGTATCTGAAGTTTTTGCATGCGCCTGGGAAGTGGCAATCTCTAAATCTTCAGGCGTAATTAAACTACTACTATCACCAAACAATTCGGTAAATTTGTGAATAGTTTTCTTAGGACCTGCATCTTTTTCTAATTGTTTTTCTTTGGAAGTGTCCCGATGAGACTTTTTCTTACTCTTATGTTTCTTTTTAACATTCTCGTTTTCTTGAGCCTTATGTTCTGCGATATCATTAGTTTCGTCACTTAGTTCCAAATCGCCGGCGACAATTTCTCTAGTTGAAAGTATTTTGTATTCAAATTCACGGCAAGTGTTTGTGTCTATTTTCTCAGATTTGTAAACATTCTCTTTATGCTGCAAGTTTTCTTCACCACTTTCTTTTGATGTTTCATTTGGCTTGTCAGAAACAATTTGAGAACTCGGCTCTTCATCAAACACAACCGATGTTTTATTTCTATTTAAAGGCTGTTCATTTGACACGACAACATCATCAGAACTACGAGTTCCTGATTTTAAAAGTACATTAGTGGAAACATTTGAAGGACAATTTTTTAATATTTCTGGTTTATCAATTTTTTGTTTCGCAATGCCTTTTTTAGGTATTTTATAGGACTTAAAAATATCTGTCGTTGATTTTAGTTCCTTAGAGATTCCATCTGGATTGTTTAATTCCTCCTCTTTTGGAGAATTCGGATTGTTTGTTTCTTTTGTAACTTTGTGAATAGATAAAGGAGGATTTATCCTTTCAAGATTTTTGCAATTTTTAACTTGTCCCATTTCCTCTACATTTCTTTCATGAAATTGTGGAATTTCATCATAATTACGGTCGTTCGACTCAGACCCAATAATTTCACCAGATTCCATTGATAGATTCGAAACGGGATTTTCTATGTCCATATATATTTCGTTAACCATGTCGTCACTAAACTGATTTGGGCGGTTTTTTAAACCATCAGGTATATCAAGGGGTGGTAGATTCCAAAGTGATTTATCAACACACACCAGATCGACGTGGCTGGAACTAGATGAACACAATACTTCTCTATTACCATCTAAGCTATTGATATATTTTCCACTTGTAACTCTGGGATCTTCAAGTTTAGTAATGGCTGTAGTTTTTATTTCTGTAAAACAAAATAAATAATTTTATTAACATCTACATAACTAATTTCTTTTCTTTCGCATTCACTCGCCATCATTAATATAAAAAAGCAGTTTAATACCAAAATCATTAAATTTTGTACCAAGCAAGTGTGATTGACTTATTTGATTTTACAGATTGCAAGAAGCTTATGCTTGCTATTATGAAAATATTTGACTTACCTGGTATAGGCGCACTCGGGGACACATGTTCAGAATGCATGTAATCTGGTGATTGACAAGAAATATATTGCATGTCTCTAATTTCATGTGTAGGTGCTTCATTGGTTTGTACAACTGGTCTTTTTTCTTCTTCAGTATTCTTATATGAATCGACTCTTGCCCGTTTATTAACTGGTTCATCATATTCACCATAAATTTTGGACTGTACTGGGTCTCGATATTTATACTGCTGCTCATGTTTTTGATACTTCTCTCTTTCGTAATAAGGTCGGCGATCGCGACTGCGATTACGGTTTCTATCTTGCGGTGGACTTTCTAATCTTCTATGTCTATCATATGAAGGTGCATAGTGATCATCTCCATATTCTCTGTAGCCTCTTCTGTATCTTTCAGGACTATTCTTTTTTTTGTATGTGTCAAAATTCCTATGAATTCGTCTCTCATCATCATAATGTCTATTACTCCTGCTTTTGTAGTTTCGATTTCTGTAGTCTGAATGGTACTTGTCCTCTAAACTGGATGTATCATATCCTTGAGATTTAGTTTTGAGTTGATCATCTCGTAATCTCTTGCAAACTCTATTCACCCTGTCAGCATGCTCCCGATAGGGTGAAATTGACTTTGGTGCTAAAGCAGAATAGATATCTTCAAATTCTTCATCAGAACTTAATTTGAAATTATTACTGGAACAATATTAAGTAAATGTGAATACAAATATAATATGAAAACAATAATTAGATATACATACATATATTTATAAATATATTATAACATAACATATGAAACCAACCTCAGCCTACTTAAAGATTTCCGTCTATCCAACAAGTCATTAGCTGGTAGTTTAAGTTCATTGCAATTATCTTTACGACTAGGAAAAACATGAACCTCAGTTTCCTTTGTTTCAATATTTCTCTCTTTATACTCAACATTTCCAATGGTCTTATTTTCAACAATGGTCAATCTGTTTGTGTTGTCCGTGGCAGATGAACTTGTGTCTTCAGAGGGATGACGAGTTATTTGCTTCCTGTTAATATGTCAAATACATAAAATGTGAGCTGCATTATTAAATATACAATAGACCCAATTATAACAAGGTAAAGCATTTACTTTATCGATTATAAATATATTCATTTGATTATGTACTAAAGAAATAAAACCTACTTTGGCCTTGTGTTGACAATTTGATTGATTTTACTTTTCTCCTCACTAGGGTTAGCTATGGTGGGGACATTTGAAGCACTATTTGTTTTAGCTAGGACGTGTTTTCTGCGATGAGGTGCATCCTTAAAAGAGTTGATCATCAACATATCCTTTCTACAAAAGAAATAAAATTTATTGTAATAAAGTTCATGAAATAATAAAGAATATACAATTGAGCATATTTTTTTTACTATTGTCATAATTTTAAACAGAATGAAATAATTAGTAGTTTAACACATTTTTATATTTGATGGATATTTCTGGAAAAATATGTTGAAAAAAATATCATAGAAATGTCAAACAAAGATTGTAATGTCACATTAGTGACTATACTGGAGTATTATGCTAAAGTCCAGTCTAAATGCCATGAAAATTCCTTTAATTATTTTTACAGTATTTATTTTGAGTACCTAAATCAATTAAAGTGGTTAAAACTGACACCAATTGTTACTCTTACAATTATCAAAAGTAATGATGTCAGTGATCTATAATTTCTAGAATTG
Organism: Polylopha cassiicola; assembly: GCA_038024825.1. Classification (NCBI taxonomy): domain Eukaryota; kingdom Metazoa; phylum Arthropoda; class Insecta; order Lepidoptera; family Tortricidae; genus Polylopha; species Polylopha cassiicola. Next base: position 3,204,723 of record CP149052.1, on the reverse strand, counting down.
GTATTGTAGCAAAATGTAAGAGGAGGATTAGAGTTACGAGATATTGATGAAATGTAAAATCTTACTCTTTATTAAGTGTTGCAATCATATCAGTCTTTCTTTTTATCTCAGCACGAGCTATTTGAAGCAATGAAGAATAATTCTTCTCTAGTGTTTTAAACTCCGCTTCCAACTTGTCGAAATCCTGTAAAATACTCTAAAAAATCAATGCACATCCATTCTCTGAATTCACAATAGGATGGAAATACATATAACTCAAATACATACCTATTTGAGTTCACTCAACCAATATATTATTATTATAAATAGAAATATGATATTTGAATCACTTATCACGTAAAAGCAATAAGCATGCATTCAAACAATCATTTTAACAAAATAAATATTGAATTTGTAATTATCTACTATACCCTTTCCCAGAAATCATAACCTACATTTTGCAGTTTGTCCAGTTTTGTAGTGTTTTCATTCAATTTCATTCTCAACTCTGCATTTTCACTCTTTAGCTAAAACAATTTAATTCAAGATTAGTACAAATATAACAAATATATTTTTTATAGGATGCAAAAATGTTTCATAAGAAAACTAAAACCCAGTTTACTTATTTACATGTAGTAAAAAGTCAATGTAGGTAGTATCTTTGGGCGACATATCAAATATGATATTTATGGTCTGATACTCATGACAACGAAACAAATAACACCAATATATCGAAACTCCCATTTAGTCGTATTATATACGAGATATAAAAGTAAATCATATTCTTCCCTATCGGCTCGCCGTAGACACCTGTGTAACCAGAGAGCAAGAACAACTAGGTAATTTCGGTATAGGACTAAAAACAACAGATTTTTATTCTTTGGAAAACATTCATGTATCATATAAATACTCCATTACCGTATAATTATAAAAAAATACACAAGCATTGCGATTTCAGTCATAATCTTAAACAAAAAAAATTGGCGCTAAAATAGCCTACCTCGTTAACCAAATTTACATCATCGTAATTTTCTAAGTCTTCGTACAAATCATCCATGATAAATATTCTTACAAAGCAAGCACTACGTTAGTACGTTTATAAATGTAAACAGAAATAGTATATATATTTATATATATTGTGAATTACAGACGATAACAAGGGTTTTCTTTTATTTTAGCAAGTTACGGCAGGGCTGCCAGCAAAAATATTTCCGATATACGGTCCGTCATCAGCAATTATACGAAATTAGACTCTATTATACATATTTACGAACAGGGGGGGGGGGGGTGCAAATGGAACTGAAGTGAGTTCAAAAATAAATCAAAAAAAGGTCATGAATAAATGACATGTGTTTTTATTCTGTAAATGACTTTTTAAATTATGTATAATTGTTATAACTAATTATTAATTTATTTTAATTTTGACTTTGTAATTTTATTTTTTGTAACAAGTAACTATTTATAATATTTTTTTTTTATATTCATTGACATTGTAAAATTTGCACGTCTGCTTGCAGGCAGAATACATATTACAGCTATACAAAAAATTAACATCACAAATCACTGTATTCTTGTGTAAATAAACTTTACTTTACTTTACTTTACTAAATTAAAATACTACATTTTTATTTAAATCAGGAATTCCACAAATACTGAAAACAAATGATGTTGTATTTCATATTAAATCAAAATTCACGCTTGATAGGCACGCATATGTACATCAAATTACTAGCACTGAGGCATTCCATCTTAGTATCTATGTGATGAGAAATAAAATAATAAGTTAGGTTTATGCGCCTTACATAACACAAACAAAGAAAAACAGCAAAAACACAAGTGTGCCAACGTTGAGAAAAAAACCTACAGACTTCACATCAAAACACGTTCAACGGCAACGACAATACGTTATATTTTGTCATGTTGGTAATACGTTCATTTCATACTAAAGATTCCGCTTCATACTTTCCGTGCCCCGAGTATTTTTTGTATCAAATTATACGAAATGGGTCATTATACATCTAGGATACAATTTCACATCAAATTATACACGTTTTGTATCAAAAGATACAATCTGGCAGCCCTGAGTTACGGATACAAAGTAAAACCGATTCACCCGCTTGACAGCAGTTTCGGTTTGTCAAATAATATCATTCGCTCCTTTTTTCACAGACTATAACTGACTTTAATTTCTGAACGAAGATCTTTCTTATTCAGTATTTTAAAAAAAATAAATAATCTCTGAGTTTTTGATCATCATACTTTTAGCTCTTTAAATCGTTACAATTATTATTATTTAATTATAAACTACAAAAAAAATGTTTATCTTTATTTTTAAATCTGGCAATTATTTAGTGTTTCATTCATTCTTTCGATTACGCCTCTGTAACTCAATCACTCATTCATTTGGTGCTCATCTCACTTCACTCGTTTAACGTTTTTGTCATTTCGCTTTCATTCTAATACTTTTCGTTGATGCGCATCGCCAGCAGCGCTCGGTCAACTGTAGTGGTCTTAGATTTACTAGTGTTTATTTTTATTTAGATGGATTGCTTGCACAATATAGATATTACGTGTTTCTCAGTAAAAGTTTACTATTAAATTAGTGTCACCAAGTATGCTAGTGTGTAACGATTTAATTTGCATGATTTTTTTCATGCAATAGTGCAACAAGCGATCTCGAGTCGCTGCAAGCGCGTGTAAACAGAGAATATCGTTCCGAGTGTAAGATGCCTACGGACTCTGAGTGTGAATGCGAGACCGTGTCCAAAGAATGGCTGCTAGCGAAATTGCGTTCGGACGAGAGGGACACAGTGTTGATAGACTGTCGGGGTTCGAACGAGTACTCTGTATCTCACATCCGTTCCGCCGTAAACTTTTCGATTCCGAGCATAATGCTTCGGAGACTAGCTGCGGGCAAGATCGAGTTAGCATCGACAGTGCAGTGCTCTGAGCTAAAGGCACGTATCTCCTTATGCCGCGCGCGCGGAGCCTTCGTGCTGTACGGGGATGGCGCGGGCCGTGATCCGGACTCCGTGCACGGGATCCTGCTGCGCCGCCTCAAGCAAGACGGCGTTCAGGTGTACTGCCTCGAAGGTATGTGCATTATTACTATTAACTTGACTAAGATTAGTAGGTATAAAGCTTTAATAATGTTATGATACTGCAAGTGTTATTACACAAACCATGAAATCACTTGATATTCACTAAAAATAGCTCTTAAGTTGTTTATATTTCGTACCAACATAACAAGCATGTGCAATTTGTTGCAGTAGGTAGTTTTATTGCATCATGATAACTATTACTCTTTGGACCTAACTGGTACCTACCTACATAACAAAGGTCCACAGAATACCTTCCATGCCTTTTTTTCTCTATTATGATCTCTTTTTACTTTTATCAAATAAATAAATAGGTATGTTGAATGTATTTTTATAACAATACCTACCTACCTGCCCAATGTTTTTCTTTTACATCAACCTGTTCTTAATTTAAACATGATATTATAGGTAGGTAAATAGGTACCTATCTAATTTAGTCATAAACAAGTGGTTATGAGTGAATTTTATAAACATGAAAGAGATTATAGCTCATTATAAATTACATTAATTTCCATATTACATGATTTAAACCTATTGACAACAATGTTCAGTATATATCTATCCAGGTAGGTCCATATTTTTATAACCTACTACCTAGATCCAATTTTTTACAGGGAGAAAAACATTAAAGTACCTAGATAGGTACCTACCTAATTCCATTCTTGTAGAAAAGGTGCCTAAGCAGGTATTTTATTTAGGTTTTTATAGATATTATTACATTATGCTTAAAGTAGGTATTTACCTACTAAAATTTCTCATCAGATCATTACTATTTCACTGTCTTATTATAATCTCCAAATATACAGCCATGACAAATAATTAATTTGATAAAATGTCCATTATGGTACCTACTCATTAATAGGTACCTACCTAATATGTTACCTATCTATGTGGAGGCTTATAATATATTTTTAGTTATTTTAATATAGTACCTCCTAATCAGTAGTAGGTAATAACTAATTAGGATGTAGGTAGGTACATATAGAGACAATTTAGTAATCATTAATTGATTTTATCCCATTGCGGTAATAAGTGTGCAAAGTTAATTCAGTGGCTTAATTCTTCCATGTGGAAAAAAATCCATTTATTTAAATTACCTATTTGGGTGCTAGTTATAATTGGAAATAGTATACAATTTTGTTGCTGTACTTACCTATTTAATGTTTATAATTCAAAAAAAGTTATGTTAGTCCTACAAAAACTTTAGGAGCATCTTAAGAATATCGCCGGAGGTTGCAAGACGGGCATCCGCTCTACCAAACGTGGGAGAGGAAGTCCACTACTTATTGTGCTCCTCAATGCGAGACGATAGATTACGATCACGGCGACTCGCACATACAAACAAGCTCGTTGTGTCTCTGAACCCCTTTTCTCGACTGCATAGACACCTAACCTATACGTAGGTATCTACCTATTTTGGTAAAGTTACCTACTTTAAAAACTAAGGTAAATCATAAGTAACTTAAACGGGATGATCAAAGAAGGTGTCCGGAAACGTGCCGCTTCGACTTACGTCCGACGGAAGAACGCTACAATTATATTGATAGGTTCCTGTTTTACTCACGTCCTGTCAATTGCATTCGATTTAATTTGTCTGCTCCAATACAACTTTAATGCTATTTTCAATGCAACGCCGTCAAACCCGAGCTTACGTCCCATCATTCGAACATGTGATACCTACCTATTAAGTTAGAGTGTATTCATTGGCCAATTTCGTTTATGGTGCCCACTTGAAGCTCAATCGTAAAATAAATAGCACACGCGTTTCAACTAACAGGAAGCTCCGGACGTTATCATTCCTGAGCACCACAATGATTAGCCCTAAGAAAATCGTTAGCGTCTAAGGAAACAGAAATGGATTATGGAAGTAGGTACCTACCTACCTACCTATATAACATCTACATGTACCAAACATTGTCTGATTTAATAAGTTCCTTCTACGTTTGCACTTCACACGTTGAAAAAGACATAGGTTCAATCCAATTCCTACGTAGGTAGGTACCTATTCTACCAACCTACCTACTCACTGGTAAGTATATAGTAATAACATTTACATAAGTTAATATTAAAGCGAGCACACAATGTATGGTTACACTGTTTCCGACACAATATTCTTTTAAACAAATATTATTCACTATAATTGTAGTAATATTTAAACATCAAATTAAGTTTACCTAAAGGGAACATCTATTTACTCACCAAACATTAAACTTTCCAATAGCAACAAAACATCACTTACACTTACCCATGTTGTAGGTAGGGTCTAGCAAAACTACATCGGCTGTCAGTGTTTAAGATGGCAGCGCTAGGGTTGCCAACTTCTATTAGAAGAAATAAAGTATATTTGGTGTCAAAGGAGGTAAATAAAGAGTACAGACTTATAAAAAAGAGTATTTTTTATTTTACCTACATTTTTAAAAACATATTTTTTGTACTTCTCGCGGTTTCTGATAGTTTTTCCTGTTTTTTAAAGCAATTATATGAATTTAAGCATCCTAAATCTAAGTTTGAATAAGCCAAGAGCTCATTTTTTATTAAATTTAATGATGCCCTGAATTGCCCTGTTCTGATAATGGATTTTCATAATATTGCATGACTGGCATTAGTATAGTAACAATTGAGCAAAAAAGAGTATTTTAGCATACTCTATTAGTGTTCTAGATTATAGAGTACACCTACATGATATAGAGTACAATACTCTATTTTAGAGTACGGTTGGCAACCCTAGGCAGCGCATGAGATTGACAAAACACGCAATGAAACTCATAGTTAAATAAGACAAGGGGCAGAGTGCTAAAATATCACGATATATTTTAGCACTCTGCCCCTTGTTAGATAGGTAGGTAATTAAGTCCGCCTTGATGTTAGTCGTCTTGTCCGAGGTAGGTAGGTATCTATAGAACAAAAGTATATTTACAGTAGTGAATTTTACTTACTACTAAATTGTAATAGTGTCTATTATAATTTAAAACGTGGTAAAATAGGTGGAGCCTACTTAAACATTTTGTTGAATGGAGCGCAAACAGTGACTAAACTATTGTTGGGTGGCGTAACATTGGCATTGATAGTTTTTGCGTGCTGATGTAATGAACAAACGCCGGTATTCAATATAATTTGATACCTACCTACCTGTACGTATGTACCTACGCATTGTGTTCTTAGTTATTTATATACCTACATAGTGTCCTATCTAGATAGGTTCCTACTTACGTTGTTAGACAACGGTAGTTTTAATCAAAGTTATTATTTACGGCGATAAAGATTTTTTTACATAGGTGTTACCTATGTAAGTAAACTGAACGTAACGGACATGAATTTGGCCACATCTTATTTATTATTTATGTACCTATTAAATAGTTAACTAATTTTATAGGTAGGTATGTCCTCCGAAGTAGAATCTAATCCAATGACGTTAACTTAATAAAAGAAAGGATCTAATCAAAACTATTATGAATTCCATTCATTATTTAATCATTCTTAATAATAGAATTTTAAATGCGATAATAAACGTAATCCCAAGTTTCCTTTGTCTTTTGACAAGTTATCCCAATGCACGTCGGTACCTATAACGCGGGTTTCTGGAGAATGCTATAATAATATGGTGACCGTACGATGGCCTTGTAGTGGCATAGAATATTGGTTAGGTAAGGTCGATGGGTAGGTACCTACCTACCTAGTCGGTTGAATCGCGCAAGGCTGTTGATAAATGGCGCGGGAAGGACGCAGGCGGGCCAAGGCCTCGCGGCTCGGGCTGCGGGCCTGCGCCTGCCGCCTACCACGATACACCAGAACTTTGGAAGCCTTTGCAAAGGACAAATAATAATTAATCTTGGTAGGTGTTATTCCTATCCTCGACGGGATAGGAATAATACCTAAATAAAAAAAATCTCGAAGTGAAGAGAAGACATCCTTAAAAGACTCAAATCTTTATATAAGCACAAGCCGTGTTACTGTATTTTCAAAACGACATCCAATATTTTATCAGATAAACTAAATAAATTCGTAAATTCGACCTTGAAAACGACCAAATTGTGTTTTTGCGTAGTCATGAAAAGTAATCAATCAAGTCTACTTAAATGGAGTTTCTGTGTATGGCCCGGTTAGTGGGCGAATTGGATTTAATTGGATGGAATTAAGTATAGAATGGAATAATAGAATCAAATATTGGATAGAATTATAAAGCGATCGCGTCAAGTTTAAGTAGGTGTAGTATTTCGGTTGAGGGCTTCAGTCAGTCTACGCGGCAACCTGGGGGCGAATTTAATGGAGATCCTTGCGAGCGAGGACGAGTGAGGGGCCGCCGAGGAGGGGCCGGCGGGTTCATTGAGAGCGACGAATGAATGGGTGAGATGAGTCATCGGATCGATGCTGAGCCGCCGCCGCCGCCCCGCCCTCGTCCCGCCCGCCCGCGCTCAGCTCGCCTGCCGCGGCTGCGTGATGCTGCCGGGGATCCGATACCAGCTTGCCTACTAGGTTCACCCCATTACTTCACATAGATTCATTACATAGCTGTAACTGTATCATACAGGGGCGTGCCCTTCATACAAGCCGAAAAGCCCGGATTGCCCTACTAAACATATTGTCCATCAGGAATATCAACATTCGAACTGTTTAAAAGTTCGCGCTATAATATTCGATCAGTTCAATGCAATGACCTCGCTCACTCGCTCGCCGCCAATAATATGTTAGATCACGCGCACCAATCGATGCTTACGAAACCACGACTGATCGCGACCTCTCGCTCGCACTTGGAGGCTTTTATGAGGCTTGCGTTCATGTTGTCTCTTAGTGTTTATTTCTCTTTCTAACCTATAAGATATTGATATTTCTATTGCAGTCAAATCGTTGATTTTAATCCAGGGCTTGCTAACGAAGTTTGCTGCGAACCAATTTGGCGCATGCGTAATAGTGTCAGACTGTCAGTTGTCTGTTCTGCAACACGTTTGAACTTCGCGTCAGTTATTAAATACTTGGTTGATTGAGTGAAGTGTTTACATTATTTTTCTGTGTTTTGATTAAAGATTAGTTAACTTCTTAAGGTTTCATAGTGTTCGAGAGTTTTCTAATTTAACTGTAGTTTAACAGTGAGTACGTAGGCATATAATTGTGTTACAAAATGAAAGAAATAGTGCTTTATGGGGATTTAAAGTGTGTGTTTTGATGCAAGTACGTGAAGCAAAGGTAAAATACTTATTTAAATTTTGATCTGGAAAAAGGTGAAAGTATTAAAACGATCGGTACCTCTTATTATTATTGTATTTTGTTATTAAAACAAATTATATTGTTAGTGTTGCATATTTTTTTCGGCGGCAATAACTTATGGATTACAACGTAGCTACGTAGGTAATATAAGTAGCTACGTAGGTAATATAAGTACCTAGTTATATTATGACTGAATAACTTATTTGGCGTTATGAAAAGGCATGTTATGTATTGTCAATCGCATGCATTCCGTATTTTTTTCGGTAGGTATCCTATACCAATATCATATCTTTCGGCTTGCCCTATTCTGAAACCCTAGTCCCGCCACTGGTATCATACCATAATTTAATCGTGGAATTACCGACTTGTCCATTGTTTCGTATTAATTAGGTTCCTACATATTCTCATCAATTCTCTCAACTTTTGTTGTATTGATTGTTATAGCCATTACATCGTATTATAGGTATCTCGTCAGCAATATGTGCAATAGGACGGCAAAGGGTCAAGGTAGTAACAGGTCTGTTCTGATATTTCCACGGTAATAGAACGGTCAGAATAAAGCATAAGTATGACGGACGCAACGGGGGCGGTATTAGCAACAATGGCGGATCCGCGTGGGCACTGACGACAGGAAGAGACGCGAACGGCGGCGGAAGCGTCCAGTCTCTCGACACCCTGATACTGCTGCCTGACCACTCTACCAAGCGGCTTGGCTTGGTAGTTGTGCTTCAAAATAGTAAAAAAAACATTTAACTATCCGGAAAATAATATCCGCACAGATTCAGTAAGAAATGTATCACTAGTTACGTAATTACCCTGCGTCATGCTAACTTCACTGCACGCCTGCTTTAATAAATGTTCTAGGTACCTACTTCATCTAAAGCCACGGTGACATGTTATCATCTACCTACCTTATTTTATTTTGTACCTTCGACATTAATTTAAACATTACAAGGGCAACCTTCAGATCATGACAAAAGACTCGTTGCCACTGCCGCGAACAATTAATGGTCAGATCTAATTAATGACAAATACTCAACATAAAATGAATGAATCAAGCCTTCATTAAATAACGTTGTACCTACGTCCACGATTGTTAGCACTGCTATACCGCCATTGGATTTGTTCTCCGTTCTAATGAATAAATAGCATTGTTATGTGGAATGAGAATACATTGAATGTACTATTTGTGAATGCATGATGTCATTTGTGTTTTCTAGTTTACTATTCAACTAATCCTTGTTATTGTTTCATTCATTATTTTTTTTGTTAAAGTTCTTCAGTTATCTTTAGCTATGTTCAACTATTGTTCCCATACTCCTTAATCGTCATGTGTGTAACACTGTCACGTTCTCCCTCAGGTGATTTCCCGGAGTTCCACCGCACCTATCCGGAGTGGTGCAGCGAGGCGGGCGCGCACCACGTGCCGCATCTGCCGCTTATGGGCCTGCGGTTAGTACAATACTACTTTTATCAATATAATAACAACGATTTCACTCACGGTACAAGATAATATCACAGACTTGACTTGGTGCAACGAAACACATTTAACTGATGTTCCATCCCAATTTGAAACTGCTGTACAATGAGTTTTTTTAATAAATCAATAAGACTTCTACTTCACCACTCAAATCGTAATTCAAGCCATAAATAGCGCCGATATTATAGTAAGTGATACAAAGAAATTATGATTAATAAATCAATCGCGTATACCTAACAAGTTATAAAGAAACTCACCACCGCACCGTTTAATTGCGAGAACGAGGAAACTCGCAAGCACGCGTGGGAATCCGATCTCTTGCGCATGAGACGTTTTCCTTAATCACCTCGTATCGACGGAAAAAGCCGACGGCCGAACGAGTGATTCCGGTACGACTGGATACCGACACCGGCTTTCTTAATAAGACCTCGTTGATGAGCTCTTTAATCGTATTCCATGGGAAATGGTTACACTAAGTATATAGTTTCTAATGCGATGGGTTTTTTTATCATATTGTAACCGAGAGAGAATTTAGTCCTTAAATAAATAAGTATTGTAAATCGATGGGTAGAATTTTTTTGCTATCTACATTCTTCGTTTCGCTGGGATTCCTCTCCGTAGATTTATAATCATTTATTTATTAAGACTATTCGTACATAAATTTAAACAACAAAATTGTAGTAGAATTTTCTAATTCACGGTAAGACAGAATTGAGTCTCACGGCATTCATCAACAATATAATGAGTGCAATACACCCAAAAAATACTGTCACATGCATTTAAGCCGGTAAAAGGAAAATTACGTAAATCATTACTACATAACTCTCGTTTCATAATAAAAATGCACTCAGCGTACTGCCTGTTATTTAATAATAGTGTCGAGAGTTACTTAATAAGAGTAACTTTACAAACTACAAGCTTCAGTGCGATAATTAATTTTACACAATATTAATTAGGCTACAAATTAAACTTGCTTGATGACGTCCGTGAGTCTTGAACTCTTGAATTCTTAAAAGGGTGCGGTAAAGTCCGTTAGACTTGGCGTTCTATGTATGTAGGTGTGTTAGCTCTGCGCTGCGATATAAACCGATCTCATTAGGTTTATGTAGATACATAAATAGGTATTACTGCCATGGAAGATGCAACCTTTGAATGTGTGAGTATGACAGTGTATGTGCCACATACACGAGAGGACAAAAAGTGGTTTCACATCGGACGGTGATGCGCTTGCTAACGAGGTTCTTAGTCATACCTACACTGTTCGATCTTTGCTCCGAGTTAGCGGTTTTATGTGAATTGAATACATCATACTTATATCCTTTAACAAGCGTTCTCGTGAATGATATCTAGGTTCATTGAAAACAACACTTCAATGTCAAATATTTCCAGTCTACGATTCCATTCATCAGACCGTGACTACGACGCACTCGGCAAGTGTTTATTCAGTTGGAATCGAAAAATATTATTACGATGTGATTACGTTGTAGCGCTCCAAAGATTATCGTAAATTACAAAACTTAGTACCTATTTGCCTTAAGAATTATCGAGTCGGGAGATTAGCGCTGGTAACACATCTCAACGTTGTGGATTAAAACGCTTATAAGATGATTTACCTACATTGCCACTATACCATGTTACATCTTGAAACGTTCAAACCAACGCAATATATTATACATTATTATAGGTCTTTTCGAAATATAAATAACGTGGAACTGTTATTGCGAAAAGCAAGCTTATCAATTAGCTACAGTAAATTTAAAAAAATAGTAACAGTTGAATCTCCAACCTTTCTACCGAGACGTTTCATCATACCAGTATCGGCAAGATTGGCTCCGCTTGACGCATTGCAGGCGGCGCTCGAAACGGCAAATAAACTCATTCATCATTTAAGTTTCGTGACTGCGACGTCGGATACAATACAGCAATTGGCAGAGTCGAGTCGGCTGTAGCTAGTCGCGTTATCATGTAGTGCATTGCAATATCGCCGGTGAAACCTCGAGTTACGCGTGCGCTCAATGAGAGCGCCTCCATTCATGCATCGAAGGCATATGCGGAACGCCACTCGCTGCGCTCCGTTCACCGCCGATTCAGTTTTTCGCAATGCAATTCACAATCACTTCTACATGCACACATTAACACCTTCACATTCACTAGCCTGTTCATTGAAAGTGCAATTGCACGTGCATTGTGAACGTCGCTGAAGATTATCTGTATACGTGTAATTGTTTATAGCCAAAATATAATGCGGATGTGGTTTAAATCCTCTCCCTCCCGAAAACCCTGTTATTTCCTGAACTAATTGTTGTTTTCCATTTCCCTTCGCCCACTCGTGGGCTTCTCGCTGGTTCCCTTTCACGATAACATTTAGGAACTATAAATAGCCACATTGGAATATTTTATGGTCTAAATGTAATGACGCCCACGCGCCGAACGCCTCTGGCGAAGTTGAGCATGCGGGAATCGAATGAGTCGCTGTCAGATTCTATATCGGTGTGTTATAGGTAGGTATATCGATGATGAAGGAAACATCTATTTCTGTTTACCGATCACATCCGCTTCAAAGCCTCGTAACGATACTTCGCCGAGCTCCTGTTTGAATAATGGTCTCGTGGAGTAAGCTGCGTGGGAGTTCTGTTTTATCGCGTAACTTTGATCACAAATAGGTATGTATTGCATTAGGTATTACTGTCCTTTGAACTTTTTTATTTGCTGCAAGCGAAGGACAAGTCATTTGATGTTCGAATCGGTGTGGGGGAAAGCCTTGGCCGGGTCAGCTGTTGGTTTAGCCTTTGGTTTGAGTAGCTGAATGGCCCTTGTAATATTCTCGTTGAGAACTAATATTAGGTCTATCGTCATAATGTTCGCCTAATATTTTTGCACGTATCTGAAATAGATAATAAGAACATTAGCAATTATAATAAAACTAATCCAGTGTAGGTTAGGTGACTCACATACAATCGATCAAGATAATTTTCAACGCCTAAGCATATAAATTTTGCATTTTTCATTTCTAGACCAACATGAACAGAAAACTAATTCGCTATAGTTAGGTACATATTCCAATTTGTTTTTTCTTATTAAGTCGTGTTTAAAATTGTTAAACCGGAGTCGTACTCTCTGAACGGATGTACACAGACTCGCTAATATGATTTCCGTTTGCGATGGTGTCGTAAAAAAGATAAACAGTTGAGGATAACATCGGCACGGCCAGGTCCGGTTGACGGATGGCGGTCGGCGAAGTGACGTCAGCATGATGACGTCAACGATCACTAGCGTGAGTTCATTCACGAAATGCCGCGGTCACGGGCAGATAAGCTAATCTTGAATTTTTACCTTCCCTCATTAGCCTAACTTGTATTTAAACAAACGTTCAAACGCTGATTAAAGATTTTCCTTCTTGCCTGACCAATTAATTACCCACGCCGCGCCACGGTAAAAAATGGCAGTAAATATTCTTGATATATTTTTAGCTTAAGCAATTAGCGAATAACCTTTTTTCTATGTACCTATAGCTGGCTAAAATAAATTTTGGTGCCAACTGCAGATCTCCGACGACTTCCAATCATGTAGATACATTTTTTAAAAAAGTACCTAGGTACCATATTAGGTGACCACCTCACGAATAATGACAAAAATTAACATACACAACTCCCAACTACAACACAGGTGTCTTAAATGTCGTGATTGTAAACGTCATAATCTATTCAAAGGAAATTCTCAGAAACATTGTTATTAAGTGTGTAACACACACTTAAGTAGGTATAATAACGTATTCGGTACTGTCACACGATTAAGCATGACATAGATATTTAGTCACGGTTCTATTATAAAAAGGTAAGGTTCACTTGTTATAGTAATCAATAGTTGCAAATGCATATTTTTTCGATATGTAGGTATCTATTTGATATCATGGGTAGTAAGTATACAAGCCTATAATTACCTAGCATGTAGTTAGGTTCAATAGACAAAAGTCGCTTGCAAACACAGTACCTACTACTAACAATATAAGCAGGTATGTTACCTATCACTAGAATGGCTAACGCCATAAAAGCGTTGTCACTCCATATACCTATCCGCTAGTGTCAGGCTACCTGCCTCTCGAGGCTGTATCTCAAAATAGAGCATCGTTAGGAAGGCAATGTGCCGGCGTAGGTGCGGGCGATCCGACGGCCTCGACACACTTGCTTCAAATGTGGTAAATGTCCGACGTGCAAGATTTCACGCTAATAAAACCAACCCATCCCACAGCTATAAAATAAACGGTCCAAATTATTTATGGTGAGAGTTTTATCGTAAACGGTAGCGGTATTCCCGGTCTCGTATACGTATTCGCATAGTAATATAGAGAAATCATCATTAGCAACATTCGGTCCCTCGGCGGCCATTTTATGTTGTCATCTTTATATAAAGGACAAGAATCCTTAGGGCGGTCGTTAAAAATCCTGCGAGGACGAGACTAGCGAGTCCGGCATTAAAAAACCGTCCCTTGCAGCAGGCGGTCATTGGCAGCGGGTAGCCGCGCGCCCGCGTCGCGCCGGGCCGCATTCCTGCGCCGGCGCACCGCGCAGCGCACGCACTCACGCCCACACGCACGCCTGCCTTGTTACTTGTAGCCTCTCATATAGCCGGTCGTTTAATGAAGAGCCACGACCCGTGCTTGCGACTATTTGCTATACCTAACTGTTGTACTTGACACGCACTGATCAATATTATCGTTACCATTTATATATTTACTAACAGTTCATTCAATAAGTCCGTAGGATGAGACATTAAGAGGATTGTGAAGCTGTTGATTTTCATACAAAAGGCGATAACGTTTTACACCCAGTAAATATAGTTAGATTTTTATAATATTTGGATATGTTGTAGATATAATGAGAAACTACGCCTGTACGTTTTGATTTTTAAGAAATATTGCTTACGCTAAAATTTATTAGCATTTAAAAATCTCTATATAAATCTAATAAATTTAATAAATTTTAGCGTAAGCAATATTTCTTAAAAATCAAAACGTACAGGCGTAGTTTCTCATTATATCTACAACATATCCAAAAATTATAAAAATCTAACTATATTTACTGGGTGTAAAACGTTATCGCCTTTTGTATGAAAATCAACAGCTTCACAATCCTCTTAATGGCGTTGTTAGTTTTTTTTTCATGTCATTTTTATTTAATACTATCCTTCATACGATACATTTATAAATTTGACAGCAATCTGACAGCTGATTCGTGAGTTACAGCGTTTTGTGTGACACATCTTTTCTTGTTGAAGGAAAATGGTGAAAAGTGAATTTAGAGTTCTGATAAAGCATTGCTTTTTGATGAAAAAAAAAACAGTGGAAACCAAAAAAATGACTTGATGAACATTATCCGGACTCTGTTCTATCGAGGCAAATGGTAAAGAAGTGGATTCCTGAATTTAAACATGGTCGTACCAGTACTAATGATGCAGAGCGCGGTGGATGCCCAAAAAAGGCTGTTATTCCAGAAAACATAAAAAAAATCCACAAATTGGTTAAAAAAGATCGCAAATTGATAATGCACGATTTGGCTGATATTGTAATGATATCAGACGGCAGTATTTTTACAGTTTTACATAAATATTTGGGTATGCGAAAGCTTTGTGCAAAATGTGTGCCGCGCGAGCTCACAGTTGACCAAAAACAACAACGAGTCGATGCTTCAGAGGAGTGCTTCGCGCTGTTTAAACGCAAAAGAAACGAATTCTATCACCGTTATGTGACAATTAATGAAATATGACTTCACTATTATACACAACAATCCAAAAGGCAGTCAGCTGAGTGGACAGCAGTCGATGAACCGAAACCAAATCGAGTAAAGACACAACAGTCGGCCGGTAAGGTGATGGCGTCTGTATTTTGGGATGCGAAGGGAATAATATTCATCGACTCACTCCAATAAAGAATTAACATCAACAGCGACTATTACTATTAATTTTGGAGAGATTAAAGGCTGAAATCGCAAAGAAACGGCCACATTTGCAAAAGAAAAAAGTGTCGTTTCACCAAGAAAATGCACCATGTCATTAATCGATGAAAACTATGGCAAAAAATATTGAATTGAGCTTCGAATTACTTAGCCATCCATCGTATTCTGCAGATTTAGCTCCCAGCTACTATTTCCTGTTTTCTGGTCTAAAGAAAATGCTTGCTGGAAAGAAATATAAGTCCAATAGTAAAGTGATAGCTGAAACTGAGGCCTATTTTGACGAGAAAGAGAAGTCGTATTATAAAACTAGTATCTAAAAGTCAGAAAATCGCTATACTCGTTATATCGCCCTCGAAGGGAACTATGTTGAATAATAAAATCTAGTTTTCTAAAAAAAATGTTTTTTTCATACTTATCCTACGGACTTATTGAATGACCCTAGTACATATTTGACAAACTGAACTGACGTCCTTTTTTATAGGTTGTAATTTTTATACAAGATTTTGATTTTGTTTTTTTTTGTTTGAAAGGTGACTATGTCGGGAGTGTTCTTTGCATGTTTTATGAAAATCGGTTTAGTAGTTTAATAATTAGGGGGGTTGAAAAAGGGGATGGAAAAATAAATGTTTGCAAATATACTCGAGTGGGGTTTCAAATGAAAGAGGATCACGTGTACAGTACAAAAATGAAATTATAATGAAAATCGGTTGAGTCGTACAAAAAATATACGGAGTGAAAGTGGGGATAGAAAACCAAATGTCTACAAATATGTATATACCCGAGTGGGATATCAAATGAAAGAGGATCGCGTGTACATTACAAAAATCCATGTGAAATGGAAATTAGTTAAAAATAATATGTAGTAGGTACCTAACTACCTACTTACAAAAAGTATGAAATCTATACTCTATACTTCTATACTATCTATACTCTATACTAATATTATAAATGCGAAAGTAACTCTGTCTGTCTGTCTGTCTGTCTGTTACGCTTTCACGCTAAAACTACTGGATCGATTTAAATGAAATTTGGTACAGAGAAAGTCTGGAGCCTGAGAAAGGACATAGGCCACTTTTTAACCGACTGCAAAAAAGGAGGAGTTCCACGCTGACGAAGTCGCGGGCAGGAGCTAGTAAAAAATAAATTAAAAATTTAACAAACCCCCGACATAAAAACTAAAAGGCGCTCTAAAAAGTATAACGATAATAATATCTTAATATTAATTACCTAAGTATTAATAATTCTACAAAGAAAACGTCATGTCGGGGGGGACGCTTCTCATTTAGATGTAGGTAGCCTACTTAATATTTACAATCTACCTAAACCTACGGTCCCCCCGACATGACGTTTTCGTTATTAATACTTAGGTAATTAATATTAAGATATTATTATTGTTATACTTTTTAGAGGGCCTTTTAGTTTTTATGTCGGGGGTTTTTTAAATACTTTATTGTATACTAGCTTCTGCCCGCGACTTCGTCCGCGTGGAACTCCTCTTTTTTTGCAGTCGGTTAAAAAGTAGCCTATGTCCTTTCTCAGGCTCCAGACTTTCTTTGTACCAAATTTCATTTAAATCGGTCCAGTAGTTTTAACGTGAAAGCGTAACAGACAGACAGACAGAGTTACTTTCGCATTTTTAATATTAGTTAGGATTTATACCTATCTATAGCTAATTTTCTATTGAAAACAGTTTTTTTAACTGGGTGTTTCTAAATAAAGAACATATCTTGTTACCCTACCCTACCTGATAATGATATAGTTATATGTATGTCTTGCATTAAACAACGAGCAGCTGCGACACATTAAACGTCGCATCCTCACGGAGACGAGATCAAGCTTAGTGTTAGTCTGTTATCTGTTTTGTTTCGCTTTTGCAATTTTGTGTTGCGTAGGTATTGGAAGGCTTCATTGAATGGTTTAGGACATGTGTGCGGGCGGCTGACCGGGCTGACCATGCCTACTTAGGAGTCGTTCATTAATAACGCGGGCCGACCGTGTGACGGCTTCCGGCCGCCGCGCCCGCGCCCGCGCGCTCCTCTCGCCGCTCGCTCCGCCCGGCCCCATTCAAATATGAATTAAATTCGCACGAAGTTGTTGTCACTTCGTTACACAATGCACTGCCTACTACAAGTACCCACTATGAACGCTGTTTCATTGACGACTTGAGCCGTATTAAACCTGCACTCTTATATATTTGCTGGTGCGAACCACATCATTATAACGTGGGCAGTCACTCTAAACTTATATTGGTATTTAGCGGGTTTGAATATAATTAAATATAATAATAAAATAACGACTGAAGTCTATCTTTAGTTATTCGTTATTATTATTGTTAAGTACGAAATGCCGCAAGCGGATCGGTTTTCTTTTGTTCACGAGGGACGCCTACGCATTTTCCATGTATAAACAAATTGTTATAAGTCTATTTTCAGCTTCTGTAAATATAAATGCTTTGCCTCACCGCTCTTCGTGATAATTCAGGATGGATTTTTCTATATTTTTTCTTTTTAACCCCCGACGAAAAAACGACGGGGTGTTATAAGTTTGACGTGTCTGTCTGTCTGTCTGTCTGTCTGTCTGTCTGTCTGTCTGTCTGTCTGTCTGTCTGTCTGTCTGTCTGTCTGTCTGTGTGTGTGTGTGTCTGTCTGTGGCATCATAGCTCCTTAACGCATGAACCGATTTTGATTCTGTTTTTTTTTGTTTGAAAGGTGTATATGTCGGGAGTGTTCTTAGCTATGTTTGATGAAAATCTGCTGAGTAATTTAATAATTAGGGGGGGTGAAAGAGGGGATGGAAAAATAAAAGTCTACAAACATACTCGTGTGGGGTATCAAATGAAAGAGGATCACGTGTAGATTACAAAATTGAAATTGTAATGAAAATCGGTTGAGTCGTTCAAAAAATATAGGGTGTCAAAGTGGGGATGGAAAACCAAATGTCTACAAATATACCCAAGTGGGGTATCAAATGAAAGAGGATCACGTGTAGATTACAAAATTAAGATTGTAATGAAAATCGGTTGAGTAGTTCAAAAATTATGGGAAGTAAAAGTGTAAATGGTAAACCCAATATCGACAAATTTTAATGTACCCGAGTGGGGTATTAAATGTAAGAGGATAACATGTACATTACAAAATTCCACATGAAATAGAAATTACTTAAAATAATAATTTAAATACCTAGTAGATACCTACTTACAAAAAGTATGAAATAAAAAAATAAATTAAAAATTTAACAAACCCCCGACATAAAAACCTAAAAGCCCTTTAAAAAGTATAACAATAATAAAAACTTAATATTAGTTACCTAAATATTAATATTTCTACAAAGAAAACGTCATGTCGGGGGGACCGTAGGTTTAGGTAGATTGTAGGTATTAAGTAGTAACACCTAAATGACAAGCGGGCCCCCCGACATGACGTTTTCTTTGTAGAAATATTAATATTTAGGTAACTAATATTAAGTTTTTATTATTGTTATACTTTTTAAAGGGCTTTTAGGTTTTTATGTCGGGGGTTTGTTAAATTTTTAATTTATTTTTTTATATAAATAGATGTGGTATAAAAGTATAATATAGATTATTTTTGTATTGAATAATAGTAACGGTATTGATTAAGTATATTTGGCTCCCTTAATTAATGATCTCAGATCGCGAGTGTCATTGAATATTCATACATTCAGAAAATAACGCACTTTTATAAACTAGACCTTACTAGATCCAAGGGACTATATTATATAGAAGCGTAGAAAACATATTCTCTGGCAATTTAAAGTACATAAATAATGTGATGACTGTTGCATTAATAAACGGCACCTACTAGGAAATCTCGGTAAGGAAACATGATTTGAGTCATGACTTACTCGAATACAATACGTCTGTTAAATGTTTACGATAATACCGAGAATAACTGGGATACTTTGAAAATTCTGAATTAGCTTCAAGGTTCAATCAATGCACGTTATTATTATGAGTAATACGTGGATTACGGAGGCTTCTTATTAATTGTCATAAATATTTCTCAGGATTGAACATATACAGGACAATTTGTAGTTCTTCAAGTTTTTGTCTTACAAGACCAAAGCTCTCTATAACTCTCGCAAACTTTTGTATAATAAAAAGTTTGCGCTCTTGCCTCTTTCTTATCCTCATGTACGGACAATGTGCCGGTTAATTTACCAGTTATTTTTTACATACTTAATTAGCTTTAGCTAAATTTGTAGTTTTTTTTCTTTTTAATACGAAATTACAACCCCTATCTTCACAGATTAAATAACTACGCCATTCGGCCATCCGGTCGCCATTGCCAATTAACCAAGCCAAAATTGCATTGTTAAATTGTCAAATATAATTGTCATCCTTGCGTTTAGTGGACGTAACATTTTACGGCGGGATCCCTCATAATTAGTATGACATCATGACATTGTCCACGATATGATGAATGAATTACTGGCGTACTTACATGTATCAACGAGCGCTCTGGCTCATACGTACCTAAATACGATCAATCGAAATGTGTGATTATTGTCGAATGTTGGCGTTGTGCGCCATTAAGGATACCAGTAGGACAAATACACTTAATTACGGATATTCGAACAGCCAAAACGGAATATGGGTAATGATGTAATATTTCACATAGATAGGTAAGTAAGTACCTACCACTGTTTACCTAACTTTATAGTTGTCATAGTTAAAAACTGTTTGACAATCACAACGCACGTTTCGTGATTATTTATTTAGGTGAGCATTTATTTTAAATAATTGGTAGAGGTATTATTTAAGATTCGTTCAAGGTAAGTATAATTTTTAAGGTGTTTTGAAATGAATTAATTCTAAATGGGTCGGAAGAAGCGTACAGTAGGTAGATAAAGTGATGATCTGCTGGAGTGTGTTAGCTAGGGCTGCGCGAGAAGGCGCGTGGGCGCCGCTCGGCGCTCCCTGAATGGCCGTCGCCCACGCTCTGCCTACACCTCGCTAACACTGCCTACTATCTGCCTCACATACCTTCGTCTCGTATATACTAGCACATAACGCCCACGGCACACTGTTCGTTGTAAATAATTATCTTGATGACCATTCGCGTATCACTGATTCAATTTCGTTTTCGACGCCGCTGTCTGCTGGGATTTCCCAATGAAATTAACGTAATTCTGACGTGTGAGCGTTTTGTATTTGTCATTACTCCAGATGGATATAGGTAGGTACCTACTTAAGCTATGTAGGTACTTAATACAATAATAATTTATATGCCTTCGCGGTTATTACACATTGCAATCAAGTGTTATAATATACCTACCTATCTACTTTGGTAATGGACGTTGGTAATCTATAGCTAATCTGATAGAATATGTCCAAGTAAGACCAATTTTCTTAGGTGAAAGAAAATTAGGCATAGGCTATAATTGAAAAATACGTTTGTAAAGTCACTGTTGTAGTGTTGTTTTAACTTTGGCGTAACAAAAATGTTTGAGTTTAAATACGACTGTCATAAACAGAGCGGAGTTCTTTTGAATGAATAGTGCAAAACATAGGTAGGTACCTACAACGTCTAGAATGAACGCAAACTTTCAAAGAATACCTAGGTACCTATTTACTGATACTGATTATAATTTTGTTGTTTTTTCGGATTGGTGGACAAAACTGAATTGACTGCCGGTGCCTATAGATAAGTATTAATGCAGCCTATTAATTTATTAATTAACATATTGAAAATGTATATATGAACTAGCGGCCCTTATTCCTTACTCCTTACATTTCAAAAGAAATGTCCTGAAAGGTGTACAGTATTAACGTTACCAAAGATCAAATTAAGCAAGTAATAATTCTGAGATCTGAGAGCGCAGGCCGCGATCGCGGTTGTCAAAGTGTTGCGTGGGCGGCGAGTTATCAACATTGCTCAGCGAGGCGTCGCGAACGTGCTCGTCTAATTTGATTGCTTTCAAAACAGCAAACTGAATGGTGTCGAGACGACTGAGATGGCGGATTTGGAAGTGTCGCGTCCCCCACGCGGCACGGCGGCTGCGTGGGCGGCCATTGAGCCGCGGGGGCAGGTGAATGGCACCCCCTGAGCGGCCCATTCCATTCAGCAGCCCGCGATCGATACCCGCCCCGCGCCGCGCACCCCGCCCGCGACTCCCGAGCTGGCGGCCCGCGCAACTCCTACCCGACACCTCGACTCCACAAACGCTACCTACGATATCGAAGCAACATTACCCACTATCACGATTCTGAGAACACTATTCAATTTATCCTAGCTCCAGCGGAAACGCGCCGTACTCTCAATATGTATTTCGAAATGGCGATGTAGCTTACTTATAAGGTTATAACATTATTAAGTTCGCTCGGCGATTATGGTCTGCCTTCGTTATTGGATTATCTTGTTCATTAGGCTTCGTTCGAGCGACCCGATGAATGACGGCGCTTTGATTATTGAATTGGGCTCAGGGCCGGTGGAGATGTAACGTATTTGAATTCACAATCACAACTGCGCTCCAGGCCACTATAAGCTGCTCCATTAATTTTACCTCTTTAACACTAAAACAACGAATATCATATTGTTATAATATTAACCCAATTCTGATCAAAAATTTTATTACAAGAATCAGCACGAAACCCTATTGTGGTAACCACATTTGTTTCGTAATTGATTACATATGACATAAAAATTGATGACAAATGTGTTGTACTATCATAACTTCATTAACTAGTTATGGGTTTAGTAATTACTCCGACTGCCCACTAGTGCCCACTGCTAATCCGAGGGGGGTAGTTGACCCGATCGGTTATTGCTTTGTTTATGAAATAATGTCGCGTGGGTCTAAAGCCCACTGTGGGTTGATACATTTTTCATACATATATTACAACTATATTAGATTATACTACGATACTTTCTTGACTTGCTTACACTCTTGACTTGTATAGTACTAAGTTCTTTGGCCGTACTTACTCGTAATATGCAACCAAAACTATCCACACTATTGCGTTTAAGTCATTTAAGTTACTGCTGGCTCACATTACCGAGTCTATTCTAAAAAGGAACGAACGTTACCAACATCATCATAATTCCGTACGAAATGTCAACTGACCATTTTTGTAATGTTTTTGTCGTGGTTTACAGTTATTTATTGTTATATATTATCATTTCAGCTCTCTACGTATCTCGGGGTCCGGTTGCGAGGAGGGCCTCTCGTCGGGCTCGTCGTCGGAGTGCGAGGAGGCGCACGCGCCGGCGCCGCAGGACTTCCCCGTCGAGATCCTGCCCAACCTGTACCTCGGCAACTCCACCAACAGCGAGGATTGCGACGCGCTCGCCAGGCACAACATCAAGGTGAGATAAACACACGACACCAGAAGCTAGCCTATAAATACTTAGGTATATGTGAGCGATCCCGCTCCGGCTTCGCAAGGATTCCTATTTGTTTTAATATTCTATAGTCTATGTCCTTCAGGAATAGTGTAGCTTCCCAAGAGGAAAATATTTTTTCAAATCGGTCCAGTCGTTTTGGAGTCTATTCAATACAACTGTACACAGCGTAGAGCCGACTAGCGCGCATGTTCGTCGTTGGGAGGAGGGGTAAAATCAGTGACCCAAGTTAGGTCATAAGGGTAACGGACCTAAAAAAGGTTAGGAACTGGTTAAGAGCAATTGTTTAAATATACATAGCAGAGCTAAGTGTTAAATGTCTGTATTGGTCCGCAGTACGTGTTGAACGTGACGCCGGACTTGCCGAACACGTTCGAGACGGAGGGCGGCATCAGTTACCTGAAGATCCCGATCGCCGACCACTGGAGCCAGAACCTCTCCGTGCACTTCCCGCAGGCGATACGGTTCATCGGTGAGGACAATGTTTTCATATTATATTGTGCTACAAAATGCTCTATGTCACTTACGCGTTTCTGTGAATAAATAAATTTCCCATTTTTTTATTTGTTCTACAGTTTGTTTTACTAACTGTATAGTTAGGCTTGAGACGTTTATTTCTCGAAATAAAAATACTATTCACTCGATACTATGAAATAGAGTAAATACGGGCTGTTACTTTAAGCACTTTAATTTTTAAAAACAAGTATTTATAAACTTTCTCATCTGTAATTAGTCGTAGTAACTTAATAATGTTAATCTTATTATCTTGTACTCGTATGTGAGTTTATAGTGAGTATTTGTAATGTGATGTCATTGTGTTTGTGTTCGTGTTCAGAGGAGGCGATGTCGGCGCGGTGCGGCGTGCTGGTGCACTGCGTCGCGGGCGTGTCGCGCTCGGTGACGGTGACGCTGGCGTACCTGATGCAGCGCCACCGGCTCTGTCTGCGCGACGCCTTCGAGCTGGTGCGCTCGCGCAAGACCGACATCGCGCCCAACTTCCACTTCATGCGGCAGCTGCACTCCTTCGAGCGCGACCTCGGCCTCCACGACCGCAGCGCCAGCCTGAGTAAGGTCTGCATTCTAACTACCCGCCTGGCCGACACCCGACACCCGACACCCGCCCGGATAGTTCACCGCTTTCCGAACGACCGTTTGTTATCGGTCCGAATAGATTCGTCACGCTGAAACCGGTCAGTTTCAAAGCGACGAATGTATTCGGTCGAGTTTATGAGATTCGGTAACGGCTCGTATGACAGCGGTGAATCGGGCAAACTCGCACTCACACGCTACACACGTCCGACAATCGTATCTTTATTAGGTGAAAGTAGTTTCCTATTTGGCTACGATAGTCCGATTACGATTCTAGGTAATCTTATTAGTGCACCTAAATTATTTTCCCCAGTTCCACTCATCCGAGCACAAATATAGTTCAATACAGTTCGTAACATTATTATGATCCGATAACGTCACAATTATACACTTATATAATTATAATATATAACCTCGATGAGAGTATACACGAAACGCACCGGCTATAACGCTTCTTATAGCTTCACATATACCTATGTCGAATCGAAACGAAATCGAACATTAGACTTTTCGTCTTCGGTTCCGTTTCGATCGTCACCTTCACGACTCTACTGAAGACCTCCGCCCGCAGGTGCTGGAGGAGTTGGGCGTGCGTGAGCTGGTGGCGCCGGACTCGGGCGTGCCGGGCGCCGGCGGCGCGGGCGGCGGCGGCGGCGGCGCGGGGTGTGCGGGTGGCGCGGGGGGCGGCTCGCGCGCGCGCGCGGCGCCGTGCGGCTGCGCGCCGCCGCCCGCCGGCGTGTCGCCCGACTCCGGCATCGAGTTCGACCGCTGGAGCGCGGCGCGCGACACGCCGCAATGACAGTTCTTCACGCCGCCGCCGCTCCGGCAGCCCGCGGGCCCGCCGCGGCCGCCGCCGCCGCCGCCGCCCGTCTGAGCGCCCCGGATGATAGTGCAATGTTATTTAGATAGTACGTATTTAGCTCGAGACCGGCCCGGCGCGACGTCCGCTCGGCCCCTCCCCCCTAGTCGCGGCGACGCCCCTCGGATTCGTCGTCGCGTATTTTAGTAGTTATGAAAAGTA
The DNA here is from genome assembly GCA_038024825.1 of Polylopha cassiicola. Lineage (NCBI taxonomy): Eukaryota > Metazoa > Arthropoda > Insecta > Lepidoptera > Tortricidae > Polylopha > Polylopha cassiicola. The sequence continues at coordinate 3,179,542 of CP149052.1, read as the reverse complement.
TGTACAAATGTAGTTTTCTACGTGGCCGACGCGGTCTGCCGGACCGGACTCGCGTGCCTCGAGTCGGGGGCGTCGCGACTGCGGCGCGGACCCTTTTGTACGTATCCAGTTATTCCTTTGGAGCACGTCTAGCGACATGAGTAGTCAAATTCGCACGCTGCGAACCGTTTTACACTCGTAATGATATGATCTAGATACGTTAGGAAGCACTTGAGATGTTGAGTAAAAATAATCAGTTTAGTGCCACAAATACTAAAAATGTAATATTTTAGATGTAATTGAAAATTGATAAGAATGTATGGAATGTATGTTATACATTTATTTGATAAGCTAATTTTTATAAGTTTGATATCTATATGTATTGACATATAATGATAAGGATCTAAGAATACGCAATAAAATGCATTCCCAATATATCTTCCAATATTATGCATTTTTGAGTTCATTATTTTATTGCTTTCAAATGAATTGTTTGTTGGATTGTGTCTGTCTCGATCAGGTCGAGTTTCTCCTCCGTGAGGACGATTTTGTTTGGAATTGTTTCCATACCCAATTTAATCGTAACTATTTTTATGTGTTTAATATGTATACTCCATACTTGTTTGATATTATCTTAAGTGACACGATTTGGTAAGCAAGAAAGTGAAGCCAAATAGTCAGTAATAAGCAATATTTGTCTTTTTCTGCTTGCCAAAAGAGTCCATAAAATGTCTTATAATAGAAAAATAATATTGTTATTTCTAGATACACAGGGCTTCTTGAAACTCTTCCATTGTTGTTGATATAGTAACATAATTAAAATATATATCGAGTATGCGTTTGCGCGGGTGTGCGTGTGATATAGTCGTAATTCTCTACCTATACATAAATATATTTACAAATTTCATACACTGACCACTGCTGGCGAAGTTAAGTGTATTGTTAAGAGAAATAGGCCGTAGCATCGTTCATATTTTATTTTAAACGTGTTATGGTATTATAACTAGAATATTTATCGTATTGAAACATGATAATAATTGTTTATTTTTCTATCAGACCTCCCAAAATCTCTGGTTGTCTCGAATAGTAGAGCAATAGAACTGGTATATTAGAACCTAGTCAGCGATCGATGGTTCATAGTTATTGCTAAGAAATTAGTATTTTTCTAAGATTTTTAAGTGAGGGTTCAAATTCTTCTACTCTTCTTACGTACCGTGACCGTCACGCGATGAAACCGCGGTAGTGCACGGTATCTTTAGGACACAAATAAATGCCGGTTATCTGCCTCAATTTTGTGGCGATATCTACGTCGCCCTAAAGTAAATGGTTCTTTATCACTCGACCCCAGACTATAAACAAAACTTATTATATATATATTTTTTCTGAAAATTTTCAATGCATTTATTGTTTGTCTGCTGATGAATTATATTTTTCTATGCAGTCAAAAAACTTTTATCAACATTAAGAGTGTTAAGTGGCGAGCTTTAAAATTAAGTACCTACGTTATCTGTGGAAAATATTGTTAACAATCTGTAAATTTGTTGTAATGTTGAGATACAGCTTCCTAAATATTTGATGCCAACATTATAGGTGCAAATGATTCTAGTTTGTCAGATAAGTCTTCGCAATATTGTTGTGACGTTGACTGAAGTATGTTATTGTTATAAATAAGAAAGTATTTTTCTGTAACCAAATGTAAGTACACTTATTTTGAATATTTGGACATATTATGTATAATTATTTATGATTAATAAATTAGAATATTCTTAGTGTTGACACTTTGGTTGCACTTTAATATTAAATTATAGGTGTCTTACATTCAGTTTTATACAATAACTCCTTTACTTATAAACATTATATAACAGCAGTCATTACACTAACTAGGTACTGTAAATTTTATTGTCCTTCCGTCCATTTTTATTTTGTTATCTATTGTCGCAGTTTATTTTGATATTTAGTAATCGAGTAAAATAGATTTCCAGTATAATCGTGAATGTAATACACCTATATTACGTACATTTTTAAATTATAGTGCACAAATCACTAAACCCTTTCGTAGTGCACATTGGAAACGAGCAGTTGGAGCATCGAGTGTGTAAATAAATTATTATAACAGTTGTTCAAATCGAAAAATAACACGTTAACGACGATGTTGGTTAATGTTTTAGAAGTCTTTTTAGTGCTTTTCCCTAAGGTACCTAAAGCCAAATGGCACACGTAATATTAACCTCAAAACAAATATAAACACTGTTAATTGAAAATTGTGTTTTTATTTAATTTACAACCCCTATATTATAAACATCGTCCACACAAAAAAAGATTTGCTAGTGTTTGAACTAGAGCGAAATTCAGCAGCCTAAACTAGCTGTACGAATATCTACAGGTACATTTTTGTAGATCCAATGAAACAACATTTTTACGATGTTATTTTATTTACTTTTTCAAGAAATTGAAATACAATCAATAATTAAGGTTAATAACAATACAATTAATTTGTGTAATAATTAAACCAATTGAAATCATAAATTGGAGCTGTCTTAACGTAGCTGGTTGTTCAATTAGTGTATTTTATATACAGTCTAGACAAAATAATACTCCATTCTACAAATAAATCTCAATCTTTTGCTAATTGACTATCGTTGGGTGAATACTGAGAAATGTAAAGAATTCCCAGGAACTAAATTCTAACTCCATATAGGCCTCGCGTCCATAATTTCATATGTAAACTCTTGATATAATCCTCTATAAATAAACATTTACATATACAAACAGGTGTACAAAAAACCTTAACATAACCATAAGGATTTTACTACCTACGTTATATATACACACTAAATTGGTGCCATGAGATGTTTATTGTTAAGGATAACTAAATGTATAGCTATCTACTATAGATACCACGCGATCTGCGCGTATCGAGTTCGTCCGCAGGGGATTCTCATTCGAAAAAATTACTGCCGAGATCCCCTCACTGAGTTTTAGTCGCATCCAAGTATACAATTTTGGCACAATCAAGTGCTAATTTACTTAAGTATATACAACAAAGGCTTCACAATAGTATATTGCTTTATGTAAAACGGGTCTTAAGTTTATTTCATTACTTAAGAAAGAATATTTAAATACTGAAAACATGAATTTCATTTTGTGTTAAACACGTAAATGGATAATGGATGACATCGAGAGATAGGAATGCTTCTTAAAACGACAATAATAGAATAAAATATATATTCTTTGGAATGTAACGAAGCTTTATCGTAAGCGGGATAAATAATATGAAGGCTAAATAGCGCAGACGAGATAGACCGCCTAGACGGATATAGATTTACTCACTAAGGTACACATAAAGGCAACTTCCAACCTCGACGGTTGGATATTGGTCCACCCCAAGAATTAAATTCTACTACAATCGAATTACACATAATGGCACGACAGTTAATTTCGAACTTAAGTAATTTGACATCGTTCAATGTGCCGTCAAAAATTTTGATTAAAAAATAGTTCTACCTGGAGTTTTGCTCAAAATATATATCTTGCAAATCCCAGCGGCTCTTCACGTCAACTAACACGGTTTTATATTTCTAATATTAACGTTCGTTTCCCCTAACTTATATGCATTCTACTAATTTTAAACAAGAAAAATACATAAGTCTGGATTTCTATAAGCCGCTGCGATATGCTTGATAGGGATACTCTATATGATATCTGATACAGTATCTACGTATTTTTTGTATATAAATAATCATTGCACTAGCTGCTAAGGCGACGATATGTAAACAACAATCAAAATTTATTGCTGTAAAAATATATTCGTATGTAAAAAGATACTTAAAATTCTAAGTGTAAATTGGTGCTGCATCAGAAAGGCAAATCGTGGTCAGAAGGGAATTTACACGTGCGGGGCTATTGAACGTGTAGGATGGCTCGAAGCTTATAGGGTCCTAGGCCACGACCGATAAAAGCTCTCCGGCATAATTCGTATGGAATTTGATCTACGAATATTTCCCGATTTCACTATATTTAAATTTTAATACTGAGTACATCGTTCGCGATAATCGCGAGTGTAGCACGACCATGTCAGTATTTACAGCTGCCCACCGTAGTTTCTAACGATGATTTATGTGATGTCGCTCGTCTGTGTCGCGTGTGGGGTGAGGGAGGGGCGGGGAGTCAGTGCACAGCGTCGATGTCTCGCTGCGCACGCGATATCTTCACCTGGAACATTAATGCTCGTTATATTATCATAAGAAATGGCCCGGATATTATTGTATAAAAGAATCCGGTTTAAATTTGAATTATTACAAGATCACTGAATTCAGAATAGTTTATAGGTATAAAATTAATATATTATCATCGATTATAGAGAACGGAAACGATAGGTCTGACTCCGTTTTCATATTCATATTTTGAATCCCTGCTAGTTATTTTATCATGATAAAATATTCACAATAGTTATATATCTGTATGGCAGTGCGCATGTGCGTGTTTGTTACCTTGTCCTTGGGCGTGTTGGGCTCGCCGGACTCGAGCGCGAACATCTTCATCTTCTCCTTGAAGGAGAGGTGCTCGGGCACCGGCGCCGCGCTGGCCGCCGCCTGGCGCTCCGCCAGCCGCCGCGTGCGCGGGTCTCTGTGCACGTCGACAACATACAGCCACTCTTTCACAGTATACAGCTAAGCCTCGACTTATTTATTTATAAATTTTCTATCTTACTAATTTCTGATGATTGCACGACTATTACAAACTAAGTGAAATAGAATTAAAGGAGAGATCCCAGGCACTGTGGTTAACTCGCGACCAAAAATTAAATCTTAACCTTAGCCTTTTTTGATCTGAGAAATAAATTAGTGTCAAGTTATTCGGCCCGGTTCAGTTTTATAGATGCCACTGGATGTATTGAAATTACTGCAATCGTAAAATATTATCCTAGGGAAAACTCTTTACATGCAGACACAGTAACATAAAATATCGACTTTATGTTTAAATGTCATGAATTTCAGATTAAGAAATAACGAAACGGGGCTATTTATAGACGGCATACGATGCATGAAATATGTGCATAATTCGAGGTGCAACGGCTCCGAGTGCGCACTCGTACGCATAAAAAAAATGTGCACAATATTGTTTTGCATGATAAATAACTTCACTACAATTATAAACATCATGTGCTTTAAAAAATATTGTTATTTGAACAGTTAATCTTATAAATTATTTTTCATGTTAGAATAAAAGCATAAAAATAATTAATATTATTGTACTTATCAGATATTTCACATAATATATTTCACGTCTGCTACAAACTAGAAAGGAGGAGGAGATAGGCAAATATCGTGTGTTGCGTGAAACTGACCTGTAGACCTCCTGCGCGCCGATGACGCCCGGCGTGTGCGCGGCCGCGCCGCCGCCCGCCGGGGACGTCGCCAGCAGGCTCGACGCCTCCTCTATGAACCGCTGCAATCACACGTCACGACTTAGGACTTAGAACAACTTTTAATGTCATACCGCATGATGCTCGACTAGATAAAGTTCAATAATAGAAAGTATTAGAAAAATGTTTTACAAAAAAAGACACATATTAAGACATCTCGAACGTTACTGTGGTAAACACGTTGGAATTGGAATGTAGTGGGTCATCGCGAGATTATCAAGAAATGGTCGGTGAGTAGTTACATGTGTCTCGTCAGCAGAGGGCGCGTCGTGTAGCGGCGGCGGCGAGGAGGCGGGCGGCGCGGGCGGTGCTGCGGACGGAGCCGCGGGCGGCGCTGCGGGCGGTGCTCCGGGTGGTGCCCCGGGCGGTGCTCCGGGCGCGGCTGCGGGCGCAGGCCCGGGAGACGGTGGCGCCGCGCGCTCGTGGAACGACACGCGCTTGTCCCGCCCCGACCCCGGCGGCGAGCTGATGACAGACGACTTGCGTTATGCACGTTCCACGTAATAATAAATGTAGCAAATCGACCGCTCCGGACCGTCCGTTTATATTGAGGCTGTTGTCGACTCAAGATTTCTCTATTGATTTAAATGAAATCGTACAGAGCTCAGTTCAGCTTAAATTGAAATATTTTGGTCTCGTAACAGTATTTTTTTTTTTTTTTCGAACTGAATACTGAAGCGCAGTTGGCCAGCTAATGGGCCTTCACTGCAAAACCGGACGGGTGGCGAGACTCCTGAAAGGAGACTCTTAAGCCTTTTGGGTTGGTTTGAAAGGAGACTCTTAAGCCTTTTGGGTTGGTTTGAAAGGAGACTCTTAAGCCTTTTGGGTTGGTTTAGGGTTATAGTATTTTATGAAAGTAATATAAACATAGTAAACGTATTTACTGCGGCGTGGGTGTCGGCTGGTGCGGTTGGTGCGGCTGCTGCGCGTGGTTGGCGGGCGAGAGCGCGCGGGCGCGGGTGGCCATGACGGCGAAGGAGGAGCCGCGCTCGGGCGGCGCGGGCGGTGACGTCACGCCCCCCGCGCTCCCCGCGCTGCCCGCGCTGCCCGCACCCGTCGCTCCCGTACCGCCCGTCGCCGGCTCGCACACGCGCGCCTCGTCGCTCACCGCCTGTGCATCGTGCAACAACGCGGTTAGGCCAAGGAAATTACTATGATGCCGACCGTTTACTTAACCAAAAATATAGCCAGCAGTTGAATAACGGTCGCACGCTGAGTTATTAGCGTAATACAAAGCATACTGTAGTATATAAATTAAACCACCATCTCTAATTAAGCATGGATAAGAAATTACTTAGAACCTCACAAATAACAAGCTTTTTATCTACGTCATTATATCTTGCGATAAATGCTTACGGCATCCTGCGCATATCCATTGGTGAGCTCGGGGCGCATGTTGTTAGTCTTGAGGATGGACTTGGGCGGCGCGGGCGGCGCCGGCGCCGGCTCGGGTTCCGGCGAGGGGCTGTCCTCGTCCACACCGGTTTCCATATTCAAATTATCCTCCTAAAATGACAATTTAAATTAAAAAAAAGTTACAAATATTTAACTGTCGCGTTACTAATATAAAGTTTTTCGCATATAGCATACCAATGTTAAATTGTAATCGTAATCCAATAATTTATTTCGAATGTAATACAAATATTCACATCAGTAAGCGGTATATAAAATCGTAATTGTTAAGCGAGTGTGGTGATGTGACTGCCGTGTCGATGGGGAGCGGGGAGCGGGGAGTGGGGAGTGGGGAGTGGCGTGGTCAGTAAGCAGGTGCCCACCTGCTTGTGCTGGTCGGCGCGGCGCTCGAAGTCGCGCTCGAGCTGCAGCGCGCGCAGCTGCTGGCTCTGCGCCGCCGAGCGCGCCGCGCCCAGCGCCTGCAGCGCCGCGATGGCCGCGTCCCTGCGCACGCACACGCGCGAATTTAGATTTTATATAAATCTTGATATAATCTGCGACCTCGGCTATTATGTAAAGCATTCAATTTATAATACTTAATACTGTTTTTATATTTTTTATTATACTATGACTATGTTAATATAAATAGAAAAATAAAAAAAAGGAACTTCTTCATCTCGTTATAATTATATCCTAATATTTATTTGAGCACCGCGGCTACGTTATATTAGGGTCATTCTAAGTTAAGAGGTACTTTCGATGGCCAGGACAAAAAAGTACCTTTTTTTTATACTAAGTTCTTAATTAACCTATTTATTACTTAAAACAAAATGTTTTCTAAATGCTCACTTAAATTTATTACAGAAATGTACATAGTTTAGTCACAATAAATTCTAATATAAGGAAAAAGTCTCTTCCCTGGGCTGTCCCTTACCTGAATTTATTTGTAAACTAATTATTATGTATGTATTAAAATTCAATAATTACTCTATCATCGTTAATACCATACAGAACAATAACTTAGTAACAATGTCTTATAAGTCAAATTACTTGTATTCCAATTTTTCATAAATAATATGAACTCTAAAATTTGTCCTCCGTGTTTCGTGTCTCCTCCCCTGGCTTTTTGTTTTCGGTCAAAAATCAGTTATTTTTTTGCTAGACTGTGGAAGTTGTGACCTTGAGTACATAGGTTTTAATGTGAAGGTAGCAGCAAGCAGCGCATAAGCCAACTACGTAGCCATTTTAACGGCCATTTTTGTTTCGCCACTCGCTGAGTGTGGAAGTGTCGAGTGAATGCAGTCTTTCCTCTAGTAAGTTTTATTTTGCTATTATTTGTTAAACTATTAACGTAACCTTAAATATTAGCTATGAATAGTGCATACTTTGTTATGCTTGGTTGTGAATTGCGTACGAGAAACACTTTTACGGCTATATTAAAAATAAATCGAAAATGTATCTCCCCTGGCGTATTTCCCCTGGCTCTTTTGATACTTAATGTCCAGGGGAGGTACATTTGTATGCGTTGTCATAAATACTTCTGCATTTTTCGCTGAACCTTTACTAAGCATTATATACATATCTTAGCTTTACAATTTAATGTCTTTTTTACAGAAAAAATGGCATCTAGAAAAAAAATGATGTGCGAAGAACGTACATATGTTTTGTATGTAGCGCTTAAAAAAATAAAAAATAAAATTTCTATAAACAAAGGCTGAGCTGCTAAGAAATGAAAAGTCTGATTATAAATAATTTATAATTAATATAAAAATAAATAAATAAAGTTGATTTTTAAAATAAATCTCTTTTTTCATAATAATATGTCTATGTCTCTTCCCAGTCCATAAAGTATCCTCCCCTGTGTATCCTGTCTCTACCCTGTACCGAGTATTTCCCCTGGTCACTTATAAAACGAGATAAAACCAACAAATTGACTGGCCACTTTGTAAACATTTTCAAATTAAAGGTTTCTATAAAAAAAATGCATACTAATGTAAAAATATTTAAAAAATTGCCGTGCCATCATTTCATACAACACATTACCTCTTAACTTAGAATGACCCATTACTATCTGGTGTACCTGCGAGCGCGCGCGTGTATCCGCCGCGCCTCGGCCTGCCGCTCGCGCTCCTCGCGCTGCCACGGCCCGCTCGCGCCGCTCGGCCCCGACCCGTACTCCACCGCGCTGCCGTAGTAACGCTCTGCACATAATAACAATCATTCATAATATTATATTTAGCACAATGGACAAAAATCTATTTGTTTAAAATAGGTATGATATAAGTAATCATATTATTATTTTATTTAGATAAAGCCGGCAGGAAGTGTGCTACAAGGCTGTGTAACACGCAAACGTTACCTTCGTCCGGTTGAAGAACCGAATTATGGTGTTGGTTCTGTTGATGATACTGTTCATCTAGCTCCGCATCGAGTCGCCTCTGCGTCTAAAAATTAAGTAAACAACATTTTAAAAGGTAATTAGCATACACGATACCTGATAATTAGGGTAAAACGGAGTAGAGTAGTAAAATAATTGTAATCATTTTGTGTTTACCTGTGGTTTCGGAGCGACCGGTGGTTGCGCACGCTGCGGGGACGGTGGTCCCGGGGGATGCCATTCGTATCTATATAAAGAAAAAGTTGCAAGACTGCAGTTAAATTATTCTAACTTCACTACAAGTACCTATCTTAGTAGAGATATATACAAAATTAGATATTAAATTTACTAATTTAATTCAGAGCTAACCAAAGGATTCCATTTTAGAATCCTAACTTAAGAGAGTGATCGAAAAAGAAATATGGATAAATTGTTTATATAGGTGAAGTGAGAAAAACTAACCTTTGCTGCGGATGTTGGTTGAGCTGGTTGTGATACATTTGCTGCGGCGGCGGACTCTGCACCGGCGCGTGCATGTGCTGGTGCGACTGGTGCATGTTCGGCGACATCGGCTGATGCATGTTCGGCGACATTGGCTGATGCATATTCGGCGACATCGGTTGATGCATATTCGGCGACATCGGCTGTTGCATATTCGGCGACATAGGCTGCTGCATATTTTGTTGCATGTTAGGCGACATAGCTTGCTGCATGTTCGGGGACATCGCCTGTTGCATATTGGGTGACATGGGTTGTTGCATGGGCATGTTTTGGTGCATGTTCTGTTGTGTCTGCGGTGACTGCTGTTGCTGGTAGTGCATCGGATGCATGTGCATCTGGCCGGCGCTGATCATGTTGGCGTGCGGCGGGAGCGTGGCGGCCTTCTGTTGCGCCAGCTGGTACTGCATCTGCTGGCGGCGCGTCACCTCCTCGGACATCTCCGCGAGCTTCGCTGAGCGAGCGCTCATTGCGTTAGATTGGTTAGGCTGTAGAATAAAAACGGTAATGGATAATCTATTTTAAGATCCAATCTATTCTACAGAACAAGTAACAATAACAAAACTGGTTCTGGAAAAAATATATTTTCTTAAAATAAATTTAAACGGAAACAGATTGACACCGCGCATTGCAACAAATCTACACGTATATAATTTGGTCTAATGCCATGGAACAAATAAAAGTTATTTAATAAAAGCAAGCCGGTTACCTGGTGGTTTACGGGCGAATCGGACGCGGTCTCGAGTGGCGCGGCGGCGAAGTGTGTCGACTGCGGCCGGTTACTGCCGGTCGAGCTGCGCAGAGACGACCATCTAATATATATATAAACAATATTATCTATGTTAGTTATATTACACTATATTTATTTTTGATTTCGATGAAGGTTTTGTTTAATTATCTATATAAATAAAAATGAATTGATGTTCGTTAGTCTGGCTAAAACTCGAGAACGGCTGAACCGATTAGGCTGATTTTAGTTTTAAACTGCTTGTGGAACTCCAGGGAAGGTTTAAAAGGTGAGAAAACTTGGGAAAAAAAAAAGAAAAAAAAACTGTATACGCGGTACAAAGTTCGCTGGGTCAGCTAGTGTATAATATTTTTACTAAGCATCTAAAGAAATAAAAATATATACGGACCGGTCGTGCAGCGCGTGCTGCGAGTGCGAGTGCGCGTGCGCGGGCAAGTTCTGGTAGAAGCCGTCGTGCGGCGGCGCGGCCAAGTTGTGGCTGGAGCGGCTCTTGCCGGCCCACGCGGCGCTCGCCACGCTCGCCGCACTCGACGCCCCCAGCGCCCCCGCCGCCGAGCTCGCGCTGCCGATCGACATGTTCGCCACGCTGCCGCCGCTCGATTGCATGTTCGCACTAAAAGTTAGAGGTAAATTCCTGTTAGATACACCCTACGACCGTTTCTGGCTCTTTGCAGAACACTGCTGTAACGCGCCCGCTCGACTAGTCTACACAATCACATACATTTATTACAAAAAAAACGCATACGCAACATTGTGTTGTGTCACCTGAGGTTGTGGGCGTGCGCGAGCTTGTGCGGCGGCGTATGATGCGCATGGAGCGCGTGGAGCGCCTGGTGGGACGCCTGGTGGGCCTGGTGCGCGAGGGGCGCCTGGTGAGGCTGGTGCGAGAGGGGCGCCTGGTGCGCCTGGTGCGTGTCGGGGTGGTGCAGCGCGGGCGTGCTCTTGCTGGGCTTGACGGGCTCGTGCGCGAGGCGCGCCGGCAGGTCGCGCTCCGACGCGCGCCGCCCCGACCCGCCCACTCCGCCAACACTGCCGCCGCCGCCTAGAGCTGAAACGTACATACGCGTTTAGGATATGTCATCATTTATATGTGTGTATTAAGTAGTACCAAGAATCTCGGTCTCTTATCAAATGAGGTATGATAGAATTCCTAAAATTTTAACATCATTAATCCTTCATTATTTATATCGAGTAGAAAATTATATAAAGTCATAAGCCATGGAATTAAAAAAAAATAACAATCATTTAAAAAATATCAAGCACCTTCCAAGAAACTGCCTACGTTTCCATCATGCAAAATTTACCATAACCGTACCCTAGAACATTCAAAAACAATAAACAAGACTATGGCGTTGCAGTGTAATTCGCAAAAAAAAAGAACATATTTAATACCTAATATAAAAACTAATAAACACATCTGAAGACACTAAAAAATACCTAAAATGATAATATGTTAGCTAGAAACTAAAAAATGATGGACTTTTTTTTTTAAAAATAAAAATAATCCATCATGCGAACATAAATAAACGGTGCCGGTACAAATGAACGGTGCGATGAGTGCGAACGGCTATAACACACCTATCATGCGTGGAGTGAGGGCTTACGGGCGGTCCGGGCGGCGCTGCTCAACTCCGGGCAGCTCCGCATCTCCTCCGAGCACTCCCGCCGGTAGCGCCGCTCCGACGCCGTACTAACCGACAGCGCACTCTTCTGCGACACCCCCACTACCCTCGGGACGTGAGATTCCTCTGCGTCCACACTCTCCGTTCTAAGCAGCGACTCCTCGCTGCGCTTCACCGTATCCGAATGAACGCTAGACTGGTTCGATCTTAATTTAATATTGTCGAGAGTGATTATCTTGGGCTTCTTGTCCACGATCTCGTTGAAGACGTAGCAGCCGCTACTGGAAGCGTTGGTATCGGTGTGGTCCTCGGAGGGCAGGTTGGGTAGTTCGAACTCGTTCCCCTGCGCGAGCGTGTCCTCGCTGCCGCGCGAGCCGTAGCGCGACCAGTCCTCCAGCTGGATGATGATGCTTTTCACCTCGTCCTCCGACATCTTGTCGCCCTTCGTGTCGCTGGTGTCCGTCCTCAAGGACTCGTACTGGATATCTATGAGACTCGAGCTAACGGGGAGAGTCTCTTTTAATTTAAACGGCTTATCATTCCGAACGCTCAGGTTGGGGCTCGATTGGCAGTTCCTTTTATAATTTTTAACACAGTATGTCAGATTTATATCGTTAAACCGTTTCGCTAGAGCTTTCACTCGGCCGAAGGCGGGCCGGTACTCGTCCGGAGACTTCCACGACTTCCTGTCGGCGCTGTCCAGGACCTGCTTGGCGCCCGCCTCCACCGGCGTCGGGAACCGACCTTCGCAATGTACCTTCTTTCCGTTCGGCGCATCGAAAGACTCCGTAGTCGAATACGTGGAGGGTTCCGCCCCGTCCTCCCACGCACCGGAGTGAGACTTAGACATATCGAACAGAGCCCGTCGTAATCGACAGTGCACGTTCCCTATTCTCTCGACGTCGTTTCGGACGTCCAATTTCAACTCGAGTTTCCTGGTCGAGGGCGCGAGCGGGGCGGGAGGGGCTGGCGGGGTCTCGGAGCCGACCTCCATCGGCTCGTCGGGCGTCTGGCAGACGGCGTCGGCGGTGGCGGGCCGCTCGTCGGGCCGGTCCAGCGACAGCGACGGGAGGATGCGACGGATCTTCGGCGTGCCGACCTCGGCGAGGCGGGCGCCGTTCTCGAATATCACCGGGTCGAAGTCCGGCTCGTCGATGTAGGGGATCTGAGGTCCCTCGGGCTGCGGCGCGCGACAGCACTCGCAGGCGCTGGCGCACTCGTCGCGCGCGGTGCAGCGCCGCGCCGGGCGGAAAGCGTCGAGCGCGAGCCGCGTGTCGATGGGACGCATCTGCGGCGGCAGCGGCGGCGGCGGCGGCTCGGGCGGGTCCGGGTCCGGCTCCGCGGCGGCGTCGGGCGCGTGGCTGTCGTAGGAGGCGGCGTCGCTGGGCGGCTCGTCGCAGTCCTCGCAGGTGAAGGTGAACACGGGGATGGGCGCGGCGCGGCGCAGCTCGGGCGGGCAGCCGGGCGTGTCCGGCGAGGGCGGCTCCCGCAGCTGGTTGTTCTCGCGGTCGAGCGTGATGATGAGCCGCGGGATGGACCCGTGGTAGTGCGGGATGCACTCCGAGCTCTCCGAGCTGCTCGACTCGCTCGACTCGTCCCGGATGTGACACCGGTCGTGACACGACCGACGGTATCCTGGAACATAGCGTTTATTGTACACCACGAATTGGCGTTCCCGAGCACGAATACGGAGACGCTCACCTCGAAACTTCGTCACACTAAATAGAACGGAACTGAAATATCACGAGGACACCGAAAGCGAAACTGAAACGTCAAAAATAAAAATAAAGAATGTTTAACGATTCAATTTATCGTTACCGTAACAAACGCAAATAATAACGTCACAGCGAAAATGCATTTTCGGAAAACGAAAACAAAAACTCATAAACGCACACCATACAAAACGGTCTTCCAAAATAAAACCAGATCGGAGAAAAATAAAAAAATATACCTATCAAATAAGAACAAAACACGCACAAAACTTATTCAATACACATGCCAAAACTTCGCAAAACCAAAAACAACAGTCAGAAAGAATAGAGGTCATATCGTGTGTATATTACGGGATGCGTGTACTGCGTGCGGGCCGGCGGTGGCGAGCTCAGTGAGCGGCGAGGCGGGCCGCAGCAGCGCGGGGTGCGGGTTGGTGAAGGTGCCCGAGTTGCGCCGCAGCCGGTCCTCGTACTGGATCTCGTCGCCCAGCGCTGCCCCAACAGGCCACATCACATGTCTTTTACCCTCTTACTACAGTCCTTACCGCCCATCGCACACAACGACAACTTACACGTATATTCGGAACAATTCGTCACTGTTTTATTACATTTTAAATTGAGAGTAAGGCTTATGTTATATGTGATAAATCGAGAGTAACACACTTTTATTACTTTAACAAATATTTAAATTATATATATTATATTAGTAACGATCCTTGTACTGTAAATACCTTGCTTTTGATTGTAGGCCGGCTGATGTAGCAGCGTTGCCAAACCGTGCAGTACGGCGCCTTGCTTAGCCACCTCCAACGTGACCGTGGGACCCGTCCGGACTAAATACTCGGCCGCCTGACAACAACACGACGATTTGTTATTTTCAAAGCTACAGTATAATTCAATAGTAAAATAAAAATAATGTACTTTCTTTCAGTCAATATTACGAATAACTTAAATTAGGCTTTATGTTTATGATCATAAGATTCACAACAAATTCATTAACAAACATCCAACAGCTAATAACATAAAATATAAAATAATTATCATGAAACTCGTTGCAAATTGAACTTTAATAGTATGCATATAGAGTTCACCTTCTCCTGAGTGATGCCGACGAGGGACTGTCCGTCGACGGACAGCAGCTGGTCGCCGGCGGCCAGGCGTCCGTCCGCCGCGGCCGCGCCGCCCGGCACCACAGACTTTATGTAGATGCCTAGTTTGCTTTGACCAGCACCCTGTATCATATCATTCAAAATCGAAAGAGTTAACAAAGTCGCTGTCGGTGTATGTCCGTCCAAGCGGCGTTTAATAGATAAAGTGATTCAAGAGGAAGGTTTATAGCACCCATGCGAAGCAGGGGCGTGTCGCTAGTAATTTATTAACATAATACAAAAATGTGTATTAAAGACAAAAAATAAATACATAATACTGAAAAACGATGTTATGTCGGATATAGCCCAATAAAAATACGTATCCTTAAATATAAATAATAGTTCAACAAACATAAGCCGTGTTAATTTAGTATAGTAGTACCTTAGCGGCGACTATGCTGAGCCCCATGCCGTTGGAGTTCTTGTTGAGCTGTATGATGTGCACGGCGGGGTCCGGCGCGCGGCGCGGGTGCGCGCCGTAGCCGGCCATGTACACGGTCCACACGCCCAGCGCGTGCGGCTGGTGCGCCAGCCGGCACAGCCCCCCGCGCTGCAGCGGCGCCACGAACTCCGCCAGCCCCGGCGGCACGCCGCGCACCACCTCCGCGCTGAACCCGTCGCCCGGGATCAGCAGCCCCACGCCGAGCCACTCGCTCTCCTCGAGGGTAATCTAAAACGAGCATCATCGACGATAGTTTAAATTCATGATTCGAGTGTATGCAAAGCTAGGGACACAGTCATCGTAACTTCAGAGCGGTTTCTATATAAATGTGAGTACGAGGTATCAGGTATGTACGCACCTCCCTGCCGTCGGCGCGGCAGAGCTCGTCGGCGAGCGCGCGCGCGTGCGCGGCGGCGGCGTCCACGACGTCGGGCGGCGCGAGCGGCGCCAGCAGCGCGCGCACCTGCGCCGAGTTCAGCTTGAAGCACGCCGCCAGCGCCGCGCGCGCCTCCTCCGCCGACCGGTACGAGCCCTGGATCAGCCGCGCTGCAACGTATCAAATTATAATTAAAAAAAAAATGTGATAATAATTTCTGATGCCTTCGCGGTTATTACACATTGGAATGAAATAGTACATTACAGACGGCGCAGGGAAGTGACGGCTTGCGAGCCGAGTATACAGTATAGACGGCCGACCGAAGGGAGGCCGGATATTGTTACGAGGCTTGCAAGCCCCTTCCCGGCTAGGCATGTATAGTGCTTTTCTCAAAGTAATGCAATGAAATAAATAAATACAACATTCAAATAAAATAAATTACACTTGAATAACAGATTTTTTTATTTTTTTACACCAAATACAACTTGATTACTTTATTCCGTTCTTGAGAATCACAACTTCAACCATGTACCAGTAAATCCCTTTACTTAACAACTTCTAGTTATCGATCGTATTAGCGTATAAGTCTTGAACAGGCCGTTAACCTCCAACCTCTAAACATTGCGAATTCATTTTACAATATTTGTCCAAAGACAGCCATCTCCTTTTTCGTTCCCGCGACTTCTACCATGACAGCTCTGATTGCTGCTCGCCGCTGATTGGCCACGCTCGCTCGTCCGCCATTGGTCAAAATATACAATAGCCAATCATAGATCAGCGCGAATGTTGCCATTCGTAACTTAAATATACCAGTAAAACTAAACAAATAACAATACTTTTTAAAAATCGTGACAAGTATAAAATTGAAATTAATATAATAATACAGATTCTTTTTTTATTCTCAGTTCGTGTATAATATAGGCATTAACGTGAATATTTTTGGTACAATAAAGTTCTAACTTATTAAAAAAAAACGGTTGCTTAAACTGTTTATGAAGATCAACGCCATGTTGATATTCAAATTAAAAAGAAATTACTTCCCGGCCTAGGCCAGGAATGATATATTTCCTGGCGTGTTTTGACGCACGTAAGGACGATATTTCATTGCATGTTTGAGAAAAAACTATTAACGTGATTTTAAAAACATAAACAGTAATGAAATCTCCCTGAATCGGCTTCGATTTATCTGATATAATTCAAATTAGAACCCCATAACCAGGATATATAATAATCTCAAGCTAATTATAAGTGCTTTAATTTGAAAATGACTGTATTTAAAGGTATTTAAGATATTGAAAAAAAAAACATTACAATATTATGAGAATGCATGTTGTATTTAACGAGAATATCAGCGGTCTGACATTAACTGTGTATTACAATATAATATCATAATGTATACTCGTATACCGACCGGCCTGGTGCGTGCGGGCGAGGTGGCAGTCGGCGGGCAGCTCGAGCCCCTGGCGCTCGGCCCAGGCCGCCAGCAGCGCCAGCCGCGCCGACAGCGCCGCGCCCCAGCGCGCCGACACCGTGCCCGGCTCCAGCACCAGCTGCAACACACAAATATATGCATTAAACTGCAATATGATTTGAATAAAGAACTTTGTTAAGAAATCCTAATAGTGCACGTAGAATTATGTCAAGCTTCCCTACTAATATTATAAATGCGAAAATAACTCTGTCTGTCTGTCTGTTACACTTTCACGCTAAAACTACTGAACCGATTTAAATGAAATTTGATACAAAGAAAGTCTGGAGTCTGAGAAAGACATAGGCTACTTTTTAACCTACTGCAAAAAAGGAGTTCCACGCGGACGAAGTCGCGGGCAGAAGCTAGTTCTCAATAAACATTTTTACCAATAAAATGTATGAAAATCAGTATGAAATTCAGCAAAAGATATACCCATCTCAAATAATTTCCTATTCGTGAAACAATTTCAATATATCGCGTGACCACAAGGTACCTAGTTGAAAATAATAATAGTAATTATTAAGGTACTGTCATTAGGCGTGAATAAGAACGCGCTGTAAAAACCTGTGTAATGTGAAAAATATTTATTAAGGTACGCTCATAAATTATTTAAAGTCTACACGCAATTCTAAAAAATACATTACTATGTTAAGAGTCAAGAAAGTATACTATCACACTATGTCAAGGATACTCAGTACGATTTTGTACTTTATTACATGAATATAAAGATCATAATTGAAGTCAAAATTATGATAATTATTTTAAACTCACCTTATTGAAGCAAACTGCGTTAATATAATGGAAGAGATGTGAGAACAGTTGTATGGTCAACGCAGCGTTGACTCTGCAGCGTCGTAGTAGCACCATGGCGGCCGCGAGGGCCTGCAGAGTGGGCGCCGTCGCCTCCGTGGCGTCCGAGAGCGCCGGGCTGGTGAGCGTCGCTAGAGCCCGTGACAACTCTTCTTGAAAACAGGAAACTAGATTGCTGCAAATTATATTGGAAATTAATATCATTTAAAAACACTTTTGGTATATTACCCGACAAAGTGATCTAGATAACAAAAAATCAATCGTAACAAATAAGTTTTTGAAATGTCAACTTACTACAAATAAATAACTATACATAAAATATGTTTGTACGTAATCATTTTGACATTTCTAGTAGCAATGACATTTTACAATGAAGGACAATTAAATTAATGAATAACTTGAAGGACATATGAAACTAGACACGTGTGAATACTTTAAATAAAAGTACTACACATAAATCATTAATTAAAAACTCTTCAGAGTTAAGTTTCAGACATATTAACAATGTATACGCTGAACAAAGCCAGGTCGTACAGAAAGTAATTTCAAGTCTAAAGACTAATTAGGGCAGGTCGTAATTAAGTAGCAAAGCACCTAGACGCATACAAGCGGAAACTGTTTGAACTTTTCGTAATTATGCACACTCCAAACGATACAGACATTCCATATGATATATAGGTATAGGAATGTTAGAAAATTAGAGGGTTTAAAACGACAAGTGTGTACGCGGACACGCCTAATAGCTAGTCTATCATAACTGCCAAACGGTTATATCGGCGAATCGATCGTGAACCGCCTGGAGGACGACGAGATAGAGGAGACTCGTAAAGCACAATTTAATGAACATAAACTAGTTTATAGCTGGAGTCGTTAAAATTTGAAATGTACCCATAAAGTTTCCAGGACTCACCTAAAAGCGTTTTGTACTGTCGCCGGAAGTAATTCCTGGGCTTGTGTAGAGAACGAGGATATGTGTCGATCGCATTTAAGGAAATGCAGTAATTCGCTCGCATTCGCCATCCAGAACGCTTGAGCGGCCGAATCGGTGCACCGTTCCTATAATATCATAGAATTAGAAAATAACACAGAGAAGGCATTTTATTTACAAATCACCACATAAATATAATTATTTACTAATGTATGCACTGACCTGGCGGTCATTTCATCAATGCGAGCATTGTCAGCTCAAATTCAAAATCTACGTATCTAATAATATGTAAATCATTACTCCCGTGTACTATGTTGGCAACAATTAATTAATATTAATGTATGCACGGCGGTGTTATGTGTAAGTACCTGTACGGTCGCGTGTATGAGCGTGGCGACGTGGTGCAGGAAGGCAGTAAGTTTGTGGGCTCGCTCCGTCGGCGTCAACTCCGGCCGGTAATGTGTCGAGGCTCGATACCTAAAAACAGTCGTAATAATACCCTCAGACAATCTAAAATTGATGCTTAATTATTGACCGCAATGGGCTTGAGCAACCTAGAATTTACATTAAAAATTGATAATCGGAAATTGAAGCAATAAATGTTCATTTATTGCGGCAAGCCTTAGAGATTAACTCTGCAATTTCACCCGTCCCTAGTAGTTGAGGATAATCCCTGCGGCCTACATAATTAAGTTTGTCGTGTAAATTAATTAACAACACAAAATAACCTGTACCGTAACTAGACGTATGCTTTAAACTGTGACTAATTTAATTAGGAATGTTATATTCAATGATTTAATTTCACTCGTTAAAACTATTTTATACAAAAAGAAAATCATAATTATACATAATTCATAATTATACCTAGTTTAACTTTTCAACAAACATTTATATCGCATACTACGATTAATTATTCAAGTTGCGTTACTTCTATTTTTTGTTGCCTCGAAACATGAATAGATATAAACAGACTTCTATTTGATTAGGTACGGTTACATGAGAGCAATGGTCTGCCTAACCACACAAAAAATAAGCCTGTCCCTACGTGACTCTAATTTTGTGTAAATTAAGCTTAATCGATGCGAAAACATTTAACACAATGAAAGTTCCACAAAGACTAGATAAAACGACATTACATTTAAATAAGTCGAAGTCTAGCGGATCATGAATAATGTTTACGTGTAGATTTAAAGAAGATTAAAATTTGATAAGATAAATATTCACCTCGCGCAGAGATACAGCGTGTAGACGGGCGCCAGTTTGAAGGCGGGCGCGTGCGGGTCGAGGCGCGAGATGACCGCCGCCAGGAACTGCGCCTGCCCCGCCTCCGGGAACTCCAGCACCGCCGGCAGGATCGCCTCCTGCCCCGGCCGCGCCGCCTGGCTCGCAGCGCTCATTCTGCGCACATAATATTCATACGTGAACACCGCCCTCGAGAATACTCATCGTCGTTTACTAATCAAAGATAATTACAAATTTATATTCGAATAAATATTGAACACTGTCCACGTACCTCAGAAGGAAAACGAGCCACAATCGACTCGGTGAATATAAAATTGCTCAACTAAACGAAATGAAAATTCAATTGAATTTACATAATTCGAACCGAGGTTCAATCGAGGGCCCAATTAAATCGAACCCCTTCCGTTCACCCGACCGGCGGTGGCGGTTCGTAAACAACCACCGTCCGATTGATTATCGGCCATCGGAGCGATGCGGACTCCTGGAGTACCTGTTATCGTGCCCGGAGCCCCCGCTCTTGGCGCTGCAGACGCTTTTGGTCTCGACGTTGCCGTCGAGATCGAAGGTGGTCTCGTAGTTGTCCTTGTATTGGGAATCGGGCGCGTGGTCCGCGGGGCGGTCGTCGCGAATGTATTCGGAATCGTCGAGTCGAGGCGACATCAGCAGCGAGTCGTCGTCGAGCTTGAGAGTGTTGTTGTTGTAAGGCGTGAGTGTGTCGTTGGCGTCGCGGTACGGCGAGTACGCGGCGGGGCTGCGCGCGCGCTGCTCGTCGTTGCCGTTGTCGTCCTGCGACGCGGCCGACACGGGCGACATCGCGCCCGACGCGCGCCCGCGGCCCGACACCGGCGACCTAGCGGGGTGACGTACACAAGCGGATGGAGGTGAGCCAATGACACGACATGCAAACATAACGTATGACAACAAAAAAAAAACAAAAGCGACGGGATCGAAGATGATCGTGTTCGATTCGGTCGGGAGAATGTTGCACGACTACGTTATGAAAATAGTGAATCACTAATGAAACGGTGGTAGATATAAAGTAAATAAAAAATTCACTACTTTCGTAACTACCATTTAAGAGCTAGTTCGAAAATAAAAGTTAAAGTTAAAAACAGATATACGATGGTGCGTTAATTAAGTTTCTAAAACGTCCTTGTAATGGCACAGTTTAGAAAGAAATGACTAATTACATACAACACTAAGTGACATATATAATTTGTTCATAGGTATATTTTCACTACTGACCTGTCGTAGATAGAACCGGAGCCGAAGTGCTGCGACTGCGAGAGGTTTCTGTTGAGAAGGTTCTCCTGGTTCGGATCTACGAAGCGGAACGTCGACACGCGACCGAATTTGAGCAAACATCCGTGCTACAATAAAAAAGATATATTTTCGACTGATACAACAAAAAGATGACTGCGATAACGTTGAAATAAAACACTGCAAAATCATCAATACTTGTAACAATCGTACTCCGAGTATTAATTATTCAAACACCGACGGAACCTCACTTAGTGATCGTGAAAGCCAGCGTCAGCGTGTTACAATTTTGTATTCATTATTAATCGTACGTGGGAATAAAGGACAATTTCAGCATACGTCGTTTATTTGTGGTAGATTCCAGTACCTACAAGAAAATACGCGTCAAAAGCAAGTAATGGTAGAGGGGGCGTGGTCATCGATAAACATGTGACTTCTCACAATATGGACGTTCGCATAACGAGCGAGTTAACGTTAGGTGCATTGTAAAAAGTGATGGAATCACCGAATTTAATGCGACGAATATAAAGTAGCGCAAACACAAAACAATAAAACCGGAACAGCACGAGTGTTCCGGATATATTTCAAGTTTTAAGACAGCAATATAGCTGCTCCAGATAGCAAGTTTAGTATTTTATCTAATAATTCTGTGAAGTGTCCAGATTTTATGAGATCTCTTATCTAATATTTATACAGGATATATTTTATACTTCTTACGGTTCTACTGAATGATAAATGTAAAAACAAAGCCAGTTTTATTTTAAAATTTGAAGACTGATATTATTATGGCAGTTAACCTATGTAATTTGTATTTAATCGTTCTTCTTAACGGATTACAAAAAGCGTGATATAGTTGGCTTGCCCCAAAATTGATAGAACGACTATCAATTTACCAAAGGTTAACCCTCCCTATTTTGTGGACGGCGTGGGGGTAAAGAGCAATCATATATAAAATTAGATTTCCCCTAGAAGGTTTATTCGCGTAAAAACAAGAACGTAAGTAAAAGATTCAGCAGGCTCTGTATGTATTCAAAGAAACCCAATGTCGTTAATATTAGCAAAACAATCGTAAATAATGAACATTTAAATTTAAAGGAAACAATTTCTTTTCCGGTACATGTTCATGAAATTGTTTCATGGAAAATTCTATAATTATACTGGAGATTATATTTATTTATATTACAATGTACACATAAATAATAGGTACACTAACAAATGAAAATACGTACCTACTCTCGTTTTGTTCAGTTGGTCTAATTTCCGAAACACTTTTCAATTTTTGAGCAACATTTTGAACGCCTTCCAGTTATCAGTTAGTTGTTATATAAAGATAACTAAATAATTATACATCTATACAATCATAGATCAAGCCTTCCAAGTTCACCATTCTATTTCCACTTGCCTGCAAGGGGTGTGTATGCGGCACGCGTCGTCCGTTGACGTAGACATGCGCGTCGGCATGCAGCGGCGTGACGGTGTAGCCGCCGGCGTCGCCCGCCGCCACCACGCAATGCCGCGGCTGGATCGACGGCCCGTACAATTGCAGAGCGGTGCCGTTGCCAGAGCCAACCTAATACAAGTGTACAACATTTAATCTTGCACAGAGATGCCAGTAGCATTACCATAGAGCATAAAGGCAATTATTTTTACACTCTTAACCCACGTGTTTGGTTTTCGGTTCTTTTTTATATTTTTCATTTATGAGACATTTTTCATAGGTAAAGATAAATCAACCATATTACTTTTCTATAATGTTAGTACGATCTATGGGCTGTTTGTCATCGTTTAATTTCGCTTTATTTTTACATTTATTAACGGTTAATTAAATGAATAAATGAGGTTTTTTTCAAAAGTATATCAAACGTAAGTATCATACGTTGATATACCTTTCAATCTAATATTCAAATTTATCGCAGCTACCCGGTCGTGGGAGAATATAAAGGTATGTTTTCAGATGTCTATTTAAGATACCCGCTCCACTGATCTGAAAAGCGACGCGCTGTGATTTCGAATATAAAGGACACAAGCCTTAATAAAATTGAAATCACATTTAATGTTATAACATAAAACAGCCTGAACATAGTTCAGGAGTCTTTATACAAAATAAATAATTAAGCGCAATTAACATAATTGCGATATAATCTCAATCTAAACAATCTTGGTAAAGGCTGGCGTGGGTGCTAGACAACGGATAGCACATAAACAACATGTGAAACAAATGTTCGTGTTTATCACACAAACATCTACCCGTCGCGGTATTAACCCGCAAACTCATTCGCTTCGTAGTCAGGGTTAACCAGCATTAGGCCAACAGCTAGAGGTACTTCCTAACAGACAAAATAGGTACACCCTTTTTAGAAGATTCCCTCATTCGTTGGGGTTATAACCCCGCGGGGTACGGGAGAATCTACTTAGATACGAAATTCCCCGGTGGCCTTTTGCAAGTCTAGGTTTTACTTGCTACAACTCCCCACGTTTTCATATGATTATTTCAGTGTCCAACACTTCACAAAAGTGTAACTAATCAGACTGCTCCCCAGTTACCTACCTCTATCAGGTCTCCGGTGATCCTGACACGGCGTCCGTTCTCGAGCTGCGAGCCGTCCGGCGCGACCTCGACGAGCACGGGCTCGGTGCCGGGGCGCGCGCTGCTGCCGCCCGCGCCCGCGCCGGTGCCAGCGCCCGTCTTCTTCTTGCGCCGGCGCGGCTGCGCGTCCGCAGGTCGCCGCCGCACGTGGAACATGATGGAGCCTGCGGGCAAATCGATCGCTTTAACTAAGGATGTTATAGCTCAGAATGGATGACTAATAGTGACTATAGAATTAATAGTTTGTATATATGTAGTTATACTAGTAAAGTATATTGATTATCTGTTATCAAAATGATTATATTGACATTTCGTTCAGTCGGTAGACACCTAAGAGTCAATAATTTTATGAAATGCAGACCCTTTGTCAGTTTAGTAATGTTAGATTAGGTTCATATCAATATATTGTCAGGCATTTGCGCGCTCCTTTCCACTCGTCCACTTTACGGTGTGGTACTAACAATAATTAAGGAACATTAGAGCAACAGCTCCCATAACATGCAATTAAGTAATTATTAGTGCACATGGTTAAAAGTAAATTAGATTCTCACAATAACATAAAGTGCTTTTCACTGACGTGTCGATTGACGCAATAAAAATTAAAATGCTAATAAATCACCCGTAGTTCCCATAATTACTTATATTATTTGCTTTTAACATCGTCTGTAGATACTATCAGTATCGGCCGTCCATCGTTAACGATCGATGTTATTATTAAGATATACCTACGCCTACCGTCATTTGCGTACGCATTAATTATATACATTCTAGCTGTGTAGTTGCATACCATATAGCCTCGTGTTTTACACGGCCGCAAGTGTGGCAAACGCAGCCTTGAAAAGACATGTTGGAATTGCCGTAAGACGATTTTGAGTTTCATTCGTAAGTGTTGGGCCACATTCTCGTATTTCAGATAGACGCGTTCCATTTAGTGGTATCGCAGGTTTAAGTGCACTCGAGCAGTCGAGGTGGAGGGGGAAAGTGGAGGCAGGTAGCGCGCCTCTAGTGTCAACATCATTAGCGTCTACTGTGATGTCGTGCCGACCTACTGTAGCTACGACTCGCTACAAGCTACGAAAATTCGTAGACTAAATTTGTTGTAGCGCTGAAACGTTAATTTGCTACGGACTTTGTCGTATACTACTCGAACTTTTACGATGAAGGACTATACGCGAAAATCTAATTGGCATTAGCCACAGTACACATTGCTGAACAGTAAATAAATTTATATTAACAGAAAGAACCCGATTCTCAATACCATGTGTTTTAATTAATCTATTTATTATGATAAACTCTAAAACAACAGAACTCTCAAAGTACACAACTAGAAGCTACTTTATCTTCGCAAGAACAAACTATTGTTTGAAATTTAGTGAAGATTTACATAAGAAAACAAGATGAACAAAGTTGGCTTTGTTATAATTACTTATTCATTATATTGTGGGCCGCCTACATAATAAATAAAGTGACGAACGAATCCGGCGTGAGTCTTCAGTGCCGACTTTTAATCTTTCGTAATAGACTAATTGAGTTTGATAGCTTTGTATGAAGTTCGATTCATCCCGTCAAGAGGACGCCCTTTCAAAGTTACCTACTTTTATATTGCAAGTTACTTTAGTTAGCTAATTACCTATAATCCAGTTATGTGAAATCTTATAACGTGGCCTGTTGCCTATTGTAATATATTAGGTTTTCTAGTGAGTCCATACAGAATACTTAACATAATGGATGAACAAAGTTGTAAGGACCTCGAACTTTTATCTATGGGCTTGACCTTTAACCTGTGTAGATAGCAAAGATTATAAAACGATTCTAGTTTCCGAGATAACGTGGATTTTAAAGTCGAGCACCACAAACAGAACTATTAATCCAGCCTTCTCCAAGCGTATATATATATATATATATAAACGAAATTAATAACTACGGATTTGTGAAAATAAACCTGCTGATGGAATCGATGCCAAATCAGTAGATACCGATATTGGATCAATCACGAGAACAAATACGAGCGCGTCGCTGTTGTGATTGATTGTATGAACAAAAACAATCTGACGTCATAAATCGATAGTTGTAGTCGAAAGTATACGTAAGTAGACTCTTTTTAATAAAGTTATTAATTTTACTTATATAAAAACATTGCTTTCCAGTGGACCTGCCGGTTAGTAAGTTTACCTATGTGACAAAGTACATATTTTGATTAAAGTGCCTTTTCAGCTTGTGTAAATGTGTATATAAATAATACATGTATACGAAGCGTTAAATTATTACTTACAATATAAAAAACAACATGGAACAATGTTGTGTATTTCATAAGAACGTTTAAGGTCTGGTGTGGTGTATTCGCAACAAATCAAACTTTAATTTATGATGTCAAACAATTTACCTTAGGTTACCACGGACGGAGAGTACACATTAACGGTAAACAAAACCTTGCAGCTGATATCACGTGAACTGAATTAATACGGACAAAAGGGGTATTGTTTAACTCTAATCTGGTCTGGACACGGTTCATTGTTTAATCGCATTTAAAACACGGCAAAAGCAGCGCCGGTTGATCCAGTAGACTGGCAAAATCAATAAGCACCATGCACTCATTCAAACATAAACTATTTACGAAACCTTCAATCCACCGGGGTCAGATCAGGCTAATATTAGTAATAAGGCAACTTGACTGTCTCCTAAGTCTCAATTGGTCTTATTAAATAAAAAGTGATTCATAAGAAAAAGACATTGAGTCATTGCAATTGTAATTTTACATTGCATGGAGAGAACACGAAGTGATAGGTATATAATTTCACAAAAAAAAACCTTTCAAAAGTTTTTTACTACCCAAATAAATTTAAAATAAGATGTCGCGGTCCGCTCTTAAACTTTTGCGGACAAAGGTCTGGGGTCGAGAAGTGCCACTTGTGACATATTGCATGAACACGGATGTTACATATTCGCAGACGGCGATCGCAAACAAAGAACATAATATAATGACATTATAAGTAATACGAATGACTTTATTGTTTGATATACGTAAAACTTATTTTGTATATGAATGTCAGTAATTAAAATAAAAATGTATAGTATAGGAATTACCAAGTACAACTTCCTTTTTTCCGTTTCTAAGTCTAGAACTAAATGATCTGTTCATCAGCATACTTATAGGTTTGCCGCCAAATTCGTGCCATATTAAAGTAGATGCCGCTTTGCCGCGCCTTGTGAACGAACTTAGTTTTGCTACATAGGTAGCTTCGATCCGGCGGTCTAATTGAAACTGGCGTCAATACCACTACTACGCCACTACACACCACTGAACTCTCATAAGCAATGCAATAATGTGTTAAGATGCAGACATCGCTATCTCAAAAGACCATTTTTTCCTTACATTGGCTACATTTAGTCACATAGTAGGTAAGTACCAGTTAGATTCATTAAAAAAATATTTGTTAAGATAAAATTACATAAATAACAAGACACATTTACTACCCCATCTTTAAAAAAAAATACCGATTGCTCGTTGCACCTTAAATGTGTTCTTCGTGAGTAATTAAGTACTACCGAATGCCATTCGAGTTTCTAAAGTGGGTAAAAATTCATGATTCTAGTATTATAAGCACTAACGAAGGCGAGCGGCGCGGCTTTGCTAGATATATCTAAATGTATCTAGTAACTGAAGCGTTCCTATAAAGATAGACTTAAAACATTTATGAAATATAAAAACGGATGGAAAAGGTGCGTCTTTTTCTCATGGTTCCACTGAATAAGTGCTGTCTTTTGTTTTGGAAGATCCATGGAATGCCTATAGCACTATTATAGTACATTTCAACATAACGCTCATAACTACACGCGCTTCGGTTGGATATTAAAATGGATGTTGAGGAACAACGGCTAATGGTAATATGACAGTTGGTGGCGACCGCGCCCGCCCAACGTCGATGCTCGACGGAACTGTCGTAAGTATCTGCGTGACCCACGAGTTCATGCGTAATTACCCCACCTGTTGCTTCACTACAACCAGCAACTTTTCAAGGAATCCACAGTCGATGTGATCAAATTAATCGTGCGTACATAAAAATTAAATGATACGTTATAATTTTTAAAATTTAATCGGTGTGAAAACGTTTTATGATAATAGCAGTACGACGGATGAATCGCGATCTGCATGCACATTGGTATGCGACCCGAACAAAAAGTAGGCCGCGAATAACGAAATTCCGGAATGATAAGCAAGTTTTGGTCCCAGTAACTGAATAAAGTCTACTCGGTAATAACACGTCACAACGAATAATAAATGTGACATTTATCATTAAGTTACACGACTCATACATAAACATAAAAGAACAAATATAATATATATTTTTTATTTTGATCAATAAAAGTGGCTAGAATTAGTATTTAGAATGAAGGTTTTTCACAAAAAAATTCTGATTAAGAGCTAAAATTAAGAAACTTTAATTTGTCTTTTTGTGACGAAAATTACCTATAGATTATTAACCTACATATGACTAATTTTCGTCACAAAACTGACAAATTAAAGTTTCTATATTATGTACCTTCAATATAACATAATGTTGGTTTGTAAGATAAAAACAATGAGACAGCTTTTTAGAACAAATGCATTATTGATCATCTACTAAATTATTGGATACGCCGTGGAAAACGTTTTCCTACTCTTTTACAAATAACATAGGTAGTAGAGCCATCCGATAGCAATCTGAAACGTCACTCTACATTACACATCACATGATCAGACCCGGCCGAACCACACATAAAGGGAAAACCTCGATTTCAGTTCAACATACCTAGGTATACTGCCGGCCACTGTTGGGTTACTTCATACAACCTATTGTCAAATTGTGTTGTCAGACTGCTGAATCATCTTAAAAGCAAAATAGTCAGCCTGTATAAAACACATTTTAAAAAAATGCTAGTTCTTGCTATAAAAAAATCCTGTTACATATTATATATGCATATAGTATTTAAGTATATGTACAAGATTATACATGCATTGCATACATACAATAATTAAGACAGGTAATATTTTACAATTCTTTACAATAACTTCTCGAACGATTACGTAATATACTCAATTCACATCTCATCTATATCCGTTATCCATAAACATGAAACCGATCCAAAGAGAATGAGAAGATGTAATCGAAAGCGACGCAGCGCTACATTTTTTCATATTTCTCGCTATAACAGAGTCCTCGCCTTTATTATGTAGTTTTGTCGAGCGGTGGTGTTCTGAAAACAAGAGCCACTCAAAGATCTCGACAGTGCGGGGCGTCCGCCGGGCTACTGAGGCCTGCAGCTGGGGAGATGCTGCGTTCCTCTACGTTACACAAACAAAGCACCTTTTGACAAACTCCACTGCTACCTAGCTCAATATTACAGCGAAGAGAAACTCGCAATAGATTAAGTAGCAGAGTAATTTACTTTCCGAATTGAAAGCTTTAAACGGAATTCTGCAAACATTTAAACTCGCCAAGAATTTAATTTTGCTAACTACGTTTCCTAGTTACCCGTAACGTTAAGAATGGAAAACTTTTTGTTTAAAAACCGTGGCTTTGAAACCAGGTCAGTAATTTTCTCTAACTGGAAATGTGTTTTTCTCCGGTTATGTAGATATAAAATCAAGAACAGAAACAGAGATTTGCAACGTTCAAACAAATTCAACGAGAAGGATACATTTTTCTGCGTATTTAAATAACGAGCGGATTGGTATTCAGGTGAAGAGACCAATCCTAAAAGCGAAGTCGTAATAGAGCGTGAAACGATAATGTTGCATGCGAATCAGCCCTTCCCAATTCATTTTAAGGATTATTACGAACCTGTAATGGAGATGGATCTGTATTCGGGCAATCACACCGCTCATTCTGAATTCAGCATAAAGCCATCGCGTTAAAATGAATGGCATTGTTAAAATATGGATCAAAACCCTTCCTTACGGAATAAGTTATAATACCTACTGATGTTCGTATTTAATTTCTACAAGCGTCAGCGTTTTCTGGCTTTGTATTTATAATTTTTTTGATAAGACAATTAATTTTACCTACAGCTGCGTATAGGAAAAACGATGTTTGTGGGCGCAGCTCACGCCACGCGGGCCGCGGACGAGGCAGCGGCACGCAACGGCACGCGTCTTGCGCAAATAATGCAGGGCACTCGATGGAGTACAACACAACATACGCTTGACACACAATATCATAATAATTATTAAAACCATATCAGAAAATTGTAGGCTGATGTCAGAATAATTTTGGGGCCTATTTTTAATACTTACATCGTTTCTAAATATTGATTGATGAAATTAAATGTACAATATAAGTATGGCAAAATGAGTAAAGAAACACCGTGGAGTAAACCCTTATGGAACAGATTAAGAACCATATACTCAATGACTGAGTTCCTTAGGCCTATCGAATGAAATCCTCTTAGCAAACAATCACGATAATATAGGCCATAGCATCTGACCTTTCAACGGGTGGGACGTGTCCCGGTTTCGCATGATGTTCTTCCAAGTGAATATAAATTTCGATACTTGGCGAAGACGTTACGAGTGCATGCTGCCAGTGATATTCAACTTATAAATTATTTAACAAAACATTTGCATTCAATGTGTATAATATTTGTAATATGGATTACGGATGGAAACAGGAAGTATTTTAAAGATTTTTTAGGTCATATCAGAACCGTAATTTCCGCACATCTTTAAATCGAGATATAATATAGATTATCGAGTCTAATCTTATCATATATATTAATACGAACCTAACAAAATACACATAAACGCAACCTCCGCAACTATGAGAAAACACCTAAAATGTAAAAAAAAAAAAATCAGTATAATACAAATATATTACAAGACGCTATATTTAGTTGTTGATAATATGGGTTATTATCACGGGTTGTGTTTATGTAGTTTCTAAGTTTTAGAAGTGGTCCAAGATCCCAGAGCGATCTGACGTAACTTATTTTCTGACGAATGAAACCTTAAGATTTCAGTAGCGTCTAGAGTGCCTTGAATATCTACGGGCTTGTGAAAACTGTCAGAGTGACACCAGGGCTGGTACCAGGTGAGAAAGGTGACTAAAAATAAGAGCTATCTTACTTATTTTCTCATGGCTCATTTTTATATATATCATGTAGAATATTATTTTAAAGTAATGGATATAAGTGTCAGACACTTGAGATTGACCAGAACTTTTGTCAGACACTTTTAAGCTACCCAAAAAATAGATCTCAAAGATGGATGAACATAAGCATATCATGTTTAGGCTCATTCGACTCGGTATGACGAGCACTTTCTAAATAGAATATGATGATGGTAGTGTTGATGATGAATCCTGAAGACTACTATGGATCTCGAAGTTGGATGATCATAGGCATATCATGTTTAGGCTCATTCGACTCGGTATGACGAGCACTTTCTAAACAGAATATAATGATGGTAGTGTTGATGATGAATCCTGAAGACTACTATGGATCTCGAAGTTGGATGATCATAGGCATACCGTGTTTGGGCTTATTCGACTCGCTATGACGAGCATTATCTGTTTCAATCAGTGTTGGCGTCAATCGATTACAAATGTAATCCAATTACTAATTTGATTACTCAGCAACCGATTACTCAAGTAATCGGGTACTCTAGTCACAGCCAGTTTATTCCGAAACTATAAGAGCTACATTATTAAAATTTGGTGCGTAGATGTATTCTGTAAACCGCATTAAGATTTTAAAATAAAATCAGAAAAAAAAACAAAATTTTTGGGGGAAAAAAAAATGCTGAGTTTCAGTTCAATGTATGGGGATACATTGAACTGAAACTCAGCATTTTTTTTTCATCAGACCTTTACATGTGGGGTATCTATCATCATGTGTTTAGAAAGTGTTCGTCATACCGAGTCGAATAAGCCCAGACACGATATGCCTATGATCATCCAACTTCGAGATCCATAGTAGTCTTCAGGATTCATCATCAACACTACCATCATTATATTCTGTTTAGAAAGTGCTCGTCATACCGAGTCGAATGAGCCTAAACATGATATGCCTATGATCATCCAACTTCGAGATCCATAGTAGTCTTCAGGATTCATCATCAACACTACCATCATCATATTCTATTTAGAAAGTGCTCGTCATACCGAGTCGAATGAGCCTAAACATGATATGCTTATGTTCATCCATCTTTGAGATCCATTTTTTGGGTAGCTTAAAAGTGTCTGACAAAAGTTCTGGTCAATCTCAAGTGTCTGACACTTATATCCATTACTTTAAAATAATATTCTACATGATATATATAAAAATGAGCCATGAGAAAATAAGTAAGATAGCTCTTATTTTTAGTCACCTTTCTCACCTGGTACCAGCCCTGGTGTCACTCTGACAGTTTTCACAAGCCCGTAGATATTCAAGGCACTCTAGACGCTACTGAAATCTTAAGGTTTCATTCGTCAGAAAATAAGTTACGTCAGATCGCTCTGGGATCTTACTCTAAAGCTTCTTATCACAATGACAGTGACAAACTATGTGTAGACAAGAACGCTTAATAACTCCTATACATGCCCTCAAGTTATAACAGTTTAATGTAGATAGTAGCTCAAACGTCGCTTTTACTTGAAAATGGAAATGTAACGAAACGTTAGTCGATTAAACAAACATTCGTATGGTCATCTGGTATCTTTACTGAAGAAGTCGCTATTTAGACTATTAATATATATTGTTGATATTGAACGACAGAATTTCGATTGAAAACAATTTAACCAGAGGCCCGAGGGAACTAAATACTGACAAACTTGCCGGAACTGTCTTGTGAGGATCCCCAGGCGGAAGACAGCGCTCCGACTGCGGCGAAACGGAAATTTCAAGATAGGCATTAACTTTTTATATAGTATAGGTTTACATAACAGCAAACTACAACTCGCTTTATCGAATCATATTGGCATTTTCTTTTTCTTTTAGCAGTAAGTACCTACTCTTTTTTCTTTCAAAGTTCGATGGTAAAAAAAAAAACAAAAAAAAAAGAGGTTCGCCGACACCAACTGAGTACAATATAATGAACGTTGGCTAAGTATATGATTTAAAACAAATACTTTATCGCAAGTATCATTGATACAAACTCAATCGATTACTTTGCTTAAATCGTACCGCATGACCACTCCTGTAGGTGTGGTCTGTGATGTTCTAATAAAGCGGCAGTAGTAAGACGTAACAACTGATTACTACGTTGTTTAATGTACAACGACAATGTCAAACGACATAGCCTAATAATGGACATTTTTTTTAACATCGATCACCCTTATTATTATTAGTATTGATTGTGAACCTGCGTGTCCGCTTTCATTAAACGACTTTGGGTTATCAACCTTGTAAAATAATCTATTCTATCTATAAAGTACACTACATTGTATGAAAACTGCAAGCAAAATTTATTTTGCAAATAGTTTAATAACGTAAAAGCATTACTTAAGTAACTATTATTTCTAAGTAATTGAGCGGTTTGTTTTCTTTGAAGTCTGGGTATCCCTTTGCCTAATGCGATTCCATTAAGTATTTACATTTTCATCAGTTTGTAGAGCTTACTGCGTTCTTCCAATAATTAATGGAAAATAAGACATAATTAATAGACCTATTAATAGGGTAATAAGAATGAGAGCAAAATAATAATATTATACACGACCAAAAACGCTTTACAACACAAAGCTGTCTTGATTGATTAATCAAGACAGCTTTGTGTTGAAAATTCTTCGCAGGTGCCTTCTGAAAAATGTTTATGTATTCGCGAACATATACTGACGCATATCTCAAGAGAATTTACAACAAATTTTGCGAGTGCCACTCACGTGTACGGTATACCTAATAGTGGAGCGCCGTAAGGCATAAAAATAGTAAAACCTCGGAATCCAAGGACAGTCAATGAATCTGTATAGTAAGTGTTTGACTGCATTATTAAAACCTCAAATAAAAAAGTTAAAAAAAAAAAATTAGCCGATCTCGATTACAAAAATTTTTAACAACAAATTACTGAAGAATGAGAGGCGAAAGGGAGAAAAAATTTTTACAGTAGAGTTTTTAATTTTATATGTAATGAATTATGTTTACAAAGTAACTTTAATATTAATTTATTAGATTTTTGCAAAAAATAATGATTTACATCAAAAATTTATCATTAACTATATACATTCCTTATTATTCATTATTGTCGTCGTCGATCTCGTTGAGGTAGATTGTAGGTAAAGGATTAGTACAGCTTTCACCATTGCATTCTAAGCAAGCTGCAGTGCAGTTTAATCCACTTTTCCTGCACCCACAAGATGCTCCACATCCTTTTTTGCATGCGCAAAAAAAAATAATTTTTAGTAAAGATTCTGGAGCTGGTCGCTGCATCATTGTTTGTGGTATCAATATTCCGCATTCATAATTCCGACCCCATTTTTCTGGTGGAGAGCATGCTGGTGTGGTGTTTTTTTTTTTAAATAAGAATTAATACATCCTTTATTGATATATTTTTGTCTGCATACTGAATGCACGTAGACAAATTCGCGAGTATTTAAATACTGAGAAAGTCCATCCGCTCTTTCCACATAAGCAGCTTTCATTGTCAATAATATATATATATATATATTAATTGTAAATCCTACTACTATTATAACGGCGAAAGTTTGTAAGTATGGATGTATGGATGTTTGTTACTCTTTCACGTAAAAACTACTGAATGGATTTGAATGAAACTTTACCACAATATAGCTTATACATCAGAATAACACATAGGCTATATTTTATGACGATATTGTGCAAAGTACTTAAAGTACGCAGACGAAGTCGCGGGCAGAAGCTAGTAAACAATAATTAGAAGTTATTTTTTTCGGAGCGAACAACAACTACGTATTAAGCCGAGCACGTTGCCACGTGTACTATTCTGTTAGGGCCCGCATTAACAACACTGAACAGCTGCTGTTGCCCCCTCTATTCCCCTCCCCGACCTTCATTTTTATACCTGCAGTCCCTTAAGAACTAAGATCAAGTTTGTAATAGCTCATCTTTTTAAAATATAATTTTAAACTATTATAAATCAAAGAAAACTCCAAAAAATTAATAATTATTTATAATAATAATTAAAAAATTGAGATCGCACAAAATTTTTTTTTTAACATTTTTCTATATACTATTAAAAACACATTTCCAAAGTTTTGTAAAGATTCATTGACTGTCCCTGGATTCCGAGGTATAAACCTTACAGCACTCTACTATAAGTAACACAAGAAAACGCAAATTTATTCAGATACTTTGTTACTATAATTGCAATTACAGTATCAATGCATATTGGATAGGCTAGTTAACATAACTTTAGTGATTACAAGTTGGTCTACGAACTTCTTGCCTAGTTTTAGTTCTCAATCCGCCCGCATGATTGCAACATTTAGTAAATTTGATATAAATAGAATAGAAAAACGGAGTAATACCAGACTTTGATTTCCCGACCATGTGTTTTACAAATCTTAAATAAGTTACTTTTAAAGTATTATAGGTAGGTACTCAAAATTAATAGTATTATGATTTATTTGGCAAATTACTGTAATAATAAACTCGATCGAATCGATTTTTCATAGATATTTATTTTAATATTGTCGAAACAGAGTGTTACTAGGCCAAAGTATATTTTATTCTTAATATATTACACTGGTTTCTCTCTCTCTTTTATAATACAAAGTTGCGCATTTCACGTGGGTCGACTGTATATTATTTAATTAAATTTAATTACGAATATGTGAAGGAGATTATTTTTGTAAAGGTTGATACAGACTGTCTGTATTTGAAAAAGTGTATCGATCATAAATAATATATCAGAATTGTACAATTTTGACATATTAATTATACTTTGATAGTTTTTCTGCTGATTCAGCAGGAACATAAATCAGATTATTTTCTAAGCATTAGAGCCTCTTGTTAACCTACAATGATTCAGATCACATTATGGACAGCAAGTACAATGTACTTAGATGTTTTTTGTATCTTCCTCTTACGATCTGTTTTAAAATGTCGAAGGATTCTATTAAGTAATTTGCCACGTTTTTGTAGAAACAAACATCGTTTAAGCTCCAAATACTTCATTAAATTAAAAGGACGATAAGAGCATAAGTCCCTGGGACTTACCGGAAAATAGGCAGGCATAATGTTCTATCAAAATTTAAATAATATGTACCGTGTTTAGTACTTTAATCACTCGCTTTATGTGCCAAGAAACTTGCTTAGATAGCCCGGAATAGTTGCTGAGGCAATTTAAATTCGTAAAGTTGGAATATGGAACACGGTAAGTTTACGCAAACAATGGTGAGCGGTCGCGGAGGCGGAAAGACGACATCTATAACTCGCAAGTTGATCCCCCAGCTAATACGCAAGCTATACGTCTCCGTCGTCGACCCAATAGGGTTATTGGGGCAGGTGCGTCACTCTTATATCACCTTGACATTTTAAATGAACTTGAAATAGACCAGTATCGTATGCGGCGACATGTGCTTGCATACTCATTACTATACGCGTCTAATCGTTTAGGGAAGATGAACTGGTCAATGTGCAGCTTGGAAGCTATTTATATAACATAATAGACGTTTTAATATAGGTAAGACTTGTATCACTGGTCAAGAATAGTTTGATGGCATATTGATATTATATTATATTTTCAACTAGTTGTTGTCCCACGTTTCCATCCACGAAGGGCCATAAACCTAAATAACTAGGTTGCATATTTTTAACTTTTAAGTTACCTATACTATGCAATATAATTCCAGAACTCTCATACCTACCGACTATTTCAATCTTGTACCCAAGTATTTTTGTTTTAGCTTAGGTGATATGGAAGCACACATTGTTATTGATAAAATATCTAGGTCTAGTTTTAACAGTATATTAGGTACATGTTCAATCAATTAGCTCGTCTATATACAATAGCAATTAATCATTTGCAATCAATAGAACAACTCTAGACATATGCACATTGCAGTCAGTAGCAATTAGGTACAAACATTCACCAGTATAAAACCATACGTAGTGATCGTCGCCTTACAAAGCGACAAAAAATAATCCCTTTGACACGGGAGCTTATAAATATTTTCGGATACGTCGATTTAATCCTTCGAAGAATGTATTAATTTCGGATTCAAAGCTGTCGCATGTTCACATGACTCGTTTTGTTTATATTGGTATAGACAAAGCACTTAATCCTGAATCTACTAACATGCTCTAAAGTGGATGTGGGAATAAGGGAGACACGCTTTTCGCTTCACTCCAATGAACGGAAAATCTAATCTTAAGATTCTATTATGTAAGTATGTACTCGCGTAATGTAATCGAGAACACGTCAAGTTTAAGCAAACACATTTTCAAGAACGGATCACAGCTTGTATCGTGCATACGCCTGCAAAATACTGCATACGAGTGAATAAATATTCATTTATGCAATTATTGTATAGCGAGCGATCAGCACGTATGGTGTATAGTAATATAATAACAGTTGGACATTTGAGCTATGTAAATTCAGCTTTACTGGCTCTATTTCTTCTTAAATTTATAAATCTTAAGAGGTCATTAAAGTAATAAAAAATCACTGCGATCTTTTGTACTCTCCCAAACGTCTTGCAGCGAGAGCCGGTGTGTATTTCAAGTAGGGTTGATGTAAACCACAAAAGCTGATGATTATTTGTCAAAGTATTACTTACACTGTTTCTGCATTACCAATACACAACATATTATATCACCTAGGTCAAACACAATACTCCATATAGGCACTTATAGTAACCCGTCGTTTGGTTAGACTTCATATTATGTTATAATTTCTGATGCCTTCGCGGTTATTATACATTGGACATTTCGGAGCCTTTACAAATTCCATAAAGAATAGCCAGCCAATAAAAATAAAATACGCGAGTTAAATCCGTTAAAGTTGTTTCATTCCAATTCATATTATGTTTTCAAACTTATTTCAAGAAACACAATAAATACAAAAATATTCGACAAAGGATTACAAAATACAGACCATTTGTTTCCAGAACTTGTTCCACGCTTTCTTAACTTTGTTTGAAACTTCACAAATCACTATCCATCTATCCAGTTTTCATTCAGAAGGCTATTTGAGTTAAGGATTACTTTTAAAGGCGTAGTTAAAAGGTCATGTTACTCGTAGACACATCGTTTTACGAGCAGACAGTAAATGTGCTCTTTATCGCGACATTTCTCGACGAAATAAAACCGGTCAACACTAAGACAAAAGCAATATCACGTTTATTGAGGTCGACGCGACATCATTTTGAAAGTTTCGCTTCCTCGCGGGTCAGCCGAAGATACTAAATACAACACTCGTAATGTCTAAATCAATTTGCCCCGGTAAACGTCTATCGCGTATAAACTCTTGTGAGCAGTCAACTCTCAATAAAGTAAATGTAACTAAATTACACTCATGCAAATCGCCAGGCGAGGCAGTCAAGGACGGCAATATGCATACCTATCGATTCGGCGAAACAACGGACATCGAACTACGGAACGAGTTAAAAATACCATCACCGGCAAGTCGACCGGCATCTGCGGACACACCGGTCGGACTACTCCGAGCCGCATGCGTTTGTTTACTATCTGACGGTCGCGGCGCCGGCGGCGGTTGCCTATCTTCCCCAAATAAGATTGACCACTGCAACTTAAATTCGCGTTAAGGAATCGTAGAAAAAGTTTTGAAGGTCTCGTGGGAACTTACGGCGAATGCCCCAATCCATGTTGGAGTTTTGCGCGCGGAGTAGAGTCGCGAGACGCGACTGGCGCTCGGCGCACGGCGCGGCGTCTGGCAGGCGACTGCCGCGTCCTGCGCCCGCTCCCGTGGCTGGGTGGCATTGTGCCGGGACCGAGGACCGCGGGATCGCGGAATCCGCGACCATTGTCCGCGTCAGGACGAGCCTCGCCGCGGAAATTGCGGAGGACGTCAGCCGGCCCGACGCCGCGGTTCCGCTTAATGAGCTAGCCTTATCACACAATAACCAACGACCTAGTCATTTCCCACTGGAAATTAGACGCGCTTTAATGAGCAGACGTTTTATTATTAACACGCTTAGAAGTTTTATTGTTTTTTTTTTATATTCTAGAAGAAAAGGGTATCTTCATTGACACTTGTACGTATATGCATAGGGGTTATAAGAATCCTGTAAGTTTAGTTGCAAATTATCATTTTCTCTACCTACACTTTTGGATACTAATGATAGTAAATAAATTACACAGCTATCTATTGAAATTTGACTATGAAAAGAATATAAAAATCGAACTATTTGTAAAAAACGACACCCAAGTTCTTTTAGCTTTCTGTTTTAACGCCCAAGAAATAGATCTTACCAAATATCCATATCAATCCAAGTTTTCTCAATCGAATATTGAAATGAGATATCGAATCCTATCATTCTCTGTTCATCTGAAAGTCTTTGAAGCGTAAAAAGTACAAATACCTACTATATTTTAATATGAACAACTTTATTGTTAACCTCTACCTATAATAGTGGTCTTAAGCTACAAAGCATTTCTAAATAGATTTTTTTCCGAATCACATTACGTGACATTTATTTATTACATGTATACCTATTCGCAATAAATAAATGTTACAATACGCGTTGTATTATATATTCTGTATTTTACATTCACATTTCCATTTTAATTAACGTTTAATGTATTAGGAGCAGTGAAACAAAATGGGTAAATTAAGCATCGTTCGACATAAATCAAAATACTAGGGCTCGACTTTATGCTTTTACAACTCATTCGACCGTGCGCGATCATCCAACTAGGCCAAACACGTGACATTAAAGTAAATTTGCGTCATACATTTGCTAATATAAATAAGATTTACCCTTACAAGTTTGTATTATTATATATTTCATGTTTTGTCGCACATTAAAGTGTTTACATACGTACACGGTACATGTTTTAACATTTATCTACATTTTATGTAACAAAATCCTAGTATATTTCGCAGTATCATAATCCGATTTTACTATATACTATTTCTCTAAAAAATGTTATCTTGAATAAAAAAAATATATAGGTACCTACATAAAAAGTGTTATCAAAAAAACCGTCTAACCAACACCGGCTATACCTACATGTAGTATCAGTAGTATATAAAAAAATGGATCACCGAAATATAGGTATAACTCTCGGCCGACTGCACCAAGTTAAATAAATCTTCTTTTTTTAAACATTCTCAAAAAAATATGGCGGTATGGAGTTCGCCAGGTCAGCTAGTTTACAATAAATCCCTTTACACCGCACTAAATTGACTCAATTTTTATTCCACCGGGGCAGAGTAGACGCCGTAGTGGGTAGAACGTAAAATAACAATGAAAATAACGGCTAAATTGTGCGATTTACAAAAGTCACGTTTCTTGTAAGCTTGTTACATTTGTTACATGAGGTATCAAAAGAAAGGGCTCGGTAATAGCGCCCGTTTCGGGAGCTCAACAAATCACTTCACGAGCTGGAGACGTTTTGACTACTACTTTCTGCGACTTATTTAGTTACGAGTATCCCAACTTCTATTTCTATTCGTATTCGTTATGAGTGAACGTAACTTTTATTGAGATTCTTTTTTTTTTTATTAATGAGACTTTCTTTTATCAGTATTTATGCTGTCAATGAATAGTCAGTAGTATTCAGTTTATTTATTAGTTACATAATGAAAGTATGTTTACTTTCTGAAAAGCTAATAGATAAACTGACATGTACCTAATAGTATGCTTGATAATCATTTTCATTTCATGCTCTTTCAAAAGATTGTGTTAAAGTAAATCTAGCCAGTATTTACCCACTAAGCTGTCAAATACAAACATAATTTAAACTATATAGTAGTAGGTGAAATGAAGCATTTCTTACAGCTTCGAATCCATTTCCCAAATGTGCGACGTGAGCACTCTAGTGCTAACTCAATAAATGCAAGCTGCGGTCTGCGTCCACTCCCACTGAAATCCCGACTAGAATATTCGTGGCTTCATTGAAATGACATCTCGAGATATTGCATCAGATTTAATGTGCGGAGTAGTACGAATCTCGTACTGAATAAATTGGGAGTCACAAGCTTCACACAAGTTCTATAAGAACCAACACTTTTATACAGCTTTTGTGCAACTTAATAGAAGTTATGTGCTGACTGGGAGGGGATAATTTATAAAGTACCCGGCTGACACAAACGACTTTTCGGTATATACGGTTTTAATCATGAGGGATGACGACGTTGACGAGAAATTATCTGTCACTGTCATACTTTAGGAATTTATATTAAGACTGACAGTGACAAATATTTTATCACATCGCGAAAAACCTTATGATACCCATTAATGTACCAATTCGCCTATGATGTATATAACAGTTTGGCTATAGGAATGCAATTTGGAATAACCTAAAACTGACGAGGTAATAATAAAACGCGATGAAATTGGGAGATGTGGTCATTGCCTGCAACAATGGGAGTATGGCGTGTGTAAAATGAAGTTATGGAATGCAGATGTATGCATGTGATAAAAACTATCAAATACATTTTCTATGTGTAAAACGTGCTTTCGGGCAGTCTCGATAAAAATGCTATCATCACTGTTAAGCAGTTTCCCTTGAAATATTTCACTCTATCATATAAGTATTTAATACGCACAGTAGGTATTGTAGTAATGTAGGATTGTGTGTGTTTGTGTATGTTTCTTAAATTAAAAAGGAAAGCTCAAAACTTTTGGACGAAAGAGCCCTGAGAGACATCGTCTTGTCCAACTTCTGATCGTGTTCCAAAAATTTTAAATAACATTTTCGTAACAAAAGAAAAATTCAATGGCAAAACAATTTGCATAACGATGGTTATTACAGTCTATTATAGTCCTTCGCCAGCATATTTTTAAACACAGTTAAGCTACTCTGTGGTAACTCAACTACATTCAAAGTCAGTGTTCAAAAGGGACCCTGAAATGTAGAGTGACGAAGTTAGCATATAGGGGTGCATTTGACCGCTATTGGGTTAGTGATATGAAAGATGACATTACTCACTGCGATGTGGATGCGTCATGACGATCGCGAGCGGACACTCGTCGTCCTCGAGTATGCTTTCAGAGTTGTCTGCGGTGTCCACCTACACATAAAACAATATTATACTATATATACAAAACAGTAAACATATTAAAGTAGGTAAATATTCGTAGCGTTGAAAGTATTTATTGGGACTGTTGCAATATGTGGTAAACATGAGTGACAGAATCGATGTTGCACAAATACGAACCCGAAATTGCTTCGATCACAAGTTTTCAGGTCATTGTATTGCAGTTCCGATGTATGTAAGAATATCACAAACATATTATTAAGTAGATCTTTATTTAAGACCCTATTTGAGTCTATTTTACTAATATCTAAGACGTACTACTATCTAGAGTTCATTTACCTTTTTACTAGGTAAAAGAAGAAAGTTTCAAAGGTCAGTATCAATTACATGTAGCTAGTACGTATATGAAGACGTCTAGCGAGCGCTTGGGAATCTAATGATAAGGTTAGGACCTCAGAGACACGTGTAGCGTTATAGACAAACAAGTAGTATTTGTTTTACACCAACATTTACCGTTTAATGGTAACTAATTAAGTTGGAAAAGACAATTACGGTAAAAACAATAACTTAAAAAATTGTAAGACCAAAAAACTATTCTATTTTTGGAAGTCTTCTATTATTTATATTATTAATAACTATTCTATTATTTATATTGTATAATTTTTCATGCATAAAGATAAATATAAAATAAATTATACATTAATGTTTATGATCGACAGCCGTAATGCTCATTAAAGACATTTATTGTGTTTACCCAAATCTCGTGTCACAATCAATCTACCTATCCACATATTACTAGGTCAATAACATATAAAATATCTGAAATCTGAATACGATTTAATTTATATTGCAGTTTCAGTCAGTCGTATCAATTTGTTTTTCTTCCATCAATATTACAGTATGTAAATAGTTATATACCTACTTATTGCAATTTATTCTACATTTTAAGTACAAACAACCTGTTGAGTATATCCTTCGATTGGTATAAATAAATATCAAAAAAGCCCTACACTCACCCAAAATTCTGCATGTTATCACTTTTCTTGTTTAAAAATAACGGAAGAAAAAATATGGCGGCCGCCCGCTCTTGTTCGTGCTTTTCGTCTTCATCTGAAGCCGCGCTCACGCGCGTAATGTTGGCAGAATACCCATTCCCCGTTCGAAATTAAAAGAGGTTATATATATAAAAAATAAAATGTGTGTGGTGCTATGGAATGTGTACCTATTATGCCGCGTACGGAAATATTACAATTTTTAAAATGCAGCAAAATTAAACATCCCCCCGCCCGAGAAAGGCTAAAGCCTTTATCAATAACTAAAAACCGAATAAAAGAAAAACGTAGTAACCTATAAGTACATAAGAAAACCGCAACAAAAAGAAACCTAAAAACTATTCTAATCCTAAAATAGTACAAACAGGTTCGTTGTTAGTTTATGGGGAGTCTACAAATTTTTACAACCGGTCGCAGCATTGTTCCCGTTGATGTTTTCAGTTTAACAACCCGTACCACACTATCTTTACCGGGTAAAAGCTCAGTAATTCTGCCTAATCTCCACTTTAAAGGAGGTAAATTCTCTTCTTTTATCAAGACCAGATCATCAATCTTGGGAGGATCTGTTGGAGACGTCCATTTATTCCGCATTTGAAGAGAATGAAGGTATTGGTCGCTCCATTTTCTCCAAAATCGCTGCGAAAGAGCCTGAATGAGATTAAACCGAGTCAACCGCGAATTAGGAATATCCTCGAAATTATATTCGGGAACTGCAAACATTGGTCTACCAATGAGAAAATGAGCCGGTGTCAGAACCTCAAAATCTTGAGCATCCTGAGTCAAGGGACATAACGGACGACTGTTTAAAACCGCCTACTCTGGTAAATACCGTTACCAGTTCGTCGAACGTTAGAACCTGATCACCGATG
This sequence comes from Polylopha cassiicola, assembly GCA_038024825.1. Classification (NCBI taxonomy): domain Eukaryota; kingdom Metazoa; phylum Arthropoda; class Insecta; order Lepidoptera; family Tortricidae; genus Polylopha; species Polylopha cassiicola. The sequence goes on along the minus strand of CP149052.1, from coordinate 3,135,507 downwards.
ACCCTCCGCAGTAATGTGTTTACTGATTTTACAGCAGCCTCGAAGAGGCCCCCAAAATGAGGAGCACCTGGTGCATTAAAACATCAAGAGATGTCCCGCTTAGCCGCGTCTCTAGTAAGAGTAGCCTGCACTTCAGGAGAAGCCAGGTATTTCTGCACTTCGTCTAAGTGTCTACTGGTTCCTACATAATTGGTACCGCAATCAGAACGAATCAAACTCGGAAGACCGCGCCGAGATGTAAATCTAGTTAAAGCCGCAAGAAAATCATCTATAGATAAACCAGTAACACATTCAAGATGAACGCACTTAGACGAAGAACATATAAAAACGCAAAGATAAGTCTTTAAAGTTTTGGCGTTCCGCAAACGTGAATTTTTAATAATAAAAGGACCGGCAAAATCCGTTTGCACGGTGTGAAACACTCCAGTAGGAACCACGCGATCTACAGGTAGAGCTGACATAATTGGCTCTGCAGGTTTTGCCTTTGTCCGAAAACAAAATATACATTTAAAAATTCTACTGCGTATAACCTGACGAGCCGAAAGTATCCAAAATTGTTTTTGCAATATTGCCTGTAAAGCAGTGGATCCTACGTGGCAATGCAATTTATGAAAATGGTCAATGATTAAATTCGTCAGAGGATGGTCTTTGGGTAAAAGAACGGGGTGTTTTCGTTCGAATGGCAAATTCGAATGCTCCAAACGACCTCCGACCCGCACTAAATTGTCGTCGCTTATAAAAGGCATAAGTCGACGCAAACGCATTGAACAAAGTTGACCCCGTTTCAATGAATCTATATCATTTGCAAATTCCGCTTTCTGAACCAAATGAATTAACCGCTGCAGGGCCAATTGTGTTTCTTTTACAGTCAAAGCGCCTATTACTTTCAAAGAAGACTTCTTCGAATTATTGGCAAACCGTAAACAATATGCTACTACCGCGAGTAACTGAGTTAAAGAACTGAACCGAGTGAAAATGTTATCCGCGTCCACCACTGTTGTGTGAGCTTTCGTTGTAATCTTTTTCAGACCGGGTAATTCACCATCTTGCTTGTCCATAATGTTTAATGGCCAAGTATCCGCATGAGCTTGGAGCCATGTTGGACCCCACCACAATAAGTGTTCGAGCAACTCAGAGGCTCGGCATCCGCGACTTGCGACATCTGCCGGGTTCAACTCTGATGGTAAATGCCGCCATGTCAAATCCAGACCACAATTCAATATTTGTGAGACTCTATTTCCTTCAAAAGTCTGTAATAGATGAGGAGAAACCCGCAACCAGGAAAGTACAATTGTACTATCTGACCAGCACACGATCTCATCTATATCCACCTCATCCTCAATGGATTTAACGACGTACTTCACTAACCGCACAAGTAAAGCAGCGCCGCATAGCTCGAGTTTTGGAATCGTGAGCTTGGATTTCACCGGAGCAACCCGTGATTTCGCCATCATCAATGTGACTTTGACATCACTAGCGCCTTCCGCAGTCCGCAAGTAAACAACCGCACTATAACCTATTTCAGATGCATCGGAAAAACCATGTACAGAACAAGCTTTGGTATTCGTTAAAGCGAAACGTTGTAGCTTTAATTTTTCAATCGTGGCAAGGTCTTCCACGATACCTTTCCATTCCCCAACCACATCCGCAGGTGGTTTGTCGTCCCAAGACAACTTAAGAATCCAAAGCCGTTGCATCAAAATTTTACCTTGAAGAATCACCGGTGATATCCAACCTAAGGGATCAAAAATTCGCGCTAAAGTTGATAGGATGGATCGCTTAGTACACTCATTATCCTCACTTATATTAGTGTGATATGAAAAACAGTCTTGGTCGGGATTCCATTGAATACCTAAGATTTTAAAGAAACTAGGACCATCTGCATTGTCGAAAATACAAGGTTTTTCTAAATGCTCCGCAGCTATATCCTCCAACAAAACCGCATCGTTGGAAGTCCATTTACTGAGCTCAAAACCGCCAGAGCTCAGCAAACTAGTCAAGTCAGCCTTCAGCTGCTTGGCTTCTTGCAGAGAGTCCGCACCGCCTAAAATGTCGTCCATGTATACAGATGTACGAAGAAGCTTCGCCGCCGCCGGAAATCGAGATTCCTCGTCATCAGCCAATTGTCTTAGCGTCCGTATCGCTAAGTAAGGACTAGATTTCATCCCATATGTCACTGTGTTTAGTTGATAGAGGAGCAAAGGTAGCTCCGGTGACTCCCTCCAAAATATAAGCTGAAATGATCTATCTTTTTCAGCAATTAAAATCTGACGAAACATCATCCGTATGTCCGTCGTAAAAACATATTCGTGTAATCTGAATCTACAAATGATCTCCATTATATCACGCTGCAATTTAGGTCCCGCATGTAAACAATCGTTCAGAGAGACTCCAGTGCTAGTTCCGCAGCTAGCATCAAAAACTACTCTTATCTTGTCAGAATTAGCTTTGAAAATTCCATGATGAGGAATAATGTATCCGGAACCTGAGGCGTAGTCCTCTGGCCTTCCGTCACAGAGTGACATATGTCCAGTATCTAAATACTCACGCATAAAGCCTACGTATTTCTGACGAAAAACTTCATTTAATTGTAACCGCTTTTCCATTGCCAAAAACCGTTTCAAGGCTAATGGACCCGAATTTCCAAGTGTCGGCTTATCTGATAAAAAAGGCAAACGTGCCACATATCTACCGCTCTCATCCCGATGATGAGTGTTTGAATAAAATAACTCGCACTCCATGTCCTTAGGATCTTCGACAATAGTTGGGAGGTCTTCAACTTCCCAAAACTTTTCCAAAATCTGATCCGTTGAACTATTACAATAAAATATTTGACTTAAATAAGTCTCCTGAGGACATGGATTTAATACCGCATAAGTAATAGGACCAGTCAAAACGTAACCAAAAATAGTATTCATTGCAATAGGTAGGTGATCATTAATCTTTATACAACCTCCGCCTAACAAAATATCTCCAATGAGATCCGCACCGATTAAAATATCAATCTCTCGACTTAAATAAAACTGCTCATCCGCAAGAAACAGTCCACGATAGTAATCCGCAAATTGATGAGAGAGAGAAAACCCAGGTAAATTATGAGTAATTTTATTCAAAACGGTAGCCGCGGTTGTAAGAACAGGTTTTTCTGAATGTCTTGGGCTAATAGTTATATTCACGCCACCCCTGCAACCGCTCACAGAAATGCCGCTCAGTCCTGTGACAGTAGGTACGAAAGAGCTAGACCGTCTTAGCCCTAGTTTATTAGCACAAGTTTCCGATATGAAGGTGCTCTGACTGCCGCCGTCAAGCAGTGCACGCGCCTCTTGATAATAACCGTTCTTATCTAATACGTGAACTACAGCCGTCGCAAGTAGTACCGTCCGCTGGTAAGAATTATGATTCATAGTTTGAGATGCAATCCCAGTAAAATCTAGCACCGCAGATGCAGAAACGCTAGTGGAGGACGTAGTCGGCTTCGGCGCATCCTCCGGCGCATTACTTGGTGATGACTGTTGACGTTCCGGCGCCGCCGCGGGAAGGTCAAAGTGCAACAAAGAATGATGTTTCGACGAGTTACATTTGTAACAATTCTTATTATATTTACAATTATCAATACTATGAGAATTAAGGCACCTAAAACATAAATTATTAGAAACAACGTGACGTTTTCTAGCCGTAGGTTTCATGGCCAAAAATTCATCGCACCTAACAATGAAATGACCGCCTTTACCGCAACATTTACATAACGTAACTGCATTGTTATGAAAAGCTGCATGAGCCAGACCCTTAACAGCTTGGCCCGGTCCACGAGCAAGAGCCTTAACCGCTGGGCTCGAACCGCTATATTTACCTGACGTGCTGGCATTAGGTTCCGCACTGGTTTCCATAATGCGCACCTCAGATTCCAAAAATTTCGTTAAATCGTCAAATGACGGTAAATCTTTATACACCGCCTTATCCTCAAAGTGTTTCTTTAAATTTGAATCTAACTTTTGAAAACTAATAAAAAAAAGAAGATAAGACCACGAGTCGGCCTTCATCTTTTCTAAAGCCTTTGAATTCTCTAATAAAGTATTCAAAAATAATTTTAGTGTATTTAGATTTTTATTATTAACCGCAGGTGTATTCAGTAAGTTATGTAACAATTTATCCGCTAACAACCGTTTGTTATTATAACGATTATTCAACAGATCCAATGCAATCGAATAATTATCACCAACAACAGATAAGTGTTGAATGAAGGTTTTAGGCTCTCCTACTAATGAGCCAGAAAGATAATACATTTTTTCCGCGTTAGAGAGTGCTTCATCTTGACCGACCAGCGAAACAAAAAGTTCCATGAATGAAGCGTATTCTTCCAGCTTCCCCGAAAAAGTAGGAAGTTGTATACTTGGGAGCTTCACCCTAGAGCCGCCCGCTCCCCTCAGACCATCATCCGATTTTGTATTACCAAACAATTCTGTATACCGCTGTTTTACAAAATAATACTGTTTATTAACTGTGTCGTATTGCTCATTATGTTTGTCTAAATTCAAATCATCCGATTTCAATTGAATCTCAAAATGCAAATTAAGAAAATTTTGAAAACCGCTTTCTAAATCATCATAACGCGCCCTAAACTCGTTCTTTTGTTCAGGTGTGATGTTTTCCGCTCGCGCAAGTTCATCTACTAAAAAAATATTCCGACACGCTATGTCATACCTAATTTGTGTCAGTTGAAGTTGCCTAGCTGCAGTCATTGTGACAAAAGAAGAGAAAATCAATTAAAACAAAAAATACTGAAATTAGTTATATACAGAATTCTAAATTATCCAACTAAAATATCTAACCGCAATGTATGTACTAAAAACACCAACGAACAATAACTTTTAATTAATAACAAATTATGTTCTAAGAAAATAAAAAGTTTGAACAAATAAAATATTTTAATATAAATAAGTATTGCTTATTTTACCGATATAAGCCTTACTTATATTAAATAACCGCACTAAAATTCAAAAATATGCACAAACAAAAAAGAAAAAGTATAAATTCCGCATGGGATTGAACCCCCGTCCGTCAACTCTCTAGTCGCACCTGTTACCGCTAGGCCAGCTGAAGAGTTGATCGATAGTGTGAAATTAAGATTCACTTTCCGCAACAACGAAACTGTTTAAAAACGTTTACAAATAAGACCGCTCTTATTTGAAAAACAAACAACAAAACAAGAAAAAAAACAACATACTCTACACCAATATAGATATAAAACCCTGCTGCAAATCAAAACCGCAATGATTCCGCTAGGAAATATCGATGTAATGTTTGTGTTACGTAAAAATAAATTGAATGAGTGTTAGTGAAATAATAAGGGAGGAAACCAAATATCCAAATAATAACAATAAAAACATAAAATCAAACAATAATTAATCATAACATACGTGTATAGTGTTGAAAATTACTAATTTTAAAACTTTTAAAAATGTTCCCACGAAATATTCCGTAGGTAAAACAAATGAAAATTTGAAAATGAAAATAATGTAAAATCCGGTTCGATTGGACCAAAATGTTGAGTATATCCTTCGATTGGTATAAATAAATATCAAAAAAGCCCTACACTCACCCAAAATTCTGCATGTTATCACTTTTCTTGTTTAAAAATAACGGAAGAAAAAATATGGCGGCCGCCCGCTCTTGTTCGTGCTTTTCGTCTTCCTCTGATGCCGCGCTCACGCGCGTAAGGTTGGCAGAATACCCATTCCCCGTTCGAAATTAAAAGAGGTTATATATATAAAAAATAAAATGTGTGTGGTGCTACGGAATGTGTACCTATTATGCCGCGTACGGAAATATTACAATTTTTAAAATGCAGCAAAATTAAACACAACCATTATAGGCAGTTCAATCGAAATGAGGAATATTATTAACACTCAAATTTGAAGTGTTCAGTCGATCTCCACGTATTTACGTTTATTTGTCATTTGAGACGACTCTTGATTTATTCTCAAACAAATCAACATTTTCAAAATACAAAGCCGATACGCTATCGAATGTATATTGAGTAGCTTTATTTCTTTGTGATAAATCTTACATAAATTCTAATCAAACATGTTAGGAGTGAGGTGACGTAGGTATATTATTTTTTATTAATATCTTTTACGATAAAACTACACAACTATTCAGCTGAAAATTGAAACGAAAGATAGGTGATGATCCTTAATGATCCTACTTTAACAGCGCGTAGGTTACTCCCTTTCGCAGGTAAGTGTATAGAAGCCATCGTATTTATTTATTATATACTAATAATAAATAAATATGATGTTATAATATCTTTTACGATCAAACTTTAGAACTATACGGCTGAAACGAAATATAGGTAGATTATGAGGCTCAATGATCCTAGTTTAATATCGCATAGGTTACTCTCTTTCGGAAGCAAATGTAAAGATGCCGAAATTGAGTTATTAGTACAATAAATAAATGTTCCATATTGCATTACCTGAACAATGCAGAAATGTTGGGGCTCGTGTCGCGACAGTCCATACTTGTCGAGCATCTCTCGAACCACGCCGGCAGCCGTGTCGCCGACTGACAGCAGCAACGTTTTGTACGGCACGTCCGGAGAGAGAGACGACCCGTATATCTTTAGGGTACCACCTAAATAAAAATATTATAGAAACATCATTGATAGCACTGCATCATTCTTTATAAAGGTTACACGAATTTAAGAATACGGTGCCAATATTCGGGTAATTTAAGTTATGAAACCATGCCTAAGTTAGGTACGGGATACCTATTCTTATTATTACTGAAAATACATAACTAATCTATATTACCATAATAACGATAACATATTATTCACTTGAATAGAATCCGGATTGTGCATAAAGTTTGAATTTTACGCGCGACCCGGTAAAGCCAGCACAAAGTTCATACCATAAAGTTATAACACAAATATTTCGCAAAATCCCCGACCCCGTATATAAAAGGAATACATTTACTTATCAAGACACAGGTGTGAAAATGCATTACATATAGGATATTGAACAGAGATCCCTATATTTACAATCTTAAGGTTGAATTTGGTATAAACCTGGAGAACTACGAGTTATCACGTAGATTTACTTCTAGCGTTTTTGATAAATAGAAATGTTAACCGTTGTCTAGTACACTAGTACAAACTTTGTGTAATTTTGAGACTATATCCTCCTCAAGTGTGGATCGAATGAATTGATATTTATCTATACTAATAATATAAAGAGGAAAGGTTTGTTTGTTTGTTTGGATTGAATAGGCTCCAGAACGGCTGGACCGATTTCAAAAATTCTTTCATTGTTGGGAAGCTACATTATTCCCGAGTGACATAGTATATAAAAAAAGATGATCCGTGCGAAGCCGGGGCGGACAGCTAGTCTATTATAAAGAAAAACTCGGGAAATGATAACTTTCTTTATTTATTGCAAGAAATCTCTAATACCTAATTGTATATCTATTTAATCCTTGTTAAGTAGTTCGCAAGGACGTAAATCGATTAAAGGAGGTATCGCCGGCTGTTCATTAGACACGGGTGACGGTAAGACCACTATAAATACATTCTTGAAGAGACGGATCTCTGAGGCATATGATTAACGACACCCTTATGGATGAAACTTCCAACACTAATCATTCAGACGTTAGCATAAAACGTCGTACTGAATATCTAAGATCACTGCCTGCGTAGATTGATGTATTTGAAAATGTAGAATCGATATCAAGAATAATTAGTACAAAAATGAATAGACAAAATTTTAAAATAGCATTAAGTAGGTACAATACAATCACTGCAATCGCCGTGCCATAATTTTTCTTTGTTCGTAGCCAATTTTCCACAGATTATAGTCTGATAACATTATTGTCCAGTGTTATAATACGATTTCCATCTAGTACCTACTATTCACAAATTAATTCACTAAACCACAGACTACAGTTTATGCATTTAAGCATGGATGTATATTAGCAGGGACAGTAAAGTGCTTATCTCGCGCACTCACTTCACGTCTCCTTCAGACGTAATGTTCTCAAACATACATGTTTTAGAAAGAGCTTTTTACGTCGTCGTCTGAATACCGCCAGTGACTTGAGCTTGCTTTTAAAAAGAATTTTACGATTAATATTTCCTTAATCTCAACATATTTACTTCCTATATGCTTTTTCCATATTTCCGATACATACGATACGAGTAGTTAACTACTTAATTAGATAATTTATCTACCCGGTAAGCGATATTGGACAATGCTATATTTTAATCTTATACAGAAGTTAAAAATATAACTTACTCGAGATTATAGTGGACACTTTGTAACGTTAAACAAATGTTTTCGCTATATATTGTGTACCTACCAATCATTATTAAAAAAAGTCTTGGTTCATACATAAGCTTTAGGCTAAATGCCCACAGGGGTTATCCGGCCTAAACAAACGTAACATTCAATTATTGTAACATGGTATCAGGCTAACTTCCCTCACAGCCGTAAAAAAAATGGGGCTCCAGCATAATCTGTTTAAAAACTTTTTAAATCCAGAGAAGTTAGAAACATAGTCTGAATCACTTTTAATTAATTGCACACTATCTGGTTATAAATACAATGATGTATTATTCATAAAGAGATTGTAGTAACCCCCTAAGCTACTTCCCTATATCTTGTTTTCGTTAATCCGGGCGTAACACGGGTTTAGCTTTAACTAGGTATATCAACGGACCAATAGCCGAATCAAATGCACATTAACCTTATCCTCTTCTGTGGCTTAACTAATTATGATTAACTTAAACGGTAAATTAATTGTGTCGTTACTTGTCCCTGTAAACTGTAATTCCTTTTTAGTTAGAGACTCCGCGGAGACCATTATTATATTAACCATTATTATGAGTTTACTACTTACGTTCGAAACTAAGACGAACAAAAAAATACATAAGGTACAACATTTTACAGAAACATGTCTGTTACATGTGTAACCTAATTTCAGTTTTATTAAAACAAATGGTAATCATCAAATAAATGTAAAAACAACATCCCTTAAAAAATGTTCGTGAAAATGGATACCCAAAAAGCTTTTCACTCCGGAATGAATATTTACTGCAGTTGCAAAGCAAAATATTTTATCAATGAATGAACTGGCGAAACACATTGGGGTGAATTGTTTTTTCGCCAGTACGGAACTCGTTATGCGCAACGTGACGTGAATAGGTTATATTTCATGTCATTGGCACGCGTCAACGATTGTATTCTACATGATAAGGTTTGTATGTAAAAGATTTGAAAACAACTAGTCAAATCTTACACCGACAGTACGCATCGCTTTTGCAGAAATTACTTTATCGGTTACTTTTGATCCGACTATAAAATCAGAATAAATGGATTCTATACAATTATCACAAGTTTTAAGCTTTACATAATTCCACGAGGTTAAAAGAGTTAAACTTTTTTGTTGAATATGGGCGCCTGTAAACGAATACTATGACTATGCTAAAATATATCAAATATTTTTAAAACAACTAATTTAACCTTTATAATTTTGCTAACTATTACAATTGCAATTTATTGAAATTTGGCTAGATATACTACTTCTACTATTGTTTAATTTATCCTCATGTACCTACTTTGAACGTCCTCTATGAGAGAAACAAGGAAGTTACAAAGTCCATACATTAACTCGCCCCTAGTCTGCGTCACCCTCGTCTTGATAAAGCAACCCTTCCTTAAACTACTCGCGCCCTCTATTGTTCTAACGTGACAATTTTAGATTCAGTTACTTTAGCGGTTCTCGTGAAGAATAATAGATGGCGTTGTACTAGTAACAAACTCGGTAATCCCCTACCCGCTTAGTCTTTAGGACATTCTTTACTTTCTTGAGTATGACAACAACTTGAAGTATGCCAAAGTATTTATCGTAAGCCATAAATCACTGTGAATTAGAAATATCTTCAAACCGTAAAAAGATTCGAGTCTTTAAATACGGACCATAGAAAACATACAAGATTTAAATAATAAAATGATAAGTCAATATACAGATAAGTAATAACGGTTTTAGTTTTAAAATCTTGTATGTTGTTCCTGGTCCGTATTTATATACTCGAATCTTATTACTGTTTGAAGATATGTATATATTTTTATTATTTTTTATTTAAACAGACAAACTTTTGCTTTGTAGTCAAGCGCTAGGTTATTGAACATATTCGCTAAAATGGTTGAACTACGGCCTACCTGTATCAGGGCCGCCGTCTTTAGACCGGAACTGCTGCAGCTTACGCTCGAGCTTCTGTTGGCGGCGCCGGCGCATAACCGCTTCCGGGTTACTGATACTGCGGGTGAACGACGTCTCCGGCAGCTCTGTAACAAAGCACAAACTTGATAGTTCACAACAAATCCAAAGCACTGCAAGAGCGCACTTTAAAAAGGGTGTATGAGTAAACGTCTCACTGTGGCACTTTATAAAAGTAACGAATACTGTTACGAGAGCTTTATATAAACTCGAAAATTTGGGTTTTACTGGCGTAACAAAACGTCATTAGTGTTTCATACTAAAAATCCGAAGATTTCGGCTTCATATCATAGCCTTTATTTTAGCAATGACAACCCAATATTTTAGTCCATGGTCACTGTATCAAATATAATATTTACGGGCATCATAAGCATCATTTATTACATCTAGTAAAACATCTGTATAAATAGAGTAGTTTATTAGAATTAACGCCTTTCGTGAAATGGGTAAGCGTGTCGATTAGCCCCAAAATAACGGTCTATTTCTGTATTTCTTCACACCCAACATTTCCAAACCGCAGTTAACAGTTACAAGGCCGTTTATTTTCGATCCAGCGCGAACTTTGGCCAAATTACCTGTGTAAAGTTTTTCAGCAACAGGTCTATTTTCATTGTTAGTGTCTGATTTCAGACGTGATAGTTTTTCCTTTTTCTTCAACTCTTTTTTCTCTCGCTTTGACAGTTTCCGCTTGAAGTTCTGGTCACCTTTCTCATTGACCAACGACAGGGAAACCTGAAATAATGAAAAACTTTAAACATGTGTATTTTAAATCTCTCTTCTTACACTGAGGCACTTCTACTACGAATAAAATAAATAAATAAAATAAAAAAAAAAAATACTACGAATATGATACACAAATAACTGTAAAGTTCACGAAAAATGCAGCATAAAATCAAAATATTCTAGTTGTTTTATTTAAATATCACGAACAAGTCAAATTATTTTTATATTATTATATTACGTACGTAATAAATAATTTGACATAAGTGTAGTGTATAGCTTTATAATGTTTTTACAAGTTCGTATATCTTGTTGAACATCTGTCACTTGACAAGGTCTATGAATTTCATACTGTGACTCAGATGTAGCTGGACTGTTAAATACAGTCAATTAGGTTCAAATGGTACCAATATAATACCAGAATATCGAATGAAATCATCCATAATGTCTGGATCTATCCAGTAAAAGACATTTTTGGATATGTATTTTTATTGGTTAGACCATTATGAAGGCCATTGGATTAAAAATTAGTGACTGATAGACATGTTTTAATTGGCCCTAAGTTGTAATTATTATGTGTTCCGTTATATGTCCGAAGTCTTATAGGAGTCACGTCACCTCGTTCGGCCACAAGGCCCTAGATGTCGCTAGTTCCGTGTCGTTTCCCGCGCATATTTCCCACCTATTTCACAAACCTGCTTCCGTTAGGAGCTGTCGTCGAACAAGCCGCCATATTATTAAGCCATTATTGCGTCGCTCTCTGAGCTGTGCGCAAGGTTCGTAAGTCGCTAAAAATTTCAACATGAAATTTTTATAAGTAATTTAAATTTAAATTTAAATTATTTAAATTCTGGTAAGTAGAATTTATCGCTGAACGTTGTGTTCTTAACTTTAATAACGTTTTAAAGCACCGTACTTAGAATCTATTCTGAAAAGATTTCTCTTTAAGTACCTTCAATAGTTTAATAAAAAATATTGTATTTTTTTTTCCGATCTTTCGAGATGGTAAGTAGAAAGTTGGTTTTTTGTTTAAAGTGTTCCGTGTGGTTATTTGTTTTTTCATGAATAACACGTGTTTTCCCGCGCCGGCGGAGGTAGTGCGACTACGGGGGACTTGCGCAGAGCGCGCAGTCTCTCCTTCAGTTTCTCTGACGAGGAACGCTCTCGCAGCCGGTGTTGGCGCCGCCGCCGCCGCCGCTCCCGCTCTCGCAGCCGGAGCCGCGGCGGGCGGCGTCAGGCGCACCGCGTCTTCGGCGCCGCCGCCGCGTGGCGGCCGTGTGGAATGCGCCACGAGCCACGTGGCGGCCGCGTAAATTGCGCCACAAACCACGTGGCAGATGCGGCGTGGGCTGCGCGGATTGCGCCACGAGCGGCGTGGTGGCTGCGTAGATTGCGCCACGAGCCACGTGGCTGCCGTGGCGTCAACTGCACCGGTCGCACCGCCTCGCACCGCTTCGGGTCCACGAGCAACATCGAGCAGAGGTTAGAGTTTCACCAACGGCAGCTGGTAAGTCAGCTATACAATATTTTGAGTGACGGCATACCGGGCGGGTTTCGCGCGGTACCGCCGCGGCCGCCGCGCGCACCACCGCAAAGCCGCCGGCGCCGGCTAGGCGAGAGCCACGTGTCGACGCGGTTATGTGTCCGTGTCTGGACCGCGTGCGCCGTCCGACCCGCGTGTCGTTATGGCTGTGTCCGCGTGTCGTCGTGGCTATGCGCCCGCGTGTTGTAGTGGTTATGTGCCCGCGTGTTGTCGAGGCTATGTGCCCGCGTGCCGTTGTGGCTTAATATTTGTGCCCGCGTTCTCTTGTCCGTGCGTCGTGTCGGTCGAACCACGTCTGGTCGCGTATACGTGCCCTTCAGGCCGCGTTCGTGTCCGCACCACGTGTCGTCCCCACTATGTGAACGCTTGCGGTTAGCCTGTCCGTGTCGCGTGTCGACGTCGATCCACGTTGGTCGCGGCTATGTGCCCGAGGGCTGTCGCGTGTCGACGTTATCGCCACGCGTTCTTGAAGTTGTTTGCCCGATTTCGTACCACGTGTCCCCGTTAATGATATGTGAGCGGGACGATATCGCTGCCTCTGTAGTCTCAGTCCAATTCTATTCATTTATTGCATTCTATATAACATGTTATCGACGAAATAGTTTCTTTGAAGGTTACTGCCATATTTCAGTTTCGTAACCTAATGCGTTACTAAAATTAGTATCTATCAACCCCTTAAATGAAATGATAAATAAATGGAACCGTCCGGGTTGGTTTCTGAAAAGAATGCGTTTCCGGGCTATTATCGCATTGAACGTATTGTTTCTTTGTGTATTGCCTTCTTACCCTAAAGCTATCTTATTATCTATCTATAAGCTATCTTATAATCTTATTATCTTATATAGGCATTAAAATTGGATCAGTAAAACTGATGTTGATCTTTCGCGTCTTCTTTGTGTAACCAATTAATGATAAAGTATTCGGAAGATATAGAAGTTCTATAGTCTGCAGAATATTTATTCAACCCGTCGGGTTTGTCCGTTTCTTTAAAAAAAAAAAAAGTCTTTTTTACACCGGTCGAAAATCGACCACGAAAGGATGTCGTGGTCGATTTTTGACGCCCAACAAATCAAAACAACCTTATTCTTTTTTGTTGATACATCAGTCTAAATTAATGTTGGCTTAGCACGTAGGTAGTTTGCATCGAAGCTCTTAATCGATCTCGAGTGGAACATAAACTTCTACCTTGGGGATCACATGGGACATACGGTGCAAAACCAAGTTTATTTGAAACGTAAGCCGATTCGATTGTTGCTTCGAAATTCTCCCAGGTCATCTTTGTTTGCGTGAGACTGGATCGAAAGGCACATAGTATATTTAGTTTTAAGTATTAACTCTAGTTTTAAGCTTTATTTCAGGTTTGAACTGTGCGTCATTAGTATCATAATTTTGCTTCTTTCACCGTTCCTCGAAATAGACTGTAGAGATAGCACAGCAGAGGCATTGCAAACTGTTCTAGTCGTGCGAGCGATCCAGATATACCTCGAGGTAAAAGAGCCAACCCACATCGTGACCGATGCCTCCGATCAGAGCTTATCGAAAATTTTAAATATTTTTTTTCTGGTGCTTCGCCGGCCGCTGGTTGCGGCACGCTCGCTTCGCTCGCTCGGCTCGCACGCTGTAGGGTCGCAGTTCTAACCTAACCTAACCCTCTTTTCGCTCGCCGTCATACCTAACGGGTTACCCGGTCGACAGACAGAAATCCGAGCTCCATAAAAGATTGACCTCGATTTTTTCTAAGTGTCTGCATCCCCTTTGCTACACCCGCTTGCCATCTGCCTCTTGCTGCCTGTCGCTTGTCGTCTGCTGTCTGCCACCTGCCGCATGCCGCCTGCCGATTGCAGCTACCTGTTTCGGCACTGGGGCTCTTCTGCGATTGACCTGTACGTCTAGCAGACCGCTTACGTTGTGCCGGAGTATGTCTCATCATTGAGTTTCTTGCCGTTTCTTTTCAAGTGAAGTTTTTTTTTTTCGGAAACGATGATATCTTATGACCTTCGTAAGAGCTTGTAAAAGCCTAAGTCGAATAAATATATTTTTGATTTTAAATGACATAACGCCTCATTTTTTACACTCACCCGAAATTTGCTCGTTGTCGTTTGAGATTCGCTAGTCCCGAACGCCATCTCAAGATGCGTTCGGCAATCGCTGACTGCAGGGCCTAGTTCCGGCGTTTTCACCCCCGGGTCTCATACCGTGTCTCCTTCGGCACCTGAACACTGCCGCCGGGCTGTTCATCATCGTTGTGCCGGAGTGGGAGCGACCCCGCTGGTAGCCGGACCTGAGAGCCCGAGCAGTGACGCGTCCCCTCGGAACCTTCGGTCTGTATCTATAGGTGGACATCGCGACGGGCCCGCAGACTAAGCTGGTGGACGCGACGGTCCTGCGGACCTCGCTGACGGAGTTGCCGCGACGGTCCTACGGACCTCGCTGACGGAGTTGCCGCGACGGTCCTGCGGACCTCGCTGGCATGGTCGCCGCGACGGTCCTACGGACCTCGCTGGCGGAGTCACCACGACGGTCCTGCGGACCTCGCTGACATGGTCGCCGCGACGGTCCTACGGACCTCGCTGGCGGAGTCGACGCTACGGTCCTGCGGACCTCGCTGGCGGAGTCACCGCGACGGTCCTGAGGACCTCGCTGACGAAGTCTCCGCGACGGTCCTGCGGACCTCGCTGACGGAGTCGCCGCGACGGTCCTGCGGACCTCGCTGACGGAGTCGCCACGACGGTCCTGCGGACCTCGCGGACTGAGTCTCCGCGACGGTCCTGCGGACCTCGCTGACATGGTCGCCGCGACGGTCCTACGGACCTCGCTGGCGGAGTCGACGCTACGGTCCTGCGGACCTCGCTGGCGGAGTCACCGCGACGGTCCTGAGGACCTCGCTGACGAGGTCTCCGCGACGGTCCTGCGGACCTCGCTGACGGAGTCTCCGCGACGGTCCTGCGGACCTCGCTGACGGAGTCGCCGCGACGGTCCTGCGGACCTCGCTGACTGAGTCTCCGCGACGGTCCTGCGGACCTCGCTGACGGAGTCGCCACGACGGTCCTGCGGACCTCGCTGACTGAGTCTCCGCGACGGTCCTGCGGACCTCGCTGACATGGTCGCCGCGACGGTCCTACGGACCTCGCTGGCGGAGTCGACGCTACGGTCCTGCGGACCTCGCTGGCGGAGTCACCGCGACGGTCCTGAGGACCTCGCTGACGAAGTCTCCGCGACGGTCCTGCGGACCTCGCTGACGGAGTCGCCGCGACGGTCCTGCGGACCTCGCTGACTGAGTCTCCGCGACGGTCCTGCGGACCTCGCTGACGGAGTCGCCGCGACGGTCCTGCGGACCTCGCTGACTGAGTCTCCGCGACGGTCCTGTGGACCTCGCTGGCGGCGCCGCGACGGCCCGCATTTCTTGATGGTAAACAACGGGCTACTCCCGCTGCAACGAGTTCAGGACCTGAAGGTAAGGGCTTATCTCATGTCGGGAGAGACTCTGACGAGCGATTGCTCTCCAAATAAGAAGGCCCTCCTAGAGCTCTGGTGGCGACCTTCTACAATAATTGTCTACCCATTTGATCAGGTTAGTGCTCTTAGAACGATATTTCTTAGCAAATACCTAACCCTGAACAGGCCACGATGATACCTACGCAATTTGCAGGTGCGGTAATAAGTTAGCTTTTAGAATAGCTCTTGTTCACAAAACGATTATCGCTTCAATTTGTGAGCTCTTCTCAAATGTAAAAAGTTCATCTAACAGTACAGCATGTTATGTTACAACGGTAGCGATACCTTTACCTCCAAAACAGCAAGTTTTATATGCGAGAATGCTGATTAAATTCTGAAAAGAAACCTTTGATGGCAGTACCTTGTACGATATTTCCAGAAGGACAGCGGATCTTCTTTTGCTGTCATCGAAACGTGAGTCCACAGCTCTGTTAAACTCTATCCCGATTGGTTCGTTGACAACGATCATTCTATAGGTAACCTTGTATCCGGAATTCGGCTCTATAACTGACTCTGGTACGTACCTGCCGTTAATCGAGTTAGTAGCTCTAGATCGCAACTCTAGTTTATTAACTTCGGAGATTAGCCCACATTCCTAAAGAAATTAAGGGCTCTACTAATCTATTTTTATGTCCTAGAATGCCTTCGCAGTCTGCCAATTCGACCATGATCGGAGGCTGGATGAAACGGCTTCTCGCCGAGGCTGGTGTTCGTGCTGTCTCAGGTAGCTTCCGGTTGGCCGTTAAGTTTTTAAACTGGTATGGAAGATATTTATTAATCAATTTATTAATCATATTTTGAGAACTCCGATTGGCATTACGAGTCTACCTATCGCAAGTACCGGTAAGATCAAATCCTTATTGCGCTTATATTTCAGAGCCAATGGTAGGTACTGTTTACTCGTAACCGTTTTCTACAGAGTCTGTAATTTATATTACTCCCACCGCACTGGGGTCTGTCTATATTGTTTATGATTTTATTGCGGTATATCATATCCTCTAATTCTGCTCATGCTGATAATACTAACGATTCAACATAATACGTCATGTAATCCGTTAACGCTAGTTAGCTTTTTGGTACCGCATTTTACCTTTATTGTAAAGCGGCTCATATTGTTACTAAATACAATATGTAATTAAGAAACTAATGCAGCTATATATTATGTTTAGAATATGTTTTTTCTCTCTCACGTATTAAAGTTTATGTTGATAGACCTATAGTATGCCGATTTAAAGCTGGTTATCTAATAAATACACATCTCTGAGAACTGAGCACTGCCCTCAGTTCATCTTATGTACTTTTTACAAGTAGGTAACATACTTGCTCTGCTGTCCAATTTATGAAAAATCTCATGTTTTCATTATTTTACCGTTTGTCTTTCCTTGAATAACAACATTATTGCGTCCTTACATCGATCAAGCCACCAGGAGATAATAAACAAGTCTCCTATAAGACTTCGGACATATAACGGAACACATAATATAAAATTTTACCTTCCAATAAAATTGTTATTATGTTTCCAATATGTCCGAAGTCTCGGCAATGCCTTCCTGGTGATACAATTCTCACCTTGCTTGCAATAATGGCTTAATAATATGGCGGCTTGTTCGACGACAGCTCCTAACGGAAGCAGGTTTGTGAAATAGGTGGGAAATATGCGCGGGAAACGACACGGAACTAGCGACATCTAGGGCCTTGTGGCCGAACGAGGTGACGTGACTCCTATAAGACTTCGGACATATTGGAAACATAATAACAATTTTATTGGAAGGTAAAATTTTATATTATATCGTAAATATATTCAATTACCTATATTGATTTTTTTGTGTAGTAAGAATCGGTGTGATAATCAAATTCAAAGATGTGTCATTTCTAGTAATAATAACTAAAGCGAAATAATTTGTTAGTGAGATGTGAAAAATTATCTGCATTATTCGGAGCTGCCCAAAGACAGTATGCTCAGACATAATAACATATTTCAAATATGGCTCGCTATTGTGGCTAATAAAAAATATTCTTACGTCAGTGTTGGTAGAGCACTTGAGCAGGAACCTGCCCTCACGGTCGTCCGCGTGCCAGTTGAGCTGCACCAGCAGTGGCTTCTCGTGGGGCTCCAGGCGGCGCTCGTCGTCGGGCCCGTGCGTCTCCCACAGAGAGTACGAGCCGAGGGACAGCATCCGCATGTCAGGACGGAACTTCTCGATCAGGGTCTCTGAAAACGAAAAGGACAATGACAATTTGTTAATACTTGGTTTATAATTGATGTTGATATAAGTATTCTGTATAAGATAAATATTGGAAATTTAAGTAACAGTGTCTATGGGGGAATGGATATCAACAAACATGCAAATATCTACATAATTGTCTATTGAGATGGTAATTATTTCACACTTTTTTGCTCATCTTAAAATCTTATACCACATGTACCTACAAAAGAAAATGTTCAAATTTTAGCCATCTATGTATATGAATGCCTAATAGGAGTATGATTGCAGGGAATACTTAAATTAATCAATTTATTTTATTCAAAAAAAAAAATTGAATATGTCTTAATTCGACCTATGTTGACACCACATTTATTCATTTACTAGCTTCTGCCCACGATTTCGTCCGCGTGGAACTCCTCCTTTTTTGCAGTCGGTTAAAAAGTAGCCTATGTTCTTTCTCAGGTTCCAGACTTTCTTTGTACCAAATTTCATTTAAATCGGTCCAGTAGTTTTAGCGTGAAAGCGTAACAGACAGACAGCAGACAGACAGAGTTACTTTCGCATTTATAATATTAGTAGGGATTCTACCGTCATAAATGCGTGGTTAAAAGGCGAGTATTAACGTATGTGTATCAATATTAACATATATACGATTATAAACTATAATGGCGTATGTGTACTACATACGTGTAACAAATAATAGTGTTACGGGAAAATACATTTCATCGTACAAGCGGCTATATCAATGATGATGGATGGCATTGGAAGAGGATGTGTCCATCATGTTCGACTAGACAGACGCTCATCTTCATTATTGCAAAATGACTAGTAGGACTTAATGGGTGCAAATTGCCCATCACTCACCAGTCGAATCGTTTCCCTGATTGATTTCAAAGAGCTTCATCCGATAAATCAAATTTTCTAAATTTAAATCCATTTTTCTATGTATTTAAGTTTGTACAATTTAAAATTAGTTCATTTACCTATGACATCGCTAACAGTAGCGTCCGAAGCGACTCGAATGCATTTCGTCGCTATCTTCTGACCGGAGTCTTGAAAATAAAATCGCATCACCCCGTGGAACTCCAAATTCTGAAATAATAAAAAAACGATCATCTTAAAATACAAGTCGCGTCGATGACCGAAACAAAGACAGAGGAAACAAGTTGTTATCGCTTCTAATCTTGGTTACTTAGATAAGATTGTTTATATTGACAAAGTAAATTCTCATAAGTTTTGTTAAAGGACTGAGTCATGTGAATACAAATCGCATTCTCAAATAATACCTATGTATAATCTCGTACCCTTCTTTACAGTTACAATGACGGCCAATTTTAATGACCACCACGGAGGCGCTCTAATAACAAGGGGCCACCGTTTTTCCTAACTTAATAGCTTCAGGTGTAAACAATGCTTTTACGACAACCTCAAGAAAGCAGGTTCTGGTGATTCATGATTTTACAGTTGCAGACAAAAAGTAAACGCCTTTAGGCACTTTTTATTTTGACATTTTCAATTAAAGGTGAATTTTGGAATATTCATGTCATATCCAAACTCATATATTTGTGTTATTTACCTCATTGGGTTCGCTGAGCTCGAACAAATCGAGCCGGTTCGCGTTCCACTGTTGGATCATGTTGCGGAGCGCCTCGCGCTCCAGCATGCGCTTGTCCGCCGCATCCATCGTGTCACCGCATCAAGTCAATCTGAAACACCAAACGTGCTTCATAAAAATACTAATTATGCCACCAACATACTCGTACAATAATCAAAACAATATAATATGTTGTTTCGTAACTCGAACAGACCTACTGCCGCTGCATATAATGTTTATTTTGATAAGAGAAACGTGAATATTTTTACTCAAGGTGTCAGGTATGTAAATGTAGTGTAACGTAGTAGGTAATCAGTACGGCGCACCTAGAGTTACTTGCTTTGAGCCTTAATACGAGCGAAGAATGACTGATTCTTATCAATAAATTAGTGATTACGATAATGTTTTGATAGCACACAATACAAGTGTAATTTAACGATCACATACAAGTTGATTATGTTATATTTCTGTAGAACCAAAAATGTACTGTATTTAAATCGAAAAAAAAAATGTACCCCATAATAATTATGTAGACGGAGTGATCGTCGGCCAATCGAATGATACCGATTTACACAACGATACCGGCGTATCATGTTGTTAATTCCGATCCCCTGTCATTTTCTTTCCGCTGTTTTGATTGATGTAGTAACTAAGTATAGTTTATTGTGTGGCGATCGAATCGTTGGTTTAGTATCTATAGGTGAAGAGCGAAAAAATGGTGAAATTATAGAATCAAGCAGTGTCTATGGCAACCATTTGTTGGTGGGTAATCAAAAATCGAGGTCATGAGGCTAGCTAAGGTTTAAGGCACTTTCTATTTTCGGCAAACATTCCCTGACTAGGTACTTGACCAATACACTGACTGAATAATGCTCATTCATGATTGAGCGTTTCCTGACCAATCAGCAATTGAATGAACCTGTCGTGCATGACTGCTAAACACACGAAATTGCATGCTACTTAGGTCTAATTAGTTCACAATACGACTTCATTGTCTAAATATGTTCAAGAAATCGAAATAGATGTGGCAGTGGGCGGAACCTGGCATACGTCACTTACAGGCAGACGCACCTACACAGGCACACTTTAGTATTTTTAACGCAAACATATGGCCCGTCGGTCATGAAGCAGAGCATCGATATGTTGGTGACATTAATTGCCTTCTGAAAACAAAGTTACTTTAAAGGTCGAAGAGAATAAACCATATTGACGAAGCATCGAAAGAAAACACTAAAAACTTCAAAAACAATGGAAACCGAACGGTTATGATACCGTACAATTAAATGTCATCGAAACGCGACCGTAGGTGGTCGTAAGTTCAACCAGCAATGGTAAAAGACTACTAATGACACGCTGCTCATAACATTTTAATATGCATCTGTCTGTTGCATTCCAATGGGTAGCAACAACGCTCAACTATGTACGTATGTGTAATATTAAAATAGATTAACGTGTACGTTTTGCGTTACTTAGAAACGTGTTTCCTATTTGAAATTTTCATCCGAAACCAGTTTATTAGTGTTAGCTGTCAGAATCCGAAACAGCCGTCGGCAGGTTGTTATGGTTGAAGTTGCTTCCGCTATCCGACTGAATGTAGCTGCAGCGTGCATAGGTACCTACAAGCTCACATGGACTTGATGCAGGAACTAGGAGCAGAACAGTTCAACTGCGGCTCGTTGACTCGTGAAAATAAACACGCGTTACTATAACGCTACAAACTATTTGGGTCAACCTATTTTATACCATTGCATTGTAAATCAACGAATCGTTTAGAACGCAATTGCGATCACTTGATTGAAATTATTACGTGTCAATTAAAAACGTAGTTGACGGATATAATTATATTAGCTTCTGCCTGCGACTTCGTCCGCGTGGAATGGTTACTGCTCTATCTTATCGTGATAATATATACCTATAGCCTTCCTCGATAAATGAGCTATCTAACACTGAAATAATCTTTCAAATCGGAACCAGTAGTTCTTTAAAATAGCCTGTTCAAGCAAACAAACTCTTCAGCATTATATATTACTAGCGACCCGCCCCGGCTTCACACGGGGGCTATAAACCTTCCTTAAGAATCACTCTATCTATTAAAAAAAACCGCATCAAAATCCGTTGCGTAGTTTTAAAGATCTAAGCATACATACGGACATAAAGCGAAAGCGACTTTGTTTTATACTATGTATTGATAGTACAGATGTGGTAATTGAGCCGAAAAAACAATATAAAATCAATAGATATTAGGTATTTTGGCTAGTTAAATGATATACAAACGTTCCCTCTGCATTTTTGGCTGCTATAGTGTGGAATCAAAAGGAAAGTGCAATAAGTTTATAAACCCTAACACACACGGTTGTCAATCGCGTCGTAACTTCACGGTTGGACGCCGACCTTGCCCCTTCCTGCCGTGGTGAGCTGCGAGCGATCTCGCTGCGAGCTCTCCGGCTAGACTACCATGCCTATAACTCATCCCACCGCGCAGAACAGGCTTGCTACGTTGTATTTTATTTTTAAAATCTCTGTACCCAGAACGCGTGCAAAACGTTTCATGCTTTCACGTTAGGAATTTCTGCGGAATTCATAGGACGGAAATGGACCAGTTTAAAAAATTAAATTTGATCTAATCTTACTCGGCAGTATCGAACTGGTCGAGTTTATAAATATTGTAAATATTATTTACTGATCTCGAATGTTTATAGACCCATTAGGGCCTGTTTCACAAAGTACAAATATGGTTCGAGTAAGCTACTAGAATTTTCTGTAAAATATAAAGACTTTGTCCCAAACAGTTAGGTAATAAAATAAATTTTCCACCACCGATTAAGTGACTATTTATTGTATTTATTGATTATTGATAATACTAGTTAACTATTTGGAAAATAAACATTGTCTTTACCTGCTGCAAAGGTAACAAATTACATGGGTACTTACTCGAACTTAACTTGGTCTTTGAAAAACAGGACCCCTACACCATTAATGATATTTAGTTACATGCATTATTCTATAAATGGAAATACAGTTAATGCAGTTCACTAACAATGCAAGTCCAGGATGCCAAGAACCATACGCGCGTGTAATAAATCGTGTAAACCAAAACAATCTATTTTCCATTGAGTACGTTAATTCCGTTTAGCGTGGCGTGGGAACTGTTGGTGTTTTAACAAGGTGAGCGCAAAAACTG
The DNA here is from genome assembly GCA_038024825.1 of Polylopha cassiicola. Taxonomy (NCBI): domain Eukaryota; kingdom Metazoa; phylum Arthropoda; class Insecta; order Lepidoptera; family Tortricidae; genus Polylopha; species Polylopha cassiicola. Next base: position 3,112,492 of record CP149052.1, on the reverse strand, counting down.
CATCGACCCCCAGTGCAAGTGCATAGGGGCGGAACAAGTGGACCCATACACGGTGAAACTGCGCCCTCCCTTATCAATAGGTTTGTTACCACTTCACGTTTCTTAACATTCCACAAACACTTAAGTTTGAAACACTTGCTCTTTTTTGTTAAGAGGGTCGTCGTTTAATATAAGGGCAGATGAACGCAAAGGTTAAGAGAGACACTTTACCCCGTTTTGTACACGCAGTACGGTAATTATAAATAAACACTGAGGAAAAATTACTGAACTTAATGTATAATTCATTGCTTATAATTAGAAGTTAAAGACACAAACTTTTAATTCAAAGAAATTTACTAAAACATTTACCGGATATTTTGCGAGGCAAGTTTACGTTATAAGAATATTGAATAATAGCATAAAAGTATACTTCACATTAAAATAATGCAAATATGAAGCCGTTTATATAACCCGCATCACGTGCATATAAATAGCAGGCAACTAAAACAAGCTGGTTACTATATTATTATTTTTGTGCATTCATTAACTTTATACTAACGTCTCAACAGCCAATTGAATTCATTGCGTCTTCGGCGCGAGTAATTTTTACGACTAACCGGCTTCCAACCCGCTTAGTCTAGCGGTTCCAGTATATTTGTTGAATGTCGCAGACTTGGATGCGCCGCACCATTCATAATATCGCGTGATAGTTTAATTCAAGTCACGGGAATCATGAAACTTGATGTGTGCGATAACTCGACTCAAGAACTGCTGAGTGATGACGGTATAAAGCTGACAACAAAAGATCAACAGTAAACCTTGTCTTTAAAGAAATCAGCAATCTCTCTCTTTCGGTGACTTGTAATACGAATAAGCTTAGTTTGCCCGCGATTTAATGTACCTATGTTCCAAGCTTGAGAACTTGGTCCCCTTGTGCAGAGGCTCCCATGTCTGTTATGTAATGCAACTGTACTGTTATATGGTGTCACGTCACGCAATGCTAATTGACGTCTACTCCAGTGTAATAAGTGTCGTCTTCACTGAGCCGTTTCGTTCTCCGCTTGCAGGCGCTTATCTCTAAAACTGCTTGTAACATTTAAAACCGGCTTTTGTATTAGCTCTGCCCTCGTTACAGACATGCAGCGACCAGTTTTTAGGTCTCCTTTATCAATGTCGAGACGATAGGGTGTTTTTAGAAGAACATAAAATAGGGTACTGCTCAACATCACGGGATGTTTATTTAAACTAACGCTGCAGTATCACCTCTATGTAGCGGCACACTGCCGTAAACCTTTATAACACACATCATCATAACACACACAATCTCTGTATTGGTTCTCATATTGTTAATTGTTTTATCTGTTTAAAATGCAGAGTTCGCATTATAGATAGAATGGAATGCAAAGGTACCAAGATAAAGGCGTGACTCACGTGGAAGGCACGCGAGACACCGCCGAGGCACTAAGCTCCACCTTGACAACCTCGTGCATTTAACTAGAGGGTATAGGATACCTATATATGTAGCAAGTACTATAGGTATGCAACTTCATCGCCATCGCAGTGTCCTTGCCACACAAGCGATCTAAATTATCACGACTATAAAGATTAAACGCGGCACAAGGTCCACAAGCACCTTGAAATAACCAACAGTTCTTACACAATCTTCAACTACCTGTACCATAAATTTTAACGCGATAAGGAGAAAATTAACTGCTTGGGTTTTGTCGTTCCATGTTGATATACTTAAATAGGTAAGGAAGAACGGTTTAAGAAGACTTGGCTTTTAACAACAACGCATATTTTGTTTTTCTAACCTAGAATTAAAGTATCCATTTATGGTTTAGAATCTCGATATTATTTAATACTATTTATTTTATTTTAAGCAGTGGCATGTTAAACATTTACTGACACTTGTATTGAATACATCTCTTGTCATTTCTCTTGATATACCTATTACATAACTGTACTCAAATATGTATTATCATAATAACTGTCATCGTGTGAGTTATATCTAAGATTTAGAGAGTAGTATCTATTGGCAAAGTGATAGTAGGGCAGCAGTAAGCAGTCGGGTTTCGTTCCGGTGCGTCAGAGAGAGTACGATCGTTGGCAAACCGCCGCGACTTGGCCGCCCAGTGCCGAGCCGGGTGCCACGTTTTGCAACCCAGCACAGGTACAACCGAGAGAAAAGTGTGACGCGACTACGCGAGCCTCTGACGATGTTAGCGCTTTAACAAATGACCGTGACCGGACGGCGGCGGACGCGTTCACTATCGATGAAAGCGGGACCACGAAACACGCGATTACATCGCATAGCTGATCGGATTTCGCGATACTACTTTTTGTAATTCTCGAATCTTATAAACTATGTTTTCTACAGGCATAATTGATAATTTGTATAGATGTTCACTTTATCTCGCTGTCTATTTCGATTCCGTGTGAGTACCTACCTATATTATAGGTACTTTGGAAGAGGAAGACCTGTGTGTAAATGTTTCTCTATCAAATTAAGGACATCTTGACTTCGATAGGAACTACGTATCTAACGTATCTAAAGTAATCAACGCTATGATAGATGAGTAAAGAAAGAAAGAAAGAAAATATTTATTTACCACAACATAAAGTACCTAAATATACATTAAAGAAGTTTATTTTGTCCATGTTGCAGATAGTGGAAGGCAAAGGTCTCTGCCTGTCCAAATGGGAAATAAACGTAACTTTAATAGGTACCTATATATGTATACATGTATTTGTAGATAGTTAATCAAAGAACAACCAGCGTTTTCTTATTGAAGTAGGTACCTTAATCGCCTAAAAAATAACCTGCGTAGCAAAGCAGTGTATTTGTTTATTTAACTAAGGTAACGCAGTGAATATAAAAAAGTAACGTTATGGGTGGGTACAGACAGTCCCAGTCCCGTAGCTTATCGACCATTAAAGGGTGTACGAAGGGTGGCCGGAGCCTGGCACCGACTGTACCATGCCGTGTACCTGACGCAGGTTTCCTCAATGGGTAACTTGACACGAAGAATGCCATATTATTGCCCTGAATCAATCTTTATTTTATTTATGTCTCATGAAATTATTGGGTCAAGTATTTTACGTAGTAGAAGAGAACGGACCAGCTACTTAGTTAATTGTAATTTTGTAACAGTCCAAATAGCGAGCCACCGCGGATTAAAAAGATAATCTCAGACAATACCCGTCTTGCGCCATTGATGTTCAGACAAAAGCGAGATGCCATTACAAGCCATTGTTTCCAAAATCATTTTGCAAGTCGGTGGTTAAGCGATAAATAATACGTAATTTACTTACTCATTTCAATATCACGTTCTATTTCCGCTGCAACGAAATGTTCTCACAATTTACTGTTGACCGTATTCGATTAGATATCGAGACTGTTTACTCTGTTAATTGAAAGGAAGACCTAGTTTGTGATTATGTGGTAGCCGAATTTTCTATATTCGCAATATTTGTATGATCATTTGGAAGACGCATCATCGCGCATGCATGGCTGGAGAGAAAATGTTTGATCAAAGAAAACCCACGACAGGATTAATTAATTTTTAACGTAGGTAGGTACGTGAATTGTCTAAGAGACTAGTGGCTACTATGCTTCACAGTGTCGTATTGTAGTAATGTGCAAAACACGCTACTATAATTATAATACCGATGCAGCATCGCTATTGACGCGGGATTGATATGTACAGAATCATCGCAATATGATTGTAACATGATTTTGACCCACAATTGAATCGGCGCTGGCCCTATCTGAATCGCTACAAAAAGTTGTATATTGTGTGTCGCTTAATCCCTATTTATTTTTTATATACTGATAGATATGCACTATATTGTATAATTATATTAAATAAAGCTGATGATATTTTCCAATTAATATAAAAATATTGAATTTTGAGAATGTTTTTGAACGATTAGGTACTTGGAGAGGTTTCTGAACGTTGACGTTTGAGAAATGTCAGACGGGATGATTAATATATATATATTTCCCGCCGATGTGGTTGTCTTTAAAAAGCGGTTTTAATTAATATTATATAGTTTAGGCAGGGTTTATTAAAATATGTTAAGTTAGTTACAGATGAGATTAGTGAGTTGGTGCAAGGAAAGTGTCCGTGCAATGATGAATGAATCTATGCTGTGAGGGTGCAGTAGATGCAGCGGTCCAGCTGAAGGGAGCCGAGATTGTGCCACCAAGCTGCAGTTGTCGATCTGGATGTGGTGTCTATTGGAGTGTGCTAACATATCAGAAGCGGGATGTTTGTATGAAATCCACGTGCTGCAAGACTGCTTTGTCCTGACTACATGAAGGAGCAGATTCCCCTTCTAATGAAATTTAAGGTGATTTGGTGGTGAAGCATAGTTGTGTAAAGTGAGCCGGTAGACATAGAGATGTCTGCGGGCATAAGTTGTAAATTGAGCCGGTAGACATGAAGATGTCTGCGGGCATAAGTTGTAAAAGTGAGCCGGTAGACATGGAGATGTCTGCGGGCATAAGTTGTAAAGTGAGCCGGTAGACATGGAGATGTCTGCGGGCATAAGTTGTAAAGTGAGCCGGTAGACATGGAGATGTCTGCGGGCATAAGTTGTAAAAGTGAGCATGGCATAATTATGATGAAGTGAGTCAGCAGACATGAATATGACAGTACAGGTATAGTAAGGGTATGTTAATTTAAGTGTGCAATAAGCGAAAGACCTAAATATGCTCCATGTTATTAAAATAAAAGAAAAGAGATATTATTGTTACAAAGATAAGACAATAAGTAACTAATTTACGCGAGGACGCGTCTATTGTCAGAATTGGCCGAATGATAGATATGCACTATATTGTATAATTATATTAAATAAAGCTGATGATATTTTCCAATTAATATAAAAATATTGAATTTTGAGAATGTTTTTGAACGATTAGGTACTTGGAGAGGTTTCTGAACGTTGACGTTTGAGAAATGTCAGACGGGATGATTAATATATATATATTTCCCGCCGATGTGGTTGTCTTTAAAAAGCGGTTTTAATTAATATTATATAGTTTAGGCAGGGTTTATTAAAATATGTTAAGTTAGTTACAGATGAGATTAGTGAGTTGGTGCAAGGAAAGTGTCCGTGCAATGATGAATGAATCTATGCTGTGAGGGTGCAGTAGATGCAGCGGTCCAGCTGAAGGGAGCCGAGATTGTGCCACCAAGCTGCAGTTGTCGATCTGGATGTGGTGTCTATTGGAGTGTGCTAACAATACCTATATAAACATTATTATGTAAAACTCAGTCAACCTGCTTGAGCGCGGTAAGCCAATCAGTCGGAATGCGGGATCAATAACGGATAGCTATCAGTCAACTATTAGATTAGTTCAATGTACGCCGACATACGGCGTACATACGCTTCGGTAAACAATACCAGTGCAATATGTTACTGACTTGTTATTAAACATATTTATATTTAATAACCTTAAACTGATTTAAGTACCTCATCTAATGTCATTATGCTAACGTTCTCAGAACTTCAGCTTCCAGTCTTCTAGCTTGTTTGGAAACAAATATTACTAGTAATTGTTTAAAATATAAAAAGTTGTTTCTTTCAACCGCTACGCATTAATTTTTGTATTTCACTATCAGCAGTAGGTAGGTACCTTGGTAAGAAGAAAATTTACTAACAGGACAGTAAGGGAAGACCTACGAACAAACAACACACGAACCGCATGGAATATGTTTAGATGGTATAAAGAATATTGAACTCTGTTTAGTTTTAAACGTTGTGTTAACACGTTGTGTCAAAAGATACACGGCATACCTACACTCGGTTGCACACAGTAAAAATAAATAATACATCAGAACAGCGCAGTTGTTTGTATTCCATTCATGAACGGCCGTCCATCCTATACGTTTCACTACACAAAACTACATTAGCTTTCTTCGTGAAAGGCAATAATAATTCTTTATTTTAGTCAACAATACTGTCACACTAAGTGCTTCGCGCGAGATCGCGTTTCAAACAAAGTAACATAAGCATTCTTGTTTGAGGAATTATATAATTTCAAAGTATTTCAATGAAGATGTGACAAAGAAAGCTGGTGAGCAAATATGTTAGGTATGTAGGTATTATGTAAAATGTTAATTTAGAGAGTGAGTTCAGTGTTGTCGATGGGTGCACAGAACGCGTTCAACTTGCAGCCTAATTGAATTAGAAGCAATCGGCTCTGCTGACGCGGCGTACTGCGCCAATGCCGGCGATGCTGGTACCGCCCCTTCATTCATACGCCCTACACTTCTTATTCGCCCCACAAATACCAATGAGTAATTCAATTACAGAACCTGAACAAATTAATTACGCACATAACATGTTTAAGTTTTCTCTTAATATTAAAACTCGGTTTCTTTCTCGTGATTTACACACTGTACAGTATAGTAAAACTGAGTAATTGATTACTTAGAATTATTTTGCGCTACGTGAGCTACATCCCTGTAGGCAGTCTCTTGCGGTGCGAAAGCAACATGACACCGGATCCGGCGCGCAGTTCTGGCTACAAGTCGTCGGGACAACGACCTAAGAACTAAGCTGTTCTTGAAACTATTAAAGTCAATTTTGAGTATTTTACTAAGTTGATTAATACTTTACAACATGCATTCAATAAGTAGATGCATCTAAATGCAATCTCAGTGTATTATAAAACTACTTTCCAAGTCCAATAATGATAGCGTTCAACGCTGCACTTTAAAAACTGGTTACATAGTTAAATATGCCATTTACTGCGGGACGCAAACGTGAAAGTTTTAGTCGACGATTAGTTTAATATGTTTATTTCTTAGAAAACCTGACTGACGCTACACTGACCTACATGGTAATCATCAAAATCTCAACTTGAAGAGAAAACATTCTTCTTTACGCTAAAACATCTATTCCTGTATTTTACATTGTGAATAAACTAAACATTTTTTCCGTTTACTGAATAGCCAAGAGTCAGCGTACGAGTGAAGTAGAAAATCTTAAGGAACGGGGCTTGGCCGCGAGCTGATTGAGCGGGCCCTTTTGTGTAGAGAAAACGGCGTGAGAAAGTAAAAAGACGCAATCAAGGAGAGAAAAGCTCACAGAGCCGAGTGCAAGCAACACGTTAATAGAGAACTTAAAAATTCAGGACGAAGACCAACTGGTACTCGACTTGACCTACTGCCGCTGGTTCAACATTGCCATTAGCATGTTTATCAACAGACCCTTAACTTTTGATCGCGTACAGTTGCGATATCTTCTTAGAAATGTGCGAAGAAAGTGATTTAATGAAGTCTTTAAGAAACATGTTTGTTTTTGTACTCACGTTCGTAAAAATATTCAGTCGATGTCAGACAGCTGCTGGCGTAGTACACTCTACGCCATGCTATCTGAAACAATGATACGGTTAAATTGAAAGAACCTTCTACTTAGTTCTGAATGAAAACTATATTTCTACAACAACACTTAATTTATTGACGTTACTAAGTAAACTATAATACTAGTATGAACTTTAAAAATACATATAGTGTAACTGTAAGAATAGGTACCTACTATATTAACAATTAAAATCACTTTACTAGAATGAAAATTGGAATACGCCAGAGTACCTACCTAAGTAATGTGCAAGGAGCAGGTAGGTACCTACAGGCACAATAAGTTATTAGCAGTATATTATTATGATCTTATTAAACGTACCTCTGTAATTTGTTATCCTTAAAAGGAACTTACTGGTATTCTATTAAGTTCTACTATACAATAGTATACCCAGGTCCGTAACGGTAACATGTGTTCACAGTTCTATTATAGTTCCATCCTTTGGGCCACGATAAGGCCGCTATGTCATAAAAATTGGTACCTGCCTGAGATTGTTCGCAATCAGTCTATTGAGTCACGGCGTGCATCTCTGACTCATTGAGGCAACGACCCCTACGGCAACCAGATTGCCATTTGTTAGAATTTTTAAAGATAACTCACATTATTGTTTCACATTTTATATCAATTAGGTACCTACCTACCTACATGATTATCGTAGAAACTACTTGTAATATCTACCTATTTGAGGTAGGAAGGTAGGAAATACTTCATCTATAGGGTAAACACAGGGGTGTAAGTTAATTGAAAATGTGATTCAACATGTGTCGAAATTTGTCTCTAAAGGGTGTAAGAAGAGAATAACGGATCTCTGTTACTGTATAGGTAGCTACTCATTTAACTTGAAAAAGTAGGTTCAAATCAGGACAGAAAGAAGGTACCTACTATTCCACCTAGTGACGACGAGGATAATGCCCATATCGAGCTAATTATAATGTAAAGCTCGTAACCATAGCTCGTACGGCTCGGCACTCGACTATTGATAGTACCTACCTACATGTGTCGTGGCCTGCCGTATGGGAGGACGCAGTCACGGCACGTGTCACGATTTTGATATTCAATCATTCTGTAATCCAATACCAAGGGTCGCTCAGACCATTTAGGTATTTGCGGCGTCAATGGTATGGCAATTACTGTCATCGAAAGCTTTTAGATAAAACTAATACAACATTCTAATAGGTATCCTATTTAAGCTTTTCCCTTAGAAAGCACCTACCACGAATGTTTTATTAGAATAAGTACCTAGGTACCTACCAAACTAGGCTATCATCATCATATCATCCTTGACTTTGCGTTACGTATTCTTTTAGAAGGCGAGTTTAACCATTTCAGTCCGTCAGCCTACATGACATTACGGTGAAACCATGAATATTTACGTCCGTTCGGTACGTAGGTATTTTATTTCTCTAGACAAAAATATTGTAGCAAATTTCAAATTAGACGTAGGTAGGTATCTAGTTAGTACTATTTTTCACCATAACAAGGTTTCCGCATTGAAATAAGATCACAACGGTGTGAGGCTGAGTGGTTCACCGAAGCGCTACGACTTCCTGCAAAGGCGAGTCGCATGCGCAAACGCAACGGTCGCGACAAACGACGAACGCAACACCGTGACGATCTCTATGCGATGACAATCCAAATGAGGGATACAGTTTGTTTCGCATCTTTAAAAACATATGATATCTTAAATACCTATCTTGGTGTAGACTGTAGGTAATAGATTTTTTTTTCAAACTAAGCAAAGCTATTAAGTAAAGTAGTATGTAGTTTTATACAATAGAACACAAATCGAAATATATGGATATTTTACGTATTAAAAATGGCTACATATTTATGTACACACTAAATGAACTATTTTATTACTATAGGACTTTTTATAGCATTTCTGGAGCCCAGATTAAAGCAAGTTACATAGTGTTCCTATTGAAAACTTATTTATGTAACTGAATATGTTGTATCCGAAATCAATTCTATATTCTTTAAAATCAGAATAAGGTGGCCACCGAGACGCACATGCAGTGTAGCTCATACAGGAACCATTGTAGGTACTTCATATATTCTTGACATAGCACCTGTATGAGATCCATGTCCATGGACAAAATATTGTTATCAAGCATAGTAATATTAAATGGGTCTCATATTACTTGCGCAGCGTTAAAAGTCCATCTAAAACTACTAAATCTGTCACATATACTTATCAATGGCCTGAAAATTGTGCCATGCAAGCTGAGTTTTGTTGCCCGTCTTCCCTTCTCTTAATAAACGCACTATATTGTTTGTCTGATAAATTTTTGAATGTTACTAAAAACAGAAGTTACCTTTTGCCAAAATGAAAAATAAATAAATTGTGGTATCTATTGTATGCTATAGAACCACATTGTTAGTGCCGATCGATTTTAAAATCAATTAAATAATAAAACAAGTAATTTTGTGTGTAGGAGAGTAAATATGTGTAATTCAGTATGTTCTGCACATTATTATTTCTCTTTTCAACCTTTTATTGAAAACAAGCCACTTATAAAATAAAGAGCTTTTGCCTGCAATTTTATCTGCACATAATTAGCACTAGCTTATGTGCTATTCTAGTTATATTATTGTAACATTTCTTCAAAATCCCTTCAGTACTTTTTGCGTGAAAGAGTAACAAGTATTCTTACAAACTTTCGCTTTATAATATTAGTAAGGAAATGTAACACAGGATACCTAATACACAAATTAAGGTAATAATTAATACTACATGTATATTTAATTATTACCTTATTACTACTAGTTCTAAAGTAATGTAACCGTAATAAATAGCATTAGATTTTATATTTTGATATACTGATAGGTAGGTTTCTTACAAAAAAGAACAAAAAATAACACGGTATGACAGTATTATGTACCTGTGTAAGGCTGTGTAAGGATTACGCATCAGCATATCGTACTTATAATGTCTCTTCATGTAAAGAATAAACAATAGTACAAACCTTAAAATGTATCAATCCTTTATTTGTCGTCACAACAAACACCTTATTTGCACATTTTCAAATAGTTAAACTGAACAACAACACTTGAACAACTTTAGAATTAGTCGTAAAACTTTTCAAGGCACTGATTTGATATGACACTGTTTTCATTTGAACACTTTTAGTAACTGCAGATCGAAATGCATTCTAAACGACTAAAAACGGCGTGTCACTGATAATTCATTGCATGACGGCATGGTATGTATATTTTCCAAATATTTCTTAACGGACGGAAACAAACTTGACGAGTTTACTTCACGACGACAAGGCACGCACAAACGAATGTTGCCAGAAAACTTCAATAAATTCCAACAACCCACATAAGAGTTAATAAACCCCGATATAATTCCTTTAATAGATTCTATTCATGGAAAACGATTCTCAAAAGGAAAAAAAAAGAGATATTTATTGTCTTTAAGTGATAACAGTAAAATATACTTTTTCAATAATATATATAAACCGACACTAGACGAGCAAAATTTTTAATATTGAAACTATTTAGGAATTGGAACTATATTATTTATTTTTCTTAACACAAATACACTTTTTGCTGTTAACCTTACATTTGGATTTAATTTTATACTTGCAAAATAATATTGTATTTGACGCAAAGTAAGGATTTTAAAAAACGTTGACACACTCATACAGATAAAGAAAGTTAGGTAATAAGGTCTTATCCAATATGGCTACTTAGACTTTAATGTTGGCTAAACTGATTATCGCTAAAACTAAACTAAAAATCTGTATAAATTTTGTTTGATAGGTACTTTTTAATTTCGGGTAACAATATTATATTTTACTTCCCATATTATAATATTCTTCTCTGCAGCTCTGGAACTAGAATATTACGGGTTCGACATTCAATTGTAACACTTTTTAAAAGTATCTCAAGTTTGTATTATATTTCTCGAAATATCAGTACCTATTTATATTATTCGCAGACTAGGTACAGCGGTTAGAGTTGTTTTAATTTATAGTACTTACCTATGTACCGAGCGACCGATCTCAATTGTAAAAATTCTTAAAATGTGATATTATTATAAATGTTATAGATATCGAGATTGAGACGTTTCAAATACCCATTTACAAAATTGGTATAGAAATATTGATTCTTTAGGCAGGCAGCTTAAAAATCAGATGAGTCTTTCTTAGTAAAAGAATATAAAATTATTCATGAGAAATTCATCAAAATATGCAAAGGCCTACAGGTTTCAGAAATAAAAGGTTGTCGCGATTACACTAGGTTAAGTCGTACGGTACCCGGCGTTATACATAAGTTGATCTACATCGACTGACAAAATTCAGTTTAAAAGGTCGACTAAGCACCATAAACATAGGTATTTTATGCCGTTATATAGTTTATTAGAAACGCTGACACAACAGTCTATTATTGAAAAATATATGTTAGATACGTTGCGTTTATGAATAAAAAAATGTAAGCATAGGGGGTTTCATAGATTTATTTATATTTTCTTCTAAAATTGTACATTCACGCACATACACCCATAAAATGACTAAAAAGTTGTTTTCTCAGTCTGCTTAAAATACAAAATAAAGTTGTTACAAAACAGCTCTAATCATACCACTACTTACATGATACTATAGTACTTTGTGTAACACAAACACATATACCACAATTAATATTATTACAATGATCTGGGGGATAAAATAAAAAAAAAATCCAGGGTAAAAATAAATCAAAATGAAAATATTTATTATAGAAAATAATACTCGACTCTGAAGTCAAATGAATTAATCTACAAAGTCATATGATTCAATTTCTTATTATAAATCAGATTACGCAATACCTATTACAATAAATCTACAAAAAGGATCTTACAAATTATATCTTAAAGTTGTACGTTTCTAGGGAGAGCCAAGCACCGCAACTTTAATACATGTAAGACTTCATAAAGCCAAATGTTATCTATGCTGCCAAAAAATATCAATGTTACAAAAACATTTTGTATAGAAGGGGTTGATTTTATATTACATTTCAAAATCATTAATTTCTCACATGATTAAAGTTTGAGTGAAGTCTCTCAGTTTCATGTTGTCGAGATAACCCCTATGTTATCTGAAATTTGTCAACTTTAGCTTCAGGTCGAAAACAAAATGAATATATCCCGACAGACACAATAAGACTTATGTTGAAGAACAAATTACACTAATAATGAGTGTAGTGTCAAAGTTTCCAGAAACCGAAGTCATTTACTGGTCGGAGCCTTCATCATCCTCCTCATCGTCCTGCTCCTCTTCAGTGGAGGCGGCATCCTTCTTGGGAGGCGCCACGTCCTTGCGCGGTCTGCCTCGCCCTCTGCCCTCACCAGAACCACTCTGAAATAATATTAAAACAATTAATACAATAAAAAATTGAAATGAAATAAAAGAAATCAGAAAATCTTTTAGGTCTTCTTTACCTTAGCCTTAGGAGCAGCAGCCTTTTTCTTAGATCCCTTAGGTCGACCGCGGCCTCTTTTCGCTACCGGCGCGGTCTCATCATCAGACGACTTGGTAGATTCTTTAGCTTTAGTAGCTGCTGGCGGTCTGCCTCTTTTCTTCGTGTCTGCTTTAGCCTCCTGTGAAAGATATGGAATATGATTTACTATATTTATATAAAGCCAAATTATGAAATCATTTAATAAAATATTTATATGTTACATTAAAAAAAAGTTTACTACTCACCGCCTGTGTGCCATTGGCTTTAGGTCTGCCACGACCTTTCTTCTCAACTGCTGTTGATCCATCATCAGACATTTTTGGAAAAAATTAAAATAGACACCCACACAGGCAAAAATCTGATTCTGAAAAAAAAAAAAAAGCATTTTATAGCACAGACACTTAACATAATCAGTTCATAATTATACAAAATTAAATTATTTCTCATTATAATTTACTGTTTATTTCACCACTAATAATATTTTAATGTTTTTTTATTATACTTGCAAATGTACAACAGTTATCCATTTTATGTGTGATGGGCGATGCTACATTGCACTTACATCGGTATCGATTAAAATTATTTCCAGTGCCGATAATACAAATAAAGTCTAAAAAATACAAACTGAAGCCACCTATGTGAACAGAATTAGATTATTTCCGAAAAAAATGCCCCTTAGTACCTACACGGCTAACAAAACAAATGAATAAGAAATTCAACATATTCGCATTTAGTTGACAAAACCAAGACGACGCCTGGCTAGTAACGAGCTTATTTACATAGAAATACAGGATATAAACATAATTACGTTGTAAATAATTTTCACCGTACTCACAAACGCGAAAGCATAAAAAAATAATACTTTAATATTATATTTAGAACGAAACAAGCTAGTTTCAATAATACCAAGCTCTTGAAGCCATTACACCGACATAATGGAGTCTGCTTGGATTGGATAAATAAAGAAAAACCTATTATACAAACGAAATTAAGACACAAACTAATATTCCTAACAAGTTTTCAAGTAAGAAGTAATAAATTTATAAAATTAAACTGAATTTCACAATAAAAAGCGGGAAGAAATTTACTTACACAGTTGTTTACTGCAAGCGTTATCGCAATGGCGGGTGGCGAACCGGCAGCGGTGTAGCGTTTATTCTGGCGTCTATGTAGAGGGCGCCACCTTACGCTTTGTAACGAACAAAGTGTGAAAAGCAAAAAAAAAAACAAACCGAGGTAAATAGATAAACACTGAATAAAAAGATAAAACTGTAATTTTATGACATATATTATAACAATTGAATTGTTTTAGAATCCATATTTTATGCAAATTTTTGTATAATACCCATGGTTTGGCAAGTAACTTTCAAGTAAGTAAACCCTTTAGGAAGTAGAAGGATTGGTATAGACGAAATGTAAAGCATTAATGTAATGCAAAAAAACTATAAATGTATCCTTATTTCCAATTACAAGTTCAGCACAATTATTATGTACACTTAAAATATATTCTACCGTAGATTATTTTCATATTGCACTGGCAACAGAAAAACTGTACGGGTACTGTCCTAATCTTAACCTAACCTAGACTTCTACTGTCAAGTGTCAAGTCCAGTTCAGTGAGTTCAGGTTGTTCAAGTAACTTAATTTAATTTAATACATTAATATTTATTAAAATATTATATTTTTAGATTATTATACGTACAATTAATCACCCGAAGGTCGTATTCATTTATATATAAGAAAAATAAGTACCACTATTATTCTCAGGAAAAACTATGATTAATGAAACATGAAACAACCATTGGAACCAAGCAAAGAAGACTGTTGCAATAGTGGTTGCAATCCTTGTGTATTTGACGTGTATGAGAAACAACTAAAACGATATGAAGAATATTTAAAAAGCGGCAAAGAGGTTAATGAAGTTCAAAATAATGCAATATCTGAATTAGAATATACATCATTTACTGTTGTAAACAATCAGGAGTTGTGCAAATATCACAATTTAATTGCATTCAAGAAATCTGATGTAGAGAAGGATAAAAGAGTCTTTTGGAAAGCTGGTGATCATTTCTTAGTTAAATACAGTTCTGAAGAAAAAACCGTTTCTAGGGCATACACTCCTCTCAAGGGACTAAAGATAGAAGAAAAATCAGATTATGATTTTCTAATTCTTGTTAAAAGTTACAGCAGGGGAGTGGTTTCACATTATCTATGTAATCTTATACAGGGTGACATAATACCTATCATTCATTTTTTGCCCAGGCATTAGGTATCATCTATAGATGCAATTTCTAAAAAAAAAAACATAGGTAACATTTTCATTATAAAATGTGTTAGCCCAGTAATTATTTCGTAACGTGTGGGCAATTGTTAAATGAATGGCCGGCCGGGCGCGGGGGGAAGGCGGGGCGGGGGGGGGGGGGGGCGCGCTTACCTATCGGCTATCCTGTCTAAACCAAAACAAACAAATTGCAATTTAGTCGCACGCGCATCTTCCGCATTACCGGTTGTGCACGCTTCCGTGTTCCGTGTTGTGTTCGTCCCGTAAGTACGCGCGACAATGTTTACGAATCGCGAGTATTACGAAATGGTGCGGGTATTTGTGAGAAGTCGTAGTGTACGTGAGGCTCGGAGACTGTACGAAGCAGAGAGTCTTCCTCGACTGCGGAACTCAGGAATACCTAATGCTGTAGTGCCGAATTGTCAAACGATTCTAGCTGCCAACCAACGGCTTTTAGAATATGGACAGTTTGTTACACCTGCACATGCTAGGGGGGGAGGGAGGCCGAGAATGCCAATTGCATTGGTAGACGAAATCTTCGATTTTTTCGAAAATAACCCTTGCGCGAGTACGCGAGATGCCGCGCGAAGGTTTAATGTTACGCAATTTTTCGTCTGGAAAACTTTGAATACGGCAGGATTGCACCCATTTCATTTTCAAAAAGTGCAATCTCTAATCGAACCAGACGTCGGGCATCGTCGCACTTTCTGTGAGTGGCTGATCGCGCACCGTGATGCAGTTATTTTGTGGACTGATGAGGCCTTGTTTACTCGTGTAGGTGTTTACAACCAACGCAATGAACACTGGTGGTCGCATCAAAATCCCCACGTAGTAAAAGTATCACATCATCAGGAGCGATTTAGTGCGAATGTTTGGGCTGGCGTTGTGGGCGATAGGGTACTAGGACCTTATTTTATTGAGGGGCGTTTAACTGGGTCCGCCTATTTGAACTTGCTGCAAACAGTGATCGCCGACATGATGGACGACGTGCCACTCGCCATAATTAACCACCCTGAATTTTACTTTCAACAAGACGGTGCACCGCCTCATTTCGCGAACATTGTTCGCCAACATTTAGACGCCGAATACGGTGATCACTGGATCGGACGCGGAGGTCCTGTGGCATGGCCTGCTCGGTCACCAGACCTCACACCTTGTGATTTTTTTTTGTGGGGCGAAATAAAACGGAGGGTTTATGTGGAAGAGGCCCAAAGCCTCGAACAATTAAAAAATAAAATCAACGAAGCGTTTGACGAAGTAAAAAACAATGTCGTAGTGTTAAGAAAACTAAAACATAATGTCCAAAAGCGTGCCAGACTCTGTTTAGAGCAAAATGGTTTGCATTTCGAACATTTACTGAAGTACAATTAAAAATGCAAATTTAGTTAGTTTAAAGTTATGTGAGTAGTAAGTTAGTGAATTTTGATTTTAGAACTTTAAATAAAAGTGTAATTTTAAGATAATCCCACTTGTAGGTTACCTACATTGATTGATACTGCTGTGGTAAGAACTTTTTGATTTAACTAATTATTGTACATAAGTTGATTTAAATTTTTAAATACGCCTAAATGCATACAATTTTACAACTTCAATCTTTACAAATTACAGACTAATCGCAAAATTGCATTTTGACGGTCCTAAGCCCGTGAAAGTATGAAGGAAAATTTGCAACTTATTGTTAACTACATACTAGTTTCCGTCTCAAACCGGTTTTGGACTCGTAGATTGTAGGTACGTACGAGGCGGCGCGGCGGGGAGGGGCGGGGCGGGCGACCGTACGCACGCACGGGTTCCACAAACGCATGTTTTTTTAGGAAAACTTTCAGCTGTGTTATCTCAATATTTTAGTACTGAAACATGATGAAAGAAAAAACACGTAATTTTTATTTTTTTCCAAAGAATCTACTGTTTCAATTTGAATGATAGGTATTATGTCACCCTGTATTAGGGGAAAAAACTTTATGGAGAGGTCCATATGGGTCATATGAATATATTCCAAGTAAATTCAATAGAATTTTTATGATTGCTCAAGGAACAGGAGTAGCACCATTTATTTCAATTATACAAAATGTTCTAAGGAATGAGGATGATTATACTAAACTTGTTTTATACCTCTGTTGTCATTCACATAGTGAAATTATTTTAAGGGAGGAACTGTATTCTTATAAATCATACTGGAATTTTTCTTACACCATTTTTTTAAATCATCCTAAAGATTGTATCAGCAAATATCAGGAACCTATTAATCATGGTAGACTAAGTCCTAAAGACATAGAATCTTTGAAACCATTTTCATCAAAAGATCAAGTTTTAATTAGTGGCTCAGCCAAATTTATGAAAGAATACGAAACATTACTGAAAGCAGACATTAATGACAATATAATTACATTTTGATATTCATAAACATGTTACCTACTGTACAAAATAAACAATTTATTTTTAATATAAAACAAAGTCTATTTTTTTTTAAATAATCAAAATCTCAATACATCAGAACCTACCAGAACCTATATTTTTAAAATGATAAAAATATGCATTATGCCGCTTATGGTCATTTAAATATTAACTTTTATTGTAATAAGGTAATAACTATTTCAATTAAAAACCCCGCTTAAAGTTTACATGTGCTGCCACACCAAATATATCGAAGTCTAAAGGACAAGTGAAGTATGAAATCTACCATTCTACTACATTGAGTATATATTATAGATTGGCAACACTGTCGGCTCAGATATGGATTTTTTCGCGCCGGCGCGAAACGTGTTTGCTCGATCTACTCTAGTATTCTTTAGTCCATAATTGTCGTTCTAATTTGTCGTGTTAATTTACAATGGTTTAATTTTTAAGCAATTATTTATAAAGAATACAGTAAAATGTGCAACACATAACTTAGTTATATCATTCTTCTGACTCGACGGCTACTTTCATTAGAAATAAATGGATTGAGGTATTTTATATTGGTGGTGTTAAATTAAACGCTCAATAAGAAAATGGGCTCAATCGTGTTGAAGAGTTTGTCTATCCTATTAGGGGTGTTTTTCATATTTGTTGGAATCACAAAATTAACACCATTTATTTCGAAGGAACTTCATAAAGACTTGGTAAGTGAGAGCATTTTTCATCCATTTTTCTAGTTTAACAATAAAAGGTCGCTAGATGCATTGATTTCTGTTGCGGAGCAATGTGGATTGCTATTTTAGTATTTGGCCTGCCGCCTAATACCGTCGCTGGTCGGATCGAGTCGTCTCGGGGCGACAAGGCGAATGGTGACCGTCCCACCCGAAGCGAAATACAATATTAATCATCCCCGAATTAATTTGCCCGTAACAATGTTCCGTATTTGCCTATCTGTCAATCTTCTAACCGGTGCCAAATGATACGCTAATTGATGTTCATTTGCGCAATAACAAATAAAATACCTATGTACTTAGGTAGGTACCTACTAAATCTCAAGATTGAGCTGAGAGCTTAGATAACAACATAGTGCAATTGATTACGTGTGTCAGAATGCGAAGTAAATTTATTACTGGATCACATTTCCAATAGGTACACAAGGTTACGTCAATATAGTGAGCGTGTCTAACCTTACCTACATACTTAATATAGGAACCTATATAGTATCCTCCATACCTAGTGAAGAATCCACGTGTGATTGTTTTGGAAAATGTTATCAACTCTATTACACCCTCAATAGGAACATCCATGATAAATACACCAAAGTACCTATTTATCTACAAAACTATTTATCATTAAGATTTAATGTATTACGAACTATTAAGACGCTTGCCCATTTACTTTGATCTTCAGAATGCGGCCATGTGTAAAAACCAACAAAAATAAATTAGCTCTATAGTAATAACGACTAGAATGGCTGTTAGCGCGTGAATAAAAACGACCGGTAAACTCTTTAGAATTTAACGACGAAATAACTATAAATCAAATTTTAGAACTGAACGGTTCTTTGTGGGTAGTGCCGGGCATTACATTATTGATTACCTACTTCTGGCGTTATTCATGGCAGTACATAAAATCAGTTAAGCCGGAAGACATCCAGAAAAGTATTATCAGCCAAATCGTCTGCCAAACATAAGAACATTAGTGCTAAATAGCAAAGCAATGCACATAAGCACTTGGGAAAATAATAGCGTAGGTACCTAGGTATTTTGTTTTTTTAAAACTTCCCTACCAAAATGCTTTCAAAATTGCTGTAAGTACGAAAAGTTATCTTATTATGTACCTAGGTAACTACTTATGCAGTATGTACCTAACTACCTACGCGCACCATCTTCAAACAGGTGAAAAATAAACTTCCATATTTACAAACAGTTACGTGGTTGACTGACAGACAACGGTGTAGGTACTGAAGATAGAACAAGGAATTTTACAAATCCTTTAGTTGGATTATTTATATGATAGGGATACCTCTCTGGTCTCAAAACGGGCTTCATGTAACAATATCTAAATTAAGTTCACACGAATAGCTCGATGAGGAAAGTTGGTTTCGATTATTATGATTACAATAAACAATTGGATGTAATGATTTCGCGGCAGTCGGCACAACTCCAATTCAAACCGATAACAATGTAGTTCTAATGGACGCTGTCAAAAACGTGCATGACATGTTTACATTGATAATTTATTTTGTTTCAGAGGAAGGAATATGTTAGATATGCCAAAGTGTTTCCATTAACTGAAACGTTAGACTTCAAGTTGCCGTCAAAATGGTATCGACGGACCGTGGGCGCGCTCGAAATATTGTTTGGTTTGGCGTTAGCTCTGGTGCCTGGTCGTAAGTATTACAATTATGGGCTATTCCACAATATTATCCGATTACATATTTAACTTTCCTTTTGCAACTAGTAATAAAATAATAGAGGTAAGATTTTAACTGTTAATCCCTGGCGTTTTGAAGAAGAAAGAAAAGTAGAAAAGTAATATATCTGCGTCAGCAGACGCAACGGATATAATTTATCAGTATCCAAAGTTATTTGGAACTGGTATTCTAAATTCGTTTTCATTTAATTTTAGCTTCGGTTCATATTTCTTGCACATCGTTATAAATACAAATGACACTGCAGAGCAAAATAGAATTTTATTGCCCATATTTCGCATTCACATCATATTTCATTTTGGTCTCCTTGATGTTTAAAACCAACAAATGTCTAACAAGGTAGTTTGGTGGATTTTTATTTCCGGCTGTTATGATTTTAAAAAGAAAGTTCATAATTGCGGTGGGTAAAACATTATTACTACCATGAGACTAGGTATATATACCTACCTACCTACTGTCCCACTGGGTAACTTTTTCCATCCTATCACTTAGGTAGGTACGAAGTTAGCGCTGTGCATCAGCCATTTCTTTAAAAATAATCATTTAGACAAACCATTGAAACAATCTTTGCATGTTATACTTATTTTTTGTTGCCTCTTACTGTCACCTAATATTTTTTTTTTAGATAAAATAAAAAATGGCGCAAACATAGGACTGGTGCTCTTGATGATACTGGCAGCATACTCCCACGTGATGGTGGGAGACCCTTTCGACAGATGCGCACCGGCTCTAGTTTTCTTCTTCATGCTAAGCGGGAGACTCGTCGTTTGGTAAATACTTTAAAAATATTTATTATATAATATACCTCGATGATTAGAACGTTATTGTGATCACAACTCAGCATATTATGGTGTTGCTTTTTGGTCATATATAGTCAGCATTTCGTACAAGTCTCTATAGTCAAGGCAGCATAGCATGTTCCGGTACACTTTATGCTGACTGTACACTTACCTTCTTTTTAGATATCAGCAATTTAAGCCAATTAATAGGTAGTATGTTTCTTCTTTTCTAAAATTAATGATCAGCATTACGCGGTTAAATCCTAATATAGCGTCTCAACGTATGTTATTAAACTCTGCAGATCTGCCTAATTATTTCCAACCCATCTAATCGATTAAGATCACAAAAATCTTTAAATACCTACAAAAAAGATAAATATTTATTTTTCAGAGCATTTTTATGTTGTTTAAAATAAAATAAAAGCGATAATTTACATTTTATTAGTCATATTTTTATTAACACGTGTCTATTTTTAAGAATTACGAACAGAATCTAGCGAATACGATGCAATCGAAAGAGTTCTGACGTGACCTGGAATTAAAATAATCACAGCGCCTACACAGAATCTTGTAAAGTCACCTATTTGACGATTTCTAGAGGCTAGACCTAGACCAAAACTGTAACACCATAACAAAAATATAATTCAACGACCTCGTCCAACTTCGCCAAACCGCGGTAGTTAATCTTGACCCTCCATAGCAATAATCTACGGGAGTCACAGTAATTCCAACTTATTCGTACCTTGACCAATTTTTACGCGATGTAAACACGAGTTACGAAATAAAATGACTGGTATAGTTATATAGTCGAGCCGAACATCGGGTTGGCTGTGCGCCAGCGCAGGATTCCACGACGGACAGCGGTGTGTCGCGCGCATAATCGCGTTCCAGCTGATTGCGAATAGTATCTTAAGCTATGATGCTGTTTGTAATAGTTTTTTTTATGAAATGTACTAAACCCTTCGATCAAATTTACCCATATATTCATGGACGACCTGACTTTCACACTGCTACCTATTAATCATTGTTAAGCATGCAACTGTTACCTATGCAACAAATAAAAATTCTACTGTACTACCTAATCCTGAATGCATAAACAATAAATGATAATTATGAATCTAATTTAATTCATTACGTGTTATCCCAGTATTTTTTTAAAAATCTCTCACTTGTTTATTACAAACTTTACAAATTTTAAAACAGTTTTATTGTATTTACAATGAATTAAGGTATCTTATTAGTCACTCAAATACAATCTCGTTATCAATGTACTATATTTGAATTACTTAAGTAGGTATATAATAATGTGATTACGTTGTTTAAGGTACCAAATTAGTCGACGAGAAGAGATCGAGCGAAATGCGGCAACGCAGAACGGAAATGGGCTCAAAAGAGATTAATAAGTAATAGCCAAATTGAACCTTATTTAATTTTTAATTTGGATCTATCTATGTGACTTGCTTTTTAGTAGAGAATATAACCTATGCCCGGGGGATTGCTCGAATAAATTGCTCCAACTCTAAGGATCATCATTGGTCTTAATATTTAGAAAGATCACCATTTATGTTGAATCAATTGATTAGAGAGCTATTATAAAGATATTGTAACAATCACTTCTGTGATTTTCCTAGTCACTTGCAATAATGTAACACCTATTTTATATGGAATTACATAAATCGAATAGGTATTTTAAAAACTAGTCTAAACACGTATTTGTAATGAAATGTCGACCTTCTGGTCGTCCATAATTAGATCACGAATAACGTTAACTTGCACTCCCGTATTCACTCTAACGGGGGTTATTTTGTACCTAAAGTGATATTAATTTAAGCGATACCTAAGTACTAGGTTCATTTTGTATGTGTGGATATGATAGTTACGCGTATATAATGTAGGAACAGATACTGCCATTGTATATTGGTAGGATTAGAGGAAGATTAATAATGCACAAAGTTAATAAGATGTTATAAAGCACCCTTAATTATTGTGGTGTCTGATTTGCTCAAAGGGATATTTGGATGCGCCTTGTGTAACTGCCATTTTAATTATAATTTAGCCTTTTCTCGTCATAAGTAACAAATATCACTTTTTAATATGAATTAATACATCATAATAATATCATGATTACTTTTTAGATCTATATTATCATGATAATATTGTTACATTTTAAATCTTCACTTTCGACTGGAGACCGGTTTATTTACCTACCAAATTATTCGTATACTTAGATAATTGTATTATTTATTGTGTGATGTGCGTTAAGTGTTTGAAGTGTGATTGTTATTGAATAAATGGATTAAAATTATTATAGTTTATTTTTAATAACCCTAGTCCTGAATGTAAATGTAGTAGTTTAAAAATAAAAGTCTTATTAGTTAGATTTATATGATGTTTATTAATTTTGTGTGTATATAAATTATCATATTGATTGCAAACACTGCAATACTTTTAGTTTTTCCTTCTAAAATAAATTTGTTTTAATTACAAGACTTATATTCTTGGGAGAGTGCATTGACGCTTTTAGGTGCACTGCAACTTTATGGGACCATTATCAATACACTATGATGTAAGATTTACTAACTAGATAAATGTACAGCTTAAGCGGTAATAAAATAAAAAATAATTGACAAGCAATTAAATTACAAGCTTTAAAAAATAATTAAGCATACAAAACTTATGACTAAATTGTTCAAGCTGGATCCCGCCCTGTCTGTAGCAGTTCTAGAGCATTTTTAAGATTTCCAATTGCTGTTTTAATATCATCGTAATTGAGGGCACTACTTGCCCATTTGCAATACTTCTGAGCCTTTGCGATTTGGTCTGGGGTGAGTTGAGCGACGCCCGAGGAATTATCACCGTAGAGAGCAGTTGGTTGTGCAGGGGCTGGTTGCTGTGAGGGATCATAAGGAACAAACCCTCCAGGGTTGGGGTCCGGGGTGTAGGGAACTGGTGGAAGCTGTGATGCTGCTCTCATGGCTAGATTTGGATCAGGTAGCGAGTTGTTGAATCCACTGGGCACAATAGGCGGTGTGGCGGGTGTAACCGCAGAGAAACCTGGCACTTGGGGCAGATTTAAATTTGTTGGCTCTGGTTGACTATCGCTGGCACTAGCATTATCATTTAGCCCTTCCCCATCTTCAGATTGCATAGGGCCTAAAAGAAAATAAAAAATAATGATAAAAAATGATAAATATCAGCTTTCAAATAGAATAATTTTCAAAAAAGACAACATTTAAAGCTCACCAGGCACAGGTGTTTCTCCATTTTTCAGACAGTTGTGGATGTATGCAGCTTTCCATTTAGCATATTTTCTATTCTGTGCAGCTTCATCGGTCAGGTCTCCAAAGGTGGTGAGAACATCATAAATAATACCAGCTGTGTAAAATGCTTTAACAATATTCCTGAAACAATATTGAATATACTGAGTAAGTTGCATATAAAACCTTAGAAATCACTATTATATACATTATTTACATTATTACTTATAGGTATACTTTACATAATATACATACATACTATTTATAATAAAGATCTTAATTGAGATAAGCTAATACTAACTTGCCATATTGTTGGTCTCTGTCTTGTTTGTCAGCATGTAAAAACAATTTTAAGGCATAATTCTCTAAGTGAGCCTGTGCTGCTACTTCATTAGTTACTGCTTCATTATCTTTAAATGTCTTTTTTGCTTCCTCTAACCAATCCATTAATCCTGAAAATAATAATAATAATAATTTAAAAATATTAACTCAGGATAATAAGTGGAGTGTGGTGTTGCTCTATCACAAACATTTAATTTGTCTTGATCATAGTAGACTAGTATTATGTTAGTATTATAAAACCCTTACCCATCAAGAGTTTTGTTTCTTCTGGAGTTTTTTTTGTGGTTATTTTAAGACCAACTTGTAGAGCATGTAGCCGGCACCAGTAAGATATGACTGGATCCCTTGTATCATGTTCAATGGCTGTTTTCAAGTAGTGCTGGATGGCCTTTAAACTTGGAGGACATTCCGGAATGTTTGCCATTTTGAAATCTAGACAAGAAAATATTTGAATCAAACTAGCTAATAATCTGTCTCCCAACATATTTGATACCATAAATATTAGTTAGTATTTGTATTGTATAGTATATATTTCATACAGATACCACAGTGCACACTTTGTTATATATCATTGTAATCACTAAGTACATATCTAATAAGAAAACCAGAATCATACTACCGAACAGTTACTTAATTGTTTTATAACATCTAATAAGAAACAAGGCGTAACATCAGATACAGAACGAGATATAATATGAACAATTTCTTAGTCATACGGAAATTACTTCAAAAATAGATAGTATAATGCAGTGTTGTGTTATGAACTGAAATACTTAAATCAATGTCAAGAGTTAAATCTTACCAAGGTTCACTTTTTACGTTATTTAATTGATTTCTCATACAATTAAATAAAACATTTAACGAAAATATAAATGAATATGACGTCACTTTCAAGATTTGTCAATATTGACAGACATGACAGTCTTGTCATGTTTCATAGACTAAATAGATTTTTGTAGTAGTGTTGTAAATAACGGTGTACAGATCTTGGCATAAATATGGTCAAGGTTACTAATTATCTTTACCACAGATTCTTAGTTATAGTACAGCTTTGTCAGTTTTCAATAGTGCGTCCTCATACAAATTCTAGGAACGTCTCTCAAATGTCAATGTCAGAATTAAACTTCAGACATTAATCTGTGTGCTTCAAAGTTGCAAATGCTGCAAATGCGTGATTTGTTACAATAAAAATAACAATATCTGTGACCTGTGAAACCACGTTTAATTTCTTTATTTTACAAAAGTTTTCAACATGCCTTCAAAGCAAAGAAAGATTGCGATGATGGGATATAGATCAGTTGGTAAGACAATGCTTTAAAATTTTTGCGTCTTACTTCTCTTTGACGTTTGGTTATAGTAACAAAAAAAAATTGCAGGTAAATCGTCCCTAATTATACAATTCGTGGAAGGACAGTTCGTGGATTCATATGACCCTACGATTGAAAATAGTAAGTATTGTCCACAATATTTTGTTTTCCCAGGACTAGTGGTTATTGTGAGTTATAAACATAGATAAGATTTGTTTACAATTTTTGTGTAATAAAGAGATTGCGCATAATAAATAGTATAGATTTTACAGAACACTGCATGTACGCTTTATTTTACTTAAGTACCTGCTAACTAATGTTATGTAGATATTGATTTAGTGTACAGGTTCAATAGTGTTTAACTATGTGATTTTAATTTCCAAGCTTTCTTGAAGAAGTTTAACAGTCGAATTTGTTTTCGTTTTAAGCCTTCACAAAATTTATTCGCCTAAATTCAACGGAGTATGAAGTCAAGCTGGTGGACACTGCAGGTCAAGACGAGTTCAGCATATTCCCTCCGCAGTATAGCATGGACTTTCATGGTTATGTACTTGTGTATTCCATTACATCAAGTAAAAGTTTTCAAATGGTTCAAATCATTTATGATAAACTTCTGGACATGGTCGGAAAAATACAGTATGTATTACTCATTATTGAAATTGATTACTATTCAAATTATATATAATGCAGTGACTGTTTAGATGTATAGTCATTTCCAATTTTGCAATTGCGTTTGTTAAAATTTTAAAACCTTCTGATTTGTCTTTAAAAATTCCCCACATCATGTGACATCTAAAACAAAAATAACACAACAATACAGTTAATTTAATATAAAATGCTTTAGATAATAGTCATGGGTACTTAGAATAATTGTATCCTAGTATCCACATTCACAAGCTCTTGTAATTTGAATAAACATATTTTGTCTTTGACTCACTGTTTAGTTGGAGTGGTGATGTCAGAAACTTCAAGTATTTAGGTATTCCACTTTGATTTCAGTGTGCCTATTGTATTAGTTGGAAACAAAACTGATTTACACCTTGAGAGGAAAATTAGTACCGAGGAGGGGAGAAGATTGGCTGATAGATGGAAGGCTGCCTTTGTAGAGACCAGTGCTAAAAGGAATGAGGTAAATAAAAGTTTAATTAAATACTTTTCCTATATAACTTAAGTAACCCATTTCAGTTTAAGCCAAATTATATAAAGCCTTAGGACTTCTACTTAGCTGTTTGATTTGTATAGGCAGCAATATAGACAGATGGGTTACAATTATTATTGATTAAAAATATTAGAATAAATGATTAATTTGTACAAAATATTCCAGTCTGTGACAGACATGTTCCACGCCATGCTGCTGGAGATTGAGCGATCAGATGGACATATAAAAGAAAACAGCAATGGGTGTGTTTTGTGTTAATGAATCAATTGGAACAGTGTGCTTTTTACTTAACTACTTAAGCTAAAGTGAACTAGAATTAATTTTAGATTATGCATAGTTCATATATTAGCAGGCAGCGGTCATAGCATTATTTGTAATGAGAGAAAATACAGTGATCAGAGTTTTAAATATGATAATACTTAATACAATATTTACGTTCTTATGATATATGTGAGTCCAGAATCATGTATGAAAATGTTTATGAAACAAAACTAAAAAAAAAATGTCTACATTTAACATTCTGATCGCTGTGTTTCAACTCGAAAGTATAAATGTATGAGCATAAGCTTGTACGTTTGTGTTAATTGTGCTTAAACGCTCTTACCTCATAGTGTGATTGACCAGTGATTACTGACTATTAAGGTTTATTCCAACAGGCTGCCAACAGGCCCACGAAACGAATTTCAAGGAATATTGAATTTTTTTTTTGTACTGGATTATAAAGCTAGTAGCAGATGTTTATTTAATAAGCAACCTGATCTTGTATTATATTTGGGTATCTTTAATAATTCTTGGAATTTGTCAGTTATTTAAGCTTGGTGGAATATTCCATCAAAAATATAAATTAATTAAAAACTCGCAGTGTCTCGCAATCGCTTTGCTTGTCTTTTTAAATTAAGATATATCGGGTGTATAAACTGTACATATGGCATTATGGGATATTGTTTTAATATGTGATTGTATGTTTTATAAAAAGATTGCATTTAATTTGGAATTTAAATGGTGTTATAGTAAGTGCTTATTAACATATTTTATAAAGAAATTACGTAACAGTATTGTTTATCTGGGGGCACGGCAGTGGCCCTGCGAAGCGAAGTCGAGCAAAACAAAGATTGTGGTTTTTTCCTGATATTGACTATTTTAAGCACTATCCTATACACGCATATTCTTAGTGAAAAGTCATGTTTCAATTCAAGTTATTAAAATTAAATGGGGGTCATTTGAAGATAACTTTAGATAAAATATTGACCTTTGATTATAGAGTACAATGTTACTCATTTGTAGTTAACGAGCCATGCGATACATTCAGCAGAAATTACGACATGATTTCTCACTGTTCTTCAAAATAAACATTTCCTACTATAATAATCAGCAATGTTTCGCTTTTTATTCAACATATAGGATTTTTTTTAGTCTTGGGTGTAGTAGGGGCACGAACACACCATGGATATGGCAATGAGGCCAAGCCCTAAGTCATGGTCAAAAATATATATGATATATAGTATAATGAGACCTTTCGTCTAGTATTTAATTTAGTTAGTCCAATTTAAGCTCTTATTACTATTCTTATAAAGTGCATTTGAACAGCGTCGGGAAACGATGAGGCCATAAGTTGAAACAAAATTTACTTTTCTATTATATACAAAAAATAGTACTATTTTGCGATTTATTATGTTTTCACCATGAGTCACAACATAAGACTTGAAAATCAAAAATTTTTATGAAAAAAAATGTACCGTTTACTTACTTACATCATTTGCAGACGAGCAGGTAAAGGTCGAGTGCAATTAATCATTATGTATAAATGCAGATTCATCTCAATAGCTGTAAATTTTATGATCACTAATGATCATTGTATCCTGAACACCTCTTTAAAAATGTATGCATGCATAATTTAATTGTAGGTTAATTGTATTTACCTAAAAGAACTTATTTAGAGTGCTGCCTGGTGCAGATTTTAATTACATTTATTTTAGTTCCATACGTATATTATGTTAAGGGTTGATTATAATGGATTTTCTTATGTTCGCGGTTATTTTTGCAGGCAAATTAATTCTACGGTTTTTTAATATGGTTAAGTATACGATATATAAAATAGGTATTGAAGAAATTACTAAGATGCAGGCCTACTAGCACGTATGCTCGGGTTGTCGGTCGGCAAAGTAGTCACAGCCTCTTTTTCACTCGTTGAAAAATAAGTCGGACGATAACCTTACGTTGCCGTGCAGTGTTCAAATAGTATGTGTAACTGTAAATTGCTAATTTAAATAATGTATGTATGCAGTGTAATTAGTTCTGTTTTCGATATAAAGAGCTGTATTCGCATATGGAATGTGTGATGCGTTATGGCGTGCCCCGCGTAATGAGTCAGTGGCGTAATAGTCCGGTGACTAAAATATAACTCAGCCTATTATTAGCTCAAAATAATTCCTTTGACGATCAATCATTGTCTACTTATACTTACGTTGTTTAGAACTTAAAGTTGACCACTGCCAAGTATAGTGTCTTAGTTTGTCTACAGTAGGTATTTATTTTTAAGCTTTCCATGAGAACTGTGAAAACTTTTTAACTTGTTAATATAGTGAGTGACTTCATTAACTTCCGGATTGGTAAAGGCTGCAGTAAACCAATTGATTGTTAATGAGAAAGTGTCTTTTTAAATTATTTTTATTGTATTATTATACAGTCTGCGTTTATGTATCTAAAAATCGAAACACGTTTCTATTGCCCTAAGCGTTAGTAACAGTAACAGTCCGATATATGACGCTGACTGTATATTTATTGTATAAATACTAAGATTTTGTGTATATATGAGATAATGGGATATATATAATAGATAAATTATTTTTATTGATATCTCTGTTATGCACGAATTACCTTCTGATGAATTTGAATTAGACTACCTTTTCGCCCGCAACTTGATTTCAGTTTTTGGCATTTTTACCCCTTTAAGACACATGATAAAATTTTCGGTACATCTATTCAAAGAATATAAAATTGTATACCTACCGATTTGTACGCATTAAGTATTACATTCACTTAGAGGGTGTAATATTGAAAACTTTGAATACAAATATGTATATGAATTTTCGAATAAATCTGTTAAAGGGTTAAAACGTTTCATACAGTTGCACTCAATGTTTCTCTTAGGGAATGAATTTTCGAAAATCTCACATCTTACGATAGAGACAAGGCCTCTATGCAACACTTTTAAGTTTTCCTGTCAAGCCGGCCAGTCTTGTAATTGTAATAATATAACTATATGTGTCTTGTTTCCGGTATTTATCTATAAAATTGTAATTTATTACAGATTATTATTTTATGCCGTTGTCTTGATTGTGCATATTTTTTAAGTTTCCATAATTTGTGTTGTTTTTGTGGTGGTTGGTAATTGAAGTATGTAATTATTTCTGATTTTCTAATAGGTATGTATGCATAACATTCTGAAACTGCACTATGTATATCGAATTAATATTACAGTTATTTTGAATGTCAGCATTATTGCTTGTGATTATTTAATGCACAATTTGAGAAACGATCATGGTAATGAGCAACCTATTTTTCACTCTTAGTAAATAGAAGGTAGGTACAGCTTGATAAAAGTCATTGGAACAAATGGCGGGCGTTTCAGCAGCAATTTTTTTGTTTTTAAAACTTAAAGTA
Organism: Polylopha cassiicola; assembly: GCA_038024825.1. Classification (NCBI taxonomy): domain Eukaryota; kingdom Metazoa; phylum Arthropoda; class Insecta; order Lepidoptera; family Tortricidae; genus Polylopha; species Polylopha cassiicola. The sequence goes on along the minus strand of CP149052.1, from coordinate 3,082,075 downwards.
AGGTCTCATTGCTGTTTAATTGTGAACTTCTTAGATCTGAGTAACATTTTTTTAGATTTCGAAATACTGAACTTTTAACGAAAAATATCAACAGTCCCTCACGTCACCGCATCAATGACGTTTTTGTCAAGCTGTATAATATTATAATTACTCTTAAATGCACTATTAAATAGTTTACTTAGTAACGATTTGATTGCCTGTAACTTAACGCATATTATACTTATCGAGGGTCTAAAATTCAAAATTAAACTTCGCCTTTCTCTGTTAGGTAATAATTATTGTTTAAAACTAAATGTAGCGTATCATAAGTACTTACGTACTTATCCCTGATTTTTTTAACATATTATCATAACAGATTTTCTACCTGTGTCTAAGTAACTACAAATATATTTACTTAGTTTTTTGGAATGACAATAGGTACACCAGTGTATTCAACTGGAATATTCCAGTATTTACGTCTATAAGCAAATTGTACAATACTATTGGGCCCGAGATTAATGTGTAAATTCGTTAACTATGGTGAAGTTTGTAATTTATAGTTATTTTTGTAAATAGTTAATTATACTTACGTTACATTAAACAGCTGCTGTGACACGTATTTTACTTTATCCTTTTCGGCGCTAAGATATCCCTATTTAAATTATTACCTACCTTGCTTTCAAAAGTGATTTGAATTTTGTACACTAAAGGAGTCAGCCCACTACACCGTATCATACCATGACCGTGCTATGAACGTGTCAGGCAAAAAAATATTCTTTGTAAGTATAGAAAAGCATGATACTATGTCCACTAGACCGTTCCGTCATCGACTCGTACCGCCTTACGTATTACCTTCCGTGCTTGATACGTTCATAGCACGGTCATGGTATGATACGGTGTTATGGGCAGACTCCTTAAAACCAAAGTTGAAAATGTTTTCCTAAAATTTGAAGAAATCTAATGTTGTAGGTTGCAAGCGATTACCTACCTAATTTTAATGATTCAGGCAAGGAGCACCAGAATCATCAATTTGTAAAATTGTATAGGTATCATGTACCCTACCGTACCTATTTATTTTTTTTACCAATGGTTTAATAATTTAGGTAGATAGGTAACTAAAGTATAATTTATTGTGATTTGGTTGATCCAGCTCTTAGGACCAAAGTATTGCAGGTAATTTTTATCAAAAACTAATTATTGGTGCAGAAAATATAACAAATAAGTAACTGAATATCGCATTTGCTAATCGTTTTTATTTTGTATTCTTGAATTATTTATTTGAATAATCTGACCCATTCTATAAAATAAAACTTAATCGACGTTTCTGAGTTAAATGAAACATTTCGTTTTCAAATTATAGCTGCGTTCCGAATTGAATGATGGTATTTTTTTCTTATTTTGTCTAATGTTAAAACATACTTTATTTAAAATAGAAGTGTCTAATGATAAAGAATTTAGAAATAAGGATAAATATGAAATGTGGAGTATAATAAAACAGAACAATATTTAATCTTACTTTACTTAAGCATTGACCAAGTTAATGTTGTTCATTGTTTGGACAGCGATACATACATAAACTTGGCTTGCTGTCAATTTGACGTATACAATCTTTGTCAAATCAATTGTCAACAAGTTTATTGTGAAAATGGCGACTACCGGAGTTGGTTTTCGTTGGTTAGATATATTGGAAAAGGAATTTGACAAGGCATGTGTGGAACTGGATACTTCGATAGGTAAGTGTTTTATAGAATGCCACTATTAGTTCTCTCGAGTCCATTCTCTCTCGCATTCATACAAATTACATTGAATGTTGTTTCATGTCCAATTGTCAAGTTTATGCAACATTGTCGTTGAAATAATAATTAATATGCTATTTTCTAATATTTTCTTTTACTTAAGTTATTGCTATGGTGCTCAAGAATGTTATTTACGATACCTAATTAGGTATAACTCAGTTAAATCAGTCAAATATCAATACATTGTGCTTTGGGTTTACAACCCATAAGTTTTGGGTTCTTGTTTTTTAATTAGCGCTACAATATTGGAATTTACTTAAACTGAACAACTAAAGATCCTTTATTTTCAGTGTAAACCAATTTTTTTTTCTATGTGACCAGATAAGTAGGCATTCCTAAGAATGTATGTATTATCAGCAGGTTGAATTAAGCACTTAATTTATATTCTTCTTTTCTACAGTGGAGCTGGATTCAGACGAGTCAGAGTCTGTGTTTGCAGCTCGTCAAAAGGTCGCAACACTAAGCTCTTGCTTCGCACAACTTACGCACAAGGCTCTTACTATTTTTCAAAACAGTGCAAAACTTGAGGTATGTGTATATTGCAATGAATAAACTAATATAAAAACATTATAGCCAATGCTTACAACCCTTATATTGGGGACTAGGGGTATTATTATAACAGACCTTAACTGCATTACCGCTGAAATGTTATTGGTATTATTTAAAACCAATAGGCTGTTGTAATTGAAATAAACATTTTAGGTAATTATATAATTTCACTGTACAGGCTACTTGACTATTTTTCAAGTTTACCAAGTATTGAATCTACATTGTCAAGTGTATTTCTTATTGGAATTAATAAAACACTAATGTTTACTTTAAAAAAAATATGTACTATTTGTTATAAAAATATTATGGAGCGGTTTTGCCCCAAGTGGGACCTCTGTCATATGGATGTTTGTGTAGATGTCTTCGGTGTGGGGCTCTTGTTGTACCCTCGCTTGTAACCTGATGCTCAGGATTAGGTGTGACTATGAGGACATCTTGATCTTTCTTTGATATGTCCCCCCCATAATCATCAAAGAAGTCATTGTCTTGATCATCCCCACCCCAATCCTCATCTTCTGGCTCTTGTTCTCCTCTGAAATATATAAAATTATTTCATCAGCTTATGATTATTCGTTGGCAAAAAAATCATGTGAATCATTATTATAATATACCGAACAAAATTAAAATTTAGTGCAAAAAATTAATGCTGTAACCTTCTCTAATTAATTAACTAAAAAATTAAATATCAATTTATTTGTAACTAGACTTTCACTTATTTGACAAATATTACGTAATCATGCATGCATGGCTAAGATGTAATCTCTTAGAATAATAAAACTAAATTAATTCGCGATAGCAATATTAATACTGAAAAGTTGGAATAGTTAAGTAACCAATATTGACATTGGAGCTACATACTTTATCCCTTTTAGTTTCAACAATAGTCTATCAGCTTCGGACGTGACTTCGGACGCGGGCGCCGGCGCATCCGCGTCGTCGCCTATCCTTGTCTCTAGTCGTTGCAGCACAGAGTCCGCTCGCTCGGTCAATGCTATGAACTTCTCTGTGAGCTGTTGCAGTTCATTCTCTTTGAAGTTGGCGTGAGATGTGTTTCGGAATGCGCTCTCTAGTCGTCGGCATGTAGCGTCACTCTGGAATATAATATATATTAGGTACTAGCTGTGCCCGCGACTTCGTCCCCGTGGAATAGTAATTCTTCATAAGGCTTCATATTTTCCCCGTTTTTTACACATTTTCCACTGTTTTTAATCGCTCCTATTGGTAGCAGCGTGATGTTATATAGCCTAAAGCCTTCCTCGATAAATGGTCTATCCAACAAAAAAATAATTTTTGAATTCGAACCAGTACTTCCTGAGATTAGCGCGTTCAAACAAACAAACAAACTCTTCAGCTTTATAATATTAGTATAGATTTAAGTCATAATTTAAAATGACTTGAATGAGTACGTAGATAGGTAGTATTTCTTGAATCCTAGTTCTTACTAGGTAGATGTTGCAATACCTACTGCGTGGTCGTCCAAGGAATGGAATTAGATTATAAGGCTAACCTGCGCTGTCCGCCCGGTACTCAGCAGCTTCATAACTCTGTTGTCGTGGTTGCGCACGCTGGACTGAATGTTTTGCAACTCATGAAATGTTGATGCAGTCCTACGGACGAAAATTACTCAGTTATTTTAGCGCGTGGGTAAACTGGCACAAAAATAATTAGCATTCAAACTTCATTTCGCAATTTCGAGAGATCTCGGATACGCACTTATTTATTAGCGAGTCTATTAGTTTGTCCAGAACGTCGGCTACGTGAGTCGGATCGTCCAGCTGTACACGTTGGCATGAATCGATGAAACGCTTTTGAGCGTCGACCACTTCTTGCATCTGAAATTCAGATAATATAATATTAGGTGCGTTTTGCTTAAGCGTGTTTACCTACCTAACTTACGTAGTTTTCTTCCTTGTTTATATAATGAGCCTTCAGTTTCTCAGTTATGTATATTTAAGTTACGCGTCATTTACACAATACAAAACAAATGCATTCAGTTTCGCGATGTATTTAAATTCACAGTAGTTGTAGGCTTAGTACAACTCGTATTATGCAATGAGGCGTTAGGTAGAATCATAATTATTGACATGAGAATGTTAGTCATGAGAATTTTAAAGTAACCAACTAAAACTAACTTTTTTTTACAAGATTAGAACAATATCTCTAATATTTCTAACACGTAAAATTTTAAATATGCATATGCATATGTTGTTATATGGATAATTATTTAAAAACAAGTACCTACATATTTTCTTGCACACAGCAGCATTGACATCACTTTTAAAACCGAGGTAAAAAAAGTCCTTATTAAACTAGGACCTAGGTTGAACCGAAACACCAGATTCTAAGACATCAGCGTCGCAGTTACCTTAAGATCGATTTTGAACGTGTTATCGTTGAGCCGCCTCGTGAAGGCAGCCTCCAGGTCTGCGGAGGTGAGTCGAGCGTCTCGCTGCCGCCGCGCCAGGGCCCGCAGCCCGTCGGCCAGCTCGCGCCGCGTCACGTTCACCAGCGCCAGCCCGTCGCGCATCAGCGCCTCCACCACTATGCCCCGGTGCCAGGTCTCCGCATAAGCACCGCTCACCTGCAATATGTCAGTTTAATATTATACTAGCTACTGTCCGCGACTTCGTTTGCGCTCGAGTACTACACACAATATCGTTATAAAATAAATAAGCTATATTATTGTAAAGTTTCATCAAAATCTATCTAGTAGGTTTTTCGTGAGAGTAACAAATACATCCAGACATCCATACGTTCTTCCAAACTTTTTTTCAATTTTAACAAACAAAATTACCTTTTCCAACAGATGTTTGTGTAAATTCAGGTGTCCGGTCAAGTTCTTTGCAATATCAACAATCTTCGTTTGACTCCGTTCGATTTTTTCTGCGCTTTCTTTCACAGCTGTCTGTAAATTGAAGTTACACATTGATGTCAGTTCGTTTAGAGCGCCATACTCGCAAAGCGGTTCAATATTATCATTGTACACTCGTCATCGAATATATTAAGCTCAATAACGTGAACTTGTCTGTATTCATAAAACTCGTATTTCTAAACTCACTTCGACACTTGTCTGGAGCATGTGCACTCGATGTTCCAGCCTCTCAGCTGCCAATTGTGCCCTCTCCAGTCGCAGCGACAGCGTGGTCTCAACTCGATCTGAAATTAATTAAAACTTCCTATCATTATCATTTGACAATTATTCTAATCTATCCAAAGCCGCTACATCATAAGCCCTTTTAGGCGGCCTTTTTGCTCAATTTGCGAACGCGCATGCGAAAGTTGTAGTAAATAGGATATGACATAGTATGATAATAATCGGTTTCCCGAATGAGTCTATGGTTGATAGTACAATATTCAACTACCCGAAGTAGGTACTATAGTAAATTCTTAATAAGGCACTTGGGTCAACAAGGAATGATTCACTAAGTACCTAATAGCTATCCTTTCGACGGTAAACAAAGTATCGCATGTTTAATTGAAGTATTTTCCTTAGAACTTTAGAGGGGAGATGCGCGCTGCACTCTAAAGTTAAATACAATGAAATAAATTTTTATTTGGGATATTTAACTTGTTTTGTAGTAGGTAATTTGAATTAAAAATAAGTACCAATAAATTAGTACAATAGTCCTATAAATCACGCGTGATTAAAATACAGTTCCGAATAAATTATTAAAACTTATGTTACGAATCTTTTTTGCTAACCTCCTTTATTCCACACTTTACACTTTTAAGTCCAGGAAAGGATGATATGTAAATAATAATTACCCAGTTTGTCCTGGATAACTTCGAGCCGGCGCGCTTGTTTGGTCTGCACGGCGGTGATGGTGTCCAACACTCGCAGACGATCCTCGATCTTTGTTAGGACACCGTTAAGTTCCTGTAAACAACGTCATTTGTTTATATAATATATAAAACACACCTTGAGTCTGAAAGCCGAAGACCTGTGTAGCTCATCGGTTTTCAAATATTAAACAGGCATTGCATAAGTATTAGTGGTTAGTTCGTTTTTCTTTATGTGATGAACCATAAGTTATACGCTAGTTATGACATCGCTTGTTTAAATTCAACAACAATATTCGTTACCTTATTGAATCTTAGTAAGTTATGATTTTATGTAATAGAATATTAGTTAGCTTCAGTTAAAACGAGCTTTTTACTTTTATGATTTCTGATGCCTCCGCTTTTTATTTGCTTTTCATACTTTCAGATTTATCCGCAACAAATTAATAACTATGTATGTACCTACTAATTAACTTCTTTTAGTGTCATCTCTTTTAATAAAACTTAATTGTTGATACCTCCAATAAATCGCATTAGATCTTATTTAGTTTAGATTGAGAGGAACTTCCTTTCTCTCTGTGCCTTTAAATCACCGAGTTTACCAAGTATTAATAAATAATTGAATATGTCTAACCTTATTATGTGCGTTGTGTGCGTACGCGCGCAGGCCGTAGGTCTCAGCGGGTGAGGGCGAGGAGCGCGCCAAGCAAAGGCACGCCAACGCCGCCACGGCCAGGCTTAACATCGCCCTGTCTGAAACATACAAATACACAAATAAGACCACAAATCATTAAAACGTTAGAACGGTTAGCACGTTTGTCGCGCGTGAAAGCAACTGCCACTGTTGCAAAAACTTTTTTGAGCTAGGTAACATGATTTTACAATTTCACGGGTTTGTTTGTTTTAGGACAATCGTTTTTACCTACACCTTTAACCTTTATGATTGCAATTAAGTTGTATACGTATGTATGTTCCTGATGCCCGATGTTTTACTTAATGCAATACTATAAATGAGAACCTTCGATGATAAGTCGAATGCGAGCACATGTATTTTTTGTATTTAAATTTATCCTTGCGAAATAAACTAAGTATGTTTCTCCTGAGTGAAGCAAGAATTCCTTAAGAAATATTTACTAATTATGGAAATCTTTAGCTTTCCGTTTTAACGCTAACCAAACATTGTTTAAACGTCGGCGGGGTCAATGCATGAGGTCGGAGTCTCATGAGCGGTATTCTTCTAAAGGTTCTTCCGGTCGTCCCTTCAAGTGATCCTGTGCAGGTTAAATGAACTCTCGTCGCATTGTTGTTGTTTTCGAAACAATGTCTGTGTGATTGCTTCCAGAAGCTTCCTTTTCAGTGTCAGTGTTAACATGTACCCCGCGTCGCCGTGCGCCGTTCTGTCATTTGCGGCGCACGATAGCGTGCATTGTTTATATCAAACGTCGGCAGGTGTGCCGAGTCGTCCTGTTTATATGCATTTATTTATTTGCATTCCGGTGCAGTTCGTGGACCCCGGATTGTTGGATTAACATTGTCTAGCACCCACGCTTCGAGGTCGACCTTTCATCAGCCTTTTTGCTGTCCGCCCTGTGTATGACGTGGTTGCGTAATCCTGTTACCTCTTGCGCTATTGTGATGTCCGTCCTTATTGTACCTTGCACCCAGATTACATCTTATTGAAACCTGCTTTTTTGGACGACTTCCTTTATATTTCGTTTATATCATCTCAGATGTAATGTAGATACTTCTCTCGTAAATTCTTCGAATTACGTTTATGTTATTAGTGTATTTAGATATACGACATTGAACACGTAACGCTCGTGGCGTCTCGAAGTGCACTCATAAGTATGCAGTAGCCCAATCCATTAGTTACAGTGAGTTACGGTTTTTGAACCATAATTAATATGTAGTTCACAGTGTCAGAGTGGATCGTCACGTAGTTGCACTCATTCCGAAGCCGGCCCAATTTGTTTCGGACCGACACCACCACGTATCAATGTTAATTGACGACCGATCAGACAGACAGCCGAGCACACAAGCATCCGATTTACTACTTCGACGGGCGGACGTGATCAATGACTTCTGAAATAACCATCTATCATTGATTGATACAATAATTTGGTTTAATGAGACATTATGAAAGGGCGCTCTGCGGGCGAAAGACGTCGATAAAGAAAGCTCTGTCTCGATTGGAAGTTTTCCTTCCATAAGCGGAGACGTTCCTGACAGTTTGACTTGTAACACCGTGTGTATATTATGCATTCAATTAGACAACTTTGATCGACCACACATGGGGTACACCAGTAAAGGCAAGTGTTATTATAAATAAATATCATAACAATATTTTGTGTCAGTTACGACGATACATCGCCATTTTAATAGTGGCTAAATATTCAAAAATACAATTTATTCAAAAACTAGCATTATCTTTGTTAGAATGCATATTAGCTGTATCATCTATTATTTTATAAAAACGTACCAGTGCCACTGCCAACAGTGCAGTGGATACTATCGCCCGGAGCGCAGACGGGTGTGCTAGACTAGACGTGTGTGGATGCTACGCGAATTAACTGTCGGCTCTTTGTCAAAGTTCAGTGGAGCTGGAACTAAGCCAACGCGGCTAGAGCGCGGACTTCCAGGTGCTAACACACTTTCACTACTTTTATAGCATTCACTCTAAAATACACCTATTTTACTACACTGATTTTCTGTGATACACCTATAAATATCTTATTGCCGTCGCAGCTAATTAGCTATTATTACCCTACAATGTTAAGCTAAAACTATTTTGTTTAATCTGCGTTGACACATAGAGCTATCTTAGAAAATATTTTCGTCCTTCCCTTCCTATTGTGGCGGAGTGCTTCCTGGTGAGATCACGTTTATTTGTTACTTAAGTCCGTGTTTTCACCGCAACTCGGTCTTTTTGTCCGCTCACACGTAGTACACGTTGGTTCTTAATCTTGGGGCAATTCATTTCAACAAAAAGGACGCGTCTGAATAACGGTGAAAATTAATCGGATTTTTTGTTGTCGAGTCATTGGCTTCCGTTGTTAAAATTAAATACGGGGAAGAAAGATATCTCAATACTTTTTTATTTACATCGTGATATGTGCGTTCTTAAATGAAATCTAGAGACCACCCGACGGTTCTGGCTGACTCTTAAGTTTATTTTAATCGTTGCTGGTTTTAGATGGCAGATACGCAGCCACGTACAGCTTTATGAATGCATTACGTTAAATAGTTTAATAACATTTTCAAGAGGTTAGAGAAGTAGAGACCAAAATCTGTTTATAACAAAACTTTTGTCATTCTCAGATCGAAATATCTTTGTAGAATAAGTTGTACCTAACCACACGTGTCCTATAGAGCAGTTCATCAACTTCATAATAGTAATCCAAGATGAATGCCGAGCCCACCGCGGCAACATATATCTTAATAAAGATAAATTACAGATTAACTCACTCAGACATTTATATAATCCCTAAAATTTAGCATTACAATACAATTAACATTATAATACTTTTCACTACATTGATAATATTGTTCGATAATGACCCGTGAAGGAGGTCAGTGTGGCACCAAGCTACTGGGAAATGGGTATCAATCGATTAGGTTCGAAAGTTGATACACGACTACAATTTTTGGATATTAATTGAATTCACATGTCCAGAGGTGATGTTTAATGGCTTCGTCATAACTTCGACAGTAATTTTGTGAAGGTAAGTTTATTACGCAGCAGTAGGGAATTCCTTGTTATTTGATAACGTCTGTTTGCAGCAATGCAGCTTCGTAATCGCTTTGTTGGGCGCGCGCGCACTCGTCGCGTCGCGAAGCCTGCCCGACGCTGGCTACGTAGCCTTCTCGGAATGTCGTTTGGTAGCAGATTGTAAATTTTCGTTTATGTTGCAATTTCAACGACATGATTCACAACTTAAATCATTTTTATTTTATTATCAAATATTAAGTGGTTATAAACCTTGAAATGAGGTCTCGATTGTCTCGAACCGTCGTCAATAAGATAACATCGATGCCTCTTAAAAAATGCATACCCCTAATTAACTCGTAGTAAGGTCGATGCACGTGTCCTGACAGCCGGCCCATGTCAAAAGGGGTGTAACGCATGTCAAAGCATATCTTCCTCCATAACACCCACCACGTCATGGGGCTTATTATGTGCCCGCTGACACAAATGTTGACATTTAAACTCGATAGCTACATTAAGTTGGGCTTTTCACTTTTTCGTCTAAATATTCTACCTTAGTAAGTCAAGTATACTTCTTGATTGCGTTCGTGTTATCAGTTTGTCTTAGGTCGTGTCACCGCTCGTCCTCATTCCACAAACTACACTCGCGCTAGTTCACGAGAGAATATTTATTAAGCACAAATGTCGTACGTTTACGTATTCTTAAACCTAAAATCAATAAACAAATAAGCGTGTTTTAAGTGCTTTGGAAAAGTGTGAAATATAAGTAGGCTTATTGTAGGTTTAATGTTCACGTTTACGAGTGTCCTTTCAGCTAGTTGGTATTGTCAACGGTATCAGGTGGTAGTAAGTGGGTTACCGACGCGGCAGACGGCGCGGCGGCCGCTTGCGCAAACCGGCAATTAACTGACACCACTTCGCTAGACTAACATCCAGCGGGCCATTTCGGACACGAATCTTAATCGGTAATTAAAATACGGAGACGATAAATATTGCATGTGCTTCTGCATATCATAAATAATAGCACATTGCACTACCCGCATAAGTTGAGTCAAGCGCTAGGGCATGTCACTCGATGTACATATTCTGAGTCATATGAATTGCGTTTCAATTTCTTCGTCCAAGGACGAGTATTGCCTTTGCCTTTTTCTTCGTGATGAAAAACAATCGGCCTTGCTAGCACACTGCGTGACAATAAAATTTAACAAAGGGTATTTTTAGTTAGCCATTTTGTTTTATGAGGAATTGTTAAATAAGACTTTTTGCGGTAATAACTAATTAGTATAATAGTAACATCACGTCAACGGTCAAATTAGAATGGCCGAGATCGGTAGCTGTTATAAGTTTTAAAGAAATAATGATGTGACCGTCATCATAATCTTTTCCAGAAATATCTTAATCAGTACAATCTTAATGGGCTTTGCCGATTTTTCTTTTTATTTATTGTAAGATTTTTTTAATGACTGTATTATCATCTCATAGAAACGTTTATACCTGTCTAGGTATATATACCGCGTTAACAGCATAAAGCAACACTCAAAGCTGTTACATAAACGAGGGTTAATCTCCTAAACCTTCGTTTTATCAACACGGTTAAGCTGCACTCATCCGTCAGTGTTTGTGACGTGGCGACAAAAAGCTTAGCCCGCACGGGCGTTGTTTACAGCAATAATCTCTTTATCAAATAGTTGAAATGATTCTTTGTCAAATAGTTGAAATACCTCAAGTAACCAGCAGTCTTGCATCGTGGATTGTGCAACCCGAGACTGCATATCTGAGTGCTTCTAATCGGACAACCGAATACAATAAACCACCGAACTGCATGCGCGTTAATGCACGCCTACCGCTCATTTTATACAACTAGCATTTTTCGATGAATATTCTTATCAACTGTATGGTCCTATAGACTTCGATGTAAACAAAAACCGTCTCTATTTTACTTCTGAATTTAAGTAACCCTTGCTTGAAATTATTCATCACCGAAAATAGATCTGAACGGGAATGAAAAATACACGATGCTCTTTCATTTATCGTTGCTTCCTAGTTTTAAATCCATAACACAATGTGTTCATTGCTTGTATGTTTTACTTGCAACTGGGTTTTGAATGTTTGGAAAAGGAAACCGATCCACAAGTAAGGATTCTTGTTCCGGGCATGTCAGTCAAATGATTAGGTTCAATGTCTTCTGTTACACGTTAATGCTTTTTGTCGGCAAAACACTAAAAAACAATGGCCTTCCAAGTGATAATGAAAACAAAGATAATGCCCACTAAAATTTAAAAGCAAATGTCCGTCAGGATTGTCACCTGTCGAGTGGTAGGAATGGTGCCACGAATGCGTGTTTTCACATTCAAACCATTATGACAGAATTCTGAGAACGATCACATTATACTTATATTATTTATATATTTGTTATTATATTGACAACACTACAGCCACGTTCACCTTCGCTGCGGCTGGCTGCGTAATTTAGTGTCTAACGAATGTTAGCGAACCGGCTCCACCGTGACATTATCCTAATAATGATATTAGTATGGTGATGATCCGCTCAGACGGAGTTATCGTGAGTAGACATCTCACCACATTTTGCGCTCTACATGTAAATGACTGGGCGCGTCGGACCCATAACGGCTCGACTGATATTGATGATGATACTACGGCTAACTAACAATTCCTGCCCGTCAGACATTGCCAAGTAAATATACCTTTCATCAGTCACTAAATCTAGCGTTTTATTTAACTTGAAATTACATGAATAGATAGTAGGTATGCGAATAAATTACTGCGAATTCTCGCAAAAGTGTTAAAATGCATCCGTTCCTTTATTGTGCTTTTTTTAGGTTAGTTATTAATGCGCTTTATTAGAATTTATAAGTCAATGTGAAATGGAAATTTATATTTTTATATTAAATTTTAAAAGCAAAAGTTACGAAATGTACGTGTCAGTACTTTCTCTCTCGTCGCAACTGATATACGCGGGAAGTATGGAGGTTAAGAAAACATAGTTACGTCTTTGTAACAGAGATAGGATGCGAAACCCTAAAATGTGTAATGGGGGCTTTTAATTTAATGGTAATCCTTATTATTTCTGACGAGTTCTTAAAACGTTTAAATATTGTATACTGTTTTAAATTCTTAATCCAAGTATAATTTGGACCGCATAACGCAAAATCGAAAGTACTTTTGATTGCTCTAATGTAAATCATTATATCATTGAATGCTACTTTACTTTGGCTGTTCTATCTTTTATAGTTAGATTAATCGATAAATAATCACGTTAGATGCAAGATAATCACGGCTCTTCCGATAATATTAGTGTTGGGGTGAGACTATTATATTTGATTGGTACGTTGCGTGTATTGTGTTTTTTTTCGTAATAATATCACAATTTACCATTAGTTGGTTTCGTTGACGTAGGTGGCGTTAGAAATTATGGATAAATAAAGGATAATGCTATGTGGTATTTGTTTTTGCCGCATATATCATCAGTGCAGGAGTCGCAGGAGTAGTTGTTTGTGAAGAGTAAATACAACGCACTTGTGGCACCCGGAGCACCGGGAGCGCCGCCGACTGTGCGACAGCCTTGTTTGCATAAGGACCACGTGCATAGCTCTCGGTGCAACGACAAAGAATAAGAGCGCGTGTCTCCCATACCATCAGCTACCGACCACTACCACTTGGGATAGGTTATGTTTGCCGAGACACCAGCGCCGATGTTAAAGGACACTTTTTTCACCTGTTCCTAAGTACCATAAACGTAGTAGGTAAATACGACCGTATTTATACTAAACTATATACGTACATATATTATGACGGCGGTGATCTCATAAATTTACTAATTTGACGAGGTTTTTATTTTTATTGAGCCATTGACTTAATTAATTGAAATTGTTGGCAAGCTATTCACCAAGACATCAAGAAATAAAAGCTTTTCTGTTCAAAATAGTATGATGGTCGCGATTTCGCACTGATTCGTGGTTGTGTAGGAATGTTGCTGCTTACACGGAGATAATGCGACTTAAACACCACAAGGCTTTATTGAGAGAGTGCCATCAATAGAAGCCCTTACCTAACGAATGCTCAAGGCCGTACATGGTAATTATGATATCTCGCATACACATTCGTATTACCTATCCATTTGCGGTGTAAAACGATCAATTATGGTGTTTTGCATAACGAGCTTACTAGCATAATTGGCTATTTGAAAAACTTTCAGATTAATTGATAATCAATGGTTTTCCTTCACCGTTTCCTTGACCGGTATGAAATCATCAGTGTTGCGGCTGTGCTAACGAGTGTTTACTCTTATATTGCCCTTCACTAGATCGCTCTTCCCACGTCGTTATGCAATGGTAGTGCGGCGCAGCTTGGACCAGCTTTCAGGAGCCGGCGGCTACGGTACCACGAGGCGGCAACTCGGCACTCGGTTGATTTCTCACTTATAATTAGCGTTAGTTTATGCCTCTCCTGATGATTATGATATCTGGCTCGGGCTACGAGCTCCCGGCCCACCGCCACCGTCTCGCCAGTTAACTAACGTCGCCTTACTAATGTCTTGATTTATGCCAGCGTTCTATAAGTTCGTTCACATTTACTCAGAGAATATCAATTAAATTGCTCCCGGTGGATCCGTCATTAATAATGGAGTGGTTTTAATTGAGTTATTATGTTTTATGAATTTTATGTTTATTTATATGGCGTAATGAAACATGCAAATTGTATTTAATATATATATTAAATTATGATGAGAATTTTACACACTCATTACTTATAATAAATACCGTAAAGTATGTATATATATACATATCTCTTACGGTATTTATTGTGTATTTTACTTTACAACAAAGTTTCAGTAGATACTTCAGTTATTATTTATTTTATGTATTTATAGGAAAGTTCAATCGACTAGCGTAATTACTATAGTGATATGGTATCTATGTGCAAGAAAAGAAGTCCTGGCATAGGTTTACAACAACTCCGTGTTCAATTGCGGGGCAAAGAATTTATTCCCGGATCCGTAAATAGCAAGTTGCCATATTATAATTATGATCCTTATTTGCGGTGTAACCATTCATCATCTGATCGTAAAGTGCCAATAGGCTTCTTCATTTAGAATGTTTGTTGGATTTGCTAATTTACAAGTACCGGTTACTATTATTGGTTGACTTGTGGCCGGGACCGCCTGTTCGCATCCTGCATAAAGCAGGTGTTAGTGTTATGAACAATTGGATGCACTGGATATTTTACGTGTATTTATTTATCCGTTTGCCCACGCTTTGGTTAGTATAGTACTAGATAATTGGTGAATGTTGCATTGCGTGTACCATCAAAAATTTACATAGGTCCACGGGGCACAACATTTGACAAATACGATAAAATTGACGGCTGTGTATGATCGGATTTTAAGTGGAGTGGCGTATGGTCTAAGAAAGCAGATTTTTTCTGTGCCTTTAACTAGTATATTTGCGTCGGCTGTCTGGTTTCATCTTGTACCTGAACAGCCACGTTAAAACTTCTACAACCAATGAACTTTAAAAATCTAGAAAAGGACAGTCATAATTAGGTTTAAGATCATTTATTCTCATTAAGAAAAAACAATTCACTTAACTGAGATAAAAATAATTATAACTAAGTTACAATAAGAATAAACGCGAGAAGCGCAAAAATTTACAAAATAATATTGAAGTCTTCCAGGCATCAATAAATTTAGATGTTTGCGTTGAACGATCGTCAATTTTCATTTTCCTCCTCGGTGTTGTTAACACCGCTGGGTTTTTCTGTGTTTTACACTTACAGTATAATTGAACGAGACGGATTATATTCATTCATACCACGTTTCACTTAAAAAGTTAGTTCCATAAATATATGTACCCTCACTATTGAATGTAGAGCTGTCAATTATTTATGGTACCTCTCTGTCAAATATCGCTCGTAGCAACACGTCTTGTAAGTCACCGATATTTTACAAATACATCGCGCGAATCTCCTTGATCAGCTTAATGAATATTTATAAATATTTAAATACCTCGACATTAACTAATTTCGCACTAATTAATTATTTCATAGTTAAGAAACATGTTTATTAATGTTATTGATTACTTACCTATGTTAGGTTATTTTAAGGTTAACGAAATCGAAGCACAGACTGTTTGCATAAATGCATATTATTAGTTTTTAATATTCGTGCCCAGTTTAATTAGAGCAAAGTACTTTAATTAAATATGGAAGTTATAGTCCGGCTTTGCTTTTATATGACTTAATTAGGTTTGAAATATTAAGTCTGTTACTGATAGGCAGTATTACACACTCACCAGCCCACAAATGAATTAATTTACCTTCATTTATAAAGTACAATTACTTATTGATATAATGATCTATATACTTAGTATTTATCTACAAATAATTGTGCTCAGGCATAATTATTTGTTTATTTATTATAATACCCACTTAAAATTGTTATAACTCTACTAAAAGTTTCATAAAGAAACGGGCGAAATATATAAAAGACCTGTCATCAGTAGGTATATATTTCGCATATATACAATTTTCTATTTAAATTTATCACTTACCGCATTAGTTCTGATCATAATTGTAATAATTCTTACATACTGTTACCAGTGCAATAACAAATATGTTAAAGACACCTCGTCGCTTGGATTCGCACGACGGATATTGCGCGCGCAGTATCAAAACAGTGATAATGATAAGAAGATAAAACATTGCGCTACCGACCTAGGGTTGATCCAGACTTGCAATTCTTAGGGCCGCATATACACTTGCACTTATCACTCACTGATTTCACAAACAGTCCTGTGTGTATGTGTCGCGTGTGTTGTAATATTTGTTTATGAGGAAGCGTACGACAGGTGCGCTCGCCGCAGCATCCGCGGCGGCTGTGGCGGCCGGCGCTGCGCCCGCGCCACGCCCCGTGCGTACGCGCGCCTCCCCGCCGCCTGAAGCCTTCGAGTTTCAGGCGATTTTCCGCATGGACTGTCCTTTGTAGCTTTAGCGGTTTGCGATCTGCTTTTGCAGCTGATAGACATTGCTTTAGTTTAGAAGTTATCTATATATATAAAAGAAAGTTGTGTTAGTTACCCCGTTTATAACTCAAGAACGGCTGAACTGATTTGGCTGAAAATTGGCGGGGAGGTAGCTCGGAGTCAGGAAAAGGACATAGGATACTTTTTATCACGTTCCAGTAAAAAAAAAAGAAAAAAATATTAAGCTGATTTGTTAAAAATAGTATAACAAAACGCAACAATGACAACTGTCAAATCGACATTGCCGGGCGGGACGAAGTCTGCCGGGACCACTAGTTTATAATAAAATATAAACTCTAGATATAAGTATTAATCATTTATCTGAGCTTTAACAATATTTCATCAATTCAACACATAATGTAAAACTTTGTAGCGGAATAGTTTCTGATGCCTTCGCGGTTATTACACATTGGAATGAAACATCTCAAATAAAATAAAATAAAATACGCGAGATAAATCCGTTAACAGTTGTTTCATTCCAATTTGTAGCGGAATTTTCTACTTCTGCCCATCAGCAAATAGTTGTTTATAGTCAACTTAAAAATATGCATTTATGATTTTTTTCATTTATGACTTACACTAATGTAGTAGTTTCCAAAGAAGGACGACACATATAGTAATTACCTACCATTACATTCCAATTGAAAACTGGACAGCAACCACTATGATGTTCTGAGTCATCATAGTATAAAGTCAATTAAAGATTTTTAGGTCCTAAAACAATATAAGGCTTTTAGATACCTAAGATTCTTGGAATAAGACCATAGAAGGCTATAAACCGGCGCAGAATCTCCATAGACAGCAATTTAAATGCGTGAGAAAGCTCTCAGCCCGAGGCTCATAAATCGTATAAGTATTGAATTTTACTAAATGAATGCCTTGATTAGATGCTAATTAAGAAAGAAGAAATTCTTTGTGAGCAATGTTCATTTTATGGTGAAACGATGTCTCATCTTGTGTGCGTGTGTGCATGTTTGTGATGTAGTTAATTCAAACACTTGTCGCGCTTGCATCATGTCGTAAATATTAAGCTTCTCATACGCTCTATCGATAAACGTAATCAATATTGATTCTGTTGCTACTTTCAATTACATAAATGCACTTTCCCTTCAATGTTTTCCTTATGCTAATGCAAATAACTACACTCTGAATTGAACCTATCTCCTAAAGAACTTTCAATGTAGCTATACTTACGTTATATACGCGACTGATGTTTTCGAATTACATAAGAAAGAAATACAGCTGTAACGGTTTCGGTGAAATAACATTTAATAGTTACCTTCCGCGCATTATCTATATGCGCATTATAGAATAATCTATAGGTACACTGCAAAATATTTAATTTATTCTGCAGCCTCTATACATATTTTGTAAATAAGAGCTTAAATAGGTAGGTAGCCTTCATTACGCCTTTTCGTAAATGCAATCGTAAACTATTCTTAAATAAAAACGATTATTTAAAAGTCAACGGAAGCAAGAGTACATAACACTATCACGTAGTCAGTTCTTATACAAATAACTATATTTGCATCAATCTGATACTTGGAAGGCTTACTTAAAACACTTATCGCACTAGATGTCTTAAAGTTTATTTTATTCACATACCTACACTGATAAACGTATGACGTTCCTCTAGGTAAACATAATGTATATTTTTGCTTAAAAAAATAGAGATAGTATTAGCATTAATTTTTATATAGGATATGTATATATTTATACATGGATATTTTCTAAGATCCGGTTGGATTATGTTAGAGAATTATATGCGGATATAATAAAATTCCGTCCCAGCCTTTTTTACCTTTCATGCGCATCCTTACTAATATTATAAATGCGAAAGTAACTGTCTGTCTGTCTGTCTGTCTGTTACGCATTCACGCTAAAACTACTGGACCGATTTAAATGAAATTTGGTACAAAGAAAGTGGAGTCTGAGAAAGGACATAGGCTACTTTTTAACCGACTGCAAAAAAGGAGGATTTCCATGCGGACGAAGTCGCGGGCAGAACCTAGTTTAGTATATTATGAGTGAAAAGTCATTAGGAGTACCTAGTTTGAAGTCCTAAGCGAGTCTACTCACTGATAGCAGCGTTACCAATTGCAATCAATTCCGATTATGTATATATTTTCCTAAGAAATGGCGGTAAAAAACCCCTTTATTTACCCATTAAAATGACGTTACAAAAACTGTAGAATGAGTATACTGGTTTTTAATGCAATTAGCCAATTACAATTTTCGATTACCGCGAACCGTGTCCACGCCGGCTGCGGCTTACGGCCCGACAGGTTTTGTAGGTTTTAGCTCACGGGAGTCGGCACAGGAACTCAATACGGGTGGCCAATTGCTCTTTCCAGCCGAGTAAACTTGCGGCGGTTATTCATTTAACATAATTATAAGTTTGCTCAAGGTATTCAATAACTCCCAACGGTATTCATAAAACTAGTATCATTAAATTTCTCAAAGGACAACATGGACAAAACAGAATCACCTCTGCTTGGTAGGTACCTACTCGTTTGTTGTTTATTTTATCTCGTCAACAGTGAGTCATTGTACGTATTAATAGCATCACAGGTTGGCGCTAACTTCATCTAAGTGCAGTTTTATGCTCGTAGGTAGTTTAATTTATTATTTTGTATTATTAATATGCGTTGCGTATTAAATAGTTATAAACTAGGATTGGTAGCTTTGAGAATTATTAACGTAGGTATCTCCAATTTAGCCTATGTCGAAGTAAACTCCTGCTCTTAGTGAAAGGAGTTTGACACTAAACTTCCAAGTAGCTTTTAAATTGGAATGCAGACAGTCTTTAATACTGCTACAATAATACATAAAGTTGTGATTTACACCCGTTACAAATTCATCTAGGGCTATTAATCAATTCAAAGTAAGCACTTACGCCTAGTCAACCCTTCCCAGTCACCCCGTATATATAATATGGTCGAGATCACCGGCGATTTGCTTAAATGGTCAGATATCTTCTGTGCCGTAGATTTATAAGTCACGCGTTGCCAGGTTCGTGCCGAGAATTGACGTTTATAACAGCCCGATCGATTGTCCTATATATTCAACCGTTTTGTTTGAAGATATTTTACCAACACTTAAAGCAAAACCTAGTGTTCGGTCGGAATAAGAATAACTTTTCCTGCAGACTTTTTAGTATACCAGAAACCACACCACTACCATTTGTCACCATTAGTCTTGTCATCGGTCTCATTTGTCCTGAAGTTTCGTCCTGTCAAGTCGAAATTCAAAAGTCCGCGGCCGTTAACTCTCAATTCAGTCACGTCAATGAGGCGGTCGGGCGTCACGACACCTTGATAACTATACTTAGTGTACTACTAATATCCTATCAAACTAATCGCACTAATAAAATTACAAATCAAAGGTATGTCTGGATTGATAGACTGAAATAATTCACAGATTTTTTAAGTAAGTTAGATAATGAAGAGATTTGAGAATAATATAAAGAATATATATCCCGTTATATATGTATATGTCCTGAAGAAACTTGTAAATTTGTTGTTCCATATTCGTTAAATATAAATGAAGGAACACTAATCACGCACGCTATAACTGTGACCCATATTGCAGATTGCCGGTTGTTCCGGTTAAGGACGTTTTTGAACAATGCAATAAAAACGTGCGTACGCGCCGGCTCGTAGGAGTATTGCTCTGGTATTAATAGTGAGCTCGATTTCACCGGCTACATCGATTTATAGTTCTACGAGAAGTGCCCGGCGGCGGCTTTGCTGCTAGAATTACGTGACGATTGCAATTACTATTTTATTTCTAGGTAAAGAATTTATTTATTTTTCGTTTAAGTATCGGATATTGGGTAGCTATTATTTTTTATCTCTTTTTCACCATTACACTAATGCCTTTTCTGTATTCATCGAACGTTCGCTGCAAGCTATTATTTATTTTTATTCTATGTGACATTAATAGGCAGCTATTAAATATTTTATTACTTAGTTACGTACATTGCATATTTGTAAATTAAATTACATAATGTATGGTCGCACTACTCGCGTCCTTGTTTGATTTAACTCCTACTTACATTTACTATTTTATGTCACAAATTAAATGTCAAATGTCCCTTAATTATTCGTCCGGCCAGCATGCTTAAGATAGGGTGATGCAGTGCGCAAAGGCACCAATTTAACTCACGAGTGTATGCTTTTTAGAAATATGATTGTAAAAAGCATTTTACATAAAATCGGTTCGTTATTAGGTATATATCCTCACGATCTAAATACACAACTATTTATTTTTTATTATGGCCTGTCAAAAGCTTATATTTGAGGAAGCACTTTTGTGCATCTAGTCGTCTTAGTTTTTCGTCTCTAACAAATCTTGTTTTATCAGTGGCATGTAATAATTTATCTTGATGTTAGGTAACCCTACAAATTGAGAGCATCTTGTTAACGCGCAGGTCATTAATTTCAATTGATGGCTTATCTGTTCGCGATGTGCGAGATTTTGCAAAATCGTGCGTGCTCGCCGGTAACGAGTTATGATAATTGCTAACGTGAGTTCACTGTCAGTGCTGACGGTGTAATGCTGGCTGGGGCCATGACTGTATCCACAGTGGCACAATCCGCACAATAATGAATTACCTATCGCGAGACACGATTAAATTGTTATTTACAATTAGCTCGTATTAATAACTCCTTATTATATCAATTAATACGTAAATCGTGTCCCTTGCGGAATTCAGAACTGGATAAGCATAGCCTAATGTCTATAGGGGAACGTAAAACTTTACTTCGGTGAATTAACCGCTACCTATCTTCATTTTTACTGGTCATTTACCAAACAGACTTCCTCATTTACATTCAATACTTTAATACGACTGAAAATTTTTGAATCCTTGTACTTAGGCCGTTACGTTACTTATCGTATTCTTATGTTGCCTTGGAATCCACTATATTAACGCAAACGACATTTTCCGTCGTCTCTATCTTGTTCCTTAATCCCACTATATCTTTATAGTATACTTTTAAAAGATTCTTAGTTAAGTACCTACAAATATTTGTGTTTCTCAGTTACGTATGACATAATGCTTGTCTCAATACTCTAAACTTAGTTGCGACTTGTGAATGTATTGTTTTGTTAACATGTATCCCAGCTGGAGAGTTGGGGAACGTGTTCCTGTTATTTTACATTAGCTATAATGCGCGGCGTGCTGATAAAATGTCATGTTTTATAGTACTCATAAATTCAGATGCTTCCTGATTGATACTGCACTTCGGTTTATTGGTTCGCGGTGTGAGTACAATGTATCATGTGAAGTTTGAAAGAGAAGTAATCTGCGCTATTCGTGTCATAATAAGACGTAAGTCATATATACATCCTATGTTATTTACGTCTTTTATTCACCGATGTTGTGAAATTTGACATTGTATGTTTGCGCTTACAGTCTAGGCATAATATGATACGTGACATCAGTATGAGAAGTTTATGAGATATTCAATACGAATGCGACAATGACAAACTGACGAGGTAAACCGGCCAAGGTTTAGGTTCTTACTGTAAGATACCTAAATTATCAATTTATGACTAAGGTCTTGGTTGTACATAAGTTTGCCTTGTGATAAAACGAATGTAACTAAATAAAGTGTAATACTGTTCTGATTTCATTTATTAAAATTTAAATACAAAGAAACTCATTTCTGTATTTATTTTCCTTATTGATCTGTGTAAGCATATCTACCTAATTTTATCTTTACTGAAACACTCGATGATGACACTGCATTTCATATGGAGATGTTAATCGGTTATCGTAATGAATCTGAACATGATAGGTAGTTGGTTGTAAAAACGAATGAATGATTTCTTCGGTTGCCGTCCGCGCCGCACCCGGCTGCCCGGCCGATTGACTTCACCGACTATCACTTCTGATTAACGTGTTTGTTCTCCTAGATTGCGTCTATAATGAGATTCACCTTTAGAGAACTTTTTATGACATACCTATTCTCATTTATGCAGTTATTTCGATTCATTAACCGTGCCAGTGCAGCAGTGATTTCGCTAATTATACGAGCTTCCATAACTAAAAGTTAGAGTGCGGACTGACTTTTATTACACGCAAAATAGGTTAGAGTCGAGTATTAACTTTTGCGGCGATGCAATTAGTTTCAGGGACTAAAGAGTAATGACTTCGCACATTCCCGTTTGATTCTAGCTATTGGCTGGCGCGATATTATCTTATATTTTATTGTTGCCATCCTCTCTGTAATGACTGCTTGATTTGAGCATTATGCATTGCAGGTATATCTGAAATTAAAATTTTCTTATATCAAATTATTTTGAGCAGGCTACGTCAAATTGAGCTGACCAAAGTACCTACTAAATTGAATAACATTCATAATTAAGTTTTTATGTGCGGAAAAACGTATAAGGAAATTTAAACCGTTTAATAAGTTTTCGAAAATGTAGGTATTGATGGACATTATCATTTAGATGAGTGTCATGTTCGACAGGCAATAATTTTGCTCTGAGTTAACATGAGCATGAGTTTGCGCATTAAACTGCATACGATTTGCATTTTTATACGGAAAAAGCATGTTGAATTATAATCGATGTCGTTTCACCGTGTAAAATAGAATTTTATTTTTAATCCATCGCATACAAGCGGATGCGTCTGTTTCGAATCCTTAACATGCATCATTTTGCAAATTGTGAGGGTCGTCTAGCTTTTAGTGTACGTACGTGACAGTTCAATAGGCAAAGGCAAATCTATCGACATAATGCACTAGCAGCTTTACTCAAATCGCTTATCAGAAAAACTGCACGTCACGCTTCTATTGTGTGTCCCCTATTTGGGTCGTTACTCGATATGTGTGGTTAATGTTTCATGTTTTGAGCTTTGCTGGTCGAACAGACATGAGGGCGACTGTGTCGGCGGCTGGTCGTTCCCTGCGGTCCACTTTGTGGTCCGCTCGAGCGTGCCTCCATCCTCGACGTCGTGACCGCAAACACCGGTTCATATACGCAAACCTGTTCTCACTCCCAACCCAGCAAAGTCCCGGCCGGGCTCATTGAACATTGCTCTCACATCCGATGAGAACGTCGCGGAATCGATAATGAAACGCGTGTTATGCACGTTCAAAGGAAACATTCAAATGTACACGAACTGACTGACTGAAGCAAGGAGGGGTTTCGAGAATACAATGTAATTTAAAATCGTGAATACATTAGATTGCGGTATATTTATCAACGTGCTAAATTGCTAAGGCTTGCATGATGTCACTACAGGTATATAGTGGTGCAATTCACATGAGGGCTGATGATTCACACTCCAATCTCGGTCCTTACCTAGGAACCCATAGAATTGGTTGACACTTTTAGTGTAAAGTATATACATACATAGTAGGTAGAGTACTCGCTCGTAAACTGTATCGTTTATGTGTTTATGACTTCGCGTTTTGTCGGAACGAATTCAAATGCAATAATTTGGAAGCTCGTTCTTGAAATAATTTTAAATTTTATACCTACAATAGATTGTATGTGTATTTTTTTGTTTCCAATGAGATATTTTTTAAATTACCTTGCTAATTTAAGATTGGAAGGTATTAAGAAAAAACTAACTTGAAATCGAGCTTCTAGTAATTTAATACCCTGTCATATACGAGTGCATGAGATTAGCATGTCGTCACTTGAATGCCGACTGCATTCGGCGCGGTTCCCAGAATCATGCGAAGTTGCCTACGAGGCAGGCGACATGACGGGCTGGCAGTCTTCGCCGCCAGGTGCACGCGCGAATTGCGATGCACAACGATAACTGCACCTATTTAGATTTTTCACGCTGCTAATTTATAATTGGCAGCGTTCATCTTTTGAAGTTATTATAAGTACTTTATTTTTATGGTACCTACGCTGAAATTGATGCTTAACCATAAAAATAGCTCGAGTTTTACAATATGAATTCATAATTTTATAATTAAAGATAGGTCATGTTCTTCAATTCTTCGATTGAAGTTTGATAATTATTGTCATTTCTCGGAATAATTGATATCGTGATTTTATCGTAGGTACGAGTACGTTGTGTTTTTGATGTCACTATGATGCACGACGTATGATTTCTATGAAATGAAGAATCTCATATACAACTAATAAAATATGCTCACGGCGTGTGGTCTTCGCGTCTATATAAGCATATATTAGTAATTAATGACTTGAGCAATGGATCATACGTCGTTTTTGCAAAAAAGTTTGATTTAACGTTGTTTTTTATCTTGTCTATATATTAATTGACTTATCGGATAGAAATTAATGCTCATAGAGTTCAAAAACTACAATTAAATACTTATAAGGAAAATGCCGACGAACATCATAAATGATCGGGCAAATAAAACTTTTGATGTCTCGTTGATTATCATATTTTTATGTCTACCAATAAATAGTTAATGTAAAGAGATTTAATCAAATAGTAACAATACAAGATTGAAGAGCTTAGATGGGCTCCAATGAGCGTGCGCGGTGATTGCCACTGGGGTACAACCAGTAGTAATTTGTTACAACGTTATTGCCTCGCCTTTAATACAAACATGATAAAATAGTGTCCCTATAAATAAAGAATACCTCGTAATTCACTTTATATCTCATCGTTATTCAAATATTTAACTAATTGAGTACCTATTTTAACATAACTTGTGGCGTAAATGGCAATCGTTAGCAGTGTTAGGTTACTGACCCTCTTTAACTTTACTAATGGAAACAGATTGTATAGGGCGAAGTGAAAAGCGGCGCAATGTCTACTGATACGGCAAATGGAGTGCGCTCGCGCCGCGGCCGAGCCGAGAGCGCCCCGCCGCGATCTCATCCACAACTCGCAGATAACATCCATCGCCCGGGTGGCGATCCATCCTAACACGTCACTATTGTTTCCAATCCCGCCATCACAACCCATTCACAAATACTCCCAATCTAATCAATTGCTCAGATTGCACCATCTTCCGCATGTGCCCATGTAGGCTTAAAATATTTTTATGGTAATGGATGGATACATTGCGGCCTTACGAATATGTAATCATAAATTCCGATGCAAGTGGAGCCGCTGCGAGCTTAGAATAGTTGCACAAGCGTCAAGTGTCGTGAGGGCGTGGGTGAGGATGGCCAACCTGAACGGCCAAAATGCAAACCAGCGTTACCATTTCCGGTGTACGAAGTACCGTTGCACATTTAACGCCAGGTTTTAATTGTCTTCGAAATCGGTAGCCATAACCATTGCCGCAGTTAATTTATGAACGTTTAACGCGGAGAGATGTTTTGCATATTGACTGGCAATGAGTGAAAAGGCGGAGGACAGTCATGTTCTAGACGTGATCGGACTGCGGGCGCGGCGCCGGGAGGCGACGCATGCAAATGAAGAGCACACGACGAAGTCAGATTGTTTTACACCGGAACAATGTAGGGCGTTACACCACATCCAGCCACGACCGACCTTCTCATGCAAACACACTTCTCTAACAACAGTTGAGGACTTTCCACGATTGTTTAATTTGCTACGGAAATCAGAGACGCCCTTTGTTTACATTAACGGGTCATCATCGACTCATTTTCAAGCCTTTTGCGTTATTATGTATCTGATAATGGCGATACGCCTACGAACGACACTAACAAGTGTGTGGTCTTACTTAACATGTCAAAAGTTGTAAAAAATGTGCGTTCTTGCTACTAAAAGATGATAGCTGTAATTCAAATGAGTGTCAAATTTCATTGCAGCTAGTCACGGAGAGTATGTGACGACACGGCGATGCTTGTAGATTTATTGTTGTTGCCGTTAAGTCCACGTGTGGCTCGCGGCGCGTGCGTCCGCGTCCTAATCATTCGTGTATCTGAGATGAGAGCAGTGATATGCAACGTCAGTGAATCAATCTTTCGTCCGTTGTCTAGACGTTATCTGTGATCAGCGCCCACACTCACAAAGAGCTTTCGTTGAACCGTCAGCGCTTAAGCATATAATCTCCTCTGCAAAGCACTCTTACATATTTCTATGCTCAGCGTTAAACCAGCTTCAAGTTGTACAATGTACTTTAAAAAGGTACGAACTCGCACTTAATTAGGGGATAGATGGAAATAACTGGTGCTGTCATCGATCTCGTCATTCATATTGCCGGCGGGACTTGCCTGCAGTCCGTGGCGCTTACGGTTTATTGGCTCTTTAATGAACTGTTCTCATTGTCTGACTATGCAACATAACTGTTCAATCGTTTATTATGATTTTATTGTACTTTTATTGTTATACGAATTCTTTCAACATTGTAAACTTAGTCTTTTGTAGGCAGATGTGTGCATTGTTATGATATTCACTATCATGCAACTGACGCCCACTAGCCGTACTCGAAGCGATAATGATCTTGGAATCAGCGTAGGTCGTGTTTATTGAATCTTGTGAAGCTCATCCCTCAGAACGCCTATTTACGAGTACAAAATTGCATAACAAATTACGTGCTACGTATTATTTAGAGTTCAATACTACCGCGTAGGTATGCTTATGAACATTTTTGGATGAGAAGTTTAATGCTCAATAGCTTTGTGTGACTAAAAAAGTTATATTATGTGAGTCTTTATCTGAATAAGGAGCTAATTAAAACATAACTAAAAGGAATCCATTGATATTAGATTGATAATAGTCCATTTCCATAATAATGTCTTCGCCAGAACAGAATTTATTTACATAAATATGGAGAAATCTATTCACTGATAGTTAAATTTTATCCTAAATTATTATAGCATCACTGTCAATATATTTCTATATCAAAATACTTTCGTCAAAGTTTTTATGAATATGATACGTGTTGGAAAAAGGAATTATAGATTAATCCGGCGATATTGCGGATTTTTTTTGTATAATTTAAGATTTCTAATACATACTCATCATGTCAAAGTTATCTATATTGTCAAAATTTGTGTTTTCGTTGAAGAAGGCTATAATTCTATTGATTTACATTTGCCTTTATTTTTAGAAAGTTATTACTCACAAATTTTGTTCTGCCTTCCACCAAATGTTACGACATGTTACGCTAATATTTTCCAGTATTTTCCAAACGTAAGTTTCTAGAAAGTCAAACAATCATTTAAGTGTTGAAGACAGTATTTACTACTTAGTAATAGTTACGTGGTATTGTCTAAGTAATTCATAAACGCTAAATTGTTTTGAAGTATAATTCAAGTTTTGCTACCGTGTTAGTTAATAGTGTTGTACAGTCGGCATCCTATATATTTTATGCAGCTGTCAAGGTGCTCAAATAGATCGGTACTACTCGTCGATTTGATCATTGGCTGTTAGCATATATTCAATGCTGACTGTACCTACCACATCGCATCTATGCAGTCATCTCAGATGGAATGGACCACCGCGTCCGTGCATCTGCCGCGTGGCTCGCATTGCATCCACTTGAGATGGCCACTGCATTCGCTTACTTAACCAACGCGATATCATTACACTTCCGACTTCACTCCACCACAGATATAGAATTTATTATAAATAGTACCTACTGATAATATTATTATTGATAGTGTTTTGTTATGTCAAAAGCTCGTTAGCACGGTTTATACGCCTTGCAAGTTCAAGTTATTAGTAAAGACAAGACAAGTCTATCTAGAGTTATAAATCACAATACAATTGACACCAGATCGTATGGCAGTTCGTTAATGTCAGCGTGCATGACAGGGGTGCGGCTGATACTGGCGGGGTACCTCTGGTCACGTATAGAGGTCAAACGATTTATGTGCGCGTGCACTGTCGACACCATCAACATCTGTCTCTTTAATTCGGATTTACGCAGCCATTAATTTGAGCTTAGATTAAAGAATGATTCTGTAGTGGCGCCGAAATTCTATCGTGCCATCCTACGCCGTCATACGATATGACCATTTGTTCGTAAGTTTTGCGCTTTATTGTTGCAGGCTGAGCTCGTCGATATGAGGGCAGATTTGGTACAAGCGCGAGCGGCGTCAGCCGGTGAGTGTCGTATTATTGTAAAAAAAACTGTTTTTTCTATGTGTTTTTTTTTTGTTTTTAATTTGCACCTTTGACGAATGCGGGTTAAATAGAGAGCCACCTTTTAAACTCAGATTCAGAATAACTAATCCGAGTCTCACACATTTATGATCCTAGGACCCAAATAACTGATGTAATACTGTACCTGACATTATAACGTAATTTATGTAGGTACGGCTACAATTATACTTACCGTACCTCCAGCATAATTTACATACTACTATAATTTAGACAAATTAATTAGCTTTCGAAGTAAATTTCAATTTTATTAGCTATAGATATTCGTGAAAGGGTTATTTATGATGGACCTACTTACTACAAACCTACTGACAGTTATATTGCACTATAAGTTTGGAAATACAAACAAAGATTCGACGATGTAAATTTAAAATGCACTATGCGTTAAAGTGGTCGTATTGTCTCTAGGTGGTTGTCAGGAGAGCGGCGACGGCGGGAACGTGACGGAGGCGTCGCGGGCGCGGGCCGAGGCGGCGCAGCTCGCGAGGGAGAACGCCGCGCTGAGGGAGACCGTGCTGGCACTGCACTCTGAACTATTTGGAGCTAGGTGATTTATAAACCCTAACTTGCTCACAAGATATTCCTAACATACCTATATAGCAATGTTCCTAACATACCTATATAGCAATATATAGCTATGTTAGGAATATCTTGTGATAGGGATTCAACTTTTAATCAGGATGAGTTATGATTACTGGATCACCGCACCGGTGTGAAAAACTCCTCCTTTGAAATCCTTTTAGAAAGAACCAGCGAACTACTGGAAGCTGGAAGAAGTATTTTAAAACAGTTTCAGTTTTTCTTACCGACATGAGCAATAAATATTTAGGTAAAATTTGAATATGGACCTACCATACATAAAGTATGTATGGTAGGTCCATATTCGTTTTAATCGTCATTGAAAATCTTAACATCCTTACGAGTCAGGATTACCTACACTATTCATATAGGTACCTACCTACATAGATTTTATTTGTAATATCTCGCTAAATTATGCTAAATTACCTGGACAATGTAAAAGAGGGTTAAATGTTGTCATCAGGCTTGCGACGAAATATTTGGACAAGGAGCTGGCGGGGCGGATACAGCAGCTGCAATTACTCGGCAGAGACATGCGCGCTGAGGTGCGGGACTCCTTGTGGGCTCAGGTACTTAATATTGCACATTACTAATAGAAATACTGCTCTTGTAACAAGAAGTTGATGGTGAAAAGTAGTTACGAGTACGTAGATGTAGTTTTTGAAAGGAAGATCAACATTGATGGCCAGAAACTCAGCGGATATATTTTTTAAAGCCAAGAAGTACATAATATGAACTTAAATACCTATAACATAGATATAACGAGCGACCACACACCGACATATATAATAAACTAGCTTCTGCCCGCGACTTCGTCCGCCTCTCCTCCTTTTTTGCAGTCGGTTAAAAAGTAGCCTATGTTCTTTCTCAGGCTCCAGAATTTCTTTGTACCAAATTTCATTTCAATCGGTCCAGTAGTTTTAGCGTGAAAGCGTAACAGACAGACCGACAGACAGAGTTACTTTCGCATTTATAATATTAGTAGGGATAACACGATATACGCAGCCTGCATTAGGTCACTAGCCCTAAATAAATTTCGCCGACCTTAATCAACTTCAATACAGCGGGAGCGGTGAGGTACTCAAACATTACCGCCACTCCACCAGCAGAGAAATGTTTTAATTGGTTCCGTGTTCGCGTGTCAGGTGGAGGCGGAGATTCTGCTGCAGCGGCACAAGACGCTGGTGCGCGTGTGCCGCGGCCTGGCGCCGTGCCCCGCGCGGCCGCCCGGCGCCGCCCGCGACGCGCTGCGCGACGGACACCGCGACGCGCACCGCGCGCGCCCGCGCACCGTGCGCGTGCGACGCTCGCCGCACCTCGGACTGGGGATATCGGTCACTGTATGTATAACAAAATATATTCAACTAGCTTCTGCCCGCGACTTCGTCCGCGTGAAACTCCTCCTTTTTTGCAGTCGGTTAAAAAGTAGCCTATGTCCTTTCTCAGGCTCCAGACTATCTTTGTACCAAATTTCATTTAAATCGGTTCAGTAGTTTTAGCGTGAAAGCGTAACAGACAGACAGACAGAGTTACTTTCGCATTTATAATATTAGTAGGAATTTACAATGTCCGTATAGATCTCGGGTAAACTAACGAATCTCTTCTAAGGGACCATGTATGTATGTATAGTTTAGCTGTTTACAAATAAATAAGGAGTTTGATAAACAATTATTGTATTATGATTGACGTATGCTAGCAAATCAATAGATATCCAATTGTTTTTAGAGTTTGTATACCAACAAGGTTTTGATCCCTAGCGTCTTTATAATAAGACTGAAGGCTGCGATGTTGGCGTCGATCGTTACATAAAGATAAAAAAGATGTATTCGAACAAAGTATTATATGATATCATTTGTTGTACAGGGTGGTAGGGAGCACGGCGTGCCGATCCTGATCTCGGAGCTGGAGGCGGGCGGGCCGGCCGCCAACACCGGCGCGCTGTTCGTCGGCGACGCCATCCTCGCCATCAACGAACACGACCTCACGCAGGTACCTGCACCGCACACACGCACACACACACACACACACACACACACACACACACACGCACACACACACACACACACACACACACACACAACACTACTCTCTAAAACAGCACCTCTAGTAATACCCATTACCTCTACCCACTACTACCTAACCTATACCTTTACCTGCAACTACCGCTGCTTCCTACAACCACTAGTTACCTGCGATTACCTGTACCTAGTGATTTGACCAACGACTACAGCTACTGTCTATTTTTTTTTTGTTTCATACAATTTTCGTTTAAAAGTATGAATAAAAAGACAAATCAATATAATGAGTTATGAAGGCGCGCCGCACTAACGTTACTAAATTATTTAGAGCGCGTCCTCAATCAGCAGACGGTACTTACAAACAGAATCGCCCTCAAACATTAATATTCATTATCGATGAGTAACTGTTTGCGCCGCACTTGAGAAAATTCGCCGAACGCTCGATGATTAATCGTATAGTCTCTAACAATGGCTATTTTTTTTAAATCTCTATGTGTCATTCACATTTGGTGAAGGGATATTGTAGTTCAATGAGATTAAATTGATTGATTGATTTGTTCGCTCACGATTTTCTATATCGGACTGGTTTTTTATATTTTATCTAGCGGGCTGGTTTGGTACTCTAAACTAAAGACTGCACTTCTGGTATTGTCTATAACATGTGCGGTCTTTTACATCAGTTTCACTTCACCGAAAATAGCTTTATATTTAAAAACCTCTAATCATCAATAAAATGATAGCAACAATATTTAAGGAGTATTCCTGAAGCTTAAAAGAATATTTTTTGTTGTTGTTAAATTGGTCTATAGATAATCGTCCTTTTTTAAGGTGCTTAAAAAGTCGGCAGATCAGAGTTCAAAATTATATTATAACTAGCTTCTGCCCGCGACTTCGTCCGCGTGGAACTGCTCCTTTTTTGCAGTCGGTTAAAAAGTAGCCTATGTCCTTTCTCAGGCTCCAGATTATCTTTGTACCAAATTTCATTTAAATCGATCCAGTAGTTTTAGCGTGAAAGCGTAACAGAGAGACAGACAGAGTTACTTTCGCATTTATAATATTAGTTAGGATACGATGAAATTCATCAACTGTGTGTGAATTGTGTGTTATAGAACATGCCTTTGTTTTTGAATGAAATATTTATCATTGAAGATAAATCATGTCTTGCACCGATTTCATTAGGCTTATTATACCTATAATATACCCAATTATATTATATGTTTCCAGGCGTGTCACGCGGAGGCGGTGGCGGCGCTGCAGGGCGCGAAGGGCGACTGCGCGCTGTGCGTGCAGTTCATAGCCACCGACGACGACGACCGGCTCTCCGACGACAACTACCGGTAAC
The DNA here is from genome assembly GCA_038024825.1 of Polylopha cassiicola. Lineage (NCBI taxonomy): Eukaryota > Metazoa > Arthropoda > Insecta > Lepidoptera > Tortricidae > Polylopha > Polylopha cassiicola. Next base: position 3,049,261 of record CP149052.1, on the reverse strand, counting down.
CGACGACGACACCCACACGAACGATATCAGACGCATATTATGTCTGGCGTGCTAACGATAAACGCTGTGGTACATATGAAATTCATATGTACTTACTGCGTTTGCAATTAGCACGGCAGATGTTACAATAACATTCAGCACACGAAATATTTACCCGATTAGATGAATAGTCCGGCCATCGGAAATTTAAATCTTCTAAATGACTGGCGATAGTAATGAGTGAGATGTAGCAGTCGGATTTTAGTTTTTTTTTTTTAGTTTAGTTTCACCTAGCGGATTTTTTACTTAGTTTCCTGTTGTTTTTCCCTCCATATTCATGTGAATTTACTTTTATTACACTCTCTGAATCAATGGTAAATATTGAATCTCTATTTTTTTACGTTCAGGTTTCCGTTGTACCCGGAAGACGGGTCGGTGTTCGGCGGCGAGCAGGACGGCTCCGGCGCCACGCCCACCGCGCCCCGCACCCCCGACTACACACGGTAACACACACACATCTACACGATGTAGACACCTGTACAAATACACACAAACGGTAAACTATACTCAAATATGTACAGCAGCAAGATGATATGTAATAAATGTAATGTTCCAGAGCTCACTCCCCGGCGGAGTCGGCGAGCTCGTGCGGGTCGGCGGGCGAGGCGGCGCTGCTGTCGCCCGGCGTGCTCCCCGCCGCGCCCCCCTGCCTGCTCCCCGGCGTGCTCCCCGGCGTGCTCCCCGCCGCGCCCCCCTGCCTGCTCCCCGGCGTGCTCCCCGGCGTGCTCCCCGCCGCGCCCCCCTGCCTGCTCCCCGGCGTGCCCCCCGGCGTGCCCCCCGGCGTGCCCCCCGGCGTGCTCCCCGTCGCGCCCCCGGCCGCGCCGCCCGCTGCTCCCCCCGCGCCCCCGCGCGAGTACAACAACATCAACAACAACCTGTCGATCCTCGACATGGACGAGCACTCGATCCGCGTGGAGGCGCCGCGCCGCGCGCCCTCCAGCGACTCCGCCGCCTCCACGCCCGTGCACGCGCGCCGGCTGCCCAACAAGAAGAAGCGCAAGCCGCAGGTAACTGATGCAACTACATACTACGAATATACTAATAATGGTGTTGTAATATGTCGTTTCGTTACTTATGTACATTCAACGGCAATAGTACTGAAGACGTAAAATGTAAAATGTCCTTGACTGTACGAGTGAAGGAGATTTTTTGCGAATGTGGTGAATTTGGTATTTTTATTACAAATATACAAAATGTGTATATTATGATTTATCGACTATTAGTTTTTGATTCTTGAAACAATTCAACATTAGCACAAATTTCAGGATTGGCGCACTAAAGGCGCCTATCACACAGTCGACGACGCCGTGTCGTCCGACGAGCCCGCCCCGCCGCCCGCGCCGGCGCCCGCGCTCGAGACCGACGCAGAGGCGCGACCGAGGCGCGACTCCAAGCCGTTCCGGATAGGATCCGCGCGGCGCGTGACGGGCGACGCGCCGCTGACGAACGGCGCCGCGCCGCGCCGCCTGCCGCCGCCGCTCGCCGGCGACGGCGACCCGGACTTCGGTACTCCGGTGTGAGCGGCGCCCCCTCTAGAGACCGCTTTTGTTCCACGCCGGTGACGGCGCTTGCGATTATGTTTCCGTTTTCTTCCCGTTGCGTAGTTCGGGCTCCTTCGATGCGGTTTTTCGTTTTGTTCAGCTTATTAGACTGTTATTGAGTTGCTTTAATTTTGCAACCGACTGCAAATAAAGGAGAAAATTCTCATTTCCATTGTACTTTATACAAATTTAATTATTGTACATAGGTACATTTATTAGGTGAATCGATCTGAATTTAAATTATATATAAAGTTATTATGCGGCTCATTTGTAGAATAATTTAATTTGGGATCTTAAAAGATCTTTATTTGTATTGTTTGATCCGTGATTGTGTGATTTATGTGGCAACTTACGCAACGTTCTTCAATGCACAAATCTAAGACTTGAAAAACATTTGTGCTATACGATTACGATAAGAGTTAAATATCTCAAATAAATTGATCTCTTCGTTTTCGATGTATTTTTATTTTTTAAGATTTTATTTAAAGTTTAAATAATTTTATTGTTTTTTATTTTATAATATTTTTATGAATAATTGTATATTTTCTATATGGCGTTCATTGTCAACCGTTTCTGTATATTCCATAAATAAGTGACATATCATCGAGTCAGGTTAATATGATGGTCTTATATATTTCAGATTATAATGTATAGTCCCGTATCTACATTCAGCATCAAATATATCTTTGCGGTCAAGGTGTTCTAATATTATAAAGGAACAAAGACACGCGTCTTTGTTGTCTAAGGCGTTAGAATGTGTTCCCATATATTAGACCACCTTTCTTACTATGATAAGATTGTACATTGAAATGTATACATTTTACTAATGAAATGTAGTGCTCGTCTATAAATTACTGTTTTGTTATACTATTATAAGAGGACATTCACATGTGATAATAATATATTTTTATTTATTGTTTTTCATGCTTAGTATAATTATTCTGATTTTGGGATTGATTCTTGATAATAATCATTGTGTTTTAGGAATGCAGCTAAATTTATTTCGGGTTACAGTTTGACAGATAATCAAAGATATTTAATTAATCTGATTTTAAACAAATTATTAGATATTGTATCAGTGGTCATTCCCTAGTCAAAAGTCGAATAAAAAGTTTGAATTACAAAATTTAATGTTAGCATTAAGTTACCAAAATGTATTACTAGGAAAAGGATTATGGCTCTAAATTTAAAATTAATTATACAGATATTTGTACAACTTAATTAATATTGATATGTATTCCTTCAATAAATGTTTTGTGATACTCGTACATTCCAGCGTCTCGTCGCGTTCCTTTCAGTTGCGTAGTGCTCGCAGGATGTTCATATTTACAGGACAATACGCCTAAGTATGATGATTATGTATAATTTTGAAATAAAACTTTGAAAAGGTGTCCCATTGTTTCATTGTTAAACGGAATCTGAACTAATTTTAAAACATTAACTTTATGAATTATTGAACTATTTTTATTAAACGCCGACATAATAAGAACTAAGCGTCTCAGGGCAGAATTTTTTAAGGGACGCCGATTGAAGCCGCACGCCTGGACGTCTAATGAGTGAATTCTATGTTATGGATTAATAAATGCGACTATAATATCATTATACAGGAATATGTATAGGATACTTAAACCTTGAAAGGCTGTCGAACAATAAGGCCGGTTTGACATTAGGCCAATTCGGACAAATTTCGTGATATAATGGCCAACATAACTGATCAGTTTTGGTACTTACCGCATACGGCGTGGAACGGAACGTAGGTTTATTCAAGTAGCTGCTAATATAATCTTTTAAATGACAGCTGTTCAGTATAAGAATATTTATTTATATCAGTCGTTTAAATATAGACTTTCTGTGATTGTGTTAAAATAGTTTTTGTACGATTAAGACTATCCGTGACTACTTGATTAGTACTTGATCTGTGGTAGTGACGGATCGTAAGAAACGTCATAATTCCATTTACTCTATGGGCACATTTGGTAAAGTAAAACACGAATGGCCAAGCCTATTTTTCTGAATTAGTGTTTTTGCTATTGTTTTTTATTATTATTTTAGTCCTAGATATCGAATTACAATCATGGTTGTCAAAGTTTACATTAGTGGTATTTCCGGGAACAAGGAGGTAAGTTTAATATTAGAAAATTCCTGGGTTGGCCGGGCACTTTCTTCGACTTTTTCTCTAAGCTGATTCATGTAATGATTGTTTTCGATTACGTGATTTCTTTCGATTCCAGGTGAAAAAAAGACAACAACGTGTTTTAATGATATTGGATTCTAAAAACATAAAATATGACATCATTGACATCACAGAACCGGGAAAAGAATCTGATAAAGAATTTATGCAAAACAACTCTAAATCGAATGGTGGCACCGTAAGCGACCCGAACCCGCGGTCGGCGCTGCCTCCGCAAGTGTTCAACGACGACGAATATTGCGGGGTGAGTGCAAAGCTATAATGTCGCCTTATTATTATATTGTTTACTGTGCCAGGAAATTCTTATTAGTGTCACTATGTGCGTCGGCTATGTGTCATAGGTATATGTATTGTAAACAATAACTTATGAAATATTATTGTTGGAATATTCTGTCATAGTTAATGCAATGCAGTACAGATGTAGCAATGAAATGTAGATGTGGCAATGTATGCTGAAACATTTTTTGAAACTAAAAAATAACTGCCATAATTATCTATTTTCTTTTAGGATTATGATCAGTTTGACTTGGCAAATGAAGTAGATACCCTGGAACAGTTTCTGAAGGTGGAACTCCCACCAGAAGAGCCACCACAAGCTGAAGAAAAGGTAAATTATCCATTATATTTTTATGTGTTATCTAAATTTATTTAATTTTTTATGTTACTGACATTGCTCAAAAACTTTGCTCTGGTTTAAAATGAAATAAAATAATTATTATGCTAATACTTGTTTTGATTAAAAACATTTCTATTTAGACTACCATTGGCTGCCTGTTAGGAGTTATAAAGTGCTTCTCAAGTATTTTTCCACTTAATTGTAATATTTTGAATAACAACATTTTCTTGATGATTTTTGATTTTGAGGTTATTACAATATTCATCTTCACTTGTTATACTTATTACAAGGCACACTGTTACTTGATTTATTCATAGGTATAAAGTTCACAACTCTTGACATATTTATTAAAATATATATATTTATAGCCTGCTGTGAATGGTGATGCCGAAAATTCTGAGGAGAAAAAGGCATCCAAGGAAAACTCACAAGAGAGGGAATCAAAAGAAAAAACACCAGCAAAAGAAGGATCAGCTTCAAAGGAAGGAACTCCAGCTAGAGATGGTTCCAAATCAAAAGAAGGCACCCCCGCTAAGGAAGGTACTCCTGCTAGGGAGGGTACTCCAGCTAAGGAAGGTACTCCTGCCAGGGAGAGTACTCCAGCTAAGGAAGGTACTCCTGTAAAAGAACACACCCCATCTAAGGAAGGAACTCCAGTCAAAGATGCCACTCCATCTAAAGAGGGAACTCCAGCCAAGGAAGCTACTCCTTCCAGGGAATCAACACCTGCATCAGTAAAATCTAAAGAAGGTTCACCAGAAGCCAACGAAAATGCTTCAAATAAAGAAGATTCGCCTGCAAGAGACCCATCTGCAGAGAAAGAAAATGTAGTAGAAGAAACAAAGGTGCAAGACATTGAATCGGCTATAGATTCTAAAAAATCATCAAAAGAGAATACACCCCAGAGGGAGAATGGTGCTATTGGATCTCGCGAGCAATCTCAAGACAGAGAGGCCACCGATGAAGCCATGACAAAGAGTAAGAAAGACAACCCTTCTGAAGCTCTCATTGAGAGTGAGCAAGCTGCCGCCGCGGAATAATGACTGGTTATTTTTATTTGCTTCTCAGCTCAAATTAAGCCCTCTTAGCACTAAGAAAGCATTAATCATTAAGTCCATTCTGTTATTTATGATGCATTCACCTCCTTGGCATAATTAGTCACTGTATATAATGCAAAGAAGGTTTCGTTGAGAGCTTGTGTTGTAGCGATGTTTAGAATTACGTGTTATCTATGAAGTGGCCTATTATCGTAATCATTAGATTTATATATCATTTATTAATGATGTTATATATTAAGATTTTCTATTTAACATTTTTATCCCTCAATAAGGCTTGTATTATTTTAAAGTATTAATATAATTTTTTTTTTACTTTACAAATTAACTAAAAATGGATTTATTTTCAAATTTTTCATATTTTATTTTATACTGATGTAAGTATTTTACTAATAAGATTGATTTTATACTAGTATTCTAGGTAAGATATCCTGCCGATTCTTTTGATCATTCGTCTTGCCATGAATTATACCGACGATGTCATTCGGCGCAGTAGTGCCAGATAATATCTTAGAGATAGTATTTTAAAAGTAAAATGCAGATTGTGTTGCAAAAGGTAAATAGTTCATGACAATTTAATTTCATCAATGTTTTAATTTTATTAAAGACACTTTTTAACTAATTTTTCATATGAATTATATAAATTACTATAAAATGTTGTCGTTTTATTCGAGGAAGGGATGAAAAACTAAAAATATAAGTAAAATATAACAAAAATAATTATAAGCTAAAGTATGTATTGTAGATTACTTTGAGCAAATAAAATTTCATAATAATTTAAGTTTACACATCGAACTTATCTCTAGTATATAACATAAACGGAATAACACGTTATAAAATCTAATGGAAATGTAAAACATTCAGGTATCTAATGCGCTTTACTGAGTAAAGTCGAATATATCGCACACCTAGATCTAAAGAGAGGTAACTCAAAAAAGGTACTTTTTCAGGAGAGGCGAGAAACTGATTAATATGTCCATATGCACGCATGAGTTTTCTGTATAAATTTATACTTTTTATAATAAAGCTAGCAGAGTTATATTACCTGAAATCAGATTTAGTGTAGGTGGGTTTTGATGGAATCCGATGGTGTGCATAACTCAAATATTCCAGTTTTTGAGTTAGATCCCTTTAGATCTAGGTGTGCGATATTATCTAAACGATAGCCTCTATGGGTTCATATAGTTTTCTTGACGGTGGGTGAGGGTGGTTCGCCGAAGTCTCGGAGCGATTCGCCGGCGAGGTTGACGGCGGGCCGCTCGTCGAGGAGACAGGCTTGGATGTTCTTGTCGAGGGTGGTGAGCCGCTGGCGGGTCTCCTTGAACTCCTCGACGAGGCTGAGATTCCTTTTGATGCCGTCGACGAGGCGTACTACTGAGTATTCGCCCATGGCGGCGCCCTCCTGGAGCTTGGTGCCAGCTATCTTGGCGACGGCGGACTCTCGCACGTCGGTCACGAGGCGCTGCGCCCAGTGCCGCAGGTTGCTCATGATGGTGACGGGACCCTCGAACTCATTGGGCACGATACCATCCACCTCCGCTTCGAAGAACGATAGAAGCGGAAACCATATTCGGGTTCTAAAAAAAATTGTTTATATTTTTTAACGGAGAGTTTTGATTAATTCATAATTAGAGATTGTTTTATTAGTAAATAAAGTAAATAACAATACTGATAACAAAAAGTCGTCTATACTCGAAGTCTTTTAATGAACTCATTAAAAGTTTAACATTAACTAACCTTGTCCTGTTTTTGTAGACAAACAAACTTTAATAGGAACTTAATTAGCATAATGACTAGACACCCACTCGACCTATATAGCTTAGTAATTAGTATAATATACAATACCTAATCTAAGTTACATATTTTTAGAAAGGAAATAATTAGCTAATATGACATTACTCGCTGCAAATATCGACAAACAAAGAAAGTGCTGTTTTGGTTTAATTCGTTTATTACTGCGGAAGGTGTGGCGGGCACACTGGCGACCATTAATTCACCGCGATGATTAATGCGACGCGTGGGGCGGCGACCAGCCAGCGCCCATTTCTACTTTACCAGAAACTACACAAGTAAACTTTGTTTTGATTTAATAACAAAGAAAAAACAATGATAACGCTTTGTTCTTTTAAAACGAAGTAAAATCGCCTTAGTATTTTTTTGTTACACACTTTTTTTGATTTTACAATGTTCTGTGTAATAAAGAACAAAGATTAACAATAACTTTGTACGTGTACCTATGTAGCTCATAATATTTTTTTTCGGTCATAATCCTAATTATCAAGCTACGTACTTAGGCCTATGTGTTATTTGCCCTACCTAGATAGGTAGGTACCTAATCGTCAGATAAAAAACACGATTGGTAAGGTGCCTTCCTCCGATTTTCTTTAACTTTTGTACTTATGCCTAACTGCTACCTACTCGGTTGCATTTACCCCCTTTTGAGGAACTCTAGCAGTGGATGATTTTCGGCTAAAATATTAATGACATATGACATCGTAATTGCTGTTGTCAAACTAAAATAATACCAACCTCGAAGAATCATTCTGCATGAGCGCCTGGTTGTTGGAGAGCGTGTGGTAATAGAGGAACAGTCTCGACGTGATATAGAACGCTATGAACACGTCTATCGAGTAGTGTTCGTGAGCTGCCAATATGAAGAATATCCCAAACATGTTCATCACCCACGTGAGTATGTGGAGCAGGTACAGGCTGCGGGAAGTATCTGGAGAGATGCAAAGGTATTCGTTATGTGAGTGAGTGATATAACAATATCTTCGACTTGGATGGATTAAAAATGTCATACTTGCATTGCATTTTAAAATTATGTACCTACTTAGATTAATTTTTAATTTGGTTGAAATTCCAATTAAGCCATTCTTCTAATTTGACGGCCTGTTGGTCTAGTGGTCAGATGTTATGACTACGAAACCGGAGGTTGCTGGTTCGAATCCTGCTAGGAGCAGATGTCAATGTGATGAACTCTTATGTGTATTTATGTAGGTTTATCCGTTGTCTAGTACGCATACTACAAGCTTTGTTTAGTTTGGGACTAGATAAATTGGTGTGACTTGTCTAAAAAAACGTTTACTAAGTATTTTAAATGTATGAAATGTTGATAGTTTGTGAGGAACGCGTATATAATTCTATAATTAGGTAAGTAGGATATATCAAATAGCAGAAAATGAGGCCGCCTATAAACAACGCCTTTCGCAAACCTCGCACATCAACTCACATGCATCTTGTTAGCGTGACAGCGTGTTGCACATTTCCCGGAAACAATGATTTAACGATTAAGATAAAACTTTTGTTCTTTTTGTAACATACGTATACAATATACCGCGTCACGGAGTATATCTCTACACTTATTAATATGATAGTTATAAAGCTATTGCGATATCATTACGAAACGTGACAATCACGCGCCAATGTCCTAATGGAAACACAAATAATTAGAGAGATTAGATCACTGCAACCGTAGTGCATGTGCAGTACATAATATATCTAGTTTATATGATATGGTTTTATGAAAGCAATTTTCGGAACTATTTGCGTCCTATATATTATTATAAAACCATCATTATCCCAAATTACTTAACTTTGACTTTAAATAAATCGCGGAAAATTATAAAAAATTTCTAATAAAACAAAAGTGTCCAAATAAAGGCACATTGATCTGATTTTATACAATTATGATGTAGGGTTTAGTGCCTACAAAAAGGAAAAAATATGAATACTGAGTGCCTACTCAGTATTCATAATTTTTCCTATACCTAGGTAGTTATTTTACTTTAATAAGGTGGCACTGAAAACCTCAGTATACATAAGTACCTACCTACTGATAGGATAGTACTGATAGTACCAGTAATTACAAATTAGAAAGTGATCATTAGTTGGTTTTTGTACCTCTTTCACGTTAACGTATATTGAGTGGATCTGTTGAATTCACATAGGTACATATTTTAAATTCCGACGATGAGACCGCAATACGCAGCTAGTATCTATAACAAACGTGGGAACAATTCTCAATTCCCAAATGGTAACATCGACAGCAGTCAGCGGATACGACTGGGAGTTGCATTTGTAATGTCATCATATTAAGTGTGAATTTATGAGTTGCGTTCTCATAACGTGCAGAATAGACACCGATAAATGAATCTCCACCAACACGAAAACGTGCTATTTGCGTGCGTCAAATTATTCTCGTTAGAATACTATACGTGTTACGCAACGTAAATCAACTCAGTGTTGACTGATTATGTATACCTATATATTATTATAATAGATAGGTATTGTTATGTACAGCGACAACGAGAAATTGAAATAAACAGACAGAAAGAATTTTAATAGTAAAAAAGATTATGATAAAAATAAAGCAAAAGCAACTAAATATAAATATGAAGGTCAGCTGCAATAATAAAAATAAACTTTTAAAAGTATAATACATATCAAAATTGTTGAAGTTGCCTTCACATATTAAATTATATTTCCAAATAAATGTAATACAAATATGAGTAAGTACCCAATACCTGAAAAGATTAAAGTGAGTAATTTGTTAATTATTTATAGGTAGGTACGTAATCCTTTAGCACAACAATATTTTTAGACATAACTACCTAACACATGTCTTAAAATTAATTAAGGGGATAGAGTTCATTGTACCCTCCTTCAGATATCAGGTATTATCTTTAACTTTAGTTTTGAACACACATAAATTAGTGCTGCGTTATCAATATCGACAGTGATAGCTTAGTACTAAAATTTAAATAAAATAAATAATTAACCTCTTTTTCATTTGGACTAATTGCTAATACAGTGACGCAAGTGTAACGTTCAATGAATAGGTCACTATTACAAGAAACGATAAACATATCTATATCTAAAGAACCTATTCCTGCTAGTACTGATATAATATTATTAACGCGTAAGCAACTCCGCCTGTCTGTTACTTACATCTTCGCGCTTAAGTAGTTGAACAGATATCGATGAAATTCGATATTAATGGTATGATTTTTTAAACAGGAAGTTCGTAGGCAACCTACTCAAAGTAGGTAGGTACCTATTAATTCTAAGAAGACGAGGTCCCGGGCTAAAGTATGTTATAAGAGAAGAGGGCGATAATCAGTTCCAATTAAGTATTACAGTTGTAATTGTATCCAGGGCGATAACATACCAAGAGTAAACAAACACAAAGCGCGTCATTGTTTACATTACTTCCTTGTGCGTAGATAGCGAAATGTATTCCTACTTATCGAATCAAAACAGGCGAACTAGTAAAAACAAAAATATTTTTCAAATAAGCAAATCATATACTGGATAAGTTTAAATACATGTGCTGATATACTAATCCATTGACATACTGTTATCTATTTTTAAGTGTTTTATACATATTACGTAGCGTTATGCGGGCGAAGAATTTACTAAAATTTGGCATTGAATTCGTTTGATACTAAAATAACCTAGGTGCTTCAACGAGTATTTCCGCGATAAAACTCGACGACGGCGATGAGTTTTATGTAACCATTAAATAAAATGTGCACAGTAGGCTATTGCAGCAATATCAGGTACTTATTAAGTAAATGGTTTTTTATTCAAACACAAATAAGTACACGATATATGTAAAATCATGTGAACTATTCAAGTGTTCTCGACGGCCGTAAAATCCCTTGCGACCTTCGTTTACCAAGTCTCACTCGGCCAAATCGATTACAATTGATATTTAACATTAATAATACATGTATCATTATTGCGGGTCATTGACCGATGGTATTCGATACTGCAAATCGTTCACTAAAAACACTTGTAGATCTTCCTAAGTGTTTGTTACATTAACACTTAAGCGAGTAGGTACTTACATATTACTTATATTAGGTATAAATTGTTATATTATGTTATAGCCATTGTATGAGATATATCCCGCGGTTTCATCGTGTAGAATTTAATATTTTGTTAGTTTCATTTATCCTGTGGAGACATTGTGTTTTTCCGTAAAAGTAGCCTTTGTCCTATCTCAAAAACGCTGAAGTAAATAAATTTTTAAATGAATTTTAGCATAGAAATGGGTCTTCGAAAAATGTCACAAGCTACGTTTATTTCAATTACGCCCTATATCGTATAGCACGCTAGTAAATCCATGGAGCATACCTACCTAAAGTTCAATGAATACTCACATTCAGTGATGAAGAAGTTGAGCAGAGTCAGCGCAACCGTGTGTCCGGAGAACATGTAGTCGCCGCAAGTGCGCACGCCGCGCACAGACATGCCGGCGCCGCTCCAGATGTCATAGGCCTGACGCAGGCGGCGGCCCCATACAGTCAGGTCGTCGGCCGGCGGGTACGACCGCGGCTCGCACTTCAGGTGGGAGCCCGGTACCGACAGCGACGTTATCAGCATCGTGAAACAGCGCAGCAGGAACACCGTGCCGGCCAGCGCGAAGAATCGCCGGAGAAGGATGAATCTGTACATGATTTTTCGAATTAGTTTTTCAGTGGCGATTATAAATTAATAGCCAGCTACCCTCAAAATAGATGATTAGGAGTTTAATTTTTGATAATATTTTTTTATAATTTACAGAGTTACACTCAGTGGCATAGCGTGCCTTGTCGGAGCCCCGTATAAAAAAAAATGTGGAGGCCCTTATATGGGGGTAAAGATTGTTCAGAAAAAGAAAGTTTAGGTACCTTAGGTACACACTTTGGGGGCCCACGTGGCCCGGGGGCCCCGTATAATTGATACGGCAGATACGGCGGTAGCTAGGCCTCTGGTTACACTTTACAAGACTAGACTTTAAAATCAGTCGCGATTTAGATATTTTCAAAGAGTTATGTAATACGTCAATGTTAACGTCATATTCATAAATAATATAAAATTTATTTTAGGTTGTTGTAATTTATTAATTTGTTGAGTGTGCAGTATTTCAAAACAATAGGTACCTAGCAGTGAAGTGTGTCGTACTAAAACATTTCCACACAGTGCTAGGTCAGAGCTCGGAACAAAGAATAGGTAATAAATTTATTTAACACAGAAATGCGACAAGCAGCATAATGAACTTTGTCAGTAAATAATATTTTATACAAATAGTGTGCCTCAAACAAAGAGAGTTCATTGCATGTTAGGATATTCAACAACACAACAATAACAATCATCATTGAAGGATGTGACATGACAATCCACGCTACTGACTACACTCACAGGCTATTATGAGTCATAAAGCACATTATGCATCAATTGCATTGATCTTTGCCCTAAAGTGCATCCTTGAAGCACAAATTGATGTCTTCTGGTTCACGTGATTTTTCATGAGCTGTGTAGAGTTCACATTTGTGTGATGTGAATGCATTAATGATATTTTATGACAAATTAGATATGTAACATCACCCAGCAAGTTACAATTATATTGTTAAGATATCAGATTACATAAAAATTAATTAACAACAATCATAATTATTATGCTTGCATAATAATTGGAAATATAATAACTAATAAGCAAAATAAATTACTTCTAACTAATAACCACCTTTAAGACCATTAAATACATATTTATTTTTTTATTTTATGTATATGCTGTGTGTGCTTTTGAACCTTGCTGTGGGATGTTATAATTGTGTGAATAGTGCTTATGGAAGCTGTACCTATGTTTATGGAAGAACAGCACAACAAGCCAGATAGCCATGAGCAGCGAGCCCGTGATCTCACACATGTCAAAAGCCCACGGAATGTGCGGCACATTGTCCAGGAACAGATCTGGGAGTGGTGGATACTTCTTCATGTCTGGCACCTTGTCATGTACGATCACCATCACGACTGCTGTCACCCAAGTCACCAGAAACACATAACCTGTGACAAATAATATTGAGGAATGTCACAGCAAGGAACACACCTTGAGTATCTGATATTTTCTTACTTTAGTTGATTTTAATTTTACACATAAATGCCAATCTAGGTTTTTTGTATATAATTTATCTCAAAATAAAAATGAAAATAAGTTTATTAAATCAATTCAATTAATTTCAATGTTTTGTTTTCATGTAAATTTTCATAATTCATAATTAAATGATATAATTGTTAGAAAATATCAGAAAGCATCAGAAATTATAATGTTTAGTATTTCTATGACACATAATATAGTATGATAGAAATGAGGTATAAAATATTTGTATGCTTAAAAGTATTTTCTGGCGCACATGGAATATGCAACAGTGTGGGTATTACACATGTATGCTATTATTAAACCAACACATGTTTGGAATGATGTCAGATATACAATGAGACAAGATTATTTTAACAGCAATACATTGTCACCAGTATTAGATTGTTAGAAAGTAAAAGGTTGTTGTCCAAATTTAAAAATAAATGTTTAAAACAATAAATATTAATATTGTTAAATACTCCTTAGCATTCAACAATATGTAAGGAAATAAAAATTATAATACTTAATAAGTCCAAGTAATGTTATGACAATAGTGTAAGTGTAATATTGTAAGTTTTATGACAATAAAAAATACCAACCTAATGCTAGGGCAGTTTTCCAAACTTCTGGCTTCAAATGGGAAGCTTTAACATCAGGAGTGGGCAGGTATGCAGGTGACACACATTCTGAATTTCTTTCATAAGCAAATTCACTAGGTAGTTTATTGTGTAGATTATAACTAAGGTGAGACAAATTTGTCCCTAGAAAATTAATGTTAGTTGAGGGATTCCCAAGCTGGTTCTCATCGCAGAGACCCAGCTCGAACATAGCAGCCCGATTGTGCCTTTGTAGCTTCTTCACGAGTAGAATAAAACGCTTTCTCTCCCCAAGTTTCAATTGATCAAAAGGAAACTCGTAGAAATCACGATCAACGAACGAAAGAAGACACTGGCCGTCTATATCATGGGTTCTACAAATATCTGTTATAAACTTCGATATTTTATCTTTATGTAATAAATCTAACACTTCTTTGTTAGTCCAATTTATAACGTCCAATTCCATTTTGACGAATTTCACGATAACAAAAAAACAAAAACGCTTATTTTAATAAGTAAATAATTAGTAGTTAAAATATAAATATTTACAAATACACTGAGACATATCAAACGGAAACTGATTATTTATACTTTTGGCGAGAGTAATATATCAAATGATATGACATTTAGCTCGACCCAACTGACAGACTGACGCATTTAGTTTTGGTTTGACAATTGATAGAGCTACCTCGAATCGAGTCACGATTATCGATAAAAAATATATAATTAGGATTTTATAGATGATGATAATATAATATTATGAAGACATGCTGTATATAACAAGATGGGCATCATCATACATTAGTAAATTTAACTTTACTATGAATGACTGCAACGCAAATCTAATTGGTGCTTTAGATTAGTTAGAATTTGTATACTTTTTCTGATACTTTAATGATTTACCACTTGTCATCGATATCTTCACTAAACTTGAAATATGGAAGTCTCTATAACTGTTTGAATCATTGCAAAAGACGCTAGACCTTGTAATTGAGAATTATTAAATTGACCATGTATTTATTATGGTATAATACTTAACTTCCAAATAAACGCTATTCAGCAGTAATGTTTAATTAACTATCAATCTTTCTGGAAATATATATTAAATGGCTTTCTTTTAAATTTAGGTCCCATACAAAAGCAAGTCTTGCAGGACAGCATTATATACGGTAATACCCAGAGCAAATAAAAATTAAACATAATATTTAACACATATTTAACTTAGCAACCATTGTTTTTATTATTATTATTATTATTATTATATAGAGCTTAGATTACGATAGCTCGTTTGCTATCTTGATAGTTGATATTGAAATATATTTTAACTATTGGAAAGGGACGCATCAATAAAAGATAATTTTTATTAAAAATATTTATTTGAAAATCACTTGGAATTGAAATAACATTGAAATGTCTTACAAAATAATTAAGAATCATAGAACAAATTAAAACAAAAACATAATAGAGCAATGGTGACGAGGTACTCAATAGCCTGAGGATTTCTTATCCTTACACATTTCTGACTTATTATTAAAACTAACAAGCACACCAAATTATTGACAACATAGGGCTGAGAATGTCTATCATAGAATCAACAATTTAAATATCACAGGTCATCAACGGCTTACAGCTTTAATCAGATTTATAGTGAAGGAATTAACGACCCTGGTAATAAATAAACATTAACGGTCCACTTATTAATTGAAAGCTTAAACAATGCAAATAATAATATAATGAAAATAATTATACGGCTCAATATTTGTAGTTGAACTTCATCTGCAACAAATACTTGACGTTCACCTGTGCCACGTCGTATACGATAAATCTGAAAATGTGCTTAGGAAATAATTTGGTATTCATTCAATATGTACTGTACAGATAATAACCACACGTCGCAAATAATTTGTCAAGGTATTTACATATGTACGCAAACCCCTAATACGCAGCAGCGTCTTATTAACGACACAGTTGCGTGTTTATTTAACTTAAGTATTTTTATTACCCATCAAGTAAACCAGTCGTCAAATATAAAAGGATACTCGTTGTACAGTAGCGAAGTGTCCGACTTCCTGGTGACAGGTGTTCCCAGGGGCACAATGGTCCCGCCATCGAGGACGTGGTTCTGTGTGGGGTCGGGCTCGGTGCGGCCGAGACCCCAGGCGGAATGCTTGCCCGGGGGCAATTTGGTAATGTTTTCAGCTCTAGTACACTCTTTCCTGTATAATGATGATTAGGAAAATATTTGTCAGTATCGTAAAAAAATAAACTATTTACTATTTTACGTTTATGTTTTATTATACCTGTGTTACGTTTACAATGTTTTCAATAAGTAAACATTTTTGTTACAACTAACTTTTTTAGTTGATACAAGAATGTTTCTATCAATGTTTGGATTGTTTATGCTATGATATTTAAAGAAATTTCAGGCTATAGTGATGTTACATTCTTATTTGATGAAAGATACCTAATGTTATTTTCACTTACTCGTATTTTGGTACTATCTTCATAATGTCAATACAATCAACATATGAAAACATTCTATGCTATGTAGTATCATAAAGTGCAGAAAACGATAGTCTCAACGGTTCGGTTGTAAACACCTAATGAGAGACAACCTTTTATGGTATTTGACAATCTATCATTGAACAATTTCTTTTTTTAATTTAATTACTCACATGTCTCCGAGTGCGACCTCGCAGAGCAACATGACACCGCTGGGGTTGGCCTTGCTCGTGCAGCAGTAGTTGGCGGACTTTGATACCATGTCGGCGAAGTAGATACCCTTGCCGAACATGTAGCCTGTCACCGGAGCTTCCGGCGGCGCTATGCGGAGACCTGGACACCACAGAATATATTATAATAACTCTTAAGGTCATTAGACAAATAATAATGAATCTTGTGTACGAGTAATAGAGTGCAAATTAGCTCTTATAATATAGCGTAACTTTTTCTAATATAAATACAATAATAATATCTTTATTGGTCCAGATGCATGATTGTGGTAAAAAATTACGAAGAAACCTATTGTTTAAATATTTATATACAATATTGAAAACTATAAATCAAATACTGGCAGAGACCTTGTGAAAGTATTCCTGCGAAGTTAGTGACGCGCGAGCCGTGCCACAGCAGGCGTCGGTTGTGCATCTTCTTAAACGGCTTGAATCTTTTATCTTCACCATCTCGCATTACTTTGAACACCTGAAAAAAATCAGTAATTTCAATATTACAAGTTGGTCTTCGGACGTCATAAAATTTAATGTTAATTAGCATAGGTTTACGCAACTTATGTACGGGATTTCTTACTTGACCGGTAATGTGAGTGATGCTTTCATTCGGCGCAAACAAAACCAGCCAAGTAGTAAATAAATATATGTAGTAAATGTTTCGTAAACTTTATTAGGGACCAACCTGTTCTATTTCCAGTGTGTAATTGGAATGAGTAGCTGCGTGCGTGTTGGCGGTGTACTTGCTGATCATCTGGAACTCGGCCGAGTCTCTGTCCAGCGGAACGATATCCGCCTTCAGCTTGTGGTAGTGCGCTTCTATGGGGCTCGCGGAATCATCCGAATCTAAAACAAGACAGTAAAATAACTATCGTATAGGGTCAAATTTAACAAAACTTTTACTTGTTAGTGTTGAGTTATGTTTTTTCATATACAAAACATCAATGTATATCGATTTAACGCTTATAATACAAAATATCAGTATAAAATTGATAAACGCGCTTAATAAAATGATAGCGAAAAGTTAACAAAGCACTACCTATATGATAATTCTTATTAATTTACTAAGTGCATGATTGCGGTCTTTCTTATTATCTCAAATAAATGATATAAAATATTCTTACCTGTTTTCAGCAAACTGTATGCTATTTCAATTTCAAGTAGATTATCGAGCATTTCCGTCTTGGATTTTATAACTTCTTCATTATCTAGTAGCGGTGGATTATCTACTCCAAAATTGTGAGGAATTAATGTGAAAAATCTAAAAAAACAAATGTTTTTTTAATAGATAACATATTGCTATAATTATTTCTTTTGACGAAACAATTTCAATTTTATGTTTATTGATGCAATTAGGAAACAATTAATTACCTACCTGTTTGTTGCGTCTATAATTTTATTTTGTGTGGCTTCTCCCTTTGATAAATGTTTCAGTAGCTCGGACAAGACCTTGTATCCAGATTTAATTTGTTTCTTGGACAGCTTTCCTAGCGGCATCTTTTCTGTATCGAGCTGAAATACAGATTTACAAATGGCGTGATCAATAAATCTAAACTAAATAATATATTGACGTAATCTATGTAAAGACAAAGGTGCTTAAATACTTTAAATAGGCATGATATCAATATATGTAAGTGAAATATTCTTAACAATGCCAATCACATTTTCTTAGAAAATACCAAATGAATATATATGTACCCCTATTGACTTACATGTGTTTTTATACCCATACCCATACCAACAGTCTATGTGTATATTTTAATAATTTATAAAAAAATACTATTTACTTATGTTACAGTACCTCGAACTCTAGAAGTGTTTTCTTCATGACATCAATGTCAAATATCTTCATAACTAGGTTTTGTACGGGCATGGGCAGCTTGCATTGGACATCTGTTTGCAGCGCGACCGAGCCGGAGTCGTCGTCGTAGTCTACGTCGATGGGACAATACGCATCGGGGCACTGTGATATAAAGGACACGATAAATTATATTTGCCATTGCACTACGGGGAATATCTAAGTAAATACAAGCAAGTAAAGGTACGTAGTACTAGTTAATTTGGTAAGAAAAAGTAATAATACAGGTAACAGTAAAGTAAAGAAAAGTACTACTGAAAAAAACCATGTACAGATGAAGATAAGAAAAGGTAAGTACTACTAGAATAACCAAGTAAAAGGATATGTAAGCGTAATAAAGTAATTATTAAGTTACATAGTAATAATAATAGTGGTATGTATAAAATATTACTTATTTGTACTTTTACACTAAAAAAATAAGGTTTGACTATACATATATACTTATATGTACCTTCATAAAGTTATCGCGGAACTCCCAAGGGTTCTGCGACTTCTCCATGTACAGGTCCTCAAACTTGGCCACCGCATCCTCGACAGACTTGCAGTCCTCCAGCTTGTTTTTGCCGATCGTCGTGCCGATTCTGCCCCACGATCGGAAGAACCAATACCTAAAACAACACGATGTATCACTTAAAAAACAAAAAAGCAACGGCAATATGAAATAACTTTTGCGTTGAATAAGTAAAGTAATGAGAAAAGCAAAGTTGATATGTGTTATACAAATCTATTACAGTTTCATTCTTTCCAATAAAGAAATATACTTATGAGGTCTAGCTGTCATGTTACACCAATGAGAGATCAGTTATTTGTCTGTGATTGGCAGAACATGACATCACTAGACACCAACGGATTTTTGACATTATTAAAGACGGTATAGTAATAATGTGTGTAAAAAGTTACTTTTTCTTATTATCGGCTTCCAGAACTTGCATCTTGTAGTAGGAGTTCTTCTGCGCAACGACATCAGTTTTCCCGAGCACGACCGTGTATTTGGTGCCCTCGTGGTCTTTGTAAACGTGAGCGACGTCCTCTAAACCAGAATCGGGATCCACCGCTGATCCACCTGTAATTTAAGATCAGTCAGAATCATTAACTATTTTGAGTTATGTCAAATTACGGTTCTCTAATATGACTTAATAATCGCTGATCTGGTAAATAATTTCCAGATTCCGATTTCGCCATTTAATATTTAAGTAGTAAGCCCGCTAGATGCGCGTCGTGTAAGTCCAGCTGTCATATTCTACTACACATCCAGTATAACAGGACACAGGCCAGTGTTGTGTCTGTAATTGGGGGAATACGACAGCTGGACCTCATTCTACACAACGAGTATTTGGCGGATTTTAAGTAATTCTTTAATCACTTGACATATGAAACCTTATACTTGATATACTACACATCCTAACTAATATTATAAATGCGAAAGTAACTCTGTCTGTCTGTCTGTTACGCTTTCACGCTAAAACTACTGGACCGATTTAAATGAAATTTCGTACAAAGAAAGTTAACCGACTTCAGAAAAGGAGGAGTTCCACGCGGACGATGTCGCGGGCAGAAGCTAGTAATACATAATTGATATACTTTCTTCATACATTAAATGTCGTGAAGCTCCTAATAGGTAACTAATAAATTAAATACGGTACCTATATCAGCCACGGGTAAATTGCATATTTAACAAGTGAAAAATAAAGCAAAAACGATTTTAAACAGGTATAGGTACCTTTGACTTTCAACTTTGTGGGGCCCGACTTTGAGGACTTGGTGTAGAGGCTACCAGATTTAGGTATTGACTTCCCGTCGATTACGTCTTGAGGCACACGTTTTGCAGGCTAAAATAAATTTAAAAAAAGTAAAAAAAAAGTTCCTTGTTAACCTACAAAACGAAAATATATTATTTCAATATGAACTATATGTAATAGTGAAGGACATATTGAAATATGTAGTAACATAATAATCTTACATCGGATCCCCAATCAGCAATGTTGTGTTCCTTAATGAGTTCCAGAGTTTTTGCTATAGAACCTTTCTCCGGGTCGATCAAGTCCAGAAATGATGCCTCTACAACCTACGAAAACTATTGAAATACAAAAAAAACTATTGAAAAAAAATTATGTACCTATATAAATTTACCTAATAATATTACACCATAAACTAATCTTCATCATTACAGATATTATAAATAAGAAAATTATTTTGTTTGTTTAAACAGCTTGCGATAGATAGAACCTTGGAAAAGAACATTACACTAATTTCTTTGTCTCTTGTTACCTCAATGTCTTTATCTTTTATTTCCTCCATTTTTTCGTTCATCTTTTCTATCTCCACTTTCGAAGAAACAACAGCGGCTATCGTATCCGTCAGTTTGCTGACCACTAAACCGCCCAACTTCAAAATACGGTGCTTAACGTCTTCTTTCTTGCCGCTTATTTTCCCATATAAGAAGAATTGGAGGTTTTTCAAAGGTGGAATTGGAATGTTTTTCTTGATCCTATAAAAAGTGATATTATGAATAAAAAAAACTTTTTTAAATATATGAGAACTTCATAAAACGGTATTCTCACGCGTCAGAAGGCTC
Source organism: Polylopha cassiicola (assembly GCA_038024825.1). Classification (NCBI taxonomy): domain Eukaryota; kingdom Metazoa; phylum Arthropoda; class Insecta; order Lepidoptera; family Tortricidae; genus Polylopha; species Polylopha cassiicola. The sequence goes on along the minus strand of CP149052.1, from coordinate 3,028,158 downwards.
TTCTTTTTTTATAATAACTGGAGGTGGCGGCGCAGCTTCAAAGAGTCTTACTCCTACTTTCGGCTTGTATTTATGGAAAGCAGAACTCTCTTTAAACCCTTTTGGCACTTTCATGGCTTTTCTTTTTGGCTCTTTAGTTACATAGCTGCATTTTGTCCACTCACTGATATTACCTGTTAATTATTTATCAATATAAAAAAAAACTATTGTGCTATTTTATTGTAGATACTTTTATATTAATACTTGTTAGTAATATTCATATACACTACTAGCTTCTGCCCGCGACTTCATCCGCGTGGAACTCCTCCTTTTTTGCAGTCGGTTAAAAAGTAGCCTATGTCCTTTCTCAGGCTCCAGACTATCTTTGTACCAAATTTCATTTAAATCGGTTCAGTAGTTTTAGCGTGAAAGCGTAACAGACAGACAGACAGAGTTACTTTCGCATTTATAATATTAGTTAGGATATACAGTCGCATTGTACTGGTACTGTTAAAACTAATACTCACCAGTGCATTTGTACCCAAATGTGTCGAGAACAAGTTGGCCCTGCTCGCATTCTGGACATGGTTCAAGAACTCCAAAAGCCATAATATCTGCCAACATATCGCGGCACTACGAAAAGAAAACTTTAATATCACAGGATATATTTTTGTATTATATATTAATCTTGCCAACAAGTACAAAAGATATCATACCACATCAACAGAAGGAGAAATATCTTGAGAGTTTTCTTCCAACAGCTCCTGCAACTCATTCTTGCTGTAACCATTCAATGCATCTCGAAATTTAAAGAACAACTTATTTTGTTTCTCCAATTTCTTCTCAAACTCTTTTTCTTCCTTTAATTCCTTCTCATCTTTCGGTTCCTCTTTCAATTTCTTGAAGGGTACATCCTCTCCTTTCATGGGCCTAGGAATTAGGAAAATTAGTTTACATATAAAATACTACAGCAAGCAGAGTAAGTGATACAAATTATGACATGGATGTATAAAACAAGAAAAAAAAATTAAGATACTTACTTTATTTCTTTCTTGACCATAGCCTGGTCCTCTTTGTTGAGGTTCTTGAAGCCCGGGAGGTCTTCTCCACCTGCTAGGTACAAAAGTGAGCCTCTGGCTTCCGCAAAGCATTTTACATGGTGCCAAAGTGGCTGCCCCCCATATTTCTGGCCCACTTCTGTGTCATACACAGTTTTAGATATACGAACTTCACCCTAAAAATACAACAGTTCATTATTTATACAGATAAATTTAATAGTAAAAAGAACTTAATTAATTTATATAATTTAATACATAGCAATATAAGTTGAGCAATAAGTCACATTACATTACATTTCCTTAAATAAAAAAATAATAATAATGCAATGTCTTAATTACCTTACAAATTTTAATATCACACTGCCTGCAGGTTGCACGACTAGACTTTGAGTACTCAATGCCAAAATCTTTTATAGCACCAATATTAGCATCTGCAGGTCTCTTTGTACCCTTACCTTTGCTTTTTCCTTTACCCTTTTCTACAGGCATTACAATTCCAGTACTATTTTCTGTTGAAAAAAAAAAACCTTAGCAAAGCAATAGGTAAATATCAAAAGTTAAGAATACATAGTTACAAAAAAAATATGTACATTGAAAATTTTGTATTTCACAATAACAATTTTAGTTTGTTAAGGTGGCAATTTTAACTAAAATCACCAATATGTCAAGGTATTTTATCTGAAAACAAATAGCTAGCTTTGCTTTTTTTATTTTATTTCTAATTACTTACTAATTAACTATATAAGAATCTGACAAAGCTTACATGTAAAATATTCCTTTTCAACATAGTTATTATGATAGATTAATATATTTTTTTCCATTGTATAATTATAAAATCGCAAAAGCATCTTGAGTGTTCTATATACATGTATAACCAACCATTTCATGTCAAAAATAGGCTGTTAAAAATATAATAAACAAATTACCAATTGTTTCTTTAATTCTCTTTTGATCACCATGCCTTAGTTTATTAAAGTTGCCAATGTCACTGGCAATTTTGGGGCGCTGTTTCTTAAAGAAGCACTCTTCATGATGCCAGTTGGGTTGTTTGCCATCAAAAAAGGCAGACTAAAAAGTATAATATTGAAATAAAACATTAATTAATCAACATATAAACAGTAAATATTTCAGTAAACAAACACCTCTTACAGAGCCAAACAAGACAAACAAAATGCATATAACTTTGTTACTGCTTATCCCATTAGGATGATTCTTAAACATAAATAAAATTGAAATGACTTCACATTTTACTAATTGATTTACACCACTGTGATGAATAGTTTAATGATATTATACATAATATAGTAATGTCAACAATGCAGTGATTAAATTTTTATATTATTATCTTCCGAGTAATAATCAATACATAGTATAAAACAAAGTCGCTTTCGCTGTATGTCCGTATGTATGCTTAGATCTTTAAAACTACGCAACGGATTTTGATGCGGTTTTTTTTAATAGATAGAGTGATTCTTAAGGAAGGTTTATAGCCCCCGTGTGAAGCCGGGGCGGGTCGCTAGTAATACAATAAACGTAATTCGTATTCAGTACTTAACTTCCATGAAAATATCAAGTTTACTGCTTATTTATAGTTAAATTTAACATCGAAAAACAAATTAGAGGCTTCCCTAAGGAATCAGCAAAACATTTTCAATTTTTCATATGTAATTTTGTATCACTAACCTGCACCATTACAGCAATTCGTAGAGCTCCTTGATCTATCTTTTGCTTGCAGCCTTTACAAGCTGCTCGCCCGGTTTTAGCATATTCTGCCTGATACGGTAATTCAGCCATATCCTACAATATTGGAAAACAAAGGCCGAAAACTATTTAGTAACGGAATTAACCGACCGGCCGGTGCCCAAAATTGTGATCTGACGATCTGTCAAAGTTGGTTCTATTGGTTGAAAACTAAACTCAACTCGACCAATCAACAATTCGGTAGCTGTGTTGCCAGGTTCAATGTTAAGAAAAGACAGAACATGTGGTATTTAAACGTATTTTATTACGTTTGGAGTTAGAATACACAATATACAAGTGTCATTAAATGTCACTTGACCTTCCAGTCCAGTCCAGTCCTATCATCAGATCAGATCAGGATATTAAAATATTGCCAAGTTTAAAATAGATTGAATTAAAATTTGAACAATAAATTGTATAGAACAAATACAGGTCAATGCAAGCACAAAAAGTTTGTTAAAAGCCAAGCTAAACAATATTTTAACATTTCCCACCAAAAATAACTAAATCTTCAGAAAATCTAAAGGTTCTAGCAACACTACCTCAACTGGTCAAAACCTGCATGAAAAGAAAAGTATATATACATGTATCTCTAATAAAAATATTGGTATAGATAGGTACGTATGTACATAAGTAAAGGCTCATCAAAGATATTTGAGGCACATAGTTACTGCATCGGAGCTAGATCGCAGCACCACAATCAGAACAGAATACAGATAACATAATACCTATATTATTAATTTGTACTTTTTTATATGCCGCGTAATTCCTTCCTTCCATGTAATGCTACATATTTTAAATAAATAAAATATTACAAATATTAAATCCTTACAAAAAAAACGCACCATAGATAAAATACCTATAATAATAAAGCAGACAAATCTGTCAAAGAAATGAAGACATTAGTCAAGACACTGACAAAAACAAAAAATATTTCTCTATACTATTTTACCGATCGATTCTATACAAGTTGTTGATTCAGTGTAATTATCTTATTAGTTTTTTCTTATATTGTATAAGCATAATCTTTTTTCAAAGTACCTAATTGATTAAGATGAGTGCTAAACGTAATGGTGCGATAAAGGATTCAAGAGAATATCCGGACAGTTCAGGTTAATTACTAATTTTATAGGTTTGGGTTTTCTCGTCATTAAAAAGGTAAATTATTACATAAAACAATCTATATCATTGGAGTAAAAATCGCTATTGAAATACGATTTATAGCTATTTTAGGTAGGTATTATACCTTCAGACAGGCCATAAGGAACAACATTCAGATCCAAAAAATTGTAGAAATCGGCTAATTTTACCATTATTATGTTACTAGCTTTTGCTCCGCATTTTCGCATGATTAGCAATTTACACAATATTATCTTTATGGCCTATGTGTTATTTTGATGTGTAAGCTATACCTATTATTGTAAAGTCCATTCAATAGTTTTTGCGTGAAAGAGTAACAAACATGTTCATATCCGTACATCCATTCTTACAAATTTAAGTGTTTATAATATTAATAAGGATTAATGGGAAAATATTATCATAAGTATAAACAAATTAACAAACTTTTATTTTACTTATTCAGGGTAAATCAATAACACAATGGGAGGAATAATATGGCACTTTTTATTGCATACATATATTTTTTTATTATAGATGAAGAAACTCCCATCGTACCGATGCCCATGTTAACCAGAATAGGATCGGGGGTTCGAGGAGCTGCCAATAATCCTGGGCCTAGTGGTAAAATACATTGATATTAAATGTTTGGTGCAAACAGACCAAGAGTGTATATGTCGCAGTGATATGATGAAAACAGGGATTTGATCAAATTTCTCAGTGATATGATCAACTCCCGGTAGATGATAAAAATGCCACGCGTTGTGTCATTTCCCTAGCGAAATTTAGTGATTTGATCAAGTCTCCAAGTCATTTTAGGGAAATGAAAGAATCATAAAAATGGCTGCTAGGTTTCATCATTTCACGTAGTTATTTGATCAAATGCCTGAGCTGTTTTAGGGACATGATAAAACGAGTAATTAATTCAACTCGGTTTTAACATTTTACTAAACACGTCTAGTGATTTGATCAACTCCCGAAACAGTTTTAGGGAAATGAAAGAATCACAGCAATAACTGGTGGAATTCTTCATTACCCTTAGTAATTTCATCAAATCTCTTAGCATATTTAGGGAAATGATAAAACTAGTCTCAGAAACAAGATAATACCCTTTAGGAAGTAGGTATTTCTCGGCTAAGAAATAAACAACAAGCTACCTACAGCCCAATATTTTTTGCTCTAACTCTCGGCCGTTATCGTAGTGCAATAATTTCACATGCTCGAACTTCAGTTGCCATAATTTTATATTCTATGCCATTTGCAATATTTTCATTTGCCATAACTTTTAAGTGTCATAGCTATACGTGTGCCATACATCTCATTTTCCTTATTATTAAATGTGCTTAAATTATACCTATGCCATAGAATTCAATCACCATAATAATTATTTGCCATAACACGGTCAAAGTTTAGTGATTATTATTATTAGTTGACAAGACCTGGTTAGTTTATGTTATGTCGTAAATATAGGTACTATTATTAAAAGTATCAGTTCTGACGCTTCGCCGGCCGCTGCCGCGGCACGCTCGCTTCGCTCGCTCGGCTCGCGCGCTGCAAGGGCACAGTTCTACCTAACACTCCTCCTCGCTTCGCTCGTCGTCGTACCTAAAGGAGACCTTCAATTGCCAATAAATAAGATGTCCCCTACATTATACCCACTGTGCATAAAGAAACAGTCTAGATTTGCTTTTTTCGTAATTATGGCAAATAATAGTTATGACATAAAATAATAGGGGTTATGAATATTATAGAAAATAAATAGTGTGGAAAGAACTAAAAAAATTGTGACCACCGTGCAAGATAGTTAATGGCAGACCTAGACATCCAGCCAGTCAAGTGTCAATTGAACGATCTAACCAGAATATCGAAGGTATGTCACGTGCTTGGCTAATAGACAATGACACAAAAAATTGGGCTCTAATTTATTATTTTGTTAGCCTAGAAAGAAATACCTATTTCCTAAAGGATATTATCATGTTTCTAAGACTTGTTTTATCATTTCACTAAACTAGCTTAGAGATTTGATGAAATCTCTAAGGGTAATGAAGAATTCCACCAGTTATTGCTGTGATTCTTTTATTTCCCTAAAACTGTTTAGGGAGTTGATCAAATCACTAGACGTGTTTAGTGAAATGTTAAAACTGAGTTGACTTAATTACTCGTTTTATCATGTCCCTAAAACAGCTCAGGCATTTGATCAAATAACTACGTGAAATGATGAAATCTAGCAGCCATTTTTATGATTCTTTCATTTCCCTAAAATGACTTGGAGATTTGATCAAATCACTAAATTTCGCTAGGAAAATGACACAACGCGTGGCATTTTTATCATCTACCGGGAGTTGATCATATCACTGAGAAATTTGATCAAATCCCTGTTTTCATCATATCACTGCGACATATACATGTAAATGTTAGGAGTGCCTATCTTCCTCAGTATTTCAGCAGTCCACACTGCATGTGCCGTATATGTGTGTAGTATATTTTTTTCTTAAGCAATGTAGTATGTTACTTGAGAATTAGACAGGGCCGGTTAACATTTTTCGATGTTGTTAAACATAAATGATAGTCAAAATTAAGAAGTATTTGATAAGTTTCTTGGATACTATAACTCATCAAATCAATTATTTATATGATCTTTTTTCGCAAATTCCTAACTAAATTAACTTAATATTTTTAATATATATGATTATTTTAAAATATCATCTTAGGCAGTCAACAGTCCCCGACATTACCACCATCAGCCCCGGCAGTTGTGCAGCATCGTATCCCGCCTAAAAATCACAGGGACCATCTATTCTGGTCTATGATTACCAACACGGCAAACGCAAACCGGTAATTTTGATTACACATCCTATTGTGCATGTTACTTGTAATGTAATAACACTTGATTAAAACTAAAGATAAATTTATATTAGTTTGTAATAACACACCAAATAAAAGATGTTGTGTACATAATAATATATTAAACTACTATTGAAATATAGTTTGTTGTAGAGTTAGTAAAAAGTTTACATAAGTATGTAGAGCTAGTACTAATAATTAGTGCCGATTTTAATCAGCATTGAATAATTAATCAAAACTGATAAATATTAAATATCGGTTGTAATGGTACAGGAGCTACTAATATATTATTATAAATTATAGTTTAGTAGTAGATACAAATATGTATATCAGTTTTGAAATATTTGGTAATTACATCAGTTCCTACATCTTGATTTTACAAATTGAAAGTCTAATTATTTTAGATACAGGATCTTATATTAGATACGGGAACTTGGATAATCACCTTCACTATAAGAAAACATAGAGAAGGTGGACTTTCTTGAATCTAGCTAAAGCGATTTCTAGCCGCGAGAACCCATAATATTGTAAATTATAAATTAGTCGCAATCGTTAAACTTGTTTTAAAACGTGAATACAATATAAACATATACAAATATTGCTCGTTAAATTAGGACAGGGTTAATCAGGGCCTAACTGTATTCATACGTTAGGTTTTGTAAAATTCCTTAATGTCAACATATACTCCTATGAATATGAGAACTCCAAAGTTGTCGTAACGTCAGCATGTGAAGTTATAATATTTAGATGTTTACAATTATAAACATTGTTGTCGCGAATGAGTTTCCCTTATTAATCGGATCGCAGAGCCGCTAGCATGACGTTACGAACACGGCAGCAGACGCGCGCGGCGCTGCGAGAGACCGTCGACAGTCTCATTGAGGGGCCGCTGGAAGAGCTCAGGTTGGTGCGCGAGCCCCAAACATGTCTTATACAGCCTTCATACAGCTTGTGTGCTGCTTGAGTCATTTTATTAGTTCTGTTGTGATTTAACTTGGTTTTACGTTACTTTTAAGTTTAATTTTAAGTATACATCTAATACTAATTTTTAACAATGATATTGTTATTAGATAAAGGACGGCCGCTGAGCACAGCGAAAAACTGACGTTGCCCTTTTTCTATTTGTCTCTGTCACACGCGCGTAGTACCTAATAGTGCCTCTCTTAGGCAACGTCCGTTTTTCGGTGTGCTCAGCGACCGTCATGTAGAATGTTTAATTCATAACAACACAAAATAATTGATATTATTAGCACACCTAATAGGCATGATGACTGTAAGTAACTGAGAAAAGAAAAATTTTGTTTTCTGAGCATTTTATTAGGGACTAGAATAGTACATTACGCACCTAGGCCAGTAAAATAAAAAATGTCTCAGATCACATGTAATTGTCGTCCGAGGCGAAGCCGAGGTTGACAAAAATGTGATCTGAGGCTTTTTATTTTATTGGCCGAGGTCAGTATACTATTTTTCTGTTCGACGAAGCCAGAAAGCGGAAATTTCATTTAGCGAAGCGGCCACAAAGTTGGCGTTTTCTGGCCGGAGGACGGAAAAATAATATTATTTTCCATTCTTTTAGTTTTCATGTCTTTTATTACTTATGAGCCATATAGACCTATAATCTATGGTACACTCCTCATTTCCAATAGTTCCAAGTTTTTGCCAACTTTTTTACAGCTATTATTAGATCCTCCAATCTCCATATTTTTATGATGCTTTCTATTTTATAAGTAAGTGCCTTATTATCCTCAACAATGTTAGTTATAGATTTTATTTTGAGATCTAATACTGAAGCGCAGTTGACTAGCTCGTGGGCCTTTACTGCAAAGTCGGTCGGTTAGCGAGCCTCCAGATGAGAGGCTTCAAAGGCTATAATTATTTAGTTCTAGGTTGTCAGCGGCGGCGGCGGCCCGCGGGCGGCAGTCGCACGTGGCGGAGTTGCTTTCGACGCGCCGCCGCCGCGAGCCCGTCGCGTGCGTGCTGCGCTCGCGACGAGATCTTTTGGAATCATCTGGTACGTCTTATGTGTTTTTTTTTGACAAAACACTTGTTATTGTAATGTTATCAACTGGGCCGTAACGCTGAAATAGATATTAATGAAACCTTAACTAAATACAAATACAGATTTATATTAGATCTCGTTATACCTGTGTTGAATTTCTGTCAGACAATAAACGTACTTAGTTTTTAAAATGTATAAAATTCCATTCAAAGAAAAAAAAAACATTCAATTAAAAACATTTTGGTATCGTGGTGCACGTATGGTTGTCCTGATCGAGATTTGTATTTAAACTTGTTTGATTATTTAAACTTAGCCATTCTAAGTTCACGCATACTGAACCTTATTCCGTACATTGTCTATGGCAGTTTCCGAGCTGGCGTGCTTGTCTCAGGATCTAATATCCCGCATCCGCGCGAAACGTGCCCAAGGGGCACGAGACCAGAACGACGGATCTAACTCTACCAGAATTGGTAATAGTACTCACATAGTATGCTTGTAGAATGGTGTTGGCGTAGAATTTAGAATTGAATACTATATGAATTACGTTTAAATGTTGGTTTATAAATTATGTACAGGTCCAAGGACTATAACCTGGGGCACGTCTCGGCAGAGTCCGGGGCGGCGCGGCCTTGTGCCGGATCTGGCCACTCTCAGGGCCGCACAAAATGTTGTTAATGCGCAAGCACGCGAAGTCTTGTACCAAGGTTCGTACTTACAGGCCAAGTTACAATAAAATAATAAGTAGGTATTGAAAGTTAAAATGCCAAAAAGAAGAAGTGTCGGAACTTCGTAGTTAATGATTTAAAACTACACATATAATTATGTGTTTAGTTTGAATGCGTTGAACATAGGAATTTCCGATAAAAAAAACTTTATTTGAGGGTCGGTAATTCCTATAATAAACCAGTATTCTAGTTCAAATACGAATTTGCCATAACGATTCAGAGTTCTGTTTTATATTAAGCTGTAACCGTTATTTCTATAATGCTATAACTTAACAGATGAGAGTGAAGTCCAACCCCCAGAATCTCCGCAGGCCGTTGAAAGCGCCGATGATGAAAACGTCATCGAAACAGGTAAGTTTAATGACCTTAACGTCAGTTTATTTACAAAGCAAATGCAATTCTAATGTTAACGCACTAAGACACAATTTACAATGATTACAATTTAGAGTGGATGAGACTATTAATTTTCTTTTATCTTCGTAGTGTCGGAGCCTCTTAACATGTCGACGGCGGCGTTGTCCCTGGAGGAGGAGATCGTGGAGATCGACGACCCCGACGCGCCGGCCGCGACGCCGCCTGCCGACAACGACAACTCTGTGGTGGTATGATACTATAGTTATCGCTACAACGCACGCCTGTCTATATAGTTATCGCTATAACGCTGCTTAATGATGAAAAAAATAATTTGCTTTTGCTTTAGAATTAAATCTGACTGGAGACATCATAGTGGCTTATGTAAGTTCAAAAAATGTCTTTCTGCTGAGTTTTTGGCGGCGTTGCTTCTCTGCAATGATGATCTATCCTAAGCTCTAGTCTAGTCGATGCATGTTACATGTAAAAGTACTTCATTAAGGTCAATTCACTAATAAATTATTTAATTTGATTTCGATCTGTGGTTTTAGTAATAGAGTTTATTTTTGTTCTTGTTTAGGAGGTACTAGAAACAACTGCACAGATCGCCCCACAGCCAGCCAATCGACTGAAGAGGAAACGCGACGGTAAAGAATATTATTTTGAAGTAGTCATTGTATAAATTGGGACTGCGATGGGCTGATGATGATGATGATTGTATAAATTATCTAATGTTGTGTATTTATTCTTTATCTAACCACCGAGCTAAATAACGAAATAAAATGTTAATTTGCTAATGGATTGATTATTAATATTTCATGTTTCTGTTTAGTACGCCATTCTATGTAAAAGCTCATTTAACTTTTTTACAGATCTCACGTTTTTTTTCTTAATCTCTTTTAATATATTATCTCTTTCTTACATGTAATCTATAAACATTAGTTCCAGGTGATTCTCACGAATCGGTGTCATCTCTAAACCGCGTAAGTTTGATTCATACTTTTTAGTTTTCATCATGTTCTTTGTATTTAGATAATCGACACTCTTATTAGTCATCGAAACGTCACACAGTTAAATTCTATTCAAAAGATAGTAATTTTATCAAAAGCAATAAGTTTAGAAAAAATATATCTACTGCAATCCCAGGACCCCAAGAGGAAGGGGGGGGGGGCGAATGGGAAATTATTTTGAAACGTAGATATAGTATCTGTGAGATGTGTGTTGCGTGATGTGTGATGTATGTTCGTGCAGAGCATCCTGTGCCTGCTGGAGTGCCCGGTGTGCATGGAGTGGATGGACCCGCCGCTGTGCCAGTGCCGGCGCGGCCACCTGGTGTGCGGCGCGTGCCGCCCGCGCCTCGCCGTCTGCCCCGTGTGCCGCGCCGGCTTCTCCTCCGTGCGCAACCGCGCCATGGAGGGGGTGAGGACCGCCGCTTTAACCTTTCCTATCTGTCGTCACGTTCACAAATTACCTGTGACGATTAACTTAACCTAATTAATACATAGCTGACTTAACCTAATTAGACATAATTAATACCTTAGGTTTAGAATTTCTTATAATATAAACGAGACATCCTAGATGTACTTTCCCTAGTCCTCATCGTGAGGCTTAACCATCTAAATAGATCTTTACTGATCTGTACCTCATGACCATGAGGATTTCTTAATAGTCCGGTGCCCGGACAGTCGCCTCCAACCACCCCTTACAGCGACCCACTTCCTCTCACAATTAAGCTAGATATCAGAACAGCGTGTGGCTCACCAGCCACACCTGTATAACTCTTCTAGACTGTTAGGCTAACCAGCCTGGCCTCTTGTACCATCACTAAACTGGACCTCTGAACTGTTAGGCTAAACAGCCTGACCTCTTGTACCATAACTTCCTAACAACATAACCTTCTAAGGTACCACTTAACTTATCTTAACCACGCTTACTTAAATATATCTATATTACATAGGTAATAACTTATTAACTAATGGATCGCATTATGAGCATCATATTATTATATTATATACCGGCAAAACATAACCTGTAATCGAAAATAAAACACACACACTCCTTTAATTATATTGAAAGTATTGAAGATGAAATGCACCGATGGTCACAGTTATCTACAGAAGGTTTTAATCTCACTTACCCGATTCTCTGGTACTTACACATCTATTAACTATAAAATGATATTCACAACAATCTACGTATCATCTACCTGTCAGGGGACCATAACGCAAGTGTGAAAAAATAGCGCGAAACTAGTGATGTGACATCTCAGACCAGTCAGTCTTGCTAGTGTTGCGAACGATGATGTCAATCGACCGATTCGTTAATATTTGGTGTTAAAATAATTGAATACTCGCGATACGTCGCGACACTCCCAAGCACGGAGAATGACATTCAGCAGGGACTATAGAAATGAAATAAATGTAGAATAAAAACACAATCATACATAATTCATAATATCTTCGCTTAACAACACAACAAGTTATAATAATAACTATAATAATAGGTACGCATAAACAATATCTCACCTGGACCACATGCTGCGCTTAATCACATGCTAAGGTTTACCTTACTGAAAATACAACCTTGTTATCGTCATGTTATATAGGTACATAAGTATATACCATGCTTATATTCGTACATGTATATTGAATCTGCTTCGCTAGATAACGTTCCTACTTCCTGTAAAACTTATCAATGTGACGAAAATATATGTGCTTTCGCCCGACAGCCTCCCTGCACCCCTCACAGCTGTCCCATGCCTCGCATCACAAGAGAATCTTAATCATTAAGTATAGTTTCGTCATCTTAATAGTACATTTCTTACAATCAAAGATTATTAAAAGAAACTCACATGAAAGTCGCAGTTCACCCGCGTTGAGTTTTCGTCCTCATGCCGCCATAATCTTTTTTCGCTTTTTATTCTAAAAACTACGTTAAACTTATTTGAACTTAGGTAATGAAGATATTCCTCCACCACTCACCTAACGTTGCCATCGATTTTTACAACTCGTCTTAGTCGACACCTATCTTCATAATTCTTACACCTTTTGTGCTGAGCATATCGCTAAAATTCACCTTCCCAGGCGCTGGTAAAGCCTGTAAACAGTCACCTTTTCTATACTTAATTAAAATTAAATTTGATTACATTTGAGTACCACTTATTGATAAAAAATACTAGCATAACTATTCTGCCACGCTCATCACTCTAATCGCCACATTATATAATAAGACAACACCTCTTTACACCTTCAGTCCACATTGACACTGCTAACTCGCGGTTCACCGCGACACTCCCGACCGCGAAATAAAAAAAAGGATGCTTGGAATCCCTTGCGTAGTGTTTCTCTTCATGCCCATGTCCATTTGTCCTGTCATCTTAAGGGAAACCTGTTTGAATCTAGTGAATTCATTACTATAGTAAAATGAAGATAGTGACAATACTTATTAGTTAACAATTATGTATTGGTAAAGACATTATAATCAGTTACTATCAATTATACATTTACCATGGGTACTTAATCTTTTGGTCAAGTAATACTTTTTTCTGCCGATTAAATGCGTCTGTTTTCTAATACCAACTTTTATTCAAGAATTTTACTTCACGAATACGTTAACGCTATTATCTTAATTGAAAACATTGTTGTCAAATGTAAAAAGAATAACCGTGTAAACATACATAATATATAAAAAGTCTTAACACAGCTCCCTATAATGACAAACGTATCAAACTACTATTCTTTAAGATTTCTCAACTTTCTCTGTGTCGTAACTTTCCGTGTATACAACAATATCTAATGCTTAATATTTGGATAGGCATCACCCTTATGCTCGTATTATGGCCAAACGTTCTAACAAAAATATAATATTCTTATCACTTACTTCATACCTACATACAGTGTATCGATGCCTTATTTCATAGTTTTACCGTAACTTAATAGTTTACTCGAATCAGCAATAAGTTAAAGATTATAAATTAACAAAGTTTTGAGTAAATGTTCTTTCTTTACATTACGCCTTTTTTGTAATTCACACGAATCTACAATATCCACGTCGCTCCTCATACTTTAACAGAAATTATACTTTTAAAATCCTATTACTAAATGATGCACCGAATAAACTTTTACTAATCTAACTTAATTTTGTAAATTGTCATGTTAGGTAACTTTTATCTAAGAAAAATACAATACTTCAAAGAATTAGTTTGCCACTTAATTGTTCGAAATATCATTCGAAGTGGGACGTCCAATTCTTGTACCTATCATCATCTGTTGCAATCACGAAGACTACTTGTAATGTATTAAGTCTTCATATTATACGCACATGCAAAATAAAGCCAATAAAAAATATATCTAATTATAGATAATGTAATCATTTGATTTATAGACCATATATCATGTCTTAAACCAAATACACTTAACGTTCTTGTTGTAACCTAGGTACATAATATGTCAACCCATTATAGGTTTGAATCGCAGAACACTAATACGATCGTAATTGCTTTAAACTACATCATGTAGGTACCCTTTACTTTAATAAATTAAAGGTTTTAATACTATACCTAATAATTTCTAATGCCCTTGCGGCCACCACACACTGGAATGAAATAACCATTATCGGATCCAACTGGAGTACCTTTACTCTATTCTATCTGCTGACGCTTCGGATACCTTGCAGTCTCCACAATCGCCGCACGACTGAGCCGCCACTAGTTCAACGATAAAGTGAGCTTTTAATACTTCTATCTAGTCTTAAGTAGTCTTACATTTTAACGTTGAGCTTATTAATATATATTGCTACTTTTTATATGTTGTCCTTTGACAGTATGGTCCTATTATAATTAATATTATTAACAGCTTATTTCGAGTAATATACAACAAATATAACATCGTTAAAATTAAGTTACAAGCAAGCATACTATAATAAACCGCGTCACTTTGATGTACGACTAAAACGGTCTCTTTTCTGAGTCGAACTATAAACGATATCCATCAAATTAAACAGTCTTACTTATCTATCTCTCCATAAAAAATAATCAAACTGATACAATTGTAAAAGTGTACACTAGCTGTAGACTCTATCTTTAATAACCCAACTATGAGGCATTGTCCTATGCATAACAAATTTTTCCGTTTGCATCACTGTTAAGTAAACAATATATCAATTATGAATACTATAGAAATGTATTACTTCAAATTTTTACTTTGTCGACTAGCCTCTATTCCGCCGGGCAAAGTTTTGTTTCCTTAATTCCAATTGAACCTCTTCCTATAATTTTATATGATGGCATTAATAAAGATCTTGCGAAGTCCAGCTTTATAGTACCTACTTATAAGTACTAATGACATATTCAAAGTGTAAACAACACTGTAACATATTACTCGTATAATTAAGGATTGACCTAGTAATTAATTAGTTATTTATTTACTATTTTTCTTACTCCTTCAAATAAAAGGTACAACTCTTACATCGAATCATAAAAAGCAAGTCACTTCGTTTTACTATCATGGTAGCTACTACACACATATTAGAATAGGTACGTGTCGCTAGACTTACTATCTAAATAACTAGGCAATAAATAATAGAACCAATAAGATCACATACCTGATGTTTCCCTTGTCTTTTTTGTTCTGTCTTTTGTTCTTTCGCTCTAAATTTTGAAGGTACTTATCTGTTAAGTTTTCTGTACTCTTATCTCGATCATTCCGTCTAAAATTATAATTAAATAAAGAATAAAGTTAATTCAAATAACACTTAAAACACCTTAACTATTAACACTTAAAAACACCTTAATTATTTACGTATTAACACTTAAATTCCTGTTGTATTACCAAAGAATATTTAATACTTAAAAATAACCATAACACCATAATTAGCTACATGTCCTTTGTAATTTGTCACTTTGTTTTTATCCGCTCATATCCGCTCATACAGCGCCACGTCTCTGTGGTACAACAAAGTACTCGCTTCCTTCTCTTTGCGGCTACTAGCCCAGCATAGAGCAAACCCAAGTTGCTATAAACTTTTTAGACACTCTTAAGGTGCTACTAGGTTCGTCGTGAAATCATGACCCAATCTTATTACTATAACTTATTTCAATAATAATCATTAGTAGGTAATATACATTGACAACCAGAACGCACGCACACTGTATTCTTAAAATAACATAACTTATCCTATCACTAAATTGCTCTGCCACCCAGCTAGGAATCTAATAGATATATATTCCTGGTAGGTACTTAATATTTAGGTACCTTGCTTTATATGGTAGGTACCATTTAGGGACTTAACCATTTATATGTACATCAACATAAAACAACTATACACATACACAACCTGCATAAAAATTAAGAAAATTTTATCGAATAAAGTACACACAGAAATCACACTCACATAACGTAAATTTAAATACTAGGTACCTTCGAAAAACAAATAAACTTAAATTATTAAAACAGAACTGAATACGTAAAAAAGAACCTTTTGTCTGAGGGAGCACAGATGTATTATAACATTTATAACCTACCAAATTATATTAAAGAGTGTAAAGCTTTATCTGCATTTAAATCCAAGTTAAAGCTGTTTATCAAAATAATATTTATTACCAAGAGAAATATCTCTAATAGATCATATATCAACTATACTATATACTTTTGTTATCCTGAATAGTTTTACATGACTTCATTTATGTTTCTTGTATAACTATGACTTTTCCAAATAATTATTAGATAGGAACTTATATATCTGTCATGACATAAAAACCTTATCTACGTGATGACTGATTATCAAATTTATTAACATATCGAACTAACTATCGTGTGATACTGTATAATGCAACTCTAATATCTACCGTTCATCATCGTGAAGGTAGTATGATTGAAAGGTACTAATTGATCTGCGAGCCATTCAACGCGTTCAACTTAATTTTGTAGGTAGAATATAAACAAAACAGTGATTTTACTGGACAAGAATTAATTCATGATAGTTGCTTTATTACAACAAATAATTTCAAACAAAACATGCTAAATAGGTATTTCATAGAAGGTATTGTCTTAAACCAGGGATGCTAACTAAATAAGTAATTCATTAACGAAATATCCTTTATCTTTTCCTAATTTGGTAGGTTCCTATCAGATACTGTAAAAATACTACATACCTACATACTTTTTACACACGGTATTATACCTACTTAGGTACCAATAATGTTTCATTTGCTAGATCATTTGATAAATATTACTAGATCTTTATATGGATGTATGTATGTAAATTCTTTACACAACAAAACAAAAACAGAAATCAAACTGATATATTACAATAACTACCTACCTACGCATGGTAGGTACAACTCAAGTTCAACCATGGGTAATTCATTATTTAGGTACTTGAATAAAAAACTGGCTAACTGACTGATCGCACTACGTATAATAGAAGCCACTTGGGTCAACAAACTCAGATCACTAAGTTACGGAAATGAGAATTATAGTATTCATACCAATGGAAATTAAACATTCTGCTTAAGTGTACTCTTTGCTGATAGAACCAAAACACATGTCATGTCGTGCTAATTCGTGGGCCTGTAGTTAGTCCTAAATAATAATAAAGTCTTCATTTTTACTATGTACCTACAACACTTAGGTACTTACTCAAGTAGCTCAATGAAGTGAAAATATATTTACTGATTGGTAAAAAACCCACATGACATAGGTAAGTGATAATAAATTTGTCTTTTTTACAACTCAAACCTTTAACATAAGTATCAAAATTATAATATTATTATTATTCATCTGCCTCTAGTACTAGTCCAGCAAACTAGCCAGGCACTGCAAGTAAATATGTTAAATTGTGCCACTTCTTTACACATAAGTACTTTTTCTTTTATAAATAACATAATGTCAGATTACTTGCAAAGTGAAACTTTATAAGTAATTATGATTGTAGTTTTATGATACCTAGACCTAGGGCATAGTTCTGGTAGGTATATTCAAACTTAACAAATTATATATAATACAGAGTTTACTATGAACAGACACTTACTATGAACTTACTATGATATAAAATAGAAGATTTAACTAAATGTATGTTAGGTAGATAAAACATACAAAAATAGTCAATAATTAAAAATTACTATTGTATAATGGGTGTCACCCAAAAAATCCAATTTCTTTCTATTACAATTTTTAAGTTCAGATTTTAGAACATTTGACTATGCACAATATGTAGGTACCTATAATGTGCTTTTTCCTCATAAAAAGTACCCACTTTATGATCTGATCTGAATCTGAGCATAATAATATGTACTAAATTTTGCTATTTAACTGTAAAATTCAACACAACCATTCCTTTAGGGTACCATAACACTTAAATAATAACTAAAATAAGATTTTTCTATTCTATCTCTTTTGATACTTACAAGCTATAAATGTTCCTCAAACATAAACACAGAATAACTTATTTGTTTGATACTTGTGCATAATAAGTTTAAGTTGTTATTATAATTTTAAACAAAAACACTTCAGCCCTTTAATACCATACATAAGTACACATACACTTGGTTGTAAGTAATTAAAATCATTAGATTTATCAAGTAGGTACAATATTATAATTGATATGCATTAATTACTTACCTCATACTGGCATGATGATCCTTACTGCTAAATTTATACCTGAGAAGGACCTCCCCTCTTTTTTTTTTCTCAAGAAATAAGTTAGAAATCAAAACCAAATAAATGACTCACTCATGGAATTGCTATTTACAGGCTAAGGGATCCTTGATGTATTTTCAACTGAATTCAAATCCACAGCATCTCCACCATGTCGTCACGTTCACAAATTACCTGTGACGATTAACTTAACCTAATTAATACATAGCTGACTTAACCTAATTAGACATAATTAATACCTTAGGTTTAGAATTTCTTATAATATAAACGAGACATCCTAGATGTACTTTCCCTAGTCCTCATCGTGAGGCTTAACCATCTAAATAGATCTTTACTGATCTGTACCTCATGACCATGAGGATTTCTTAATAGTCCGGTGCCCGGACAGTCGCCTCCAACCACCCCTTACAGCGACCCACTTCCTCTCACAATTAAGCTAGATATCAGAACAGCGTGTGGCTCACCAGCCACACCTGTATAACTCTTCTAGACTGTTAGGCTAACCAGCCTGGCCTCTTGTACCATCACTAAACTGGACCTCTGAACTGTTAGGCTAAACAGCCTGACCTCTTGTACCATAACTTCCTAACAACATAACCTTCTAAGGTACCACTTAACTTATCTTAACCACGCTTACTTAAATATATCTATATTACATAGGTAATAACTTATTAACTAATGGATCGCATTATGAGCATCATATTATTATATTATATACCGGCAAAACATAACCTGTAATCGAAAATAAAACACACACACTCCTTTAATTATATTGAAAGTATTGAAGATGAAATGCACCGATGGTCACAGTTATCTACGGAAGGTTTTAATCTCACTTACCCGATTCTCTGGTACTTACACATCTATTAACTATAAAATGATATTCACAACAATCTACGTATCATCTACCTGTCAGGGGACCATAACGCAAGTGTGAAAAAATAGCGCGAAACTAGTGATGTGACATCTCAGACCAGTCAGTCTTGCTAGTGTTGCGAACGATGATGTCAATCGACCGATTCGTTAATATTTGGTGTTAAAATAATTGAATACTCGCGATACGTCGCGACACTATCGTCGTACGCCTTGCGCCGGATCCGGGTCTGTCTATCTGGAACTATAACCACTTTTTCTTATTTTCCTCTTAATCATTTTATCACCTTCACTCCGCCGAGGTTGTTTTATTCCACCGGTCGTATGCCGTCAGGTGGCGGAGATCCTGCGCTACCCGTGCCGGCACGGCTGCGGGCGCGAGGTGCGGCTGCGCAAGCGCGGCGCGCACGAGGCGTCCTGCGCCGCGCGCCGCTACTCCTGCCCGCTGCCCGCCTGCGCCGCCGCGCCGCCGCTGCCGCGCCCGCAGCTGGCGCACCACTGCCAGGTGCAACACCGCCCTCTCTATACACTGTACAGTGTACACTCTATACACACTGTGAACTCTCTGCATAATGTCACTAAAATCTGCCCGGTCATTGTTCTCCTTCAATAGACACTTTTCCTTCTTTATTGCCGATATACCCTAATTCATTATCTTATTCAAGACGAAATTTATAAAGATGAGACTCGAGTAGAAATTTGACATCTGCAGGCAGTTATCGAGTCGAGATTCACCTAACGATACAACGGCCAAAGCGTGGTACTGAACCGCGGTGTCGTATTGCTATTACCAGACGCAGCACCCGGCGGCGTGGCGCAGCGGGCGCGTGCAGCAGTTCTCGGTGCGCGTGAACAACTCGGCGCAGCAGCAGTGGGTGGTGGCGGCGCTGGAGCAGGTGTTCCACGTGCGCGTCGACGTCGACGTGCGCACCTGGGGCGTGCTCGTGTACGTCGCGTACGTCGGCCCGCAGTGCCACGCCAGGCGGTACACGTATGAGGTAAGCGAGCTAGCGGTACGATTACTAAAACTATAGCCTATATATTATGTTATTCTTGAGGGCTAGCACGTTGTTTTTGTCTTGCGAGAAGTATCTATCATTGTCGCTCTTTCATTCATTGCAAAAGTATGGCGGTATTGAAAAATCGTTACTCGCGCAAAAACCTTACGAAAATCCATCCACCCATCCAAACTTTCAAATTTGTCACTTGTGTGTGTAGGTAATAGTGATGGGGCGATACAACGCCCGCAAGCTTGTCTACATGCGCACGACGCACAGTGACCTCGAGAGCTCCGCTCTCAACACGAGCCGCCAGGACTGCTTCCATCTGTCGCTCGACCAGGCGCACAACTTCCTGCGCTTCAAGAACAAACACTCCGAGACAGATAAGTTACTGGACATCACTATCAATCTAGCCGAAAATGATATAAAGAGGCGTAATAACAATAATAACAGTGCAAATACAGACGAGTCGCGGGAAGTGAGCACGCCCGAGTCTGCTAGTACTAATAATGGTTAACACCGATACATTAAACGTTAACAGCTGATGAAAGTTGTGTCTTATGTCGATGACATACGGACGTTAATATAAGAGTTTGGTTAAGATTTAATTTTGGTTAAATAATCTCATCGTTTGTCCATCCGAAAAAAAAAGAATATTTGTGTCGCACGAAAGCATTTATGTCCGCTTCAGAACAAAAATGTAGGTACTTTACGAAGAATGTACACTATAGACAAATTGTAACAATCGGTGAAATGTATACGCTAAATCTGCTCAATGCAAATCGTAAATTAAGTGGAACGTGCAGGAACAACAATAATTATTACACATTCTCTATTCGCAAAAACTACATATCAACATTTGCAACGATGATTTTTTTTTTTCATATTTAGCGTAGTTATTGCCCGTCTTTGAAGGACATTTGTCAATGTATTTTTTTTATGTATATAAAATTGTGTGTTCTGCTTTCGCGCGTTTGAGATCTTACATGCTGTCTTTCTTTGGTATCGATAAGATATCTTATAATTAGTTGGTATAAATAAGTTAGCCATATAGTTACATTGTAAAAATGTATACCTATTAATTTTATTTTAATGTGATAAAATATACAAGCCGCTATAAATTTAACGTAAGCTGCAATATCTGCAGATTGGAGTTTTCTCCAATATGGAATTTTATATTTCATTGTCATTGATAGTCAGTAAAACAAGTAGTTATTATTAAGATTATTGCATTTCATTACCCGATCTGGTAAACAACGATGAATGTGTACTCTAATAAATAATATGATTTATAAAATATCAGTCTAATGAAAAGGTAACTAAAATGTAAGTACATAAAATATGTAAACGTTTTTGTAATTTCTTTTAATGAAATTTTAAAAATTAAATTGTATTACTTTGGAGAATTTATGAAATAGTAAGATATAACATTTGATGTATTAAAAAAAGTAAAAAAAATAATATAATTTTAAGGCTGTAAGCCTTGATTGGCCTAAATTAAAGTAAAAGTGATGGATCAATCCCACATAGTGGGATAATGGTAGGAAATATCTCAGTAGATAAGTCAGCTAGTCAAGTGGAATGGTTAAAACTATATATATATATCTTACTAAGTTAAAACTATATCAAGTATGGCTTGATCATAATTTTACAACAGATTGATAAGGTTTGTCTGTGAAATGCTCAAAAGCATATTATATTGTATTGTAAATAGGGACAAATATTTTTTCCCTTTATATTTAAATTTGATTTTATTTCTACTTGGAGTTAGAAGAATCATAAACGATTGTATTGTTAAGGTACTATTTTTTTGATTTATTATTATTGTAATTGATGTGCAATTTGAGGTGTAAGACTATATTATAATATATGATATTGGTGTTCTAGATGTGAATTAAATAGTAATATACATTTCGATTTCTACATTAACTTGTCTGCAGTGACACGTTATTATTACTTCCGATCACTGACAGTATAAGAACAAAATAGGTTCTTAGGTCAACAAAGCACGAATGCCGAGCAGCAATGGTTACGAAAAATATTAATAATCGGCCAAAATCATCGTGTATGTAAAAATGCCGAGCATGTTTTAACTGATGGAATATCACAACAATAATAAATAAAGCACGTTATTTTAAATTGTTTCTAAAACAACACTTTCCATATTCGTAGCCGACTGAGGTCTACATTGTCTAATTAGGGGTCCGTAGCTTGTATGTCAGGGGTCCGCAGTAGGTCAGTCAGTCTAAGCATATTTATTAGTACAGAACATATCGTAACATATATTTTTTTTATTTCCAAAAATATTTATGGGTGGGGTCCGTGGTATAGTTTAAATTGTAAAAGTGGTCCGTGACTGCAAAAAGGTTAAGAAACCCTGGTCTAACATGACCTCGGCCTGTCTTGTTCATGATTATACTGTCTGTGATCCCGATTATACTTATTACTCCATTAAACTTAAACAGGTACATGTTTAAATAAATAAAGAAAACAAAATAATGATCACTGTTTTATTCCCTAACTCCTAGAACATAACAAACAACTTTTATTTACATTTAAATATATCCATCATGCTACAAAATAGTATACACGTGGTATTATTTCTATACAAAGAGATCAATTAAATTAATGCCTTCAGGCGTTAGTATTGATTGCTCATAGGGATTCTCGTCTTTATCATAAAGCCCGTAACTTACATTAATTTTAGAAACTTCATATTTATTACAATTCGAAAAATCACAGTATATTTATTAAGTAAGTTGTATATTTAATTAATGCTTTTAAAAGTATGACGTATGTTATACCCAAGGGCGGGTATTTCAAACAGGCACAATGTTATAATTGTGCCAACCCTAGCGCTTTACACACCCACGCTTACATCATACTAAAGTTAAAACTTAGTATATAAAGATTAAACTTTCCCGATTATCACACATACTATACAAACTCCGAACATTAGCAATTTAATAATTTACGCGATTATGTTCCGTACTTGTATAATGTAATAGATCAGTTACAAGTTTTAAATGAAAGTTTGGGCTTTATCTGTCTGTCATAGGATCGTCAATATAATTAAATTATCGCGGAAGAATTATTTCATACATATTGAACATAATAATAATCCGTAAAAGGTATAATTGCTATATAATTATATATATCGAGGCAACATTTTGGTTGTGAAATTTCAAACTGGCCCTGAACGCCTATTGCAAGTCGCCACAATGCAAATAAAACAAGTGACAAATTGATATGGAGGTCAACAAGTGGTCAGTGGTTGATACTAAGCTACGAGTTGTTTGGAGGCGAGCGTCTGCCGCGCGTACTCGGTGCCGACGAGTCCGCGGCACACGAGGGAGAACTCTTGCACCGACTCCAATAGTCGCCGCTTATTGCTTTTTTCTCTGGAAAACAAAACATTATTTCATAGAATAGATTTTTAAGGGATTTCCAACTTTATCGCTCAAAGTTAAGGTTTAAACAGCTTTCTTTTTTTATTTGTAGGTAAGTGCCGAATTATTTATATGAGTGGATCGATCTATCTACTAAATTGATTTCGATAAATAAAGTATTTATTTTTTGGCTGTTTGTTCTCAACATCGAGACGTATCTTAATAGATGCATTACAGGTTGCTACGCAAATAGAGAGAGACTATCTCAATATTTACCTACTATGTCTATGGCATTAACGAATGTAAAAAGCCACTTGGAGCATCCACATTATTATCAACTAGTTCTAGAGCGACAAGTGTTCTTTCACCGGTATAAATAAAATCATAAAATATGCGTGTCTCACTTGATAACGGCCGCGATGAACTTGTGTTTGTGTGGGTCCGTGGCGTGGGGCGTGGGGAAGCCGTGCACGGCGAGCGCCTGCCGCAGCCACGTGGCCAGGTCCCCGTGGCCGGCGCGCCACGGGGCGCGGTTCAGCGCCAGCAGGAGCTCCGCTAGCGGCTCGATCTGGTTGCGGGGCGTCGCCCCACCTTACATAAACATTTCAATATATTGTTTTAGACTTTTGTGGATTCGAAAAGCGAGCAGGCATATGATTTCAATGGAGCTTTTAAGTTCGATGATTTTATTTTACTAATAAATACAAAAAAATACAATAAGTTTGAAAATAGTATTAATGCTTTCAATACGTTAATCACTAATTCCGCGTGACTTCAACATTGAAATTAAATATCTTTATGTTTATTCTACCTATTAGTGTGCAATCTCAAATTATATAAATAAGTTACTATAATATTCGTTAATATTGATGTGCGTGAAAGATTGTAGTAGTGGGTGTGGTTGTGGTGGTTGTGGTGGTAGTGGTGGTTGTGGTGGTGGTGGTGGCGGTGGTTGTGATGGTAGCGCCCGGTGGCGGTGGCGGTGTCGGTGGTAGTACCTATGCAGCGCAGCGCGGCGGCGGTGAGCAGCGGCGCGTGCGGCTGCAGCGCGGCGGCGCGCACGGCGGCCAGCGCGCCCAGCCAGCCGCACGCCGCGCGCGCCGCGCCCGCCTCCCACAGCCGCACGCACGAGCTGCCTGCCACGTACATTATACAACATACAACATTATTACACTTTATCATCTCTGATTACTCAGATGCTATCGCGGGTACCTATTACACATTGAAATAAAACAAATGTAACTCGCGTATGTCACACGGCGACGAATATGGGAACTGTAAATTAATATAAGATAGGTTAGTTCCGTTTTCGTTGTTTTAGTCCAATTATAATATTTGATTCGCATGGAAACTTAAAATCCTGCAGAATCCGGATTAAAATTATGTACTTTACCGTAAGATCAACGATCTATGATCTATACCAAACTCGGTTCAGTGATTGAAGATTAAAGTTATAAAAAAATTACGCTTTCGCATGTTTCGCATTATATACAATGACATATCCGCCATTTCTATATACAGCTAGAACTAACCTAGCTCGACTAGATCGGGCAACAGGTCGTCGATCCAGTCGATGTACTGCGGCTTCTTCTTGGTGACGGCGAGCAGCGCGGCGAACAGCGCCTCGGCCAGGTCCGGCGCGGCGGCCGGCTCGGGCGCCACGCCGCGCGCCGCCGACGATATGCAGAAGTGGAACAGCTGCGACGCGTCCGGCCACTCGTTGCCGAACGCCAGTACTATCTGGGGATTTAAGGTATTCTGTTATGTTTGTATTCGCGAATAGTATTGACTCATAGTCACGTGCGTGCATATCATGTCTTGGGGGCAGAAGTAAGTAAAGTAGTAGTAGAAATGAAACAACTTTTAACGGATTTAACTCACGTATTTTTATTTTATTTTAATTGTTGACGTTTCGGATTCTTTACAGTTTCCATAATCGTAGCACGACTGAGCTGACAATAGTCTAACGCTAACGAAACGTCAGCAAATAAAATAAAATAAAAATACGCGAGTTAAATCTGTTAACAGTTGTTTCATTCCAATGTGTAATAACCGCGAAGGCATCAGAAATTATTAGTAGTAAAAAATTAAAAATAACTCTTATTAACGGAATTATGTCTCAATACAATTGTCTTAATACGCTAGGTAACAAAAACAAAGTAACAGTGTTCTAACCAGTTTGACGGTGTCGAGTCCGGCGGCGCCGGGCCGCAGCCGGAAGCCGGCGGCGCACAGGCGGCTCACGTCGCCCGCGAGCGGCAGGCACTCCTCCAGCAACGACGAGATCATTTGCTTTAATATATTGAACATTGGCTGGAAACGAAAAAAAACCGAAAATCGGTTTTACTTTTTCTTAAAGAACTTCGAAAATAGCGTTCTGGTGATTAGAACCTTGACTACGAAGCTGAAGAGATCTGCAACTATTATAGGTATATATGGGTTTACGTTTATTCGTTGTATAGCACCCATGGTATACGCTGTGCTTACTTGGGAAATAGATTAGTTGGTTTTTAAAAAAGAGTACGTGTTATTTATAAATGGCGCGCACGCACGAGTTTTGTGCATGAGTGAGTGTGTGTGTGTGTGTGTGTGTGTGTGCATGAGTGAGTGTGTGTGTGTGTGTGTGTGTGTGTGTACTCACGTCAACTAGTTGCTCGTGTGCAGCGTGCGCCGGCAGCGTGGGCAGCAGCGCGCGCGCCAGCGCCGCGCACAGGGTCGGCCGCGCCGCCAGCGCGCTCAGCAGCGCCGCCGCGCACTCCGCCGCGCCCAGCGAGCGCTGCGGCTGCAGCGCCTGACCGACCAACACACGAACACTACTGAGGCGGTTTATAAAACAAAAGCTATCGACGAAATTAGATTGTCCTTTTTAAAGTCGAATAAAAGTATAATGTAGACACGAGACAAGTCTTACAATTCGTTGTCACTCCTTTAAATATATCCACATTGTGTGAATACACATCTGTCTTCAATAGATATTCAGTGAGCTAACGGTGGTGCTTAAGTATATCGGTCGTCGTTACCTGCGCATTAAGGTCCTCGACGAGGGTGGCGGCGAGGCCGTGCAGCAGCGGCGCCGCGCGGTCCGGCTCCGCGGCCGCCAGCGCCGAGCCCGCCGCGATCACCAGCTGCCGCCGCACCCACGCGTCCGCGCGCCCCTCCGGGCTCTACGCACACACACCGACCGGGCTCGAGTTAGACTGGTATAGCACGGCCAAATTGAGATGGACGATTTTTTTTATTAACAACTGGCGGTCCCGGCCGACGTCATCCCGCCCGTTCGATGTTCAAATTGACTCTACATTTTAGTTAGAAAACTTTTGTATAGGAAAATAAGAAAAGGGCAGTTTTCAGGGTCTCCGTGGCCATTCTAGGCGTCGATGGGATTACCAATATATTTTGCGATATATTTTTATATAAATGTAGGTATGTAATCGCTAGGATATATTGAGCGGCTCTAGCCGTCGATCCGTGTCGATCGCGTTCGTACCTGCGCGGCGGCGGCGATGTCCGCGGCGAGCAGCGCGGCGGGCGCGGCGCAGTCGGCGCACAGCTTGCGCAGCGCCAGCGCCGCGCCCGCCGGGCAGCGCCGCAGCGCCGCGCCCGCCGCGCGCACGCACGCCGCGCCCAGCGCCGCGCCGCCCCACGCGCCGCCCTCCGCACCCGCGCCGCCCTCCGCGCCCGCGTCGCCCGCCTCGCCCGCGCGCTGCTCGCCCATCGACGACACCCACGACGCGTAGCTACCTACACCGTGTACATACTTGTAATTTATATATATCGCTGCTGTGGCGGCCTTATCGCATTCTGATGCGATCGCCGATATACATTAGATCGAGGAATTAGTGATGTCTCGATATAGTATGAGTGTTATGTTTTATGAAATAAAGATGTTAGCAGTACGAGTTGGTTTAATTCATATTAGCATGTCCCCGGTAATACGAGACATATCACCTGCTCGGCGAAGTAAATATGTTAAACCGGAAGGTTGCGTGTTCATATCACGTCGACGTCACCACTTTGCGAGGTGAATGAACCCGTTGAAAACGAATGCGAAACGACGAGCCGAGCTCCACCCGACTCACCTAGACAATCCAGCGCCGTGTTGAGCATTCTCTTGTTAGTGGAGGTGTCGGCGATGTGCACGGCGTGCTGCAGCATGGCGACGAGCCCGTCGGGCGCGCGGCCGAGCGGCGCCGAGTCCGCCAGCGCCAGGAACACGTGCAGCGCCGCCTCGCGCCGCGCCTCCGACGCCGCCGACACGAACGCCGCCTCCACCGTCACCCAGCACCACTCGCCCAGGATGCCCACGCAGTGCATCTGTTCGTAGTGACATTTTAGACCTTATCCCCATATACCGCGAGTCTAATACCGTCTGGCAAATCAAATGAAAATGAAAAGTAACTATATCGCACACCTAGATCTAAAGGGAGCTAACTCAAAAATTTAAAGATTTAAATTAAACACGCGCTAAAAAAAAGGATCCGATTCCTTACAACAATTTCGCCTCTCCCGAAAAAGTTACTTTTTTTGAGTTAGCTCCCTTTAGATCTAGGGGTGCGATATATTGTCTTGTAACTGATAGATCTGTCTATAATACGTATCAATTATTGAATCCATTTATAGATCTTGTATACCTTATTACAGTGGCATAAGGTTCACAACTGGACTAGAATGTAAGTAATTGTTAAAATACGCCTTAACAACAAAATATAAACAAAAAAACTAACCACTGTATCTGCGATGTCTTGCCGATAGCACCGTAGTAATTCCAAATCGTCTTTAGACAGCGCGGAGTCCGGAGGCGCTTCAGACTTGGTTACTAGAGTCGTGAGCAGTCGCGAGAATACATCCCGCCATACTGCGTGTACTTTATCGGTCTCACCCGTGAGGTTTAGTACTTCATCCTGTCGAAATGATACATATATAAACATCATTGGAATATTCACACCGTTCCCCACTTAGCAAAGCTTGTATTTTATGATTTAAATATTGATAAATTTAATTAGAGAACTTTCAGGAAGTCATCCCCTATAAAAGGGTTCAAGTATATATGTATAGTATGATACTTTTTATTACGTGTGCGGAACCGCGGTTAGAAAGTCAAAGTCAATCGTACAGAGAGCTTCAGCCTATATAAATATCCACACCAATTACTATGACTGCATATTAAAAAATGTCTATTAACAACCATGTAATTCTACAAAAAAAAAAGAGAAACAAATGAATCATCCCTACTAATATTATAAATGCGAAAGTAACTCTGTCTGTCTGTCTGTCTGTTACGCTTTCACGCTAAAACTACTGGACCGATTTAAATGAAATTTGGTACAAAGAAAGTCTGGAGCCTGAGAAAGGACATAGGCTACTTTTTAACCGACTGCAAAAAAAGGAGGAGTTCCACGCGGACGAAGTCGCGGGCAGAAGCTAGTCCAGTTCATACTCACTTGCAAAGTATACCAAAATCCGAAGACCAGGTTGGAGCGCGTCTCGTGCAGCGGGTAATGTCCGGGCGCCCCCTGCGCCGCCAGCAGCACCTCCACCAGCTGCCGCGCGCCCTCGCCGCCCGCACCGCCCGTACCGCCCACACCGCCCGCACCGCCCACACCGCCCGCGCCGGCCGGCTCGCTCTGCGCCGCCTTCACTATTGTGCCCGCGTGGCACTCGCCCACTGCCACCGCGCATATGATCAGAGCCGACAGTAGCTCCTGGGACAGAGGTATACGAACATGATTAAGCTGGGCTCGGTCGCCATACGAAAGTGAATACGTATATGCGAGTACGTAGGTCTCTTTTAACGACTACGATGGGCCTTTACTACAAAACCCGACTATAGGGTAGCTTCCAAATGAATAGCTTCAAAGCCTGCAGGTCTCTTTTAACTTATACGATTTAAAGTATTTATAAGTGAAAATATTGCATTTTAAGTCAACACAGCGTAATATGGAAGTTTTAATAGCTAAAATTTATATAGTTTTTTAGTTTTGTTTCTTTCCATGTACATATGTAGTTTCAAAAAAATATAACAAGTATTAATTATCGAGAGAGCGTTCCGCGATCACCTCGTTGATGGAGTTGGGGCGGTCGTCGCGGCGCAGCACGGCGGCGGCCAGCGCGGCGAGGTGCGCGAGGAGCGGCAGCGCGGCGGCCGGGCTGCGCGCCGCCTCCGCCGCGCCGGCCGCCGCGCGCACGGCCGCCAGGCTCGCCTCGCACGCGTCCAGCGCCGCGTCGCTCACCGCCTCGGTGCACCTGCAACACCACAAGTCACAACCACGCCACCACAACACCACAACACCACAACGCGATATTTATACTATACTAGCTTCTGCCCGCGACTTCGTCCGCGTGGAACTCCTCCTTTTTTGCAGTCGGTTAAAAAGTAGCCTATGTCCTTTCTTAGGCTCTAGACTTTCTTTGTACCAAATTACCATTAAATCGGTCCAGTAGTTTTAGCGTGAAAGCGTAACAGACAGACAGACAGACAGACAGAGTTACTTTCGCATTTATAATAATAGTAGGGATTGTGAAAATTCTAAATATAATACGCTAGCGGCCCGCCCTGGCTTCGCCCATTTTTTTATGTCACTCGGGAACGGTGTAATTTCCCAAAAGTAAAAGATTTAATCGAGTAAGTCCAGTCATATTGGAACCTATTCAATACATGTTTGTATTGAATAGGTTAATCTTTCCTCTTTAATATATTACTGTAGATGTAGACAAGAATATAACTGTATATTTTTCTAAAGTGAGTAATTTGAAATTATAATTTTTACGTCAATTAAGCTGTTTTGGAAAGTTTCTTTTGAAATACCTACTGCTGAAATCGCTAGCAGGTCAGATATACAGTACAAATTACAATATAGTTTTTATTATATAAGTCTGAATATTCCATAATAATATAGACTGTACAATATTTTGAAATTTTAAAAGTCCTATACTCTCCAAAGACATTCTAATTAAATGCAATTTTACATGTCCCACTGTAATTATTTCAAGATAAGATGTAGCCTAACTGATGAAATCATATAATTACGTATAACTCACGTGTATAATACATGTACGACGGTGAGTAGCGCGCCACAGAGCGGCAGTCGCTCCGGCAGCGCGCCGCCGCCGCTCTCCGCGGAGTCCTCGCCGCCCAGCGTGAGCCAGCTCACCGCGCACGTGGCCGCCGCCAGCCAGCCCGCCACCGTCTCCTCGGACGGACCCTCATGACTGTAGTCACTGAATATTCAATGTTTTATGAGATAAAACAGATTCAAAATGGTTGAGTAATGTGTGAAAAGTTATCTATGGAAAAACTGATTGGGTCATCCTGTACAAAAGTAGCACTATGCCAAAATATAATATAATTTCATAAATGTAATACTAATGAGTATTAAATTACCTTCAACTGTTAAGAGTATGGTAATTGTAGGATAAAATTCTTTGATGCAATATATTTCTTTTCCAGTGTTTATTAAATGTATATATGGCTGAGAAATTGCAACATACTCACTTATATACTGAGCTTAAATATCTCAATAAATCATCTAATACAGCCGGGCTTGCAGCTTGCAGTGCATTTCTGTTCTTTGAGCGAAGGACTGATCCCATTGTCATACTATTATACTGTAACATAAAATTATGAATTAATAAATGCCAATACTACACAATAAGTGATTCATTAAAACTAAATAGTTACCTCTTCAGGTATCACAGTGAGTACTTCTAACAGTAATGTTGTATTTTCAGCATTAGATAATGGCCTTAAAATTGCAGCTAAGTCTATTGTGCCTTGTTGTAAAATGAATGCAGCTAACTGTAAGAAATATAAAAACATATACACATTTTTCAGTACAAGGAATACAGTTTCGGTATTGAAACTACATAGTAAAAGCAAACAACACATTTTTAACAAATTTATACTCACACTGATACATAATCTATTTGTCACAATTTTAGGACCTTTGCTGTAAGTATAAACTGCTTGAAGAATCTTTTCTTTCAATTCATCATAACTCTCTGGAGGCAATTCACTCCAGCACCGGAGAATTTTAGTATGCAGTGTTGTAGCTGCATAGAACTGGACTTCTGTTCCCTGAAAAATACACTTTAAATCAAACACAGCTGTAGATTAATCAAATAAAATACCAACAAAAGATAATGAGGGCAATTAAATATAGTTAGTAATGTTTTGTGTGGCATTGAGAATCAATCTAATAAAAGGTATTGATAAAAATAGCCATATGCTTTACAAGGATTATATTTTAATACAAAAATGTATGTGTGAAAGTTGGATAATAGCAGGTAGCCTCACCTTGTTTGGTTGCAGAAGGTCCCAGACAAACTTCCAGGCCTCAGGCACACGCTGTGCTGCCGTCAGCCAGGCGTGAGCTTTCGCCCGGTCGGCCTGTTCTCCATTATAGAATACAGACACAGCATACTCCAGGTTCTCCGGTGTGTACTCCATCTCTTGCTCTATCGTCTTTTAAATCACACATACGATATATACATAATCACTCAGTCTTTTGTAATAAACTTACTGCATGATTGTTACACAAAATACACAAGGTAAAATAAATAAACCTAAATACTATAAAGACCTGCAATCAAGTCAATAATATAAATAATTCAGTAAGAACTGGTTTTAAAGAGTTAAAAGTTCTTATGTTGTGCTTTTGTCATATAATTCTTATATTTTTAAAATTTACGAAATAATGCCGTCAATGGCAAGCTGCGGCTTGACGGGATAGAAAAGTTGAAGCGAGATAAACATATTACTGCTGTCAAAATGTATGATGAGTGAAAGAGATGAGGCATATTTTTTCACTATTCAAGACACAGACTATTTGATTCAAGGTCTCATTTTGACATTTCAAACGTCGTTTAAGTCATGGTGATAAATGCGGGTTTACTGTAAAAGATGAGGACTATCTGGAAAACAACACTTGAAAATATACTTAGTCTGTACTTTGTAGTCGTGATAATTCATTCGTTCAATCTCATTCAATTTAATTCGGTTGTCAATTGTCGTTTCTGTCTGGATTTATAATACTGAATACTGATCGCTTGTTTTTCGAGGACAAGTGTTTTGTGATAGCTAGATTGTTGTAATTTACAGTTAAAATTAAAATACGTTAAAACATGAAGATCGAGGAAGTGAAAAGCACCGCCAAAACTCAAAGGATATCTGCTCATACTCATATAAAAGGTCTCGGCTTAGATGAAAATGGGATTCCTATTCAAATGGCAGCCGGTCTCGTGGGGCAGGAATCTGCACGAGAGGTATTATATACAGTGAATACTAATCGCTGTTTTTGTTTAACTTGGGATAGTCATATTCCATTTTAAAGTTACTCATTTAAATGATTATCGAAACAATAAATTAAATGTATTGATCAAACTATGTATTTGAGGTTATATTTTGGTTACCATGGATTTTTGTAAACATTGTGGTATGTACTGTAACAATAGTTTAGTTATGTTATTCTTGTATTTAATTACTTATGTTACTCAATGCTACGTTTCCAATGTCATAGGCTGCAGGAGTTGTGGTAGACATGATTAGAAGTAAGAAAATGGCAGGCCGTGCTTTACTTTTGGCTGGACCACCTGGCACGGGCAAAACTGCTATTGCTCTAGCCATTGCGCAGGAACTTGGAAATAAAGTGAGTATTGAATAAAAAAAGAACAAACAACTTAAACTAATTTAGCCCTAAATTGTTTAAGTTTTATTAAAATAATATGTAGTAAATAATATGTCATACCTTGCTGTTTCGTTGTGTACAATATTAATACTTTTTAATTTATCACAGGTACCATTCTGTCCAATGGTTGGTAGTGAAGTATACAGCACCGAGATCAAGAAAACAGAAGTGTTGATGGAAAATTTCAGACGTGCCATAGGTCTTCGCATACGAGAGACCAAAGAAGTGTATGAAGGAGAAGTCACAGAGTTTACTCCAGTTGAGACTGAAAATCCAGCTGGTGGTAAGTAATGTTTCATTTTACTTTTAACTTTAAACACATAAGTAAGTTGTTATTGCTTTACATGCAAAGTAATTCCATTGTGTTAAAAATATTATACATATAATTCCACATCCCTTTTCTACAGGTTATGGAAAAACAGTGTCACATGTCATTATTGGCCTAAAGACAGCCAAAGGAACCAAACAACTAAAATTAGACCCTACTATTTATGAGTCTCTACAGAAGGAAAAGGTTGAAGTTGGAGACGTCATTTATATTGAAGCCAACTCCGGAGCTGTGAAACGGCAGGGCAGGAGTGACACATTTGCTACAGAGTTTGATCTTGAGGTAACAAACAAATTATGAAATTTTTCTATACTAAGCTAAAGTTGTGCATTGATCTATATAGACAATAAATGCTGGCCATATTGTTATTAATATTCCATTCTTTTTTTAATTCAGGCTGAGGAATATGTGCCACTACCCAAAGGTGATGTCCACAAGAAGAAAGAAGTAGTTCAAGATGTCACCCTGCATGATCTGGACTGTGCTAACGCCAGGCCACAAGGAGGACATGACATCATGTCCATGATGGGCCAGCTTATGAAACCAAAGAAGACTGAAATTACTGGTAAGTTTATCAATAGGACAGATAGGTGGTGTTGTAGTAGAATAGGACAATTTTTCGTATCTAAAATGACTTGTATTTTTTTGTATTGTAGTTATGTAGTGTTTCACATTCCATTTTCTATTTCTCTGTGCCTATGAGTACATATAAATAGAACTGTTTTATATATTACTAGCTTCGCCTGGATCCCTTTTTTTATAGCCTATGTCACTCGGGAATAGTACAGCTTTCCAATAGTGAAAGAATTTTTGAAATCAGTCCAGCCATTCTGTAGCCTATTCAATCCAAACAAACAAACCTTTACTCTTTATAATAATATTATATACATTACATTGTATTCATTTATTTTTAATGAATTGTATGTAAAATATTTGTTAATGAAACAAATTATTTGCAGATAAACTGAGGAAAGAAATTAACAAAGTAGTCAACAAATATATTGATCAAGGTATTGCTGAATTGGTGCCAGGAGTTTTATTCATTGATGAGGTACAACTTTTCAGTTCCTTTCTACTTTTATTTTATAAATTACTTACCAGTTCTGAAAAACTTGTGGACTTGTGAAATATTTAGTAAGTGGGTTCCCTCCATATATTTATAGCACTATGCCTGTACGAAATCTATGCCGCTGAGTATTTATATGTTGTTACAGGTACATATGTTAGACATTGAGACATTCACATATCTCCATCGTGCTCTGGAATCCGCTATTGCGCCCATCGTCATTTTCGCCACCAACAGAGGGCGCTGTCAAATAAGGTAACTAAAATCTTTGATGTAGATTCAGTAGAAGAGCACTCTCAATTACCTTTAATGACTGTAGCAATAGATATACATTTTATTGACCTACATCTTTCCAGAATCTCTTGCGCTATTTGTTAATATTGTTATACTCATATTATTATTTCCTTTTAATTTCAGAGGGACGGAAGATATTGTGTCTCCGCATGGTATACCATTGGATCTACTTGACAGGCTGCTAATTATTCGCACACTACCTTACAACAAGGCAGAACTATTACAGGTAAAATTATATTTTTTTATGCTAGCATGATTTTTTTTTCTAATTTTCATGTTATATTCCACTTTTGTTCTAATGTCAGTTCTGTTGTACAAACGTAAGGTATAATTTTGTTTGGTTTCAGATTTTGAAACTACGCGCTACCACTGAAGGCATATCCATTGAAGAGGAGGCTCTCGGTGAACTCGCCGAAGTCGGTGTCAATAGTACGCTCAGGTAACATTTTAAGATCATCTTTATTACGATTGCTATGAGATTCATTTTCAGTTGGCAGTCTTTGAACACGTAGGGCTGTTTGTGTCTCTCACAGTCGTTAAATAGGATTAGAAAAGTACCCGCTTGGGAACCTAAGTTTTGATACTGTAATTTTTCTCAAGTGATAGGCTAAGTAAGAGCTTTACTTGGACATTGTCCAATAGTTCCTAACTTTTTATTTTCCTGTATTAAGAGTATTTTTGAAAAAATACACGGCTATTGAATTTCCATACATTTTTGTATTGGTTACGTTCGGTTCCATTATCGATAGGCACTTGTCTTAGGGCCAAGGATTATGTTCTAACTAGCGGTCCCGGCAGACTTCGTCCCGCCCGGCAAAGAGGCGCTGCATTAATCAATCGATTTGACACAATTGTCATTGTTGCGTTTTTTTATACTATTTTTAACAAATGAGATTAATATTATTTTTTTGTACTGGAACGTGATAAAAAGTATCCTATGTCCTTTTCCTGGCTCTAAGCTACCTCCCCGTCAATTTTCAGCCAAATCAGTTCAGCCGTTCTCGAGTTATAAGTGTTGTAACAAACCCGACTTTCTTTTATATATATAGATATACTAAGATAATATTTTTGTTATTATTAAAATATTTGTTTTGTATGTGTGTAGATACGCGGTGCAGCTGCTGACGCCGGCGCAGCTGACGGCGCGCGCGGACGGCGCCTCGCGCATCACGCCGGCGCACGTGGCCGCCGTGCACGGGCTCTTCCTCGACGCCAAGTCCTCCGCGCGCATTCTCACGCAGTTCTCGGACAAGTACATGAAGTGAATCATAGATATCGTCTAGCCCAGTCGTTGCTTTGATGAAATAGTGACTCGATTTTGTTACTCCATTAACCCATTCAGCGCTAAGGCGTAAAGCTAGAAACACCCACCGGCTTTGCCACACAAATTTTGCCCTTTACTGTAAAATGTCAAAAAGTATGTTCAAAATATAAACATGTGACCAGTTACATAGCAAAAAGTAATTAACGATACGTTGTGATCGGGACCTGAAGGACGTTCAGAAGTCACGACAATGTGTCGTAATTAGCGCTGAATGGGATTGTAAATTGTCACATTTCAATTTGAATTCACGTTTCGAGTTGTGTCACTATTCTATGAAAGCGAAGTGACGTTCTCCTACTTTCCGTCTTTTTCTTTGGATTTATTAAGTTACTGTAAAATATGTATATTCACGAGTGAGGCACTAAATTGCACACTATTAACATTCAATAGGTTTATTTTACTATGCACTGTAAAAGTATAAGTGTGATATGGTTATGTTTTGTTGTGTTTACTGTCGTGTATGTGCGGGTTCTTGTTTAGTTTTAAAACGAGATAATGACAATGGTTT
This sequence comes from Polylopha cassiicola, assembly GCA_038024825.1. NCBI lineage: Eukaryota > Metazoa > Arthropoda > Insecta > Lepidoptera > Tortricidae > Polylopha > Polylopha cassiicola. The sequence goes on along the minus strand of CP149052.1, from coordinate 2,991,226 downwards.
TGATTTAGATTCAGTTCGTAATTTAGTTTATGATTATTTGTCAATGTTATCTGAAGCAGAAAAAAAAGGAGTGTAATAAATAAGTTTATTTTAAGAACAAATTGTTTCTTATTCTATATACAACCTAGATTTATATACAACTGTTCCGTTTCAATAGGCAATTTCGTAACTTAACAAATAGGCGCTCAATAACATCTGAGTATATTAGCTACACACAGTGGCAGTGTGATCTCATGTAGCTAAATATCAGTACTAGATAACAAATTCGCAAATATTAAGAGTGAACAATAGATCCGACGTCTATATTATTTGCATGTGCATTATTAAACTAATTATATACAACCGTATTCATAGCTCTTAAACTACCAAATTTCAACATTTGTCCGCATTTCGTCTCACTATAGACTTACATTAGCATGATTCTAAAAGTGACTATCACAAAACCACTGAACTTAGTACCGATCGGAGTAGATTTAAAAATCATGTTGTTTGATAATTCGAACCTTCGGGACTTCCTATGGAGGCTTCTCTCGTACTAGTATTCACGTCGCGTTATCTCTTGAAGCCGCGTCCGGGGTCTTCGGGAAGGGCACCGGGATGTACCGGGGGTCGGCGGGCTCGGTGGAGGCGGCGGGAGCCACCGCGGGCGGGGAGAACGTAGGCAGGTCCACGCGGAGCTCCGGGGCCGCCGTGTGCCGGTACAGCGCCTCGAACTGCAGCTCCTCCGGGTACGAATGGGAGCGGATCTTACGCTCGTCGCGCGCGTTGCTCGGGTACACTATCACGATTTTCTCGCCCTCGCTGCGCAGCGCCACCGGCGGCAGCGCCGTGCTGCCGTCTCCCCCCGCGCCCCCCGCGCCCCCCGCGCTCACCGGCCCCGCCACCACCTGTAACATCTCCGACGGTGCCGCTCGCATCTTCTCCGCCGTAGCTATTGTCGTCGTCGTCGTCGGCGTGGTCGTGGTGCTCGTCGTCGACGACGGGATCTCGGGGTCCTCGGGCGACTCGACATCGCGCTTCTCCCCCGGCGGCCCCACCGCTCGCAGCGTCTCGATCTTCATCTCGAGCGTCGGCGTCGGGACCGGCACCGACGCCGTCGGGTCCATCGGCTCCGTGGGGATGTACCGCGCCGTCGGCCTCGGCGTCTCGCGCGGCCCGAACAGAGGCAGCCGCGGCGCGTACGCCGACACTAGAGGTAATAGAGTGTCGCGCGCGTATCGCTCGGCGCGGGAAATAAAAGACGCGAGTCGCGACGGCAGGAATTGGACGGCGAAGCTCGTCTCGCCCTTGTCGGCGGGGTCGGTCTGCGGCGGGTCGTCGTACGTGGGCGTGGTGGAGGCGTCGTAGTTCTTGGCCCTCCGGCCAGGCGGCGCGGTGGGCCGCGGCGGCTGCGTGGCTCGCAGCAGCGGCTCGGATATCTCGGTGGGCTCGCCGTCGGCGCGGTGGCGCGGCGCCTTGCGCTGGCGCGGGCGCAGCACGGGCTCGGCGATCTCGACGGCGCCGCCGGGCGCGGTCTTGGTGTTGGTGACGCCGAAGGCGCGGCCGCTGTCCGCCCACTCGGCGTCGGCGAGCCGCTGCGGCCGCGCCGGCGGCTCCTCGGCCAGCTCGTTGTCCAGAAGGTCAATGGGTGCGGTTTTGGTGGATGTTTCCCTTTTTATATAGTCCGAATCGGTACCCGTCGCGTTTGATGAAGCGTCATTCTGAAATAATTAAGTTTCAGGGATTATAGTAGATACTTCATAATAATAATAATAATATGTAAAACCTAGCTTGGTTAACTAGGGTGAGTGCTCCGGTCCCAAACCAGTTAAGGAGAAATTTTGACTTTAAAGTGTTGTTACGCAAAATAGTTTCAACCTATATTATCAGATTATTTTTTATCTGTTACATTATGTAATTAAAAGTAATGGTTCAAAAGGAAATCACTTAATTCTAGATAGTTTTTTTGAATTTTTTTTTTAAAGTTTAAATTCTGGAATGTACCTTAGATTGACCAACCGGCCCCAGTTGTTGTTAGGGTTTGTACCAAAAGTTGACCAATTGAAAAACGATAGATAAATATAAGAAATAAGACAATAAAAGGTTTTCCTTTTTTATAATCGTCTTTATTAATAACTAAGAAAACTTCTGCTTGTCGCTGTGCAATTTCGGGGTTTCTCTTCATGAAATTGTCGAACCATTTCCTTCCCGGTATATCATCTTTGAACGGCGTCGGCCGATTGTCTGTTGTAATTATTTTTGTTTCTGTATCGACTAACTGCTCTTTTTTAATAGGGATTCCTTTTTTCGCATTTATCCATCTGCAAAGCAATTGTTCCTCCTCAGGTGTTAAAATAGTTGGCGGTCCCATTTTTGAAAAATGGTTACGATATGTTTCTCTAATTTTGCATCCCGACTGTATTTCATCAAGTGCTTTTCATACATCTTCTTTGTATTTGAAAAATACTTTTTTGGCGGTGTAGTTAATCTACAACAAATGGAACAAAAAATATTTTTAACCTGTTTGGTCAAACTTAGGAAAATCTTTTTTGTATGCAGTACCAATGTCAAACCACTGGTCAACTACTGAAAACTAGGCAATATCAACCATAAAATAGTGAGTGGGGTATCTAAGTATGCCATAGCTATGAAAAAAAACAACTAAAAAAGACAGAAAATAAAGTTGTACAAGGAGCCAATAGTTGACCAACTGGTCAACCTTAGGAAATCCATACAAAATATTTACCTATAGTTAACCAGCCTTGAAAAAAATTAAATATAATAATATACACTTAAAATTACATTGAAATCGTTAAATACAACCATTAAATAACTTGGAAAACAAACAATTACAACTAAATTTATACAAAAAATACATAAATTCAATTAAAATAGTCTTACCTGTCGTAGCACGTTCCTTACTGCAATGGCGGTTGAAGCACAACTAACAGCGACAAGTAAAAGTAAAACGAAGTTATTGGCTAATCTGTGGATATTTTTCTAGCGGTTGATGTGATTGGTTGATTCGATATAGTTGTCAAAACCTATAGCCAACATTAAAAATAACGGCTACCGGCGGTAAATCTTATTATTGAGAATCAAAGTCACAAGTGGTCAACAACCGGTGCATGGTCAACTATAGGGTCAACCACCCTATTTTCGAACCGTTCTTACCTCTAAAACTTGGCAGTCCCCGGGGTATAATGGCAGTTCGACCGCTTCATCCGACAATAACTGCAGTCCTTTCTTGCAAAATGATGACCTGCGAATGACATGATTTTATCAACAAAGTCATTAAACTCATTATTAGGGCTAGGATTTCTTGAAATGACTATAATTATATACTATACTAGCGGCCCGTCCCGGCTTCGCACGGGGGGACTTAAGATTTTTTTCTCCCCGTTTTTGAAACATTTTCGGTTACTGCTCCGCAACTATAAGACCTAGCGTGATATTATATAGCCTATGTTACTCGGGGATAATGTAGCTTTCCAAAGGTGAAAGAATTTTTGAAATCGGTCCAGTAGTTTCGGAGCCTATTCATTACAAACATACAAAAATACAAAAATACAAAAATACAAAAATACAAAAATACAAATCTTTCCTCTTTATAATATTAGTATAGATAAGTTCTTACGTTTTTCCAAAGCTGTCTGCAATGAGCAGCTTGTGCAGGCGCACGGCGCGCGCGCCGGCGCTGAGCCAGCCGGAGTAGGCGGCGTAGTGCACGGTGGCGCGCAGCGGCACGCCTAGCGCCGGGTGCGGCACTATCATGTGCGTGAATCGCGCAGCCGACGGACTTGACACTTCGCGTCTGTTACGACCACACAGACCATGACGTTAGTTTTTGATGCTTTAGCGCTTATTACTATTCTTTTAGCGTTTAATAATTATATACAACACAACGTAACGGCTATTTGAATATGTATCCCATACCCATACTTAGTTTTGAAGTAATATGTACCTACCTAGTGTTTAGCTCATTGCAAAAGTAGGTAGGTACGACTGAGACAAATGGCCCGCAACAAAAACCTTACATGCTAGATGAGCCTTTTTAATATTCTACATTTATGCAAAATAATTAAACTCACAGAGCATAAATAATGTCTTTAGAAAGTATACACTACAATATCTTGTAATAAAGCAAGGTAATCAGCACCTTATACGCTGCATATTATGGTTGATATTTACTTGGTCATGGGGAAAGATTCGTTTAGACCGGAGTCTCCGTGCAGTGTGAGCGTAACTCGTCCGTAGTTTGCCTTTTCGCCTGCCTCGCTCTCCGCCCACACTGATACGTGGTACTGATGTGCTGTGGAACATTTAAAATTATACTTTAAATCATATTTGAAGTCGGTAAAAAAGCAATGTTGAAGGCGTAACACAGACATGAACTAATGAAACTAGTTCGGGTCAACAAGAGTGAAAATGTTATGAGCACCAAGGCGATTGTATATTGATAATTAAATATCTGTAAGTAATGTTTGTATTATAAAATAACTGGTTGAAAGCGAATTTCATTGGACAGCGCCATCTAGTAACAAGTAGCGTATCCAAAAAAAAGTTACAACTACTTGCCGATAGATGGCAGTGCTTGTTAAACTATAAGCGCAGCTCACCACAGAAGGGTTCCTCTTCCCTGGTGAGAAGGTATAGTTGTCCGCGGCCAAGCGAGCGGTCTGCGTAATAGCCCATGTTACCGCAACGCCGCTCGTCGTCGCACGGGAAACAACGACCCTGCGTGTAAATTATTGTGTAGGTATCAAATAAATACTACAGAATATTTTGTAAAACAAGTTGTTCATTGTCTATGTGCAAGTGCACATAGGTCTCTAAATTAATAACCAATGCTCAGAGATCGAGTTCATAAAATCGTAAAAAGATTTTAGGTACCACTTTACAGTTGTCATTAGGCAGTTACCTCGAGGAAAGCATCGTAATCGGCACACGGGAAGGCGGGGAAGTGGCACTTGGGCGAGACCGAGTCCGTAAAGAACTTGTACGCACGCCGGTGGTTGCATAGCGAGCGGCCTTCGATCGACGCCGCCGCCCACGGCAGTACCAGATCCGATACCGCTCCCACGAATCTGATAACAATTTTCTTCTTACATACTTACATAAAGTCACGACTCTTTCTCATATTATCAAATATTCAGAAAAAATACAGCATAAGTTTAGCCATAAGGCCGCAAAGAGGGGCTAGGTGGCAATGCTGTTTATTAATGGATTAGGAAATTTTATTCATATTATAATAGCTACCTACCTACACAAGATGGCGGGATGATTTTATTCAGAACCAAATAAAAACAAGATTAAAAGACCCTCCTTAATTTGGTTATAGAATGACGTCACATGGTTAACTATGCAAAATGTACCTATAAGTTATCTGCATCAAAATTGAGTTGCAAGATGTCACCCGTTCATTACATTAGGTATTTTGCAAGTTAAATAAAAGCTTTAAAAAGCAAAGGCCTTTGTTCCGATCAGTGAAATACCTAATAAAAAATATCATAACTAAGACTTACAAATTGGAACAGCCGTGTTGAACGCGTCCTCCGTTGGGGTAGAAGTCGACGTGTCCGAGCGGCTGCGCAGCGCCAAGCCCGCCGAGGATGAGCGTCTCGCCGTTGGAGTGAATCACGTCGACGAACTTGGCATCACCGCGGTCGAGCCGCGCGCGCGCGTCTTGGAATTCAAACAGCGGGCCAGCGGGGTCCAGACCTTACAAGATATACGAGTACAAAAATTATTAGCGCAGCTTACCGCAGTAGAACTCCAACCACCACGTCCTCGACGTCCTCGTCCCTGGTGGTTTTTGTGGTTATTATAGTAATTCTAGTAGGTACAGCCCATGATGATCTGTCGAGTGGACATTTCGTCAACATAACATTGAGAACGTTATCGACTAGGAGAAGGTTTGTTAGAAAAAACAGACGACATCGACATGACGATATTTCTTGTTGTCGATAACGTTACCGATTTTTGACAGATCATCAAGAATAAGACGAAATCGACATGACTAAATGCCGAATCGACAATTTATCATGGGTTTGCTTCTGCAAATTGGTGCTCAGCCGAGACTGGCTCAAAGGCCGTCGGCATTATATAATGTCTGACAATTTCCCTGGAAATTCCCACGTATGTGCAGCTGATACTGGGATGTTAATATAATAGAATACTGACCAGTGATCCTGCTGATGTTGCGCAGCTCGGATCCCGCGAAACCTGCGACATGGGCTCCGAGACTGAACCCGATCAGATGCACGTCCTCGAACCGCAGGTCAATGTGTTCCGCGAATCCTGGGAACATTACCATTTTTTACGGTTAACTTCTGTGTGCCACTGCCGGAAAAAGTCCTCGATCTCCCCTCGTTCTCAATACTACCAAAATGTTTTATTAAACTGCAAGATAGATGGCGTCGAAAGGTTGTATCTTATGAAATTATTAGTAAAGAAAAAGAAAGAAGGAACATTGCACCGTTATTGTTATGCCTGTTATTTTTGTTGTGAAATTGTCTCCTTAACTACAGAACATAAAATATTAAACTAAGGTACTTGTCAGAAAATTACTGCGCTAACTATCATCATTTGCGTCTTTTCATTGTAGATGTCGGCCCATTTTCATAAAACAGACGTTGCTTCGCTCCTGGTCCATGTAGCAGTTCCTCAAAGCTATGCAACTTGCGAGCTTTATGACCCCAGTATATTCATCCAAGATAAATTAGGGTAGATTAGTACCTCGGAAAAAGATAAGGAGATCACTGATGAAATAGGTAGTTTTACATATTAATATGCACTGACCCTGCAGCAGCATGGCGAGCTGCTTGCCGACGAGGCGCGTGTTGGCCGCGGCGCGAAGGTAGTTCGGCATCGTGGCCCCGCCCTCCCAGTCCACGCACACCACGTTACACTCCTCCTGAAATATTCACATTACGAGTACCTATATTACATTAAGTACCTAATTTTCAAAATCGGCTCCAACGATTACTACAAAATAAGCATCAAAGTTGGTTTAATTTTTCAAACCAGTTAATTTAGAATAAGACATTAATTAGTAATTTACCTACCCAAATAACCATATTAATGTTGTCTATTCGTAACTTTCAGTACCTATTTTAATGATTGATTAAAGTTTGCAGACAGATTTTAACTGTACCTACTTAGACATTTATAAGTTAGATAATATAGATAGAGGTAGGCAGATCCCGCCGACGACGTCCATTTAACGGCAGTGACGGAAACGTCGGTGTGGTTTTAGTGGGAGGGGCGGAGGTAGGTACATTAGGGGTCCACGTAAATGCATTTCCACTTCGTCAAAGAGAAGGCACTTACAACAGCCATAAGCGCTGAGCGCATCTCGTAGACCCATACGTTGTCGCAGTTGGAGCCGAAGCCGTGCACGATGACGCGCGTGGGTCGCGCCGCGTCGAATGCGCGCGCCGCCCAGCCCCACGCCGCAGACATGTTGCTGGCAGACACGGCTAGCAGCGGCTGGTCGCCTCTGCAACAACCGATGACAATGACTAAGAGTAACTGCCCTGTTTCTCAATATCCAGGTCGTGTAAGTACGAAGGAACGAACCTTTTAGTTGATTGAAACTTTTCGTTTTCATCAATCCGATACCATCAATTTGACTGGTACCTAAGTGCGACTTAATCATCATGATTCTGACATTATAAAACTTCAGTAAATTCACTTGATACCTACTGTACCTACCCAATTACATATACCTACGTACCTACGTAATATAAAAATGTTAACTACCTACTTACATTGTATCAATCAAAACTCGATCGATATCTATGTTTTAATACCATAAATTTTAATGACAATGATAATTTTGCTAGTAAACAAGAAATTACCAAGTCAAAATATTATAGTGATATCAAATTTCTTCGTCACCACCTGGGACACCCATAGTGTAACTGGAATAACGCACGGTGCTGTGAGTCTGCGTAAATGTGGGTCAAAGTCTCACTGGGGTTTCGATTTTTTCTACTCTTGTCTTGGTACTAACATCATTATGTACCTAGTATACTATAATTAAGCGTTTTGTAAGGCACTTACCTGTTAAGTGTGGAGTACAGTAAGAAGTGCGTGCCGACTTCATGCGGTGGGCTTGGCAGCGTCTCGAGGTAGGCGAAGGGACCGGAGTCCTCGAAACAGCCGAAGTCGCCATAGCAAACACTGCCTTGCGACCGCTTACTCCTGATGTTAGAAAAACAGCATTTAAATGAAATCAATAAATAATAGAATCCGTTATAGAACGTAATATTACCAATATAAATTTACTTGATTAAAATTAGACGGTCTCGTAAAAACTAAAAATCAAACAGTGATTACGATGTTCGTTTGTAGTTTTGTGTAGATACCTAATGGGTATCCGAGCCATTCATTTAAATATTAATATATCAATTTACTTATTTATAGGTGCTTAGTACTGCTTGCACCTAATTACTATTTTTATACTTAAATAAAAACCTACCCACTTCTAACTACTACTTATTAGGGGAAGCGCGGGCTAGTTAGTTGTAACTACCCCGTAGATACGCGCGCTTATTACGAAGTATATCCCTACTTAATATTATAAATGCGAAAGTAACTCTGTCCGTCTGTCTGTTACGCTTTCACGCTAAAACTACTGGACCGATTTAAATGAAATTTGGTACAAAGAAGGTCTGGAGCCTGAGAAAGGACATAGGCTACTTTTTAACCGACTGCAAAAAAGGAGGATTTCCACGCGGACGAAGTCGCGGGCAGAAGCTAGTGAACTTATACGTTTCGTTTGTTTACATTATTTTGCTAACAAGCGAACGTGGTATACTGATGAAATTAAATAATAAGGCGCTCTCCTGTCGAAGGAAAATAAAATAACTAGGCTAATTGAAATGCAAATAGACTATAGAAGATAAACATACCTAAGTAAGTAGATATATTTACTTTGGCTTGTCTTACATCATTGGGTATATATTAATTTAATGCCGTAGGTACTACATATATAGTTATTTAAGGAACATTAAAACTCGTCAATCTAGGTGAGGATTACTATTATAGACTAGTCAATATTCACAATGGCCTTATGAAACTTGAACACCTTGTGAGCCGTCAGCTGACCTGGGGGGCTAGACAAGTGCCCAACGTTCAACGTTAACGTTAAACGTTAGCACCAAAATGTATGGGATTTGACATTTGTGACGTACGTGACAGTCGTTCGCGGATGTCAAATCCCATACATTTTGGTCCTAACGTTTAACGTTAACGTTGAACGTTGGGCACTTGTCTAGGGCCCCTGTTTCTAGAATCCTTATTCTTTATGCTTTATGTAGGCTATATCTAAGTTCACATAAATACCTTATAATTAGCAACTATACACACTAGTAACTATATACTTAGTTTGTACTAAGACAACCTGTTATCACTTATTTTTGACGGTGTGGTAACCTCTAACATATTTAATAAGGTAGGTACATTTTGTAAGTTGGTTCAATGTCGGTTATAAAGTTTTAGAATTTATTTAGATAAACGAAGCAACAGAAAGCTAATTAGGTACATCATAATATGAATATGAGGTTATTACTACACTTAGGTCTTCTTAGACATTTGCATAAAAACATTAGGTACTTATATTTTTAGTACTTAGTTAACTATTAAAGTTGTTGTAACTATCTGTATATTAAATATTTAAATGGTTTCAGAGTAATTATAATAGCGAGATTGAGTACCAATTATAGCTTTTATGCCTTAGCTAGCGATCTATAACTACTAGGAACTTAACGCTTCTTATGGAGTTTATGCAATCACAAAAAATCGAGAGTGAATAAGTTTCCTATCATGTGAAAGACAAGAGACCACATTGTGTCGCTGAGATAATAGAATTTATGTGAATATAAAACAGATATATACATACCTACACTAAATACGAATATCCGTGACGTGGGAAATGTCACTTAGTACTTAATCGTAAGTGCATAGCGTTCTTGCGAAATTAATTTACGCAATAGAAAGTTCCAACTGAGTGAAACTAGAGGTGAAAGTAATGTTTATTTGCTCTTTAATTATTTATGTTACAATTGAAATTGAATCAACCCTGCAAGCTGTTCGGCTGGAAATCTCGAAGGTAAAATAGAAATTAAACGTGCTATTTTATTCTTGCTACATAATCGTGTTAACACATAAGTATCCCGAATACACGAGTTTAAGAGCATTCGGGTCGGTCAGTTTAAAATTACAAAAGTATTCTTACTGGTTTCTCAATATAATATTCCAGTCATAAAATATAAAAGTCCATAGCAGAACAGCTATCTATACATCTTCATTCTGAAAAAGGCTACTTTGCCTTGACTATACTTCATACCCCTACTTCCCCGATATACTTTAGTAGTTAATACCACTTGCCGCAAAATTAATCAACATGTTTTCTAGTAATTTAGCTTAAGTATATAGTTAAATATTTAAGTGCTTAAAACCTATTTGCTTCTATGTAGCATAGTACAAATAAGTACCTAAAATTATAGCGATAATAAAACGGATAGGTACTTATGTAGGTAGTACATTTGATGTGTACCGACTAATATGTAATTATATGTCTATTTACTCAGATTCTAGCAAGTGGATAAAATAATATGAAAAACGTATATACCTGTTTACTAGGAAAACATTCTTATTATGGCCTATGTAGTTTTAATTATGATATAAAGTATTTACAATTTAAGCGCTTTACACAAACTTTATGACAAGAAACTTTAGTAATTTCTGATGCCTTCGCGGTTATTACACATTGGAATGAAACTTTAGATTTCGATCATATAGGTACATACAATATTATAATACATTATCTAGTAGTTAGTACCTACCTACTTAATAGTTAAGCAAGTATATATATATAGGTATATATACCTAGGTACCTACTTATTATATATATTATTTAATAACTAAGGCTAATATTAGTGACGGCAAATAGACAAGAAACAATTTAGATGTACCTCGTTCGCGCTCTCTTCTGCTCCCATTGTTTCATGGAGTCCCTCACAGCCGCGAGGAGCTCGGCATCTTTCCGCTCGTCCTCGGCCTCCTGGACCGCCGTCGCCGGCCGCCCTGCCCCGCGCCATGGCTCTAACTCTGCATCTAGAAAATTAGGCACCTACTATAAAGAGGCCTTCATTGAAAATACTCTTAAATTACGATAATTTATTATTCAGCCACACTTAATAATTTCTGACGCCTTCGCGGTTATACATTGGAATGAAACACCTAACGGATTCAACTCGCGTATTTTATTCTATTTGCTGATGTTTCGAAAACTTTACAGTTCCTATATTTTAGCACGACTGAGCTGACGATAGCCTTACGCTAAATTGACTTTAGCGTTTTAGTTTTCATTCCAATGTCATTTACATAATAATATATTCAACTATTCCCCTAGACTAACTTACTCTTAATATGACAATCTCATTATAAGTAACTTTTACATTATTTAATGTTTTAAAACATATTATGACCTACAGTACCTACTTAGTTTTCATGGCATAACCACACAAAGTAAAACAGTTGTTCGTTAAATATTATAGTCTTCTATTAGCGAGCGTTCAGCCATTTCATTACCTACATTAAATTGCTTCCCTATGCAAATAGATATTGTTTTAATCGGTTATGACTTGAATTGTAAATAGATAATTCCCTCGTATTAGATATAGATACATAATGGTACATAATACTTCATTCGTAGCCGGCTGCGGTCAAGGATATGCTATTGCCATCTGTAAAGCAAAACCTAAAAAAATATTAATTTCACTACTCGCCACTGGATGGCGTGAGTACGTTATATTGCTAACTGAATAAAAAAACAAAAATATTCTGATAGGTAAATAGCACGAAGTGACTGAGTAAAATGAAGCCTCTAACGGATATAACAGATGCCATACAGCCATACTAGGAATGTCTAAACCTTTATTACTTAATCTGCGTACAAAGATTCTCAAACTTTCGTATCAGTACTTTTAAAAAAATTAGGTACCTACTATGAATTAAAGCGATTAAAGTCAATTCAAATATTTAGTTATACAATATTCATACACAATTTATTGTATTAAAATATGATGATAAAGATCGCTCTGGCTCGGGTTAGCTAGTTTTTTCCCCAGTCGTTCGTGCGTATCACCATAATGATGGTAACTGTACAACCATAGGTACAACCAACAGCAGTTCATACATGTATTAACTGACGTATGTCGCAGTGTCTCCGGGTGCGCTACTGGCGTTTTTTTTATAAAGTGACCTTGATCTGTCATCGTTAAAGGGCAGTATGTGGTACGTGCCCTGGCCTACTGTGGACGAAAGCAGGCCACTCCCAGACAAGAAGTACGAGAACGGTGGGAAAGGGGCTACTTCTTGGTTCAATGGATTTGTTAATGCTTCTGAGAAGTGACAGCGTTTATTTACAAACGAATTGATATCACTGTTAGAATGATTTATGATGTTTATTACTGATCTATCATAGACGGTTGCAACCTTTCTAAAGAGATTTAAAAATATATATAATGATGATATCTATCTGGACGGAAATGTGACTTTGGACTTAGGTATAGACAGTATAATAATGGTTCATGAATAGTTTTCAGAAAATAGCGCCGCGTATAAATTTATATAGGTACGGATTTTTGGGCATTAATACTTAGTTAATAGGTAGTTTATTTTCCAAGCAAGTTATTGTAGTATTAATAAATATTCGTTGGTACTAAATATTTAAATACCTATAGCTACTTCAATATTGCTAAGGGTAATGGTTGTATCATTAGTACAAAACAATAGAAAAATATCAGTAGCCGCAACACAACGCACTTGTTGTATCTACAATAACATACTCAATAGTCAATACATAACAGAAATAATCTTATTTACATAATATCTAATAACCATTAATTACTTTGTTACCTATTAATAATTCTGATATGTTAGGTAAGCCTAAGCATTCCATCAACGCTAACTGGGCTTGTATTTGACACCTCTACCGTAACCAACTAACTGGACTATTCAGCGCTTGTTAATCTTGTAACATGCTATTACGACACCAACCGTGACTACTCCGTATTCGGCTCGAAGCCCTACCTAGCTGAAAAAGAAAAGTCCATTGTTTGAAATAAAATCTTCAACGGACGTTGTGTAACCACGTGAGTGATGACACCTATTGTCAAATCAGAATGGCTCATGGCGTTAGTCTTGAAAAGATTCGTGAGCACAATAACAAGGGACATGTTCGTTGCGTCATTTCAGTAACTACCTCTTCATAAGTACGTACCTACACATGTTCTTATAACAGCTGTTTGTATTTTGTTGACGTCACTTTAAAAATATCTACCCATGTAGAAGATAGCACTAATGCAATTTTGTAGATTTAAATGTCTCGCTGGTTTAACATATTTCTTATCAGAATAGTTAGATAATTACTATTCTGGCACCTAGCGTTTAAACATTTAACTCGCAGAACGAGCGACTTTGAAATTCAATACTTGGCCAAGTAACCTGCCTAACTAACAATTTCCTCTACTTACAAACCATTTTTTTACTTGGGAATAGTTACCTTTCTCACTAATAAAAAAATTGGTGAAGAAGAAACCTGGCACAAATATACCTACAACTTAACCTGTTTATATTCTTGACTGAAATTAATTTATCGTTCTCAACGTCTCCTCCAACGTCTTTAGAGATTTTTTGTTTGACTAATTTTTTTGGGCTCAAATTATACAAAGTATATTATTACTAGCGGCCCCGGCAGACGTCGTCCTGCCCGTACGATTGTTTCGTCAAAGATCTGTCAAAGTCTTCTAACTGTCACTTCTTCATATGGCTTCATATTTTCCCCGTTTTTTACACATTTTCCACTGTTTCTTCGCTCCTATTGGTCGCAGCGTGATGTTATATAGCCTTAAGCCTTCCTCGATAAATGGTCTATCCAACAAAAAAAGAATTTTTGAATTCGAACCAGTAGTTCTTGAGATTAGCGCGTTCAAAAAAACAAACTCTTCAGCTTTATAATATTAGTATAGATATGTTGAGATTTACATACATTTAGCCAGTACAAGTGTAGTAGCAGCGAGCAGCAAGGCGAGCGAGCGCCAGGCGTGTGCCGCCATCCATGCGGCCCCGCATCCACGACCTCCTGCAACAATAGATTAGATTAGATTAGATTCATTTATTTCCCAAAATTCATACAATATAATTACATTTATTATTATGTCTATTATATTAAGCTTCATATACTCATTTGTGAATCTGTGTGATGGACGTGAGAGCAAATGCGGAGTTTGCTACTGCGCCATAGGTTTTAAATACTGCCACTGGTACACGGCTCGTGACAGCCAATGCGAGTGTGGGCATATATGCGGCGGGGTTACTCTCTCATCTTAACTTAAACTAAGGAGTGTCTTTCATAAAAATTAAAGTGATTCATTAAGAGATATCTCTAAGTCACCAGTTAGGCTGGTCAATAGAGCTAATATAAAACGGTGCAATAAGAGCACCTACTTACGTGTACAAATAAAGATAATTATATAGAAACCGTATACGATATCTCAGTTATAATAACTTATGAATGATGTTAAGATTTTTCCTAACAAATACCACATACTCAGGTAAGTACTTAAAATTAGATGGAAGTAAAGCTGGATTAACAGCAAAGTTAAATAGAAGTCGTAATCGCTAGAGGCCATATTTTACGATTTGCATAATGAACAAACAACGTTTCTATTTTGAACAATAACCAAAGTATGCGAATCTCGCGTCATAAACGTCAGATTTGCCTGACTGGTGAAATATTGATCCATTTGCGTGTGAGCGCTGCATCTTGAAATATGTCATGAATCGCACATGCCTAGATGCACAGACGGTATTTAACATGCATTTTATTTTCCGATTCTTAAATATTATACGTCGATTTATAAATAGAGGACAATTTTATCTTAAATCATAAGTGCATTTGAGATCAATTGTTATCGTTTATAGTTCTACAATACTTTACTATGATTAAAATTAAGTAGATTTTTTTTCGCTTAGGTAGGTACCTTAGGTAAGATTATTTTGAGAAAATATGTACCTAAATATTTAAGTATTTTTAGCATTGTGACCACTCCCTTGATGCATTTTGCCCATAAATACCTAATACGAATATGACGAGTTACTGACCACTTTGAGAACCTCTGAACATCTTAGTTCTGAAGAAAACCAGTGTCGTAAAATACGAGCTTTATATGATTGACACAAATTTCATAATTTAAATGCTTCAATACAATAAACAATAAGACATAACTTAACGAATACCTATTGATGTTATTTTTATCTAAAATGCAAAATTAGGTATTGTAATTGACATGACTTATGCAAATTGACTCGAGTTTACTCGACCTATTGTGTTTGCCGATAATAACAAAAAATATATTTATGCGAGCTGAACACGAATTCTAAAATAACAAAAATACAATACTTAGGTACTTACAATCAATAAATAATGTAGGGAAGTAAGTATAGATATTTAACAGGAACAATAACTTATTTTGCCAGCAAAATACGTGACATGCTGATGTTTAAAAGTGGATTAAGAGTGATCTTTTAATTCTTCATATCCTTCGAAAAGCGTAAAAAAATACATCATTTTCCACTCACCTAGTTTGTAAAAATTATATTTTTTTATTTCGTCCCTGATCATATCCCCTGGGTTTTTTCTCTAATCATACCTCCTAGGAAGTGGTAGGACTCCTAAATTTTGGTTGACTTGGTATACTTCCTCTTTTCTAGAGCCAAGATAAAGTTATAAGCAGAGTTTCATAGCGGTAATAATTTTCCCGCCAAACGGCTATATTTAGTTTGTATGACAAAGCTTCCAAATTATATTTATATGTGGATGAATCTCTATTCTACATCAAACTAATCACTGGTTGATGCTCATACCACGTCCTACTTACTTAATGTATCGCAATGAATAGGTTCCTAATCAATAACTCTTATTAGGTAAGAAACATGACATTGTATAAGACTAGGCCAGTGGGACTTCCTATAATTATTATATCATTATAAACTATTTCCTGGTTCCCCAGTGCCTCGTGCCGGGTGTGGTGGATGGCATAATGATGAGTTACGACACGGATTTTGTCAAAGACTTGACTGCCATGCATGCAAATGCCATTCTTTACATGGTCATAAAATGCGTCACTCAAAATATACAATGTAAATATTGAATACACGTAAGAAAATAAGGAAACAAAGAACAATATTGGCAAATGCTGATTGAACTGAAGTTTCAGAAAAATAAACATTTAGGTAGGTATGTGGTATTAACTATATTATAATTACCTACAATTAAATTGAAATAGTCGCATTTTTATTATTAGTTTGGAAAGAAAAAAATTAAATGATGCGGTAATGCGGTTTACTTTACCGGAATTTATTTCTTCCTCTTGTACTTTTTCGACACGTTAACGACCTGTAGTACAATAATTATATTACATATCCAAGTAAATTACCTACATTTGTTCCTTTTCTAGCAGATTAAATAGAAATCCGTCAAATAGGTGATTCTGGCTAATATTATTTAGGTACCTATGTACCTATTTGATATTTTTTCCATATACCTAAGTACAAAAGTTCGAAATAGACTAACCATCAGGACTTAGCAGTATGAAAGAGGCCTTTACTATTTCATATAATAAATGGTATTCACTAAAGAACTTTCAATTGAAATCACCACACCAAAGCCATAAGTCTTGTTATACCTACTTCCAATAGAAACTAAAAAAGCTTTACGTGGTTGCTTTTAAATTGAACAAGGTTTTGGTATCGCGTTCAAATAATGGTGTATTTACTATTTACTGACAGTGTGCAATTTTAGCGAAAGGTGCGCATGCGCAGCGGTATCGCACGATCGAGGCCGGCCACGCCTGACTCTACTACAATCTCTACTTATTGACCATTTGGAAGTTTTATGAAAACGGAGATAATTTTAACTTTCGTATCGGGAAGTGCAATGAAATGAAGTCAAATCATGTTAAATAGTACTCCTGTGTACTTATATAATTAAAAACCGCTTTTATCACTCTAATTAACCGAGTAGACAGGATCTATAGAGAAATTAAAGACACTATTTGTGTTGGAATGAAACAATGGAATTTTCGATACGTCAGCAAATATAATAAAATACGCGAGTTAAACCTGCGAAGGCAATAGAAATTAATACTCTATTTGTGTTTTCATACATACATGTAGAAAAGATAACACACACACTGAATTCTAAGTAAGTAAGAAAAATTTGATGCGATACTGAACATTCTGTCTGTGGGATTTTATTTTTCGCTATGTATCAAAACATCAGTTGAACGGTAAAATCAGTAATCATAAATTACAGGTTTACTATATAATTAAGTACAATGTCGAATGTATATAATAACGATAACAAATTGTCGGATGTAAGTACGGGCACGTAAAACATGTCGGCCAAAGTTATTGACCTTATTGTACTTAGGCAAATAGCGATCCAATTTCACGTTCCGACGATTATTTGGACCAATTCGGAAAAACTACAACACTGAAGTATTTTAACTCGACAAACCTGAACTGAGACATAACCCGGTCATCGGGAACCCACTACGAAAATGTTTACATTTGAAGTGAACCAATAAATTCAAGAAAGTTGCACGCTTGCTAGTTGCTATAATGCATACGTACATGTATTTGTTAAACATGATGACATGTAATTAAGTAAGTAGGTATAGATAATAATAAAATTATTGCTATCCGTTCCAACATTTTGTTACGCTGTCTCACGTCTATTCTACTTAACTAAGCTTTAATACTAAAACATTGTCTTGAATGTAAACCACATTAATGTAAAGAATAAAAGATTATGAAATTAATAAGTCAGTACCTAGATAACTTATTTAATTTGAATTTAACTGATGTTTCTATTTTCAACCAGACACATACAAACACAGTAACGTTAATTAGTGAATGTGTTTAAAATATTCTGAAACTGACCTAAGAAGTAATTGCCGACTTTTTATCTTTCACAGTTCTCGTTAAAATAATTACCAGGTACTTATTCGTCTTAACTTCCTCGATGGTTAAATTAAATTTAAATGGATAAGTAAAGCTGGCAACAGCGGAACTAACATTGACTCCTATTAAACTGGTTTTCTGTCATACTTACTTGCTGGAACAAAAGACACACGGCACTAACTGTACGTGAGAAGGAATTTAACATTCCAAACGAGAATAAATATATACCTACCTACTTATACTAATCAGAATATGTAACTGATACGGTAATTTTAGTGCCTACCCATAGATTTATTTTTTTAATTTAATTTAATTATATTTAAAAATAACAAAATAAAAATAGTTACGTATTTACATTTGAAAGACATACCTACCTAGGACAACAATTATCAAGTAAATAAGCATTATTACAATTACTTTTCCATGTTGAAATAACATAACTGTAATTAATTGCAATCATTAAAATAAATCATCCTATTTATCAAACAGCATCGTTGACTGCCAGTTTGCGTACGCAAATGAGCATAATATAGGTACTGTGTATGTCCCCATGTATGTATAACTATAAGTACTGAATCTTATCTTGTACCAGTTTTAGATTTGAATTGTTACAAATAGAATTTTAATACCTTAATTAATAAAAACATTTCAGCAAGACAAGACGAAGTACACATAGACGTGAAACGTGCATAATATGTAGGTGTGTGTTCTATTAGGTAATAGTACCTAGTTACGTAATATTTGTCGCTACCTATTCATGTTTACCGAGACAAGCGGTCACTTATAAAAAGGACATTTACAGTATAATGCAATTGCCAATGATGTTTTCATTATGGTCAGCTTGTAACTGGCTTCAACTGAATGTACTAAGGTTAGGCACATGATGTCACTAGTGGCTCTTGTATGGTTCTAAAATGATTTTACTTGTGTAAAGAACAATATAAGTTTAACAGTTCCTTGTATTCGTGTTACGAGTACATAAGAGTATAGGTACTTATGAATGTTTTTAGTTTAGCAGTGTAAACAAGAACAATGTCGGAAATGTATAGCCTGATCTTAGTCAACAACTCAAGATAGCCCTGTCTTACAAAGTCTTAGTAATACCAATCCATAAATAGCTTTAACTAAATTCTGAATTAATTACCTTTAAAATGTAATTAATAGGTACATATCATGTACTCATCTACCTAATCATTACTCGCTTCTTGTTCATTATAATAGCCATTAAATTTTAGGTAGATATTAAGTAGTAAATAGGTTGTCAATGTACAAGTCAAGTCTGCTGCATCGATTTTATGAAATATTTCATGTTCTTGTTTCCGCATTTCTATTCGAACGGCTGGCCAGCCGGTAAAAAAGTAATAACAGCTGTAGCTTCAAAATATTCCTAATCCATTGTTATTATTTACGCATGACATTCAAATTTTATTCTTTATTACAGTAATTTTACGGTAGATTACTTTTCAACCTTGTAATACGACAAGTCTTAGAAAGCTTCTCAAAGAAAACAAGGAAAATTATACGGTGCGGTGGGCTATGTTGATGTTGTTGACGCTAAATGCCAATTATCACGCAGATGACTGCAGTAGGCGGTACTTGGTAACTCAATAAAACAAAACAACATAACGTAAATTGTCGACATTGATCCCAATTAGTAATACATAGATAGCTTAGGAATAAAAAAAGCATCAGAAAGTATTACGATAATAGCTTTAAGGATGATAAACTGGGTTATTTACAAATCTAAATTAACAATCTAGTTATTTATGGTACCTACCTAGTGATTTTAATAATTTATGAGTACCTGTATTATTTAATATATACATCAATAGGTAATATAAAAATCTAAATCATATGTAGGTACATACAATATTATGCAATACAACTCTCATCTGTATACTAATATCCCATTATTTGGGGTCTATCTTTCCTCTTTAGTTCGTCTCTATCAGCCGTCATCTCAACAATTAAAGTAAGTACGTTTTTTTTAATACTTACCTACATTTATACTTTTACGTACCTACTTATCCTCTTTCACACAGCCAAGTCTTTCTCTTCGACCCCATAAAAATATTTAACATAAAAAAACAAACCATGAATAAAAACTTAATGGAATCCAATGTAGCATTTTATATGTTTGCGTGTAATTAAAGTTTTCATTGCCATAGCAACGATTGTTACATGATTGTTAAAAGAAACTATGTAGCTATATAAGTACTACTTTGGTAGTTAGAAAACCTCAATACTACCTATGTATTGAGGTTTACCTACGCCTGGGTACATTTTTCACCAGTTCAATGATGTGTAAAATACTGGTCTGGCAGTGTTATGTAGTTCGGTAGTAAGTATGCAAATCAAGCTCGGTAGCGAGTCAGCTTTCTTTGCTTGCTCGCCGAGCAGAATCTTATCGGAAACGGTCTGATTCTAGTGGCGGAAATCGATGTCGTTTCATGGTCAGCTGGGTTTACTTGATGGAAAAAAGAAACAATGAGATGATCTGTTACATAGCGGGTTACATCATGGAATATGCCAGATGTCTGATTATGGTTAGAAGTAGGCTACGATGCCAGTGTATCAACCAATATACACTTAGGTACTTACATCATTTCTCTCATCTCATCTCTTGGACTTGAATAACTTTTTAATAAAAAAATTTAACCGCCGAAAAAATCTAAAAAGCAACAAAAAACAATAGCGCACTGAAAAGTGAAAAATAATAATTTTGTCTTTTATAACGACTATTATTTTGGTTGTAATGTCTGATATTTTTGAAGTTGGTGCCAGCTGGTGCAGCAACTCTTCACTCTCAACTCTTCACTAAGGTGCTCAAGTTTGTTTCAGGCTGGCACCGACTCCAAAAATATCAGACATTACAACCAAAATAATAGTCGTTATAAAAGACAAAATTATTATTTTTCACTTTTCAGTGCGCTATTGTTTTTTGTTGCTTTTTAGATTTTTTCGGCGGTTAAATTTTTTTATTAAAAAGTTATTATTTTATAATTTTCTGTGGCCATAATATATACAAATTATTAAGTACATGCTTAATTTTGAATTATTTTTAAAATAGTTACCTACATTGTTTTTGCTACTAACCCCCTTTTTCCCACCCTTAGGGTAGGTTTCTTTTTTCCAAATTTTTATGGGATTAACTTTGAGGTATGCCCTATCCAATAAAAAAAGAACTATCAAAATCGGACTACCCTTTAAAAAGTTACCCAAGGTCAAACGATACAATCGGTGCGTGAAAGTTTAATTATCCCCTATTTTTATACCCTTAGGGACGGAATTTTTTTTTCAAATTAAAATGGGACCAATTTCGAAGTATACCCTTTCCAATAAAAAAAGAATTATCAAAATCGAACCACCCTGTAAAAAGTTATGCGTGGTCATACATAAAAAAAAAAGAAAAGAAAAAAAAAATATACGCGTCGAATTGAGAACCTCCTCCGTTTTTTTCGTCGGTTGAAAATAAGAGACGACATCGACATTGCAAGATTTCTCGCTTTCGACAACGTTACCGATTTTTGACAGATCACTGCGAGAATAAGAGGACATCGACATGACAAGATTTCGACTCGACAATTCATCATAGGCTCGCTGCTTAAACAAAAGGTCTGGTTTCCATAATTTTGGCACATGCAGGATGGCACCAAAAATCCCTGTTTTATGGATTTCAGCAGAATCAGTGGCAGAACCAAAATCAGTGGCAAACCCTAGGTCGCAAACTTGTATTTTTCATATAATGTGGCTAATTTATGAATTTTCCAGCGTACTTAATCGGATCGAACCCAACCTACGAATTACTTTGTGGCATTGTTGAATGTTAAGCAATCATAATAGTAAAATAAATGAGAAATTAAGTAAAAAATGTTTATGTAAGTAGTCTCGATCAAAGCAAGCGATAACCGAATTAGGCTGTCTCGGAAGAGTATAGTATTCCGTACTTTCACTCGGACGCATCTCGATTCGACCTCGAGCACGTTCGGTTCTGTTTGGGCAGCTGATGGTAAAAACTGAACTCTTTTATTTTACAAGGAAGTGAGAGAGATGCACTTATATGGTCAGTATAACGTTGTCCGGGTCTCGAGTTTACAATGAATGACTTTAATGGTTTTTGGTAAGGCTTCGGTGCTGCCGTCATCTCCCGGGCTTATAGTGAAAGCGCATGTAATACAATAGCCTTTAACCTTACAATTGCCTTTCTTTCTTTGTGACTCTTTATATTTGTTGGCCGTGTTTTTGAAGTTTATTTTAACTCATAATAGGCCAAATTATATTTCAAATTTTATGTAGTTTGCCGCATTTTTGAGATATCCTCAATAAAGCTGCACCTACATTCTACATACGCACAAGATTTTTTTTCTATAGGTAATTCATTCGATGTTTTAATAGGTGAATGCAAAAATATTTTATTTACGGAAAATTTTAGATAAATTCAGACGTT
Organism: Polylopha cassiicola; assembly: GCA_038024825.1. NCBI lineage: Eukaryota > Metazoa > Arthropoda > Insecta > Lepidoptera > Tortricidae > Polylopha > Polylopha cassiicola. The sequence continues at coordinate 2,968,761 of CP149052.1, read as the reverse complement.
TAGAAGAGTGATTTTTAATGTCATAAATATAATAATTGGATATACATATTAATATAAAATGACATTAGCCATGCGTTTTATTAACGTAACATTTTAAAATAAACAGTTATAATGAATTCTGATGGAATAATTGCATTACAGTTTACATATTTTAATTTACATGAGCGCAGTTTATAAAAACATTTCATTTGGAAATAGAGAATAACTTATATGTCTGAACATTTATACCTAAGGTAAATCAACTAATGCACTATACAAAAGAGAATATAATTTTAGAAACAAAATCTCAATGTGAAGTGAAAATGTTTAGGTAGGTTACGTACACAAACCCTGACTCCAAATTGTCCTACACCTAGTCAAAGTAACGTACTCAAAGAAATTAATTGTGGAAACATATTATTTAATCAAAAAAATTATAATACCTATCTACTGATAGATATATCCGTAACTATTGCTATACCTATCTATCTGGTAGTAAAGGTATGTACACATCAAGATGCAAAATAATTTCTGATGCCTTCGCGGTTATTACACATTGGAATGAAACAACTATTAACGGATTTAACGCGTATTTTTATTTTATTTTATTTGCTGACGAAAGAACGAAACGCTAAAGAAAGCTAAAGCTAAAGCGTTAGACTATTGTCAGCTCAGTCGTGCTACGATTATGGAAACTGTAAAGAATCCGAAACGTCAGCAAAAAAAATAAAATAAAAATACGCGCGTTAAATCCGTTAATAGTTGTTTTATTCCAATCAAGATGCAACTTTAGTTGCCTAGTAGTATAACTATTAACTATAATCTTGTTAACTATACGTATTTGAGTGGTGCTGCACTGCCTATAAGATGGTATATTTACTGTAAGTAACTACGTGTCTACTTACATGGCTTGCTTATTACTTGGTACTTATATTATTATATTTTTAGAGCCTACAGGCGGCCTAGACAAGTGACTTTCTATATTTAGCTAATGCAATGGGATGGACCGAATAACTCTAACGAAAACGCACATATCGTACCTTTATCTAACACCTTTCGTTAAAAAGTTCTAGTGGGGATAATTGTATTGTATTGTGACAATAAATGTTATATGGAGGCTCCTAGCTTCCATTACATAGTTAATTACAGGTCGGCCCAATAAAAATGTGTTTAAAATATATCGACGCTCATTATACGTCTACAACCTTAAATATAAAATAGTGATTGGTTTTCGTGAGCTTATTTATATTTCAGCTAGATACTTTTTTCATCTTAGATTTTTTTAAGAAATTTAAAATATCCTTGTTCATCAAGTGTTATTTGTGTATGACAGTGTGTAGTGTGTGTAGTAGTGTAGTGTACAATTACAATATTAAGTTAAATGTAATGAAACTGCTGCAATAAAAGAAAAATAATGTCAATTAGGTAATGTTCGCAATCCAAAAACTGATCATTGCTAAAAAAAATGCAACCGAATTTAGAATATGTAAGTAACTAGGTAATGTTGAATTTATAAGGTATCGTTGATTGATGCCGGTTTGTTTGTATGATAATAATTACATAAAGCGCATCAGATTTCGTAATAGGATTACCGGTTCGCTATTTATCACTTTCCACTTTTCTTTGAATTTAGTTAAGTATTATGGCAACTGTTGCTTTTATTAATTTAAACGACTTATGTACAGCATATGAGTATTTAGGGCTTGATTTTCAAATCATCTAAATGTTCACTAGGTAGTCTATCTCCAATTCTCCATCTATGCGATGTTTTGAAAATTTGAATTTGTTTCATCAGGACGGGTGCAACTTTTTATTTGTTGCGCCCAACAGGGTCTAAAGTATGTTGTAATAGGTACTATTTGTAAAACTATTATTTATAGAATGCAAATAAAGAATTGAGTATTGAGTATTAAGCTTACCTGCCTTAGGTACATTAAATTCCCATCGTATTTTTACCACGACCGAAATGCTGTGTGATCACAGACATCTGAGACATCAAACCGCCAAAGACGATTAAGTTTTTATCCAAGTAGGTATTGAAGAGATAATTTAATTTAATTATCTCTTCCAACATGTCTTAAATTTATGTATCTTCTAATACTCTCTAATTATAACGCAGATCACGACTGCGACTGATCTCACTACCTATGACTAGATCGTTTTCTAATCTTGACCCAAAAGTAGTTTTTTTGCCAATCACTTAAATAAATTTCTTTAGGTCGCTGAGTAATTATAGCTCTTAAACAAATTCTTTAATGTTTAATTAACAAAAAACCAGATTTGTATATATGATTGTACTACTACTCATATAACTTATTTCTATTCTGTACTAGCTACTAATAAATTCTTACTTCTTATTTATTATAGGTACCAACTGTGTGTTTGAATGCAATTTATCAATTTAGTAAATTGATAGATTGTTGTTTAGGTACTTGCTTAGATCTACTATTTATATAGTTTTTAAGTAGGTGTCGGATTCGACTCTTCTGAGGGGTAGATGTTAGTTTGATAAGCACGAGCATTTTGATCTGGGGTATTTATACTGTTACCACATTCCTATTATACTTACCTACTCTGTGATTTTGTTTGTCCGCTCTAATTAGGTAGGTATATTCCAAAGTTAGTTCTTTTCTATGCCCAGTTGATAGTCTCTACTAGTCTCTTATAGTCTTTGTGCTAAACTCGGTGATACAAATTCACTTACCTACAAAATATTTCAAATTTATCCCTTCTTTAAATAAAAATATGACCACAACTTGACAGAAACAAATTCAATAAATGTCACTTAACATTAAAAAAATGTATTCCATGAAATTAAAAGTTTTTGCCAATTAAATTTTAGAGTAAGTATATTTAGATTATTTTATTATGCTGTCGAACGTTGCGTAATTTAGACTGTCTAGATAAACCATAGACGATAGTAAAATATCGTATAGAACAGTTACTTAAGAATTAATTTATAAAATAAATTATTTATCCTTGGTCGCAATTCAGCTGATTTGCTCAATTCTTATGAAAGAATATTTAATATTAAAATAAATTACGAAAGAGACAATCGCATTTCACCGAAGTGACAGGATCTTGAGACATGTAAATTTTGCGCACACATTAGCATCACTTTAGTATTTTAATTGCGTACATAAACCCCGTACGACGAATACCGTTAACTTGTAGTGTAATGATATTCAATACGTACCAATTCCAATCAGGGGCACAATCCGTCAACCGTTAACGCGGCGGGCCACACTGCACTTTCGCAAAAGTGTGCTTGATTAATAATTATATCACGTACCCATACTCGGTTTCATCACTAACGCATACGCGGTGAACGGTGACTGGCAATTGTTCTACGCTATGCATTCGAATACCCTTAAGTACCGATTTGTATGGAGCAAGAAAACACCTAAGATGCGGAATGTCCTAAAAACGGCTGGTCTCAAGTAGGACGGCAGGCAGCTGGTGCCGTGGGAGTCGCGCGGATTGTCGATTGTTTTTCTTTATTCGACACGAAAGAAATGGAGGCCATTCGGTAATGAGCAATATTTTGCCTAAGTATATCACGATAGGCATAATTATAATCAAATCACTTTTTGCTGTCTGTTAAAACAGATTGTGCTCGAGGTAGGTACTTATGGATTTCTGGCGTAGGTATTTTATGTATAGTTTCTTTCGCGTGAAAATTATTGTAACCATTGTTTTATTGTTGGTGGTATATACTTAGTGTCGTGAATAACGCTAGTGGTACCTTGGACTGTCAGTGCGACTTTTAGGAATTGGGTACCATTAGCTCTAAGTTGCGTAAATAAGCACAATAGTGAAAACTTATCTAAATGACTATATACCTATGTAGGTAATTCGTTATTTTTTCTATAGATATTAACTTTCCATGAATGCAAGGGAGGTGAGTTCAGGTTGCGGCATACCTATAACCGAAGGAAATACTTTAAATGGAAGCTCGTCAAGCCTTGACAATCACTTATAGGCATCATTCAAAAGATATTAAATTCTACAAATTATTCCAGTCAACAGCGTCTAGATAATTAATCGATAATGATCGAAACGAACCGGTGTATCAACAATAAAACAACTTAATACAAATAAAGCAATTAAACAATTAAACATATAAAATGAATGGTTAATTGCTAACTGCTATTATGGTAGAAATAAAACAAACCTTACAAATATTCCACAGCGCACAGTGTTTATTCGTTTCACCCCGGTAACAAAATTGAAAACTTTCTCGAGCTCAACACAAACACAACTTTTTTTAATACCACGTTCGTTCTACACGTAAATGCAACAGCGAGCTCCTCAGTTGCATTCACAAAATGTTTGAGAGTAAAGTTGAATAGTCCGATGCGCGTGCGTCGTTTGGAACGTGGCGAGAGACGCGCGCGTTTTTCCGCGTCGCCGGAACGACTGCGCGGCGAGGTGGAGGTGCAGAGAAACTCGGGAGAAAAGTGTCGTCCCGCACTGCAGCAGCCGGTTACATCAATGCTCTCGTCACCGAACTGTATGGACGCGAACTTCTGCACTTAACAACGACGATTAGCTCAAACAGCAATGCCGCTACTTCCGCTTTCCGCTGGTTGCCGTCGTAATAGAACAAAACAACAACCGCCGATTTAACTACGTTACGTTAACCGGAATAAGTACGTGTACCAACACTAGTACCTAGGTAATGTTTGTTTAACCTCATTGAATAACTAAATAGTCGTTGCAAAATTTTCGAGTAGGAAACGAAAGTGCAGTTGCACACCATCTGAAAAACTTTTCACGCATGAGCTCATACGTTCGACGCAACCGCTGTATCCATTTATCCTCTGTGTTTTGCATCCACGTGAATGGTCAAAGTATTGCCACAAATAAAGAAAGACATGTTCTTCTAAATTGGATCTGCGTTCTGTAAATAAAGCACTCATCTATTGGGAATGAACTCGTTTGATTTGCAGACTGCTTGCATCATTGCGCAACCACTTTCACCGTCCCTCGCCGCTAACGAGACCCGCAAATAACGTGCTGACGAGTATGTTACGTGTTGACTATTTACCGCCAAACTAGCGTGGTCGTGGCTACACCATGGCAGATAGATATCATGTCGTTCTCCATTATAAATATGTCGCCAGAATAACCTAGATAACGTAACTAGTTACTTAGGTACTCAATACAATCTAGAAGTGCTATCAACGCGGGAACAACGCTCATATTTGATAGCCAGAAGAGATTTAAGTACTAGGTATCTAAATGGGGTTAAAGGAACCGAGAGTTGATAGTCGATATTTGATAGATACGTACTTAATATGAACATAGCTGTCTTATTGTGTGTCTCGTTTGTGCAATGCAATTACTTATATCCACATCGACGGAGAATCCATTGAAAGTAAAAGGACGAGTTTAAAAACAAATGACGTCACCCGGATTTCGGTCGCGTAACGCCTGTTGGGACAATTTCACAAGTTCCGGCTTAAACAAAGAACCTAAGTGGTGTAAAGTCATTGTAAAACAAAGAACCTACCTATAATGCTGGTAATAGATAGAACTGATTAACTAGAAATACAGAATTCGAAACTGAACTCGCACTATCTATTAAATACTTAGGTACCTATAATACCTTTTCAATACTACTTTAGTATTCTATGCATATCAATATCCAGACACGATATCACACGTAACATCAAATTTACTTGCATATTTTCTGATTTTGCTTTGTCAACAAACACCAAACTGTACTTAATAGAGAAGCTTTATTTTAAACCGACGTTAAAAAGGAGGGGGTCCAAGTTTGTTCCTATGTACCTATGTATTTTTTCCCGTTAATACATAGAGATATAAATCACCTTTAGGTACTGTTGATAATGACAATTTTGAGTAGGTACTGAACTAAATTAGACTGGTATTTTACTTATACATATTATTTTTCTGTCTAAGGACATGAAATTTCATTTGCCATCTAGTGTCGAGTAGCCGAACTATAAGTTCGAACGTTAGTGTGCTCAACGCCATCTACTGAACAGACAGACTTAATAATATTTACTACGAGATGTCACTACAAGTCCGTTTTTGAAGAAATGTTTCTAGTTTCTAAAAATAACACCAGAGTTCGTTCTTAGCACTATAATTAGAAGACATATGACAAAAAAGATGGCAGCGATTGCCGACCGCTGTCCTTCGGATATATTGCAAAAATGGCGCATTATCTGATATTTTCACAAAATTTATTTATTATAAGTGAAAATTTGTGTAGTGCTACTTTGTGATGGTGTGTTGTTTCATATGAATGACAGTGATAATCGAGTGTAAACAGGACTGCGACTTTCATCTGCATATTGGATTACACATAAAATCAAGGTATTTCTTAAATTTATGTCTGTATAATGGGTGTTTTTAACTAGATATCTTAGTTCTAGAATTCGTAATACGAAAGACAGTTGTAGGAGCCCAATAAACAGCGAATATTACATAAGAATGTCAAAATTTCAGTACAAGTTCACTTTCTTTCAAGAGAGATTTTTCATGAGATGGCCTTCTTTCTTAGAGCATTAGTTTATTAATAAATGTGAAGTTCTTGGAAATACAGTACGTGCTTAATTCTTGACTTGGGGTTTTATTCAAAGTAGTGTTCACGGTTTCTTATTAACTGGGTGCTTGCATGACATCAGCAAGCAATACAGCTGTAAACAGTGGTATGATTCATTTGATACAGGTACTGCCATGCTGCCCCATATTTAACAAATATATTATCAATTAATTTTCTTTATAAGTGGAATTGCTGGGTAATTTGGAAGCACCAGAAATTAATTTTCACATTCATTTCCAATGCTTCCCTATTTATAATGTACAGGTGAAATAGTTTGACATTAGATTAGATAGCAAGTGTAAATATTTACAATCCTCATTTTACACCAGTTTTACAATGTATTTGTACACATACTGCACACAATCTTATCTTTTTGAGTACCATCACAATAACAAAACCACATTGTTGTATATATATTTTGGTGCATAAATGGATATAAATTTATAAAATGTGGCATTCTTAGTGATATTTTCTAATCTTTTAGTAATTTCTACTTTCTTAATAAATAACATGATTGTATTTAGATACATGTAAGGATAAAAAATCTAAACAGGCTTCAGATTTTTATATATTTTAGAATTGTTTATGTCAAACCTTTTACTGCGTTTGGATTCTCCAACATAGCTCAACTAGTGTTTTTTTAAGATGTAACCTGAGTATTATAATGAACTATAGGGTTCATATTTACACTGTTTGGTATTCAAACTTAAAAGTAGTACCTAGATACTTAATGTATGATTACTATATCCACCAGTATTCTGTAAAATACCTTCCCTATAAGAATTAAGTTTTGCATTTAAGGTTATCATATTTTAATAGGATTAACCAGTAAATCTTATATAAGTTAATTTATTAGGACAATGTTATAATTCATAAATTTAGGTAAGGTTTCACTTGATTTCAGTTGTTTCAGGAAGTACAGTTTGTTAAGAACTGTAACCGATTGACTCTCACGCCTATATGGTTTTATGCTAATTTTCATACATAATAGATATGATAATAGGAAAGAAAATTATTTGTTGACTATACAATAAAACTACAGTGTCCATACTGTAGAACACTGAGCTCATGATCAGCATAAAATCAATAATTCTGATTTAACCATGGTTTTAAGTAAGTTTTGTATAAATTTTATTAGTTAGGCAACTATTGACAGGTAGTCCCTATTTATAAACTTACATTTATAAGTAAGTAATACCTATGTTCCCACAAGTTTCAGAAAATACAAAACACAATTACATAAAAAAGTTAAAAAAAGACATGGGTAGCTTATACCATCAATGTGAATCTAATAGTTACCTACTCAGATTCATATTGATGCCATAATATTTAAAGATTCACTTAGGTACTGTACTTAGTGGTTACAAACCGATAAGGATACTGGTTATTGCAAAATTTAAAAGTTTTTGATTGGTTCAGAATAAAACATGGTTGTGAGAATAGACTTGTAATGGTACAGCCGAAGAAGTTAGAAGTTATAACATACTCTTAAAAAAGTGTGTTTTAAATGCAGGCCTCTTTATAGTACCTACCTACCTACTTGTCCCTATCTTAAATAAATCAGTCCTGATGGACTGAACCTCGTTCAGAGTAAATTGGTTGTAACAGATGGACAGACAGACGCAGGAGTTTAACCAGAGACTAAGTACTACCTACCTACATATGCGAGCTCAGTTACAAATTTATTAAACACTAGCTACTGCCTGCGACTTCGTCCGTGTGGAATTCCTTCTTTTTTTCAGTCGGTTAAAAAGTAGCCTATGTTCTTTTTCAGGCTTTCTCAGACTTTCTTTGTACCAAATTTAATTTAAATCGGTCCAGTAGTTTTAGTGTGAAAGCGTAACAGACAGACAGAGTTAATTTCGCATTTATAATATTAGTAGGGAGGGACTATGTACAGGTACCACCTCCTTCATAGTGGGTAGGTTACCTGTACATATAGGTAGATAGGTTTCCAAAGAAATGCTTAATTTCAGTGCAATATCAAAATATAATTGGTAACCTTAAGTTATATATTTATTTATTTTTATTTATTTAAATTTTGATAGATAAGTAGATAGATGTAGGAACCTACACAAACCATCAAGTTCTATCGATATGTACATAAGTTAGTAGGTACCTTCCTACCTACTTACGTAGTTTATTCTAGTTATAGACGTAAGTAGGTAGGTACGCAGCGTAGGTAGATACGGCCAAAATAAAGGGCGACGTACTGAATACCTTTTAGCAATTCGACCAACGCAATAACATTTAGGGCATTTAACGGGTTGAGTCAGCAGTATGGAATTATTATGTTCTATTCTCGTTACATACATCGGCTTCAATTCTAACTCTAGACTCTTTGCCAAATTATAAAGTTTACGACAAAAATAATTATGCATAGAACATCGTCATCATGCTGCCATGTTTATGTTGAAGCCGTACAGAACTACAGATAAACTACCGGAGACCAACCTTTTTGACGTAAGAGACCTGACTCAAACCGGTGCATTAACGACGACCTAAGTTTTATTCCATGACTATACCTATTTTCCCTTGAAATCGAGTCAGAGCAAAATTTACCCAAATGTTGGGATAACGACTCGCTGGTCAACGGCTTCTTACGAATTTTTTTTAGCGCAGGTGAATGTCTTTTTCGCAATTATCTAACAAGGTAGGTAAGTTGTAAGTACCTTTGCTTTTACTAAAAACGTAATTAGTAGGACCTAGTAAGTAGGTAGGTAATAATTTTACAGTTGAATAAAATCCAAGTTCCTATTGTTGATTTATAATGTTCCTGGAGTTATTAATTGTGTAGAATGACGGAGTAGGAAATGGGTATGAAATAATAAAAATAGAATTCTTACCTACTTATAATAAGAGGAAAACTTTAAGGAATTACCTGGACTTTGACACAACCATTTGTTTATTTTAATTTGTTCTGATTACGTCCATACTCCAATCTTAAGTGGTAGGTATATGAAATGAATCGGAGGTGAATCATCATTGGTACCTACCAGGTTTCTGAAAATACTTTTATATAGGTAGGTATGAAGTTAAAAAAAGTAAAAAATAACGTGATGAAAAACACCAAGAACTAGAACGGAGGGGCCAGCGGCCCGGCTGATGATAGATAGGCTTGTAAAAGTCACATATCCGCCGACTTGGCGGGACTGGCGTCCGTGCTTAAGTATGCTTTGAGCCCTACTCTATAGCCCAGATCCCAGTTTAAAAATGACCCAATTCTTAAATAGGTATGACTTTTGGACGAAAAAAGGACATAAGAAAAAAAGCGTAGCTACTATGACTTATAGTATGTAACTAGGGATTCTTAGACAAGTGCGAATAGTTGATTGGAGGTTATTCAACTGGTGGGAGGATAAAAATAGCCTGATCGCTCGTGGCTTCTACTGAGCTAGCCGTTCGAAGCCCGCCGCCTCATGACGCCGCGCGTACCCGAACCGACTAGCTTCCGGGATACACTCGGAATTGGCCCACTATCCCAATCCAATACGTGAGCTTATTGATGTTCAAAAGCTGTCATTGTAGGTATAATTATAGTCGACTGAAACGAGTAGGTGGGATCTGCGTCAAACCTACTGGTAGTTAGGTAAAAGCATTAACATGCGTCCGCCGTAAATAGGTTTACACATGCTTATGGTCAAGAAAGAGAAACAGCTAAATTGCGAGTTAGGAATAACAAACAAGAGCCTTGCAAAACAAACGACCGTGATTTTAATATTTTTAGGTAATTATTTTCCTTGTAAATTTTAGATTTTGAATCATCCCAGTTGAATTTGATTGTTTCGGTTGAATTGTTTTCGAGAAGCAGTATTGTGTAGGTTGTCAAAACGATCGTGGGTCGATGGCATCAGCATAACGTGACGTCAATATTGGCTGTAAACCTCGTGTAATGCGTCGCTCGACTCGCTCGTTCGAGTGCTGCGGTTGGTGCCAGGCGGAGACAGTTGCGGCTGCACTGTTTCAAATTCTGTAAGGGTCGATGTGGGATGTAAGCATCAATTTGTTAAGAGAACATGTTTCTTGTGCGACAGGAGGGTTGAGACGAACGAGCGTGCTAGAGGGAGTGATCGAGATATTTATAGAGGCGTCGAGACGCCGGCCCCACACTATTCCACATATTAATTGGCTACTTACGCCGCATTTTTCTGGACGTGACTGTTAATACGTCAATGCCATTGAGCGACCGTGGGGCTTCCGACCGACAAACATTGACACCTATCTTATAACTGGCCCAGATGCGGCAGCGGTTAACGCAAGCATCGCGCGAGACAACACGATTAAGCCACGCGCCACGTGCTAATAAAAACATTTTTGTTAGTAAATTTCTACTTGGGTTCACATACCAGATCACCCGTTCGATTCCTGTTCAAATAGTATATGGAACGCAATAGTTTTAATCTGTTTTATATACGCCGAACAGTTGATTCTTATTTATAGAATTGTCAAGGTAGACTAAAATAGCCAAAATATAGGCGATGAACCATTCGCCGCTGGATTTCAATGTCGGCCAACATTCGAATAGTTTTTGTATTTCTTTAATGGCCATACCGATTGCATTTTTTTAAAGTGCCGAAGTGAAATGTTTACGTTAGTTGTTAGTGAGCTGTAGTTTATAAATACGGTATGGCATCTACAAATGCGAGGGTGTACAGTCCATTAATCACTTGCTAATGAAAATTATCACGCATCGAGGGGCGTGAACTGCCCTGTCAAAATGTGTAACAACAATGTTAACTAACGCACCCTCCACTTTCTTCAAAAATATTTGTTACTTAATAATTGTCAGTATTCTTGTTGCCCTGTTTGCGTAGGTAGGTACGAGTATCTATTCTCTGAACAAAACATTAAGTTTTTTAATGATGTATTTAAATAGAAATTGAAATTGGAAGGATGAATGTCTACACCCATGAAATCTTCTATAATAACTAAATCGTTGTATATTCAATTTACTTATATTTATTGTATTGAACTATTAAAACGACTACTAGGAATATTGGCAACAAATCCGTAATGCCTACTACTATTAGCGCGATTGAAATTGCAATATGTTTACATGTGAATGTTTACATCTAATGAGAAAATATATTAGTTTAATATCAGTCTATTCATATTATATCTGCCTGTTTTGCATAGATTGGTTCGAGAAAAATGTACTTAATGGAAGCTATATGCATACATATGTACTTTCTCCTGTAGTCCACCAGAACAATCGCTCTTGAAATCTACTTAGAAAAAATACATATAGTTGAAAATTCGCACGCTTAACTCCGTAAATTTATAACTTAAGTGTGTTCCGTCTTTCGAACAATCCAAATAAACCGTACTTTTTGGATGCACAATTGCGACTTGCTATGCAGATTGCTCGTTCCGCACGGCGGCGCCTCACACCCTTGCTTCATTACACCTCCTTATTAACATTCACCGAGTGCCAGTGCATAAATCACGCGTTCCCCGGTCGGGAAAACTGCTCTCTATGCCAACTTATAAACGAGCGTGCCCGACATGCGATGACACCTACGGTTCTAACGATTCGCGAAAACAATTGTCCCAACTCCACCTCCGAGAAGGATGACGCTGAGGTGTTTCCCCAAATTGTCCACTGGAATGTGCTTGGGTATCTAAAATAAAAACCACTGCTGTTCGCGCTCTAATTATATCAACATATTTGAGTCCAATTAACGTTTCGTATAATAAAACTTATAAGTTATTAGTTACAATAAATTTATAGAAGATTAACAGTCACGGTTGTGCCCGCTATGTTCAGCAGTTAGGCTAAATATACGTGATAGACAAATAAGATCTTTTCTTTAAGATTTATGTGATTACTTGAAATATGTTACTGATTTGTTGCAGTCACGATGGTTGTCGGCGAGAACAAGCGGTCCAACATCATGGATGGCATCGAGAACACCGGTGACGTCCGTCTACATGATCACCGGCTAAGGCTCAAGCAAAGGTACTGGTATACATTGGGGCCTAGACAAGGTGCCAACGTTCAACGTTAACGCTGAACGTCGGCACCGAAATGTATGGGATTTGACATCCGCGAACGACTGTCACGTGCGTCACAAACGTTCGCGGATGTCAAATCCCTTACATTTTGGTCGTTTCGTTTAACGTTAACGTTGAACGTTGGCACCTTGTCTACGCCCCATTGACCGCTAGACCACATTCTTTATTGTCTAAGAGTTCCCAATGATAAAAAATTAGAAAGAAGCCAAATAACACTGTCTCAAGTGTTCGTCGTAAAGCTAAAGATTTAAATATGGTCATTTGTCTAAGTGCAATACTAATCGAAAATCGTTCGCTTTTTCAGACGACTATTTAGGGATACCATTGAATTAATTCCGACTTGGCCAACTGATCACAACCCAGTAAAAGTTGGATGTGGACTCAAAAGTTTTTAATAGTTTATAGTGTACTATTTCCTACATACAAGAATTGTTTCCGCATTAACCTTGGTAGATAAATTGCCGTGCATGTTTATTGGTCTATCGCTTTTTATTGTTTTTGATTGACCTTTACAATTAAGTAAAAGTAATGGACCAGATAGCATATAAAAACTGTAAACCGATTGTATTTTTTTACTGAAATTCGTCGATACTTTTTTTATGTCTGCAGTTTAACAAAGGAATGCCATTCAAGTATCTATAAAAAATATGGCCGAATTCAGTTATATCTTCTAACATTCTCAATAATTATGTTTTTTGCTTGTGACTCGCAGTCGCTAGATTGTAACCTAGTGTAGGAAGGCTTTCAATACGGTTACGAGTCACTGACATTTATATAAATTCATACTTGATGAATTACGTCATTAGCCCAGTAACTGGGTTTGAAGTATTGGGATCGTCCTACACGCCAGGCCGTGGGCGGGAAGGTTGTGGTTACAGCTATTTGAGCTACGTCACTGTGGCGTCATTATTAATTTCTACTTATCTATTAACATTTTGACAACGGTAATAGCAAAACTTGAGATAATTGAATTGTTACAAAAATTGCGTAACGGTTTTGATACTAACGGTCGAATATTGAAAATTTAATGAAAGTAAGTAGAGAAATAGGGTAGAGTAGTAAATTCTTTCAGTTATTTTGTCTTAGTTCCTACAACATTGGAGAATGTTGGTCGCGAGGTCGCAACTTAATCTAAACGCTTTAGCAATCGTTATTATTATCGTATAAGAAACGGTTTGCAGTGAACTGCGCGTGGGCCGTGATCGATGCCCCGCTCTCTTGCAATAGTTGGGAGAGGAATTTTTTTTATACAATAAATGTGTAGCTATAAATCTCTCAGCGATCACTTCTATTAGTCAGATTTTTTTATCCATGCCAAGCCCTGTAGGATTATTATTTTAATTATGAATGTGCGTATGAATTTTTCATAGTAACAAGCAAATGATCGATCCGATTTATATTTATAAATAATACGATAATAGAAAACGTTTATTAAGAAAACATATCAAATTACAGAAAACTGAACATACTAAATTAAAATTATTAGAAAGGTTGCAAGTACAGTTTAACTAATGCAAGTCTACAATGGTCTCACACTCAGTAATACAGCTAGCACGTATATTCTGTAGAGCTATTGTACGAGATAACTAATCTACTGTTAGATAATTTATATTATTCAGTTATTTATTACTAATCATGGTGCGTGTATTATAATTATGCAATACACGGGTACATGAAAAGTCCAAAAGTAGGTATAATATAATGTGAAAATACATCCTAATTATAATTCAGTAAAAATGTTGACTAAATAACATGTCATTGAATTCGTAATAGTGAATATACATAAATAATATCTACAAAATTATGACACTCAAGGGTATTTAGCTCTACATGTAATGTTAGTGGATCGTAGTTCTAAAAGAAAAATATTTGTATTAAGCGCCTTACCATAATAATTCTGCTGATGAGCAAATAGTGTATGAGGTCAATGAAAAAAAAAATGTCTTATGATGACATTTGTACTAAGACAAGAGTAGAAAAAATCGACAGGAGTAGAATAAACGTGGGTTCAAACCTCTAGTGGGGTGACCTATTACACTATCTACTATATACTTTCAATTCTGTCTAAGTAGGTACTTTTCTTGTTTACAAGCGAATTTTAATTTTCAGTCGGTAACAGCGTTTTTTTTATTAGTATGTCCTGCGGATCTATGACTCATCGATATAAAGCGTGACTCCGATGCATTATGTATGTTAACGGTTTTCGACCGCTTTTTCTTTGGTCGTAAAGTATTTGAATATTTATTTTTATCGTTGATATTCAGCCATATACTATATCATAATGTTTAACGAGCCGGCCGCTACAGGCCAATTGATATACTTATTCCACTTATGATTAATTAGGTCGTTGCTGTGCTGAAATATTATTTTTTCGTCACATGCAAATATTATTGTTATGTAATCATATATTTAAGTAAGTACCTACCTAATTAAAAATTGCGTATAAGTTTGTTTTTGTTGAGACCAATTAAAATCATAATATTGAACCCTTACATAATTTAGGACTGCACGAGTTTCAAATTACGACGTACCGATAGTATATTTATACATTCAGCGCTTGATTAGTGCTCGTTTTTATTTTCAGATTTGACATAGTAAGAAAATTAGGTCAAGGAACATATGGTAAAGTGCAGTTGGGTATCAACAAGAAAACTGGACAAGAAGTTGCAATAAAAACAATAAAGAAATGCAAGATCGAGTCGGAAGCGGACCTCGTTCGCATCCGACGCGAGGTGCAAATCATGTCTTCCGTCAGACATCCTAACATTGTACATATATATGAAGGTATGTTAATAATTAGATAGATAATTAGGTATAGAAGTCCTTAAACATGTTTTAAGAGGGTATAACTTCATAATGACATAACTTGTTTTAACTCGGCGAATGTTCTAGATCTGCTCTGTCTCTTTGTTGAACATATCCATTGACACTCGATCATTCATATTTCCTTAGAGGTGCCAATCTCACAGCCATATACTCTGACGATCTCGATATGAGTGCATATAATTCGACATAATAGTGTAATTGTACTGTATGAATTTTGAAATAAATAAATCTAATCTAATCTATAGACAATAGTATATATTTATGTTTAATCATTTACTTATTAAATTACTATAACGGGTCATATATGTAACCTAAAGACCCAGCAAGGTTGTCGCATCTAAGAATGTGACCTAGCTTTCAGGTTGAATCTTAATTCTGACGGCAGTTCTTGACTATAAATTTCAGATTGTATTAATAACACAGATTCTCAGTATCATTTTTGTGTTGAGTATCTTTAAAGTGATTTTAAGTTAAAGAAAGCTATCGTTGTACTGTTTAAGTATCTTGGGACGGTTCCCGAGTTGAGACTCTTCTATTGATATTTTACAAAGCAAGGCCCTTTTTTTACAAACTGACAGCTTTTTAGTTGAAGAATTTCTATATGTTGTTATTTTTATTACAGTATTTGAAAATAGTGAGAAGATGATCCTCGTAATGGAGTATTGCTCCGGGGGTGAACTTTACGACTACCTCAGCCAAAAGAAAGTATTACAGGAGGACGAGGCTAGAAGGTTAGTGAGCATACACACGTACATTTTCGTACCTATATCTATATATATGTTCGAAGTGACCATTTTGCCCTGACGCATGCTGCCCGTTTGTGCATATGCCAAAATTCGCGCTATTAAATCTCTAGTCACGATATAAAGATCTCTTTATTACAACTAATGCGTTAAATGAACGTAAACAAAACGTATACAGTTTCTTTTTCTAGAATGCCACTTTTCGTATGACTCCTAATTGATTTGTTACGGACAAGTGTTATCTAAATTTGGTTTGTAATGATGTTTTCTTTTATTATTTCAGGTTATTCCGTCAGATCGCAACTGCTGTTTATTATTGCCATATTCATAAGATCTGCCATAGGGATTTGAAACTTGAGAATGTTTTGTTGGACGATACCGGCAGTGCTAAGGTGAGTACTTTCTAGTACTTTCACACAGTCAGCTACTATTGGTACATGGCTCATGTTTTATGCATACGTATTGTTTACAGATTGCTGATTTCGGTCTGTCGAATGTTTTCAAAGAGACCTCGTTACTGTCCACGTTTTGCGGCTCACCTCTGTATGCGTCGCCTGAGATTGTTAAAGGAACTCCTTATATAGGGCCTGAGGTTTGTTATTTATACATTTTAAAATAGGTGTATAATCTATAATCGTCCCACTGTTGGGTAGAAATAAACCACCAAGTTCGTATAATCCAGGGGGGATGATGACGAGTCAATTTAGGCGTGCACGTTGCTTCCCGGTGTTTTAATTGGAGAGGCAGTCGAATATCACAAATATGTGTTAAGATACAATGAAATATATATACATATTACAGAAATAATAAATACTATAATCGATAAGTTTATTTTAAGATTTATGTTTAAACATTCTCTTAAGTGGAATGATAGTCCTGAATAGTTGTATTCATATGTATTTCCTCAAGTTTTTGTCTGTTTTTAGGTTGACTGCTGGTCGCTCGGCGTGCTTCTATACACTCTAGTCTACGGTGCCATGCCTTTTGATGGCTCCAACTTCAAACGTCTTGTGCGTCAAATTAGCAACGGGGATTATTATGAACCCAAGAATCCGTCATGTAAGAATATTTTATTTTATCTTATTTATGGCATTTTTTTTAAGTTTTTCAGTCGATTAAGACCAATATTGATAATAATTTCTGATGCCTTCGCGGTTATTATACATTCCAACCAATATTGATGTTAAGAAACGGTTTCGTTAACTTAGTAGCATTACTAGAATATAACCTTAATACAAACCAAAAATTAAACTTCAGTACTTGATTATGTATAAAAAGAGAAAATATACACAGTAAAACCTTTGTTATCTAGTATCTATTAATGTTATTGTTGTAGTTATCAGTATGTATAAATATTTATAACTGATACTTAAAAGTAAAAGTTTACTACAGGGACTATTAAAAGAGAGTTCACATTGAATAGTTTATAGAAGATGAAAGTGTCAACTTTCATCTTCCTATTCTTATAGAATATTTATGTTTTATTTTACGTATAAATTAACAAGTTAACACTGAGAAAAACCTTCGAGGGTGGTTTAAGGAATATTTATGTATAATTACGACGAAATCATGTATTAGAGAAGTATTCGTTAAATTTAATACTTTTTAATGTATTACTTTTAGCTGCTTCTCCTCTGATCCGGGACATGTTGACGGTGGATCCATTGAAGCGAGCTGACATCGCGTACATCTGTGATCATTCGTGAGTACTTATATATTATAAAACTACCGGCGGTTTGAAGTTTAGTCTGTTTGTTAACTCCTACACTCTCCTTTCTTACTGCCTCATGGTAGTAAGTTCCCATTTTGAATTAAGTATGAATCATCAACATCGTTTCAATCGAAGGAAATCTGCTGCTGTCGCTCACAATAGAAAATTATAATTTACCTGGAAATTGTAACACAATTATCTTTTTACGGTTCGGTACTGCTTAGGTAAAACTGGACCCTACTACTTAGACTCCATTGTTTGTCCTTCCGTCTGTCATCAGAATGTATCTCATGAATGGTGACGTATTTTTATTGCCTTTATAACAACAAATCCAAAAATACAGAATGGAATAAATATTAAAGGGGGCTTAATAATTTCTGATGCCTTCGCGGTTATTACACATTGGAATGAAACAACTATTAACGGATTTAACTCGCGTATTTTTATATTATTTTATTTGCTGACGTTTCCATCCCCTCTTTCAGTTTCCATAATTATTAAACTACTGAACCGATTTTCATAAAACATAAGCTAAGAATACAGTTATGACATACTCACCTTATATTTAAATTATAAATTTTGAAAAACTACCCTATTCTAAATTATGAAATATTAATGTTACAATTTACTCAAATAAAATAAAATAAAATAAAAATACGCGAGTTAAATCCGTTAATAGTTGTTTCATTCCAATCAAAGGGGGCTGTCATAAAACAAGCGTGAGTTGTTTGCTCGATATGGTACGGAACACTTCGTGCGTGAGTCTGACTTGCAGTTGACCGGTTTTGTTTACCAGGTGGGTGAACTTCGGGTGCGAGACGTCGTGCCTGGAGATGTCGGAGATGCTGGCGGCGGAGACGCCGGTGCGGCTCGACCTGCTGCTGTCGCTCGCGCCGGCCGCGCCCTCCAACTGCAACTCCGTCGTTGTTCCCAATGAGGTACCGGCATTTGGTATATGGACTCGGTTATGGAGAACCCGGAGTAAGCTTAAGGAGGGATAGGCACGAAAGATCCCACTGGGTCGAAGTGCATCCGAAAGGGCGGATATTTGATATTCTTTCACACAAAAACGACTGATGAATTTGATGAAATTTATCATTTATCGCTTATAACCTGGATCTTTATTCGGAATTAGTTTATCAATGACAATGAGTTTATTATAAAATTTCTAACTGTATGGTAACGTCATAATCTTTTTTGTATTTGTAGTATATTTATGTAAAAGATTACAACAACGTTGTGGCATTACAACAACAAAGTTTTCTATGAAAGAATGAACATATAGCCATAATCCAGCTTTGCAGTGTGAAACTTATGCGGTTGGAACTTAGGTAGTATAAATTGATTTGATTTTATTCTATTCTTCAGTGTAATAATGTATAATAATATTTATACTGTACAGTATAAAATGTTTGTACTTATATTACTTGGTTCAGGCTGAGCTCGGCACAGAGGAGAGCGGCGCTGATCTCACTACATCGGCGTCGATGGCCGTCGAGCCGAGCAACTCTGCTGAGAAGAGGATTTTGGATCTCGTCGCCGGTAAATTGTGGTTTAATTTGTATTTTACCCTTATCCGTATTAATTAAAGTAATTGCCCCAAAACTTTTATGTGCCAGTTAAATTGTGTTCGATTGTTTACTTTATTTGTCTCGGTATCGATGTTGTACCAATTCGTTGGTCTGAAATGTAAATCTGTTATGTTTTTTGTCTTTTTCGATATATTTACATATACAGTGAAACTTGTTTAAGAGGGACCTGGATAAGTGAAAAACCTCCATATCTGGAACACATGCTGAGGTCCCGGCACCTTGGCTATGAATTACCTCTGTTAGTAAGACAAAAGCAACCTCTTTATCTGGGATAAGTTATTTCTATTTTCTTGTCATAATTACCTCTATAATTGAGAAGTCGCGTGTATTTATCTCTGTAACTGGGATAAAGTCAGTAGGAACACTTAGGATACCTCGGATGTCTCCTCTCTCTTTTACCCACTCGAACTTCTCTAAATCGACCCTTATATAACTTAGTTTTAATGCGGTTTCTCTATTAATCAGGTATTTATTTAAAAAAGACCGAAACGAGGACAAAGTATTTATTATTACGAAAAAAAAAACTAAAATTAACGTCAGTGACAGAATCAGTAAAATAATCTGCCTCCAACTTTTAATAATTTTGTAAACGTCAACAATGAATTATTAGTTTCAGGAGAACTGTCTTTAAACCACATTTTTGATATTTTTTATGGAAAATAGTGAATTGTTTACAAAATAAATACGTTGCTTTATTGAATACACCTCTATAACAGAGATTACTTCTTTTCTTACCTCTGTTAATGAAACCCTCTGTAAATGAGACAGGTATTTTTTTATACCTAGATATCTGGGACACTGCGTAAGTGGAATACCTCTTTAAGTGAGACTAATTTACAGGTCCCTTGGAAGACCCAGTTAACCAGGTTTCACTGTACTTTGTTAGACTCTGATAAAATTTTAATTACTCTAGAATATAGTATGTTTTGATGATTTACTTGCGTTAGTGTTTAACTTGAGATTATCTGAATAAAAGTTAAAATATAAGACATCATAACCATAGACGGTGCATTCCATACAAGCAAATTGCCACGAATGTATGAAGTATCCATGCCCATGCAGACACCAGTATTTATAAATTTAATATTTTGTTTTAGAGGGCGGCGAAGACGCCATCAAGCCGTCCCCGACGCGCACAATAGTGTCGGCCAGCGATAACAAGAGGAAACTAGAGCTCGCGATGTCAGCTAGCGGCATGCAAAGGAAAAAGGAACGTGTGGCGAGGTAATAAAGTGTATTTTTAAATGCTTTGATCTTAAATATTCAGAGGCACGTTTCGAATTTTCTTTAATTAATTAGAGGCAGTCAGTATTCAAAAATATAAATATAAAATTAAACTTTATTATACACTAGTGGCCCGCCCCGGCTTCGCACGGGGGCTATAAACCTTCCTTAAGAATCACTCTATCTATTAAAAAAAACCGCATCAAAATCCGTTGCGTAGTTTTAAAGATCTAAGCATACATACGGACATACAGCGAAAGCGACTTTGTTTTATACTATGTATTGATGTTTAGGTTATCCTCTAGACTAGTAACAGGGCTTCACTATTATGTGTATAATATGGAATAAATTATTGATATTGTTTCAGTTCTGCGAGCGTGGCGGCGCCGGAGCAGCCGCCGTCCCCGGACAGCGCGCGCGCAGAGCGGCCCGCCACTCCAGAAGGGGTGAGTAATCATATTTATTACTTTTTTTTTTCTGAATAATGAAAATTGTTTTTGGAAGTTCGTGAATGCATATTCTTAGTGCAACCTCTTTTGCCCTATCTCCTCTGTTATACTTCCCCTAAGTATATGTTTAGGTTTGTTGTTATCTTATTCTATTTTTTTGTTTTACCTGTAAACTTCAAAATATATGAAATGGAATCAAAATCGGTTCATTTTTACATTAGTACACTCGATATTACTATAATAATGTGTGTTAGATGTATTGAAAACTTTGTACATGTAAATGTTGGCTTCATTGATTATTTTTTTTAGGCGATACAACCAAACCTAGTATCATCAGCGACCATGACGATATCGCCCGCGCCCGCCGCTCCCGCAGAACTCGTCAAGGATCTGACGAAGGAGATCGTTAAGGAGCCGGAAGAACCGAAGACGCCCGTCAAAGCTCGAGTCGCGGTCAAGAAAAAGACGCCGAAATCGGAAGAGAAATCACCCGAGAAAACTGAAGCTGCGGAGGAGAAGCCGACCGTGTCCGCCGCCACGGAGAAGCTGACGGCACTGGCGATCACGCCGGCCCCCGCTGCGCCTAAACCCAAGAAGTTCTCTATACCAGGTACTTACTTATACAGAGAAGTCCACTAATTAATTGGTTCGTGTTATGCATTCGTGTGTCAACCCACACCGAGGTAGTTTTGAGATATCGGCGTTTAAAGTTTTTTGAAAACAAACTTCTTTTTCCGCTATTTTTAAGCAAAAAAAGTATTGATATGTGGTATCCTTTTTTTTGTTGAAATGCATAGATTAAGGATATAAATGTATTTATTGCAATAAATTCATAATTTAAAAGAAAAAGCAGAAAAATGGTTAATGCTTAATGGCTATAAGGTTTATTACATTTAGCATTTATGTGCTAACCCACATAACACTATGAGAAATTCTCATTTGTTGTTTTAAAATGAATATGTTTTACACTAATTTTTGGAAAATGTAATAAAATAAACTACTAACGTATTAAAACTTTAATGTAAGTACTTATTTATGGAGTTTTTATTGTTTTAACATGTTTCAAATAACATTATAAGTTCTGCTAAAAATCTGAAATAGGTACAACAAGTTAACACTTATATTATTTCAATTACTTATAAATCTTAACCAAATTGATTTATTATTATTATTTTATCATATAAAAGCTTAATAAACCATCTAAAAACCATTTTTCGAAGAGTTCATAAATTGTGGAGATAAGTCGGTCTGCCATTCTATAATATTATTATGTGTAATATTCTAATTTGTGTCACACACGTTTTAATCTAATGATGGATATAAAAAAATATCGGTTAAGTGCGAGTTAGACTCGCGTACCAAGGGTTCCGTACTATAAATAACCTGTAGGTAGGTATATATTTTTTAATGATGTCATTAAAAATGTATGGTTTTCGTATTTTTTTCTTTATGTGTGCTATATGACGTTACCTCGTACTAAATTAATTCAAGATCCCGAGTTCCCTGTAGGTTTTGATTCCCTAGCCAGTGTTGAAAACTTTTGTCAATTCGCGGCATAAACGGCGGTTCTTTTGATTGCGTTGGCGATTTTTTTGTTTTACAATTCCAAGGGACGGTAGTCCTGAGTATTTGATATTACTATGAATTTTAGTTTGATACCTACTTCCACGCTTTACTGAGGTAAAGGATTACACAGACAACAAAGTAATCCTGTAAGGGTTCCATTTTTTTCCCTTTAAGATACGGAAACCTAAAATGTGTATTGATTTTATTTAATATGATAAAAATAATAATAATAAAAAAATAAGTTTGGTTAAGATTTTTAAGTAATTGAAATAATATTTAAGTGTTAACTTGTACCTATTTCTCATTTTTAGTAGAACATATAATGTTATTTGAAACATGTTATACAACAATAAAAACTTTAAATGAATGGGTACCTACTTACATTAAAGCTTTAATTCGTTAGTTGTTTATTTTATTACATTTTCTAAAAATGTTTGCATAATAAAACAACAAATTAGAATTTTGCATTAATGTGTTAGGTATGTGGCTTAACACATTAATGCAAAAATACAAATTTGACATAGGAAATAAGCAATAATGTGTTATATGTGGCTTAACACATTAATGCAAAAATACAAATCTGACATAGGAAAAAAGCAATAACCAATTTTGTGCTCTAGAATATTCTACGATTTTTTTTTAATAAAATGGATCGCACTGCCGTATTTCTCATGATCTATTTATTAAAACTGCATTCATAACTCAAAACCCGATTTTTTGTGGGTTAACACACGAACGTTTAACACGGTCCAATTAAGGGTTAGCTAAATGGCTTGGAATTCAATTTTGAAGCAAATAACTAACCGATTGAGCTGAAATTTTGTACACACATTTAGTTTGGATGACAATGCATGGTTAACTATGTGACGTCATTCTAAAACCAAATTAAGGGGTACTAGAGCGGGAGGGGGGGAGGGACCAAAAGTCCACAAATATACCTGAGTGAGTGGAGCTTGTTTTAAAAAATGCTTTTTTATATTTAACCTCATTATAAAGTGATTATATAGTATACTAGGTTCTGCCCGCGACTTCGTCCGCGTGGAACTCCTCCTTTTTTGCAGTTGGTTAAAAAGTAGCCTATGTCCATTCTCAAGCTCCAGACTTTCTTTGTACCAAATTTCACTTAAATCGGTCCAGTAGTTTTAGCGTGAAAGCGTAACAGACAGACAGAGTTACTTTCGCATTTATAATATTAGTAAGGACTTTTGTATTCATCACAGGAGGCAATGTGGGCAGTTTCAAGGAGCAATTCGAAAGACGAGCCTCCCTCACTGCGGCGCCGGAGATCAAACGGAACGTTTCTAAACCAGGTAACATTTAATTGGATGATTGGGAATGCTTTATAACATGTATGTTCGCTTTTTTGTACTCTTATTTTAAGTCTGGTACATAAAGTTTAAATTAATAAAACTTAAATCACGATTAATGTGTTTGTGTAATCGGTATCAATCAAATTTACAGTAAACGATGTTGGATTGTAGCAGAATTCAGTAATCTGAGTTTATCCTATCGGTACAAGCAGCTTGCTTATCGCGCGCTATAAGTTATACTATTTAATCATTTAAAGGAATACTAGAAATATTTATTATGAGCTTTATTCCATTTGCAGTAGTGTCCAAGATCGCTAAGCCGAAAGCGCAGAGCGAGGACCGCGAGCTCCAGCCCGCGGGCGCTGAAGGCGGCACTGTGCGGCTGCAGCAGATCGGCATAGAACCATCCCCGGTACATACTTCATTCAATATTATTTATTTAGTCAGTTAGTAGGTTAACCGAATTTTCGTATTTTTGTAGCGTGCTCAAATAAGTCGTTGTGTTAAGATTGCTAAAAGTCGACAGGCGTCAGTTTAACTTCGAAAAAAATATTTTTGTTATGTTATGAACATTTTTCGGAATGTCCTATTTTTTCAACTCAGTGACTCTCCGATACGAGAGAAATATAAGTCTTTAGTTATGAATTGTTATTTTTTGAGATTAAATAATCGACAGCTGAGTTTTACATCAAATAAAAAAATGCTTTTCAGACATAGATCACCTAATTAAAATAGTTACATATATGTAATAATTTCTAAAACTTACTAATGATAAAATGTTATGTGATATCAGGCACCAGTTGAAGAGCTGAACCGCGGCGGCGTGAAGAAAACTGAGAGCGAACCGTCTCACAGCAGCGCTGTCGACCCGTCTGTACTGCTGCAGGACGCTAGGAGGTAACACGAATAAATTAAAATAATCAAATCATACATATATTCACTTACTATTATTCATAAGGTAGGCAGAAATCATTGCTGCACTATATATTATATGTTTTTTATTCGCTTTTATGTTTTTTAGGAGTCTTCAAAACTCAATGGCAAAGTTGGTTGAAGAGAAAGTTGGCGAAGAGAACCGTCGTCGCGCCGCGCGTGATATTATTTCTACGGCCATTCGCACAGGTAAGTTAGACTTTTTATTTAATATCTTTTCATATTACATGTGTACATTTTTTTTTAAATTGATCACATTGTCGTGTTTTGTGATTTATGTAAATTTTAAGCACTTTAAAGTGGTTTGACTCGCAGCTGTAAACCTGCTTAATGTTTCACTTTTACAAAATATAAAGGCAAAGTTTATTTCATATTTCGCTGCTTTTCTAGAATAGTGTCACAACACGAAATAATTTGTTACTCCATTTAAGACTGTGAACCGTCACATATAAATTTCAATTCAGAATGGTAACACGTTTCGAGTTGTGACACTATTCCAGAGAAGCAGCGAATTTCGTTCCAAAGAAAAGAACGTTATTTTAAGTGTTTAGAATTTAGAAGTTTATAAAAAAATAACCCGTGTGAAGTAGAAAGCTAGTCGCCATATATTATAATGATGACGCGGTGCGCAGGCAAGCCGCCGGTGCCGTACGGGCGCTCGTCGTCGGCCGGCGTGACGTCACTGTGCTCGCCGCCCGGCACGCCGCCCGCGCCCCCCTCCGCGCCCCCCTCCGCGTCCGTCACCGCGCCCTCCTCCGCGCGCGTCTTCCGCACGGAGGCGCAGCACCGCGTCGAGGATCACAGGCCCAGGTAATGTTCAAACGATATTAAATATGATACGTATAACTATTAAACTGTATTATTCTTTGAGCTCAGTCGTGATACAATTATGGAAACTCTTAACTATTTTTTCATATATTATATACCAGAGGTGTGTCGGTGGAGCGTATCATCCCGATCCAAGTGGCCGAAGAGCCGGGCGTCGCACCCGCCCGCGCCCCGCCCACAGCCGCGCCGGCCACGCCCACCACGCCGGCCGCGCCCTCCACGCCCGCCACACCCGCGCCCGCGCCGCGCGCCGCTCACACACCGCTCAGGTAATTACAACAACTTCAGGGCCTAATTAGTAGTACTGTAGATAGACAGAAGAGATTTCTTTTTCTAGGGCCTAGAAGAGCGTAGATATCTTAACTTCAGGAAAAATTAATAGAAAGAATTTTCTTTTTCTCGCTTCTCCTTATATCTGGTAATGCTTTTATATTTACTAACTGATCTGGACGAAAAATGCGTGTTTCAGCTAAAAGTAACATAGTGATACGAAAAATGTATATATAATTAATATATATGATTAATTAGAAAGCAACCTATCGGTTTGCGACT
Source organism: Polylopha cassiicola (assembly GCA_038024825.1). Taxonomy (NCBI): domain Eukaryota; kingdom Metazoa; phylum Arthropoda; class Insecta; order Lepidoptera; family Tortricidae; genus Polylopha; species Polylopha cassiicola. The sequence continues at coordinate 2,942,456 of CP149052.1, read as the reverse complement.
AGCCAGATTTTTACTCTCTTTAGCATTTGCTATTGAAATAACGACTAAATTTCATTAAAAAGTCAGTATTAGAGTATATGTAGTTCTTAACATAAGATATAAGCTACGAAAGTGATGCGCAACATAAATAAAAAACAAAGTGGCAATATATATTCGTCGGTGTTCGCAGACGACTGACGTCATCGGACTCGGCCACGAGCGCGGCGGAGTCGTGCTCGAGCGCCGGCGAGCCCATCAAGAAGTCCGCGCGCGAGTTCATCATCCCCATCGCCGTGGAGGGCAAGGGCTACGTCACGCCGCGCCAGCGCAGCCTCGAGCCCGACAGCGCCGCGCCGCACCGCCGCGTGCGCGCCGCCAAGCCCAGGCGCATCAGGTAACTGGGACGTCACATACAATAATTACAATAGGCATGACGAATGTTTTTTATTATTTGTCCATCAAGTAGTTAGCCAAAAAATATTGGATACGTATTTTTTTCTTTTCTCAATCGAACGATAAATGTCAAAGTTCAGCGCGTTTAAAGTTCGGGAGTGCGGGCTCGTCACGTCACTATTCTTATCATACTTATATTTTTGTTTATTTGTTTGAGAAAAGAAAAAAATACGTGTCGAATTATTTTGAACTATCTAACTGACTGAATACATAGAATTTTGTTTTCCTTACGCAGTCGTCGTCCCTGTTTAATTGTTAACGATAATTGTCATCAGAGTTTGTCTTCTATGAATTACTGAACCGTTGAAATTTTAATCTTTTTATTTTTACAGTAGCCTAGTGAGTGGCGGCGAATCGGAAGAGGAGGACGATACACACATGCACAGATTAAGGTACTTTTACATTGCAGTACTTTTGGAACTGTTTTATACCGACCGTTATTAATACTACGACTCGGTAACCAATTCAATTTCTCTCAAAAATTACAGCTTTGTATAACTAGACGATAACTGACATTCCCTAAATTTTGTTTCGTACTCAAGATCTGTATATTAATAAAACTGTCCTTATGATATGTTTATCTATTCAATGTTTATAGGTGTTCAGAATGTACATAAACTTTGTAATACCTCAATTATTGTGAATGACATCTTAATTCAACCTTATGGAGTTGTTGATAAGGTCGTATTTTGCAGATCGACTCGCGCCGCCCGCGCGGAGTCGGTGAGCTCGGGCGAGGAAGATGAAGAAGACGAGGGCTTCCACCTGCTCACCGCTGAGAATCTCTTCTCCACGTTATTGCACAGGGTAAGTTTATTTGATAACGGAGAAGAATCTACTTAAAACTTATGTTTCAGTACTTAGTTAAAAAAAAAGTTTTTGTCTATAGATTCATTATGAAAAGTGTGGTGCTATATTTGTCGCTTATGCAGTAGTATATAAAATATATGGTATGGTTGTAATTAGCGATAAAAGTAAAGTAGACGTATTTTTTTTTATAATAACCATTACAAATATGTTTAAATTTTATTCTTCGGCTATAAAGAGCAATATAGGTACGGTTAAAAATCATATGTAAAGTGAATTCTTTTGTTTACTCCTGAGTTTCTTGCGGCGTTTCTTCTCTTTGTCTTTCCGAAGCACTAAGTAGTAGACTGACACAATTACTTATACTTACTAATATACTTACTTACTTACTAATATTATAAATGCGTTAGTAACTCTGTCTGTCTGTCTGTCTGTTACTCTTTCACGCTAAAACTACTGGACCGATTTATATGAAATTTGGTACAAAGAAAGTCTGGAGCCTGAGAAAGGACATAGGCTACTTTTTAACCGACTGCAAAAAAGGAGGTGTTCCACGCGGACGAAGTTGCGGGCAGAAGCTAGTGAAGTATAAAAGTTTTTTTTTCTGAATTAACTGTTATAATTAGTCCTGGGGCTATCATTATTTCGCCTGGTTGGGAGCCTTCCTGAAGGGAACAATACCTTACAATGTGATTTTAACTAATTAACATTGTATGTATAAAAGTGCTTTTTTAAGGTTTACTCGTGAATTATTAGTATACTTATGTTGTTCTTTACCAGGTCCGCGCCCTCACGAACCGTCTCAACGGCGAGGAGGGCCCCGGCTTCCCGCAGCATCCGCACTCGCTGTTCAACAATTTACAATCGCCCTTCTTCAACAGGTAACGTATATGTTTAAAAGAAACATGCGCATATGGCTTTTGATATTTTCACCCTTTTAAATTAAGGATTTATTGGCTTCTAAAGTTAGCTATTTTCTATTTTTAAATCTGTGATAGTTGTTTTATTCCAAATTATTAACCCATGTTTTGCAAAAATGTAATTGGAAAGAGAACAAAAACTATATTAAAATATTCACATTTCATTAATATTTTATTGTATAACAAAATATTATATAGGTTCATGTCATCTTATAGAAAAATGCCAGTATTCTTTCTTTGCTAATAATTAAAGATGGATGCATTAAAGATCCCAGTATAAAAGCATTTTTATTAAAGTGAAATAAGTTATATATTTAAAATTTATAAGGCATGTTAATTATGCAATAGGTAATTTTCCTGTGTTTTGATACCAACTAATTATTTTAAATTTATGCATGCAGCCCCCACTTACCACGGAGACATCTTCTGTAAGTATACAATTTTCTTATTAACATTGTGTTTTTATTGTTCATTTACTTTAATTGCATTAAATCAAACACCTACCTACTAGAGCGGTTATACTTCTTTTAAAGTAACTAATGATTTGTCAGAAAAAACAAGTGACAGTCGACGTTCAACTAAAAGTCGAAACAATTGATTACTACCAATCAGAACGCGGCCGGAATGATTTGAAATGTGTTCAAGTTGAGTGACAATTTGTTTAGTTTACATTATTAGGTATACTAGAATAATATTTCATTATGTTTGTACAAAACTCCCATGTCATGTTTACATGCAGCACCCATAGATATGTGGAAAGTAAACGAAGTGTGTCTGAATCGTAAGTTATTTTTATAATTGTCAAAATATTACATCTACATAGTATTACGTGGTACATTAACTACCAACGACATTCTTCACATTGTGGAGTGTTAATTGTCTTCATTTAGATCTATTTAGATGCACTGTTATAGTATTTTTAAATATGTATTGTGTATCATGGATTTTTCATGTTTTGTCAATATGTCTAACTTGTCTATAAACGTTAGAAATATTATTTTCTTACAATAAATTTCTATTTATATAAGTCAGGATTTACTTTTTTTGGTAATCTACAAGTAACATCGATCGCATTTTATTTTAGACAACTTTTAAATGTTCTGCTAGTTTTATTTACCTAATTGTAAATATAAAACTATATAAGAATATTTAATCGGTAATTAAGACTCCAGCACACAATATGACACAAAAAATATATTCCAAAAAGATAACTTTCAACAGCTTGTCATTGCAATATGAACTCTATCTCCAGGCGTGAAGGTTGGGGCGCTCGAGACTTGCACGCGGACTTCGACTCGATGTTCAACAAGTCCCGCCAGCAGATGCCGCGAGGTGAGTGCCACGTTGCCAGCTTGTGCACCCGCTTGTAACGCACGGGGAAAACGTTGCCACTATCACGGTCGATGCCTCTAGCTCTACGAGCACCCTATTGTATATAAACACTGGGCACTGAACGTGACGTCACGGGCTAAACAGAAAATACCACTTTTCAAATGAAACTGTACCTTATGTCCAGAGTATTCAGTCTTAATTGGAATATTTTGATGTGTATGAAGCTTCCTCGCTGTAGAGTAATTGATAGAATTAAAAGTATAAGCTGCTACGCTTCAGCTTGTGGTCTCAGTATTTTCGATTGCCTTAAATTTTTCGTGTGTATCATTTTTTCAAACTCAAGCTAGATTCTTGTCAAAATTAACGCTATTAAACTATCTTATAAATAGGAGAAACAAATGCTACACATATTGGAGTTAAATTAAAATAAATTAGTGATATTTGTAAATTATTTATATAATAATACCTATAATCATGGAATTGATTACCGTATTCCATAATTTAAAGTTTGTTGGAACTGATAATAATTTATTATTATTATGAGATGCTGATTTCTAAATAAAGCTAATTTAAATTGTACATTAACGAAATAAATTGCTACGAAATATTTTTTTATTACTTAAATAAATAAATAAATAACGCATTTAACTCGACTTTTCGAAAACTACCGTACAATAGGTACATAATATTCGTAGCAGACTGACTTGACAATAGTCGAACACTGAAGTAAAGTGTTCTTATCAGGAACACAAAGGTTTACAATAATAATATTATTATGTAGATAGTTTATATGCTACAATTATAAAGTCCACCTTTTGTACTTACTTCTTTTTAGTTCTGTATAAATAAATAAACAAGAGCGCAGGAGCGTATAAAGAATGTGAAAAGAATCATTTTGAAACTCACACATAACAAAAGCATCGTCTGTACACCACCTCACACTACACCGCCGTAGTAGTTAGCACAGGAATGCACCAAGCCCGGCTTCAACTAAACAGATCAATTAACGACCAGCCGATACGACTCCCACTCGAGACATCAACCCGATACTAGCGACGTTTTCCACCGGTAGTAGTTTTTCATTAACATTAACTCCATTAATATATAATAGACTATCATTGTATGCTCACTGTTTTTCACTGTACCAATAGTCTATTATATAGTGTGTTGTAATTTTCAGATTTTTTTCCCATAACATGATTTAATTTTAATGACATTAACGATTTTGCATTGTAGTGTTTTTTATTTGTTTAAATTGCATTCTTTGTGCAGGTGTTACCCCTACTCGCTAACATTAGCAGGAAAATGTTGCGTTGCTCCGTTTATAAGTACAGTTTATAATATATCGACATCGCATGAAATGTACAAAAGGCATTTCGCCCAACGCATCGCCGAGGTTCATGCAAATAGTTTTGGAAGTAGACATGTCGATGTTCTTTTTTTGTATAATTTCAAAGTAATGGATACGGACTGACAGTTAATTAATATGTTTTTTAAAGTGGTCATGGCATAAATGTGTAGATAGTTGTGTTAGCACTGGACGCTCGTAGTCGGTCCGTGCGTGGCCGCGGCCTGACCTGCAGCCAGCCTCACTCACCCGCGGCCGGAGACCAGTGTCTACCGCACCCTCCACCCTCGCTCCCCTTCCGCGCCCTACGCCCCCCTCACCGCCCGACGATCTCTGAGTTGTCACAGAATAAAGCAACTAACTTATAATTAAATAGTCTCATAGTTATTGAAATCAAATATTAATTATTCCTATATTTACAAAAAAACAAAAGTTGCATTCTGAGGCAGTTTACAGTGAAATCAAACGTGAAACGATTACGAAAAGTTTGACATGAACATTGTTCATTTTCCGTCATCGGTATTTGGGTGTTACAATGATAGTATAGTTACGTCGACGGGGATCGACGGTGACTAGGTCCGTCACTGGACGGAGTGCGGAGGGCGAGGGTTCGGTAAACACTAGGAGCCGGCGGGAGCGGCGAGGACGCGGGAGAGGGCGCGCGAGCGGGAGCGGGAGCGGGAGCGGGAGAGGGCGCGGGGGCGGGCGAGTAGCGCGCTAGTGAGGTTGTGTTGGTGTGGTTGCAGTTGGGTTGCGCGTTACACTGCATGCTCCGACCAAATCTACACTTCACACCGGCACCGGCGCCGACAAACCGGCCCCGAAACCCGCACAGCAATAGGTACTAAACTATTATTTTATATTCATACATGTGTTTGTGTTCGCATCGCGCCGCGGCTGTCCGCCACATAGAGATGCCTTGTCGTGTGAACGCGCAGCTGTTGTCATTTAGTTCGCATTATTATGATTCGATATTCGAAAGCAACATTTAAATGCATATTTTTTTACGTGTGTTCAGTTTGAGCTTCTCTTCGATTCTAATCAGATTTAGTGCGCATCTAGTCCTTCTAGTTGAAATTAACTTTTTTAACAGATCGCATCGATGTTTGCATTCGCAGTAAGTTTAAATTTGATGTTTTTTTTTTGTTAATTATAAGTGTACTCCCCCGATCCCGTAGTGTTAATTCGACAAACGGCTCGTCGTCCAAGATGCGTCCATCTATTAAATCTCAATTGCCGCACTGTAAATATTCCATCCGAGCGAGCGTTCTGCATGATCGAAACGTGTGTTTTTCGATTAAATTTCAGGTAATAGTAAGAAATCCGGTAAGCACCAAAGCGAGAATCGGACCGCGGAAGATTCAACGGAGGGATTGGATCTGTCGGATCTCGATCTGAGTTCCATACAACTGTCGGAGCGCGAGGTGCGCGCGCTGTCCGGCCTCACGCCCGCGCTCTCGCGCCGACTGCAGCGCCAGCTCCTCGCGCAGCTGCCGCCCGCCGCCGCGCGCCAGCTGCGCCGCACGCTCTCGCTCCACGCACCCGCCGCACCCACCGCACCGGCCGCCTCCTCGACCACCGCCACCACCACCGGCACCACCGCCACCGCGCCGCGGACCTGCGCGCGGTCTCACTCCGCCTCCGAGCGCGCCGCGCCCTCCGCCGAGCCCGAGCCCGAGCCGCCGGCGCCGGCCGCCCGCCCCGCGACACCCGACAAGACTGAGAGCGTCGACGAGGACGGCGTCGACGTCGCCGCGCCGCAGTACTCGACGTTGCCGCGCCCGCGGCGGGTGGGCCGGGACGCGCGGGAGGTGCGGGAGGCGCATCGCTCGGTGACGCCGCCCGAGGCGGAGACGGTGGCACCGAGGGCGCGCGGCGGCAGCAGCGTCCGCAGCACGCCGGACCGGCCGCTGCTCAGCAAGTATCTGACGCCGGAGCGCGCGGTCTCGCTGGACGAGTCGTACTCGTCGGACGGCGGCAGCATCCTCTCGGAGCCGAGCTACATCGCGGCGTACGGCGCGCCCACCCTGCGCCGCCACTCGATGCGGCTGCCGGCCGACCAGCCCAAGAAGCGAGTCTCTCGGTTCCTCCGCCCGGACTTTTTCGACACGCCTCCCGACGAGAGCCTCTACGCTAAGCAGAAGAGGGAGAAGGAGCTCGAGACCCAGAAGATATTGCGAGAGATCCGGGAGAAGAAGAGTAGGGCTTTGGAGTCCTCCCTGAGGAGCCCCACCGAGACGATCGACGCTCCGCTGTTCAGAGAGGATCCCGGTTTCGTCCGCAAGCTCTCACCTAGTGTTCTGTTGAAGGAGCGGAGTAGATCGAACACTCCCTTCTTCCCGATACTGGATAATATAAAGGAGACCGCTTTAGATAATTCCAATAAGAGATCTTCCCCTCCGGTTACCGAATCTGATGCTAGGAAGCATAAAACGTATGTTGACGAAGTTCTTTTAAATAAAGAATCTAAACTGACGAGACCGAAAAGTTTTCCAGTTAAAAATCTCGAGCGATTCGACGAATCTAGCCAAACTGTGCCAACGAACTCATTTAATAAAGAAACCGAGAGCAAAGAGAAAACGCTACCGCGGGAATCCAAATTGATTCGACCGAAGAGTTACCCTACCAGTAGTCCATCTCCAGAAAAAGTGTACATTAGTCGTAATGTTACAAAAGAAGAGTCTATTAGTGATATAATAAAGGAAGAAACCGTTCCTCCACTCGATAACAAGACCGACGTCGAAGTTAGTTTCAGTATTAGTTTGCCGAAGAAAAAAATTACCGTAGATGTGCCTAAAGCGGAGAAAATAGATAACATAAATAAACCTAACGAAAATGTGACGTCAGAATTAAAAGACAATAACGACACAAGTCTCGTTTTGAAAAAATACGTAGTTGTCAATAACAAAGAGTCAGATGAAAAATCTGATGCAAAGGAGATTAAAGTTGAAAATGGACAAGCGATTGCAAATGGAAAATTGAACGATACTAGTTTAAAGTTAGATTCTAAAGAAGAAGTAAAACTTAAGGTAAATACAAATACGTCCAAAAAAGAGGAATTACCATCTAAATCTACTGAAGGCGAAAGTGGAGAAAAGAAGGCCACTATAAAAAAGAAAATCATTAAAAAAGTTTCATCGAAATCTAAGACTGATGTTGGTAGCCAAGACTCAAAAGACGCTAAACCGGTGGAAAAGAAAAAAGTCACAAAGAAAGTAAAAGAAAAAGAAACAGAAAATGGTGCTAAAGTAACTACGGTCACAAAAAAGAAATCGGTTTTACAGTCAATAGGGCATAAATTGGAGAAATTTACCTCGTCTAAATCTAATTCTCCAGAGAAAGTATGTGAAAATAAAGTTGTCTCAAACGAAGCCAAAAAAGATACTAAATTAAGTAGAACACAGAGAGAGCAATCCGTTCCCGTGAGTGCAGAGCCGCCCACCGAGTCGAATCTCATAAAACGAGCTGTGACAGTAACGGACGTGGCCACTCTGGACAGTCAGACCGCGGCTCCCAGTAAGACGACGGTCTCGAAGGTGTTAGGCCTATTTAAGAAGTTCGAACCTAAAGATAAGGTTACGAAACCCTCTCAAGATAAATCCCGATGTGAAGTAGAATCGAATACAGTGTTAGATAATAAGAATGAACCCTTAGAAGAAACGACTGATGATAAGCCGAAGAGGCCTACTTCGTTATTGTTGAACGGTTTGGGCCGTAAAAACAAATATGGAAAGGTTACAAATGAGAACGGAACTGCAATAACGAACGAAACCAACGACGAAACAGTACTTAAAAAAGAAACAGAACCTAAGAATTTCAAAAACAGTCTGAAACTGGATTTCTCCAGGTTGCCAAGAGTTAAAAAAATAGTTCCTACAGATCCTGTGATAGAACCGCAAATTATGAACGTATCGCCTATAGATAAGTTGTCGGATAAGAAGGAAGTTATAGAGAGAAATGGAACGATTTCAATAAATGATATCGATACCGCAAGCGACAACCGCAGCCGCTCTAGAAGCCGTTCTACTTTTTCCAATTCCGAAAACAAATCCGATCACAGCTCAGAAACTAAAATCCAAGAAAAGAACGTCGCCTCAGACGAGAACAATGTGCATTCCCCTCTGCGTAATCCTGAACCCACGACTCCCGAGAGAGAAGACATAGTCGAGAGAATACGGAGGAAGAGTTTCTATTCGAGGTTCAACGAAAAGAAGCAAAGACGGAAGAGTAATTTGGTCGGTCCGGGGGCCGTGGAGTACGATCCGTTGGCCGTATTACACGCCGCGCCTGAGCCCGCGCTGCCTTCGCCCGTGTCTCCCGCCGCGTACGATCTCTCCCCCGGCTACTCTGTCGCCTCTGACCTTTCTCCCTCCACCGACCGCTACAGATCTCTACTGACTGAAACGCCTGCCACTAGAAATAACTTAAGATTCGACACGTACGGACTCAATGATAAGATAGACACTTACCGATCTCTCGACAGGAACGAATTCCGAAAGTACCCCGGGACTCGAAGTTACTTAGATTACGATCAGCCGACCTCGTACGGGACTCTAAATCATCGTTATTCGAGAACCAAGTCGTTGCTTGACAGTGGAGACGGCGAAGAAGCGTCTCTGGCTCATCTCAGAGAACCGCAAAGATACAATAGGACTATTTCAATGTATTCGCCGGGAAATTATGCCACTTATAGACCTAAAAGAACACGCAATTCCGCTATTATACTCAAAGAGAGCGAAAAAGAACCGAGTCCCGAAAATATATTAGAAAGAATAAGGCAAAGGAAAAATATATCGATTAGCGTTACGCGAAAACCGGACCCCGAAAAGGAACCACTGCCAAGGTGTGTATAATTCCTGTACTTACATTTTACGTAAATAATAATATAACTTTCCCGATCTTGAATATAATAATACGATTTGTCTCTGTGCACGCTTCATGCTTTTGACTTAAATTTATAGCACTAATGCTTTACAAAGACTTTATCCCATAGATATAGAAAAAAATGAAACTTTTGTCTGAAGTAGTTTGTAGATAAAGGCACTGTTTTTTTTATGTATCTACGACCACTATTGTATCTCTATTATACATGTTTATTTACTATTATAAGACTATAGATATGTGCGTACATTACACTGACTGTTCATTTAGTAGAAAAATATAATGTATCTCTAATTAAACGTAGTATATCATGAGTCATGACACTGCACAATCACAGACTGCACAACGAAACTAATTAGTTCGATTCGTGATAAAAACCTAATTGAATGTTTTTCAGATCCACTGTCTCATCTAAAGGCGAAGGCGACGGTCCAGAATGCTCTGAGAAAATTGACTGAGAGGAACTACTAAAAGGTCATCACACTTGGACACGGGATTTAATTTGCGGGGTTGTAAGCATTTGTTAATAATTCACTTCTCGAATCATAGTACGGTAGGCATGGCGTCTAGGAACAGTATATTTATTTGATAAAATCTCGAGTTGCCTTCTGCATTTTCTGTTTAAACTAAATATAGAGACGTTGGATATTACCTTGTTGTAATAGACTGTATCGATTCTTGCCAATTACTACACTGTGAAGTATTTGCACGAGTAAAATGTTGTATTTGTATTATATTGATTCTATCATATTTTAATCTCGGATAACGGATCTGTATCATAAGGCTGTCCGAAGGGGAAATTAGAATAATTTTATAAAATATTTATTGTATAAATTCGTTACCAGAAATTATTGAATTTACAAACTATTAAAATGATTTTGTCATTCAGTTAATTGATAAACGCTGCCAGTTTCAATATTTATGAGATTACTATAGTGCCTCGATTATCAAATGATGTGCTCCCACTTATATTTCGTCATTAAGCTAGTATAATGTCTAAGGAGCTCATCATCAAATGCGATTAAAGTTCGATTCGTAAACTGACTATATGATAAATATGTAATATTTTGCAAACATAGACTTATGTTGATATTTATTGTAAATCGATTCTTATGTGCCTTTAAACTATAACAAATGACTGGATTTGATATAATCCGTTTTATTGAAGAGAATTAAATGACACGATTTTTATGTGTGTGTTTGCACAAATATGTTTTACTCAATAATAATGTGTAATAATTTTTAATTGTATTCATTACGTTTTGTACGTGACCCTAAGTCAATATTAAGTTTAAATGTTTATTATAGTCATAAAGTATTGATTGCTAAGTCACGCCGTAAAATATATAATCGAATAGAATGGTGCTTAGTTGAGGTTTCTTTAGAAATAACTTACACCGACCGTATTTTAGCAGTAAGGTTTATGTTTTTTAGAATTCTAGGACGCGACACGTTGTTTGTTGATAGGTCACTCGTAGACCGGCTTGTGGTATTCATAAGAAGTTGCCATCATTCACCTACCCTACTACCAAACCGGCTCATCACACCTTTTTAGGTGCACAGCATAACATCATCCCAGTGAACTTTTAAATCGATCTTAGATATTAGAAAAGCAATAATTTTATACCGTTCATTTCATTTTTAAATGTATTATCTTGATCATATTTATTATTTTTTATAGAATTGATGAATTTATTTATTGGTGTGTGGTGATTTTTAATATTTCTTTATAGTTACTGTATTGGTTAAACCGAAACTGTGATTGTTACGCTGAATATTAAATTTGCTATCACACACGTTTTTGTATTGAATGTGAATAAATTATATAGTTGAAATAAACAACTATTTTATTTATATTCTCCTATATCCCCCCTAATTGCATATATATTGCAACAGTTAAAAATATGTAGGTTAAAGCCACTATGTAGGTACCTACATAGTGGCTTTAACTTTACATTTGCATGAGGTAGCACGTAAGGTTTTTGTCGCGTGAAAAAGCATCTGTTATTGTTATACATTTGCAATGAGTGAAAGAGCCACAAGTATAAATACTTTCTTGCGCGATGTGAAACTTACGTGCACGCCCTCCAGGTTCTATTATAAACGCAAAAGTTTATAAAAAAAGCGGGTACATCAAATATGTAATTTATTCAGTATCAAAGTGAGTAACTCTTATTTTACGCCGCAAGCGTCTGGAGCTCTGCGAAGTATTTGCTGTCTGCTTCAGCTAGCTGTTCCAGCACGTCGCTGACTCGCGTGGTGGGGAAGCGATCCACCCAGGAAGCCACCATACCTTCAGCGCTGGCGGGGTACCGCTTCAGTTCAACTGAGTCCCCTGAAATATTGTATTAAGGCTATTATTATCCGTAACGCTATTCTTGTATTATGGGAAGTTACTGGTCACGTGTAGGTATATTTTAATATCGTCGATGATATTGCAAATCCGCGTATCCAACAATGGCTAGTGCCGCGTGCCTAACAAACTTATCGAAATTTAGTTTTGGCGGCTTTAGATAAATAAAGTCAATATTTAATGCTCTCCTGTAAAATTTTCGACAGTTATGTTACGCACCAATTGTTGGTTACGCGGTATTGCAGTATCATCAATTGTATTATGTAAATCATAAATTCCATTACTGGTTCCATCTCTACTAGTTTGTGAGATTACTGTAGTGTTAAAAAACATATACTAAGTTCTATGAAATTTTGTTCGTCTTTAAGCTACAGAGAACTCTAGAGATCTATTAATCAACACACACTGACAGTTATTTCATAGTGATCCGGCTTGAAGGACCAGAGAAATATGCCAAAAATATAATTTTCTGTCCTCCGACCAAAAAGCCCCATCTTTCTGGCCGCTGCGCTAAATGAAATTGCCGCTTTCTGGCTTCGTCGAACAGAAAAATAGTATACTGACCTCGGCCAGTAAAATAAAAAAGCCTCAAATCACATTTTTGTCAACCACGGCTTCGCCTCGGACGACAATTACATGTGATCTGAGACATTTTTTATTTTACTGGCCTAGGTGCGTAATGTACTATTACGGACTTACCTTTATGAATGGTGTTTGGCTGCACGAATATATTCCTGGGCTGCTTGTGCAACATGACAATGTCTCGCCAACGGCCCCAGGGCTCGTCGAGCCGACTGTACTTGTCAAACAACGCCTCCGCACCGGCCACGTCACCAGTCGCCTTAAGCGTTTGTAGTTTTACTAGGAAATCACCTGGAATAGATAATATTTGAGTAAGAGAATTAGGACATAATAATACTGGAGTATGTCATCATTTTGTAAAAAAAACGTAAATAATAAAAAAAAATTAGAGTAATTTACTCGCTAGTGGAATTTCAATTGTCTACATAATATAATATGATAAGTATTCTAGACAGCATTTAGCATTTACTAAGTAAAATTTTCTACCAAGGCTGGTAAAATAATCACGAGTTGAAGCAATCGGGTCTAGTAATAATAAACTTATCAATGAAAAAATGTAGAGTAAACAAGTTAAAATTATATGAAATCAATACCAACCTATTATTTTCTTCCCCTGCGTGGCAAGGCGGTCTTTCTGCAGAGTGAGTAACAGATTCTTGCCCGGTTCGGCCTCGGTGACTGTGAGCATTCCCTCACCGTCTAGCTCCAGCAGTCTCATCAGGACAAAGCGCGCTCTGGCGTGAGCCTGCAGAAAAATACCTCTTAGAAACATATTTGGATCTTTAAATCTGAGTTATAGATTAACAGATGCTCAACTATTTTGTGGCAAGACTGAAGTATTTAAAATGTAACCGAGAAAGCGTTATGATTAAAATAAATAATCGTATAAGCTAATTTTAGGTCTTCCTACTTGAATTTTTTTAGTATAATTTACTGCTTATCGTTAAACATTCACTGAAGTTCATAAATAGATTTTTTTTTTCGAAACAGTTAATTTAATGGGAAAAATATATTGTCCTTATCTTCTGGACATGTGTAATCTGCAGAAAACAATGCTATATTTATAGGATTATTCAGCAAATTACCTGCAACCATGTCTTAGTTGAGGGCTGGTACATCTCAGTGGCCTTGGCAGCGCCGTTCCACAGCAAACTGAGCCAGTTCACGTATGTTACGTTCTCAGCTTCCTCGCCTTCGTAACCGAATACCCTAAAATCAAAATTATATTTTATACTCAAACTATACTACTAGACTAAAAACTAAAAAAAAAATTGTTTGTATTGAATAGGCTCCAAAACGACTGAACCGATTTGAAAAAGCTCCACTATTCCCGAGTGACAAAAAAAAAAGGATCAGTGCGTTGCCGGGGCAAGCCGTTAGTTACTTAAAGAAATAAAAGTTCAATTTTGCCACAGACATGATACTATATATTTATTCCGTAGGTATTAATAAGACTTACTTGAGTATTTCGGGCACCAGCGAGAGGTATAGTCCGACGGCCTCGGCGCGACATTCCTCGAACGCCGAGCCGAGTGTCGTGAATTTGCTGTCGTATGTTTCGCCTTCAGTGTACCACGATTCTATAGTTGTGCCTGTAAAAAAAAATACAATAAAAGTTTATTGGAATGAAAAAACTATAACGGATTCAACACGCCAATTTTATTTTTTTTGCTGACCCGACAGTTTCCATATTCTTAGCACGACTGAGCTGACGATAGTCTAATGCTTTACTTGATCATTTACATTAAAGTTTTCGAAACGTCAGCAAATAAAATAAAATACGCGAGTTAAAACCCTTATAGTTGTTTCATTCAAATAACCGCGAAGGCATCAAAAAATATTACATTGGTTTATTTTTACGAGGGTCAGTCTCGAGTGGGTGAGCACGGAGGGTATAAGTTGTGCGAGAAAACACTTGTCAATAGAAAGATTAATATTTACCCGTAAGAGGATTTTTCACTTTCTCTTTGTCAAAGTTGAAAGTCCCGTCGGCGTTTTGTCGCAATAGTTTACCACTGCCGTGACCCAACAGTTCATGAAGACCAACTTGGACCTAAAAGGAAATATATATATCAATATCCACAGACACGTCAAAACTAATAACATCCCTCTGTCTTTTGTTCGTTAGGGGTAAAAATTAAATGAGTATATGAAAATTTTTTTCTAGTTTGCATTTGTCTTCAAAATCAAGTCTACTGGTACGATACCGTTTCCACAGTAAAACATACATACAGATACAGTTTAAATCCACGTTTTCACTATCCAAAAACCGTGTAATCAAAGTCTGCAATGTAGGAATTTTAAAATTATGTACATAACTTGTTACTGGGGAAACAAAGTAGATAATTTTTCTAAGCTTTACGTGGATACATTGGTTCTAAAGACTATACCAATATAATAATATGTATACAAACCTCGAAAGCAGGGACCCTGTATTTTTCAAGCAACTGCTTATCAGAGTCACTGAGGAACGGAATGACCGATTCCTTGTATGCCGCCGGAATCACATTACCAAGCGACACATTCTTGAAACCTTCGTTTTGACGAATCTCATCATCTAAAAAATTAAAAACGTGACAATTCATCGCTAATATAACAGTGACACAAATCAAAATTTATAATGTTATTCCCTCATTTAAGATCGTATGTGACATTTAAATTTTAATTCAAGTGGTGACTCATTTTGAGTTGTCACTAGTCTATTAAAACAGAAATAATTATGTAAAATACAAAACGCTGTTTCATAAGAATATTTAATCAACCCGAAATGTTTAATGTAGTAGCCATAATTATTTTAGTTTGTTCATATGGCAAAAATATGCGATTGTCACATTTATGCTTACATATGTTTTCCATTGTTATACAAATAATAGATCGATTACAGCATTCTTGAAACAATGAAACACTATATTATAATATAAATGCAAAGATTTTTTCCACTTACAATTAGGAATATTGATGCCAGCCGGTATACCGCTGCCAGAAAACGCCAACACGTCTAAACTAGTAAAATCTGGTCTAAGGAAAGTGTCTTTCTCCAAGTCTTCGCCCCAGGGTAACATTTTGATGAACCGTTCAGCTCCGTCGACCAGGGCGCCGAACTTCTTGGACATTTCCTTGTTTACCATGGCCACGAAACCTTCAAACTCGCCGCGCTGTCCGCTCGGATCGCGGTAAGTCTCGATAAAGCCTTGGTAACTAAAAAAGGAAGTAATATCATGGCTTAACTGCTGAGTAAGGTGCAAGTAGCTTAAATGGACTTAAAAAAAGCGGCCCATACAATTAATCTTTTCATATAGTAAATCTCTTCCTATTACCATGTCATCATTTTATATACTATAAAAGTAAATAATAAAATTAATAAAGGAGTGAGAGAAATTTATTAGTATGTTTATATTAAGATGTGATTAAAGTTAACATAAACAAATGTTGTCTTTCACTATAAAAAACACAGATACAATTTCAGGAACCATGTTTTCTTTCGTATCGTTTAAGAGGTCTCAACATTAAGGGAAACATACTCACGTCTCAATAATAGGACCTTTATTTTTAATCCAATACCGGCTGCCTTCCTTATGTTCATCCAAACTTCCTTCCTTGAAACTTTCAACATAATGTTTCAGCATGTTCTTTTCATTACTATTAGCCGCATACTCTATAGCTTTATTCAGGTGTTCATTTACAATACCAAGCAACGGGGAATAATCACCGCGAGTCACTTGGAAATATGCATTCTTGTACTTTTCCTTGTCCATTGTAAGAGGGGGCTTCGGTGTGGTATCCACCGCGGCATAATGAATGGTATATAGAGGCACTGGAGAAAATTCATTACTTTTGAAATATGTATGATAAATCCACAGTTGTAAAATTGATAGTATTAACGATGCAAGTTAGTCAAGTATGATTTTCGACAGTAAACGACATGAGATTATAAATTACAAAGTTTGCGTTATAAAAAATAGAGATCCAACTACAGATATAATATTAAATTATATTCTAATATATTCTTTGATAACAAATACTAATCTTAAGCTAAATACTATTCGTACTAGACACCTGATAAGCATAATATATAAATACAGATTAGACATCTATGCTAGCAGGATAACAGGATTCGAAGCCGCAGCCTAGACTTTCGTAGTTATTGGTGACCACTAGGCCATCAGGTCATCAAAAAATATTATCAAAAATATTCAGAGTTGGTTAAAACTTTTCCATAATAGATGACATGACCGTAGAAGGTGAGGGGAACTTGTTAGCATGCATTAAAAACATGGGCAATATGCAATGGTTTCATCTCATCTCTTAAGCACCTAATTATACCACTTACATCCATCTTCAGCAGTGGTTTTGAATGTTCTGCATATGTATGCCTCAATATGCTTAGTTTTCATCCAATCATTCACCAGATCAGAGTCTTCTTTGGTGCAATTGCTTGAGAAGTAAGTGGTTACGCCCTGAAAATAAACAAACACATGTACAGAAACACTATTTCTTTAACTATGATCATTTATTTATAGATGGCATTGTGTGTAATGGCGGCTAACTCAGTCTGTAAGTACAGTGGTATTTGTTTTGAATTGCCAAATATCATAATTTTTGTGTTCTATATATATTATTATTATTATGAAATTATACAGAAGGAATTGGCAAATAAAATGATAAACTTTACATACAAGTCCTTTGTTAATCGTAAGGTATGATTGAAGATAATAGTGTAATTATTTCTATATATTTAATTATTCCAAAAATATATATTTATTTCAGAGCTATGAACTGAATTTTACGATTATTAAATATTGTCTTATACTCATAATGGAGTTATTAGAAATACAATGTTTTCTTATCAGAAAATTATCTCATTGTAGTTATGTACTCACCTTATCAGACAAACCGAGGCTGTGTAACCTGGGAGCCAGCCCATAAATAGCATTTTTCGTGTTTTGCCATAACTTTGTTAAGTGCGTGTTGTCTTGTTCATATGCTTTGGACGATTTAATAATGAGTTCAAAAGATTCCTTGGATAAATTCGGAATGAACTTTGTATCGCCGAATCCTTTATAGTTACCGCTGTTGGCAAACAAGCCTCCAGCATAAACCAAAAATGCCTGAAAAATAGATAACAGCCTGTTATCATTTTATAATAGAATTGTTTTTTTTTTAAAGAGGAAGTGGTCTATTTCAATTCCTGTGATAAAACTTGTGGTAGAAATTTTGCTATGGGAATTATTTTTGGTATTATTCAATGGAAGAACCAAAATTATTAATACAATGAATTAATAAGGAAAGAAAACATTTTATGTCTGTAAACATACTTGAAAATCATCTTCGGTGACTCCAGCCTTTAGTGCAGATTGTTTTAGATTATCTAGTGGCTCTCCGAGAAACACCCTGTGTAACAAGGAGAAGATCCGTGGCGATTCTGGACTTGTTTGAGCAAGAACTATCAGACCTCCATTCCAAGCAGACTAAAAATAAGTAAATAGGTATGTAGGTAGAAACATAAAAAATATTGCAGTAATTTCAAAATTCAGTCATCCAATTATTATATTTTGTGTACAGTCAGCATCATTTTTTTATCAGTAATCATGCTACCTACTTTACTTCATATTACAACTGATATTTTTGTTTAAATAATTTCTAGTTGTCACATAAAACCTAAATAAAACAGAATTTCAACAGTCTGAAAAGTCATCAACCCAAATAAGTTCAAATTATAACATACTTAAATCAAAATGTTATATAGGAAGAATGCCTATAAAACATAAATGGTTAATTGAATTCTCTTTTTTTATTACAACATACCTGACTCAAGTAATGAGCATACAGCTTCTCTTGATTGGTCAAGTTGTTGAATGCTTGGGAGCTATCCAGTTCCACAAACCTTTGGTTGTTTGGCAAAAGAAAGTTTGACTTGTCTTCGGCCATAGCTAAAAATAATTACATAGGTACATTTAAACAATGTTGCTTACACAGCTTTTATTACAGACCACATTGTCATGTTGTAGAGCAAAACTTTTCATATTAAATTGTATTATTTAGAATTATTGGTAAGTATGTAAAATTTCTTCTAATACTCAATGATATGAAAATAAAGTCAAAAAATTGCAAGCACATATATTTTATTAAAATTTTAGTTGCAAGTTGATTCAAAATTGTTTTATTAAATGTAAATTGATTTTTTTAGAATAACTCAGACTGGATAGCCACTAAAAAGAAAATAGAAAGTATTTTTTTTTGTTAGAGGGAGGAAAAACTTTATCTGAATGATAAAAAATACTAGAATACTTATTTATTAAATACACTTAATACTTGGATCTATAATATTCTATAAGGAAAAAGTTTATACACTAAGGAGGAGGAAACAAATCTTAAAATTTAAAAGAAACTTATTTCTATAAACCACGCATTATAAAAAGATATATAAATAAATAATTATTACTGACCCTTAACTATTTTGGTTGGTTGTACAGATTTTGACTGTAGAGTCCCGGTAGAATACTGACAGTATTTACTAATAAATGAATCAGCATAAAGAGTACGCCGGCATTTTGTAAGGTTAATAGTCAGGGTCCGCAACATTGAATATATATGCCCAGGGACTGAAAAGGTGTAAATAGATTTATTGGCAAAGGTTTTATACTTACTGTAATTAAGAAAACTAATTTAACTTCAGAGTCAGTTTTAATATTGGAATTTATAAAAAGCTTGAGTATAGTTTATACGTATGTATGACGGACGTGACTTTTTCTCAAGTATGAAGTAGTAGTAAGTTTTTTCTAGTTGGTAGTACTAGTTTTTAAAGAATGATACCAAAATATCTTCATTGTCGGTTCTGAGCGAATAAAAAAGGTTTTATTGTATAAATACCATAAATCTTTTTTTTTCAATAAATGTAACACAGATATATATTTTCCATATTTCATCACTAATATTTCATAACTAATATTATGTGTTTCAGAAACAAAAAAGTTTTTCATACCATGCTTCATAAACATTTGACAATAATCTTGAGTTGACAGTTAGTTGACGATCAAGCACTTCAGTGTTGCCACTTTTGACATACTCTTTTTTACTTGATTCGATTTCAAATCGATTACGAAACTAAACCAAATTGGTTCAACCTTCAATATTTAATAGTCAGTTTCTAGATAATTTTCGTATCAACTTCTAGCAGTCTAATAATTAAAAATACTACCGACAAAGAAGTAGTTTCAACAAAAATAATTAATAACAAATTTCCGAGATACAGTTCATTTGTCGTAATAATTATTTTGTTTGAGCATGTACAAGCGAGTAGAATGGTCGATCAGAATAATATTGGCATCGTAACATTCGCATCTGTCGCAACCGCAAGTGGAACGTACTTATCGTAAACATGGATGGTTTCTGACCATTCTCGTCCGTATTTTAGGTAAATTAGAATGTTTACGATGCAGAAGAAACTTTAGAAAAGTGTATTTCATATCGGGAAAATGTCTTCGGAAAGGTAATTTTGTGTTTTGGTGTTCTACATAAATTTATGTCAAATTTACTTCCGATATCCTCAGTTGAAAGTTGCAAAATCAATAAAGTACGCGGAAATCGCTAATGTCACGCCCTGCACTCTTCCTATTTTGTTGCTTTGCGTTGTTCCGGTGCGGGTCAAGTTAATCGTTTGACGATGTTTTATTCTAGGGTAGAATGGGTGGAAATAATAGAACCCAAGACAAAGGAACATATGTATGCTAACCTCACCACAGGGGAGTGCGTATGGGACCCACCTGAGGTAATGTGCTACTTTTGATATTACTCAACATTATTACTGTGAAAACCAGTCTATTTACTAAAAAAATACCGGCGCATTTCGTGTACGTTTATGTAATGTGGATGTAACTATGTTATGAATACTGTATTCTACTTTAATCAAGTTATTAACTCAATAAAAATATTGACAGAATTTTGAATTTCAATTTTAATAAGCAGATTATTTACAAGTGAAAAATTTTAATAGATAATGTTATACTATTTATTAGTTATAGGCATAGCTAATTATGATTATGGTATGCCATTTAAATCATATTTTATAACGAGGTATCCAAATCTTATAATATAAGAAGTCTTTAACATATATATAGTAGTAATAATGATACAAGAAAGCTCAATTTACACTTATGATCATTTAATTGGACACAAAGAAAGTTGAAAGCAAATAACATTGTATGACTTGTTTTTTTATAGGGAGTTAAAGTGAAACGCACAGATTCTTCACAATGGTGGGAACTTTTTGATATCAACACTCATAGGTTTTACTACTATAATGCATCAACACAGGTATGTTCACAACAATCAATACATGCCACAAATTATATTAAGCATGCCTTACTTTAAGTGAAAATTGCATGTCTCTTGTTCAAAGTATAATTTAAAAATAATTATTATTAGTTTGATAACTTATTCTATTTTAATACAAAGTTATCAGTAATCATCTTAATAATTATAAACTTCATACTACCATTTATGTTATCAAAAATAGCAATAATGAACTATAACAACTGCCATGCTTCTCATAGGACAAATTTAAAGGTTCTGGTTGTCAGGAGGTTAAGCAAGTATTAATTTGTATTTAACAGTATGTATAATTTTTATTCCAGACAACTGTATGGCATAGGCCAACAGACTGTGATATTATACCCTTAGCAAAATTGCAAACATTGAAGCAAAATACGGACCCACAAAAAAGACGAGAGTCATCTACTCAGACTAACCAGGCTCCACCACAGGTAAGCTAAGCTAATCTAAAGGTAAGCTAATAATGATATAAAAATAAATAAGTAATTTAATTTATCTTGCCATGACAAATTATTACTATTAAAATTTTTAGGTTCCATCATTAATTGACCCAGCAAGCAGCAATGGCAATAGTACAGTGGCAAGCATCAGTAAACTCTCTCCGAGCAATGCCAAGAATGTCACCATCCCCCAAACCAGCCCTGTACGGACAAGGAGGTCCCACTATCATCATAGGTTAGTATAAAAATCTTTACTTCAAACAAATCCTACCAACTCCTAATCTATGAAGTATGGATGAATAAATATGGGTATTTAAATGAAACAACATGGGTTTGACTTGTATATTTTATTTTATTTACTGACATTTCAAAAACTACAGTTCCTATATTCGTCAACTGTGCTGACATTAGTATAACACCATATATAATGTAAGATTATAGTTGTTTCATTCCAATGTGTAACAGAAACAGAAATGAATAAATATGGTTATTTATACATAATATAAACTTTGATGGCATTGCAAAATAGATTATAGATTACTTTTTGCCCCAGGAAAATGTAATAAGCCATAAGCACAATAACAGTTTCGTATTATATTATCTTATCTGTAGGAAACAGAATAAAAGACCTGTAATAATATTTTAGTATGCTACTCATAGTCTAGTTTTTGAATCTAAAATTCAAATATCTAGATTTTTTTTATGTTGCTTAAACTTAATACTATTTTGTTAGAAATAGTGGCGAGAGTAGGCGAGGGAGGTTGAGTGAGGATGGCGCGACGCAGCCGTGTCGGCACACTGATTCCGGGCGCTCTTCAGACAGCAGTATCAGCAGTGCTCAGCGGCGGAAACAGGTACGTCATATACACTTCGACTAACATTCATTTTGAGTTATATAAAAACCAATGTCAGGTCTAACAGACTACCAAGTTACCAACTAGATTTGATTGGTAGGTAACAAATGTATTAAGTTTAGAAAGTTGTAGATTTCAGCAATTATGATTGATTGGTACTACTAGCAGTAGGTAACATGTTTTAAAAAAATACTAAAATGGTTAAATTAAGGAAGTAATGAATTGTTAATTTTCTACAAGTACATTTAGAAGTCTAATATGATTATAAAAAGTTCGATTTCCGCTACTGAATTAGTGCTAGCTGACTTTAAAATTTTCGCGTTTAAGTTTTATAACAATTCAGAAAATAAAGTTTTATAGTGCAACGAAAAAAGCAATAAAATACTAACCCGGTCAGGTTCGTAAAAGTATTCAAGAATGTTCCAAATAGTAGTCTGAATAAATTATGATTGGTGTGTGCATAATTCTCGTAATAAAATCTCATTATGTATATTGTATATTATTATATAAACCTAAGCTGTTATCCAACTAGGTAATAATTCAAGATGTGAAAGTGCAATCTCATTCTAATGTTTAATATCAAACATGAATAATCAAATAATTTAACTTGATGAGGCTTTTTTCATATGTAACATTTGTATATACTTTTTGGCGTACCCTGAACATGAAGGTACTCCATACTGGATTAACGTAACGAGTTTATATTAACATATGTTTAGCATTTGACCTAGTTTGCGAATTTTGCGCTAGTAACCTTCCTAGGTAGGTTAGTGCGGACATAAAATCGTATATGTTTTATGGAGCTTACGCTACAGCGCTTCCGTCCGACGTGACGTTACCTGTTGTAACACTTTCGTACATATTATCATAGTGTACCTGTATTTAGGTTTGAATTTGCATGCTACAATTTCCATTACAAGTTTTAATATGATTTCTTAAATCTCGATTTTAAGCATTTTACTCGATTTAATCCCTACTAATATTATAAATGCGAAAGCACCTCTGTCTATCAGTCTGTCTGTTACGCTTTCACGCTAAAACTACTGGACCGATTTAAATGAAATTTGGTACAAAGAAAGTCTGGAGCCTGAGAAAGGACATAGGCTACTTTTTAACCGACTGCAAAAAAGGAGGAGTTCCACGCGGACGAAGTCGCGGGAAGAAGCTCGTATGTCATAAGATAGTACATTTTGAGATAGAAAATTCGAAATGAACGTCACGTCGGCTATAGCAATTTAGTTTTGCAATAAATAATATTATTTCGGCAACGAATTACCAACTCTTTGGTTGCAATTAATTATTAAATCAATGAAAGCGTTAGTGTGTGCGATGTGCACGTCCATACACGATATAGGTACCTAAACATAATACATCTACACTTACACAATGTAAATTGTAAATGGTGCATTGAACTTTGACCTATAAATGTTTATAGCACAATTTAAATGTTTTTATATTTTTCTAAAAGATATGTACCTACTATTTAGGAATTGACCGCTGCAGCCGCGTGTAGTGCGCCGGTATGCACCCCTCAGTTGAGGAAGCGTACTAGCGCCGCAGCGCCGGTTCATGAGGGCGAGAAATGGTCCCCGCATTCAGGTGAGTTCTTATTTTATTTTGGGAAAACTTATACCTATCTATCGTATTATAAAAAAAATATGCTATTCTAAATGTAGTGCCGTAATGTTTTTTTTATCACTACAGTGTTGCTACGGTAAAGATTTGTAATATTTTTTAACAATTAGATAATGATCAATATTGTTGATGATTGGGAACGATAATCTGTGTTCAAATATTACAATAATAAATATGAGTGTCTGTTCTAAAAGGATACAAGTTGGTTTAAAACTACTTTTACACTGCAACACAATGACGGACCAAAGTTTATTTTGCATTGAGTATTTATACATACGGGAAAAAATATAGAATTTTGAGAACCAAAAAGGAACATTTAATATTAACAATATTGACACTACTGGGTATTTCAATAGGATTGTATTTCTTATCTAATAGAAATGTAATTCCATTATAAATTTTCTAGGTTTGAATCGTAGTGGCAGCTTCATATCACCGCGCAAGGACGCGTCGGATGACTCGATGCATGAGAAATATTTCAAATCGGTTGAGAGCACGCCCTTAACCAAACGAAAGGTAATTAGCTCAAACTAAATAAATAAATATAAACTGAAAATAATAGTGTGTTTTTAATTTAATGACTTAAAGTGATTTGTTAATTTTAATTTAACCGTAACAATGTTAGGATAATTGCATATATCTATTATATATGCGTATAATATATTTGTAGCTAAAACAACAATCCGCCGGCGGTTCTTCCTGCGAGTCGGCGTCCCCACAGAGTCCTAGCAGTCCACTGCAGAAACCACAACCAACGCCTTTCTTACAGGTTTGTACAAATTGTGTTTGGGCTAATTACTTATTTACAATCTAAACATATAGTATGGTTATAGTCGGTTTATTCCAGTTTGTATTGTACTGTATTTGCATTGTGTCGTACTGCAGACGTCAGCGGCTCGTCCGTCGCTGGTGTCGTCGATCTCGCTGGCGACGGACGCGGCGGGCGGCTCGCGCGTGCTGCACAGCCTGGAGCGCCCGCACCAGCTGTCGCGCCACGCCCGCGAGCGGTACTCCGACAGGTGAGATACTAAAAAATATTATTTTCTGTTCTCCGGCCATAAAGCGCAAACTTGCTGGCCGCTACGCTAGATGAAATTGCCGCTTTCTGGCTTCGTCGAACAGAAAAATAGTATACTGACCTCGGCCAGTAAATAAAAAAGCCTCAGATCACATTTTTGTCAACCTCGGCTTCGCCTCGGACGACAATTACATGTGATCTGAGATATTTTTTATTTTACTGGCCTAGGTGCGTAATGTACTATTAAAAACTGTTTACTGTACAATTAATAAACTTCAATCTCTCAATCGCCAAAAGGTTACCTGGAAGAAGTCCCTTAGAGGGATATGTTCGCCTATATAAATTTGTTTATCACTTCAATTTCTATAATGTTTTGTCGTGTAAAGCGTACATATATATATTATATATCTACATACTTATACTATATCATTGAATACTCCAAATAATTACATACTGTGGTTCTATCACTGCATACCAACGTAATCGCCACAGTCAAGTTTAAGACTGCTATGGATATAGATACATAGGCATAGATCTATAAATAATCATTGGAGCAGAACAATTCCAACCGACAGTTGCACTACTCACAGACATGCCTTCGGTAAACAATACTATATACGAACACAAGCTGCTCATTTTATTATATAGGTACTAGCGGTTACGTTAGACTTCGTTCTGCCCGGCAAGTACTTATAAAAGTATTTACGTATAGTAATTACGTATTTATAAAAGTTAATGAGAATCGGTTCAGTCGATCTTAAGTTATACACTTTTGAAAAAAAATATATAAAGAACATCCTCAACTTTATGACTTAATAATTCATTTATTTTACACCCTAAAAACCACACAAGTTCCACTTTCGAAGTGGGACTATTTTTAAAAAGAATATCAGAAATTTTACTCTAATTATATTTTCATTATTACAGACACCTAGACAAGGATCGACTTATGGAGTTAGATCGAATGGATAGATTCTCAGACAAACAGGCTGTGTACAGCGTCGACAAACCGTTCAGACAGACCAGCCTCGACCTGCGTCACAACGCCGCGTCCGCCAACTGGCATCCACCGAGAGAATTCACTCGGTAAGACGCCGATATCATTGTATATACTCTCATCCTTAAATATAGCGCTAAGGCACGCAAGTATATTGGCACACATCTAAATTATAAAAGGAGGTATAAAAATTTCGCGACTTTTCATTATAATAATTCCTGTAATAAAAAGTGTCGCTTTCGAAACGTGTATCATGATGATGAGGATGTGTATTTTTTAATCATTTTACGCGACTTAAAATGTCAGGTAAAAATCATCAATCATGTACTTAACGCATTTTTAACTTGTAAGAATCTTGCAGTAAATCATCTATAATGGATTTAACTCGCGTAATTTTTAGCTGACTTTAGCGTTAGACTATATCAGCTCAGTCGTGCTACGAATATGGGGACTGTAAAGTATTCGAGACGTCAACAAATGAATGATTAAGTACAAAGAAGACTTGTTAATGGCTTGTGCTAGTTCTTCGCAATTACGCTGTTTAAAGTTACTGAGGTTTTCTTAATAAAATAAAAAAATAACCTGCGTTTTACAGCCGTCAACAAGCGGAGCCGGAGCGGTACACGTCCAGCAAGAGCTCCCTCTCGTCCGGCAGCGGCAAGCACCGCACGCCGCCGCACGAGCCGCACCACAACTTCATGCGGCTGTCGTCCGCCAACGAGCAGGACACTGTCGCCGCAGGTAACTATTGCAAGAGTGTGACGTCACACGCAGCGCTGCACTGGAATGTATTCCATGTGTGTCATGCAATTAGATAGACATGAAATTTGGGTCTTTTTTGTGACTTACTCGCGGCGACCTTAGGTGGCACGATACAGAGGGTGTTACGATCGTTGCGGGAATTTAGTGGAACGTACCCTTAGTTACGGCGCTTGTTTTTCTCGTACAAATTTAGTGGAAGCATAAAGTAGAATATTATCAAACACTATGTTTGTTAGTTTGTGTGTGAAGCAGCAGCCTTTGCAGTTCTTATATTATCAGAGAGGAATTTTATATGGTCATTTATATTTTGTACATTTTGACAGGTATATTTTTGTATATTGTTTCAGTTAATTACAAGATGAAATCTGTGAGTTTGGACCCGCCGTTAACGGAGCCGAATGTACAGAAACATAACCAACGGTTAGAGCGGACCACCGCGCCTAGAGATCGCACCAAATCACGACGTAAGTTAAATTATATACAGTGTTTTTTTTATATACATAATTTTATGTAATTTTTCAATGTTAACAAAGTAATATTTTCACTATCTAGTGAAAAATGAAAATGTAAACTTTTATTGCATAAAAAACAATAGACAGTGTGAGTGCAAAGGGTTCAGAGAGTTTTGAGTTCTGTACTAGAAAATTCCCGTATTACAGAGCTTAGAATGACTGAAGACTTAGTAATTAGGTACTTAATTACTAAGTTTTCTGTCTGTGAAGTAATAGTATTTGCTAGAAAGAAGCGAGGTCTCAGATCCGTCTGGGTAGAGGGCCGTTTATTAAATCGATGTAACATTTAATACGTAGGTCACAAAAGGCCGGCTGACTTGGAGGAAACGCCCTTGGACGGCGACGAAGAAGATGAGGAGGGCTCGCCTCTGTACTGCAACTGGGACCTCAGAGGGATGCAGCACTTATTGCCTCTGCAGGATTACATCATTCAACAGGCCAAGTTGTCTAGTAAGTAGAAAATATAACCTTTCCCATTGCACCAAGTGTAAACGTGGTGTATGTGAATTTCAACTTTATGCTTTTGGGTGAAGGTCGCTTTTAGGTTGTACATGGTTGACTACGTTACATAGTGATTAACCTAATGGAAAATCGAATCAAAAGATAAATAAAAAATAGATGAGATGAGAGATAGATAAATGTTGACTTTTTGATACAAATAAATCGACATTTCTATGACATATTCTTATAATATAAGAATATGTCATATTATGTTATATTGTTAAGTAATAAGTAATAAATATATTATATTGTTAAGTATATCCATAATCTTTTTTTGAGTTTAAACTAACTCTATGTTCTATTATTTTTACGTAGTAATTAAGTATGTAGCTTTATTGCATGTCTACATGCATTTATATATTTATTTAGAGTACGAATTAAAAATATACTTTAAAGTTACAACTATTCTAACCACTCCAGGTCGCAGTCGCTACGGCGCCGCGTCGGGGTCGGACAACGAGTCGAACTCGTCGCGGTCGCGGTCGGGGTCGGAGTCGCGGTCGCTGTCGGGGCACGAGCCCGACAACGAGTCCTCGGACGGCGGCGCGCGCACGCCCGACGACGACGACGGCTCCGGCGTGTACCTGCCGCACGCCTACGCGCACCGCGCCGCCGGCCACGACGACGACGACCACGCCGAGTACATGAACCACGGCGTCGCCTACTACAACACCTTCGTCGGCTTCGATCGGGATCGGCAGCCCTCGCCCGGGATACATAGGGTCAGTTTTTATTTGTGGCTCGTTTTATAATCACTAAGCTCCTATTTTTATTGAAAGTTGACTAACTTATTAAATGATCGAGTGGACAAACGATACTGGCTAGGTATTTATAGACAAGTTTTTCCTGCTAGAGAAGATGCAAATGTCTTACTCAGATAACAACCTGAAATCATCTACTTACACAATTTTGATATGAGTGTTTTTTAAAAATGTATATAAAAAATAATGAACGTGTGACGTCAGACGGCGTCCCTGGGCGGCGCGGCTGCGGGCGGGGCGGAGGAGGCGCCGCAGCTGTACAGCCCGGTGCGCTCGCACGCGCACGCGCACGCGCACGTGGCTCCGCACGCGCGCCCGCTCGAGCAGGACATCGAGATCTTCGCCAAGGACAACCTCAACTTCAACAAGGGAATATTTAGGAAAAAGGTCAGTGAACTCGACGTGACATTTCATATAAGCGACTAGTCTCTGTTGAGTCGAAGTAAAAAATATTGCTGATTGTACTATTTATACGTTTTTTAAAAATATGTATTAATAAAAAATGATAATTGTTTTATGAAGGAATACATTTATTTCAGCTCATTGGAACTGTCATTTAGTCAAAAGCATTATTGCACAGTACACGCCTTAAAAGAGTGCTTTGCTTAAATAAGGTAATAAGGGTACTGAAATACGATCGTACATTCGCAGGCCTCCGTGCGCGACATGCTGTCGTGGACGTCGTCATCGATCAGCGCACCAATGGTGGGCGCGGATTGGGACAAGGCGCATAAAAAGGCTGCAATTGATCTCTTCAGATTGGTGCAAATATACATGGGTGACCGGAAAGCTAGACCGGGGATGACGTTGAACTCTGTCGCGCAGGATATTCTACATGCCACGTTTGCTAATGAAAAGTAAGTTGTAATGCTAATCTATATACCTATATATATCGCACACCTAGATCTAAAGTTACTTTTTCAGGAGAGGCGAAAAACTGATTAATTATGTCCACATGCATGCATGACTTTTCTGTATAGATTTATGCTTTTTATAATGAAGTTAGCAGAGTTAGCTTAAATCCGTTATAGTGGTAGGTGGATTTTGCTGTAAGGAATCCGATGGTGTGCATAACTCAAATCTTTAGTTTTTTGAGTTAGCTCCCTTTAGATCTAGGTGTGCGATATATAAAACAAACTGGGGTTTGATAAAATTTGCTATTGTGATATGGTGTAAATTGCACCATAACGTGACGTCACGAGACTCCACCCCAGACCTTTAGAATCACTTATCTTTGTCATTTTTTTTTGAGAATAAGAAAAATACGTGTCCAATATTTTTTAATAATCTAGCTGACGGTCTCAATAGAATCTCGTTTTCTTTAACCCGTATCATCTCTATTAGTCGTTGCGAAAATGTACTCTAAATTGAATTTCTTTTGTTTTAGACTCCGGGACGAGTTGTACGTGCAACTATGCCGGCAAACCACAGAGAACCCCCTGCGGGACTCGCTGCTGCGCGGCTGGGAGCTGCTCGCCGTGTGCTTGGCGTTCGTTCCTCCGTCGCCTGCCTTCCAGCCGGCGCTCACCAACTACGTGAACAGGCACCGCGACCCGGCGTTTGCGGACGCTTTTCCCGAGGTACTAGTTGTGTAGAATGAAGAATATTATGTATCAGTAACTCTCTTCTTAATAATCGAATTGCGACTCGATAAACGTGTCAGTCAATAATGACAGTACTTTATGAGTTGTTAATCACTTTGACAATATTTCTTTCAGGTGTTACTCGAGATGTTTAATAATCTGAAATTGTTAAAAAATATACCATACAAAAACGTGATTAAATGTAAATAAATAATTAATTAACTTCCGTCTGTATAGCATAATGTATGATAATCGTAAAAGTTTAAATAAGCGTACTGTTAGAAATATTGGTAATATTGATTTTTATTTTTCTGCCTCCTTAACTAGTGTATCATATCGACCATTCTCTTCCTTATTCACGCCCATACAAGTCTCGTTGGTATAAACAAAATAGAAATATCAGCTCAGATAATAAATGCTTGAAATATCAGATAACTAATACTTTACAGGCCACTTAAGAGTTGAGTTTATCAAATTGCACTTTTCATTAAATTGTTATTTGAAGTTGCTATTTTCATATTTTTATCAGATGCAATGATCTCTCTAAATGTTTCATATTATCATTACCGTATCTACATTTACAATCTAAAGTAGGTAATACAGCGAAGGAAAGGTCAGTCTCGACGATGACGCATCCTCATTACGGTATTTACGACTCTACAGAGAATTAATAATGTTCAATTTTGAATGCAGGTGGGCAAATGGCCGATTCACGTACAAGTGTCGCACTATGCGGGCGTGGCATGCAAGCGGTTGGAGCGGATAGGCTTCGGCGGCAAGCGACAACCACGGAAACCGACCACGGAAGACATTGACCAGGCCAGGGTAAGTCAATGACCTTTTGACAGAACTAAATTGACAGTCCAGTTGACGTTGACGTCACGGTGTCAATGTAATGTGACAGTTTTTTTATTTCTCGAATATCACTGTAATGATGCTTAAGAAATATATCTTGTTTATTACATAATACATTAAATCTTTAAGGTTCTAAAGCTAGTCATGTAATGCTATCACACTTTTAAGATCAAGGTTGCAAGCTATGATTTACATAATATTATCTTCTCAAGGACATTATTTTAAAACAAAAGTAAAGTCATAGATTTACGAGATGGCTGCTGTAACCAGTTTTTTTGCAGTAAAATGTAATACACAAAAATATTATATTTTTAGTCCTTCATATTAATTTCGGTTAAAAATTTTTTTTTTTTGTAAAAAAATGCGTTGTCATGAATGTTGCTTTTCTCATGTCATGTTTTTGCAACAAATTTTACATTTTGGAATGGAACTACTATAAATGAATTTTACTTCGCGTATTTTATTTTATTCGCTGACTTTTCGAAAACTTTAGAGTTTCCATATTCGTAGCACCACAGAGATGACGATAGTGTAACCAAGAATAGTCGCGAAGGCATTATTGACACAGAAATCATTAAATTTTATATTATTCACAGATTCAAATATTCCGTCAATCGATGTTCGGCAACAACTTGTCTGAAGTGATGTTGTTGCAAAAGGAGCGGTTCCCTAACAGGCAGCTGCCCTGGGTGCAAGTGGCACTCTCCCAGCAAGTGCTAGCGCTCAACGGGAGAGAGACCGAGGGCATATTCCGAGTGTCAGCCGACGTCGACGAAGTCAACGCTTTGAAAGCGAAGATCGACAATTGGGAACTGCCTGACGCTTCCACGTTGACTGGTAAGGATTCTTCTGCAGTTTTATATCGAGTATTTTTATTAACGTGCCATTTGATTATTCTAGAGAACTTTTCATCTAACGTTTCTGTGAACTTTACGGTTCAAAATGAAAACTGATATCTTATTGTTTTATTCGAGAGTATTCTCTGCTGGATTACGTCAAACTGACAGAAAGAGATATTTTAATAAGGCCATTATACAATATCCTCTTTCACCACGGTCATTGCAATTTGTGTCTTATATACTTTGAAATATGAAATTATGTTAGTATGAAACCATTTTTGTCATGTCATTATGCATTAATTTAAAGCTCATCAAAATGAAAATAAGCACTATTCTAGAGTTAAATTAAAGGGCGCGGCCTAGCTAAGTTTCATCAAAACCTGTCTCGGGTTATATGAGCTGATAATATGAAAACGTAAAAAAAAAACATATTTAAATAAATAAAATAAATCTGATTACAGCAACATTGTCTCAAACCACAGTTCATTAATAATAACTGACTCCTTCACGGTTATGAGTCATTGAAATTAAACAACTATAACAGATTTAACAAAAAGCGTTAAACTTTTGTCAACGCAGTCGTGCTGCGAATATGGTAACTGTAACGTTTTTAAAACGTTAGCAAATATAATATAATACGCAAGTTATACCTATCCGTTATAGTTGTTTCATTCCAATGCACAGTTAATAAATATCTTTAGTAAAGTATAAAAGTTAACATAATATAACGTCTACGAACGTTTTCTGTATGACTCTAAGATTGACTGGTAGAGAATGCCTCAAGGCATTAAGTTTGCCTTTTGTACGCTTTTGTGTAAAAACGTAAATAATAATGATATCTCTCATTCTAAACAATGAGTAACACATAAATGTTGACGTCTAATGTACTGACGCGAGTGACACTGAGACACACAGGGTTAGGGGTTAGACACAACAGGTGCATGGTTGCACAATACAGGCTCACCTAGTTATACGACACTACTGTCAGTCGTTCTTCACTAACCACTTATGAGGCCTTGCCCCCGTTTCTAGTCATTTGAATGAAAGTAGTTGACTATTAGTTAGTTCCGAACTTTGATCTCGTCCGATACAAATGCAATTCACCAAAAGTGAGTTTGGGTTTTATCCATTGTAGTATTTATATCATTCAAATGTAATAACCGTTAGACCGCGGCCTTGTCGCTCTGGCGAGAGTATGATCATATATCATTGGATAGTTATCATGATAAACAAGTTAATAAATTAATATTAATCAATGAAAATCCAAAGGCTTATATACAAAAACAGACAGCTTAGTGTACTCGCTTGCAGGTGTAAAATAGTTCACTTCCGTATACTGAGACTGTCTCCCAGGCATCTTGTGGTCCTGGTGACATGCCTAACAACATACTAAAATTTGGTACTGGTATCCTTAAGAGGATTGTGAACCTGTTAATTTTCATACAAAAGGTGATAACGTTTTACACCCAGTAAATATAGTTAGATTTTTATAATTTTTGGATATGTTGTAGATATAATGAGAAACTACGTCTGTACGTTTTGATTTTTAAGAAATATTGCTTACGCTAAAATTTATTAGCATCTAAAAATCTATATATAGATCTAAAAATCTATATTTAGATTTAAGCAATATTTCTTAAAAATCAAAACGTACAGACGTAGTTTCTCATTATATCTACAACATATCCAAAAATTATAAAAATCTGACTATATTTACTGGGTATAAAACGTTATCGCCTTTTGTATGAAAATTAACAGGTTCACAATCCTCTTAAGTGAACTATTCGATGGATTTGACCTTAAGGCGGCGTACTAACTTTGGTACCATGTCGTAACTTATTGTTCTTGTTGTAGACGCACATGCGCCGGCCAGTCTCTTAAAGCTGTGGTATCGCGAGTTGTACGAGCCGCTGATTCCCGACGCACTATACGGTGCGTGCGTGGCGGCCGGCTGCGACTACGCCGCGTGCACGCGCGCGCTGCAGCGGTTGCCACCTCTCAATAGGCTGGTGAGTATCTGATAAGACGGGCATATGTTTTTTAATGACGTCATTGTAACTTTTTTTATCTGCCGGATCTGTTTATAGCCTTTCCATGTGCAGTGCAATGAAGTGTTAACATGAATAAAAGCAATTTATTAAAGTAACGGCCTATTTCACAATATTTTTAGCAGCTATTTTTTATCATTATTGACGTTAATGGGGGTTATCGCGAATCAATAATTCGCTAGGTGTCGCTAGTTTTGAGTGCGATCCAGCTGTCATATTCCACCAATCACTGGCAAGACGCTTGTCTTTCATTGCTGGAACATGACAGCTAAATCTCACTGAAGACTATCGATAACTAGCGGATTTTTGACTCGCGCTAACTTCCATTCCGCGTGCTTAGTTCACGAGTA
The DNA here is from genome assembly GCA_038024825.1 of Polylopha cassiicola. Lineage (NCBI taxonomy): Eukaryota > Metazoa > Arthropoda > Insecta > Lepidoptera > Tortricidae > Polylopha > Polylopha cassiicola. The sequence goes on along the minus strand of CP149052.1, from coordinate 2,908,315 downwards.
CCCTAAAATAAAAGCTTGGGAGTTTATCGTATTAACATACATGTATCTGCAAAGCAATACTGTATTTGAAATTGTACTAAAGATACGCAAAGTGTTTACGTAAACCGTGTTCATTTATTAAATATAACCGGAACTAGTTTTTTTTTATTATTGATAAAAAATAAATTAAAATTTGATGTAATGACAAATTATAACACGCCACCGTCAGACGGACTGGCAGCCTGCTTAACCGGTATATTTTGATTGACAAGTAAATAATCAATATGTACCATATTTTTAATATATGACAAATTTTGACATCGTTCACGCGCAGTTGTTCGTTAGGATTCACGTCATATAGTAAATGGAGGTTTTGACCTTTGCTTACGTTATCGCCGCGTCTCGTAGTTTCGTAAGATGACGTTGAAAACCAGTAAGTTGTCGTCCGCGTCGGCAAACCCGATCATAAACCACTCGCCGGGACAGGTTCCAATTGTGCGAAATCATTTTAAAAGCTTTTCGACAAATCGGCCAAGTGCAAGTCACAATTAATTGCGTTATTTCCGTACCGATAAAATATTTTAACGAAATATGTATGTTTTATACGGAAACCGGATTTTTTAATTGAATAAAAAATATTTCTGTTATTTAGCGGTATATTTAATATATTATACTCTGAAAATAAGTTTTGCAGGAGGGCCTCTTGTTTTCATTTACGACACTTGAAGTTGTTAAAAGGTTCTATTTTTAAGAGGGATAGATGGACAGCTGAGCTTCCCCACGTCGGAGCCCTTTGAGTACGGAACCCTAAAAAACAAACACTCTCAATACAGCAAAATCATGAGAATACCTGTTATACATGCAATATAGCAGAGTCACGAACAAACAGCATTCAAGAACTTTTGATTCATTAATTTATACAAATTAGTTGTTGACTGTCATGTTCATTATCTTTTATTTATTTCAGGTACTTACATATTTGATTAGTTTCCTGCAACAGTTCACCGCTCCCGAAGTGGTAAGTCAAACGAAAATGGACTCTGCTAACTTGGCGATGGTGTTCGCGCCGAACTGTTTGCGCTGCATGTCCCAGGACCCGCGCGTCATATTGGAGAACGCTCGCAAAGAAATGACCTTCCTTAAAACGCTTATTACAAACTTGGACACGACGCATGTTCAGGACATGCTGTGACCGATGAATCTCAGTTATTATAATAATAATATCATTGTGGAAAGATAGAATCTGTCGCATCACTCGGCGCTGGCCGACGGAATCAATTCGTAACTCATCTTGCCATTGGCTAACGATGAAATGACGGGCGGTGGCCCTCCTCTGATATCGTTGTTTGAAGCTCGATTGTACACCTCGTTTGCCTGATCAATGTCTAGTCTGCGTGATTTACCTTGACTGTTTCTACGGAGAGAGATGATATTACTGAAATAATTGTTTACGGCGACGCGGTGTAGAAACAAGCTCGAGATACTTCTCGGATTCCCTTAATTATATTCGACATTCTTGTATATTTTTTGTATTTTTGTACGCTATATGATAATTTTATTTGGTTGTACCCAAAGATATTTAATAAAAATGTGATTCTAATTACATTAGAACCTGAGCTTTACAAAAGTGTAAGTGCAATGTGTTTCGGACGGTACTGCGTTGGAACGATTGCGAGTCTTTTTATTTTTATTTAGATATACTTATTAGTTCGTATAGAGTGTGAATGAATTTTAATTTTATTTTACGCCACAAGCTATTCATATTTCAGGGCGAGATATATTGTAATTATTTTGACTCCTCTAGACTTGGAAACCGGCTGCTATAGTTTACTCTATCCAATTTTATAAAATACGTGCTATTGCGTAATATTAGAATAAAAAGCTAAAAGTTTTTCAATTTATTACTTATTCCTTTGATATCAATTGATCATGTCACAAAAGAATCTGACTTATTCTTCGATGGGAGTAACGCATTGTCGAAAAACCCACCAGTGTGAGTTGTATCTGCTATTTACACCAATCAACTTGCCTCGCATTGGTAGAACATGACAGATGGACTTTAGTCGACACTTGGACTTTTGGACTTTAGTCGACACTTGGACTCTGGTGTATTTTTGACATTATCGAGTTTTTGATTCGAGAATGTTATGATTAGAATTAGTATTCATAGTTCAGATTAAACCGTTATCACATCACAAATTTATTTTTTAAGTTCAATTTGTATAAGAGGCAAGCAATATTATGACTATAATTATATAAAATATTTGATACTTCGATTTTAATGAAGTTGGGAGTTATTTTTTTGCGAATAAACGAAAAAGTACGTGTGTCAAGCAAAAGTTACTATTGTAGGATAAGTAATTAAAAGCAGCTTTAAAATTTGGCATGCCTAAATGAAGATATCATCTCATTGAAATCATAATAATTAGATATTCATATAATAATCTTGGACACAATTTATTGCAATATTATACAATAATCAAATGAAACACGCCTATTTAATATCACAAAATATACTCAGTTGATAAACTAGACTATATTATGTTGGGATTGGGTCGTTAATGTGCTTAGTTTTTTTTATCACGTTTTTAGTTGGATAAAAAAATACATAGGTGCTTTCATAGGGATAATTGTAGAATGCAATTGGTCACGGAAAATTTCGAATATCTCATTTGCGATTCCAATTGCATAATACAATCGGGGGCCGTTTCGCCTCACAAAACACACTAAAATATTTCGTCTCATAACTATGCATTCGTTATTTTAGAATAATCACGTCGTTTACTCAGAGAATGGTAACGATAGCTTTATATTCTACAATCCATTACTAATTTAAAAAGATGTACCTTCGAAATTCTATAAAGTATTATGAAAGGCAGCTTAAAATGCGTACGTTTTATTACGGATTTGTTTTGTATTTCACGTATCAAATGTAGTTAGATAAAGTTTAGGAGAATATTTTTCGGTAGCTAAAATAGTAAATAAGTTATCACATTTTTATTCCTAAAATTAAAATAACGAAATCAAATATTAAAACTGTACTACGAAGTGTAATTGATAATGAAATTGTTACGATATTAATATTTTATTTTAATTGGTATTTTTATAATCATTAAGTAAAATAAATATGCGATCATCCCGGCTAGCATAGAAGGCTTACGTCGGCTCTACGATCCGGTCTAATCATTTAATAAAATTGGTTTTGAAACAAATCATAATTTGTTTCGTTACAATTTCTTTAAAAGTTCAGACTGTATGGATGATTTGATTTAAAAACGGTTACGTGATACGACAATTGGAATGAAAGAACTAGGTATAATTGTTTAATTCCAATGTGATGATAACCGCGAAATCATCAGAAATTATTTTGATACGGAAAAGGTTAAAAGTATTAAAGCAAACTGATTCGGATTGTTTTTAAACCAATTGTGATTAATGATAAGGTTGAGCGGCTGATTCCTTTCGTTAAACAATGGATGAAAATGATAGCATTCATTGATATATTTTTTAAAAAATGCTATTCAACTGCCAAATGTTGTCACAACCTGGAATTTGATCTGTTTTTGTCTCAAATAGTGATTTTTAATAATATTTCTTGTCTCATAAATTCGATACTGACTTTTGTAATTAAAATATTTATATATTTTTTGTAAACGAATTACGTTTAAGTTTTACGATTATCGACTTGTTTTGAATTTGATATCTGGCAAATAATCTAGAAAATCACATACGTAATAGATTAGATTCATTCGTAGATTATTAATTCGTAATTATTTTAAAGGCCGTCATTGGTGTTGATTGATCTTGAACACAAAAAAATATTAAAGTCAATCATTTTAATTCTTACAAAAGGATAATATCTAGGTTTCTAGGTACACGTGTATTAATATATATTGCAATAGTAAATTATGAATAATTATTATTTGGCAACCGTTAGAACTAGGCGGCCTTAGGGCTCGTTTTTGAAAACTTGTAACATTTTTTGCAATCTCAATTCTTTGAGCTCATATGTAGTTCAATGCTATAGAGTTCGATGACTAACAGTAAATTAAATTGCACAAGAAATTCGTAAACGCGTCAAGTAGGCCTTCAACTTTTTCACAGTAATTTACATATATCAATCACTTCAGAGTTCACTCAATAAACGCCTACCTGACCTAGAACTTGGGCGTACAATTTCATTTTTTTATATAAATCAGTTAAAAGAGACAAATTACTTTTGTTTTAAAACAATTTAATGTCTTTTGCTGCAATATAAAATGTAGTTTTGTTTGCAAGAGAACTGGTAAGTCATAAGATTTTGCCAAGTTTTCATATTTTTAAATTTGTATTAACGTCATTTGTTTTCATCACAATGTCTGCTTTAAATGAAATACCAAAGCAATATTTTATAATTGTTAAGTACCTAATTAATGCAAATATCAAATTCAGAATAGAGTCGTCACGTTTATTTAATAAGTTCACACGTATTTGTCAAAAAGTTTTTTATAAAGTAAAACGTTACCTATCATAGTAATCCGATTATTATGTTTTTGTGCCATAAATTAAACTTACTGTACCTAACTATGGTGTTGTACCTTTTCGTACCGTCAGTGATCGTTCAGATCACGACATACTTTTAAAATAGGAAAATTATTATGCTTTAGAATATACCTATTAATTTAAGCAATGATACGATACGAATGCTTTCGATGGTCTTGAAAGGATGTGCAAGAATTTCTGAATTACTTATAAATTTAATTTATTCTAAAAAGCTCTCTGATTTTTCTTATACCATTGTAGATTTCTGAATTAATACTAATTAAAAGCACAATTTTTAATTTTTAGCTAGCCGTTTATGAAATTATATACTTATTGTAAATCTGGCACTCACTTATTACAATAGAAAGTTATATAGGTATAATAGAATTATATAGATGCTAGGATTCTATACATATTCAGAAGCGCTTGTAATTTCAAATTATGTAAAGTTGTATAGTGCTTATAAATAAATAAAAGCAAATAATTTCAATAAAATTTTAAATCCTCTGTATATATCACGCCTACTTTTTTATTTGTTATTCATGACAATATAATGCCTATGATGTTCATATGTAGAATATCACTGTAAATGTGAACGTTCAAGAGAAATAAATGGTTATCCAGTGGATAACCGCGAATACCATCATTTTGTCTAATTTTTAACCATTCCTTTTAATGTGTTTTATGTCTTCTAAGTGGACTGACCATTATTATACCCCTTTCAAATAAAAACTGATGACGCCACTAAGATTTTTATAGAGATAAAAAATATTTGTTAATAAATAAAGTGCTTTCGAATGCGTAAAGAAATGTTAGACATTGACTGGAAGTCGCCGAAGATGTGGCCACGGAATGTGAGACGTTACATTGGAAAACTTTTTCCACGAAAGTATGAAAATGTGGTTGAACCTCTGTGGTTTACGACGAACCTTGAAAAGATCGTGGGTGCCGCCGTGATGGTCACGGTGAACACGCCGGGGAACCGGCTCGTACCCAAATTCACTTGGCTCGGCTTCATCTGCTTCTTCATTTGGTATTCCTTCTATTTCTATTGCTCTTACGTGTCTTTTGCAGAGGATCAAACTATTCTAAGGCACTTGTACAAAACCAAGCTCCAGCATTACGGCGATCTTTACGAGAAAATACAATCGCTTTTTTATGTTGTCTTTGCGATGTGGAAACTGCCGTTTGATCTGAGTGGCGACACTAAAAAGTTACAAGCAATATTGGATATAGACAAAGCTATTGAAAACTTAGGTGAACAAGTAGACTACAGTTTCCAAGTGTATGTGATAGTTTTGTATACGGTTGTGAACATAGCTGCGGGCTTACTTCGTTTGTTTAGCATGTGGTTGATCCCGGCTCATTTAAACTATGCGCTTCCAATCGAGAAGATCTACCAAGTTATATTTACCGACGTGCTGGCTCTTCTTTGCGCGAGTCACTACTGCTCTTATTTGCTGGTCCTAAAAGCGAGGTACAAGATAATCAATAATGTCCTTAATAGGATAAGGTCTCGAGAAGCATGGGAATACACTATATTTGTCCGTGAAAAGCGAGCGACCAACACTCAAAAGGCGGTTCAGCTACAAGAGAAAATGATTTGCGAGAAAATTAAGGCATGCGCTCGAATATACAGTATGCTTTATAGAGCGACGACCAGAGTCAATAAGCTATACGGTCTCGCTATAGTCCTGACTATGTTTGTGTGCTTGAACTTTATTGTTCTGAACATGTTCTATTTCATGGAGGGAACAGCTCACGGACTATTTTATGACTTTCAGAAATACATGGATTTCATGTTTTACGTATTTTGGCAAATTGTTTACGCATTAATTATAATATTACTTTATGTATATTATGGCGAATCTACAGTGTCCGAGGTAAGAAATATTGAGCACATATAGGTAAGTATTAGATACCTATTTATTTTAAGCAGAATATTGGATAATTGCATATTATGGTGATTTTGCAGGCTAAAAACACATCGAGTATTATTCATGAAATTATTAACAATGATTTAGGATCGAATGTCACTTCGGAGGTTAGTATAACAATTACTTGTTGGTACCTTTATATATATATATCAGTTTTTTTTAGATATTTTAATACTTACACATTTTCGTATTTCCAATAAAACGCTCTATTTAGAGAATTTTTATTTTTTAATATATATCCGGTTCCGGTGATATTGCAATAGGTACATAAGGGAATTACTTACTAAATACAATTGACTTGAGAACCTCTTAGTAATGAATTACAATTTAAAAGATTAACCTTGAAAAAGTTACATTTAGTCCTTTTAACTGATTTTTAGGCAATGCAGTTGTCGATGCAACTGTTGCATCAAGTGCCGAGATTCACCGCGCTTGGTTTTTACGATCTGAATAATGTGCTATTATTGAACGTAAGTTGGGTATAGATGTTTTTTTTTTCGTTGTCAAGCTTAGTCTAATAATTTCTGATGCCTTCGCGGTTATTATACATTGGAATGAAACAATAGTTAGTAGACTTTAGCATAAGACTATAGTCAGCTCAGTCGTGCTACGATTATGGAATCTGTAAAGGCTCCGAAACGTTATCCAATAAAAATAAGAAACGTGAGTTACCTAAATCCGTTAAAGTTGTTTCATTCCAAAGCTTAGTCTAATCTGGATAAGCCCTGGCTTACTCCTAATTCCAATAACATTTAGAAAGATGTTGTCTTGACTCTTGAGTAAATTTTTACCCGCAATGGGTGCAAGATTTTTCTTGTTGAGCCATTATGGCACATAATGGACAGCCATTGTACCTACATAATGTTGTACTTAATTATGACTGCCTGTTATATTAATAATTTCTGATACCTTCGGGGTTATTACACATTGGAATGAAACAACTATTAACGGATTTAACTCGCGTATTTTTATTTTATTTTATTTGCTGACGTTTCGGATTCTTTACAGTTTCCATAATCGTAGCACGACTGAGCTGACAATAGTCTAGCTTTAGAATATTGTCAGCTCAGAATCCGTTAATAGTTGTTTCATTCCAATGCCTGTTATATTATTAATCTGTATTAACTCCCTACGGCATTCGCTACCAGGCAGTTTGAGGTATTTCTTTAATTACATCGAGTACCTAATATGTTTATTTTTAACATCTTTCCAGGGTGCACGCTCAGTTACGACGTTTCTCGTCTTGCTTCTTCAATTTGTTATGGACGCTCGGTGAACTCACAATCGTAATTTATATCTCTACCTTAATTTATATGCACTGAGCACTCTAAGAAAGGTAATCAGCTTATAACCGGATTTTGGGAATTGCTTTCAAACTACAGTAGCTCACCTTAATGTTTACCGCGTTTTCCTTTTTGCATAATTTTAAGGGCATGTGATTTTTTTTTAATGTCCGAATAAGTCCTAAGTAACTTAAAGCAACTCGCAGATAGATACAGATCTCGTTTACGCTTCGAAAAGTTAAGCTATAATTAAATTTACTCCAGAAATTTCATTCACAATTCACAGTAACTTTTAAACCGAAAGGTAATAAATGAAGTATAGGTACATGGACTTTGAAAAACGCATAATTTTATAGTTGCTAGAAGATAAATAAACATGATTTAACAAAATGAGTTAAATTAAAACCTTTAGTATGATAATAATTCCGGTTTATTATTTCGTTTAGGTGTTTACTGTATCTTAGTGCTTTACGGAAAAGAAAGTCCAGGTAGGGTAATAACAGTTTTTACCTCAGAATCCAGTAATTATGTAAATTGATAATACCTACTTATTATAATAATGAACTTAGGCAGGTATTTCTTTCAGGTGTTATTATAACCGGGTAACTATGTTTTATCTTTTATGTAAATTAGTAATACAGTGGATCTTATCCTAGCATAACATTATCATTTTTAATAAAATAATTAGAATTTTGTTAAAGCATATTAAATAGTTGTCACGTTTAAAAATTCAATTGCTTTTTATTGATATATATATTTTCAGAGACACCTTGTATGAATAGATACCTACTAACTTAATCGCCCGACCTTAGTAGCGTTTATTTCATTAAGTTACCGGCCACTGTTGAAAAGTGCTTTAAAGTTTAAGAGGATTGTGAACCTAGTGTAAGCAATATTTCTTAAAAATCAAAACGTACAGACGTAGTTTCTCATTATATATACAACATATCCAAAAATTATAAAAATCTAACTATATTTACTGGGTGTAAAACGTTATCGCCTTTTGTATGAAAATGAACAGGTTCACAATCCTCTTAATCAGTGTTGCCAGCATTTAGTCCAAGATCCCAGTGCCGCCAGACCTACGTCATTTTAGCAAAGCTGAAATTTCGATGACTTATAGTCTAGTATGTGGTTAAGAGAGTATGCGTACTTACTAGCTCGAAAGCGGGGCCCTTTCATAGATAGCGCGAACTAAAGGTGTCTCAAAAATTAGGTAAACTACGTCATTTTAGCAAGCCTAAATTTGACATATATAACTACGTGGTACTATTTCCAGACTCTTTGTAAGCAGCCAGACCAATCCAATGGGCCAATTATTCTCCCAGACACCTCAGACGCTTTTAACCCTTTCGACGCGAGAGCCTAGCGGCGCGCTGCACTACTCCTGTGCGCAGGCCTAGTTACGTTTTGCACCTCTCCCAGGCGCACATACATTTTTTTTCGTGCTAAAATCCATGATGCAACGTGTGCATCATTGCGCCCGCTAGGACCGTTCGAAAATCGGCCGAACAAACACCGCTTGAATGGATGGTTCATACGCTTATTTTAATAACCAATCACTAAATGTTTTTCCTTTGGGTGAAATAAAAGACAATATTTTTTAATCATTCAATGTATTATTATTATAAATTAGTTCTTTTTGTGGTTTCTGTAACAATCCCCTCCTCATTATCCCTGTTTACTTCTTGCTGTTTTGATACGTTTGATATTTATTCGACATTGCACATTAAATCCTGAAATATAATATAACCCTAGAATAAGATATTCCGTAATTATCGACATTTTGTCTAAACCTTATGCAATTAAAATCGTAATTATAATTTTAGCTACATAATCCAGGTATTATAGAGAAATCATCGGACAAAGTACTTACCAAGCGGCATCGGCAGATTGCTTCTTGTTTGGCCAATAGATAAAACAGCAGATATCGGGTCCATACTTCCATAGGGTTTACCCTAGGTTCAATCGAGGGTGCAGTATCAGAGTCCAATGAGATAGCCGAGTCAATCGGAGAAGCATTATTCAAGTCAGTAAAGAAAGTCGAGTCCATCACAGCTAGTGTCGTATCAGAGTCCATTGAGATTAGTTAAAAATCTTAATAACAACTCAAGGCACTTAGATGAGCAAAGACACGAAGTGTACAGTCAGAGTCACAGACCAAGACTCAAAGTTGTAATAGCAGAGGAAGAATTATTACCCACCCCTGTATCCCTAAACTAGAACACGTGCAAAAATCAATTAAAACCAACAACTACCAACATCTATTGTTTGATTGTTATCTTCAAATATGGTCGTAAGTCAATGTCATTACGCCGAAAGAGTTTACTTTTGATGTCCAGGTAAAACCGACTACCTAATTCTAACGTCCATTGTTTAAGGGAGATAGGTATTGCGCACGACCCAGACTTCAGTCAGTTTTATTGCCTTTCTTTGTTCTTGTTTCCTTTTATATTTAACGACATCCTCATTTTATAAAATAACAACTAGTGCATTTCTCTGGAAATACCCAGCCGCGGCTATGTAGTCGATTGTGTCGCAGGTGTCGCCAAAGAGTGGATTACTTGGAATAGATAACGAAATTATAATTACTTACTGCATTGGAATGAAACAACTTTAACGGATTTAACTCGCGTATTTTATTTTTACCATATCATATGTATATGTACTATCACTTTAGCGTAAGACTATTGTCAGCTCAGTCGTGCTACTATTATGGAATCTGTAAAGGCTCCGAAATGTCAGCCAATAAAAATAAAATACGCGAGTTAAATCCGTTAAAGTTGTTTTTCCGATGTATAATAACTGCAATCAGAAATTATTAATTACTGCAATTCGGCTCCTTTGTTTTGAAATACCCAGCCTTATTTTTATATATTTATTTGCAGCGTCGTTTAGCACTTTAGACCTACAATGCATAAATTATTTATAAAATACAAAGTATTAGTAGTAAAGTAAAGAATTGGTTGACGTAAAATGGCGAAAACACCATCCAGTTGCGATCCCTTTTTGCTTGCCAAAGAAAAAAAAGCTTTAACACAAGTGTCATAACGTATAAACTTGCATTTAAAAAAATACTTAAGACCTTTTAAATTCGTGTATTGACAAAAACGGTTCCCTGCGGCGCAATGATGCACCGTAGTTATCATGCCATTATAAGGTGAAAATATTGATGTTTTGTAAAAATAACTGTTTATATTTCCGTGATTATAACTAACCTTCAGATTTATCAAAACAAAAGAAAAAAAATCTTTATTAAATATACTGAAAACCAATGGTCAAAGTTTGAAGTGTTTTTTTCTGAACTTACAAGGAAATAATAACTTTAAAAAATTGTATTAGTTAGATTTCTTTGTCAACAACCCAATCCCACCCAAAAAAAATATATGATTAAACAAAATACTATGGCAAAATCAATTTTTGTTATGTAGCACATGTGCATCATGCGCATGGCAGGTACTGTAAACCCATGATGCACATGTGCATCATGCGCCGCGGGGGTCTGCAATTCCATGATGCACATGTGCATCATGCGCACCCAAAGAGTTAAGGTACCCAAAAAATGGATCTCAAAGATGGATGAACATAAACATATCGTGTTTAGGCTCATTCGCCTCGGTATGACGAGCGCTTTCTAAACACATGATGATGGTAGTGCTGATGATGAATCCTGAAGACTACTACGGATCTCGAAGTTGGATGAACATAAACATATCGTGCTTAGGCTCATTCGCCTCGGTATGACGAGCGCTTTCTAAACACATGATGATGGTAGTGCTGATGATGAATCCTGAAGACTACTTAGGATCTCGAAGTTGGATGATCATAGGCATATCGTATTTGGGCTTATTCGACTCGCTATGACGAGCATCATCTGTTTCAATTAGTGTTGGCGTCAATCAATTACAAATTTAATCCAATTACTAATTTGATTACTAAAGGACTGGTTGGTTTTCGTAAAGTGGAGAACATAAGCATCAATTTCACTCATCAAAACGTGTCATGGTGCTGTTGATGTTGGAAACTAAAGATTCATCATTAGCACTACCATCATCATACGTTTAGAAAGTGCTCGTCATACCGAGGCGAATGAGCCTAAACACGATATGTTTATATTCATCCAACTTCGAGATCCATAGTAGTCTTCAGGATTCATCATCAGCACTACCATCATCATGTGTTTAGAAAGCGCTCGTCATACCGGAGCGAATGAGCCTAAACACGATATGTTTATGTTCATCCAACTTCGAGATCCGTATGTGGTCTTCAGGATTCATCATCAGCACTACCATCATCACGTGTTTAGAAAGCGCTCGTCATACCGAGGCGAATGAGCCTAAACACGATATGTTTATGTTCATCCAACTTCGAGATCCATAGTAGTCTTCAGGATTCATCATCAGCACTACCATCATCATGTGTTTAGAAAGCGCTCGTCATACCGAGGCGAATGAGCCTAAACACGATATGTTTATGTTCATCCATCTTTGAGATCCATTTTTTGGGTACCTTAAAAGCGTCTGAGGTGTCTGGGAGAATAATTGGCCCATTGGACTGGTCTGGCTGCTTACAAAGAGTCTGGAAATAGTACCACGTAGTTATATATGTCAAATTTAGGCTTGCTAAAATGACGTAGTTTACCTAATTTTTGAGACACCTTTAGTTCGCGCTATCTATGAAAGGGCCCCGCTTTCGAGCTAGTAAGTACGCATACTCTTTTAACCACATACTAGACTATAAGTCATCGAAATTTCAGCTTTGCTAAAATGACGTAGGTCTGGCGGCACTGGGATCTTACTCTAATTGTCTTTGTCCCTTTATAAAAACGATCCTGTACGCTACGACTGTTCAAGTTAAACAAAGACTAATGTCATTCACACATCAATTAGCGCTTAGATAACTAGTAGATCGGACAACAATCTCTCGAATCATTCATACGTAGATAACTACGAGGATAATAACCAAGCGAGCACGTTAAATACACTGACCTCAGTTTTTAATAGTTCCTCTATAATTTTATTATTGACTAGGTCCTGACCGCGAACTCACCTATCATTATTGTGTTGATCTTCATAAATACCGATGATTTATTGTAATACATACGATTAAACTGTGCGCAATTGGAAATAATATAGGAGGTACGAAAATATTATAGTGTCACCTAGATAGGTGATACCTAACTCTGTCTGGGCTATTTTATTTAACCACTGTTTTGTTATTTTCGATTGTTTAATTTTATTTAATTGTCACTTCCACGTCCGTGTGGCCAAATTGGATTAACTAGATGTTAAAAGTCTGTCAGAAGTCGCGTAGCCGTTAGAATCACGTGAGCTTTATCTGTCAATTTATACCAATCACAGAACTTGTATTAGTGACACATCACAGACCTTAATCGACACTGGCGACCTTTGGGGATTTTTTAATATTGCGTTATATGTTTATGTTTTCAAAGAAATTTGTTTATATCAACAATATATATAGATAAAACCAAGCGCAAGCTTCAGAATGTCAATTTCTCGATGTTTTTCTTGCTTCTCGTAAAGTTTTAACAAGATCCGGTCTGAATACATTATAAGAATGCGTCAGTTGTCGTTTTATCGATTTTAATTATGAGAATTTATACTTGATACCAATGTTGAGGTAAGCACAATTATATGCGGGGGATGTCCAACAATGATGGAAAAGAACAAACGTAGGAGCGGATACTGATGGAATGTTTATGAATAGGTACCTACCTACTTAATTATTATGACTCACTTTTAATGTATATATCTACCTTACATTTTTGTTAAGGGCTAGATCCTTAATTCATTCTCTACACGTTTGCCTATTGGGACCGTTAAATTTTAAATACTTAATACAAACAAACTTACATACAATTTATGCATAAAAAAAATATTATGTTTTATTAAGGAATGTCGCGTTATTTATATTAAATTGTGATTCAGTTAATAAGGGACTATAATTACGTAAGACGATTTGGTATGCCGTTAATTAAGTGTAACGCCCATATTCTGCTTAATTGCTTTGGTAGGTATTTCAGAATTATGTTGTATCTATATAATAGTCTGATTGATTGCAGGAAAAGATAATTTATTGTCGTGTTTATATTACATAAGGGTGTGATTTACATATAGTTAGTATTGTAACGAGCTACAGGTTGGTTGCTATGGTATCTTTGGCAGCTACAAGAGTTGCATAAAGTTACCCTATTAACGGGATTAAAAAAATCTGGATTCTGGGACTTTGGTCCGAAGAAATAAAAACGCGGAAGATAATAAGTAACCAACGCTCCGAGCGTCATAGCGATAATGTTTCGTTGACGTAAATTCGGAACTTATAATTATTATTTTATAAAATTAATTTGGTCGTTAATCAGGTAAGTTGATAATATATATTTTATAAATTTTGGAGAATCCCGTCAACTGGCAACCCTAGCTGCCACCATAAATAGTAATTATCCGTGCTACGGGTTTAACTACGATATATTCAGGCGGCGCGCAAAAGGTAAACGTACACTATACGTAACTACTTATCAATTGAAGTAAAGACAAAGTTTGATAATATTCATTACAAAATGACCTATCAAGAATTATACAACTAAAAACTAAAAATCCAAGCAAACATGCAAAAACTTTTAAAGTAAAATAAGTACCTACGTGGGTTAGACAAGGTGCCAACGTTCAGCTTTAACGTTAAACGAAACGAATAAAAATGTATGGGAATTGACATCCGCGAACAATTGTGACGTCATCTCGTCCAAACGAGTAGATATAGGAGGGCTAAACAATGGTGTCAAAAATGTAGCTGGTCCCAGGATTAATTGCTATATTCTACGGGCCTACCTATCTACTCTTTAGATGGTAGTCTTCTTTTTAATGGCATTGACGTGGCAGCCCTCATTTTATCTGTGCAGTAAGTAGAAATCGTAACTATTTTTACACTAAGTTACTAAGTAGTTATATATTTTTTAAGTACCTAGGTACCTTTATCTACCCGTATATCGTAACAGACCTAAGTGGATAGAAAACGAATAAAAAATCTCAATAACTGCATCACATTTGAGATAAAGTTATCGCATTGCGTGAAGTGTAAAAATAAAATGAGACCATAATTATTGCTATATCATATAAACGCAGTAGAGTTCTTTGTGCCAATATAATAAAAATATATAATTTATATTTAATACCATTACCTATGCAGTAGTCGGTATACATATCTATATATAACTATTTTGGTAGTTTTTTAAAATAAGTAATAAGCGAAAATGGTTTGGCATACTATCCATTTAGTACTTTTAGATAGGTACCTTAGATGTAGGTTGTGGTTTTTAATTAGTAGCGGGTTCTTCTAATCCAATCCTGAGTAAACGGCAGGTAATTTACTATTGTGAGGCAAGCGGGTATCTATATTAGATGCTATATATGTAGTAGAAATAGATTTAGAATGTGTTACAGGTTAAATACGATATAAATGTCAAGGCAAGCCAATTCGTATCCCAATTGCACTTCACAATTACCACACGCTAGTTTTAGGCAGGTGAAAGAGTAAGTATTTTTAAGGAATTTTTGTGTTAGGTCTAGGTAGCTCATATAAAACTTGGACATTAATGGGGTTGGATTAATTTGAATTGAATGATGAATCTTTACAATTATTTGTTACCTCACTTGATGTTCACTGGATGCTACTATCCAGTGTTCATAAGGCAAGTTAAAAGCTTTTTAATCTTGATGCAAATTGCAATGCTGTAAACAGTTTTTTTAAATGGAGGTGCATATACTGCAGCTATTTACGTTATAATTTGGAGCGTTTTTTTTATTAAATGGTTTAAATAAAAAAACGCTCGTTTAATATAGTTTTTAATTCAATAATTAATTAAATATATTAGTTCAGTTTTTTATTTACATATATACGCGTAGGCGGGTTTACTCGGCTATTCCATAATAAATATGTTAAAAGTAACTTTTTCTTGTGAATTGTGATTTATTATAGGTACAACTAAGAAATAATTTTCTTCTCTACACTGTAAATAGTCTTAATGTTGTTTTAACATCTTTTGTTTACTTTTCAACCTCTGCAAATATAGTTTCACTTTTAAAGGAATAAGACCTATTTAAATAGGAATACAATCAACAAATAATTAAGTTCAATGTTAACTAAATACCCAACGTGTCACAGCCGTTTTAAAACTTATTCGTAGACAAAACATGTAGCAATATCTGGGTTTACTTGATTTTGATCGTTTCTAATAGTCTTATTCTCAGAATTGGTGAAGGTATTAAATATTTTACTACCTTTGAAATAGGTATTAACTTACCGATCTTCTTAACAATTTAACTGTTTTCGAGCACGGATCGGTATTCCAACTATTAAACTATAACAAGAAGCCGTTAGAAAACATGTCATGCTTCTTTCAAGGACGGACATGAATGGGACAAACTAAACTATGCAAGCTGTTCGTGTATTGTTCTTTAATGTCGTTAAGGATAATTTAAATGGTATAATTGTAGCTTCCTTGTGTTGGCCATACCGTGAACTCGACCTGCGCCGACGCAGGCGAAACAGAGCGTAAACATCTCGCCGGCTCGGTGCAGGAAAACTTATATAAACAGAACGTGCTCGTGTAACTCTTGAATAGACTAACTTTAACACGCGCGCTGCTCGTAGCGGCTCCGATCGTGCGATTGACTTCGAAAGAACTTTCAGTTGGTGACAATGATTCTCATGTTTTTGTTGATTTGTGCGCCGTTGCTATGGGTGGCTCTTTTCCGGTATCGAAGGAGACGAATGTACGCCCTAGCTTCTAAGATCACTGGCGGGAGTGAGGAATTGCCTGTCATCGGTGTGGCCCATAAATTTACTGGAACCACTGAGGGTAAGTGTGATTTTTTTGATAGGGCAATTAGGTGCCCAAAAAGTTCGTTAGGGTTCGTATAGGCTTTAAAATATTAGGAATTTAGTAAATAATGCAATATCTACTTATAGAATATCACACAGGTAATTAATAATCAAAATGCGTGATCGTTGATAATTGCAATAAAAAAAAAAGAAATTACTTAAATTAAAAAAAAAACAAAAAGCTTATGTAGGTACTTTGTCTTTCGGTAAGAAATACTATCTATTTTATTAATAACAATTTCTGATGCTTTCGCAGTTAATATTCCAACACAAGTAATATTTCAATATTTATTTTACTTCCGACCTTAACCTTACCTACATCCTTAAAACTTTTATACTTACTTCATACGTAAACATCTAGAAAAAATATACATTCAGTAGGTCAATCAGAAGCTTCTAGTGAATAATTTTAATAAAAACGGCGTATTTTTTCACATTGATTTATTTCTAAACTCGTTTATAAGTTAACAACCAGAAAGGGAAATATGGATTGCATGAGGATAGGTAACGGACAAGAAGACTACGTAATAATGATTAAATGATTTCAGTAGATACTTGACGTTCTGTTGTTTTGTATTAGGTACGCTTTATGGCAGTTAATAGGTAGGTACATAGTTAAAATATAGATAAAATAAATATATATTCTTAAGTGAGCAACCTTGTAAAATACCTAATTCTCAATAATAGACTTTTGTGTTAATAAACGACATGTAAAGCTTAATGCCCCTGAAATCAGATTATATTGTGTAGGTAATGTGTGATATAAATGGACTTCAGCCCTTCATTAAATCTTCGTCATTCTTTTTAGAGGATAAATTAGAATGTCTTGTAAATAATTACTTTTTATGTAGGTGTATGTATTTAACTTTTTGGGGTGTAATTTCGTAATGCATTTGCTTCTACGATTGTTATTCTCAAGATTAATTGTAATTATCACATGGATTATTAATTTTCAGATATAATGAATTCTCTGAAACAACTCAGTTACACTAGCATGGAGAATAATGGGATGATCAGGGGTTGGCTCGGGCATATACTCTATTTTTGTAAGTATACATGTAATTTAAATATATAAACAAAATTGAAATTTATCTTAAGTACCTACCTATGTGTTTTTTCTGTCATAGGTACTTGTTAAAAAAAATTCGAGATATTTATATCAGAGTTAAAACGATTGTTACTTAGTTTCCAACAAATGAATTTTAACTAAAAAGCATGAAGTCTCGATTATAATAGTACATTACGCACCAAGGCCAGTAAAATAAAAAATGTCTCAGATCACATGTAATTGTCGTCCGAGGCGAAGCCGGGGTTGACAAAAATGTGATCTGAGGCTTTTTTATTTTACTGGCCGAGGTCAGTATACTATTTTTCTGTTTGACGAAGCCAGAAAGCGGAAATTTCATTTAGCGAAGCGGCCACAAAGTTGGCGCTTTCTGGCTTGAGGGCGGAAAAAATATTTTGTGTAACTATGTAATATATTTTTGTTATATACAGTGGTCGTTGACCCGATGGACAATGAAGTCGTGTTGAAGACATGCTTGGAAAAAGATGATCTGCACCGATTCTTAAGAAAGTGCATTGGCTATGGAGGCATTTTCGCACCAGGTATGAACTTACGATATCACTTCATTATAATTAATTTAAAATAAAAATTATGCAAACACATACAAAACTGGAATGTTCTAGCAACGATAATGTAATGCGACGTTGAGCTTTGCTCATAACGCAATGTTGTATCGTAAAATGAAAAAAAAAACTTTTACGAAGAAGTTTTTTTTACAGTTCCTATCTGGAGACCACGGCGAAAAATCCTACTGCCAGCGTTTAGCCCCAAAATAGTGGAAAGTTTTGTACCCGTATTTGCTGAGCAAAGCGAAAAAATGGCAAAAAAGATAGACGAAAAAGCTGATGGAAAACCATTCAGTATTTGGTCATACCTTAGTTCCTATACTCTGGACTCTGTTTGTGGTAAGTGTAAATGTGCCATTTACTTACGTGTAGGTTCTGGTATACAAGTAAATACAAGCACGACACAACCAATGTTCACCAAAGTTTTAAGAAAGATATTATTTTATGATTAAATTCCGATTTAGGTTTTATATCTAATAATAATATTTTGAATGAAATGTTCTAAAATAATACTTTAAATATTTAAATTCAAAAACATCGTTGAGTACAATAGGCTTTTTGACAATGCGAAAAATAAAGCGTAAATTACTGTTAACAGTATAAATTAAGAGTTAAAAAATGATTATTCATTAACGTAAGTTGAAAATAATGATTGATTTATTAAAAAATCCTTAAATAAAAATTACATTTTTTAAACGTTTGTCACGTGACACAAAACGCTCCTGATTGACCGAGTTTTTCGTGACGTCACATGCCTGTAAACTTTGTTTACCTAGTTGTGTTGCGCCTAGTTGTGGTAGATTGTCAAACAGGCATGTGACGTCACCGACCTCATTGCGGCGCCATATTGTCAAAGTAGCGTTTTGGCACACTATTTAAATATTGAATTTTTAATTCGATGTTTTTCATCTAATACATACCAGATTTAAAAAAAACAACTATTGCTGGGTTCCTTAGACTCTACTACATAATATAAAATGGATTTTAAAAACATGTCAAATACCCTATTCAAGATGGAGTCGTGCTAAAACTTTTTTCCCAGTTTATAACCAGCCAGCATTTTTTGCTTCGTTATAATATTATTTTTTTCGAGCTTTAGCTAGTTTTTATTAATTAATTTACGCATTACAGAAACTGCATTGGGGGTACACATAAATGCTCAAGAGGACTCTAATACACCATTCCTAGTAGAACTTAACAATGTTCTACAACTGATAACAGAAAGAATATTTCATCTGTGGTTGCAACCAGATTGGCTGTTCAGGTGGTTCCCCCAGTTCCATAGCCATGAGCGAAGCTTAAAGACACTTCACTCGTTTACTGATGATGTAAGTATTGAGTACCTACTTACATTATTTTTAAAAAAGTAAATACTTTACAAAAAAATATGATATTATACGTTTTTCTAAAAACGAAAGTAATCAGTGTGATTTACATAAATGTGTTTATTTTTTGTTTAGGTCATTGAAAGGAAGCGCGAGGAAATTAAATCTAGTCAGAATAAAAATGGCCAATCAGAAGTAGACAACGAATTCGGTAAGTTTAAAAAAAAATCGAAAGAATATTACATAATTACGCGAGTTAAAGGGTATTGAATGTATAAAGAAAACGACACTACATTGAGTCCGTCAGTTACAATCTAATGACGTACTCAATTATTTTTTTAATCTGTTAGATTACCTATTAAAACATATTAAACGCGTATTTTTTCTTTTGCACAAAAATAGAAAATTACAAAGACGCGCTAAAAATTGGGTGGTCGTGTCGTCACATTTGAATATAAATTGCATCGAGATGTGACGTCATAAACCCCCACTACCTGTGAATTTATTCCAATGAAACAATTGTGTTTTTATAGATTTGAACAACTACAAAAACCAAACGTTTTTGGATCTTCTGATACATTTCTCTGGTGGCGAGAAGGGGTATAGCAACGTGGAGCTTCGAGAGGAGATTCTTACCCTGACCATTGCAGCTACCGACACCTCGGCTACTGCTGTTGGGTACACCTTCAAGATGATGGCCAAATATCCTGAAATCCAGGAGAAAGTCTACCAAGAGTAAGCTAATCACTCACTACATAGTATAAAACAAAGTCGCTGTCGCTGTCTGTCCCCCCCCCCCCTATGTATGCTTAAATGTTTAAAACTACGCAACGGATTTGAAGCGGTTTTTTTCCTATATAATAGAGTGAGAAACATTTCCAATGTGTCTTATGATTGTGATACGCACTTGATTTTAGAGCAATCCTGATCGGTAAGAATAACGCGATAATTATTCAAGTCCATTGAAGTTTTTATGTTGATACTTCCATTAGTTTCCTACTTAATTTTCATTGGGATCAATCGATTGAAATTTTAATTCAAAGTGTAATATTATTTTTTTATTTGCAGATTACAAGAAGTATTTGGAGACTCCGACCGTCCATTTGTTAAAGAGGACTTGATGAAATTGAAGTACTTGGAACGAGTTATTAAAGAGACTTTGAGGCTGTTCCCGCCGGTGCCTTTCATCATCAGGAAGGTTCTGGAAGAGATTCAATTACGTAAGTATTAAATTAACATTTTATAGATTTCTGTAACAATAATGAACATATGCAAAATCATGTAGGTAGCTACAGAACACGTATATGATATGATTAAATTGAATACCAGATTATTAATTCAATTTTGTTTATGCTACGTACTTTTCCCTTACAAACTAAAATCTACGAATAAATTAATCTACCTACTTAATACTTACTATATAAGTTTTGCTAAAAAAAAGCAGCCTGCAGCATGATTACAGGACTTTTTATTTTATTTTAAAATAAGATGTTATTACGCTTGCACAGATTTTTTAAGAAAAAAAAAAAAAATCTTTGTGTTTAGCATCGGGCCGTGTGTTACCCGCGGGATCTGGAGTGGTGGTGTCCATATGGGGTGCCCATCACGACCCCAAGTATTGGGGTCCGGACGCAGAAAAGTTTGACCCCGATCGGTTCTTGCCCGAGAGATTTAACTTGAAACATGGCTGTTCCTTCATGCCCTTCAGCAATGGACCCCGAAATTGTGTTGGTAAGTTATTACTACAATTTATAACTGAAAATATCCAAAGAACCCAAAGATAACTTATAGCTTTGGCTACGTACTTTAGATATTCTTAATATACAAATTCAAATTTTATATAAAAGAAAGGGTATTCCAATGTCAAATAAGTAAATATTTTTTAAGAATTGTTCTGTTACGGACATAATAGTACATTTACTTCGGTTTTGTTCTTTAGAATTACCTACTACCCCAAATGTCGTATAATAATAGTGCTTCTAGCGATGAGTACCTAACTGAAATGTTCATTACGTTAAACTTTAAACGCAAGCTATTACGGTTCAACATGGTGATACTATAGCATCGCGTTTGCTTAATGTAGGTCCTCTACTGTTATGTACTTAGTATCGACATTTTTTCCGCAATACTACCGTTGTTGCATGATCTATATCGGATAAACGAGTTTCGCCTGATATACCATACTGCCGTCCACTTACTAAAGAGCCGTTAAGCCCAAAATGTAAATTTCGAGAAAAAGCCAAAAAACGTGGAATTCGTCGTCTCTACAAAACTATTACACATAGAAAAACTATTTTTGTCTACAAAATTTTCATTTAATTCCGAGAACTATTTAAAGTGGTACGCGATACTAAAAGTGCATTATTTCATTTTTTTTTAATCATTTTTTCTTTTTAGCCAAGGACATGGACTGGCTTTTGTCTTCAGTTACAGCACTAAACGGCAGTTAACCATCCCTGAGCGAGGCTTAGCGGCCCTTTAGTGATGTAATTTCTTTTAAATGTTGAATGTAGTAAATGTATGTGGCAGTTATTCAGAAATGCTTAGCTATACGGCGGCTAGGTGACTTAACTGCTGTATAGTCAAGTAACAGAAACAAATTTAACTTACTGATACAGTTCAAGGAGCGGCTAAGGTACCTTAACGTCTATTAAGTGAAGGAAGTGCCAACAAAATTGAATTATTCATAACAGATTATAGTGTGATACTTAACTAAAGGGCAGTTAAACATACGTCGCTCGGGGATAACTTCTTTTTAGTAAAGCAATCATAAGATCAAATGTGATATATTAAAGTCGAAATTCGTAGTAACAAAATCATTTTATTCAAAATCCAAATAAAAAATAAAGAAATAAAAAAAATTAGGTCAACTTGCCTGTTAACTGAGCTAATAAACTTTATTCCACCAAAACATTCTGTAAAAAACTAGCTAAATCTCGAAGAAGCTGCTTGTTTATTTCTAAAAAGGAAAGAAATCTAGACAAATTCGGGCGAATTCTAAGGTTCCTTACTGCGATTTGCTTATTATCATAGTTAATGTTGTATGACTTGGCCGTTGATCGAAAATGAGACACTAGCGTCCAATTACCAATACCAATATGTGCTTTTATCGCTTAACAAACATAGGTAGTTGCAACAACAATTACGTGTAAACAAAATTGACTTGTACCCACTAACGTATAAAGAATGTTCTTCTTCGAGACTTGGCTAGTTTTTAACACAATATTTTTGGTGGGATTTCACTTCTTTTTGTAGAAACGTGGGAATATTGATTTATTTATTTTATTAGATTTTCTTATTCGACAAAGTTTTTTTCTTTTTAGGAGTAGTTTTTTATTATTACAAATCTTTCTTTTCTTGTTTTTTGGTTCTGATTCTTGTTCAGCAACAATTTTTCTTATTGCCCATTCGCGTTCATTATTTATTTAAATAGACGATTTATAATATATAATTCCGATAGATCATTTCTGAAATATAAGCGCGGAATTTACGCTTAGGCCGGTTGTATTCGGTGATCACTGAAGCTAGAGCTTTTATACTCTTGAAGTGAACATTTATGAGGTGCACCGCATGAAGATCGGTTACTCGTGAAAGCGCCACGTAGGCTTGGCCACAAGAGAATATGGAGGTGCCCATATGCCATATTTAAGCCTTTGGCTCTTGTAATTGTTAGGGCATACGCCACACAGATTGGGAATTGTTCTATGTACACGTATTGCAGAGGTATGATCTCAAATTTTGACTCAATAGGCTATAATTCGTGAATACAATTATTAGCAAATTTTCCCATGAATTGTTTAGGCTTTGTTTGGGTCCCACGTCACTTTTTGTACAACGCCTATCGACCCACTAAACCTAAAATAACATCAATGTTTCTGCTAAGCATTACTTTAACTCCCTTTTTAATGATTATTGTTTCTTCCAGTCCAGCAGTCATCGACGCGTCATCTTTATATTTTTGTAAGCACACCGGGGCTTTCAATTTCATACATTTTAAACAATCCAAGGAATCTTTAGCAACTAACTTTATCTCGGGGTTCGGAATCGCTTTTAACATAGCATTATTTAACTACCTACCTACATAATTATTTCTAGTCGGTAGTAAGCAAACAGCATGTTTTGGCGAGTCCCTCAAACATTGTGCTATTTCCATTAACCTTCCTTCATTGCAATGCGAAAGCAGAGGTATCAATCGGTTAGACAGTATATCTTTGTCTGATTGAGTTGTCACTCCTACTCCGATTCTTTTTAACATTTTTACAAACGTAGAATCATCCAGCTGTCTCATATTCAACGTGAGTTCGTTGTAACTATAAAGTTTAGTCTATAAGTTTGGAATACTTAAGGTGCCTATATGTTTATTAATTTCTGAAGGGGTTGGTTTTTCAAATGGCGACTTTTCTCTAACGGGTGGAAGTTGCAAAAGATCCCCAAACACTAAAATACTTATTTCTTTTCTCAAACCAACCTTCAACTTCCAACCAATCTTTTACATCAGAAGTATCATACACTTCGCACAAACGAAGATTTATGTAAGCTAGAGTTACATTAGATATCATAGACTCTTCATCTATCTACACTAATAATATTATAAAGAGGAAAGATTTGTACCTATTTTTGTATGTTTGTAATGAATAGGCTCAAAAAGTGCTGGGCCGATTTAAAAAATCTTTCACCGATAGAATGCTACATTCTTCCAATTTGACATAGGCTACATTTCATTTTGAAAAAAATTAGGGATCCTTGGTAAAATTTGAACGATGTAACCGAAGGTGTAGAAAAATGATAGGCTATAAAAAACAGGGATCCGGGCGACGCCGGGGCGGGCCGCTAGTAATAAATAATTCGACAGTTTTTAAGTCTGTCCTTAAAATTTGAAGTAGTTCGTCTGAAAGCGGGTTGTATTTAGAAGTTTGTTAATGTTCTACGGGCAGTTGTAATAATCTGTGAATAGTTTATCCGTTTACGTTAAATGCTGCAATTCCAGTGGGGGCAGTTATATTTCAGTTATTAAACCTAAATTAAAACTTCTTTTACATCTAATAATTAAGCAATAATCAAAATGTACGCGTCCGCCGTCAACAAGCTCTACCGGAGGAGTAAATAAACTATAATAATTGGTGGTGGGTGCCCTCCCGATCTATCCCCTCCCTCAAAATGTACGCGGCGCGAGCGTCGAAAAACTGCCGTTTAGTTAAGGAATGAGGCTTTACTGCTCTTTAGCTCTGTATAATATACAAAATAATTTCATCTATACTTAACTAAAATAGCGTTAAAGGACTATAACTGCTCTTTAGCGGAGTTTTTCTATAAGACCGCTTTTTAGTATAGCAATTTTAATAATAACCGTAGTGGCTTGCTTAGCTATAACGAAGTTAAAGGAGTTTTGCGTCTCTCTAGCTAAGGATAATGGGATAACGACTTTTTAGGTAAGCACAAGATCACAAAAAAAGAATTAATTCCTTAAATTTTAGCAGTTATGGTGGTTTAACGTACATTTAAGCTAAGCAATGTGGGTTTGACGCTCTTTAGTGTAGGAACCACCAGAAAATCTGCCACTTAACGGCCACAGTACTGCTCATTATCTTTAAAACTATTTGCCGTAGGAATACGATTCTTAAACCAAAAGATAGAGAATTGAAAACTATATAACGTACCATCAAAAAGTCAAAATTGACGTTTTGAGGGTTAACGGCTCTTTAGTAAGTGGACGGCAGCATATATTATTATGATATTAAAAACTCGTAAACGATATTTGACTTAACGGTAGGAATACATTACTCAGTTACGACACATTTAACTACTGTTTTATTATTATTTACTGCCGTAATTCTATAGAACGACGTAACAGTAAGTTATAATAGCACGTTTCTTGTTTCTGCAATTAAATAATTTTCTCATGTAAACCGACACGTATTTTCCGAGATAATTGTTTCTAGTAACTTAATTATTTAACATACTTAATTAGCTCATCTGTCATATTATTCTATTGTAAAAGTACACTGTGATATAAGTGTAAACAATTATATTTCTTCAATTGTATAAATCTAATTGTAACGTCTGTCAAGAAACAACAAAAAACAGAGGTTGTGTGTAGGAACTGCAAGGTGCAATTATAACCGATGAGCTCAGTCGTGGGGCGGGGTGGATGTTTTATAATATTCTTATTACAGATACAAACAAATATAAAAAAAATAATAGTTATGTACCGTAAAATATAAACACGGAGTAGAAAATTATGCAATCAGAAAACATTGACCATGGGGCAAGGCAGTCAGCTTTTTATGTAATCAGATTTTATTTGGAACGTACGACATTGTTCCAATTTACAACTTCGTGCAAACATAAAAGCTGATGACTTTTAATGACCATAATTACATGCCTCCAGCAGTGTCCTTAACCTTGGAAAAATAAGGATAAGCGCGATATTTTAACCACTTTACGTATGTACTTGCCAGAATAAATTCCGCTTCTTAGGAAATGGATTTGTCACTGCATTCTTCGCAGTCTTTATATCTTAGACGTGACAGGCTTCGTAATAATGTATGGCCTACATTATTAGGTTTGTCACGTTTTTATGATAATTTTGGCACTAAAATACTCAAGTAGTAGTAGAATCGTAGCATTTATAATAAATCGGCCACCTACGCAGTATTTCCGTATGACTCAAAGGTTAGTTGGTGGAGTTTTAAACTTTAGTCTACCTTTTGTACGTATTCATATTATTAAAGTCTATACAACAAAGTAAATAATGAATTTAAGCTTTCTTTTAAGACCGGTAACTTTGTGTTTGCAAAGAAACACATATTGTATGGGTAAATAACATTTCAGACCCGTATAATGAACTTAGATTATTAAAGTAAATTAGGTGCGCTATTCATTTACGGAAATGCGAACCGATTATATTTTGTGTTCCAGCGCGCAATACCAGCAACGTAAATTTTCGAAGGTTGTTTAAATCTTAATTTTTCCTTTCTCCAGGATATCAGTACGCTCTGATGTCGATCAAGACCGCGCTGTCAGCGGTATTGAGACGATACCGCGTCGTCCCCGAGAAGGAACCGAGTGCCATTCCCCACATCAGAGTCAAGTTGGACGTCATGATGAAAGCTGTCGACGGGTACGAGGTTGCATTTGAACGAAGAAAAACAGCGACATAGTAGCATTAAGTTAATAATAAAATGTATGTATCGCATCGTAACACTGCGGTATATTGTTCTCCCTTGTATATAAAGCTATGCTGTACGTGTATGTGTATATGAACTTATGCTATAGATTCGATCGTTATTTTTTGAGTGTTTGAGTGGGTCTCTGATTAGTTTAGATTCACAATTGGACCTAGTTTGAATCCGCTAGTTAGCTGCATAATTGTAAGAAAATTTGCTGTTTGCACCGGAAAATTTTCTTATCCATCTGCCAATTTTTTTGTGATTTTAGTACCTATCGTAATTTGAACTGGATTTTTTTATGTATATGATCGAGTTTGAAGAATAGCAAGGGTGAATGTATTGTGATATTGTCGTAGACGTAGGACGCCCTATTATTAGTATTAAGTAAAGCCTCGACGAATGTTTGCAATGGAAAAGTAATAGCTTGTATTATTTATTTAGTAGGTAATTCAAACCAGTACGTATGTAAGTTTGTATTGATATTTTAAATTTAAGAAAATAAAGAGATTACAGAATTATTTTCGGTTTATTTATGCTCCCAACAGCAACTATAAGGAATTAACCAAATGCCATTTATTCAAAATGATTCCATGACCTTGCTCGTAAATATTGCATGCTTAATACTTACAAATAAAGCAATGGATATGAATTGGATTAAACTATGGAATGCATAACTTTTGAGTGTTTAAATAGATAATGGAAAAGATGGGGGAAAGTTTTTACCGGGTGCATTGCAAATTGCATGGAATGACGACCTTGCACTTTCCAATGAGCGTGCGTCTTGTGCATCCATTACTAATGTTTAAATATCTGTTGTTATGCAGGTTTTACGTTTCAGGGTCATCTCTATAAATTAATGCCAATTTAAAAAGTTAAAAACCTGATATACAATAATGTAATAGTACATTCTTATTACGTTCTTAGTAGCTAGTATAAAACCGGTTTAAGATTTAATTTCTGTAGTAAGTCAATCATCAAATTTACCTAACTCAGAGATTTTTTTAAAGCACACTGGTTTATAGCGATATGCGACACTATAACTTATGGCGGTGTATCGTATCTATTAGACATGACGGGCTTATGAATTGAAACAGAAGATACCTACTATTGCATTAAATACCTAAATTAGGTGCAATTATGTGGCGAATTTAAAACTCTCAATTTAATGTAAGTATATAAACTGTGTAGTTTAAACTTAACAATGTTTTCATTTTTACATTAATATCCTCGAGCGTACCCAGTAATTTATGAATCTGCATTATTTCATGCCGTCATAAATGAGTTGTTATGTAAAGATAGTGTTACAGTACGACTTCCATTTAGACCTGGAATATTTTTGTGCAACCTTCAAACTTTGGACCTTTATTTTAATGATGACAAACGACCTTCCTGCGCAGAGGTAATTGCAGAAATTATTAAGTTAAATTTTCAGTCTTTTACTATCCAATTTGCTGTACTATTTTATAGAAAATTGGTCTGGTGAAATGAAAGCTTGGTTATATTATAGTTATAATGGGATACAATGCATTTGAAGATGATAATATACCACATACTTTTTTTTTTTTAGAACTTTTTTCTAGTTTCATGAACTTATCTAATGCTAAACCTACCTATACTTATTTTGACTAGGGTGACGGCACCAGTAATGGACATGGCACCAATTATGGACATTATTTTCGTTGATCGAATTTATTAAGCAACTGGCCCAACATTTTTCAATTGGTGACACTAAAACATAAGCAATAGACGTTTGGGCTTTCATTTTTATACACTTCATCAAAATTGCCCGTTTTATTTGAAGATGGTTGGGAATTGAAATCTCGTTTCGCGCGGTGGTCATAAAAATCCGTTTTTGTTATTGAAATCGTTAAGGAGGTGAGTACATATTTGTGCATGGTATTATTTTGTGTTGTGTTGTAATGAGACTTTTTGTTATTTTTACGGAATAATACTATATTGCAAGTAAATTGAGCTAAGTTGAATATGTCCAATCCCAATAATAAGTTTTTTGTGGGGTTTGTTTATCACTGGATTCGATTTTTTACGAATTCCAGTTATGGACAAATGTCCATTCTTAAGTTTTTAATTTTTTTTAGTTTATTGTATTAAATTATTTAATTTGTTGTACTAAACATTTTGGTTGAGTTGATTTTGTGATTGCTCTTTATTTTCCAATGATGGACAATGTCCATAAATGGCTATTTTTAGTCGTCCATCATTGGGTTCTTTGTTTTATCTTATATGGCGCCAATAAAAAATTACACCCCGGAACAAATAGGGAGGGCATTTGATGCTGTATGATGCTGCATTATGCTGCTGAGGATGGGAGAAATGATGATCACAGCTGCCCTCCGGTTTCTTCTTCTTCTTCAGCCTTATTCTACCCAATGCTGAGTGAAGGTCTCTTCCATTTCAGCCCACTTCCCACGATCTCGAGTTTCCCGCATCCAATGTTTCCCAGCCACTTGCACCAGATCATCGGTCCACTTCCCTGGCTGTCTTCCGACATTTCGCCGCCCCTTCTCCGTCTCCAATCCAGCATCCTTTCTTCTTTTTCTACGACAGACATGGCCCGTCTACTTCCATTTCCTCAAAGCTATGGTTTTTGTTATGTCCGTTAGTCTGGTTCTCTTCTAAATATCGGTATTACGGACCCGGTCACAAAGAAAAATACCTAACATAGCTCTTTCCATAGCCCTATACTACTTGGAGTCGATGGATGATCTGCCTCATGGAGTCCCGGCTCCATAGATCATTACGAGAAGAACGCACTGTTGAAACGTGCGACGCTTGAGGTATAAAGACGCACACGTTTGTCTTTCAGGACATCTGAGAGCTTACCAAAATCCCCCCATCTCAGTTGGATTCGCCCTCCGGTTTGGGGTCCTGCAGTTTGTGCTATGGGACTTCAAACTATTCTCACGGTAGAGGAAGAGGGCAATTTGGTGAAATGGTTGGTCGCAATGAGTTAAAAGCACTTTCACATAAATTGAAATAAATTAACAGAGAGCGTGCAAGAAATCACCACACAGGCACACCAAGTGTTCCACAGTTTCACATTCCTCTCCACACATTCTGCAGTCGCTGCTGTTTGGAAGTGCCATTTTGTGTAGGAGTTCGTTGACTCCTAAGTGACCAGTGAAGACTCCTGTTATAAGTCGGATTTGTCTTCAGTTTAGAAACCAGAGTTTTTTTAGTCCAGTTTTCATTTGGGTGTTGTATAAATTGCCGTGAGGACCTTAGACCTAAGCATGCCTTCCACTCTTCGGTGTGGCTCTTGATTGTGTTTTCCTTAAGGCCTGTGTTAAAGGTGTTGGACGCCATTATATACCAGCCCAGACTGCACTTTATGGGCTCCAAGGGCCTTCACCGTAACCTGGCTGCCACTCAAAATATAGATGGTTTTTCGTCCAGGTGCCTGTCTATATTTTCTTGTGCACATGCAGCATACGTCTCTGCCTGAAATACTGTGGCATGCTTTCCCATGCTTACCCTATAGCATATATATGCACCGCAGTTTCTGATAGATCTCAGTTGATTGATTTATTATGTTACCAATTCTAAGCTGCAGCTGCTGGCAAAGAGGCAAAGCCTCAATTAATGTTTAACAAATGATTAAAATCCAGATCGTTGATTGAAAGCCTTATAGTATAACTTGGAAATCTAAGGCTGATCACGTTAAAAGTTCAAATAGAGTTAATCAAAAGTAGATTTTTGACATTTGTTTTATTTATCTGTGCAATAAAAAAGTGTCCATTAATGGATGTTCATGACTGGGTCCATGTCCATTACTGGGGGTCCATCACTGAATCTTCGATGTCCATCAATGGTGATATCGTAAATTTTAATTTATATATTTTTTATTAATTATGTATTATTTATACAGGATTTTTGGTGTTGTTTAAATGTTCCTCATGTATTTGAGTACCGAACAAAAAATCACCATTTTTGTATTGCCAAAAAACATCCCATTTTTAAACGAAATTCTAATTTAGTGCGCTTAACATGTCCATAATTGATGCCATCACTCTATTTATTTTTCATATATTTTTTTAATTTCACAGTATAAAATAAACAAACCAGTTAAATTTGTTATATAAAATACTGTCCACTAAGAGTGAAGGCTGTTTGTACTTGCATCGCAAATGATAACTGAGGCAGGTCACGCCGTATTTTTAGGATGAGCCGACACGCGTCACACGCAACCGCCTTGTTACAGAATTGGGTTACAACAATTACTTTCACCGCTTCGGGAAGTTCAGACTTCGATCTAACTTCGAAGCATTTTAATTAAAATAGAGTAAGGGCCTACTCACAAAGTTACAGCTAATGATCAAATTGAATGATAGTCGATTGCAATATTGCTATGAAAGAACACGCCAGAAAGGCATTATTAAACTTTTGTGATACGGACAAAGATACCAGGTGAGTTAGTATTGGCTTATAAAACATTTGTAAATTATGATTAAATACAGTCTTACCATGCCAACAGATTTTATGGCAGCGATTACAAATGCAAACTCCATTGCTTCATAGCTTGCAAAGTTATAATGTCATTTCCCAAAAAGGTCACGCCAATGCGTGCTCTCTGGTATTCAATGTTAATAAGCCCAATGCTCTCTTGTTAATTGCTGACAGTTATAAAAAATCATTTGATTACGCAAATGCATTTTCGTGGTTGAGCTTTTTGAGGAAGCCCGAGCGTGTCACGAATAGCTCGGGTTATAAATCACTTGGGGTTACCTCAGTTTGAGGTTCATAGCGTAACCAGGTGAGACAGTGTAGGGCGGGCGGGCGAGCAGGAGAGTCGGCTCCCGCCGCGACCCTCGGAGCCTCCGCCTTACGCAAACGTGTCTCGGACGATATCAAAAGTTTCGCGATGAAACCCGATGCGATTGACGCGATAAGCTGACATGCGAGCTGCGCATTCACATCATACCTACACATGTTCTGCATATATTTATACCTCGAATGTAAATGTTGATGGAGCATGAGGGATCAGA
Source organism: Polylopha cassiicola (assembly GCA_038024825.1). NCBI lineage: Eukaryota > Metazoa > Arthropoda > Insecta > Lepidoptera > Tortricidae > Polylopha > Polylopha cassiicola. The sequence continues at coordinate 2,876,568 of CP149052.1, read as the reverse complement.
ATTCGTGATTGATATGAGCACAAGGTTTGCTGTGTTTATAAGTCGCATTTTTATTTCGATTATTTAATCATATTCGTGAACTTTCAAGTTTAACTTTTAAACTTGGCGTGACGACCGCGACGGTCTACCAAGACATCAAGCCTGAAACGAACCACTTGCGCTTTTGCAATAAAAGTTAGGTGGAACCTGATGTCCTTAAAGTCGAATCTTTTCATATTCGTAACAATATTATTTGTTTTTCACAGACGAATTAAAAAGTCATGGATGAAGGTTTTGACAGCGATGAGCCTTTCATTTATCGGCTCAATGACAACGGCGCCGGGCCAAGTCTGCTCGTGAAGGTATTATAAAAATGATTAGAATTAACTGTAAAAATGACAACTTGAGACAGAAAATTCCGCTATCGGAATTAGAGAAACTCAATAGTAAATTAATAATACGCTTCTTTTTTTCACAATATGCAAAAGGTCTCCACCATCAAAGTAACATTTACTGCCGTTTTTGTTATTAGGTACTTATAATAATATGATATTAGCTCTTTGTGGACGTTTCTATTCCTTTCATGACAGTCTTCAGTGACTGTCATGTTACAGCTTATATTTTCTATCCAACGATCTTTATGGTATCATTTGAATGCTTTCTAAAGTATCGAACCTGACAGTTCGTAAAACTATTTTTGTATCTAAGTTACGATATAGATCTTAAATATATATTTAATACTTATAAGTAAGCATTTAAAATGACGATGTTTAAAACTTACTATTATTATTGTTACTTTTTTATTTACCGGAGAGATAATTATATGTCGTAAAATGAGCATAACGAAAATTTTGTTAGGATTTGAATCTACGCCTTCACGATAGCTCCCCTCATTTACCACAGAGCTACGACGTCTCTCGTATATTAATATTAAAGTGTTCATTTAATAAGAAGATATTTTCTACATGTTTATAAGTAAAGGAAATATGGTCAATGTTGCACTTCTTTGTTTTGATGATATTTCAATTTAAAAGGGTATCTGGGTATTTAGCGACTCAGTTATCCGAGTGAATTAATATAAGTTTTTCATTTTATCCAACGTGATAAGGGTCCGCATTCCGTATTATTTGATAGAAGGTAAATACGATTGGTACTAAAAGTTTTCTTACCGCGTACTGTATTATTTTTTTAATTGGATCATTAGTACAAAGGTATGCTTAATAATTTTTCTTCTAGTTAAAAATAATAATAAATGTAGTCCAATAAAATTTATGTTTTTACTAAGATTTGCAGTGAAAGAGGCTGGCGTCTGTACCAGGGGTTCAGCGGCGTAGAAGAGCGCTGGAACCTGTGGTGGCGTAGCAGCGCCTTCCCAGCTGCCTGTTACAAAACCCTCGGCGATTGGCAGGTCGGTAATTACTTATCTATACTCATATAATAAAGAGGAAAGGTTTGTTTGTTTGTTAGCATTGAATAAGCTCCAAAACGACTGGGCCGATTTGAAAAATTCGTTCACTGTTGGGAAGCTAACCTGTTCCCGAGTGACAGGCTATAGAAAATTATGAAAAAAAATAGGAATCCGTGCGAGGCCGGGCGAGTCGCTATTAATTATCTATTTGGTTATTGAACTTTGATCCTATTTAAAAACGTTCTTTTTGTGCAATATAATTACGATACTTCACCTTTTAGAGCACCGATCACATCGTGTGCAGTACTAATTGATGCAATTTGAATGGCGAGTGATGATTTCAAAGTGAACGTTTTGCGTTTAATTAAGTCGTCGATGATATTCTATCATTTACTAGAGGTTTTTTTACCTACTCCTCGTCTCGGGGACTCCCATTTAAGTAAGTCGTATATATTATTGTAGTATTATCTCATATATCGTAAAATATTCAACTTTGTTTTTTTTTAAATGATCAATGAAACTAGTTTTGAATACTATAGCGTAGTAAATCAAGTTTTATAGAAACAGGTTAGGTACAATACTATAGAGCATTCGATCGGAAGTCTGAATAAAACTAAACTAAGTAATAGGGTGAAACAATGGGGCACATAGATGATATAAGCACTAGAATTGGAATTCGCTCATTCTTTTAGATAATGTTATCCTTTTGACGCAATTGCTTGTAACGGTTCATTGGATTTTATCTTGGCAAAATAATCTAGTGATGTTTATTAGGTGTGATGTTCAGCTGGTTAAAGTAAACACATTAGCATTGCTTTCAAACCGCTTTATACAATTTGAGGGATGCAATGTTAAGTCACGGGAACTTATTTCAGATCAATCGGTTGAAGATAACTGCCTTAAAAGTTGTAAGATTTGACAAATATAGGTAAATGCCAACATTGCAAGTCGAATAAAAAATCTACAAGACATTTCTACGTATATTATTTACGATTAATGTGCACATTATGTTAAGGTAAATTTACGAATCCTTGAGCTGATGAGAAGTTAGTTAAATCTCGATGTTTTATTATGACCTTTAACGATTTCATGTTGGTAGATGACACATATTTTTTAGGGTTCCACATTCATCAGATGGCATAAAAATAATAATGTACCTATTAATATTTTTTTTATTTATTAAAATACTTAGTTCACTACTTTGTGAAATTTTGAAAGTAGCGTTCAGTGAAAATCTAATAAAATGAAAACAGAATTTCACTTTTAACAAAAACTTATTTTAGCTTAGCAACATTTTGACCACGGCCAGATATTTTAGCTATATAATATATATACCCATGCATATATATACATACATAAGTTAAAACTAATTACCTCTTACCATAAGTTCCTGACGTTGAAACAATTCGATCTGTTTTATTGAGACGTTGTATCTCACCTGCTCGTGACCTATAGGGTACTTACATGATGAGGTCTATTCGATTTTATGGTTGAGAAATAATTAATTCTGATTGCTTTTTGCGCCTGGCCGTAAACATATTATATATTACCGTAATATTTACTCTATGACATGACATTAATAGTCAATGGATCCGCTTCTACAAAATCATAAGATTTATAATGCTGACCCGGCGAACTGCCATAGTTTTTTTTTCTTCTATCAAATAACACACAAAAAAAAAACAATTTCGCGCAGTTGATCGGAAGTTAAGCGCGTGCATACATTTCGCTGATTAATGATTAATTATATTAATAATATATTGTAAATAAGACAGACAGACAGAATTACTTTCGCATTAATATTAGTAGGGATATATAAATGTTATTTATAATATAGGTAATATAATAAACTAGCTTCTGCCCGCGACTTCGTCCGCGTGGAACTCCTCCTTTTTCGCAGTCGGTTAAAAAGTAGCCTATGTTCTTTCTCAGAGTCCAGACTTTCTCTGTACCAAATTTCATTTAAATCGGTCCAGTAGTTTTAGCGTGAAAGCGTAACAGACAGACAGACAGACAGAGTTACTTTCGCATTTATAAGATTAGTAGGGATTCTTAAGAAAATAATACTTCAATTAGGTACATATTTCTTCAAATTACCTCGACCTTTAAAAACAATAATTAATAATTTATTTATCCGTTCGTTCACCTTTCCTTAAAACGCTTTTCAACAATACCTTAAACGTCTTCATTCCTCGTTATGCAGTTGCATGGTGACAAGTTAATCACGTTTAAACAAAGGTACTGCCGCATTCCGAGAAATAGCGACTTTTAAAGTTTAACAACTTTTTAAGTGGACTTGTGATAATAGGCTACACTTACCTATTCAATTAGGTATTCGGTAAAAGTTGTTCTGTAGGCTTGTTTTACATTATCTTTGCTTCGGATTCTTTACAGTTTCCATAATCGTAGCACGACTGAGCTGACAATAGTCTAACGCTGAAGTTTAGCGTTAGACTATTGTCAGCTCAGTCGTGCTACGATTATGGAAACTGTAAAGAATCCGAAACGTCAGCTAATAAAATAAAATAAAAATACGCGAGTTAAATCCGTTAATAGTTGTTTCATTCCAATGTGTAATAACCGCGAAGGCATCAGAAATTATTATTATCTTTGCTATTAATTTCCAAAATTCACATCCAGTGGGTGTTACTCTGAACCTAAGTGTACCGACAAATACAGGACTAGGGATACGGTTCGGTAATAATAATAATCGTAATTTATTTCAGTTTCAAATACTAGTTAAATATTTACACTTTAAAAACATAATCAAAATCGGTTTGACCGTTCGGGAGCGGGACAGACAGACACGTCAAACTTAGATCACCTCGTAGTTTTAGCGTCGGGTGTTACAAATACAGCTGTTTATTCACCCAGTGCATGACGGTTAAGGGATGAAGCCTCTTTTCTATACTAATATTATAAAGAGGAAAGATTTGTATTTTTGTATGTTTGTAATAAATAGGCTCCGAAACTACTGGAAAGCTACATTATCCCCGAGTAACATAGGCTATATAATATCACGCTAGGTCTTATAGTTGCGGAGCAGTAACCGACAATGTTTCAAAAACGGGGGAAAAGTATCGTTTCTGAGGCCTTAAAAAAATCTTAAGTCCCCCCGTGCGAAGCCGGGACGGGCCGCTAGTGTCCAATAAAGAGGAAAGTTTTTTTGTTTTTTTTGGATTGAGTTGGCTCCTAAGCGACTGGACCGATTTGAAAAAATCTTTCACTGTTGGAAAGCTACACTATCCCCGAGTGACATAGGCTATAAAAAAAGGGATCCGGGCGAAGCCGGGACGGGCCGCTAGTATTCAAATAAAGAAAAAATAGTAACTAAGGCAACTTCTACTGGGGGACCATTGCTTTAATAATGTTTGTATTATTGTTTACAGTTCATGAACCATATTCCGAAGGGTGGGTCGATTTGCCGAAAGGACAGCCTGTCGAGACTGCTTCGTTGTATGAGAAGAATCTACGGGTCCATATATGATTTCAGGTACGTGATTTCCCTTCGAGAATTATTTAAAGAACGGGTCCAGGAGAGGTAAGGGGTCTTAACCTTTGCCTTACCGATGCCTCAAATCTATTAGAGAACACAGGCCTCTAATAGATTTAAGGCATTATTATCATGTATGTACCTATATTGCAATACTTGGTTTCGGCACAGTGTCTTTCTTCTTTCTCTATCAGTCATCTCAACACTTATACTTTCTTTCACAATTAATAATTCATGTTTTTTGGGTTTTCCTCTCGTAATATATCCAAGGCTAAATCTGGAAAGACAAAGATATTAGATATTGACCACGTGAACCCCCATTTACTTAAAAAAATGATTCTATTCTTGAAAATGATTATATTGATATAATTAAACAATTGATGTATTTTAGTAATTAAAAAGCAGCATAGCTAGCCTGCACTCTTTGAAACCAAGGACGGGTGAGTGCATCTATCACTCCTTATCTAGTTGTGCGTAACAGGGACGTGTGCTCTTAGTACCTACCCCCTTTACTGCCCTGCTTGACATAAAGTCAACATACAAACATTATTGACTATAAAGAAATAAAGCTTAAAGCTTAGTTATTAGCACTAATAAATATTTGCCTCTAACGGAATTCAAGTATGCGACCTTCAGCTCCGAAGCGATAACTCATCATTAGCCTAAATTATAAATATTCATAAATGTCAGTCAGACAGAAATACCTACCTACGGTACCTATTTTACTTTAAAATCAGTTAAATTGTGCGTGTTGGCTAAAGATCAAACAGATACATCAAACTGTATAAATAAGAATTAACATTTCTTTCATTTCGGTTTCTCAATGTTTGTGTTTCTTCCATCGATCGTTATTGTTTACCAAATATTTACAACATCAACAACGTTACATCGGCTGAACATTGAACATCAATTGTTTTTACAATTTCAAGCGATTAAAAGAAACGAATACAATAACGTTTGGGCACGCAAGTCCATGAGTCGAAATATTGGTTGTAAATTATGATTTTATTCTGAGCATTAGTAGCGATCCATATTTTATTAGTCGCTCTCATTCAAGAAATATTGTGTATGAGACCTGAGTAATGAGTCCTTGTTTGCGAACTGTGACATTATCTAGGTTTACTGTATTTTGCAAATTTATTACTTTATCGTACTATACTGAATCGTCGTCGATTTATTTTGTATTTGCTAAACAATCTAACTTTTATGATACAGTTCTACTACAATAAAAAAATCCTAAAATCCTAGTTTTTCCGTCATACGTTGGTAAAACACTCATCAAATTTTTCTTTTTCATGATTGCGTGACTTTGCGAAGGGTGCATTTTTATTCCTGATTTTATTTCAGGTTATTCCTGTTCCCTGTTGAATATTATGTTAGTAGGCGGAGTAACTAAACGTAGCAACGTGGTTGTTGCATTTTATTGTCGTATACATTGAGCAACAACTCGTGGTGTTCACCTCGCCCTATGATTTTACCTTTCAAATGAACAAGCTTATAAGAAAGTGGCATACGAATCGCCGTGGCTCTGAGTACAAAAGAAAGACACACGTCACTACAATTTGAATGAACGACGCGCACTTTGCGTGCTCCGTGACATTACTGGAGTAATGTCGTGTGACTTTATTTTTATACCGATACACAAAAAAAGTTCGAATCTGCAATGACAATGATTTGCGTTTATACTGCCAGTGCTTATGGAAAATACGAAGTTTGGATTGCTATCGTGATGTTGAATTATAGTTTAAATGGCTCAAATAAAACTTTTATAGCGAATTATTTGCTGCGTGACAGACTGCGTTACACTTCAGAATCCATTTACTTCTATGTAATGCGATTTTTTTTTATGTTGTTAAGTTGGAAATTAGAAACTGGGAATGTAATTAGTGACGTTCATAAAGTATTTCATATATTTCTGTTTTTATTAAACTAAAATTGTAACATAATAATTTCTGATGCCTTCGCTGTTATTACACATTGGAATGAAACAACTATTAACGGATTTAACTCGCGTATTTTTATTTTATTTTATTTGTAACACTTAAAATTGTAACACTTAAAACTCAGAACGGTTTCCATTCATTATTACGAACTAGGTAGAGAGCATCTGTCAGTTGTCACTTTTGAGAAATTATTTCGATAGGCATTCTCGATTGAAAAAAGTGAGTTAATCGTGCAAAAAATTTAATTGAATAACAAAAAAACAATACCTGTGAAATATTTGATAAATACAAGTGAAGGAAATTATATTTGGAGCAAGCTTTGATCTATGAATATCAGCCAAAATAAAACTTCTAATATTGTTACAAGTTTTAGTTGTTTTTAAGGCCGTGATTGTATTTGTTCCAGAAAGAGTCGAAAGGTTACGATAGGGTCATGGCAATATTAAATTATCGTTTGGAATATATAATGAACTGTGTTTTCATAGTAATTACCCCGCTTGGTACCAAGTTTGCGTGATATCTGTTAAAATCGTACTAAAAAACCAAGTATCCACCTATATTTCTGAGAATTAAAATGTTTATACCTACTTAAAAGCAAAAAGCCATTCAAAGCATTTTAAGTTCGTATTGAAATAATATTTTATTATATGCAAGCGGATTACATATATTTTTTTCCTGATATTTTCCTGATATTTTAGCCTTTTCTACACTAATATACCTAATAAAGAGGTAAGCTTTATTTGTTTGTATTGAATAGGTTCTAAAATCACTGGATCGATTTGAAAAAATCTTTCACTGTTGGAAAGCTACACTATTCCCGAGTGACAAAAGCTATCGAATATTTTGAAAAAAAAAAAAATAGGGAACCGTGCGAAGCCGGAGCCGCTGTCACTTTATACTGTTGTTTATTGGTAGACCTATTAATTTGCTAGTGATTGATACGAAAAGCTTTTCGTGTTCCTATAGATACATATCTAACGTCATGAAGTGTATTTTCAAAGGTACCGTCTAGCCTATTTCTATATAAAGTTTGGATAACCCCTTTGGCGCTATTTATACAATCATAATGATACTTTTAGATGAGGAAAAACTTAAACGTTCTAGTTTATGTTTACGTAGGTAAACTTCTAGTTCACCGGTGAATCATTTCTCAAGAATTGTTCGGTTTCCGTTAATTGATGTTAGTATGAGACAATGATAGATCACGTGTGACGGTGTTGGTCGTATCAAAACATTACATATTAATTTATTGTTTATGCTTTAGGAACACTTTTGTAAGTTGAAAGAGATTTTACTAAAATTTTATTTCGGCGCAGAATCCAAGAGAGATTTTGTATAATATTTTTTCGGCGCAGAATCCGGTTTGTGTTTATATTAAAGCCTTGACATTGAAATATTAGTGTCAACATCTTTTCCGCATTAAACTGGAACTTTTGCAATCAACATTAAACTCGTTTTTATTGACAGGTTTTTACGAGAATCCGTATTCTACGCAAAAGTTTCTGGGATATACTTGATGAGTAATCGATATCGATTAATGGTCGATATTTACTTACAGTAAATAATATACCTACACATAGACTCATAATAATACATCTACGACTATAGGTTATATACCTATAGTCGTAGTTATAGATTAAAGACTAAACTGATTGACTGATATAAATGTCACGTCTACACCTACACTAGAAGTTTACACAAGTAACTTTGCAAGTGATAACTCATTAACGATTTTTGAGAAATTGGTCTTAAATACCTACTTACTAGTGATATAAAACATAGGATGTAAATTCATCTAATACGATGGTGTAAGGTGTATTAATGTAAGGGTAGGTACCCTTACATTAATACCTACCGAAACATACGTGTGTGAAGTCACATTTAGAAAGATGGTTAAAGTAGAAATAAGAATATTAAAATTCATATTTTTTACTTTGACATAGTTAAGAATGGCAACTTATGACCTAGTGACCACCGGCTAAACGCCATAATGTTGTCTGACTTGATGTTGGAATGGTCTCGACTAAGATTTAATGCATTAGATAACCGAGATCCGGGAAATGTACCGTTATTCAAATTTTGTGATATATGTAGGTAGGTACTACGTTGTTAAATTTAAACGAAGTGTTGACTTCATTGCGTCCGTCAATTCCATCGACGGAACGAAGCTAGGATTTCAGAACGTCTTGGCATTGTACTTATATATTTGTATGTTTGTTCCATGATATTTTGTTGATCCGATCTTTATGAGGTTGGCAAGTGACATGACCTTTGTAGAATTTTGAAGTTCCAATATGAGCATAATCGGGAAAGGAGTTACAAAGATACACCGGGTTAAATAGGGGTTGAAAAATCGTATGTATTAAATGAGGTCAACGTTGGGGGCGAACTACTTACTAGTTACTTAAAATTAAAAACACATAATAAAATTGTAAATTATGTGCAAATGAAGTGACTCAGCTCGAATCGCTTATATTTTATTGTCAAGGACGTTAGAGCATGTAAATATTCTATCTCCTTGACTGCTGTGATTTATCTGGTGTTGACTGTCTGTCTTTCTGTATACAGTAGTCAAAATGATGATGAAATAGATATAATTATTACGCACATCTAAATGCATCGTACACGGCGTAAGAAAGCCATCGATTCATTTCGATCCATTTGGGGCGGATTGGAACATTTTTCTAACATGTCGGGTAGTGCAAAAATGACACAATATAAATTTATAGATTGGATTAGATTTATTTATTTCTCATTTATTATTACATACATTATAATTACACATTTTATGACATATTATATGCACTCATAGTGATATATTTACATGCATTTTTATTTTTTTTTTAAAAAACTAGTCAAATAACGTATTGTTGTTTATTTTCGGTATCTTATATTTCAGTCCGCTATGCTATCACCTCCCATTGGAATACGCGAAGTTGGTCTCAGAATGCTCCCGCTTGCGTCGCGGCGAGGACGGTGCCACCAGCGCCGTTTGGATCCACAAGCCCGTGGCGCAGAGCCAAGGACGAGGGATATTTCTCTTCAGGGTATTTACAACCATGTGGTTTTTAGTTTGTTGTACAGCAAGCATCGTAGCAGTACTAAAGTAATTAAATATAACGCCTTCAAAGCCCCTTGAGATGATAAAGACGTTGGCTAATATATTTAAACATATTAACCGCTGCGATAAACTTTATGCTGACTGTTAATTAAAGAAGCTGCTGGTATTTTAAACTATTTCAAGCTCGGATGTCTGTATATATTTTTATTATTTTAGGCGTATAATTAGGTAACCGAGATTTACAATATTAACAAAAGTGCGCGACTGAGCTGACGATAGTCTAACGATAAAGTGAAAATCGTCAGCTCAGCCGTGTTATGAACATGGGAACTGTAAAGTTTTCAAAACGTCAGCAAATACAATAAAATAAAATACGCGAGTTAAATCCGTTCATTTTCTTTTCATTCTAATATATAATAACCGCGAAGGCTTCAGAAATTATAATATCAACAATCACAATTGTTACCATAGAAGAGACAGCTTAATGAAGTGTACTTTTATTCAAATTAATATGTAGATATATCCTATATTCGTAGAGTGTATGCGAGATGCGATGCGGCAGTGCGGCGGTGGTGCAGCGGTACATCGAGAGGCCGCTGCTGATAGCGGGGTACAAGTTCGACCTCCGGCTGTACGTGTGCGTGCCGGGATACAGACCGCTAACTGCGTACATGTACGCCGAGGGCCTGGCTAGATTTGGTGAGTTGTTAACAAATGACTGTATGCCGCGAGATCGTCAATTGTTCTCTTTGTTAAAACTCAGCCGAGACCAATTTTAATAGAAGTTAAAATTTGTTATATTATTTTGTGATGTTGGTCTGAACAAGTACATACATTAAAAAAATCCATAATATTATGCAAAGATACAAACAATACGGTAACTATTGTTTGTTTCTTTGCATAATATTACAGGTATGTATACAAACCAATGGCGCCATTTACACATTAAAATATTGTAATTTTATATATTACCTGCCTATAACTTAAAGGTTAAAATATTATCCTATAACTTATTGTAGTTCACAATGAGATGACAAGTAGGTACCTAAATGACCGGTTTTTTCTGTTACGCAGATTTACCGGTCTTCTAATTGTTGTTATTTCATTACAGGTACTGACAAATACACGTTATCTGATATTCATAATCCGTATAGGCATCTAACAAACTCGTCATTGAATAAGACTGGACCGAGGTACGCTGAGTGCAAGGATAGGATAGGCAGTGGTAAGTGATTATCTAATTAATAGCATTTATATATTAGCGCCTAACAAATTCTAAGTGTTCCGAGATTTTAGAGCAGTGGTTTCGAACTCGGGGGTAAATTTCCCCGCAAGGGATTGGCCATAAAGATCCTAATACTTAATGAAAACTAAACCTAAGAGAAAACGTTAGTATTCTCGCCGTAGGAGGAAAGATACATTGGATTTAGAGCACTATAACTTTCGACTTTCGGGCGTAACTCTTATCGCTATAGATTCATTAAGATGTCCATTTATATTTTTATACTTATATATTCTTTTTCTGTATGTCTATAATCGTATTTTATGAACTAATAATAAAGTTTGTAAAAATATCATATATATAATCGGAAGGCAGTGGAATTAGTTATTAGTTATTTCTGTCTAATTGTCAAGATTGTTTATATTCGTACAATATTTTAGAGCCCTCTTACATACTCATGATTTAAATGATCACAGGTTGCAAATGGACTTTGAAACAAGTTCGCCGAGCGTTGATTGGCCGATGGGAGGCCACAGAATGGCTGGTCTGGCAGAGAATTAGAGCGCTGGTGACTCTGACCCTCCTAGCTCAGGCCACAGGCACCCCGCCCGCCAGGAACTGCTTCGAGTTCTATGGATTTGACGTACTCCTTGACGATGCGTTGAAACCTTGGCTAATAGAGGTAAGCTTTGTTTAAAGGCTTTTTTTAACCCTACGTTACGTTGCGTAAATAGTAAAGGAGGTCACACAAATGTGACTTGTGGTAAGGACAAGGGTTATATAGTCATGAATTTCGTGTGCAACGATTTTTTGAATGTGAAACTATATTTTACAAGTAGGTAACATTGTTGAATATCGTAGAAAGGTAGTTTACCTTATGTTTATTAGTTCACCGAATATGTTTCGACATCAATAGTTGTAGATATTAAAGATAATTAATTATCATTGCTTATATGTATGTTCATATTGTTACATAGGTAAGGTTAGCTTTAAAGAGTTTTATACATGAGACTTCATTCCATGTAGATAACGTAAAAAAATGCCAAGTCATTAAAATTAAATGTTCCGGTCAATTAATCCTTGGTTACAGGTCAACCTTTCTCCAGCGTTGGCAGCGGATTGCGAGGCCGACGTTACAGTCAAGAGGCCTATGTTGCATGAACTGTTTGATCTCCTCGGCCTCCCGATGAGGCATACAGGCCTCTCGCTCTTACAGGGGCCACCGACACCGCAAGCTCACAGGTTAACTCTTGGACTAGTTGTCCTCTTTCTCAAAGTTGTTTATGTGCTTATGGAAATTGATTAAGTATGTTTCAATTGGAAAGGATGTCAATTTTAACATTGAATAATGTTGAAATTGCATCCTTTCTAAATTTATACTTAATTGCAATTTTTATTAATTTATTGTTCTATAATTCACACATATATATGCATATAAATGATCTACTAATTAACAAGTCCAGTACTATCAATTATTACTAACTGATTTCACATAGCTATAAAAGCCAAACACAGATAAAAAGTAAAAAGAAATACATGATATCAAAATAGATCAATTTCTCCGTTGTTTTTTCACTTAAATATATTTCTTCAATATCGCATAACAGGTTATAACAGTTTAAGTGACCTAATAAAACAAAAAATACACTTAAAGAAAATAAAGTTAAGAGCATAATATATCTTAGCGGAAAAAAGATAATGAAAAAATAAACTCTTGACAGAATATCAGCCTTCACCTTGATAAGTTAATGAACTACGAAAACTTTACCTTGACCGATTTATGGATATATTATCATATTTCGCGGTTGTTTATATTATGTATTTTTATTGCGACGTTTGATTTTTAATTCGAATGAGAGTTCTGAAATGATGTCCGAACTATATTAAGGACGTAATTGGTACTTATGTTTATACATTTTGTTATATATCTAAAGTGGGTCTGATGACGAGAATGGAACACAGCGTGTTCCGCGCCAGCGGGCACCTACGGCCTACCGGCGAGGGACGCCGTGGCGTCGTCGACGTGCCATGCCCATACACTGTGTCACGCTGCAGGCTCCAACGAGTGACAGGAAAGATAAGGACACGGTAAGTTTCATCGACGTGCTTGAACACGAGTTATGATGCTACACTCACATTGACGAGCAAACTCTAATAATAATGTAAGAGGCGAGAAAAGGCAGTAGTACCTATCGTCAATGCTAGAGAGTTAATTAGGATCATATATCCATCGGCCATTTTGATCAATAATATGTCGGATGCGTTACGAAAAGAAAAGGGTGTGAAAAGGCTGCTTGATTTTGACTTCACAGTTGTAAATTGACCCCAGGATACTACAACTAAGCTATTTGAAAATTTACTTCCCACATTGTCTAGTCTCATAATCTGATGAAGTCTAAACGGTTTTCTCGTACTTACCTATTGATAATGTTACTTTTATGCTGTTTCATATGAAATTTGTCTTTCAGGAGAGTAAAGAAAAGGAAATAAACACTGGAAGATATTCTACGCAAAGTTCTGACAGTTCTGATTCGCAGGTATTTAGACATAAATGGATTCGATTAACTTTTACTCCGGGATAAAGCCTATTCTAAATGATTAAAACAATTAAATATTATGCCGTAAAACCATCTGAAAATAAAAAGAATGTTGATACATGGCTTTTAGCGCCACCTAGTAGACGCTTATTTAACAACGTGAAGTTCGGTTTATTTTCGGCGTAGGTTGCAGAGTAATAATTATGTTACATGTCGATAATATAGATGGCGCTTACACTAAGATAAAGATGGTGTGATGGTTGCACTATAATAAATGGTGTTCAGTGTTAATCTTTAAACGATATCCATGATAATTATGAAGTTGCATATACTTTAGTCTTTTGACATCTGGAGACCTTATACATCTCCAGTACCTATTGTTATTTTTTTATTTTTTTTTATTTTCTCCTATAATTTAAAAAAAAAAAAATGTAATTAGATTAAGTACATACATATTGTAATTTGTACATAATTTATTCTTAAGTGAAATTGTAATATTATTATATTGAAAAAATTATACCTCATTGAGTTTATTCTCGATTCTTCTCAAGAGGTTTTTTTTTTGCTGAATCGAAAAAGAATATTAATTTTAACGTTGACATTCACAAGTGCCTGTAAGAGCCTAGCCTGAATAAATGATTATTTGAGTTTGAGTTTGAGTTTAAAAAAATTACGAATACAAACTGGTGAAAAACACTAGAAAGCAAACTTAGATGATAAGAAATTTTTTAAGCATTCACACTGGCGAGAAATCCGGTTTCTTGCTAGTTTGCTTGCTTGCACATTCTCACACGTTGCTGGTTTTAAATGTATTTATATAAAATTTGTAAGGATATGTAAAAAGTTACCGGGATTTTAATGTTAATAAAAATCTGAGAGTGATTAGTATAATGCCGTGCATATGAAATATGTTTTCTTATTAAAATATGAACAAAATGATTTCATATATATTGACTTTCTTTTTATAATTCCATAAGCCCTTTTTACAGTCGACACCAAGTGTAGCCACGCAGTCGGCGGAGATCGTCGACGAGTCGTGGCGCGGGGGACACGCGACGGCGGGCAGTCGCAGACGCATGTTGAACGCTCTATCGTGGGGCAACGGTGTGCGGTGGGATCGGGCCCCCGGACGCGTTGGACAATGGGTGCGGATATATCCGCATGTTCTGCCAAATGATGAGGTATGATTTTTCTTGTACATTTTCCTACTTACATACTTGAATAATTTAACAAGTTTAAGTACGACTTGAATAGACATGATTTTGAAATAAAAATAGTAATAACTTGTGGTCTTTTTTTAGATCCAGATAGAAGACGTGCGCGATAGTGTGGCGCACGTGTCAAAATTCGCACGAGCGGCGCGAGAAGTCGTTCGTGAGACCGGGCGCGAGTCACGAGCGGCGCGGGACACTAACCGCGACGCCGACTTTGAGGCCACACTCCGGAAAAAGCTCGCCTATGGTTCACATTTTGAAGTGTGGCTTCCACCCGTATAATGTGTTCAATTTAACACGTTCGGCGCCGGTGACACATATCTGTGATCAAAATATTCTCACTCCTATGCCAGTGACACATATGTGTGATTTTATTATAACGCCTTTTTCTCAATAAATTTCCAATATATATTTTTTAAATTGAATGTATTGTTATTTTATTTAAATATTAAACCGAATTATGCGTTGGTACTAAAATCTGAGAGTTTTTGAATTTTATTAAAAGTTACCCTTATACAGTGCCGATGACACAAATCTGTGTCACTTTTTCCACACATTTCAGCGGTTCTCAAAGTTTTCATTAGAACTTACTATACATTTTAAGTTTTCAGTTAATCCGTTGTTATATATACCCAGTGAAACTAAGACACCAAATAGTATATTTTATATATTTAGTATTTATAAGGTACCTACAATCTTTCAAATTCCATCAGACTGTTTTTTGTTAGTAATTTTATTGCGACGTGCCGGTTTTTTTTTAATTTGTTGTATTTATTCACCATCCATAAACTTGCCAGGGAATAAAACAAAAATCGGTACTAAGGCTACTACCGGAAATCTCAAAAATCGCAAATTTCGAGCATTTGTCTCTGTCGCTCCCATGACGCCTTAATTCGACTGACAGAGCAAAAAAACATTGCTATTTTCGGCTGTGTTCGGTTATGCCTGGGTAAGGCCGCCAAAAATGCAATATTTCAAAAAAAAAGTTGTCCTAGACTTTAAGACCTCATAAAAAATTCTATATTAAAGTTATCGTAATAAATCTTTTTTAATGTATTCTTGAACTCAAAGTAGGTTGGAAATGTGCTAACAAAATAAATCTAAGAAGTCATACAAAAAAAATAAAAATTGTTATCTAAAATATTAGCTCAAAAATGGCGTTGTCCCAAGGGTACCCTGACCACTTCAAGTGGAGATGTACGCTTTTCTTATGCATATTTCGTTTAGCTCTCACTTCATATCAAAAGTATGAAAGATTAACGATTATAATTATTATGTTAAATAATCTGTAGACCATTATATTTTTTGTACTAAATTCGAGATATTCTACGTTACTCATCCTTCGTTACCAATATCAGACTTTAGACTTATATTTATAAAAATGATTTATAAATAAAAACCTATAAAATTAATGAATGGCAAGTTCAGTAGTCACAGTAATATTTTAGGTTCAGTGCCTATTTTGAAATAACTTTATATAAAGTTAAGTACTCTAAAACAGTATTTTTATACTATTATGGATTCGACCTTAGCGTTACAGTAACGACAAAATTCTGCGTTACCTCTATGTTACTTATTGCCCATTTCCGCGGCCTTACCCGCCTATGCCACCTACATAATAATTTATTTTCAGTTCATTAGCACTAAAGTTTGAGAAACACTGAGTAAAAAAGTAATAACTTACGATTTTCTTCCATTTTATGAGTTTTCAAATATGTGGCAGTATTTTTTCGAACACTAGCACCCTTCCACTACATGTCAGAGAGCCGACTGACGCCGCAAAATTAATAAAAACGCATTTTACTAATTTATCTATGAACTATGCCAGTTGACACGTATTTGTGACCATGTTATTCGTACTCCTATGCCAGTGACACAAATACGTGACTACGATCATTTCGCCCGGCATAGCTTAAGGACTCGGTGAAACGCTGCCGGCGTCGAACGTGTTAATTATAAGCAGTAATAATAAGTAGACAAATAAATGCTTGCTCAAATAATTACATGAGATTTTTATTGCGGGAAATTGAATCCTGAAGCGAATTAAGTATGTACGTGAAAATATAATTACTGCCAATTTAATAGCGGATGATTTTGAGTAACAGTGGATAATTTATTTAATTAGGTACTTAATCTGTTTGGGGCTTTAATAATGTATTTTGATTTGCTAGAATAAATATTAATAGTTTGCTGTAGAATTTCATGAATATCGTGAAACAAGTTCTTTGTAATCATTTCTGATGCCTTCGCGGTTATTAGGTACCTACACAGTGGAATGAAATAATTATGACGGGCTAAGTTGGCGACAGTCTAACACTAAAATAACTTTAAGTTTGGTGTTAGAGCATCGTCAGTTCTGTCACCACGAATATGGGAACCGGAAAATAAAATACGCTTTTTAAATCTGTACAATGTGTCTGATCACGTACCTACTCGTTGTATACACAAATCCAACGAAAACTGAGCTAACAAACAGGAGACTGCTAATCCCTATCCAGTAAGTAAATACAAGGTAATGACGTAATTGCAGTATTTGCGAAGTAAAGCCGCCGTGTTCCGAAACTATCTCGAGCGGTGTTTGTGTTGGCCTCTCCAGCCAGAACTTGTTGAATTGGTGTGAAATTGGAACAACTATCTTCCTTTACATGTATCTTACCTATTTAAGAAATCCCTACTAATATTATAAATGCGAAAGTAACTCTGTCTGTCTGTCTGTCTGTTACGCTTTCACGCTAAAACTACTGGACCGATTTAGATGAAATTTGGTACAAAGAAAGTCTGGAGCCTGAGAAAGGACATAGGCTACTTTTTAACCGACTGCAAAAAAGGAGGATTTCCACGCGGACGACGTCGCGGGCAGAAGCTAGTAGTTTATATTTGGTTTCAAAGTATGACAATGGAATCCGTAATCCTAAGTGAAAGTATCTTACATGTGAATTGTTAATACTGTTTTACCACAGTTTTCCATACTTCCGTATGATTTATACTATATATTATACTAGCGGCCCCGGCAGACGTCGTCCTGCCTGTCCGATTGTTTCGTCAAAGATCTGTCAAAGTCTTCTGTCACTTCTTCATAATTAATTTTCCCCGTTTTTTACACATTTTCCAATGTTTCTTCGCTCCTATTGGTCGCAGCGTGATGTTATATAGCCTAAAGCCTTTCTCTATAAATGGTCTATCTAACAAAAAAAGAATTTTTGAATTCGAACCAGTAGTTCCTGAGATTAGCGCGTTCAAACAAACAAATAAACAAACAAACAAACTCTTCAGCTTTATAATATTAGTATAGATATAGGTATTCTCTTGATTTATTACCAGCTATAGGTACCTGAATTGTGTTCTCGCCGTCAGCTATCAAAGTATATTGTTTCATCGAAATACAGAAGCGGAGAAGAGATCAATTCCTGAAATACAATATCATGTGCAATATTACTGTAACATGCAGAATGGTATCAATATATTCTATTCTATATAGTGTATAGAATAGGTATTGTATCTCTATTATTGGTGCCTCGAGCGTTTATGTCAATACAAGTTTGCTAAAAACGTACAAAAAGTAAATTTGAATCTTTGATCAAGTTAATATTATATGAAATTCAACCATGGTTTTTGGCAAACCCTTATATTTTTTCAAGTAAAAACTACTACTGTAGGTACTTAAAACTGTAAAAACTGGTACTTGAAAAAGTAAATGTCGATGGTAACTAACTTTTTGCACTAATAACTTTTTCCACACTTGTACCTAAGTTCAACAACGCCGATCCAATCTACTTTAACATTAGCTGGTTTGTCTAGGTAAATTCCAGAATGTCACAAACCATTTAAATTACTCATTTAATGCTTATGGTACCCTAAAAGCTGGACTGAAAAGTCACACAATAAGCTAAAAATTGCTCCATTTCAGAGCGCAGAAAAATTAACTTACACCGTTATCGGTTCGCGAGCTCTAAAATTTCCATTTAGCTACGAACGTTTAAGACCTGTGAATGGCGTCCATTGTACTGGTCCCATTGTGTTTTTCTATTGACCGACGAGCTCATACGAGCGACGGACGGTGTTCATGGATTTCAATTACTTACTGCACTGTTCTGACATAGTAACTCGAATTGCTGGATTAGTTATTTTGTAGCGCATTGATGCGACGACGTAATGCAGTCTGAGTGCTCCGTAATATTTTGAAAGCTGTTCCGATGCCTTATTGGGGTTAATGTGCTGCGGATTAATTTAGGTAGCTTATGATATTGATTTGATATCGATCCTCTTTATGATTAAGTGTGCAGGGGTGTAATGCCGAACAGGAATTCGCTTCGATGCTATACTATCAATTGAATCTGGACCTGCCTAAGTGGTGTTTTAGTATGTTAGGGGCGGAGCTCTCCAGCATGTTTTACAATTCTTAGAGATATAATGACAAGTAGTACGTATTTCGTACTTGTTTTTACAAGTACCTACAATTCTTTTATCGGCCTATTTGTATTAATAAATTTTATGTCATTTTTATTTCGTACTCAATTCAAATTACTTAAGTAATAGTTTTCATAGGAATGAATATAAACGGATTGACTTCACTTTTTTTCGTATATTTGCCGGTTTAAAAGTTTCCATATTCGTAGCACCACTGAGCTGACGATAGACCAACGATAAAGAGAACGTCATAGTTTTCGAAACGTCAGCCAATTAAATAAAATACGCGAGTTAAGTCCGTTTATAGTTGTTTCATTCTAATGTGTAATAACCGCAAAGGCATCAGGAATTTTTAATAATCTTAAGTTATTGTTTTTTGTGTTGAATAAATATCACTTGAAAAATATAAGTCTCGACGTAACACACGTAGTGGTATATTTTCTCTTGCCAGAATTCACGTACCTCGACATTTGGTGCTGTATTTGTTTAAACCTTTCTGTGTTTAATTAGTTATTTTGTAGTTATAATTAATGTTCATTCGTTGCCGAGAATGTTCGGCGTCGGGTGCAGTGAACGCCCGAAGCGCTTTGCCCAGTGAAATTAACGCGAATTATGAAGTAATAGGAGGTTTATTTTGTATTCATAGAACATTGTATAGCAACTGTATAGGTACATATATATATTTTATATATTTAATATAATTATGATGTAGACTGTAGGGACCTTGATTTAAAAAAAAACTAAATACTTACCAGGAAAATAGGGTACGGCAGCAACGAAATTCTATTTACCTAGTCCGTCAGTTAGATTATTAAAAAATTTCATTTCTCAAACCAACAATGACAACGATAAGTGCTTTGGAATGAAACAACTATTAACGGATTTAACTCCCGTATTTTTGTTTTATTTTTTTTGCTGACGTTTCGGATTCTTTACAGTTTCCATAATAGTAGCACGACTGAGCTGACAATAGTCTAACGCTAAAGTGTCCGTTAATAGTTGTTTCATTCCAATGTGTAATAACCGCGAAGGCATCAGAAATTATTATGATAAGTGCTTTGTTCGGGCGTGGCTCGTGACCTCACGACATGGCACAATTTATACCATAACGTGACGTCACGAGTCCCCACTACGAAACTTTTGACGCGTTTTTCTTTGTCATTTATTGTTCGATCGAGAAAAGAAAAAATACGTGTCCAATATTTTTTGGTAATCTACTTAATGGACAAAGAAAAAATGTATATATTAATTCCCAATATAATTATTTTAACCGACTCCATATTACTTATTTAATTATCGTATTGTGGTGTTGTAGAACAAAACAAACAATTTTATTCGCTGCCTAAAGTACCCGTAAGAGTAATTCCAGGAAAGTTTGTACATTTGTCTTTTGTGCTCTCCACTTAAAAGCTTACAGATAATTACGGGATAAATGCTTATTTTAAATTAAAAAGTTACTTTTTCGATTAAGTTGGTAGGTATCATTTTCGTGTTAAAATGAAAATTGCTGAAGTAAAATAATCTTTGACATTTTTTGGTTTGTTGCTTTGATAAAATAAAAAATTATATATATAAAGGTTGAATTCACATGTACATAGGTAAGTATATTATTATATTTTTCAATAATAACTTACACTCTACCTACATCATAGAGCTTTTTGAGTGGCAATGAAAAGCCACAGGAAGCAAATACGCAAGGGTAGGTAATGTAAAGGTAGATTCACATGATATATATGTAGTTACCTAAATTAAATGCAAACTATTTTCATAAAGAAGTGCAATTATTATAGATTGACCTTTTTTAAATGTAATGTTATCTTTTTCAGATCTGATAAAAAATAATTTCGAAATAACGACACAAAATTTATTGAATTAGTTGGCGTCACCAATAGGAAAGCTTTTTTATTATAGTTTGCTTATGGCAATTCCATACATTTTTTATTGAATGACACTTACCTAGGGGTGGTTATTTCGCACACCTAGATCTAAATAGTCGAAAAGTCGAGGTATAAGCTTACTCAGCTTACCTGTTTTATTGGTAAGTAGAATTTGCTGTAAGGAATTCGATGCATACCTAACTCAAATCTTCAGGTTTTTAAGTTAGCTCACTTTAGATCTAGTAATTAAATGGCACACCGATTTAATTACAGAAATAATGAAAGTAAATATGATTTCTCCAAAGTCCTAAACTGCGACCACACTTGGCTACATGTAATTCTTGTTTAACAGTATAAATCAATTGTTTCCATTGTTCAATCTCATTATGGCAGCTAATACGTGAGGCTAGTAAATCTTCTCGTACCTTCGAGAGGCGAGCTCAGATTAAGCTACTTTATTGGGCCGTACATCTTGCGACGCTATTAACCGAGGGGTAGCCTGCACTGGGTTTCCAAGTAGGCCTGCTATTTCTTTATGGTAACATAAAATATGAGACTGTATATGAACGCTAACTTAATAAGAGTAAACGCTTTGAAACAAGGTTAGTTGTTTTGAAATAACTCAGTTTAGAAGAGGTTTTATCGGGATACTTTTTTTTAGTGTTGTAATTGTTTGCTGTTTTATCTAATCGCACATTTAATTTTGATATTATAAACTATCACGAAAAATTTGAGCTTCATTAAAGTCTTGTCAGTTTTTAAAGTAACATTTTTATTAACGTCAGTAGGTGGGTGGTTAAGTTGTGAATCTGAAACTAATAATTGGATATGAACAAAATCCATTCTCATTTATGAAATTAGCGAATATTAAAATGCACGTCATCGGTAACTAGGCCCCCATATTCACGAAAATTGTGTTTTCAAAAGTACCATCTAACTTTTTACCGAGTAACTTGATACCATATCAAAGGTATCGTTTGAAAAGCAACATGAATACTTAATACCTTCAAACGTGAAATATGACAAACAGTTGTCAAACACGCAAAGACGTCCCTTGGGTGGAGATCCAGTGAGCTATGTGCACCAGACCAGTCCGTTTCGTACATTTGAAATTCAAAACTACCATCTAACTCGGCAATTTGTTGTTACCGCGGTCCTCGGTCAAAGGTATACCTACTCGTGAAAGGACTGATTGATGTAGAGACTGACTTTATTGCCTATACACTCGGTTCAAATATGAACACTAGCCTTAGATGAACGCTGCAGCAATACGCCACTAAGATTTGTTTACAGAAGAGCACAATTAATCAGATTTTGTAAACTTCATTGAAATAGCCTTTATTAAATTTAAATTAAATCCATAAAAGAATAATTATACAAACTAATTCGGATTCCGTAACCATGACGGCCTGTTGGTCTAGTGGTCACTGGTTAGAGGCCCTGACTACGAAACCGGAGGTTGCGGGTTCGAATCCTGCTAGGGGCAGATGTCAATGTGATGAGCACTGGCAACTGTCCCTGAGTCTTGGATGTCTTATATGTATTTATGTATGTTTATCCGTTGTCTAGTACCCATAGTACAAGCTTTGCTTAGTTTGGGACTAGATCAATTGGTGTGAATTGTTCAAAAATGTTTATTTATTATATATTGAAAAATCATCAGACATTTTTTTGGAAAATGGTAGTGGTTGGAAGACCGTCAATGCTCGACCTTTGTCTATTCCCGCCCGATGGAGTTACGAGGGTAAAAAGGGCTAAAACGGGCACCGGGCACGTGATTATTAATTCCGTATTCAGTAATAACCGACACATCGCCGACCGCGACAATTGAATGAGCGGCGACCGGACGACGCGTTCGCCCGAGCAATCCATTATGCAGATTGCTGGTCCGATTGCGGCATTGTCGTCGGCTCGCGCTGCCTGAATTACCCGGTGCACCAGTATACTTATCGCCAGTGCGTGTACCTATACTTATCGCCAGTGTGAGTATACTTTACGCGAGATGTGAAAGGTATAGAAGGAGAAATATTGGTTACTGATTGAAGTTGGTTGATATATACAGTTGATGCGCAGATTTATATTGAGGTGCTTATAAAACGTAGGTACCTATAGTAGGCATTAATATACAAATAATAATTATGTAGTGAATGGAGAAAAACGTCATATAAAACACCTTCCTTATATTGAGGTATAATAAGCGAGAAATTGAATTGACCTTTTTACAGAAACCCTAGCTCGATAGTAGAATAATGTTTAAAAATAAAGAATAAGAATCTATAGTTACTTATATAAACTAAATGAAAATAAAATACCTTCATTAGAACCAAAGGTACCTATAGGTACTTATGCTGCTGTGACCTGTCTTGTTTGGCACGAGTGGTAACCAAAGCTACTTCTGGTAATCTAACTACACTGTGACAGCACCCAATGAATACACGCTTTTAGTTCTGGACCTATGGAACTAAACCTGTTCGCACGTATCACGCTATTGTCACTTTCTCTCACACACATTTGGCACCCGGGTGAATAAGACAGGAATACAAAAGTCCTGGGTTATGTTACATTTGAAAAATTGGGAATCGGCGGAGACGGGGCGGGACCGCGATTCGTATTATGGATATTGCCTCAGATTAACGATTGATTGATGACCTGAGCGTCGATGAGAAACTCTGATTGTGGCCGTTTCATTTTTCGACGACCTTATGTGCTATTCATACGCGCAGTGAATGGAATATGTGAGCAATCGATACTGCTTACATTTTAACTAAAATTTTGGTAGTTATGATCGTAATTAGAAGGATCCAAGGCACAAAAGTTATGTGTAAGTTGTACAGGAAGGTTGTATAACAACCTTTGAACAGCTTATAGGTACTGTATAGAACTTGTGTGCTCCTTGAGATATCGGACTACATCGTTCAGACATTTGTAAATTGAAGAGTAGGTATATATTATCATAGTTGTCAGATTTGAATCTAGTTTTGTAAATGAAGAAATCATGACCTTATTAGTGAGTCAGTTCACCTTTGTACCTCGTAAATGTGTTCATTGCATGCAAACCTATTGTTTTTCCTTTTATTAACTACTCGTAGGTATTTGTATGACAAAGAATCAATCGGAATAAAACAATGGTAATGGTATTAACTCGTGTATATTGATTTATGCTGATGTTTCAGGACCATTCCATATTCAGAGATCCGACGGAAAATAGATATTGTAATTGTGCAAGAAATAGAATGATAAAAGTGGCTATTAAGTAGTATTAACCGATCGAAATCAATACAACTAATTAAATATTCAGTCTAAAGATTAGGTATTTGTTAAGAATGTCTCAATATTAAAAACAAAATTAATCTATCTATCTATTAGTCTCTATTTTATTTGGAATATTATAGAACTGATAAAAAAGTAAGGTTGAAAACAGGTTTAAAAAACCTAGTTTCCAGGATTGCACTTTTCGCAATATGTACCTTATGTGTTTTTTCCCGGTAAGTGCTGTTCCAAAAAAGATTTATCCCGTAGTGACCTTTAAGTTAGAAAGTGCAAAAAAAGTATTTACCTACTTTTCAGACAGTGCATCGTTACAATTACATATTAGTAAGTATTAACAAGTATACCTAAAGAGCACATTCTGAGTCTATGCTCGTTTAAAAATCAATATAAAATAATACCAGTAGGTAGGTACTATTATTCTGTCTGACTACTATTTATATATGTACTTACCTATACCTACTATCTTTATAGTATCATGAATTCATACTAGTAATTAAGATTGGTTCGTTTGAATAAAACAGTAGTAAATACCGCGCTGCAGTGATGCAGAGCTGAAAGTTAATTATAAATTTATCTTCATTATATAATGAAGCGGTATCGTTTTACTGGTTCTTTCTTAATTAAGCTGTACCAAGAACTTTTAATTAAATTTCCGTAATTCAGTAAAAATTAAAAATACCTTTGGACATAAGTAGCTACCTAATTTTAAAATAATAATAGCTAACACACGCTAGAACTTAGAGTTCGAAAAATAGGTAAGTATATTAGTGCCCACAATCTAATAAATTGAAGTTAGTAGGTAAATCCAAACCAGTGACTACCACTCCACATCTCGCCGCTCGCGATCCCGCTGCGCTGAGCCGCTTCTTGCCGCGGCAGCCTCACTCGTGGAAGTCATGAATACATAATTATTTCTCGGCTATTAATATTTTTACCCGACCCCGTGGCGTTGATTGCCTCTTGAATTTATTACAAACTCCACGATAGAGCATTTTCGTATTTATTAAGACCACCTGCGATGTTTGCGGAACCCTTTCTGAGTGAATTATGACTAACGCTAATAGAATATTTTATTTCGCCAGCCTTTCTTACGCTAAGCGGATTTCGCTTTCACGAAAATTATTTTACGTTACGTCGGAGGTTTTTAAGCGAGCTTACCTGAAGTGGTAACGCTTAAATCTTCAGGGAATTAGCTGTCGATTTAGGTTAGACTCGTTGGCTTGATTCTTACTCCGATGAGACGGTGAATATTAAAGAGTCGATCTCCCCAGTGTAACAAGAAATTGGAGCGCCTGGTGGTTACGCGATAGCAATGATCTATGACGGGTTGTATGTTTGCAAAGTAATAGGCAGGCGTTAAATTGTGTTAGTGAAACTCCAATCAATTTCTGGGAAGTTACTAAATACAGTTCTCTGAAATTTGAAGTGAAGTAGGTATAACTGGAACCGATTACCGGAAAATATCAATTTCAGGGTAACAGCATTTTGGCGTGGGATACTTCGATACTAGTTCTGATTGCCAAATGTTCGCAGTTAGCAAACAGTTGCGGGTGAATGCAAATGTTTGCGGATGCTCTCATTATTGGAATGAGGTCGCTAAAATGATTCGTAATACTAACATTTCCCCCGAAACTGTTTATCAATTAGCTTTAGATACGACTCAGCGAGCTGATGTAACCGCCGCCGGGGCTATTTCTATTCAGATTGTACCTTAATTAATTAAGGCATTGCGCATTTCAATTAAGCTTTTAGTTTTAGATTGCGCGGAAAATAGTTATGTCTATTATTACACTACTTCTAAAATTTTGTGGGAACTTACATAAGTACCTACTTAATTTATTATTTAGGATGCTGGACGAGATGAGACTTAATATTGACGAATTGAACTTATAATGACGGTTTCAAGGGATAAGTAGGTACATACAATGAATTTATTACCACTCGATTTTTATAACGAACTATTACAATAGGTAGTGTATTTATTAGTCATATTGATACTCGTTCACAACCACCGACTTAAGTACCTACTTGTTCGAAATCTCCCATATAGGCGCCGCAATAACATTAAAACATTCGTATCCAGCGTTAAAATCTCATAAAATTGTTCTCATTCCCTTGATATACCTGTACTAGGAGTGTTTCATGTTTAATTAGGCGCGAACAAATACGTACGCTGAGCAAATGGCCCCCGGTGCTGAGCCTTTGTCCTTTGTGTTGAATTTCGCAACTTTCTTGCGGCCACAGACGAGTAACTTTGAGACCGCACTTCAAAACGGTTTAATTTAAATAACTCTATGTCAAAGTATGCCTTAATTCATTAGTAGGTACTCGAGTGGAAAAAACTTGCCCCCGTCCAGAAGATAACGCTTAAAGTGCGGTTGCGAAAGAGCGGGAACGGCCCTGAAATTATAGCTGAGGGCCATTCGGTCGCGCTCAACACTAAGCTGTACTCGGTGAGAGCTCGTCGAAACTTAAAAATAATACTAAAAGGCTTCAATTAGACGAAATAAGTTGTTTTTTACTAGACGACAGTTAATGATAAAGAACCAAGTGCGAGAGCAATTGAGGTTTCTAACAAGAAATTTAATTTTTTACTTAATTTGAATCCTTACTAATAATATTGTAAATGCGAAAGTAACTCTGTCTGTCTGTCTGTCTGTTACGCTTTCACGCTAAAACTACTGGACCGATTTAAATGAAATTTGGTACAAAGAAAGTCTGGAGTCTGAGAAAGGACATAGGCTACTTTTTAACCGACTGCAAAAAAGGAGGAGTTCCACGCGGACGAAGTCGCGGGCAGAAGCTAGTATTCTATATTTACGAAGGTATGCCATAATTTTTTTTCCGATATTTTAAAAACAAAAGTGTTTAAATGCGGATTTGAGTGTACCTATTTGTGTTTTTTGTTGATATTTATTTACATTAATTGAAGGAAATACTAAACACACGTTATTTCGACATTTCTGCAAACATTAAGAGCCTCGGACCACTGTATTTAGCTCCTCTGTGAATACTGAGGTCTTTTCTACACGCTCGCAATATCGTATTAATGACGCACTTTGTTATAATAATACTTTAACCTGAAAATGTCGGTTTCATGTTCATTACAACACCCACACCGAACCTTATTTAAGGATGAGAATATTAACGTAGTCGTTTGAAACGTTTTATTTATTCTACTGATACTTGCAGTTTAGATTTCATTTAGGTCTCTGCTTATTTAGGATGTCCATTAATATGGAATACCTTAATCAGCCTGCAGCGTGTTAGTTTTAAGATCACGTGTTCTGAAGATAATTAAACAGTGTAATAGCGATACCAATCCCCAGAATAGACTTACGATTGTATGATCGTTTTAGATTAGAATTGAAACAACTTAATTTTATTCGCGGAAATTAAAAAAAAAAAAGATTTTAGCATAGATTTGGGCTACAACAAGGAATGCTAGGAAAACCATAATGTCCTTGGATAATCGACATCATTTTATCTAATATCACACTAAGTAAGTAACCTACCTAGAGCTTGCACTATGGGTAGGTACTAGACAACGGATAAACATACCTACTCTTTATTACTATTATAATTAAGTACATAAAAACCTTTAAGAATGAGTCTTGTGAAGATATCATCAAAACTACATCTCAGTTAAGGTATGTTTTACATAATAATATGAAACGTTGAATTGGTTATATAGGTACCTATTCGGGTTTTTGAGAATTAGATAATTACTTAGGATTATTTTATATTAGGATATAATCCTTCTGAACTGAAAATTATTGTTAATGAATATTAACTTTATTCTAGAGATCGTATACGCTATTAAAAATATTATTGAATTTTCGTTTTAAATGATGAATTTTTGTATGAAGCACATACGAAAACTTAGCGAAAAATAATTGACTTTTAAAGTAAGATGAATAACAGTCTTTTAAGTTGGGTTTGTAGCGCTTTATAAACTTGCGTTTAGTTTAGAATAACAGGAAACGTACTCAGAGCCTTAACTAGTTGAGTTCCCGCGGTCCCTGTAACCCTCGAGGCTATACACCTCAAATAGAACGCTTTGTGAATTTAACTTAAACCTACATTTCAAAAGTAAACCCGCCTAATTGAAATATGTATCTAAAATAACGTATTTAGCCTGAAAGTTTCTACCATTGTTGTTCTATGCATAACCACTGATTTCTGCCGGTGTAATTGAAATGGATAATTAATAAGTTAGCACAAATTAGCTCGGGTTTTATTTGACTTTTTGTGAGGAAACTGTTTCTCACTGTATCTTAATAGGAAGGTCTCTGTACATATCGCTCAATCTTTGCCATCCTTTAATGTGATTATTTTTTTACCTGGGTCAAAGATGTTTCCTATATATATTCCTACTTAAAATAAGTTCATTTATTATACTATCAATATTGTCATGTTATTAACGTGGGCACAATTTAATAAATTAATTTTATTAAGTTGTAAAACTAGATAAACTGGGATAAATATGTAGATAGAATCAATGTCCCTTCAACCATAATGTCATATTTAGTATGGAGAATAAATTAACTGAAATCTTAATTCGTAAAAACAGCATAAAATAAATTTAACCCTTCTTCCGAATTTTTACTCAACAGATTCTTACGCGTTCCGTTCTCAAGAATTTCGACAGCATAAAGGAGCTATGCGAAGAATTTTCTCAGAAATTTTACACCAATAACAAGGGAGACCTAAATTTCCAAATGAAACGAAACCACTCCGCATAACAAATAGGGTTTTATACCTCTCCCATTAGCGAGCGAGTTCATCATCATCATCATCATCAGCCCGTCGCAGTCCACTGCTGGACATAGGCCTCTCCAATTGCACGCCACTTTGCTCTATCCTCGGCTGCTCGCATCCAGCTCCTGCCAGCCATCCTACGCAAATCGTCACTCCACCTTGCCTGAGGACGTCCTACACTACGCTTGCCGAGACGCGGTCTCCACTCTAGAACACGTTTACTCCAACGGTTATCGGTTCTTCGGCTAATATGGCCAGCCCACTGCCACTTTAGCTTGCTAATCCGGTGGGCTATGTCGATGACTCTGGTTCTCTGCCGAATCACCTCATTTTTGATTCGATCCCGCAGAGAAACGCCGAGCATAGCCCTTTCCATAGCCCGCTGAGCGACTTTAAATAAGCGAGCGAGTTATTGTTGCCAATTCCATAGAGTGGACTGTGGTAACAAACAATCGCCATATTTCTAACAATGCCTGCAATTGGCTGGCCGGTTTATTTGCCCCGGGCCAACAGTTCGGAAAGCAGATCGGTCCCGCGCTCACTTCGCCGGCTCCCAACTATAATTAAAACGCATAGACAGGAATACACCAAAATATGGACAGAATTATAACGTGCAGCTTTTGTTTATGAAGCCTTTGTGGCAAAAGCTTTTCAGTTTCATGAATGCGAGTGGATGAAATCGCGTACGATGTCACAATGTACGGGTTGAAATGTGAACTTTGTGGGAATTTAATATAGTATTGTACGCGGAAGGTGCGTTGTTCAGAGAGATGCACGTGTGTGCTTAATTTAGAATATACAAGTTTGTGATTTTAAATACCTGGTGCTTTATTTCAAACCTTACTAAGCATAATACGTATCATGTAGGTGTATCATTTTGAAGTTATTTTCAGAATACAAGGTATTCTGAAAATAATGTTATGATAATTTCTAATCCTTTCGTGGCTATTACGCGTTGGAATAAAACATTTGTCACAAGCTTAATTCGCGATATTAATTGTACATTGATATATGGAAATCTTTACTGGTATGCATATCAGGAGACTGAGTTGACGTCGTTAGTCCAAAACAATATACCCAAACAGGATATTTATAAATTAATAATAGTAAAAACTTTATAGAAGACTATATAAACCTATTATTTTATACTTATAATGAAGAAAGAAAATTTTAAGTACCAATGCACGTTGCATTTAATTATTCAAGACACAGGAAACGTAACGTTGGTTTCGATGATCGATATCCATTATTCGATTAGTCGCAAGATACCCGCTGATGGGCCTATTAACCGCATGCATTAGCCTAATTCGGATGCTTATTCATGAGTGAGTCTATATCGATTTACGCTCAAATAAATTGTCTTCAGGTAAATAAGAGTTTCCTTTGTTTTTTAGATTTTCTGCTCAGGTGTTTAGATTATTGAAAGGATGTTTAAATGATAAACTTTTTGTGGATTTAGTGCGGATTCCGAATGTTTTGTAGGATATGGTGATTATTTAATGACCGATGTAGCTATACCTTCTTTGATGGTGGAATTTATGTGATCGAATTAGACCCTGGCCCCCAACCGCTCCTGGCATTACGCTTTACTATCGACTGCCTAATGGTGTAGTGGTCAGGGCCGTGTCTACAAAACCAGATGTTCGAATTCTGCTAGGGGCAGATGATTGTGTGATGAGCACGAGTACAAACTTTTTCTGGGACTAGATTAATTGGTGTGCATTATGAAATATACCTACTTATTTATTGACGTAATATATATTGCAGCCAATAAAATAAAATACCTACGCTAGTTAAATCCGTTAAAGTTGATTCATTCCAATGTATAATAACCGCGAAGGCATCAGAAATTAGTAATATATCTATATAAAAATTAATCACCTAAATGTATCCACGCACATAACTTCTGAACGACTGCACCAAATTGGTGATAATTTTTTTATGTGTTCCTTATTATCACGACAGTGTAGTTTATAAGAAAATTTATAAAAATATTAATAAATTTGATCTGGAATCATTTTTACAATCTAATACAAAAAGTGATTGACGGAATGTTACAGAAGACTGAGAAAAAGATCTAACGGGCAGGATAACGTCGGCTGGGACCTGTAGTATATCTATCTAGTGTGGGTATTGATAGATATACAATCTTGTAACAGCATCAGCAATTATCACTAAGTAATCGACGACAAAGACAATCACATGGTTTATCTAATATTCATGTGAATACTAATGTCGTGATGGATAATGGATTATCATCGAATGATCTCGGCACACATTGCTCCAATGACTTTCTCGCTTGCATCGAAATATTTAACGTTGTATTCAACAATAGCTTAGGTACTTTTCAGTAGTACATTAAGTGATTTAAATCACTTTAGCGTTAGACTATTGTCAGCTCAGTCGTGCTACTATTATGGAAACTGTAAAGAATCCGAAACGTCAGCAAATAAAATAAAATAAGAATACGCGAGTTAAATCCGTTAATAGTTGTTTCAATCCAAGACCTTCTAAATCTTATCTTCTTCTTCTGACCTTCATAAGAGCTTGTAAAAGCCTAAACTGAATAAATATATTTTTGATTTTGATTTTGAAATAAAAATACTCAAAATATTATCTTTATTCGTGTTTTATTGATAGTTGATAATGAACTTTCGGGATACATAAAATCCACTATTGGATTTCAGTTCGATGTGAGTAAATAACGGTATTGTTCTGTGATGTTTGCATAATTTGAACAATAAAATGAACAACTGGTATTTTGTTGTTGTCGATGATCGATAATTCGAGTTATTGAAATCACCTGATAAATGTGTTATACATTGGAATGAAACAACTATTAACGGATTTGACTCGCAAATAAAATAAAAATACGCGAGTTAAATCCGTTAATAGTTGTTGCATTCCAATGTGTAATAACCGCGAAGGCATCAGAGATTAAAATGTGTTATACCTAGTTAAATGGTGTATATTTTTTAAACTTTAAAATTACGAATTCTTTGTTCAAGTTATTATTGATTATTACTAGGTCAAGGTTTCAGCTTTTCGAAAAATTACAATATATCTTTGGACAATTCACAACAATTGATCTAGATCCATACAAAGCTTGTTCTATGGCTAGGTTCTAGATAATGGGTAGACTTACTTGAATATAAATTAGACATACAAGACTCAGGTAGGTACCAAATTAAGCAGCAACGTCAATTCTCTCTGACGGTCGCCCTGAAAACCAGTGTCATCGCCCACGCGGCGTGACACTAAGCTGAGTGGCAACCATTTTGGTGTTTTTGTTATATTTAAAATTTAAATGTTTATATTGTTTTTATTAGTATTTAAGTAGATCTTTATAGTTTAAAGTAAAATAATATCATCTTGTAATGTTGCACCAAATAAATGTTTTCTATTCTATTCTATTCTATTGTATAACTAATTATTCGTGCTCGTCACACTGATATCTGCCTCGGTTTCGTAGTCATCATTAGACCAACCGGTAGTCAATAGACATGTAAGCTTCAAACTTGCTTGGAATCGTATATTATCTACCTATATACGAATCTTATACTTATATAAAAAAATCGGGTTTCCAGAAAACGAGTGTCCGCTTTTTTATCGAATGTACAGCGCCACTTTATTAACAGACCCCGGCTTCGCACGGATCCCTTATTTTTTTCAAAATATTCTATAGCCTAATTATTAAAATCGGTCCAGTAGTTTTTGAGCCTATTCATTACAAACATACAGAAATAGGTACAAATCTTTCCTCTTTATAATATTAGTATAGATCACACAAGAACTTACAGCTTTACGAGATTGGTAGCACAGAGTTGGAGAAAATAAAGCTAAAGTTGATAATATTACATATATAAAATCTTTAAAAATCAGTAAAGTTGTTAAAGTATTGAAAAATCTCTTCCTCTATTGTTACGAAATGATAAAACTGTCTCCGTGTTGTAATACAATGGGTAACCATAGTTTTATTAGCTGTAAACTCAAGTTTGTAACCACGTGCGCCCCAAAATTTTATGATACGCCTTTAAAAGCGTTTCAATTGCAAAATTTACGAGAGGGTTGGATTTTAAAACTCAATTCGGGGAAGGAGTAACTTTCGCTTAAAATGTTTTATGTTCAATTTTATTAGCCGTGTCGCCACCTAATGTTTTTATAGCCCACGTTAAACTGCGGCTGCGATCAATTTGAACTGTGTGTCATTTTTTCAGAGTAAGTATTTATAAATCATTGCATATGAGAATGAGAATAGGTAAGTCTATGTAATTGTAAAGTTTTCCTTTTGTTTTTGCACTTATATCTTTTTATATACCCGTGTTCAAAAAAGTGTTTTGTAATAAAGAATTTATGCACGTATGCGCCAGGTACCTACTTAGAACTGAACAACCGACTCATTCACAAGTAAATTTCTGGAAGGAACGACAATTTTTACACCCTATTTCTATCCCTTATGGGGTTAATTTATTAAAGATATAAATATCAATCTTCATAACATTTAAATAAGGTATCAAGTAAATCCATTAAAGGGATAAGGAATAGAAAGTTAAATAGAAATACAAAGTTTTACAGCTTATTTCATCCCCTCAGGTATTTTCTATTTTTTTCGGCAGTGCATTGATCAGTTATCTAGTCAGTTAATCGGGTAGATGCACATTAAATTATATAATGATAGTTTTGTGTTCGATATTACATAATTGAACATATACCTATTATATATAATCTCTCCAGAAACCTTTACCGAGGTAGTAAAGGCTAAAACAATATTGACTTTCTTAAACGTTCATTCTAGCCAGTCTAACGGAAACTTGTTAGGTACCTAATCATCTAGAAATAATTCAGGTTCCGTAACTTAATTATTTGGGCAAACGATTAAAAATTATACATTTAGGATTTCAAGATAATAAACTTCACTTGAAGTCTTAATGTTAGCTTGCACTGGTTTTATTGTACTACACCAAAATAATATTTTGATTTCTTACATTCGAAAAATTTTACTTATCTACAACTCCTTCAAGCCATTTTATATTCCATTTCTAGTAAACTTTACAAATGATTAGTAAAGTACCTTTTTCTAAGCCAACAACTTTAAAAACTAATCAAAGTTTAGCAAAAATATCTTCATACAATTAATTTATTGCTTTAGTAAGCAAAATTAATAAATTACTAAACTTTTCCAATATCTGTATTGTATTTAATTCCAATAACTAAATCTTAAACTTCTGTCTACTGTAGCAATTTCTCGATGTCTGCAAATTAAACCTTTTTAATTAAATTTTGTACGCTTTAAATAAAAAATAGCAACTACATTTTATAAAGCTTTCAAAGAACAATCTGACGCCTTTGATCAAAGCTATTACAGTGTGAAAGATATTGAATCCATCAAAGTGTTATAGCTTTGAGGCATAGCAATAATTTATTACTATTTATAATTATTACACTTCTGCTTATCTTTTCAGCACGGCTTAGGCGTACCTACTATTTTAACCCGGTGTCACTTATTAACAATAAATTTATTAACACAAACTTATAAACACTTATTAATATTGTACAATCCGTACATAAATATAGCTGGCAACACTGCCAGTCAGTCTTGTTCCAACCTATATGTGATGAGGCGACTCATCCGCTACTTAAACAATCCCTACTAATATTATAAATGTGAAAGTAACTCTGTCTGTCTGTTACGCTTTCACCCTAAAACTACTGGACCGATTTAAATGAAATTTGGTACAAAGAATGTCTGGAGCCTGAGAAAGAACATAGGCTACTTTTTAACCGACTGCAAAAAAGGAGGAGTTCCACGCGGACGAAGTTGCGGGCAGAAGCTAGTTTAATATAAATACAGTCCACAAAATTAATTTAGGTAGTCGTTTCATTTAACATAAAAACCAGCGACTACGAAGCCTACAACATGTTGTGTTATACATACATACACTCAGGTAGATACTTAATTATATACATACGAATTTATTCTATTTTATATGTACTTTTTCTTTCCCAATTTTATATTATCATCTAATCTATTGTTGTCAATTGCATGTTAGCATAAAATGCTATTGGACATTAATTATCATCATCCATATATATCACTTGCATACTTGCGTCCTTATTAATAACTCCTTTTTTTTGTCCAATAAAGCGTTAGACACCTATACGAAATATTCGCAATAACGATAAAAAAGTAACAAAAGCTATAAAACTGTTTGTTGCAATACGTTCAAACTATTCAAACTGCCTCGTGAATTGATTTCGCACGTACTATAAATCCAGTTTAGATCTGACCATCGATGGGGGGTGTCGTCTCGTACAAATAGCATTTTTGTGTTGCTCCAGCCCGCCGTGGTTACACGCTAAACGGTTGACTCGATTGCCTGCTAGGTTCCCCAGCCTTCTACCACCCTTTCAGCGTTACTATTTGTCTGAACTGCAACGGGCCGAAGTCGAATCTCATATTATTCTGTACTAGAGCAGCTAAAGTAGTTTAATGTATCGAAACACGCTCTAACGTTCTTGAGAAAACTTATAGTTATTGTAAAAAAAGTAAATCTTAGAAAATCAAAAATCACAGTTACCTAGTTTTGAAGCCCAAATTATATAGTTTACAAAGATTCATTCTATGATAATATATCGAATATCAAGTATTTTAATTAGGTATAACAGGTTTATTAGTCGTCAAAGTATTTATAGTTAGGTAAGTCACGTCATTTTGTCATTTTAGCTAACAACAAGGGTGCTTCATTGTGGTTTCATCGTTGCCGTTATAAAACAAAATAAGTGACCATACGTCTAATTGGCATAATACATAATCCGCAGAAGATGGACGGACATTTATTTTTTTAGATATTTAAAAATCCGTGTCTGTCGAGTTTTGTTCGAGAATACGCGTTAACCCGTCAATAGTTGCGAACTGAACTTTTCAATCGGCTGATAAGAGGCTTGCGGGGACTCTATATTTATTTACTGAAATGTGGCGAGGAAACTTACTCGCTTTGTCGACAAACACCATCAGTTCATTATTCAATTGTTCGTCTCCAACAACTCAAGAGGCTTACGCCCTGT
Source organism: Polylopha cassiicola (assembly GCA_038024825.1). Taxonomy (NCBI): domain Eukaryota; kingdom Metazoa; phylum Arthropoda; class Insecta; order Lepidoptera; family Tortricidae; genus Polylopha; species Polylopha cassiicola. The sequence continues at coordinate 2,840,331 of CP149052.1, read as the reverse complement.
GGTCTGTTTGATCATTTTCATTTATCGATAACTGTATTTGTTGAAATAGAAATGGACATTTTACTTAGTTGCAGAAAGTATGTAGTAATACGCTGATGTTTTATACGAAGTTTGATGATGTGCTATAGAAATACATGCAATACCTACTTGTTTTGTAATTTTTAGATGGTTCTGTATTTATTAAGATAAAAAATTGTTAATTTAGAAATAGAAAACTGTTAATAATTACCTATAGTTATTGAAAATGTAACTTGAGGAATAACCATAACTAACTATAAGTAAGTAAATATAGAACTGTATAAAGACAGGTAGGCACATAACCTTTAAAAAGCTTAACCTATTTAACATAAAAAAACATATTAACATGTAGGTACCTACATCTTTATAGGTTCCTACATCTCATCATTATAATTTATTCATACCTTACAACGAGAAATAAAGTATGTACCTATGTTTAAAAATAAATATTTTCGCTAAAACATACCCGACAAACATGGCAACACCAAAGTCAAGCTTACAGAACTACGATAACTATCAAAAACTTTCATAAAGCTCATTTTCATAGAGTACGGAATTACAGATCGGCAATCGCGTACAACTTTGATTCCCCGTGTAAGCGCTCCTTAAAAGCTTAACTAAAGCTCTCTGCCTACTGAATGATTCACACTCGCTAATTGCTTCTTTGGGTCCAAAACTGGGATGATCCTGAGTAAACCTCCGCTAGCGTGAGGTACTTACACGGTAAACAACGTAGCGGGCTTATAAGTTTCAATATTCTGCTACCTGTAGTCTCAGTGTGAATAATTTATTTAATGAGCTTTTATTTGACTTCCTGTTGTTTAGTTGGGAACAAGTCCCAGCGTTGTAGTTGGTTTTGTATTATTTTATTTTAAACTAGCGGCCCCGGCTTCGCACTGATCCCTTTTTTTATAGTCTGTGTCACTTGAGAAAAGCGTAGCTTCCCAACAGTTAAAGAAGTTTTCAAATTGGTATAGTCGTTTCGAAGCCTATTCGATACAAACAAACCTTTCCTCATTATTATATTAGATATAGACTAACACCCTTTTCTGCTTACTGTGGTCTGTTAAAAAGTACCCCAACTCACCTATTATTCAACTATGTAACTGAATCCACCTGCCCCGACGATACGTTAACAAGCTCCTCACACTTTGTTTTAGCAACACGAAAATGGACCAAGAAAATGAAGCTCGTGAAAATGCACCTTAGGAATAGGCATCTTAAGAAACTAGCGAAGTGCCGCAGAATAAGAACTTTGGCAGTGAATGCCCGCTGTGAGCGATCTGTCAGTGTCAAGAGGTGCATTGTTATACCGGGAAATAAAGTGCATGCTGCAACTGCACCGGGGAAATTTCTATTAAACAATGAAAATGAGCTTGTGGTGCCTTCAATTTATATTTTATAGCGGCCCGTCCCGGCTTCGCACGGGGGGACTTAAGATTTTTTTCATAGTTTTACGTTTTACTCAGAAACGATACTTTTCCCCCGTTTTTGAAACATTTTCGGTTACTGCTCCGCAACTATAAGACCTAGCGTGATATTATATAGCCTATGTTACTCGGGGATAATGTAGCTTTCCAAAGGTGAAAGAATTTTTGAAATCGGTCCAGTAGTTTCGGAGCCTATTCATTACAAACATACAAAAATACAAAAATACAAAAATACAAAAATACAAAAATACAAATCTTTCCTCTTTATAATATTAGTATAGATATAGATGAGGGTATAAGAGAGAGATTTATGTATTTAAATTAGTGGTTAAAACTATATGTAGGTAGTTATGTTTTTCCAGTTCTCCGCTATAGGACTGACTCGTACAAGCTTGTATTAAATAATGATGGTTAAAACATTATTTAAATAGAACTTTATAAAGTTTTTAAATGACTAATCCTTAGTTCTGGTAACGTAAGAGTCTAATAAGTACTTGCATAGTTGTTTTCAGAAAGATACGACACGTATAGGAGGTTTAGTAAGTAAATTAAATAAGATTCATTCTGCCTTTACGATAATTATTCGATGTTTGTAAACAAATAGCAGAGACATTAATTGAAATCAGCGCCATCTTACGTTTTGAATGCGAACTATGTCCAGCGTAGTAAGGCGTTATGAATTTGTACCTCACTCTCACTAGATGGCAATCAGTATCACAAAAATAAATTATTTATTTAGTATCCGACTTTTCTTAGCATAATATGAATACGCACTTTAACAACTTATACATGGTTGAACTTTAATTTAAGTACCTTTTAATTAAATAAGACTAACAAGTATTTTGAGAAGCACAATAATTTCCGCATCTGCGGAGAAAAAATATAATTATATTAGGTAGGTACTTATAAAACTCTTGAGAATTAAAGCCATAATAAAAAAAATTTTGGGAATCACTTTGAGTCTGGTCTAGTAGAAATATTGATTATTTTTTAGGTAGAAAATATTTCACGGGTTCTTTGTAATTATAAAACAAACTATGAAGAAAGTAAGTACTTTTCTTTACCTAATTGTTATTTTACCTATGTAATAACTAAAACCCTTTCTTTTTATAGGCTAGACCTTTCTACTTACATACCATTTAATTAATGGCCTATTACCTCTTTCTTGCTTTCTCACAGTAAGAACAGGCCGTTATATTTTCATTCAGATGAGAATAAATCACGAAAACTTGTTTAAAGAGTTGGCAGCAGAGAAGTTTGAACAAGAGCCGCTACAAAATAATATTAGCCGGATATTTATTACAATGTTACCTCAGAAACTCCTGAAATGACTATTACCCAGCTTCATGTTCCATTCAATTTGCCTTTAACTTTGTGCCTATTAAAAGTTTCCTGGTTTGCACAAAATTGGATCAAACAATGAGCGTTGTAACGTTGTAATTTCACTGTTATTTATTAGTATAAAATGGATTACATTTTTGTATAAATAGTCTCAAAAGAAACTTTGTTTTGTATAAGATTTATTAGTTGTTAGGAGAAAGTAATTGTGGTTAGGTATAAGGCCATGGTCACAGAAATGCATGATTATATTATTTTTACTGTATTAAACTAGTTTCGCCCAAAAATTTTGCAGATGTGTGGAAATCAAATAACGATGTTTATATTAATCAAATGTTGCGGAAGTTATTGACCAATTAGACAAATGGTTGTCATCCTGCGTAAATCAACAACGTCTTAACACGGTGACGGATAATTATGTACCTAACATCCGCATTTCATCACAACAGGAAACGAATATATCAATAATTGGCAGATTGAGTACCTATTTTCAGTTCAGTTCAGGAAATCACTCATTACCTAGGCATCTAAATATAATAAACTCTAATTATGCATCTAAACTGTTCTAAATATACCTATGTTGTGATGCAGTTCATTTTAGTTTCTAACCGTTAACTCAGGTTGTGGTAAATTCTGAATTGTCAATAAAACTATCAAAACAAAATAGCAATTGAACATAAACGCAGTAATATTCAGCTACTGCTGAAATCTACGAGCCTACCTTAGAATGCAAGCAACACATGTCAATACCTTACTCAGGAGACTAATGTTTCCGTTCAAACCAGTTTCGAGGTATTGCAATCCGTTAGTCTAGACAGCCGACGAGACAGCCGGACAGGGAGGTAACGCCGCACGCCTAAAACCAGATTTCTCAGATCTTGTGAGCTGTCGAGAACCGTATTGTCAGGGCAATAGAGTTCCATCACAAAAAGAAACTAATAGCTGTCTGGTGTTAGGCAGCTCGCATAGGTCCATGTAAACATATCCGCGCATTCTTAGGGCAACACACCGATCATTTGTCAACTTCACGTGTTGCCGGAATACGCTTTAGTTTTGCGGTGATGCTCCTAACATTCGCAATGATGTATGTTGTCTGTTACGCGTCTGACGAGGTTTCATGCCTCCTTTAGTCTGTAAGCAACAACTGAAAGTAACTTCAAGATATATTGCGTTTAGACACGAGACTGACCAACTGCAGTTGTATCGTAATCTTTTTCTGAACTGTCAAAATTATACATTTCGGTTTAAGAATCTAGATAGACACGTCATTGAAAGACCCTATCATAGCCCGCTAGATGTCGCGAGTCTTGTGTCTCCTGGGACATAAATAAATAAGTTTTGTTTTAAAATACCGTAAAGAGTCGGTTAACTAATTATTATTACCTATGAAATGACTTTTGCATAGTTTAGCATAATTGGCCCTGGTTACAGAATATGAATGCGATGTTATTAGGACTAAGCTGCCCAATTAATAAGTCGCATGTAGATAAATTCCTTTATACACGTATCAAGATAATTAGTCATGAATAGAACTATTAAGCTCTCATACTACCATCTCCATTAGTTATTAGGTATCCTCGATTGAATATTTCAAACTAGCCAATAATATCACCTAGTCAAGAAACTACCGCAATTAGTTGTCGTCAATCTCAATTCGAAGTTGGACTTTACTCGATGTCGATATCCATCTCAACATGCCCTGAAATACCAACTCAACCGCAAAACTTCGTAGACGCTGTAAGTTGCTGAAAAGCTGAGTCTGGTTGTAATTTTTCTGTCATAATTAGGCGTTGCGGTATATATCACTGTAGCAGTAAACTTCATAAAAACTGTTCAAAGAAATTATCAAGTTTTATGCTGATTTTTATTTTTTATTCTTTTATTACAAACTAACGACCCGCCCCGGCTTCACACGGGGGCTATAAACCTTCCTCAAGAATCACTCTATCTATTAAAAAAAACCGCATCAAAATCCGTTGCGTAGTTTTAAAGATCTAAGCATACATACGGACATACAGCGAAAGCGACTTTGTTTTATACTATGTATTGATGTTAGGATCCATTTTATTGACGACTTTTTACTTTTTAGTTTATAAACAATTGACATTCCTTTATTATAATAATTTCTGATGCCTTCGCAGTTATTACACATTTACTTTAGCGTTAAACTATTGTCAGCTCAGTCGTGCTACGATTATGGAAACTGTAAAGAATCCGAAATGTCAGCTAATAAAATAAAAATACGCGAGTTAAATCCGTTAATAGTTGTTTCATTCCAATTCCTTTATTATGCCAAAAAATCCTATCATATGAAAATAAAAATAATTGCCGGTAATTTTTATCATTCTCCAGTGACGTCACAAGCTCTCCACAGCGCATGCGCACACTCCAACGTGTCATTTGTCATCCGAGACGACTGTCTGACAGATTTCAATTATCCACCGCTCTTGGACAAACGGATGTTGGGGCTCGACTCAGTCTCGTAATATTGCGGTTGAGCATTTATTAAATTAATTTGACTTTGTAGGTATAGGAATTTCATGAAAAGACGAATGATAAACCAAAAGTTTGTCATTTAGTTTGGTCCGCCAAAATCAAACTATAAAGAAGTTAGCGAAAGTGCTTGGATTTTGCATCGACGGATTTTCTCAAAGCTACGCCTGAACCAAATTATTTTGTAGATTGACACCGTTAGAAGAATCTATTATATTATCGTTAAAATATATATCGTAAAATCCGTACCAGATGTTTTTTGGCAAAGGGAAAAATAACACTAACACTATCTACTAAAAGCTAAAATATCATTGTCATTACCGATATCTCACTTCACAAAATAGGTTAAGTATTTAAGAAATTTCAATCGGACACTTAAAATTCTTTCGCGAGATGCCGCATATATTAAAATGTAGGAATCACATTTGTTTTTTCCTTTGTACCTATTAATAGAATCTAAAATAACGTATCGAGTTTGTGACAAAACGAGTGCAGACCAGCTGGCCGCCCCAACTGTGGAGCTTCCTCATCTGAGATATATTTTGTAATTTGTTGCTAGAGACAGAATGTTACAAAGTTCCCCGTTTTGATTTATCGGAATCCGGCCTATTTCTTTCACTAACAGTTACGATGCCGATTAAATAACTGTCCCGCTTTTAGTGATACAACTATTAGAGACGCTTTAATAATAGATACTATTTCAAAATAAAAAGAGGGTATTTAAATAGCGTGAAAGCTAAATCTTAAGGGCTCGTCACACTGTACAGTAACACGTGAAGACTTGGATTCCGTCGCAAGTCAAAAGTTATGTCACACGTTGTGATAGTTCTGCATTGAGGTTGTCGGATACAGTCATTTACACTTGAAACAGTCGCGTGTTAGTCGCGATGCATTGATACAGTCGCGTCACTTCAAAAGTCGCCATATGATATGTCCCTGATACCTACCTTATATCCGACGTTAAATAGTACGACGTATTTCAATACGCAACAACGTTATTGCAGCTGGCTCTACACATCAAACAGCCGTTTGTGTTTTACACAACAGATCGTAAAAAGAACATTAGCCTGTCCCAATTTACACCACTTTACGTAAATTTCCGCAATACATAAAGCATTAAAACTTTTTTACAGTCGGCCTGTGAGCGGCCAAACTTTAAACTGAAACATGACACGTTGCGTTGGTCAATTCATTTTTTACACAATATCGTTATAAAATAAAGCCTTTATATTATTCTGATGTATACAGCTATATTATTGTAATGTTTCATCAAAATCCATTTAGTAGTTTTTGCGTGAAAGAGTAACAAACATGCACACTCACACACTTCCAAATTTTCGCCTGTTTAATATTAGTTTGGTCATAGAAATAATTATCATTTGACAGGAAATTAGGTAGGTATCTGGGTTTAGACAATACATTCCAATAATATTATTTGTAATTTCTTCAAAAAAGGGAACTCTTGTATTTGCGACAAAGAGTCTTAATGATTGACAAATTAAAATAGTCTATGGGATAAATATTTCGTTCCATAATGCTGCGGAGAAGTGATATCTATAAGCTAAATATAGTCTGCCGTTGGTGTTAGGTTACAATAGGATTAAATCTTAATAAAAAAGTTTCCTAAGAGTAGAGTCGAACAAAGAATATTCCACACAAATTAATTCACTGAGGTATCACGGGATTAGTTAGCTCGCCGATGTCTTTTGGCAACGTACGTTTTTATTATCTTTTGAGTATCTAATTATGTCGGATTTATGAGGACTAATTAACGTTACTTATTTGAATCGTACAAAGGGATTTTTTTCGAATACTTAAAATCCTTAGATACGTAAGGATTAGCATTTAAAATCATAACGATTTTGTATGGTTTGCACGAGTAAGCATTACCTACAGTACCTATTTGTTTAAACTTTGGTCACAAATGTTACTAGAAATGCGCACATAAATTATATTCCTGGTAAATTAGGTACTTTCTAGTACGAATTGTAATAATATTATATAATATAACCATAAATCGCCTCTGTGCATTTGGATTGCTGTCGCGTCGCTTCAATCTCTGTATTTATTTTGTTATGCAATCAAAATATATATATATAATGCAATGAAAATGCATAAGTACATAGGTATCATATACCTACTGCTAGGCTTCCACGACCTATATTAAACCAGGGTTAAGAGCATCTGTAATATTTTAAAAGTAGTTTGCCCTTGTCTGTACTTCATACAAATAAGGAGAAATCTTCTGTATTGTTTATATTGTTTCTTTATACTCTGTTGGTAAATAGAGACTATTCGAATGCGTAAGTATGACTCCTACCCAGGAAAAGATCAAAATGTATGGGATTTGACATCCGCGAAGGTTTGTGACGTACGTGACAGTCGTTCGCGGATGTCAAATCCCATACATTTTGATCGTTTTGTTTAACGTTAACGTTGAACATTGGCACCTTGTCTAGGCCCCCTACTCGTATAAGCTGTACAAAGGATAATGCGAACACTCTTATACCTCTTTTTTACCGATTATATATACCTAGTGCGCTACATGGCAAACTAATTTGCAAGTCAACAACGCAATTTGGTTTTATGAAATAATTTAAATTTAATAAACCAGACGTACACATGACAGTTGAGGTTATGTGTATAACGCATTGAAATATCACGTAAACCCAGCTGAATATTCAAAAACTGTTTTATTATTCATCAAATAGACTTGGATTGCAGTATTGATATGGAATTATGATACAATTATGTTACTGTAATCATTGTTGTTACGAATAGTAAATGATTGTGGGCACATTAAAAATTAAGTGTTTTGATTAATGATGTTAGTAATGCTTTCATGAATATAATTTCAATAGATATTAAAATTATCTACTTATTTGCTATACAGGGATATCTATTCATCGTCTCGTCTCGGGGTTTCACCCATGTGGAATTCAATACTGCAATAGGTACCTTTGTATGTCACTGGATATGGTACCGAGAAATGTTCTAAATCTAAGATCCTTAGTACCTATCGCACATATATCTCTACGGAAATTTTCACCAAATCCATTCAGCCGTATAGTAAAAGTGTGACAAAAACGTACAAACAAGCAAATAATTCAAACACATTCGCCAATAAATAATGTAAGAATAGAAAACGATCATGCGCTATTGTTTTGTTTTTTTTAGACTTAATTCTGAAGCGGTTGGTTTGCTATTTCTTTCCAATTGGCAAGGGTCCTGATGTGACGCTTCAAGACGATAGCGAATTAATTAAAAGCTTTTGTTGTCCTTGAAATGTAAGTAAGTATCTTAAGTATGTAGGTACGGGTGAAATCGTGCAACTCAATTTTGAAGCGGATAACTTTAAACGTTTGAGCTGAAATTTTGTACACACGTTCAGTTTGGATGATAATGCATGATAATTTCTGATGCCTTCGCGGTTATTACACATTGGAATGAAACAACTATTAACGGATTTAACTCGCGTATTTTTATTTTATTTTATTTGCTGACGTTTCGGATTCTTTACAGTTTCCATAATCCGAAACGTCAGCAAATAAAAGAAAATAAAAATATGCGAGTTAAATCCGTTAATAGTTGTTTCATTCCAATGATAATACATGGTTAACTATGAGACGTCATTCTAAAACCAAATTAAGAGTGGTACAAGGGGGGGCGGGGCGTTGTGTCTACAAATATACTCGAGTGAGGTCTCAAATGAAATGTAATAGGATCACATGTAAGTACATTGTAAAATTAAAAGCTTATTAAAAAATGCTTTTAAACTTTTGTAACCCAATTTTCTTTGATACGTGTAAACATATTTATCAGATTGAAACGAAACCTCTGTTGCCACATGTTAGCACATAACGCTCACTACATTGTTGAGAGCAATCTACCGAGTGGAGACGGGAGAGCTCGGATTAGCTACCAATTACACACCTCTCAGCTAGCTTTGTGCCGTGTACACTGCGCGGGTGGATGCTTGCTCTTACAGCATGATCACTCTGGCTTTTGATGCTTTGTTATGTTAAAAGAAATGAAATGAAATTGTACTTTAACAACAATACATTTATAATATAAAAAAATATCGTAGCTCTCAATTGACGTTGGACCACTGTATGCAGCTCCAATGTCAAAGGCGTTGGAACTATGGAACTGATTGTACAATCTATTACTTACTTTAAATTGAAAATCCGATCGATATCCATCAACGGCTACGTCGTATTAGGTTTTGTTTAATGTTACTAATCCCTACTTCCCTACTTATATTATAAATGCGAAAGTAACTCTGTCTGTCTGTCTGTCTGTTACGCTTTCACGCTAAAACTACTGGACCGATTTAAATGAAATTTGGTACAGAGATAGTCTGGAGCCTGAGAAAGGACATAGGCTACTTTTTAACCGACTGCAAAAAAGGAGGAGTTCCACGCGGACAAAGTCGCGGGCAGAAGCTAGTACGAAATAATTCAATAAAATTTTTGTATATTCTATATCAAAAAGGCTGTCAGATTTTTCTTTAAATTTCGCACTGGAGCTCAAATTATGACTTGCCAGCCCTTTGCAGCCGTGAAAAGATTCTTTCGCGAGTACAGCTCTGTATTCCAGCTAGGTAGTTTTTGTACCTATATTAACTTATCTGTTATTTATACGAACAGTGACAGAAGCTGGGATCAGCCACCAATTAATTACACTTGTCGGCTTATATCGTAAGCAGGTGGGTATATAGCGCGGGTGGTGACGGCTCATGCTGAGAGCATCATGTCGTTAACGTGGAAAGATGCTTAAAGTTATTTATTATTTAAAAATAAGTGACATTTCTTGTGTAAGTAGATAGAGCTTTTATCATAGAAATCATCAAACGTAGGTAGTAGGTACGTAGGTTTCGGTACATTTTTTTTTGGGTATGGTTTTTATATAGTCAAGTATATTTTACCTAGTTACCAATAAAAGTCGATAGAAGAAGACGATAATAATACAAAGTAGTCGATCAAAATTGTATTCTAAGTAGGTACTTACGTGCATATGTATATATTATAGTAGATTACGTACCTATGTATTGTATATATTTTGTTAATTGGTTCTCGGTAACAGCTATAATTATTTAGGCGTAGGACCTCGTTTCCAGGTATTTTTTTCGTATTTTCACTAAAACCATTGTATTGGCGGCTATTAATGTTTTTCTTGACGTATAATGTTGTCTTTTTAGGCCATTTGGGAACCTATCAAATAGCTCTGGACGAATTTTGCAGATAGACAAACTTCATGTACATGCTTTGCGAAGTTTATATTTTTAATTATTATAATATTTATAATGCCTTACTTACATGATGTGAAGATATCTAGGTACATTGGTCACTATTGGTCACTATTGGTGTAAAAATGTGTCTGTTATCAGTATTCCTATCCAAATTATTTATGCGTGGGCATAACTATTAGCGAATGCATTTATTTAACTGTTGCAAAATCTAGTACGATAGATTCGTTTTCAAAATGTGTTGGTAGGTACTTACGTGCAAATCATAAGCTAATTTATGTATAACTAGCGCAGCGGTCCGCCATGGCTTCGCGCGGATCCCTATTTTTTTTAAAATATATTATAGCACTCACACTATAATATATCACTCGGGAATAGTGTAGCTTCTCAACAGTGAAAGACTTTTTCAAATCGCCCAGTCGTTTTGGAGCCTATTCAATTCAAACAAACCTTCCCTCTTTATTATATTACTATAGATGAAGAAAGTTAGATATCGACTACTTATAAGATTCTAGTTATATAACTATTGCAGTATTACTTGGTTTTTCTTTCTCGTGAAATCCGGTTTTTGGTTACATTAGCATCAAATCAATGATCATAGTCGCAAACAAAGAGCGCATATATGATGTGATTCAGCCACGCTAATGGATGCAATTTGCTAGGCGTACGCTACGCTCTGTGAGCAATGCTGGTATATACATGGGAGTAGATTTACATCGTGTAGGAGCTTTCTAATTGCAAGTTAATCCAGGATTAACAGATAAGCCGCCTGAGTCCCGGCACAGAGCAGATGAATCTAAAATTATTCTAAATTTCGCAATTTCAGGCATGTCTGTGAGCTGTAAGTTATTTAAGTACCTCTGTAGTTTGTGAAGTGCAAGTGATTGAATGATAACGCGTTGGAATTATAAGGATACTTTCGTTTATTTTTCTATTTGGTACTTTACATGGTAAAATTGTCTACAATTTCTTAATTTGTTTTTTGAAAGATTTCTTATTTCTTATGAATGAAAAAAACATTCGGAGTGAATATCTAATGATATCAGACTAACGTACATATATTAATTTTATCTCGACGTTTCAAAAAAAATACATTTCCCATATTCGTAGCAGATCAAACTGACGATAGTCTAACACAACAACTACCTATAACAGTCGTCTGTTATAATCGCTTTATTCCAATGTGTAATAACCGCGAGAGTATCAAAAGTATTTTTCGAATAATACCTACCTACATAAAGGTAAATAATTATTTTCTAGATTTTATCTATTAATAAGAAGTAATTCTTAAGACATAGGAATCTCACAATGTAGAAGCAAAATTGATGACTTCGATACAATGTTTCTATTAAAAATTCAAATAAAGTTTTGATAGTTCTAATTTGATACCTGGTATAATTATTTACTATGTTGCGCTATGACGTAGGCGAGGAATCACCCCCAAGAGAATAATTTGCAGCCTCGTTATCTTAAAGTACCTGGTTGTTAGCGGTTTATGTGAGACCAATAATAATTATAATTTTGAAGCAACTAAGTGTATTGTACGCTAGTCCCTGCGGCCTTTATTTATACAATAATGCTTTGCTTTTGATCAGGAACAAGGCACACTGCAGGTCTGACCAGTGACCCAATTGAATTATTAAATGCAAACAACATGGTACAGTGTAGGGCACTGACGTAATAAATATCCACGTAAAACTGAAATACGTACATGAATTTCATCGTCACTGGAATATATGTGCACATTGTTGAAACTTTGTAGTGTATTCATAATTATGAAGTTGTGTGATGAACCTCTTTCGTGTTTGTTACGGTGATTACGTTATTTTATTGCACGTATTCCTTTGATTGTGTTTACGACTGCACGAAAAGTACAGTAAAACAATTAAATCTTTGCTGTTTGACATGCTATTGTACAATTATTTATAACATTGTTATAATGTAAAACAATGTATACATTTACAATCCGAAATTTTAAAAGCAAAGCTCGAAAACATTTTGCTAACTTTTGGCGTCATTAATTGTCATTAAGGTCAGAATAAAGGTAGGTAATTATTACTGATAATTATAACATTTTTATAAACTTTTAAATTTTTTAATATAGTGTTCCTCTATTACAGTGCACTTTTCAGATCTTTTAACTTATTAAAGGATCCGAAAAAGGATTTGATATAGTAGCACACACACACTATATATATATATACTATATCTGTACCGAAGTTCAAATGTATGTATATCGAAGAAATTTTTATGCTGACGACATAATCGTTTAACTATTACTATACCTAAAAAAGTTGACAGTTTCTTATTGTAGTATAAAACAGACGGCCAAAGGGGGTTTTTAACTTGTTATAGGTATTAAAATCATCCAACGTTGTTTTACAGTGGCCAGCACGTATTTCAGCATTATTGCTTACCGGGTACTGGCGCCGTGTAGTTATTCAGGGTGTAGAGCAAACATCTTCCTTGGCTTTAATCCAGAGGATCAAGACAAGGAATTACAGTTTATCTAAATATGACTAACGATGTTAGCAGATGAGATGAGTTAATTTATTAATTATCATAGTACAATTTGTAAAGTGGTTAGGTTACCTACTTTAAATAATGACGATACAAATGTTAGGTACTTTAGTTTTTATTAATAGGCCTTCTGTTTAGGCTTTAGGCGTATACCACTAGGTGAACATAGCTCAATCTTCCAATGTGAATGCATAGCTATCACCAAGGCTGCAACAGCGGTGGCAAACAGAAACATCACAGACTCCAACATAAAGATAATTTCTGACAGCGCCGCCGTTTTACAAGCACTGAGTAGCAACACCACGACCTCAGGACTTATACACGAATGCCACAAGACACTGGAGTTGATCTCCAAACCAGCACGGAATAAGATCAAACTCCAATGGATAAAAGGGCACAGCAACTCTCTCGGCAACGACACTGCCGATCAGTTGGCGAACAGGGGTTCCCACACAGTGCCGATAGGTCCTGCACCTTGCCTACCACTCCCCTACAACCAACTCAGATCCTGGCTACGTCAAAGAACACAAGCACAACACAACAATCAATGGACACACCTAGGCACCTGCAGACAATCCCGCGACAATCTCTTGCACCTCGATGCGAGGTTGTCAAGGAAACTGCTGAACCTAGACAGGCAATCACTACGCATTATAGTAGGGATCTTAACCGGTCACTGTCCTCTTAACAAACACTTATATGTTCTAGGTACAACCGATAGCCCTCTATGTAGAGGATGTCTGTCGGCTGACGAAACAGCTACCCACGTAGTCCTGGAATGCACGGGTGTAGCCGCTCAACGGGCAGAAATCCTCGGAACCCCGAGGTCGCTCCGGGAAGCCTGCGGAGACACCAGGAAGATCCTGCGCTTCTGGACGGAGCTTGGCTGGCTGACGGACTAGCCGGCATCTCGACGCACAAAGGCCCGACCTGCGGATCAAGTGCGGAAAAAGAGCCCACCACCAATACCAATACCAATAGGCTTTAGGCGTATGCTTAAAGGAACTATGTTTATTAAACTATACAAAATTATTCTTAGGAACTTTCTGTTACATTACATAATATTCCTAAAGTAAATTTGGAATCTGCATCTTGAAACATTTACGAGTAAACTAATAACAAAATAATCTTTGAAGTTTAAGTATACATTTACCTACTCCGGCTCTTAATATAAATAACGGCACAAGTCCAGCTCATTCAGTTGACTTTAACTCCGCGTTATTGCCTTTCTTGCAATTAGTTTCTGCTCAAAGCACGTCTGCCGCAGACCGGAGTCTATGATCCGGACTAAGCCGACGGAAAACAGATTCGAATTTGAATACAGCCCGCAAAGTAAACGGAATCATTTCAACTTCTATACTGTGTAATTAGAAACTTGCTTTGAAACTGATACCGAAACTTATAGTATGAAACCGACTAACAGTATGACTGATTCGAAAACTTGTGACTTTGATGGAAGTTTGATAAAACTGTGGACGTCGGTCGTGTGTTATGAACGTGATTTGTGTGACTGAATACTGGTCATACGGTGTTCAAAATTTAAGTAAAGTAACTTTTTTATAAAACATTAATGATGAGCTCTTTATAGACTTTTAGGGCGTGACGATCGCTTATTGATGTTGCGTTTTGGATGTTTGGCAAATGTAGTTCACATGAATACATTTTGCTTTCAAGTATATAATATTACTGACAATGATAAAGATTTATTTAAATAAAATGATTGACTATATATAGTATGTACTTAACTTTTGTTCTTTAAATTTTAATATTTATTCTATACTTAATAGTAACAAGTAAGGTAATTGGAATGAAACAACTATTAACGGATTTAACTCGCGTATTTTTTTTTTATTTTGAAATAAAATAAAAATACGTGAGTTAAATCCGTTAGGTAATAGTTGTTTCATTCCAATGTGTAATAACCGCGAAGGCATCAGAAATTATTAAGTAAGGTAATGTTTGTAGGTTTGTAAATGAGTTCTCGAAAATGACTGCAACGATTTTCATACTAATATTTACAAAACGGGGAGTTTGGAAATGAATCTAGACCTGAGAGCTACCTAGAATAAAGCTAGGTTAGCTCAACTTCAGGAAAATCGCTTTCACTGTTTTAATAGACTGAGCAGTTGACTCCGTTGTTCAGGTACTTAATAGGTATAATTAAAATAAAATTATATGATCTTAATGCACGTTTCAGTACATGCATTACCAAATTACACCTGAGAGTAAAATTTTACAGTAATTTGGGATTCAATATTAAACCAACTCTCACAAATGAGTTCGAGTTGAATGTGACGTCACTCCGGGGCCCAGATAAACGCAATTTATTTCATTAGCGTAATGAAATTTGGTAAATTTACCCTAAATTAGCTTTCTGATAGAGCTTCCTTTTAATACGTGGGGTTTTACAAAGAAATCCTGAGCTGCGGAGCTTCCGGTACTAACATGGAAAGTGATTCTACGTAGTATATTAGTTGAATTTCTTATACTTTGTATAATATTATTGTATTATATAAAGAATAAGAAATCGTTAGTGTCCGACCGAAACAGAAACCGAAACTTTGATAATAGTTTCGGCCACAACCGAAACCTTTTATAAACGTGATTAAAATGTTGTTTTTTTTTGAATGGGCCGTTCGTTTGAGATAGTAATAATAATATGAATAACAAAACACCTCGCTGGTCTAAAATATTAGGTTCGTATATTATTAGTTTAGGCGTGGCCAAAAAGGTTGGCCGAAATCGAACTTCCATCCGCGACATGATTTTTAGGCGGAAACCGGCCAAAACCAAAACTTCGGTCAGACACTTAAATTATTATTATTATCATTTTTAGTGTAATATGTTAAAAAAAGCTTTCGAAATGTCAAATAAAATACTATTAGTTATTTCATTTCAATGTGCGATAACCGCAAACGCATCAGAAATGATTAGGTACACCCTGTTAATGACCGGCTAGATTAATAGCTCACATATTGAATATTTTCGTGAAAAGTCCGATTCCATACAACTGCGCATTGAAACTCGGCATAGAGGCCCAGCGACCGCCATTCACAAGGCATCTCCTGAGAAATCACCAGAGGTTATTCTGCTCCTCTGCTCGCATGTTCCATACCTGAATGTACAGCTTCGAATGCTATAGGTAGGTACTTATACGTAATCTTGGCTTTTGTGTGCCTTTCCTTTAATCTTACAAAATCTTAAAAAGTTTAAAATTAGGAGGCAATTTTGTGCGTTTTACATTTTATATTTGACGGCTGGTTGGTCTAGTGACCAGAGTTCGAATCATGCTAAGGGCAGATGTCAGTCTGCTCAGCACTGGCATATGTATCTGAGTCTTGAATGTCTTATAGATAAGTATGTTTATCCGTTGTCTAGTACCCATAGCAGTTAGCACAAGCTTTGCTTAGTTTGGGCAAGATTAATTGGTGTAAATTGTCCAACAAATATTATTATTTATATTATTATAATTGTTTTACATCTACCTACGTTGTCATTTACTATATTTTTCTAGTTGATCATTAAGAAACTATGTTCTTATCCAGAAAATAATTGTACCAAGAAAGATGATATAAAATATTGTGTTATTATATAAATATTTATTTGACAATAAATAAGTAAGCTTACAAGAACTTATTATTGTTACGTTATTATTTTACGGAGCGCTGAAACAATAACAAAAATGACAATAACGATAAAGAGACGCGCTACAACAGAAACGAGGGCGCGCTGAATAATTACTTTTATGCCGCTAAGAGATACATGTGTCCGGCCTAAATTAACTTTGCTACATGAATTCTTTATAGCCCTCCCGAATTGAGTAGAAACAGGGGGTCAACCAATGGTTTTAAATATTTACCCCTTACTCGATCAACCCTCATCGAAATTAGTGGAAAGGTTGGCGATGTGCGTGGCTTAGAAAGAACTGTTCGTATTTTAAGTTCACATCGTAGCTATATACATCAGGCTATATAGTAATAATTAAGCCTATTATTATTTCGTAAATATAATTAAAATTTTACAATATAATAATAGGTTTAATTAAACTGCATGTAATTTAACAATTAATTATTTTATTTTATGTAAGTAATTACATATTTTACAATTTTATTTTGTATTACGTTTAAAGTGCATGAGATTTACAATTAATAATTTTAATTACTTAATAAAGAATTTTATTTATAATAGCAGGTACATAGCAACCGGTCCCGCGTAGCTCGCATCATTATCATAGGATAATTGTCATAACACACTGTCAGTTTAAACGAAAGCAAATCAGGAGTGGAGAGTAAAAAGGCTAAATTATAATTGTTTCCGCAAGTTTTTCTTTTAAGAAGAAACGGAACCGAAGTAACTTTACTCTCAGAAAACAAATTGACATCGGGGACTTAAAAACCAATCTCAATTTATAAACAAGCGATGTGCGACATCGATAAAATATTGCAGGAAACTAATTAAAAGTTTTATTACATTTTTCACAAGTTTTACCGTTGTTTACGTACCAGCTGGTGGGATTTAACATGGCCATAACACGGTGTTGTTTGTTTTCTGGTAATATAATTGCATGTAAATGGTTATTTGTAATTATGTATTTGAATCTACAATGGATCGCTTGTAATGTTTGGAGTTCTTATTCGGTTGATCTTTGCTATGGTGGTCACATATAAATACTTATTGTATAATCATATTGGTACGTATAATATGGTGACATAGCTACTTAAGCTTTTACGATAATGTTATGATATTGCCGTGGTTATATGTGACACTAGCGGCCCCGGCAGACGTCGTCCTGCCCGTCCGATTGTTTCGTCAAAGATCTGTCAAAGTCTTTTAACTGTCACTTCTTAATAAGGCTTCATATTTTCCCCGTTTTTTACACATTTTCCACTGTTTCTTCGCTCCTATTGGTCACAGCGTGATGTTATATAGCCTACAGCCTTCCTCGATAAATGGTCTCTCCAACAAAAAAAGAATTTTTGAATTCGAACCAGTAGTTCCTGAGATTAGCGCGTTCAAACAAACAAACAAACAAACTCTTCAGCTTTATAATATTAGTATAGATTGTCCGGTATCCAGATACCCACATCCTTTTAATCCTACCTACCGTCAAACGTACCGAACGAATCGCACGAGGTGCAGCGGGACACGGGCAGTCCACCAAGTGTAAATTGAGTGCTGATTTTTGGAAACGTGATTTTGTGCTGACTATAATCGCGAGTGTCTCCCGACAACCAGTAGACGATCTACCCTCGCCCGATACTATGTCAAGGTACGTCCCAGGAAACCTTTCTTTAACCATGATCACAGTTCCATTGAAGAAAGTAAAAAGTCAATCTTAACCCTTTTAACACTGCAATGTGAATGAATGTTTTTACCATCTCTCAAGTCGGTACGGTACTTTTTCGAATGACGCAAGGATTTTTCTATTGTCAGGAAATATTCCGAAGGGGTTCACTTCTGAGCATAATGCAGTGTTATTGCTCTATACGAATATAATGTATTGTAGGGTAATACATTATATTTGTTTATAATTCAGTAAAACTGTAGTTAATAAAAAAATAAAAAAAAATGTTAAAGTTAGTTAAAAATAAATATTATAAAGAAACAAACAATGTAGTTTGGAAATTTTGGAATGTGTCAATTTTCCATCTTTTTTAAAATAGCCTCTGGCCTTGACATCATAGGTAACTGGTAATGTTATAAATAATAGGTAAATATAGGCAAGCAAAACACAATCTCAATTAAAGTTACGACTGGAGTTGGTTGTGGCCTGAGGGCGGCTGAATGTTCTACAAATGGAATTATAAGCCTGTCTTACACTGGCGGTTACCATTGCTAAACGTCGGACGTGTTCGGATACACGTCACAGCAATTTTGCACTATGAAAAATTGTTTAACCCGAATGTATAAGCACGTTAAATTTGGGTTTTTGGTTTGGGGAATATAAACACTAAACTGTTTGAGTTCTGGAGAAAGACATTGTTTTGTTTTTGACATGTAAATCATTATTTATATATGGATGAAAACGGATATGGTGATATGGATATGGATATGCTTAAAACTTCCACTAAAGACTATTTATCCGTTCTGCTGGACTGTCAGTAGTAGCCGACTATGTTAAAGGTTATTTGTGCCATCAAATTATTAGTCCGATTTAGCATTATACAGTTTCAAGCTGGATTCGACCAAAGTTTGAAGTTTTGACAATGAATGAGAAATTATTCTTAGAATGAAGCTTATTCGAGTTTCGTCAAATCGGGCCTTAGTCTAAGTAGAATTTATTTTGTTTATTCTGACTGCTGGATTAAAAAGATAAATTAAGTAGATTACACAGGAGTTTTTATATTTTGTACGTAATTGAAATGGACAGGGTTTGATCAAGATTTATAATATAATTACTAACTTTGATATGACGTAGTCGATTAAATTTTCATTACTTATTTCATAACTTTTCAATCAACGAAATTGAACTTGCTGTCAAATTTATATTTGATAATAGTATGAAAGTTATGAATCGATTATTACAAGGATAGAAAAGGTCAATGAAATATATAGGTTTTGAAACAAAAAAAAACGTTTTAGTATTTTTTCAAGAATTTACATAATTGAAACTAATGTACTTAATAATATTAAATGCTTTCGCGGTTGGAATATCCAGAGTAGTGGACAATATTGTTATTTTTCATGTAATGTAAATACCTATGAAAGCAATAAAGAAACGGATAAGTAACTAATAAGAATAAAAAGAAATACCGTTTCGGCAACTCAAGGTACAGTATGCAATAATCGTATCAAATAATCGATATAAGTACGAGAATAAAATCCGTTATAGTTTTATTCCAAAAAAATATTTTTTTTTCTTCATAAAATCCGAACGCTGCCGTTATTTAGCATCGCAGGCACAATGGTGCGTCTGTGCTTATTTTCGCTGCGTCTGTGTCGAGGCGTAGAACACGGCTGAGTATATCCTGTGTTCCGTCTTCTATGCACTCAGTTTGTAGTTTCTCACCCAAAAGAACAATCAGTTGTGTGAACGTTCTCGCTTCTCTGTGCGTGTTACGTTACCTAGCATTTCCTTAATTTTTTGGTGTATGTTTGCGGTGTTTACGTGTTTATGGAATTAATCGTATAAGTTTTACAGTTTTCGATAAGAAGATTAAGAATTCTAGAACTAGATATTTTGGCTATAACAGAATGATGGATAATTAAATATTAAGGTGATTGACTAAAGTATTACCAAGCGACTTACTTTTTCAAAACATCGACTGCTAAGCGCTTGTGTATCGTTACTTACGAGTGTTTTGAAGGTACCATTCGGTCAAATATTAATAGTTAATAGTTTTGTGTATCTATATTTATATTATTAAGTATATAAATTTATGTATTTATTTATGTATTTATCATAATATTAAGTGTATTGTGTGTATATTAAGTGTAGTACCTATTTTATATTGTATTTATCATAATATTAAGTGTATTATTTATTTGCGCCTACACATGCTCTCTGTTCATCTCAAAGGTTGACTGGTAGAGAATGCCGTATGGCATTAAGTTCGCCTTTTGTACATTAATAAGTTTTTTTTTGTGCAATAAAGAATAAATAAATAAATAAATAAATATTAAAGTAAAATTTTACCTATCAAACAAAACACACGATACATAGCCTGCATTCTCAGGGCGCTAATGGAAAATATTTCAAAACGCCCGGCTGAAAACCGGACGCCCGCCGGATCCGACCCGTATCGCGCATTCATTATGAACAAAGTCGATCGCTGCATGCCGTATAAATACTGAACTAAATGGAAATGGAACGTGATAGTTTGTGCTTACGTATGCTTTATTAAAAGAACCCTAGGGATACACACATGGGCTTGTATTTGAAATCTGTGCGTTATTTGATAATAATTTAGTGATTTAGCGCGTGTTGGTGGTTTGAGTTTATGTGAGAATGCTAATTACGTAATTTTGATATAAACAGTTGCTCTTAAGACTATAGTGTGTTTTTGAGTAGGTACACACTTTGGTAACTGAAAGAAAAAGAACTTAAAATTAGGACAGTAGGTACATACATTAAAACAACCACGAAAACAAATTCAAAAACTCAAATAAGTGTTGATACCTACTTGAGATTATGAATTAAGTTTTCTAGAATATCACTCTATTAAATTCTTAACTCACATTTTCTGGAAAATTTGAGAGCTAAAATTAATTTAGGCAACTACGTTAATCCTAATCATAATAATATATAATAATTTCTGATGCCTTCGCGGTTATTACACATTGGTATGAAACAACTATTAACGGATTTAACTCGCAAATAAAATAAAATAAAAATACGCGAGTTAAATCCGTTAATAGTTGTTTCATTCCAATAATAATATATACTAAGTATGTACTAAGTTACCGCTTAAAACTATAAAATTGGCCAAAAAATAAAAAATAAAGATTGTCAGTATAAACCCCTACACCTCAGCAAGTTTCAAACTTTAATAATGGATTCCATCAATTAGCCTGCGAATCGCGAGTGAGTTCCGGCGCCGGAAACTTTGTTTAATTGCAATACCTATCTGACTCCGTAATATCATTTAATCGTTAAATATTCAAGCTAATGGTCGTCTTCGAGATGGTAAGAAGTTCACCTCAAATATTTCATAAGGGTGTAATGACCAGTAGTATAATTTAGATAAGCGCTGTGTATTTGCAAGACAATTGTTCTGGGCGATTTCGCATTACCATCCCTACTAATATTATAAATGCGAAAGTAACTCTGTCTGTCTGTCTGTCTGTTACGCTTTCACGCTAAAACTACTGGACCGATTTAAATGAAATTCGGTACAAAGAAAGTCTGGATCCTGAGAAAGGACATAGGCTACTTTTTAACCGACTTCAAAAAAGGAGGAGTTCCACGCGGACGAAGTCGCGGGCAGAAGCTAGTATCTAAATAATTGGAATTGATTTCATTTAGACGACATGGTGATTTTAATGAAATTTCATTCAATTGCGGTTTATAAAATATATGTGACAGTTGAAGTGGTAGGTATACGATATTGAATTTCATATAAATTTAATGACTACCTACTCGTAATAACTACTCAAAGGATTGCTATCC
Organism: Polylopha cassiicola; assembly: GCA_038024825.1. Taxonomy (NCBI): domain Eukaryota; kingdom Metazoa; phylum Arthropoda; class Insecta; order Lepidoptera; family Tortricidae; genus Polylopha; species Polylopha cassiicola. The sequence continues at coordinate 2,818,175 of CP149052.1, read as the reverse complement.
ACGTTTATACTATAATAGAATGCTCATTAAACTACGATACCTATATAAGTATCTGCTAATTAATATTAATCCCGGTGCTATTTAAATATTTAATTAATTACGTTAAAACCTATCGGTGCTAGGTTTCAATTGACCCATCTCCAATTACTCAATTTGGTAATGATTGACTGTTTTGTATTTAGTAGTTATTAATGAGGATCGAGTGACAGGTGCGATCAATTTGGCTATCGCCGAATGCTCAGCTGACCAATACGATTGTGATTGACGAGTTATTAATGACAATTTAAATTGTTTTCGTTCGAAACCGAGTTAAATGGGGTTTGAAACCCTTCAAAGTTACTTATTATTTTTCGCTTCACAATAATTTTGAATTGAATAAACTCAAAAGACAGATTTCATGCAAAGTGGTTTTGTAAGACGAACAAAGGAATGTGCTAGATGTTATTATGATTAATTGGGTAGAAACGGAGCATTTGCAGTTGGGACTTTTTCTTTGTTTTGAAGTAACTCCGCGGTTCTCCAAGCGAAACGTGTAAGTACTTATATGAGATTGGATTTATTTTATCTGATTTAAATAAATATCGTCAGCATAACTTAGATAGAGAACGTAGCTTTAACCCTCCAGTTGTACGTCATTGGGTACTTTTGTAATATATAATAATATAATAAAGAGGAAAGGTTTGTTTGTTTGTTTGCATTGAATGGGCTCCAAAATGGCTGAAATGATTTGAAAAATTCTTTCACTTTTGGGAAGCTACGTTCGCCCTGAGTAACATAGGCTATAGAATATTTTGAAAAAAAAAAAATAGGGATCCATGCGAAGCCGGGGCGAACCGCTAGTGAAATATATTTTCATTATTTTTATAGAAAATTATTAACTTGTGGATCTTTAAATTTACTCATATAAAAAAAGGGTACGACATAGACTATGTTAAGCCTGGTTTTACTAGCACATAAAGTAGGCGAAATCGGTTAGAAAGACGATATGATTGTTATATTTTAAAAATAGTATTTATTTGCAGAATGAAGTTGTTAACATAAATGGCTACAGCAGAGACCATTTATTCGTGCTTGGCAAGTCGGCTGCCCAGCTATACTGGACATTTAGTCTTTTACGGCGTAACAAAATACGTTCTTACAGAATTTAAAACGATTGCAAAATAATTTTGAGTAAGGTACACTTTATCCACATTGACAGCGTGACCATCGCTCGTGAACCATTACAAATAAAATTACAGTCGACGTACTCCAGTCCAAACAGCCGGGATTGAATCCACTCTGGTTTGTAAACTAAATAAATTCCTTTAAAATTGATTTCCGATGTTCAGAATGCAATTTGTTTACTGAATTATTGGTCCATGAACGAATTTATTAGCGTTAAATGTTTAAATATCCGATGTAAAAATGTTTTAATTGAAAACACTTTGAATATTTCTACAGCGTACGGAGTAATTATCAACATTTTGAGAGTTGCGTATATATTCTGTGAAATATATTTTTGTCTATTTTTATACTATGGAGGCATGCAACAATATATTTTGAATGTGATTTTAACTGGAATTTTGCGGGAGTTTTATGTTAACTTCACGTTTTTGTTACGATATATTGATATCGTTACGTTAAGAGCATTGGCTCTTAACGTTTAAATAGAAATATAATTTGATTAGTTAATTAAAATTAAACTTTTTTCATACCTATTCATAGAAATAGTAGGTACTAAAATAATAAATACCCTGTATTAAATGTCATATAACCAACTTAAATATAACGTACCTAATTGTTATTAGAAATGGTACAATGATAATGTACAACAATAAAATTACACATTAACTATATAATATATTGTTATTATTACCCGTGGAATAGTATATATTCATTTTGTCGTTCTAGGCTTGGGAAGCAATTGGCAAGGGACCGGAAAATTTACTACTTTCACCCTTAACTACCGACAGTGCCTTATTTACGACAAAATAAAATACGACTATTGCTCTATGATGAAAATAGCGCTCCATATTAAACTATTTTGAGAAATACTTTACCTCTTGTATATTATGATTAAGTCAGCTGATCAGAAAAACAAAAGAACTCCGTTACAATTGACAGGTCATCGCTAAGCAACGATAGTTATTTATCTTTAAGATTTTTTATAACTGTGTAAGTGTGAAAGTTTAGTTGTATTTATTATGTACCTATGGGTTTTGTTCATATTTTATATTCTGTTAATAAAGTTCGTCTTGTAGATATTGTTCATAAATACAGGTCCCACCTAGTTTGGGGTGTAACAGATAAATATTACGGTTGTTGCGAACTCTTTGTTTGTGATCTTTTCCTATACTTTTTATGTTACATAAGCGATGTATATTTTGACATCGTTATTTTATAAGTTTCGTTACTTTTTCAGTGTAGTATTAAGTTACTAATAATTCTTAACATACAGTCCTCATTTGTAAGACATGTGTACCTATTATAAATTCCTGGTTTCAGTAATAGGTAATAAAATTATAAATGAATGTATACTGGAGTCAGTGGATGCTATTTAAGTGTTAGGCACTTAACTAAGATAAAACGTTTTTCCAGAGAACGAAGTAATAACAAAGGATTGGGAAACATAATTCCAGTTAGTTAATCGAACCTATAAAAGAAAACCCGAAAAGTGGTCGGCATCGGCAATTACAGCACTTAATGAAATTTATAGCGTCAAATTAGCAATGTCTTACTGCGAGCATTATCGGGCACTAAACATTTTTATTTCTCTATTTACGTTCTAACTGACGCCACCTAATCAAGTATTCACTTAAATTGCTGGAATACATCAACGCGAAATTTATTGTGTTATAAAATTTACCGAAATTACCTCTATAAATTAGAATCCCGTGCGAATAGTTCCCTTTGTGCCCGCACCTGTACCTTGGCTGACATTTGTAGGTTTACCGCATTACGGGCCACACTATTCGTGTACAATTCAAAACTTTTCGTTTATTTTCACAGGCCTCCTAAACACGAGACATTATATCTACAATGAAAAAATGTATGAAATAATTTCTGATGCCTACGCGGTTCAGTCGTGCTACGTATATGGGAACTGTAAAGTTTTCGAAACATCAGAAAATAAAATATGCAAGTTAAGTTACATTCATTAAGTACTGCTTTATTCCAAAATGTAAAAGATTGACATATTTTTATTATACTTGCGAAAAGTCAGTTTTGGTTACTTTACATTGCAACTAGGTACGTAGGTACATAATTTAAATATTTTATAATATCTTGTGGTTTCAAATCATACAGTTATAGGGTCAAGTACATACGAATAGTTACTGAAAAGATATAATAATTATTTCAATGACGCTTCTGCTAGGTACGTTTTGTAATTACATACCTTGGTCAGCGTATAAGTAGAACAAATAAGTCGGTTTTCAAAACATTCGACCCAGGACTAGCAAGAAAGTACTGCAAAGTATAAAGTAACATTTACGTATAACAGTAGAACAATACTCTGTGCCCCAGCCACAGTGCAAGACAGATAGCCCCTCGTCCAAGAAGCATGTTTTATTCATAATTCAACTCACCCAAGAGCCTTATGCGTTTTAAGAAATGAGTTTGACTCTCGACAGTTCTCATAAGTGCTATTATGCTAATCGTGACTGTTAATTTATTTACGTTTTATTGCATGGGATATTGCAGTACGCAAAAGCATAATGGCCGGCCAAATTCTTTTATAACCGAGTTACGGGGCCCGGGCGGAGAGTCGTGGCGGGCAAATCGCTCTTAATCGTTATTGTTTCAGCGTTGTAAATGACAAGGAAAATGTCACAAAAATATATCTTGGGTAAAGGAAATTTGTACCTCGCCAGACTGAACAGATCAGGTTTTTATTATTAGGAGAAAATAGTGTCCTTTTATGTTTGTCCGTCAACTTTTATTATTGTACATGTTTTGCTCTTCAACTACATATAAGTAGTATTAGATAAGTAGGTAATAATATAAAGTTGATCATATAAAAAAAATGTATTTTTAAGATAAGTACCTACAAATTAGACCTCTCAAAGAATAATTCCATTTAACCTTAAGTTTTGGTGCTCCGTTCTTAGTGTGGTAGCCAATTCCACCATGACTGATACCAAAAGCTGAACGAATTTTTAATGTATGTAAGTATTGTGTATTTTCGTCCATTCTCAGTACCTGGCTATCATTTCACAGTAAGTAAGTAAGTAAGTACCTAATTTCTTATCTGCTGAACTTATTTTGTGTATAAAATAATGTACCTATCTACTCGTTTTATGAAAAAGTGCCTAACTTTTCATATGAACACTGGCCTCACGAAATATTTTCTCATAAATTTCACGTCACTGGTGATCAATGCATGACTAGTATTTTCGGGGTCCATTCATAGCATGTTTGTCTCGGACGAGATGAATAAAACAAGAGATCTTCAGAAACTCGCCTTTTACATATGTAAGCCAGTCGGGAAGGACCTACCTTTACTTGCGCGCTAACAGAAATTATATGGCACCTTTTCCGCTTACGAGGGTCTTATTGGGCTGGTCGTAATAAACTTTTTTTTCTATTGGAGTAGGTGTTTAAGATTAGGAAAGAGATGGAATGCATTAGTTTGATTGATTTGCGGAGGTGTTTCATGAGGTAAAAGAACGTTTCTGAACTGTGTTCTTGTTTTAAGATATATATACAACAGCTACAGTATCTAGTTACCTGTAGGTAACTAGGTGTATATATTATATTAGATTAGTTGTTGTTTATGTATTAAAAAAAAATAGAAATGAATAAAATATTAACAGTTAAAGTTTGTATCTACCTACAACACATCTGGGCGAAATTTCAGTAGGTAAAATATTTTTGTCAAAACTGGAATTTAAGATAACATAATATTATTTATACTTGGATTTTTTTTTAGTAATTTATATATATGTCGCAGTGATATGATGAAAACAGGGATTTGATCAAATCCCTCAGTGATATGATCAACTACCGGTAGATGATAAAAATACCACGCGTTGTGTCATTTCCCTATCGAAATTCAGTGATTTGATCAAGTCTCCAAGTCATTTTAGGGAAATGAAAGAATCATAGAAATGGCTGCTAGATTTCTTCATTTCACTTAGTTATTTGATCAAATGCCTGGGCTGTTTTAGGGACATGATAAAACGAGTAATTAAGTCAACTCGGTTTTAACATTTTACCAAACACGTCTAGTGATTTGATCAACTTCCTAAATATTTTTAGAAAAATGATAAAAACAGGAATCCCAATCCAAATTCCTCAGAGATATGATAAAATCCCGGCACATGCGAAAATATAACGCGTTGTATTATCAAAAGTATCGGTTCTGACGCTTCGCCGGCCGCTGCCGCGGCACGCTCGCTTCGCTCGCTCGGCTCGCGCGCTGCAAGGTCACAGTTCTACCTAACACTCCTCCTCGCTTCGCTCGTCGTCGTACCTAAAGGAGACCTTCAGTTGCCATTAATTATGATGTCCCCTACATTATACCCACTGTGCACAAAGAAACAGTCTGGATTTGCTTTTTTCGTAATTATGGAAAATAATAGTTATTTCCTAAAGGGTATCTATCTTGTTTCTAAGACCAGTTTTATCATTTCCCTATATCAGCTAAGAGATTTGATGAAATCACTAATGGTAATGAAGAATTCCACCAGTTATTGCTGTGATTCTTTCATTTCCCTAAAACTGTTTAGGGAGTTGATCAAATAACTAGACGTGTTTGGTAAAATGTTAAAACCGAGTTGACTTAATTACTCGTTTTATCATGTCCCTAAAACAGCTCAGGCATTTGATCAAATAACTAAGTGAAATGAAGAAATCTAGCAGCCATTTTTATGATTCTTTCATTTCCCTAAAATGACTTGGAGACTTGATCAAATCACTAAATTTCGCTAGGGAAATGACACAACGCGTGGTATTTTTATCATCAGCCGGGAGTTGATCATATCACTGAGGGACTTGATCAAATTCCTGTTTTTATCATCTCACTGCGACATATATAAATTATAAATGAGGTATAGGTAATGTTATTGAAACTTTGAAATTGTGTTTATGTTAAAAATATTATTACTTAATTAATTACTTAAATTTGAAATTCTACCTATTGTTAATAATAAGAGGATACATGACCTACATAACACAGTTATTTTATTTGTTTGTCAACCTACAAAGGGGTCCGACGATTCTGTAAAGGTCGGTGGAATCCGCTGGATGCGGGCGGTGCGGGACCGATCACTATGGAGGTCCATGGGGGAGACCTATGTCCAGCAGTGGACATCTTGCGGTCGATATGACGACGATAACGATGATTTGTTTGTTGAATTTCGTTTATAGGTAAAGAGATATTTTTAGTGTAAAGAGATTTAGATTCTAGGAGTTAATTGGAAAGTAATGGAGTTATTAGTTTCAATTAAAAATCAAAATTTAGCTTCTAAACAACTATAGCGGACTCGTAACTCTCGTACTTAATTTTATTTTCTGATGTTTCGTAATCTCACGTATTGATGATGGCGAAGTGTCTTCTTAGCAAGGATGTCCTTTCCAAAGCGCTATTAGAGTCATTTGAACGTTTTTCTTTAGTTGATTTATCCATATAATTAAAGATAAAATATTTCATGCTTTAAAAGTCAATTTGTAATTTTCTAAAACAAGGTAGTAAAATGATATAAAATTACTTTAGCGTTAGATTATCGTACTTAGTCGGCTACGAATATGGAATTAATAAAATAAAATACGCAAATTAAGTTTCATTCAAATGTTTAATAACCTTAAAAGTATCAGAAAGTATTATGTCGCTGTATGTATGTACTAATAGATTAAAAACGGTGTTGTTACTTTATATTTTCAGCTTAGTCCGATGTGGAAAACTAAATTAAATAACTTGCTATGACAATTTTAACTTTGTTTCTAGATATTCTTAGCTCAAAATTATGATATTATGTAGCGAACCGTGCACAAACTTAAGAAGTTTTGAGCAGAAATCTTAATCTTCTCAAAACTTTTCAAATGGTATTTGATATTAATTTACTTTAAAAATCTACCTACGGGTATAATGAGATAAACTTACACAAACATAACATATACCTTAGGAAAGATCCATACCCGGGGGGATTAATTTGAAGCTTCATCTTCAGCTTTATTATTTTTTTATTGCATTTTAATAATTAATAGACCAAGCTTTAAGTAGTCCAATTCATTTATTCTTGATCACTCACTTGCTACTTGTAACCATTATTATTAAAACTATATTACCATGTCTATAATCTCTAAAGTACCGTATTGATCGACAAAGTCAGTCTTTTTAGCTGAACGTGCTGCAAACTTTAAGTCATCAATGTCGATTAAGGCACAGTCAGTCGCAGCTTCTCAAAGCACACAATAAACTTAGTGCGACGGGTGGGGAGATTAAAAATCGAGCGACTCGCAGACACAATGAAAATGTTTTTTTACGGGCCCCTTTTCACTGCGAGCTTTGTTTGTGAAACGAAGTTCGCAGTTTTCCCTCCACACGCTCCATCGCGATGCTCTATGGGGGAAAATATTGCGTAATGAATATAGCGTTTTCTGCGTTTTGTTTTTCATCACGGATCGAGTGCAGCGGGACGTTAATTTAGCCAATGATATCGTCGGTCATGGACCGCTCAGCTGTACCCGTCCGTTTGAAAATGCGCGAGTTACTCGCGGACTTTTTGTGCTGTCGAAATTTTAATTGTTATATTTCTGATGTAATTTATTGAAACGTCAATTTTGGGTGAATGCTTCTAAACGTTATCAATTCTAGTTAGTGTACCGAGAGAGCGTAATTAATAAAAATAGACATAGATGCATTCTATTTTCTTATTTTATTTACTACCTATTATAAATATATGATATTATGATGTACCCCTACTTGTAGTACCTATTTGAAATTGAACAATATGAAAGAAAAAGTCATGGCATTCACAAATAGAATCCATTTCGACGGTTTCAGCTGAAGTTGAGATATTGTAAAAGCAAAATTGTGTTATTTTATTTTTAGTATTGACTCGCATCAGTGTCGTAGGAAAATGTTTGAGTATAATAATGATTATCATAACCGTAATAAAAAGAGTGTTTTATCCTAGTCATTACTAAATATACTTATCAGTAAAATTTAGAGTTTCCAATGTACCTACAACTTACTTACTGAGGTTTACAATGTACCTATAAAGTACTAATAAATAAATAGCTGACGTTTCAAAAACTGGCTATGAATACGAGAACAGTCTGCTATGAATATAGGAGTTGTAAAAAAATCAAAACATCATAGACAATATACGCGAGTTAAATCCATTCCTAATAAATAACTTGTTTTTAATTTTTGACTGGCAAAGCAAAACGAACCTTTACCTATTAAATACATATCCATAATACGGAGAAATTTATTTTTATCGTCAGTCGAGATATCTAATTCTGGAATGGTTTGTTTGTGATTCCAATATCTTGACTAGCGATAAACCTTATAAAAATATAAACTCGACCTTATAAATTTCAATACCCACGCTTTCTATATTTCCTTGGAATTCTGCGAGAAGCTTCGATAATCTTCTAATTTTCTTGGCTTCAATTTTTTTTGGTGTTATCGCTCTCAGTCCTTTGTAGTAATAATACTCGAGTATTTCTGAACTTTGCCTCACAAATGACATTTCATTTAAACGATAGCTTGATCTCGAACCGAAATGAAATAAGTTATACAAAAATATGAAGGTATTTGTTACCAATCTCACTTGACATAGTTGTTAGTAGGTAATTGTAGCCCTTTAGGAACAGTTTTTCAGGAACTCTTATTGATTTCTTTTATACTATTACAATACTTGCGATACTAATTAGGTATAACAAAAAAATATGGTATTTATACATTTTTCGTGAAGTTGATAAAAATTCAGTTTATTTTCTCGTTTATAACATTAGTAAGGATTTACAAAATATGTCAGGATCTCCTACGTTCCCGTGTACACAATTTAAAACCTTAAGAAACAGCGAACCTTGTTTAACATGTGGTTATTGGTAATACCTTATCAGGTGTAGGTATAATATTTATACAGGTAGTTTGCAGTATTAATATGAATACAGTCATAATAAATAAGTATACCTACGTATGTTTATAATTGGGCTTCAAAGATTACCTATCGATGCGTGAACTCGCTTAAATTCCCCTTCGTGTAAATAATTTATAGGTTTCCACTTTCGCAATCTTGAGATTGTTGAAGATTTTGACGTACACGCTAGTAGCACACTAGCGTATTTACTTTAGATAACTTCAGAGTAAGTACAAATTAGTGTTGGTGATGATGTGTTACGTTAACAAAGTTACCAAATTATTTATGCTAATGTAATTTGCTGTTGATTAATGTTATAAAGTTAATTAATGAGACAACGTGACTGCTTTAGAGCTTGAAGTTTACGAATTTGATGAGAAACGTGAAAGTTTTTGTTATTATTTAAGAAAGTATAGTCGTAAATACTGTTCTAACAACTTTTAATTATTTTGTTTTCTTACTAAATTCAAGGTTCAGGGTTTGAATCTCGCAATGGGCAGATATTTGTTAAGAGCAAACCATATGCCATTATAGGCATATTGTCTGTTTAAAACAACAGTCTACCAAATTACAACTGGTTCTGGGACGGGGGATACGGTGACATCGTTTCGATCAACGAAACTAAACAAAATGTATGTATAGTTAACGAGAAGTCTTGTAGTCAGTTTTCGTTCGTTTCGTTCGCCTTCGCTATTGTCGAATGGCACTTGTTACGGAGCCTGCGCGGGTGACGCAACATTGGCCACGTTTGTACCAATAAACATGAAATGTCTAAAATATAATGACCATCCGTACCTCTATATATATGGAGGTATATGAGAATCAAGTGGTAATTTGGCGAGGTTTCAGCTCGTATTCCAACTGATCGAGTGTCGTGTGTCGGACTCGACACCTCCTAACGAGGGTCGCTATTTATGCAGCTCCGGAGACCTGTCGATGATATTTCCTCGATCAACTTATATCATTATAACGAGCGTGTACTAAGTAAATGAGAGAAAAATATAATTAGACGATGTCTTTGAACGAAATGAAGATGTTTGAACAAAAAATGACAAAATAAACGCGTAACAGAAATTCAGCTACCCACGTTTGTAAAAATGTTAACACTGTGTCGTGGAGTAGTGTTGGGGTATTAACAAAAAATAATTTATATATTTACTTGAAGACCTAACTAACCAGTTAGGTATTCAGTCATTAAAGCACTAGGATTGCAAAGATAATATTATTAATATTTAATAGATTATTGAAATAAAGTATTACATTAATACATTACGCACCTAGGCCGGTAAAAATGTGATCTGAGGCTATGAAAGTTTTATATTATTATTAGCTTCTGCCAGCGACTTCGTCCGCGTGGAATAGGTATTTTCCCCGTTTTTTACACATTTTCCACTGTTTCTTCGCTCCTATTGGTCGCAGCGTGATGTTATATAGCCTAAAGCCTTCCTCGATAAATGGTTTATCCAACAAAAAAATATTTTTTCAATTCGAACCAGTAGTTCCTGAGATTAGCGCGTTCAAACAAACAAACAAACTCTTCAGCTTTATAATATTAGTATAGATTTGTTGTTTACACAATATGTATTATTAGTTCCTAATTAGCTACAAATATGTACATACATCACAAAAACAATATGAGCCTACCTATATATTTTAAAGAATGAAATCTTCAGTTTCGCTTACTGGTCTAATTGTGCCTAGAAGTTTATTTTAAGATGAATATTTTAAGAATGTCTAAAAATACCAAGATATTTATATCGTGTGTTAAAATAGCTAATTAGAATGATGAGAGATTTTATCAGTTGTACTAATTACCGCGTTGAGTTACAAAAAGAGGAGTGATTAAGCGGCAGTAGTAAAAAATACGAGGCTGGAGCAGTGATATCTATTTGATTTACGGCAAAAATTATCTTTTTGCTAGCTTTTATTTTACATGGTAAACGCCAGATGATCTTCAAGACTTGATTAAGTACGTATTTGTCGTATAATTGATTATTAAATTTAGTATTTTAGTATAATTAATAATTTCTAATGCCTTCGCTTAATGAAACAATTATAACGGATTTATCTCGCGTATTTTATTTTATTTGCTAAAATAATGTAAATTTACTAAAGTGTCAAACTATCGTCAGCTTAGTCGGCTATTAAATATATAAACTTCAAAGTTTTTGATACGTCCGCGTCAGTACGTCGTACGTTATATTTGTTTTTTTTTTATAATTTTTGAGAATTTTATTTTTGGTTGAATATGATTGAAAAATGGTAATAGGTGTGGTAAAAAATATTAGGTAATTATTCTTTATTGCTGTCGTGCACTTTTAGGTAATAACCTCAAATTCTGCCTAATGCCGTAACGCCCTATGATTTAAACTTACAACTAATTAACTGCCTAAACTGTAGGCGTTCGTTAGGGCGGATCCTTATTTAAAGTGTACCTTTTATTTCAGAGAGTTCCCTTACAATCTTGCTTGAAATTGGACTTTACATGTACAATTGGATGAACCATAATGTGATGTGATTGACAGCTGCACGATACGTCATAAAGTGAATAATAAGAACCGGTAAACTGCGAGTCGGACTCGCAAATGAAGGATTCCGTACAATTATCTACAGAAACGAACAAAAAATTTCGAGAGTTGTATAGAAGTCCCCCTAAATACCTATTTAATTATGTTTTTAGTAGTTGTTACCCGGTTCGGAGGAGCCTTTGAAAGTCGCGTGAACACAAGATGATACTGTCCAAATTAGCGACCACGTTACGCTCTGAGGCCACGCAACAGAGATACGATACACAGAAATGCTATAAATGTAGACGAGGCTTTAAAGGACCCCGAACCGGGTTTTTAAATATTTGTACTTATGCTATTTTTCTATGTACCCAATGAAAATGAGAGACGTAACCAAAACGCGAAATCTTTTTTAAGAATTGCATTCGACCGTAAACACTAAGCTGTAGATAAAAGATAGTATTGTATATAAAATGCTTTTAAACTAAGTCTGGAGAGACCGTCGCCTGTCTCTAGAATAGGCCGAAGCCTATATTCGAATGCCAATAGACAAGCGAAAGCTAAGAAGAATAATAAAATAGATAGGCATCGTTTATCTATAACTTAAGGTCTTACGTGATAAACAAAAATGTTCCATGGGTGTTTTGTTGTAATTTGACGAAATGAGGAAGTGAGAGTGTTGGTCAAACGAAGAATAACTTAGGTTTTATAGCAGCGTATAACACGTCTTGTAAAGAGTACATTTCATTCGTCATTTTTAAAGAAATCTTCAAGAAAACTACCAACGACCAATAATAGCTGAGATTTCTGTCTGTGACGAGTCTTTGTCCTTTGACAAGCGTATGTCGCAGTTACTCGAGCCCAGCCACTGTAACGTGTCAAAAGGAGTTTTTATACTTATGAATTATTTTATTTAGTACTAGCGGTTCGCCTCGGCTTCGCATGGATCCCTATTATTTTCAAAATATTCTATAGCCTGTGTTAGTCAGAGTGAACGTAGCTTCCCAACAGTAAAATAATTATTAAAATCAGTCCAGTAGTTTTTGAGCCTATTCATTACAAACATACAAAAATAGGTACAAATCTTTCCTCTTTATAATATTAGAATAGATATAGATTTTGTAGTTCCATAGGAAACCGATCACAATAAACTGAAAAAATAAGCAATAACAAATCGATGCAACGAAATAACGAAACAAAGAACTCTCATAGATTCAATTGTCAGCATTATTTCGCTTCCATTTTCAAACAATAAGACCTGGGAGGCTCAAGTTTCAAATACGCCATCCGAAACTCCCCTTTAAAGTTTAAAAAACATTTTTACGTTAATTTGTTACGTTATGCTGTGCATGTGCTTTCGCAAAAGAACGTTAATTGGTCAACACGTTAATTAGAGACACAAAACGTGTTAACGAGTATCTGTTGACGATATACGAGTCCATTACCGTCATTGAATTACATAAAAGTCCTACGCTTACGTGATGGTTGGTGCTTTATGCGGGACTTAATTCGCTACTACCTTAATTAATTTTGGTGTTTTCTGATTCAGGGATATTTTAAATTGAGGTGTAATATCGCACACCTAGATCTAAAGGGAGCTAACTCGAAAACTATGCACAACATCGAATTCCAAGCAAAGCCTACTACCACCAAAATAGATTTCAGCTTACTTTTATAGCTTTATATAAGAAGCCTATACTATACTATAGACTCTTTCACTGCACATATTATTGTTTTTGCCGTTCCTGAAAAAAATAATCTCTTTTTGAGTTAATCTTGTTTATATGTAGGTATAGTCATATTCCTAAGAATTGCTAGAATGAGGTGATGCCCAATAAGCAACGTAGTCTTATAAAAGAAAAACCGGAATGGAATTAGGTACTGATAACATTCATGCGCTCCTAAAGTAGGTACGTTTTAAAGTTAATAAGCCAATGTACAAGTTGATTATAAGTTAGATAAAGGAATAATTGATCCTATAATGGCACCCAAATCCTTGTTTAAAACAGGTTACAAGATTCTTACAAGAAAAGAAATAGTGTTGAGAACTGTAAGTACTGATTTTGCTTGTTGGATGGGATTTATGACTTACAATGTAGTTCGATGATCTGAGGGTCTCTGGAATCGATTGGATTCCTATGGATGCGTTTGATTCCGCCAGTGGGGTCGTTTTAATTATTAACACAAAATTGGGAACCATTTTTGACTAGTGACTATAGTTTACTGGAACTGTTTGATTCAATTTAACTAACGAAATAGCATTTACATATAAAACGCTGCGTTTACCAGTAAAACCGGTTTAAAACTGTAAACATCTGCTTCCAAGTATTTGTTAACTATATATAGTACCTATTTCAAATATAGGTATTATGTATTACAAAACCACGTCATTATATCTTTCGCCGTAATTTACATGCAAGATTTTAGTCGACTCTATTTCTTGGAGATAAGGTAACATATTGCTTGTTGGTGTAATGTGGCCAGTATATCGCGTTTGGTTCCTGAACGTCGTACAGAGTTACTGACGCAAACGTTTACTTTTACATTTTTAATAGGTAGGTAGGTACCTAATTAAGATTTGTCTAAGGCAGTTTCGTATCGTTCTGACGTTTAAATTGTACGCAAAGATAAATCAACTATGCTTTATTTTTATGTAGTGAAAAAGATTGAGCTTTAAAGTTTATTTCTCTGTCCCTTTTATTAAATAGGTATGCTTACTTATAAGAAATACCTTAATACGTTTTTTTAAATATCATAAAAGTATTATTTTTTGTGTCTTACGTAAAAAAATGTGCCTTCTTTTCTGGATCTTTTCCATTTAACATCACGACTCTTTTAGTCTTTGACATTTCTAACTACATACACATTTTAAGTTCTGCTTGATTTATAGTGAAAGTAATTTTCAAATTATATATATTTCAATTTAACATAGGTACGTGATACTTAACCGTTGATTTCAAATAAGCACTCTACAGTAACGCAATAAATATAAACAATACAATCATCTGTTTACACAACAAAACAAGTTTCAAAATCATAGTGCAGTAATGATAATCATTATCTCACGTGTAACATAGAAACCGCACTGTCATTACACTTAACTGTACCTATGCTTGTACTTTGATACTCGCTTTTAGGCTTAATAGCAGTAATATAAGCCAGACTGGCGAAATTAAAAATTGGTCAACCGCAGCCTCGGCCGCGCTTTTCGTCATGGACCAGTTTCTACCTGGTAACAGCCGCAACTATTATCCCTTGCATACTGTGAGGATTATATTACTCTACCCCTTTTATTTGTTAGCAAAATGTGGCAAAATAATCTTCTAACCTTCGCCTTTTGCTTTTGTTTTAATGATACAACCTTTGAATCCCTGGCGGCATATGTTCTATAAGTATTAATACGTTTATTACTCAACAGGACTTAAAATAACCTTAACTAAAACAAAGGTGCGATAAGAGAACTTAAACATGCCTCAAGTCCTATTACACACCTTTAATTTAAGGATCTGTTGAAATCGGGTCGTGGCTATTAAGATTAAGCAATCTATTTGCTCGTGTTAAAATACGGGGTATGTATCTTTTACTTTTTAATTTACGTTTAAACTTGATTAAAAAGCAGCGTTGCTCTTTGCTGCGCATCGACGGTTCATTAACGACGATCTTACTTCTCCCATTAAGCTCCTGTGAACACGTTATGTACACTTTGCTTTAAAGTTAATTTTAAATTAACTCTGAATAAATACCTACCTAGTCTACCCTAACCTAACTACTTGACGAATGTCATTGCCGTTTTTTTAAAGATAAAACATTGTCTGATGTATTCAATAGAGTGTAATAGGTACAATAAAACAATATATAAATAATATAACTGACTACCTGCTCGATAATTTCAGATGATTGCTGAGAGCTTAAAACAAACGGGGATCAATAATGTAAATTGGAGATGTAGTCGATATCCAATCTACCAATGCTCATTGAATCACGATGAGCGTGGATCTCGATTTAGTGCGGGAATGCATCACGCACGTGTTGTCTGTTAATTGAATGCCTTCCGCTGCCTTCGGGCGCGCGTCCCGCGCCTCCGCCGTCGCCCGTCCGCCAAAAACTACCTAAATAAACACGACGAGGACACGCGGACGACTTGCAGAACCACCACAGGCCTCTCTGATCTCTGATCTACCCCTCTGAGCACTCGAGATTTTTTTCGACGTTGCTTATACATTTTTTCATAGGATGTTGTGGGCGCGGGTCGCAGGGCGTGCGCGGGGTAGGCGCGGCCTGCGGGGCGCGGCGGGTCGCGCGGCCTCTCGCGTTTAGTACAGCGCTCAGCAGGAGTGTCGGACGCTCGGCTTTGCAGCCGACAACTTTAGTATTCTTCATTTATTTTCTTTTCTATTCGTTTAATTTGTCGCTTGAACACCACGGCGCCGTAAACATGAAATGTATCGCTGTCTGTGAGTGAGTTACGAGTGTTAAAGTGTTTACCGGCATTTTATTTTGACAGTGTCACGTGCGGAACCGAATTAATACCGGTTCCAGAGTTTTGAAAAGTGTTTATATACGCACACGGCCTTCACTTACGGCAGGTAGAGCCGGCGAGGTGCGATAGTGTAAAGTTTGCTGAATTATAAGATTTATAATCTTAGTTTGTGGAGAGTTCTCGTGGGAACTATAAAAGAAGTGCTCGGCCGAGTTTGAGTGTTTTACTTCCGAAGAAAAAGTTCGCACGGATTTGTTCCAATAGGATTCTTCTCGGAAACTAGTGTGAAGTGCGTGTACCGGCAAAGTGCGAGGTGCTTACAACTTACAACATAACCTTATTCGAACAAGGCGCGTGTTGCACAGGCATGCGCAGTCCGGGTCTCTAAAATTAATAATAGAGGCTCATAATTTTATAAACAAACCGCGTGACCGTGTGGTTAGTGAAGTGTCGTGGTGCGTCGCTAATAGGAAGCGCACGATAGTTCCCGTAGCCGGCGGACGACGTTATCCCAACACCAACTTCAAGTTTGAAAATTAAGAGTAACGTTCGTTTTTCACCTGTGGGAATTCGGTGTTTTACCTGCGCGCGCACTGGACTTCTTTACAAAGGTGAGTAGGTAGAACGGGTGTGAAAAATGTGAATGCAGCGTGCAGGCAGGTGCGTGTAAAAAAGTGTCTCGTCGTAAAATGCATCGGTTGGTTTTCGTATGCGGTCGCCGGCACGCCGGGGCCGTCCTCTGTTTATTTTTTGTTGGCCAACCAGTTGCTTAGTCTTTCGATGGGTCTATTGCATGACGTCATCGCATAGCATCCAGCGATTCTGCGTCCCTCTCCCACGTGCATACGTCTCAAGAAATTTGACTCCATGTAAAGTTTGTTGTTTGCTTTAGTTGTGTATTGTTTAAAGTTTTACTTTTCGTTTTGAATGTTAAGGTCACATTGCTTTAGTACCTATAGTGGATAATGTGGATGTGTACATATTGTTAGAATAATGTACCGGTAAGTAGTTGCTTTACCTTTTAGTTGCGTACCTATTTAGGTAGATATATTCTATATTGCTGTCTTTGGGTAATAAGTATATGTGACTTTAAGTAAGTCGGTAACTCATTAGTTTGGCTTCTTTTGTCTGACCTAATATTGTAGATCTGCTATTTTAATACAGTATGGCTAATTTACCTATCCAATTTGGTAAGTAATACTGTATGTAATTGGATAATAAGTTTCTTGTAATTATAAGTATAAAATATTTTTGATAAAAATATTTAAAGGAAAAAATAAATTAGATAACAATTTAGAAATATGTACGCTCACCGATCGACATTAAAATATCTGCATGTTATTTTTTTTTATTTAAAAATATTAATGTATTATGAGAAATAAAGATCTTTCAACCTAACATATATTATTATGTATAATATATATCTACGTAGGTAGGTACTGAAGTAGCTACGTAATATAAACAACAAACACTTTAAAATATTGTTTGCTTTAAAACAATTATTTAGCTGAAGATACGGTAATGCTTTTGACTCCTAAAAACCTTGGCGGTTAATAAACAGTCATCATTATTAGTCTCAGCTTCCATGCTTGAAAGAGCTCCTTTACCTGCAATATTGTACTTTATTTATATGAGGATAAGGTCTACTATAGTTTTGTACACAATTCTTATATGGTTTCTGCTAATTTTAAATTATTACTTTAGTACCTAACTAATATCAAGTAACAGGAACAAACAGTCTCTGATGCAGTAATAGTATTTGACACACGTCTTTTTAACTCTATTAGGTACCTACTTAGGTACTTTGCTATTTTATAGTGTCAAAAATGCTTTTACGGTTATTACACTACGATGACTATGACATAGGTATACACATTAATGCAACAACTATACTTATCGGATTCCTTCGCGGTTATTACACATTGGAATGATACAGCTAACTAACTTTAGCGTTAGACTATCGTTAGCTCAGTCGTGCTGCGAATATGGGAACTGTAAAGCTTTCGAAACGTTAGAAAATAAAATAAAATACGCGAGTTAAAGCCGTTATAGTTGTTTAATTTAATTATAATTGTTTCATTCCAAAATATTTTTTTATTTAATTCTGGTATTAAAGACGATTGAATTTCTATTAAACACACCTACAGTACAAACTTCGCCTGTAATATTATGCCTATACATGGCTTACGTCATACTTAATATTTAATTGTTTGATCAGGGTTAGTTAATCCCAAACTGCTGACGATGAGCTAACATTTACTTCCATGTTCACCTTACATAGTATAGTTTAGCAATTCAATAGCGATATCTTGACTTTGAGGCGTGCCAGTTAGTTTGCCACCATATTATGTTTGATTTGAGTTAAACCCGCCTAATTTGATACTGTGTTTGTTTCATTTTGCAATTCTGTTAATATACTCTTCAATTTTATGTGAAAAATATACCGTTGTATATGTTACCTATTCCTGTTTTTTTTTTATAATTTTCTGACGATATTTATGAGAATTGTAATCTATGTACCTATTGCCTATTGTCATATAAAATCCATAAAGAATGACGGATATACGCATAGCCAAAACCTGACTTAGAGACTTGAAACTTGGAGGGTGTGTTCTTTGTATGACATAGGCATCTGATAAGAAGGAATTTACCGTATTCTAAGTTCGAAAAGTACTGACTTACTTTCTAATTTTTTACTTTTCAATGCAAATAATTTGTGGGGCAATTTTTTCATTCTGATTTAAGATACCATTTTTCTTATAAGAATGTTCCACTTAAGGTTGGTTTACTGATAAGCAAAGATGAGAGAGACAGGTTTTAAAATTTGTTACCTTTTTATTATCTCCATGTGATTACCACTAAACTTCCTTTTTGCCGTTGCAATCAGAAGCAATTCAATAAGAGATGAATCCTATAAAATCTATTTTATTACTTTAAAGAAAATAATACATTTGGACCATTTGTTTGGAGCGCTATACTTATTCAACGGATTACATGAATATTTTATTCAACAAAGTAATCTTCTAACACGGAGCTCGAGTATTCTGTGTAATGATTCACATTGTCTAGACCAAATATACTACTGATTGCAGATGTTATTCGTTTAGAAAAAGTAATTTACTTACCTGATTTAGTGAACTTGTTGAGGGACCTAAAGTATCCATTATCATTGATCGAGTTGTATATTTTTTATCGAGATATTTACCAAATTTAAATTTTATACTGATCCTTAGAATTGCCAAACAGAATAATGTATATATCTATGAAAAAAATTATCGCATATTAAAAATTTGTAAAATTCCAAAGTTTATCTATATATAATAGCTGTTTATTATATATTATTTATATATAATAAACAGCTGACAGTCTAGAAAATGCAAAAAGAATGCAGATGTACAATTTTTCTTTAGCAACAAAAAACTTAAGCGGCTGCAAATGTGGCCTTTAAATTACAATGCGTAATACAACGTGGATCATGGTCAAACGTTGTAAAAAGTGTGGAGGTCATTAGCTTATTTTATACAGGAAACTTGAACACATCAAAGCAGGTGCAACTTATAAAATTTGAAGTGGGACAAATTGAAGAATCATGATAATTTTAAAGGACACTACACTTATGCTTCCTAGCACCAGGAAGCGTAAGTGTATCGCCTGTTGAAGTTACTGACATCTAAATAAATTTCTGAGTATCCTCAAATTATATTATGATAATAAGCTCGGGCAGCATTCATTTCATGTTTCTTGTACCCACAAGACTCTTCGGATTTATCTTATAACGCTTCGGTCGAACTATATACTTAAGTTTATAAAAGTGTTCTACAATCGCCCCATTTGTTGCCGAATCTGTATCTTTCCCTCGCAGTTTTTCAGATACATCGTCTAGGTAGTCTTTCTTAATCCTGATGGACGGCTATTGCCTGCGTGTATCTGGATTGCTCTTTCGTACCGAAAAACGATACGCTAAAATAAAATAAAGAGAAAGAGTGCTAAAATCGATATAAATTATCGAGCCACTGAAAC
Source organism: Polylopha cassiicola (assembly GCA_038024825.1). Taxonomy (NCBI): domain Eukaryota; kingdom Metazoa; phylum Arthropoda; class Insecta; order Lepidoptera; family Tortricidae; genus Polylopha; species Polylopha cassiicola. Next base: position 2,798,097 of record CP149052.1, on the reverse strand, counting down.
TTCGATACCATAATCTTTATCTAGCGTATAACGAAACGACCATAAAGTAAAACAAAACACAATTACTTACCTCTTGACCTGTTTTAGTCCAGTTTCTAAGTTATAGGAAGCTGTTATCGTGTTTGTTATTATTTTTATAAAGATTAACTACTGCGGGGAGTATTATTAGCAAGTACACGAGTTATATGACCTCAAGTAGTAATCTGACCTCTTGGAGACGGCCCTAATCATCGTTACAGTGTACATGTCTCGGCTTTCCATCAACAGGACGCGGTACTCATGTAGCGGTTGGAATATAAACAAGGATTCCTTAGCACTTCATATTATGTATCGCATTTTGAATTTATGGCTAGTGGATGTGAGGATTTCGTCACATTAATGCACTGAGAAATAGATCTTCTAATAGTTGTGGCCAATAAATCAATTGAAGATGAAGAGTAGACAATACGTACAAATGTAAAACTAGATATATCATGTTTGAGGCAAAAATAAATAAGCATTGATAATATATAATATTAACCTACGTAAGCAATGATTATCATTAATCAATAGTAAAAAAATATATTCGTTCAAGGATTTTTTGAATGTTCTGTTCATAGGAAATGTATTATGTGGTGATACAATCTAAATTGTAAAATATTTATTGAAGCCTAACTCTAAATTACTAAGCAAATAAAGGATTCCAGTCGGACTGATTAAATATTAGCGCGCAATATAAATATTAGCATGCGAGGTAGACAACAGAGTGAGTATGCTTTTCTACAGTTTTTTTGCAGATGCTTAAAATTTAAAACGGAATAAAGCTTGTTATTTTATAACCTTCCCGTATTTCGTACTCGAATAATGAAATAAGCCTCAGAATCATATTTTTATAGGCACGTTATTTACATTATATTTCAACATCTTCTTGAATTTAATATCAGAAACGACAAGGGGTTACCCCGGTGTAAGCTGATAAGTTGATAACATAAAAATAACTAGGGTTTATCATCGAGACACCTGAGAACTTTAAACGTCGGCGTAATCTTTACTAGTCAACTATGACTCAATGAAATAAAACGAACAAAGCATTATACAGTTACTTAAAAGCATCAAGGTTACTATTGCAGCAACTTCTGAGAATCATTAGATAAAGTCAATCTTTTATGATGAAACTTCCACTCGCAGGCCAGGTCAAATGTCATAGAAACATTTGCAAAAGGCTATAAATGTGCAAATTGAATATTAGCTCGTGTGTAGTGTAACCTCAGTACACTGTACAGTTCAGAAAAGTTATATTGCTAAAAAAACTTCTAGCGAACTATCGAATCAGAGCAATTTGTCACACGTGCGTACAATCTACTGGAATGTTTTTGGTATTACTCCCGAACATAAAGCTGACACTTGTTGAAAATGGACAGTCCGGATGCGCTATAAAATAGAATACTATCGTCACGATACTTGAATTGATGGTCGTTCATCATGGAATTTAGAGAAAGGGTCACCGAGTACTTGCCCCTACTTATAATGCAGACGAGTCTGTTATTATTAATGCATTCATTTTAACAAGTGGCCCAAATGTTTCCGACTCGATCATTTATGGCCACACAAGTTAAAAACTATTTTTGTCTGTAATAAAAATAGTTGATACGATTGAGCTTCTTAACAACCGGATCCGGGCGCGTCCCGCCATCCGATTCATGCACAGAAACCGCCGGACAGATTTATTCCGTGATGTCATCGATTAACGCAGACGTTTCGAACGTCTGTACGATTTCTATGGTACAAATGCGAACGCGCATATCTTTTTAACTTGTCTCGAAAAAATATTACGTTACACAAATTGTGTTTTAAATAAGCAATCATGAAAATATTAGCAAAAAACTTATGGCAACCTTAATCTGTCAATAAAAAGATACCTCAAATAAAAGTGAATTCATTTCAATTTCGACCGGTGCCGCGGTAAGTAGATCACTGTCGATCTCGTTGGTTTACAGCTTGTAATGTATTAAAATGTTCCATGTATCCCTTCGGATATTTAATTTAAAAAGTTGACGTAAAATTATGTCATAATTATCGTAATGTATAAGTGTACCTATTCTATGCGACATAGGACACATCTCTGATCCTTGCTTACCTTGACCTTATTACCTCAGACCGAGCAAACAAAGAAAAGATGTGATTAGTGCCACTATGAATAACATTTAACTTGTAGGGTACTATCGCGATCGTTTAACCTTGACACCAAAGCCTGGTATGACTTAGTCTTAAGAAGCTTCAATACGTTTTCGTCACCAGCTTTCTGTTAAATCTAGGTAGTTTATTTATGAAACGATAATGTACTTAACAGCCTTCGGTTGTCACTGACAGCAGTAATTAATTACGGTTTGGCCCCCTCCCCTCGAGCCCGGTAGAAGTTAACTAAGCATGGTTCACTTGATTCGTAGTGTTTTGACATTCGATGGGACTCTCGGAGTTTGAAGTTGGTCTGAGGGTATATTATTAAAATTATGCATCAACGTGTCTCATGATGATTAGGTATGTATACTTAAATACCTACTCTGTAGGTACATTTATATCATGTTAATTAATTGTGATTGTATATATACTTTATTTTCTATATGACTCTATGTTGTTGATTAATATGTAACGTAATTCGTTTGTAGGTATGTATATTATCATATCTAGTACAGTATAATATAAAAGGGTAGGTAGGTACTAGATGTAAAAAGTCAGCAAAAGTAAGTTTTACTACTTATCAAGTAATTGTACAAAAGGTACACAACTAAAAAACCCGTTCTAAGTTAAACGTCGTAGAAATAACTTCCCTTGTTGAAAACACAGTCAGTACAAACCATATTAATAAGTTTATTCGACGAAAAGATTTCACTGAGGCCACAATCGCTGTTTCTGTACACGCTCCATTGAATCCGATGTCTTAGTAAATACAAAGGATCCGTACATCTTTGTATCGCTCGCGGATGAAGTTTGAAAAGTGTGCAACTGTATTCCAGTGTCTCTCGGATACGCGGCTGAAGCGACTCGCACGTAATGCACTCGATAATATATTCTGATCGCATTTATTCACACAGCATAGGTAGTAAAACGAGGTTCCTTTGGAACCAAGAGACAATCCCCTGGAGCTAGACGTTTGGAAATGTCTCTGTATATCTAGGATTTTGCGAACACCATGCGTTTACCTATATCTACGCATTTACCTGTATTCGGTTCGTATTAAAGGCTTAAGTTTCCTGCCGAACAGGTATTATTCAGTTTGCACGGTTCGATCACAATTCATACTGATATATGTATTGAAGCATTAGTTGGTGCTGATTCATATCGAACCTATACATAATAGTTAAGGATTAAATTGTCAATTTTCTGATGGGAAATATTGAGGTACTTATCCGGAAAAATGACTTTTGAAACAGATTTTTATAAAGTAAGTAGGTACATAAAATAAAAATCTTAAATGTTGTAAGTAAGAATTTCATATTCAGAGTACTTTTGCTTCCAAAGTATGATCACAGCACAAAAATCGGGTATGAAGATAAAAACTTTAATTTCAAGCGAACTGAAAGCACCGGTGATATTTCCCACTAGATCCCCTAAAGGCAGATGTCATGGCTGCCGCGTCGTCGTATTCAGAGACGGTTGAAGTGGCACAGTTTAGAAATTACTATCCGTGTCATTTTACACGGAAAACTGAGAAATGTTTCCATTTTGCTGCATTCGTAGTATCGTCACTTATAGGCTGTAATAATATACGAATTTGTATAATGTTGAGCTACTTCCATCTTCATTACTTAGCCTTTTCTTGTCGGAAATTCTACTGTTTTGTATTTCCAAAACAAGTTTACATCTCACATTGTAAGGAAAATAGGCTCCTCTATTCATTTTATTCCCAACCCTGAATGGGTACTAGAGGGAGTACCTACAGGGGCCTCTTTTCTATGCTTCCCCGCCCGCATTCATGCTGCATAAGTGTGCGCTGCCCATAAATCCAACTATAGAATCTCACTGAGCTGGACCAACGAACTCCGCTAAAGTACTTTTTCCAATATGGCGTTTAAGAAGTCTGAAATGTAAGCCAACTTTGACTTCGAACCGCGACGAGCGAAAGTCTCCGTCTACTTATCTTTGCAGGGTTTTACTTTTCTCGACCATTTACTTTTTCTTGGTTTTAAATCCTACGATAAAATAAAGAGCATGGATCCAATTAACAATATTTACTGAAGTAAACATAATATGAAATACACCGATTGAGTGTTGTAATTAAGTAGAATTTGTCTTCTTCCAATCTTGGAGGTACTTATATGTGAGTCGGTCATCCTTGAACGAATTCCCAATTAAAATTTGAAGGAGTTTATCAATTGATGGGATAAGGGAGGGCTTATAGCGAAGTTTGTTGAGTATATGTCGCAATGTCTTAAGACGCGAATTGTTTACATAGGATCGTCGGATCGTTGCCGAGGTTATCTGTGTAATTAGTGAGCTCTTACTGCTAATCTTTGCTTGCCGAAAGATACGTGACTGTATTGGCTTTCGTCGTAGGCCTAATAGGATTTACTGCTATAACTCCTTTGCAAAGAATAGTTTGCTCTTTGGGTTACCCTTGATAGTTGCTAGTTCGGTTTGCTTCTCATTTTGGGTTCTGAGCCTTTTGTGTCGTTATGTTGTGTAATTATATTAGAAGAGGTCATTGATTTTTATTTAATCTGAAATAGTGGTCTCTTTAAAATATATGCAAAAAAAACATGCGTACTACCTAAAGATATTTCACACATGGAATGCAATTATTTATTGATACTAAACTAAATAATTAGAGAGTTACTTTACATGAAAGTTATGAACTATTAAATTCATTCGTGTTACACACCTACAATTAACCGTTTTTCTAATATTTTACTGGTTCTGTTACGATGGTGAGGAAGAATATCTCATTTATTGTGTTTACATTTGCATAATATAGACATCAAGTCGAAATACGAATTGCTCGGCAGGTAAGAATTTAAAAAGTTTGTGAAATATTATAGGATATTCCGACAGAAATTCGAGTCGCCCGGTCATAGAATTGAAGAGTTTTTGATTATTCAGGCCACACTTTTGACTTTTACAAAAAAAAAGTAATACTCACGCAACTGTTATATTTTGGTTACGGTATGCTTAAGAATGATGAAAAAGGCCACGATAAACCAAATAAGTTCCTTTAGGCCATAATTCGGAACATTATTTATTTACAACGGCGAGAGTATGGGCGCAGATACATAAATCACACATGCGTCAATCAATGTTGGAAATGGAACAACGTAAAAGAAGATGGATAATAATATAACATTATTACATTAATATCGACACGAAAGGGGATCATCGAATAGTGTTTATGTGTATGAAGAAGAAAAGTGATACAGCGATATTAATACAGAAGATCAAGCAGATGTCTTCGACTGAGACGTTCTGCCACATTCCTATATTTTCCAAGAACTTGACATCTTGACACACTTGCTTCGTTCACACTCATCACACGATTAAGGGATTAGAGAATACGAGCTACTGTTTAAATCTCAGTCATGGTACAGTACTGTTGTCAAGAAATACTACCTATTGAGTTATATCAGCACTCTTGATTCCATTTGACTTAATCCTATGTTGGTTTACTATTATAAATTATAAGTTACAGCATTGTATGGTTCTATTTAAAGTACTTTTTACACGTGTTTTTTTATTTTATTTTGTTAGGCTCGTAAAACCTCAAATGTTTACTTTTTAAAGGTAGGTCATATCAAGAACGAATTCGAAGGTGTACTGTTTCAAAAAGTGTATTTCCCAATTGGTACAAATTCTCAAATGGTATGTTATCTCAGATGCTTAGGCTCACAAAACCCACCCAAGACAATATACATAATGGGAAGGCGTTCGTTTTGGAAACGTGTACTTTTAGGGACCATGTACTCAATGGGAAAGTGTACTCTGAAGTACATTTTGAATTATTAAATATTCCATCAAGTTCATAAGCATCTTGTCTGAATCAATTAAATAGTCGTTTAACTTAGCGTAAGATTAAAGTCTTTACTAATAATGAGGGTGTAAATGTAATGCGGGCCAAAGTTATAATTGGTTGAATGAGTAGCGATCATTGGTTCGCGCTTGGCCCGGGCGCGGCGTGCGCCGTACAGGCTGGGCGTAAATTAGTTATAAACTAACTGATACTTCGACGGGCCCTGTCTAGTTAGACGGTGCTTAACAGCTTATTCGGATCACTAGAATTTCGCATTTTCTTTACGGTCGTTTAAAATGTACCTTAATAGTTTTTGCACTTTATTTCTTATTCCTTTCCTAACATACAGTGCAGTAGGTAGGTTATAGGTACCTGTCTAATCGATAAAGATTCTTTGGGAAATGAATATTAGTGTTTTTGGGATTCCGTATCCATCTGTCTGTCACCAGGCTGTATCTCAACTGAATAATGACTTAAACATTGGTTGCCGAAGTCTATTAATACATGACCAGTCAAGTAAAAATAAACATTTGATCAGCTTATAAACTTCTCTAAATTACCAAACGTCAGGAAAAACAGGACCGAGTAAATACTTCCCTCATCCTTTTAATAAAATAAAATAAGCTCCTCAAATATTGGATTTACTGAATTGAATATATCCGTGCGGCTTTCAATTGATTTGTAAATCTTTCATCCGATATACTCATAAGATCGAATCTTAAAGTATATCACCGCAAAGAAGTGTAGTTTAAAAGTAGACTTGGGAATAAAACGCGTAGCGTAGGTATAGGCTAATGTCCGAAAATGAGTATTACCGAGTGACGTACCTATTGTTGTGGTGACCTTCACTACTCGACTGCCGACTTGTATAATCAAATTCACTGAATGTCGCCGATTAGTAACCTTCCGAACAGACTACAAAAAGAACACGAAAAGGAAAATGTTTCAAGACCTGTATGACCATAATATTATGGTTGTCTTTTGGGTAAAAAAAATACCTACGTCATAATTAGTCCGGCGCTTACATTATAAAAATCGGATACCTATTTTTGTTTTGTCAATTAAGCGACAATGATAACGGCTGATACATTCGTGACGTCATGAGAAACCTTAACGGGCTATATCTTCATCATTAAAAAACAAACAAAAATATATTTTCAATACCTAGGTTTTAACTGTATAACTGTAAAAAAATCAGCCCATTAGACATTAAAATTTCTGTTACAACTAAAGTACCTATTTATAAAAAGATTAATACTCTCAAAGACAGCTGAAACTATGAAAACAAACATTTGTGTCGCTACATCGAGGACCCAATGCGCTATAATTAGAATTAATTTTCTTCTTGGAATCAAATATCATTCAGTGATAACTAGTGCCAGCCGCAAGAATATTGTTAGAAAAAATTGGATGCTCTCCAAAAATCGATTACTCCACAGTTAACTAGAAATGATCAAACATGTGTACGGCATTTTGGTTTTTATTTACTGCGGGTATGGGGCCGAATGTTGGTATTTGGATGAGTCATGACTAGGCAGCCATTGAGCCTCTCTAATGCACTTATATTAGTATATATACATATCCTAGTGGATATGTATGTACATTGTACATACATTCGAAGAGCCTAGGCTCCGTTAGGTATTTCTCCACGTACCTCAGAAACCTACACTCTCTCATAACAATTAAATTTTACACTAAGGTACCTATTTAAATTTATAGCAAGAATGATTTGATTGAATCTCTATAATTTCTGATAAAACAATTCTAGCAAACGTAAACAATTATAAAAGACTATCGTTAGTCTATTATGAACATGGTACGTGTAAAGACGTCCGCATAATATTAACATACGCGAATTAAGTCAGTCATAATTGAATATTTGTTATCTTTCGTAATAAAACAAGTATACCGATTTGTATTATAATTTTAAAAGTCACTTTAGAAAAATCATAGAAATAGCATAAAAGTATTTTTGCGCAAATTATTTTTTCATAAGCTATCAGCTTTTATATTTCGAGCAAACATTATTATCAAACTCCTCTCGTGTTATCGCACAAACATCGAAAGGTGTGAATTTTGTATGGGCTATCGTTTGCGTGGCATCTGTCAACATGTCAAGTCGATTTTATCGATTGACGACTTTATCGTGTGATCGAGTGTCGTGACATCTCATATGATATAGTGATCTCAGACATTAACATTATGCCGTTTACGTCTTGATTTAATCGGGTACATGTAATTTAGAAATATTAATTACAGCGACTTTTTAGAACGATACAAGTTCGAGAATTCTTTATAGATTGTCGCGCGATGTTCGCATTTGTCGCGCGACTGCATTTCTATAAAAAGTCAACGTGCGGCTTGTTGTTTAATTACTAAGTATAGCGGAGGTAACCATGATTAAACTACTAGAGTATTTCCAATAACAGTGTCATATGGCTTACTTTCTAGTAATAATATCAGAAAAAGAAGAAAGTGAAGTCTAGGAGATGGGATCGCTCAAATAGCTACAAACGCCCGATACAAGTAAGTCCCAGGGTCAATAAAAATATTTGCTGTCTAAATATAACACGACTTGATGAGAAAAACACTAGTTTTCTACTAAAATAGACTTCAGAGTGGAGTAAAGCTATAAGCATTTTATTAGTAGCTAATTTTTAACTACTCTCTTCTAAAGTTTATCGTATTTCAAGATACTTGGCCAATAGTTTAGATAACGCTAACTTTATGCGAACTTATATAATAGTTATAAAATATATTATGATTTACTTAGTTTTATAACACAAAGGATAACCTTGCTCGTTACGTGGAACTCATACGCGAGGTCATGGATTCCACATTATTACATTTAAATTATTTTAATCAAACGAGTGAACTCTAATTATGTATTTTTTACTCAAGTTATGAATATCCCAATGTAAAGAATACTCTAAACGTACATAAAATAAAACATTTCAATAAAAAGCGTAGGTAGGTTGGGATTTTCTATCCATTCATCCGCCCACTTACAATATTTGAAACTAATATTTTACCAGTAATGTTTAGTAGATATACCTATGCAAATTGTAATAGTTTCTAACTTAAGTCAACTCTGCTAGTGAATTTATTAACTGTAAGGATTGCTAAAAACAAACTTATAAATTATAATAAAACAAGTGTAGGTAGGTAGGTACGAGTATGTGTTACCTACAATTCGCACTTTTAAGTGTGTGTAATAGGCAACTCAACATTAAACAACACTAATAAGTAGATATTTAAAAAAAAAATTATCACTGAAATTTGTAAATAACATTCAGCACAATACAAGATGGCGCCGTGCTGAAACTTTTTCCGTAAATTATAACCAGCAAGTAATATTTTTGACGTTGTCAAAATTGAATACAAACTTTTTTTAACAATTTAATTTAGATACTGGTTTTAATGGATCCGTATTCCACCTAGTTCCTAAAATTAATGTGACGTTGATATTTCATACAGGAGGTCAACATCTAAGATGCTATATAATAGGTATTCCGGGTGCAAATAGGTGATGATGTGATGGAGTGTAAAATGCTGCGATGATATCATCATTTACACACTATTCATTATCATGGCCACTGTAGACTACTTCAATCTTGACATTATTATTCTCTTAACACGATTGAGTGACATAATGATGTGTAATATAAAGAAATAATATTTAACAAATGAAAAGAGATGGAATTAAAGACGAATTTATAAATGACAAAGCTTTAAGTTGAAGAATTAATCATTCTTAAATATTTAAACGATTTCCATGGATTTCTAAATAGAGGTTCGTAAGTACTTGTGTGTGAACCGGGGCGTTTGATAACATAAGAGAAATTAGCCGTCAATTTAGTAAACACACTATAATTATTTAACTACGGGCACTACGGCAATTACCACTGTCGTAAAAATATAGCTTAAAATGACGAAAACGTTTAGATGAAAGGAAAGGTGATTTGTTTACAGTTGACATTTATTAAGAAACTAGCGGCCCGTCCCGGCTTCGCACGGGGGGACTTAAGATTTTTTTCATAGTTTTACGTTTTATTTATATTTATTCTCTATAAGGATTAAACCATTTACTTCGAAATCCCGTCGCCAAAATGACATTACTTTGGAGCAAACATCTAAATCATTAAAACGATTGTTATGGGTAAACTATAAAAGATAGACATATGCTCTCGCGGACTTTTTTAAAGATAATGTTAAGATGAACAATTCACCGATAAAGCATTTTTGTATAACTTTAACTATATGCTCAGCGCACGCCACGGAAGGCCTCAGAAACGATACTTTTCCCCCGTTTTTGAAACATTTTCGGTTACTGCTCCGCAACTATAAGACCTAGCGTGATATTATATAGCCTATGTTACTCGGGGATAATGTAGCTTTCCAAAGGTGAAAGAATTTTTGAAATCGGTCCAGTAGTTTCGGAGCCTATTCATTACAAACATACAAAAATACAAAAATACAAAAATACAAAAATACAAATCTTTCCTCTTTATAATATTAGTATAGATAACGCTTAAACTGATGATCCAGTTTTGAAGATTTTTTGTATAGAGATAGATGGATGAATTGGAGGAAAAGATTTTATTCATCGATTTCTGTAGCAATATTTGTCAAACTCGGTTTGAATGTGAAAGAGCAAGTAGTGTAACAAATAACACATTATTGTTTTTTCTGTCTGTCTGATCTCATGGCGCATTAGGTATGCCTGTAATGTCATGTAGATTATGTTAATAATAAATAAATTAAATTTATAATATGAATATTGTGATATCTGAAGAGGTAAAGAAATGTATTTAGAAAGTATTACCCAGGTAAAAGAATAATTGAATTCCATAACCATAATATATTGATAAACTTCATACAAGGCATCGTACACAATCGATATCCCATTTAGGTGATGCGCGGCAAACTTTTCTTGGGAATTTGTCCTGGAATGTTACGAGAAAATTCCGACCGGGGCCGACATCCCACTCTCAGTGGGAACTAAGACGTTAAATCCTAGTTACGAGTACCTATTGAGCCTTTGTTCACTTCGTTAATGGATACAAATTGTCCTCTAAATTGCTACAAGGAATAAACACTCGTGAGGCAAACGTGACGAGGAAGAACATGGCGCTGTAAACAGCACTGTCGTTTATAAAAATGTTACTTAGCGTTTAAAACTTAAATGTTCTGAAGCACATTGCAGTAGCGTTAGTGCGCTCTGTAATCTTACGATGGTATTATCATGGCTTGCTTGGTACTATTAGGGCTAAGTATGGCCACTCGACGTATTGGATGTTAGTTTCTGAGCCGAGCACTCGGAATACTCCAGGGATAATGCACTCCGTGTATTCCATTTGCTTTGCTCTCTGTCGCATTAGGATGTCTAATGCCTACATCTGACAATTCTAAATATCCATTAATAATTTTATCGTCGATCGGAGGACAGTGAGCTTAAGTGGGTTGAAATTCTTTTCAATCGATATTAAATCCCATCTTTTTTTTGAACTTCCGCTGATTATGGCTTGTAGAGTTGGAATAAAAAAAAGGATTTTTTTATTAGGTCTAATTAATGTTTTTCTCTCTTCATTTTATCGTTTTTCTTTTTGATATCGTTTATATAAAATACTGAAATATATTTTATTCACTTTAAGATCATAAACGATTACTATGTCACAGTACGTAACAATACTAAATATTGACTCAGAGTAGAGGCAGGTTTATTTTGCTGAAAAAAAGGTGAATAAATTTAAGGTACACTAATTACATAGTTATAAAAACTCTAAGAGCATAATGAGAAAAGAAACAGTCTGTTGGTGCTTGGTGCTGAACAAGTCCAAGTAACATATTTTAATGTAGGTACCTATTGCAATGCATGCAACTCATTCATACATTAAGTGCATGGCAGTCTAGTCACACAGGGTCTGCCAGTCAAGTAGTCTGAGAACATCTTATTGAGATACAAAACACGTGTCGTTTAGTATTTGCGTATCGATGCCAATAATAAATGTATTTTTTTAGTTAGGTACGGAATAATTCGTGGTCCATGTGACCTTGTTCAAACGTTCAAACATTTTGTGAATGTGAAGTGATCGATGTCAAGCAGTTTTTGTTTAGTAATAGAAACTGCTGGATAGATATATGTTTACCTGTATTTTTTTTGCGAACTTTTTTTTATATGAGCTTTATAATAATAACATATTCCTACTATTCTTGACTAAAATTTCCAGTTGTATAATAAAGGTGAGCATTCACTATCTTGTTATTCACTCTACCTTTTGAATTAAAATTGAGATCGTTAAATTTTTTATCCAAAACACCTTTACAAACTAATAAATTAATTACCTTAGAGTGGCTTAGAGTTAGTGACTCAAACGAAAAATGAGGCCGAGTCTCGGTAGGCCGAAACATTATTATGCAGAAACTTAATCTTCTTACTAATTTAATTAAACTCAAATAACCAAGGTGAGTGAGGCAATCAATAAACGAAATTTTAGCTGGTGGAAGCGACATCTATAATTAACTCAGGAAGGTATTACGGAGATTATGTCATTACGAAGATTCGTATAGACTGATAAATCTTGTAATGAACTTTGATTTAATGTGATAAACTAACCGAGCTATAAATTTCACGATTTTCTGTAAGAATGGCCAATACAAAATAGTGTACCAAATTTTATAAAAAAAGAGACAAGCTCACTCACATAATTACCATATTGACACGTTTATAATTTGATTTTATAGCTTATGGGAAAGTAAAATATCACCTGTCAAGGGGGAACAAACTAATGCTATAAAACATAATATAGAAAGTGTGGAATTGTCAGTTACAAGCTAACGGATATTTACATAGTTAAATGTAGAATGACACTTGTCTAGGGAGGCAGTACGCATAATGGTACGCACAAGTACATCCCCACAAACGTATACAACTAAGAAGTATCAATACGTATCCCAGAGGTAGATGTCACATATTTACCTAGTTTCGTACGAGTATAATAGTGCCGTTGCGATATTGTGTTAGATTGAATGACAAATACGGAACACCGGTTGACAGGAGTGGGTCGGATGCGACAACCACACGCTCTTATGATCACTGGATCGTTGCACTATGTACCTATCTATGTTGAGTTTTCTATGCCTTGCATGCTTCGTATGTTGTATTGTATTCTAGTAAGTTTGTCCAGAGTTTAGAACACTGAAAATGTCATTCAAGTTCTAAGTGCTGGTTGTTATACATTCAATTGCTCCTGAACTATTACTGACACTGAATAAGATATTTTGTCATGGGTAATCAAGAAAATTAAACAATGTGTATTGTATAATTGTAGGACTTTATCCTCTTCATTTATGTCCCAAATATGGAAGACAATGAGAGGTATTTTATTTTAAAGAAGATCTTAGAAAATTACAAATTACAAAAGTCTTAGTCCAAACTGTACTGTGAAAACATAAGATACTTAACTAATGTACAAACTTAACCAATGTTAATAAGCTCCTATTCGTCACTGAACATTTAGCTATCAAGAAAAACCGGAATACACAGCAAGATTCCCCTGTGCCAACCATTAGTGGTCCATGTAGCAGAGGATGTGTCGAGATTGCATCTGGCAAGGATCCATGAGTAAGCGTCGGCGCGACAGCCTGCGTGAACATGCCACGCCGCCGATATCAACATATTACTAGATAGTCTTGGAGAATCTCACTAGCTAGGTTGCACTACTTGGTTAAAAGACTAGAATTTTGGTGGCATCTCTTTCCTCACTTCTTAAAGGGCTGCATTTATAGTGATTTGATCTTTGAAAGTATATTGGTCGTCATTGTATTACAAGACTGATATTAAGTTGCTGAAATAGAACATTTTGGAAAATTTACAATAATAGTGGTTGCTTAAACAATTAATAAACCTATAGGGTTGTCTCTAATCTAGAACATCTTGACCATATTTAACTGATCCGTATCGACTTCATGCTCCTTCTTAAATTGCAAATTTGTAACTACAGTAGTCAATAATAGATAAATAATATCCTTTTAAACAACCAGATTCATATTCAGGGTTTTAATAAAAGGCAAATTGGTCGTCATCGAATATCCTATTTTCATTCAACCAAATGATGGTAGGTGCTATAACGGTTACTAACATGATAAGATCGAATTAGTATTCTGGTCTGTAGTTAAATTGAATCTTAATTGTATTCGTTACTCAATTAGAATACACTTGCAAGTCTAGGAGTGTGATGTAATGTGACTTGGTTACAGTAAATTTTACAATGACATTTTAATTAATTATCAGTAGTAAGTAACCTTGACTCTTATTATCGTTAGAAAATAAGAGCAAGAAGAAGGCAAGAGAAAAAATTTAAAATTTAGTGAAACAATCTAGATTGTAATAGCTAGAAAAAAGCAAGTTCTGATATACTTGCTTTTTTTTCATTGAATTGTGGTACTATTTTAGCACACATTTTCGTCAAAAATAATATTCGTTAATGTTATCCCCATCTACACCATTTTGCTTTCAGGCTCGGAATTCCTACAATACGAATAATTTATGTAACATTTTTGCTGAAATAAGAATATTTAAGTGAACCGAACTTGTGGAAATAGCTAAACTCAACGCCATTTCAGTGCTGGAAAAGTAGTTCTAATCTCCGTTAAATTCTTCAGAGTCAACGTTTGCAGGTCCTGTCAAGCTCGCTTGCACTTTGAAAATGGAGGTGAAATAGTGGAATTCAAAATTCTAATTACAAATGCATGTCTAGGTTTCAGCAAAGTCTAAAATTGCTTAAATGTACGATTGTCTAAATTGACAAAGTATTATTCGTTAATGAATGATTGGCGAAATAAAGAATATAACAATTATAATTGAGGAGTAAAGATTAAAAAAAGAGTTACCATCGTAATATACATAGGTTAATAAGATATTCATTTCGAATACCTAGTGAGAAGAATTATGACTGTAATAGTCATGAAGTAGAAAGATTCACTCGACAACGAATCGGTATCGTAGCGCCTGGCTTTTATAAAACTTAGGTAATATAAAAACTTAAACTTAGGTAATATAAACTTAGGCTATATGATGAATAAACGTAGCAAAAACAACCCAAATGATACCTTAAAATCAATGAATGAAATTATTTAACTATCAAATATTGATGATATATGTACCAAGAGGAAGGTAAATGTCAAAGTTATTCTATTAGAGTAACAAAGCAATACACAAAATGTCGTGAGTATCATGACACTCATGACCTGCGATGCAATGAAGGTACCGGTTTGAAATGCGCAGGCGCAAGAAACGCTTCCTTTAGGTATGTATCTACGTAACTACATCCACAAAATTCAAATACATCCTAATAATCCAAGAAAGTTTTTTCCAAAATTGTTTTTCATTTTGATTTGCCGACGTAATTAAACGTTAGGTTTTATCGAAATTTTAAAAACACTTATTATGACCAAGTTTCTTCATCAATATAGCATGACTTATTGGTACATTTAGTCATGCTGATAATCAGTAAAACGATTTATGAAGCGTATTTCTCGACTGTGTCTTAAAGTAGGTAAGAAGTAAAATAATTTAATTCCTTGACTTTGGTAGGAGTAGTATTAGGTAGTTATCATAATTATGCTCATAAATGCATTGTAAGTTGGATTTACATTCAGAACTAAATTTACAGTCCTAAATTTTATTTTCAGCATCTTAGGTGGGTACTACATAATTTTTAAGACCATTTATCTTAACAATTAGTCCCAAACTAAATTTTGCACCGGTGGATTTCTAAATTGCGTGGGTTCATTATATTTTAATAGCACACAAAAGCGATAACAATGATTGGATTCAGGGGAGCAGAAACCATAAAATTGAAATCAATTTTGCTGTAATGGTTATGGTAGGTACATAAAACACGTATTGGCAAGCAGCGAAAGAATTCTTTATCTTTATGTGTCAGCGGCCCTTGTAAAATCGACCAATAATAGTTACTTCATTTTAATTACGTTGTTTTTTTCTATTAATTCATTAACGAGCACAGGTAGGTACTTACCAGTGTTGTCGAAGTACGAATTTTACCTTTGTTGCAGATGTTTGACAACATTTGACAAGAATGTCGATGCGGATATTCTTTTCAAAATAGTTACAATTTTTACATTCTATTTTATTATTTACTAATAAAAAACTAAAAGGCCCTCTAAAAAGTAAAACAATAATAAAATGTTAATATTAGTTACCTAAGTATTAATATTTCTACAAAGAAAACGTCATGTCGGAGGGACCGCTTTTCATTTAGGTGTACTTACTTACCTAATATTTACAATCTACTTAAACCTACGGTCCCCCCGACATGACGTTTTCTTTGTAGAAATATTAATACTTAGGTAACTAATATTAACATTTTATTATTGTTTTACTTTTTAGAGGGCCTTTTAGTTTTTATGTCGGGGGCTTTAGCGTTAGACTTTTGTCAGCTCAGTCATGCTACGATTATGGAAACTGTAAAGAATCCGAAACGTCAGCAAATAAAATAAAATAAAAATACGCGAGTTAAATCCGTTAATAGTTATTTTTTTATTTCATACTTTTTGTAAGTAGGCACATAAAAATAATAATATGTAGTAGGTACCTACTACATATTATTATTTTTAACTAATTTCCATTTCACATGGAATTTCGTAATGTACATGTCCTTCGTACATCCTCTTCCATTTGATACCCCACTCGGGTATATTTGTTGACATTGGGCTTACCATTTACACTATTACTCCCCATAATTTTTGAACTATTTAACCGATTTTGATTATAATTTCAATTTTGTAATGTACACGCGATTCTCTTTCATTTGATACCCCATTCGGGTATATTTGTAGACATTTGGTTTTCCATCCCCACTTTCACTCCCAATATTTTTTGAACGACTCAACCGATTTTCATTATGATTTCAATTTTGTAATGTACTCGTCGCCCTCTTTCATTGGATACCCCACTCGAGTATATTTGTAGACATTTATTTTTACATCCCCTCTTTAACCCCCTCTAATTATTAAACTACTGAGACGATTTTTATAAAACATAGCTAAGAACACTCCCGACATATATACCTTTCAAACAAAAAAAACAGAATCAAAATCGGTTCATGCGTTAGGGAGCTATGATGCCACAGACAGACACACACACACACACACACACAGACAGACAGACAGACAGACACGTCAAACTTATAACACCCCGTCGTTTTTGCGTCGGGGGTTAAAAATAAAGTAAATACTGCAGCACTAGCTAGACTAGGTACTGTTTCATTTATAATAGTCTCAGTATCAATGATTAAAATATTGTGTGATTATTATAAATACTTGTAGAACAGAAATTGTAGTCGGAGTACTTTTTTACAAGAAAATATTACCCCGAAGACACAAAATTGTTACAAATTAAGTTACTTAAGTTCTCAGGGATCAATTTACGACTTCTTATGACAGTGTAAGATTTCAATAAACCGAATATATTTATAGCTTTGCGTTGCCATATGATCACGATTTGGGATTTGTAAGAATAAAAATGTCCCCACTCCACTTAGAATTTTATCCAGTTCGAAATAAAAGTTAATATTGCTTGGCAGTGTTCCGAAAAATCTCCCTTATTTCTACGACTTCATCTCACTTTGATATTCATCCTTATAAGCTACGGGAAAGGGTTTCTTATCTATTGTCGCGACATAATATATTCAGTTCACAAAATGAATTGCGAGTGTTAGTAACTCCGAGTGAGCCTGCGAACATATTCGCGGGGATCTGTTGCGTCGTTCTTCTCCTTATTGGTTATTCGCTTGGGCGAATTTGAATTTTATTCCTAATTGTTTTACGATTCTGTTTTATTTGTCAACAAATCATGGGGATTTTCTTGGGAGTATTTTCCGATCGTTTTATACGTTGCATATTTGTTGTTGGTTGCGGCTGTCGTGTTGAGTACATATTGAATCGCTTTGCCGTTTGTTTAGCACTCATTAGGAGCACGACTGTACATTGTGTGTAATTTACTATAGCATTAAGTTTCATTTGTAGAGCTCCTGGTTGTAGTTTTCTCTTTAGCTTTTTTCTCCTTCTGGCTTACTTCGAATGTACCTATTATTTTGTTACATTACTGCTTTAATAGACTTAATCAATTCTATTCATCATCACTATTATCATATTCATTGAAAAAAGTTCATCGATGAGCAAAAAGCTTTATATTAAAAAGTATGTAAGTATAAATAAGTAAATATAAGTTTTATATTATGTAGATATAACTAAGTTTTATCTATAGACGTTGGCACCAGGCTTCGGTCGGTGTCGTGCAATTAACGTTTTTCAGGACGAACGCTCCGGGCATTGTGACGTCACAGCACTCCACGTGGATAAGAAGGACAGACCCAGTTGCTAGAAAAGGAAATTTAAAAAAATCCCATTTTAAGCTCACCGAGTATTCAACTGCGCTCCCAACATTCTTCTCGTTTTTGTAATTATAAAGTTTCGATAACGTCGTCCGATTTTTATCATGATTTTGTTTACTTCCAAATATTTCTTAACTAAAATATCCTTTGAAATAATTGGTTGTAAGCCAGATAACACGGCAGATTCCCTATTAAATATTCTGCATCAAGACTTATTGCCGATATATTATTATCTCAGTTAAAATGTTGCAATAAGATCCAAGAGCAGTCTATGATGGCTTATGAACCTTGGCACCCAATCTTAGCAGCGGTTAATTTTGCAAGTGTCGCAGCAGATAAATGAGCAATTTGCCGTCTCATCACTGGCGTAATGTTGCAAATGGCTACAGAACCTCTTGCGACAAGCTCCGCGACAAACCACACAACGAATGTTACTCTTGCAAATAACCACCCTCTTACGTATATGCAAATGCGCGGAACATACGTAAACGCAATTTGAATGAAAAATGTTTTCGTGAGATTGTTAGCAGTGTTACCTCTATTTTATCGGCCCAGTGGATTTCTTACGACCGTAACCAGTACCTGTTACGGTGTACGCCGACGATTCATGGGCGTCTTGAGGATTGCTGGCCGCGAGACTACATCAATACCGGCCTTTGAAATATAGCTGAGAAGTTTTTGAATAGAAGTACTTACAGAATTTCGTTATGGTATGGAGTTTTAATGTGGAGAATTTAATTATCATTCTACATAGTACACGGGAGTCATTGTTATTCATGAAACGTTTTCTTGGTTACTGCTGACGTCACGATTTGAGTGTATCGACACTTAAAATGTTTGTCTAATGATAAAGTCCACAGTCTAATAATAAGTATGAGGATGCTGAATAAAATTGAAAACATAATTTTGGTGCTTTTTTAGGCATATAGACTTTCTTCCATGATTGGTAAATAAATCTTAATAGGAACGAAAGTTAGCTTATTATGCTTTCATGCCTAATCTACTAAACAATTGTATTATAATTTATATGTACGAGGTACTAGGGCTTTGAAGGCCGACATAGGCTATATTTATAGGAAGAAAATACAAGGATCCCGTGAAATAATTAAAAGCAACACTGAATTCCAGGCTAAGACAGTGCGGGATAGTGTTTAATCGGAGTGAACTTTGTAACTGCTTTTCATCTTGATGGCAGTGTTGTTTTCACTGAAGCCGATTTTAGGGGAACCGTGAAATCGAGCTAGAAACATGCAGATGTCACCCATTTGTTATTCAAATTCCTTCAGACATCGCGTCTGAAACGCACCCTGACATTTCGATGAATATGTAAAAACGATTATGGAACTTTTGAATCTTTATGAATGTTTAAGAGAGTATTATTTAATGAGATATTTTATTGCTTGGTCTTTTAAGTCTTTAATAATTTCTTGTGAGCATCGTGATTAATAAGCGAGTCTCGATGTTTCGTGATAGTAGTCACTCAACTTCCAAATAGAAACCGGTTTTTTTTTTTATAAATATCGTCTTTGCATATCCATACAATTATTCGCTTACATAGTTACAGAATATATTAGACATTTTACAAGCAATTTCTATCACAATAAAGCGACGTTTGATGTCAGGTTACATAACTTTTATGACAGTTTTGTATACCAGACCACTAAAGATAATTATATCCACTTATTAACAACCAGTAGCTTCGTTAGTTAAGCCAAAATGTGACCGAATTAAACGATTTTACTTTTAATTAAATCAGAGGTTTTCTGGGTGTCGCTGAGCGTTTGCGTTGATCGCATTTATTTGTCCATCCTGGCAGACGGACGGACAAATTGACGACGGTCCCGCCTTGCCCTTAAAATGTAAATAAAATGCGTTTGCTAAACAGGGTTCCCTGGAGATAAGTTTGTGTTTATATTGCTATAGCTCTAGAATACTGCATATATTATATTCTCTTATTGTAAGGTTGTATTTTTGTATAAATAATGACATTTGTAGCCTAGTGCCGATATTGTTAAAAAACAATTGTTTTATGAATTTCCCTTACATATAATCTCTGCCAAAAGACGTGCAAAACTGGACCTATAGACATAGGACTTCTAGGTACCGAAAAATCCTAGGCTAGATTTCAGCTGTCTTGTGAGATCAGCTTATTCGGAAACTCATATTTTGCTATCTGATGCTATCGAGCTGATGCTCAGCTTGTTATATTCGTAATAATAAAATTTTGTTCGACATAATCGTAAAACCAAGTAGGCAATAACAGTAAGAGAATTCGAGTGCACAAGTTAATTCTACTATTAAATTGAATTAAACTAAACGTCTAAATTGGCAATCTGTATTCTTTTTTCATTTCATGGAAGGCCAGTGGCACATCCACGTTAATGGAAAACAATCGTGTTTTATTGTGCTCGTAAGGTTTGATAGGCATATAAAAGTGCTCACCTTAAGGGAAAGGGTCTATGCATTGACGATAATGTCGGCGGACTTTGTGCTTAAAGACATACCCTTTTAAGGCGGACAAAAAATATAAATTAAGCAGCCCCTTTTCAATCTTTGATAGGCTGTACATTTAATGGCAGTGCTGACATGTTTTATAGAATGACTATAATATGGAAAAAATCATTTCTCAAAAATATATTTTGTAGGATTAATAGATTGGAACTATGTGCCTAAATATAGAAAATAAGTTACTTTGGATATGTGTTATGGCGAGTCACGACTACTTTTTAAAATATATTTACCTATAGATTGAGCACATTGTAGGTACCTACTTATAGCTAGCGACGAATAGTTTCTCTCGGTTTAGGGAAACAGATTTTGAGTTGTTATAATAACATTGCTTATGATCGTTAACAAAAGAATATTGTGTTCTATATAAAAAAAGATATAATATGTCGAGGCAATTATTGCTTAAACGGTAGAATTTGAGTACGAGTAGGTACCTACTCGTGTGATGCCGCTTAGCTAAAACTAGCTAACACCTTTATTGTCAGGGTAATAAAAGTCAAAACATCATCGTAGCGATCTGGATTTCTGAAATACGCATAAACCCACTGCGTTTATGAGCCATAAATGCATTATGATCTCATATTGTAGTTATGGACTGATACTTATGTTATTTATACGAGCTATCTGCCCGCGGCTCCGGTCGCTTAGATTACGATTTTACCATTAAAATTATATAAGTAAACAGGTTTATATAGACTGTTTCACCTATTTATAGGAGGTCCTTAGGAAATTATTTAAAAAAACCTTTTTACAGGTTTTTGGTTTCAGGTATGGATTTGATAGGAATTAGTCAATAAGTTTTTAAGCTCTTTACTCATTTGTATATAATTATTTTAAAATGCTTTTGAAAGAAAACATTGAAGTTTATTAATGATCTCGCCATGAAATATCGCAATTGAACGTATCGAAACCATAACAGGAAAATCTGCTGATATTTTATAACTCCCAGTATCGCTTACGCTGTAGGTAGAGAAGTTTGGGAAACTTCTGAGGTCAAGGACCGTTCCATACATTCCGGGAAAGTTAGGGCTGACCCGACAAATGATATCTCTATATAATGAACTACGTAGCTGTGTTTCTGTTATGTTTTGTACCTACGAATTATAGAAATTGTATTGAGGGGTCTGCGTACCGGAAGATAGTGTGGGTCGGTTGGATGACTGACCGTCGCTGGATTCTGCAGGATGTGGGTGGCGTGGGAGATTTCTCTGGGGGAGACCGGACTCCTGATTGAAAAATGCACTTGGTTTGAAAGCGGCCCCAATTGGTATGCTTCAAGATGCCAAAACGCTCAACAAGACTTAGTTGACCGCCGCGATAGCCAATTGGTTCAAAGACATTCGAGATAAATTGCGGAAGTGATATACCAATTGGGATTACTTATAAACCAAGTGTGTTACACGATCGGCAGTGAATGATTTTTGACTTACGTTATAATAAATATTATAATCACAAAAAAATATCAGTTTCATTAACTAGTGACACTTGTAATGTGATTTAACATAACATTATTTTATTCTAATACTAGCTTTTGCCCGCGACTTCGTCCGCGACGAACTCCTTTTTTGCAGTCGATTAAAAAGTAGCCTATGTTCTTTCTCAGGCTCCAGACTTTCTTTGTACCAAATTTCATTTAAATCCAGTAGTTTTAGCGTGAAAGCGTAACAGACAGACAGAGTTACTTTAGCATTTATAATATTAGTAGGGATGTTAAATTCGTAGCATTTACCTTTATATTAGAGATACGTTATTTAAAATAACTACCGATTTTCATAACTACTTAAACATTCACATTTTACTGTCGTAAAAATAACAATTTAAATATTTATGCGACATAAAATTAGCAATTCTAATAGAAGCTAATGAATGTCATATGCTATATTGCTCATAGTATATTTACTCTTGCAATAAAAACGTTCATTGTTCACTAATTACACCTAAGTAAAATAGATTTATGTGCTAAAAATTATGAACTCTTTAGACTCAATATACTGAATTATCTTGTTTTCTTTCGGTTTAGTATTTTTTGACTTTTGTTTCTAGATAACACGCTAATATTAAACTCAGCTATTGCGATTACATAACGACAGAGATTTTTTAGTATAAATGCTATTGCAATAAGATTATTTACTTACATAGCAGGTGAACTGTTACCTTTTGATTTCAGCGGTAGATTAACCTTGAAAGATATTTTGTATTTATAATATTCGTTAGAATATTGTCATTGATAGGTACTACCCACACAACCTTGTGTTCGGTATTATCATCTTAATGCATAGTAAACGAAGAAAACTATCTAATAACTAAATGCCTATAAATGTAACGAAACCAAATACGTACTTATGCAGTGACGTTTATGCAGCTACCAATTTCTAGGAAATAATCTGTGCCTACTTTGAAAGCTACAGAAACTCGACCATAAAAATCTAATACCTATACAATATAATTAGCTTGAAAGCACATAAAAAATCAAGTATTTCAATAATTTCTGATGCTTACGCCGTTATTACACATTGGAATGAAACAACTATTAACGGATTTAACTCGTGTATTTTTATTTTATTTTATTTGCTGACGTTTCGGATTCTTTACAGTTTCCATAATCGTAGCACGACTGAGCTGACAATAATCTAACACTAAAGTCAAGTATTTTACTAAATAACAAAACTTTTACAATTACAAAGCCAACAGTTTGATATTTAAGTAAGTCTTTACAAAACAAAACACATAACCGAGATCTACTCCTCAAAGGGTCTGGTTCTGAAAACAGCCGTTTGCGTTTATTTTTTGTCGTAGTTTTGCATAAAACATTGTTTCGTCCGAAGGCGAACTTTTAAAATAAATCTCCACACACCGACAGGGGTCCCACCAATCCGTTGTTTCAAACCTATTCATTTACATTTTCATTAACGACACTTGGATTGTAAGAAAGTTTTTTTAACAACTCTTTCGAGTTGAGATGTCACCTTCGTAGAACAATTACCTAGAGATTCTGAGGTGCTATTTGACTAAAACAATAATTATACCAAAAACATGTCGCAATACTTCTGTTAAGAAAAATAACATCAGTGTCAGCTGTTAAGTTTTCGAAACTTCAGTAAATAAATTAAAATACGCTAGTGAAATAAGTCCAATCATTAACACATTACCTACTTGAGTCTTAATTTAAATTTAACTTTTTCGATAATTATATATTATTTTTTATTAATCGGTGTCATGAATACACTACCTAATAGTTCCTCAAAAGTTTAATTTGGATACAGTCGACATTTTTTCACACACTTATCTAAAGTAACATCTATTCGACCTTAAATCTGTCTACGCGACTATTTATCACCGGTCTATTTGGTATAAAGTGAAAATTTAAATTTAGGTAGCATGTTTGGACGTCGCTAGGTCGTCAGGACGGTCATTACGACTCGGAAATAGGCACTTTTCACCTCGTTAGCAGCGGGCTGTCCTCTGCTATCAAACTATGCATGCACAGCGACGTCATTTAACCGTAGGCTCGTATTCACACTCGCAACATCTACATCATAACCTACATAGCTTTAACTTTATTCAAATTCTTCCAACATATCCGGATAAATCCCTTCATATTGCCAACATCTCAAATACACACGTCGTAATATATTCCAATATTCATAGTTACAGTACCTTTGATATGTATTGCTTGAACTTTTATTTTAAATCTTTATTATCTAAAGCGTGCAAAAAACTTTAAAAATGTGTTGGCTCCACTGCCAATCTTTTCCAAAGCCACAAATGTGCTCCGTCGAACTATAGTTGGCTGTTCAATACTGTCCCAGTTGGATATGTTGTGCGATACTAAACCTTATCAGTTTCAAATTAAGGTCTGTTTCGTGTGTTAACTTAGGACCTTTGCGATATAACAAATCCTTTTCTTCTTAATTAATGTTCGGTAGAGCACAAAGCTACGATTGTGTATTTTTTGTGTAGTCTTTACGCTTATTGCAGGAGTTTAATTTCTGCAGTATTAATTATAAGGGTGCTAGCGATTATGAAGCTTAATTGGTAGCTTTGTTCCGTTCCAAGAGCCGAAAGGAGATTTAGAGGTATAAAAAATAGTACTTTTAAAGGTAATAAGCGCTCTATTGATCATGGCAATCATGGTTTAAAGATTCATTTTGCAAACTTTTTATTGACAAATTTTATTATTTCAATTAAAGTGAACAATAAATCCAAATGGGTTAACCGTTTGTATTTGAATATCTCTGTGGATAAATATATTTTATATTATCTCTGTAAATAAATATATTTTGACAGTAGGCTCTGTCAGAAACAGTTAGGAAGATGTTATTTGTAGGGCTTGTGCTATGAGGCAATTTATTTATGACTCTCCAATGAGCCACTTATTAGCCAAGCTGGTTTATTTGATGTATTTTATGAGAAACATCGAGAAAAAGCCGACATTCCGGGCCTATTTGAGTTGCGTCTCAGCCCAAAACCGGTCAAACGTAATCCAAGATGGCTGTTGTGGCGGGAATAAGAAAATTATGTAACTAATAATAATACCTTAAGAATAAATAAAATTTTGGTATACGAGAATTTTTATTGCTTCGGATTTATAGCCTTGGAATTAATTTAGCGCACGTGGTAGTCACATGGTTGGTTTGTCTACTATCCCATAGTTAAATTATTCTAAATATATGTCGAAGTAATTCTAAATACATAATTGCTAATACAGAACATGTTCCTGTTTTGAAAACACATCTCTTTTTGAAAATCGAATGTTTCTCTACAAATCAAATATAGAACATGCGCAATGTCAGCCAGTTATTGTACTACTTAGTCTTGCGCAGACGCAAACCGCGCTGATAAAAAATGCGTTCAAATTTGTGGCGACGATTGTTCGGTTTACGACGGCGTGACCTTCACCTCCATCGCAGGTGAACGCGCCGGAACGCATCCGTAATGTCTCGGGTGCGGTGCCGACGAAATAAATACCTACATTATTATACATATTTACAAAGGTAATAAAAATTGTTTTACCGTCTGAAGGCCAATCTATTATCTATGTAAAGACTATTGATGGCATAGCAATTTACACTATTAATGTTATCGTGTTGAGATTTTTTTTATTATAAAAGTGTACAGGAAATTCATCTATTAAATGCTTGTAGCCTGCAGGGGCGTTTTGCAAGTGTTCTATTGGCATGACTATTTCTAAAAGACACTGTCATTATTTTCTTTTGATTTACTTCACAGAATAACAGTACATACGGAAAAAACAAGTCTGTATTTCTTTTGCGATAAGACGCTATTAGCAACATGTGACTTTTTTCAATCTCAGATTGCGCTTTAGCAAACCGCATTTGACACAAAGGCTCGACCGCAGTTAGGGCAAGTAGGAAATAGGAGCCGATCGCCAATTAAACCCCGAGCGTTAGTCGATTTGTTGTAATTACAGATGCGGTAATTACGGCTTGTAGCGAAGAACTTCTGTGGTAAGAGTTTAAAAAAATATACACTGTGGGATTGCACACGTAATGTTTAGTGTTGACTAGTAATGACTAGTGCTTTTTAAAAAGCATGTGGGTACGATTTTGTCCTGAGTGACGCACTGTACTGAATTTATATATTGTATCTACTTACGATATTATTTTATAAGGGTAGGTAGTTAAGTCAAATAATTACATAATTTATAGATACTAAGACAATAATTTAATACACATGCTATTAACATTTTTTATACTTGTAATAAAAACTGAAGCACCAAAAGTCTATTCTCGTGATAGATATGTTTTGGTGTTATGTATCTATATTTGATAAAATAATTTATATATTAACACTCGCATTACGTTTAAGGAAATATCTTAAATAATAAAAAATGTCCACATAATGAAAACTTTAAATCTTACCTACGAGATGCGCCGTAATAGCAATCAAATACTTTACAAAAAAATTAATAAAAGAGTTCCTGAATTTCAGCGCCAACGTCGTACACAATCGTTAATGACCTCATTGAAAAACCAACCTTGTAGAGCAGTTAAGAAGGTTAATTTTCGTTATAAATAATGCGTTTAATGAGAGTAGACTAGTAAAACGTTCCGAGTTTAGAATCGCTCTCAGCTGCTTGACTGAGATTGGGTGTGAAGTGAGGCGACGGGCGATGACAACTCTCCACTCAGCCGTGGCCGACTATAAGTAGATTATACTAATTATTCTAATTAACCATGTCAATAAACGTTGAGATTTAATTAGATAAACTAAATAGTAACATAGAATTGATTGTAAGTACCTGATCAAAGTATCCTGTGATGTACAGATGGCAAGTTGAATTGTTGTTACAATAGATTAGAGATAGTCGAAGTGGTACAAAATGGATCCGCAACACCAATGTAATAATAATAACACAAGTAATTGTTTTGATCTATACTCTGTAATGTTACTAGATGCACAAGTGCCATCAAATTAGCTACATTTCTGAATCTACATTGAAATAATTAAGTTAGGTTTGTTCAGGTACCAAATAACATAATCTAAAACAATGTTTAAAATTTAAGAGGATTTTTATAACAGGTACTGTAAATCACCAGAGTCGTTCCAGTGCTTATTATGCTTCTGGCCAGGTTTTAATTATGCATATTTTACTGGAGTCGCCGTGTTTTTAACAACGAACAACACAAATACCTCGGTTTACTTAGTCTACTTTCGTTCGGTTTAAATTTTACAAAGCGCAGGTTAATTATTTTCGTAAATTTAATTAAATTCCGTGAGTTTTCATTATTAAGGATCAAAAGTCTCTCTGATGTTGCTAATTAGTGGAAGATAAAGTTTTGCTTTGATTACCTATTGAGATGACTATATTTGCAATCATTTTTAGAGAAATATATATCAAGTTAAGTTTTACGAAGTTAATAGGCTCAGACGGTTTTCTTAAAGGTTGATCATTAACTAAAGAGCCACATCGTTTACGTCTTGGCACAAAACGCATGTTTTCTTAAAGAGTAGGAGCTGTATGTAAATGAGTATGCTAATGATGAAACCTGAAAGATTTTAGATAATGTTTTTCTAACAATGGTCTGGTCGTCCTTGCTTGAGGTGTCCGGTTCGTTAAAAAATTACGTAAGCTTGAACAAAAGTATGCAAACACACTTGTATATGAAGTATCATAGCTATATACACGGACTACAAGAATGTTTTAATTCTAAAGAGCATGTATATTAAAACAACGCCGGTATATTAAGCACAAGCTAAAGAATAAAATTTTAAGACCACAATTTGTATAGAGGTTGTGAAGTTTCTCGGTTGTAGTATTCATAAAAAATGCAATTTTCAAAAACGCAACAAATAAAAAGTATCTGTGAGTACCTACCTACTATTATATTTTTACGTCCAAATAACACGTCAAAGTGTTAATTGAAGACGTGGGACTGTTAACGAAAAAACGCTTTCAGCGCGTTCAGCCGATGACAGAAACAAAAACATTGGAATGTTTTAGTAAAAATCACAGGGAAAAAACCGAGCGGTATTCCCCAAACCCTGGAGTGTCATTAACATCAGAACGAAATGTGGAAATTAGGTTAACCTCCCGTTACTCCAGTTATTGAATTTTAAATTACTGGGTCTCGAACGTTCTATTTTAACAATTGGAAAGGGGGCGACTAAATATAGTTTTACACTAACACAACTGTACGAGTGCAGCGTTGAAACCAGTTTTGGTTATAAGCACGAATACTTTTTACCCCGAGCGGTTCATGAATTTAAAAACAAAAATTCTCATGTAGCGTCTCCGGAGTATTTTGTATAATTAAACAAGTTTTCGCTACATTAGAAGTTCAAAAGGATATTTTGTTTACATTTTCACATCGTACCTGAGTATTTACTAAGCTTCGTAAGGGTGCTCTCTGGATTTATATTTTAGTCCATATGGGATAAAATGCGTAAATGTGGATGGCTCTAGGGGGTGAATGTAAACAAGATTTAAATTTTAAAGCAGCTTAGGAGCTGCGTGTGGCCACGTGGCTTGCGTTTTGTTATCTGTATAGAAGTTATTTATTTCTTTCCCAAAGTACAGTCGCGACTACGCGTGCGTGTTTTCTAATGGATAAATTTGAATTGTTAATTCAGAGTTTTGGCGGCTTGTTTTTTATGAAAAATAGAGGACGAACTATTTGTATGTGTTATTTTGTCTTTGTACAACTTAGTTACCTGATTCTTTGGAATGAAATTACTGTAACAGATTTAACTCGCGTATTATATTTTAATTGCTGACGTTTCAAAAACTTTACAGTTCCCATATTCGAGTACGAAAAAGTGAGCTTTCGAAACGTTAACACATAAAATAAAATACTAACGCGAGTTAAATTGTCGTCGTTAACTATAACGGATTACTGACGGATGAAACAACTATGTTTCATTCCAATGTGTAATTCCATCAGAAATTATTACTTGATT
Source organism: Polylopha cassiicola (assembly GCA_038024825.1). Classification (NCBI taxonomy): domain Eukaryota; kingdom Metazoa; phylum Arthropoda; class Insecta; order Lepidoptera; family Tortricidae; genus Polylopha; species Polylopha cassiicola. The sequence continues at coordinate 2,768,775 of CP149052.1, read as the reverse complement.
CTTGGTTGATTAACTACCTGATTAGTGTTTTTGTACTCCTGCAAGTTCCTGCAACAATTCTGCAAAATCAGGATGAGTTTCCTTTTAGTTAATTTAACAGCTTAATTTTCTTTGTACGTAGTAATTTTTAAGCCTCTTGATTGTTTAATTTACATTTTTTATTGCAAAAGGAATTCAATGAATAGTTCTTGTTCAACGTACAAATTAAGAAATTCATGAGCGTATTTTTTTCAGTTAATATTTATTAAAAGCAATTAAGTTTCTAAGAATAAATACTTCTCAAACACTACTTAAAGTTTAAGAAAACATCAAAGTTTCATGATAAAATACTTTTACAAGTTTGTATGAAAGGGTTACTAATTACGTTGTATTTTGAAACTTTCTTTAGTAGAACAATTTGTTTGACATAATTTCTATTAGGGTCGACTTACAATTTACTTTTAATATTATTTATATAAAATATACCGTTTCTGATTACACTATAATTTTAATATCAAAAATATGTAATAAGAAGCTATTAAACTTAAGCAGTCATAAATACAAATATGTTTAAAGAGAGGCATCGGACATCGAACTTAAATAAGCCAAGTATCTAAATGTTACACCTCATCTTAAAGATTGCAATGAGCCGTCTTATTGTCTCGTCTCGCATCGCTCGTAGCCCTCTGATGAGCACCGAGAGGTTCTCCAGTACGCCATCAACTCAGGGTGAATGTAACGATTAAAATTTTAAACACCGCTCGCGTATGCATCTACAGACCAAAATAGCGTTCCCTCGCTTGTTTGAATCTAAACTCTAAAGTCTTTATAACTTTTGACTGACGAATCAAACGCCACTGAATTTCTCACTCTATTCTTTCAGACTTAAAAGCTATGTATCGCGGTATTGATATCGCCAAAGTTATAGGTACTTGCGTTACAGGAAGCGAGGGGAGATAGACTTGTGTTTGGGTGAGTCACGTGATTTGTATTCGTTTGTAAGATGTCGGGACAAATGTGGGACACGTGTTTAATGCGTTATTGTGCAATGCTCTACATACAACATGTAACCAACGATATAATATGAAATAAAACGCATTCCGTGTTGGTGGTTTCAACTTAAGCTAGTTTAAATATAATATTAAACATAAATTACCCAGTTACTGTAGGTATAATTATTTTCCAATTACCTATACATTTTATAAATTTGAAGTTTATTGAAGTATAATTTGTAATTGCTTAGAATAACAGCTTATTCGAGCCTATATTGCCTAGTGGGTTTCGGTGGCATATCTCCATTAACAAATAAACAGGAATGTTCCATAGACCTACATATAAAATATTGCCATAAATTAGCATTAAATCTGTTCTTGTTCTAAATGGCACGCTCGTCTTCGCATGCCTCTCGTAACATGATATCAGCGGGCGTAATCTCCGCGATGCCGGTCGTAATGGCGCGAGCGCGCCGCGCGCCAGCCTCATTCCCGCCATTCTTACGCCGAAGCCAGGCTTCTATCCCGCGTCATTGCTGCCATCCGAACGCCGGACGTCCGCCACGCCTCTCCACGCCACTGCCAACTGCCGCGCGCCACACGACAATACCTTCGAAGGCGACGCGACGAGCCGTTTTGTTTTGTTTAATTGAAAATTTTCGTCATATCGCTCCCTATTGTTACTCTAAATAAACCCGCGAAGATAGATAAGCGTTTAATCTGTATAATTTGCTTCGACGATGTTATACGAAATATTAAAAGCGTCGTTCTCTTCGTAATACTATTGGAAAGGTTTTGCACTCGTATCCTCCCGTGCGCGAGCTATACGAGTTTAACATAAAAAATGCAAGAGGTGCACCAGCGCGGTGTGCAGTACTTAGATATATATATACTAGAAAATTCTATAAAATCCTTTTTCGTTACTTTCTAAATGTATCGATAAAAGATGCCTTGTAAACGTTAAAGCCGTAAATGGGTCGATGGATGTAAGAGCCATCTGGAGGCGGTTCGGTTCAAATAAATATTTTATGACTTCGGTATGCCGAAGCTAATTCGGGTTTGCCCGTACGTGTTTCACTTTTGTAACTGGTATAGGGTACGAATTGTAAAAAGACGTTTGTATTAGGAACTGTCAGGGTCAAGAGGGTTGGACCCCATGTCTTAAGGGAAACACGACCGGCGAAGGTGTATCGTAAAGTAGTTCGATATTTATAAATAGATAATAGGTACGTGACTTCGCATTTATATGCGCTCGTTGTTAGCGTATTCTATAAAGTTCAAGTTACTCAAACTATATTTAATACATTTCCACGACTTTGTAACCAAACTTGCAAATATTTGTTATCAACAAGTTACAGACCGTCTGTAGAGACTTTAAATAAATCCATTCGAATTATCCCACTTTGTAGTAATTTGACGAGTTATAAGTTTAAGAGCCTTATTTTACTGACCCTCGAGTACTTCTTCACGCGCTTTATATATTATTAGCTTCTGCCTCCGACTTCGTCCGAGTGGAACTCCTCCTTTTTTGCAGTCGGTTAAAAAGTAGCCTATGTCCTTTCTCAGGCTCCAGACTTTCTTTGTACGAAATTTCATTTAAATCGGTCCAGTAGTTCTAGCGTGAAAGCGTAACGGACAGACAGACAGACAGACAGAGTTACTTTCGCATTTATAATATTAGTAGGGATTATACCTATATAAGTAAGTAGTGTAAGTTACTAAGTATAAATAATATTTCAAATTAATTTATCAGTAAAAAAAATGTACAGTAGTTTTATACGTATATAAGTTTACTGCACAGTAAAATAATATCAACACGACAGGCGTAACCGTCGACGCGTCGTTGGTCATTTACCAGACAATGTCCCATATAGTTATAAATATGGGTCAAGCCAAAGACTTTTCATTCAAACGGATTGAAGTTAGATTTAGTACAGTCCCTGCTAGTCCTACCAGGAACTAAAGCAAAACTTTATTATAAGTCCATGTTAGCTATGCCCTGAGGTTTCACCCGATTAGAATTTAATTATTCCGTGGAATTCGGAGAAAACATAGCTTCTATTTTATTAAATATAGATGTGGGTGATACCTCTAAATACCTGTTCACCAATAATTAAGCACTTAATGTTTACTTAATACGGGCTATTATAACTAATGTTACAAAAGCATGTTTCAAAATATGATAATTTTAAAAATAAACAACGTAAAATTACAACATTATTAAAGTAGGTAAATACTGAGTATCAAAAAAGCCAGTCACCAACATATCCATTTATGGAAACTACATTACAGTCTATTTAAACTTAGTGCCTCGTTCCGAGATCGGATACAGGATCCGTACATACCACAAAGTGACTTAGAATCGAGGTCATTTCTAAACCAGAACTAAATTCGACAGCATTACAACTAGTATTTGCAGTGTGTACCACAAAGTGACGTCAAACCGAGGTAATTTTTAACTTATATGCGCGTGAACACAACTGAAATCGACATTATAACGCTACCGCTTATACAATGGTGTCGATAGCCGTCCCATCGAAGGCTTATCAACCGGCGACACGCGAGCCGCTTCCCGCCGCCCTTGACGAGATGCGTCTATTATTCGCTAACTGACCATGGTTATACCTATGTATAGTCATTTAATTAACGACTGTGATGACGGATAGTCGTAATGAGGCGGGTATAAATCCATGTACTTTAAATCGATCAAACGGCTTGAAATCGATTTAAGTTGCTGTTTGGTATGATGTTTTGAAAGATTGTTTAGAACATAAGTCGTTGATTCTGGAGATACTGGCGATAATAAGCTAGCAAAATATTTAAGAGAAAATTTAATATTATGTACATTGAAATTCCTAGTAATACTTATGTTAAGAAAATATAATTAAAGGTAACGATATAATATAACGTTGTAAGTAATGTTAGATTTTCACTGTCTACCAGAGCGCGAAATGTGACTCCACTTTGAAGTAAAGCACCAAAGTAGGATCCAAGAACCGTAGCGACAAACACCAAACTAGCGGTTAAGTAACTTCTAAAAGGTAAAGGCTTTCGGGAAAGTTTTAGTAGGTAACACAATGGTTTTTATTTACAAAGTTGATAAAGTTAGCGTGGTGGAGAAAACATTTTAAAGAGTACACAAGTGGCTCTAGGGAGTAGCGTGACGCTCGCACACTGTCGGTCATTTCGTTTGTCTCCGTTTTGTGTAATAACTTCTTACATGTAAACATTCAAAATCCCAAAGGCAAAAGTTACCGGCGTAGTTTCGTCCCAAGAGGCTGAATTATGAAGCAAGTTGTTCGCGATTGAAAACTGTAACTTTCAACAATAGCAGTTGGTCTCAGTAGTTACTCTCATTGCTAGGTATTAAGCACCATTTTTCTTCGTTCCCGCGGGAGATTATTGCCTCGCTGGATTGGTGAACTAGGTATTTTTTTCTTAAATGATTTAGTTGTTGTTTTCTGTTTTAGTTATACTTTGTGGTGTGTTCTTGATACTATTGTATGTTACTTATTACTATATGATAGTATATATTAAACTGCCTTTCTATAAAAACGACAACTAATGAGCCTCTTCGGATTTTGTCTAAGTGACATTTAGAAATATTTGTAGTCATTTATGTAACATGTCAATAAGAGGAAAGTTTAAAAGAAAATGTGCCATAAGGTACTAGTAACAAACAAAAGGACTTATTGTTAATATAACAAATTATATATTATAACTTAATTATTTAATATTTGCTTTTCTTTTTTCAGGTAAAAAGAGGTTTATCATTACAATAACTATGAACGTGAGTACCTATTCGCTTCTCTAATCAATTAATCATTTTTGCGGAGAATTTTCCCAGCCACCGCATTTGCGCATACAAAACGAAGATCCATAATTCATTGCGAACCTTTAATATGAACCTCAATCTATTATCTCTAAACGATTTCGCACCGAATGAATATTCATTTAAGAGTAATGCCATCCTAAAATGGAATTAGGAGAAAAAAAAATTACGCCCCTCTCTCAGATCGAGGAAACTCATTTAAAATTTTTGATTGTGAAGGAAAGCTCTGTAAAAGCGGGCAAATAGCTCTGTAATCGAAAGGCCAATAATTTCTTCTGAAGAGATATTTCTCATTGTCTAATTTGTCGGAAAGCCCTTTGAGTGTCAAAAAATTTCATTAAAAAATCATTCGGTACGAGTTGTTTGTTCAAGAGAGTTCGTGGAACGAATGAAGAGTACCATTTATCTCGGATGATGTTGGATTGTGCCGGTGTTCCGGCGGCGTATGGCTCGTGGATACGTCTGCACACGTCCGCGGCTACAAGACGAATGGCCCAGTATCGCACAAAAAGGTCCGTTTGGTGTCATTAGTACGGGTAGATTGTAACGAGCGAGGGAAACTTTGCGTGGACGGGAACATTCTTCATATCGCGGCCCATTGCTCTGTTTAGGGTTCCGTTCTATAACGACTCGTCCCTTTCATTATCGCGCTTTGTACCCATTTGCAACTATCTCTGATGATTAAACCGCAATGAACTCGGCTGAATTGAATTTTATATCCACTTATTATGGGCTCGCATTGATAATATCCCCTTTTCAAATGACACAATACGTCTGGGTCGCGCTAAAGTTATTTATGTTGGCGTGTACGATTATAGTGATGTTTTGTGAGATGATTTTTGTAAATAGCTGCGACTTATTTAAAATTAAGGTAAATAGGTACTAAATTTTAAAGAAAACACAAGTATTTGTATTATGGAGCTTCTAAATTTGCTTTACATTTTTCAGTGAAGTGTTTTTCTCGTTCCTTTTAAAATTGTCTTTATCTAAACAATATCTTATTGATAAAGTATTCTACAATCTAATTTAAAAAGCAAATAGACTTAGTCAGACTAAGTTATCTTCACCATCCTAACGTGAAAGTCATTCATATTGTCATATTTCAGTTCTCCCTTAAAAGCGAAGACAAGTGTATGATAAGAACACCTATAAAACTTAATCGGTAGCATATGACGGTGCCATATTGGCGGCGTGAAGGGAAGAGCACGGCAGTGGGGGGCTGTCAATTGTTCAATTGATCACGTATCATTGAGTCGACGCCGTTCGTACGTGACACTCACTCCTGCCGCTACAACATTATTGCCTACAATCGCGACAGTATTATGCATGTATTTTATTCGTCTGCTGACGTATCCATACCGAGTAATTGAAAACTTCAGCAGATTCAAGCACACGTTTCATCATGAATAATATAGCCAATATAACTTTTCATTGTGTACCTACGTCAAATACGATCTGCTTCCTGACACTGTTCTAAGTTTCCCGGTATTTATACAGTCAGTCACGTACAAGAGAAACCAATCGATGCCCCAATGCACTTAACCTGGGGGTGTAATGAAAAGGAACTCATTTTCTTGCAAGTTTTCAATAAATTTCTACTCGCGAATGCTATTGGGAGGGCGACAAGGACTGACCACTTAAATAAAATCACATAATTGAAGAACAGTAAACGGTGCGTGAAGTGGGGGCGGCCCTCGGAAATAATTTTCGAGTTGGCGAAGACGTGCTTTCCCGAGAAGGTCGCTGGTCCGACCCGTCCCATACATCATGAGCGGTTAAGGGAATGCTAGGAAACACATGACAAATGATTTCACCGCAACTCGAACATTAAAGTACCTAACCGTTTTGCTCTAATTTCGTTTGTTTGTCCTTAATTAATTAGTCGTTGATTATTTTTACAAAAAAAGTGAATGTGAAGCATCTTAAACGCTTGAGTAATGAGTACCTATTATGTAAACGCGACCTAATATTACCTAAATTTAGATAAATTCTGGTCCTAAAAATCCCGTGTTGCCAGAATTAAAAATTTGGCAACATTGATCAATTCAGGAAACTTGAATATTGCCAGACAAAAAATCTTCTGCCTCGACCTCTTTTCTATCAAGTGCGATGAACGAATTGTAGCCGAAGCATAGTCAATTGAGAGCAATGAATACGACCTCCGGCGTAATGGGACGTATCTCTAGGGACCCAGTAGGTACATATACACTACTTATACATGTATATCATGTAGCGCCCATTTATCTGTACATAGTAGGTAGGTATACAGTAAACAAGATTCATCAACAATGCAGATGTGGACTATGATAATATAGTTATGTTTAATTGTATATAACTCGGTTGCGCGTGCTTACACATGCCATGATATATATTGATAGCTAGAAACGCATATACAGTCAATGGTATGTCTAAATAAGGGATGATGTGTTCAACTGAATTAGATTGAAATAAGTTATGAATTACTTTTATTATTTTAATTTACTAGTCAGTCGAGATTTCTTTAACCCAAATAAAATACCTAAATGACAAAGGGCATGTAAGGACCAACGGTTATTTTATTAAATGAAATTTAGAATATCGCGGAATCCTCCACGAATGAGCGGACAAAGCGTGATCCCTTAAGGGGTCCTTTAGGACCTTTTGAATAATCGAATCATAAAAAAGGAGTTACGGAATCAATTGAAACATGTGGAACCATAAGTGTTAACCGGGGACCGATTCCTTCGACAATTGTTGTACGGCCGCCCACTCTGCGCATGACGCCCGTTGAATTACAAGTGCCCATAATGTTTTACTATGAACACTCGAATTTTACTCACTATACGTTTGGAGATGTCGATCTGTTAATTATACTCTTGGAGACTCGGGCGCATTGTTATCATTTCAAATTAGTTCGATCTCAAACTTGATATTAGATGTTGGTATAATTTGATGGTGTTTTTACATGTGAAAAAATATATAGGTATGTAGACTATATTTGGATATATTTTATTTTAAATAAAACAGAATAACAAAATAATAAATAGTAAATTTACCCTTAGTTTTCGTTATGATATACACCAATGCATTATTAATTGCAATGAAAATAGAAACATCTATTTTCAATGCAATTAATAATCTCGTTATTGAAGCAATGCAAGCTTGAAGCTTATTATTTGTAGTTCATAATAACTAATGAGAACTAATGAGGTTTCTTAAAATAACTGCAAATTGAGTAATAATGATTCAGCGCGATGTATTCCATTAACCTATTTCTGATTAGTTATAAGACCTATATTAGGAAAATAATGGGCATTATTTCATTTTTGTTACTGACTTTTTTTAATACTTAGTTTGTAACGATGATTGTTAAGACTAATTTCGCATTCGCAATTTAGGTTATTGGATTAACTTGATCTCTATTGAATATTTATCCACCAAGTTTGATTCATTAAAATTTAATTTCCCATCCCTTTTCTGAATAGTTAAGATTTGATTGCGGATGAAAAATAAATCCCTCGAGAAATCAGTCTCACCCGTAGTAAAGGGTTCTGGTATATTTCTTCCAGATCTAACTGAAATGGAACTAAGCAATTTGGAGAAAACTCTAGGATAGCTTTTAGTATCACTAAGCTGAAATTAGATTTAACATCGTATTTTTCTGACGTTTACGTACTAATAAAAATGGAATCACTTCACAGACTTTTATACAAGACTAGCTTCTGCCAGCGACTTCGTCTGCAAACGATTAGCACCTACATTTTACTTAAAAATATTTTACATGTTTTATGACGATGAAGAACTTTCATACTGAATTTCATTCGAATAACTTCAAAAATGGCAAAGTTTCATGCTAACTCTGAACCCCCGTTTTACCCCCTTAGAGGGTGAATTTACTAAAATCCTTTCTTAGTGTGCCCCTACGCTTTAAAAGGAACCCCTGTGAAAATTTTCAAGTTTCAAACCCTTATAATGTAGGCCCTGCATTGATACAACAGTCAGTCAGTCAGCTTTCGCTTATATAGATTTAGGTGACATTCAGAGTTCGAGACCGAATAAAACTATTGTTTTACTCTGAGCGAGGATTACCTCGGTCCACGGTAACAAAATCACGATGGTCTCAAACATTAAAATCCTAAGTAAACATTACCTACCTCATTTTCGATAAAAGCTAGCGCAGCCGAACCTTTCAGATAAAGGTTCGAGTATGCCCTGTTTTGAAAACTTAATCATATGGCAAATATATATAAACATACATGAAATGTTCTAATAATTGGTACATTATTAATCTAAACCATTATTATTATAAGAGTAAAGAATTTATTTTTCATTATATTAAACAATATTTTAATAACAATAATTTTAGTGTTAGGTACACTACCTTCAGCTTAGTTGGCTACCAATATGGGAATTGTAAAGTTTTCGAAACAATAGCATATAAATTAATATACTTAAGTTAAATCCGGAAATATCCGATAAAGGTAACAATAATTTACTTATCATCCCTGAAATAAAGTATGGTTGTCATTTCATGATTTTTTAATTTATTAGAATTATTGTGTTCAAACGACAGTATTTTAGCTTTGAATAGCTATCGGGAGCTCTTATATTTGTAACACTATTTTATATAGATATTATTATACTGATAAAGTTAAGTAAAAATTTGTTAGCAATTTTGAATGCCAATGTTCCTCCGAGACGTGAATTTGACGCGCAAATATATAAACGCCTGAATCCATTGTTGAAACGGGTTTTCTCGTTCACAATACTCGCAGTCAAACGGAACCGGATAAACGTCAGTATAGGATCGTTGACGGACAAGGAAGTAGGGGCATATGGGGTGAAAGACTCAGAATGATTGTTACGAACGGGTCGGGTCCAGTACAATAGAACTTGAGGGTTATTGCTTAACTTTAAATTCTATCGCTGCAAAGTTAACTTTTATTGGCTGAAAGTTACATTTAGTTTCTCGATTACGCTCAAACGAGACTTTGTAGGGCAGTAGGACCTCTCATTACAAGTTATTAAGTTTCTTGGATTAATATGGTTCAATTTCTATAATAGGTAATACCTAATGTTTGTTTTTGAGAGACTGTCCCACCGTACTCGGTCTTCCGCATGTTTTAGGGTTCCATACCACAAAAGGAACCTTTACAGAATCACTTTACTGTCCGTCTGTCTGTCTGTGAAGACGCTTTTTTATTTCTCCTGGAAGACTTTTAACTCTAGTTTAATTTTTTCAGTAGTGAATTCCAAATAATTAAAAGAAATTGATTAAGTACTGAGTAATAGTTTGCGTTCGTATATGAAATCCAATAACCCGATGATGAATGTGTGTATACTATCTAAATTCAGTGGCTCAGCGATGATGAATCAGTTAGTCAATTAGAACATTTATAGGTAGGATTGATGAGCTCGCTTCTGTATAGTGATTTATCATTTTGGTGTTGCGGAATACGAGTATAATTAATTTTACAAAACATTGTCTATTATAATATACTTTCTTATCTCACATATTTTGGTTTTGTTGTAAACTGCTTCAGCAAGCTATCATGAAGATGGAATTTTTTTAAGCAGTATACATATATACAACACACAAAATAGTGAAAAATTGTACAGGAAATGTTTATAGTGATATGACGTCACTAGATACATGGCAACCATTTGAGTCACTGATAAAAAATCTTTAACCTATTAAAATAATATTAACACAGTCAAACATTTTCATTGATATGTAATTAAACTAGTTATTTAGATCTTAAACATTACAAGCATCAACAATACGTTTTATAATCAGTAATTATTTAATGACATATAAATGTCAAGTAGATACCCAATGTGAGAGCTGATCAAATGATGTAAATAGTACTAGTTATTATAAGACGTTAGTTACACAAGATGGTATTGCTACCCGTTGATTAAGGTTGGTCCATATAGCCGGGTGCGCCTGCGTCATAGCCAATATAAACCAATTGAGCATCGTATTCCCAATGTTAGTGCAGCAATAAACATAGCATGCGGCCGCTGCTTCCGCTTGGCTCCGCTGTAATACCCAACCGGGAATCGAGTAACAATTTATTAAGTCGATCATTTATTTGGTATACGTGAACGGCACGGGGAGAATGATCAGCGCACTATGGAATATTAAGGGCAATTAGGCCGGTCTGGAGTTTATTGGGTCGTTGTTTTGGTTTTATATATATTAAAATATTGGAATGTCATTTGTTTTTCCTTTGTACATATTAATATAATCTAAAATAACGTATCGCTTTTGTTACAAAACGAGTGCAGACCAGCTGGCCGCTCCAACTGTGGAGCTTCCTCATCTGAGATATCAGTCCATGTCGTGGTAGCTTATTGTTAAATTGTTGAAATTATATACCAGATATATATAGTACACTTGCCATGTAGTGCAAATACCAGCGCAGTAGTTCTTAATTTTTGTTTATTTTGGTATGAAACAACTATTAACGGATTTAACTCGCGTATTTTTATTTTATTTTATTAGCTGACGTTTAATCCGTTAACAGTTGTTTCATTCCAATGTGTAATAATCGCGAAGATTTCTGAAATTATTTTGTTTATTTTGTTTGTGGATAAGTTGTAATATGTAAAGGATGGTCGCGGAGTAGGTACAGCGAAAAACGGACGTTGCCCTTTTCTATTTGTTTCTGTCGCACGCGCGTTACTTAGTTTACTTAGATAGATTTTTTATTATAAATTCAAACAAAGCAAAGGGATTGTGTGTCGTCAATAGATTTCACTCAGTACTATTTTAGATCGAATTCAGTTGGTGTCAAACGAAACAAACCCACTCTAATTGTGACTATTCAATCTTCTCATACAGGCATGTCATTTTCAATTACAGCGAAGATATTAGACCAATCTTAGTAAAGTACTAAAATTTGTCTGCAGCGCGTATAAATTAATATTGCTCAGTCATTTCGTAATTTATCTATATTATAATACTAAAGCGAGTCTATGATGAACTATTTAGTCGATATTTTGTTGACATAATATTGAGAACAAGGAGGTTTTTCGTGTCGATATTGTTTCGTTGTCGACATGAAGAAATATGAAGATATCGGCACAACAAGATTTATCGTTGTCGACAACGTTACCGATTTTTGACAGGTCACCGCGAGAATAAGACGATATCGACATGAAAAGATCGACTGGATAATTCATCATAGGCTCGCAATATGAATCTATACTAATAAAATAAAGAGGAAAGATTAGTTTGTTTGTTTGGATTGATTATGCTCCAAAACGACTGGGCCTTATTGAAAAAATCTTTCACTGTTGGGAAGCTACACTATTCCCAAGTAACATCCTAACTAATATTATAAATGCGAAAGTAACTCTGTCTGTTTGTTACACTTTCACGCTAAAACTACTGGACCGATTTAAATGAAATTTGGTACAAAGTAAGTCTGGAGCCTGAGAAAGGACATAGGCTACTTTTTAACCGACTGCAAAAAAGGAGGAGTTCCACGCGGACGAAGTCGCGGGCAGAACCTAGTAGACTATAAAAAAAGGGACCCGTGGACATCTAGTAGTTTATAATTCAATCGATATGCTACTAGGAATACCGAAATGTCTATCAATTAACAAAATCATATTTTAAGAATAATACGAATTGTTTCTTTTTCAAATAAGAATTGCTAACAATACCATCAATGAATAGATATACAGAAACAGTTTGTCAACGATCAAGATTGATGCGGGTGTAATTGATTCCTGATCTGATAAGGCAACGGGCGGCTTGCCTTTATTATCGCTGCATTAACAACCGATCGTACGCCGATTTATTGCTTATCATCGTAATAATTTGGTGAGGGTGTTTTCAACCCTCCATAGAGGTATATAATACAGGTAAGTATAACTTGGGTATAACTACAATTTATATCTACGGGTTGCTGTACTGAAAATTATGACGTTTCTTATTCTCGATACGTTCTTTTGTTATTTCTCATGTAGTAAATTTATTACCCGCATAAGATAATTAAATACTAGGTAAATCTAAAAATATCAAATTATCTCTGATTAAATTGGAAACTAATCCAAAACTATCCTTTTTTTTTTTTTTTTTTTTTTTTTTTTCGAACTGAATACTGAAGCGCAGTTGGCCAGCTAATGGGCCTTCACTGCAAAACCGGACGGGTGGCGAGACTCCTGAAAGGAGACTCTTAAGCCTTTTGGGTTAGTTTTAGGGTTTTTAGCCCTGACCGACCCGAGGGCCCCCCAAGGTGGGGGTCGCACCTCGGCTCGGGCCGTCAGGAGGTGTGTTGACACGACTATTATGTTGCAAGGGAACAGAAGGTCCCTGCGGATAAGTCCGACGCGCGCCGGGTGTATGTGGACGTCTTCGACCCCGCCGGCGGGGCCGCTGTAACACTATCGAGTTTGCTAGGTGTGGGTGAGGCCGCATGCCGCGCGGCAGCCGCCTGTGTGTCGGTGTTCGGTTTGTGTCCGTGGGAGGGCGCGGTGGCGGCCGACATAGCGGCCGTGATCGAATCGGGCGGGTCCAGGAGGACGTTACGAGGGCGACGTTTACGAACAGTTTCGTCAGCGCGAACCGTGTATTCGGAGGCTTGAACGACTAACGGATTTGGATGATGCGGAGCTTTATCGAACAACCGCGCGACGCGGTTTGCATAAAAGTCCCCAGAGTGGGGAGATCGAGGTCCCTATGGAGATCCCTATTCCTTTCGTAACGACGCGCCTACGGCCATACGCAGAAATTTGTTTTGAATGACTTGCAGACGTTGCAGTTTGTATTGGCTGACGTGTGCGAACACTACGCTAGCGTAAGTCATGATGGGACGCACACAGGTTTTGTAAATTGTCAGCTTATTTCTAAGTGACAGTTTACTCCGCCCGTTGAGCATACAGTATAAACGGCCTAGAACGAAAGCGGCCCTATTCCTAACTATTTCTATATGCGCTCTGAAGGTGAGTCTGCGATCGAGGGTGACGCCCAAGTACTTTGCTTGGCTAGACCATGGAATTTGCCTATCGAATAGCGTGATCGGGAGTTCGTGGGTTCGATAGAGTGTCTTGCGTGTGAAGCACACAGCGGCACTCTTCTCTGGATTGACTTCTATCCTCCAAAGACGGAACCAATCGCCTAGAAGGTTCATGGCCCGTTGGAGATATAGATTGAGACGGCGGGGGCTCTTATACGACGCATAGATGGCGGTGTCGTCTGCAAATAAGGCATACCTAACTTGAGGGATTTTGGGGATATCGTTGGTGTACAAGGAATATAGGAGAGGTGAAAGAACGGAGCCTCAGGGACTCCCGCCTCAGCGGATGAGGATTCGAGAGCGTACCTTCCACTCTGTAGCGAAAGCTTCGATTTGCTAGAAAATCGCGCAAAATCAGGACGAGACGTGCTGGTACGCCCATGGTGGACAATTTGTACACCAGGCCGTTATGCCAGACCTTATCGAATGCCTTCGCTACGTCGAGGAAGATAGCTCCCGTCGGGGTTTTAGGATTACTATGAATGTGCTCCGTGATGCGGTGCACCTGCTGTACGCAAGAGTGTCTGGCACGGAATCCAAACTGCTCATCTAATAGGAGGCCTGGGGAGTCTTGAAGAAACCCCCACAGGCGGGCTATAATGAGACGCTCATAGAGCTTACCTAATGAACATAATAAACTAATCGGACGATAGCTAGTCGGTGAAGTCCAGGGTTTACCTGGTTTCCTAATACCTATCACTGTGGCTTCTTTCCACACCTGAGGGAATTGACAATTCGCCAGAAGGGCGTTAAATATCGCGGCTAATAGAACTATAAACTGAGCCGGCAGGTGCTTCAGCATTTTATTAGAAATGCCATCCGCACCGGGCGACTTCTTGGGTCGTAACTTCCTGATCAGAGACTCGACTTCATCGGGCGTAACCGGTGTGACACTATCTAACTCTCTAGGAACTAATTGAGCTAATCGCTCCACCTCCGAGTTCACGCGGTTAACGTGATTCTCGTCGACGGGTTGAAGGCTCGGAGTACATTGTGACTCTAGACTGTCTGCTAAGCATTCAGCCTTTTCAAAATCATCGAACGCGGGGGCCCTATTATCTGGACGGTCCAGAGGCGGCATGGTAGCGGCAACATCTGACTTGAAGTGTTTCACCAACGCCCAATAAGCTTGGTGCGACGGGGAAATCTCTTCCATCAGATCTTCCCACCCCTTGCATTTGAATTCGGAGATGCGTTGCCTTACATTACGCTGTAACTAACGCATACGTCTCCGATTCTCTACAGACGGAATGAAATCGAAAGCCTAATGGCGGCGTTCTTCGCCGTTATTAGCCGTCTTATACCTGCCGGCAAGCGACCGCGTCGGAGGTGTTCGTTGGCGGGCACTTGGCGGGAGGCATCACTGAGGACAGTGGTGAGACAGCTAGTAACGGAGTCGATTGCCGCGTCTGTCGAATTAGGTTCGACAGCTAATCTGGTACCTATTTCCTCTAATTCAGCGGAATTGCTGATCCTATCTAACGCCATTGCTACATTGAGCCAGTTTAGGACTGTCTTCATAATCGGTTCAGTGTTTGGCGAGGGGCCGAGTTCCAGAATAACTGGCCTATGATCAGATTGTAACGCGCTATGCACTTCTATAGAACGGAACGTTAGCGCGACGTTCTTTAAAAGTGCAATATCTAAGATGTCCGGTACGTAGCCCGGAAGGTCAAGGTGTGGTTCCGAGTAATGCGTAGCGCAGGTGGGCGCATAGACCGCAACGGAGAGCTCGTCGATGTATCTTTCGAGGAGCAGTCCGTTGCGGTTCGTGCGCACACTATTCCAGACGGATGTTTGGCATTGAAGTCCCCGGCCAGTATGACCGAGTCCCCCAACGCAAACAACGCCTCCAGGTCTGATCTAAGCATTACTTTGGACGGAGATAGATAGACTGACGCCACTATGACAGGTTGGTGGCCGGTCATAGCGATGCGGCAGACTGACACCTCCATGTTGGTAAGAGAGGGTGGTGGATCCAACGGACATACGTGGAGCGCACGCTTAAAGTAAATCGCGGTACCGCCTAATCTGGTGTCCCTATCGTTCCTAACTACGTTATAATTAGCGAAACGCGGCGTTCTTTGACTTGGTTTCAAGAACGTCTCCTGAACCAAGAAGAAATCTAAATTATTGTCGTTTAGGAATTCCCTAACTTCGTGTTTAGTGTTTGAGAGGCCATTGGCATTAAAGTAGCCAATGGCTAACGAGCGCGGTTTAATACGATTTTTACTAATAGGTTGTACGTCCATCACGGTTTTGAAAAGCGCTTGAATGCGCGGCAAAGGTCCCTATGCTCACTCATGGCTAGGGATAGTGTCGACCATCGATTTGGCGTTGCGAAGCTTGTTCGCCAGCACGGCGATCTCGTCAACGTCCGGAAGGGCGGAGACGATATCGCATACTAGCGTCAAGTCCGCAGTCGTCAACCGACTGCTGGGGTTTGGGAAGGTAGGAAGGGAGTGGCGGTGGTGGTGGTGGGTGCGGGAGCAGAGGCGGGTGAGGGAACGGTGACGTGCCTCCCGAGACGGGGGTCCCTATTCCTTACTACCGGGGCAGGTGAGGCCTGCGCCGGTTTCTCTACTGCTGCTACTGCCGGCGCTGATGCCGGCCCTACACCTACTGGCGCAGATGGCGCCGGGCCTATTCTACTGGCGCAGAAGGCGCCTTTCCCATCTCTTTCTATTGACCGGCGCAGAGGGCGCCGGGGCTACCGTCGTCTTAGGGACGATTGCAGATAAGACACTCCAGGCCGAGTGGACTGGAGTGCTGAATAATGCGGTACGGTCTTAGTGACCGTCTGGGCTGAGGGCCTCTTGGCTCCGGAGCCTGAGCTACATTGTGCAGGTGCAGCCCTGAAGGTGCCCGCGCTGGCCCTGCCACGTCGCCCCCCGCTTTGCCTGCGCGGGGCCACGGGACAGCCGCGATAGTTCGCGGTGTGGCCCACGGCGCCGCACAGTACGCAGCTGGGAGGTTCGATCGTGTCAGGGGCGCGGGGACATTCAGGGTGCCGTGCAACCCTAAACATTTGACGCAACGAGGTGTTGCGTGGCAATTACGCTGGGAATGTCCATACAGTTGGCACTTATGGCATTGCCCTATGTCTGACTTTTTATGCGGCGCTTCGCAGGTGATGCCCGTGAGGCCGCATACTGAGCGGAGATTAAATATTGATTTACCCGCGGGGGTCTTTTTGGTAGTCACTATGACCATGTCGTAAGGTACGCGGGGGCTACGTCCCCGGTACATTCGGTGAACCTCTTCGACGTCCACTTTTTGGCGCACAAGGTCCGCGTGGATGTCGCTGACCTCGAACTCCCTTGGCACGCCCCTGATCACACACCGATGGGATCTTTCCCAGGGGAGTGTGTAGGTGTGCCAAGGGAGCCCGAACCCTACGATCAGGCCAAAACTATCCAACCGTGGTTTATTCAAATATATATTACAGAAATACAAATTGGCAATCAAGTTTATATTTGCTAATATAATTATACATAAATCATATAATCCCTTAATATCACAGTTGCGGCATTAAAATTTCTTAATATAATTAAAATTGCTTAGAAGTCTTCTGTTTACGAGACGTAATGAAATCAATGATTGCTCTAATTAAATTCCGCGACGGCCCGACCGATCAGTTGGTAGATCGATCTCTCAACTGAGAAATAATTACGAGGGATATTGAACCTTTAGGCCTAAATATAGATCGGGGTTTTTCGTATTTACCTGCATAAGACTTAGAATTGAGAATGTACCTAATTATTAATATTTTTATTACGCAAAAACCATAGAATTATTAGTGATAAAAAATTAAATAAAAACTAACTTGGATGTCTGTGTAGCCTCGTCATAGAGGTAATATTATAAATAAATCCCTAAGACTTAATATTAGGGATCTAATTAAATTACTATTTCAATAAAGAAAGTGTCGCTTTGGGAGAACCGTCTACGAACTAGGGGGGTCTACCCCCCTAGTGTGAATGTTCGAATATTTAAAAAAAAAGGTGTTGTTTTTTAATTATGTACTTTTAATAAAAAAAAACTGGTCAGTAGCTATTGATGATTTTGTTTTTTCTTTAGTAATCACAGCACTCAGCCTTATCAAATTTACTTCTGTCTCAATTTTCGACGACGTAACTCCCATAAATACGATATGGCCAATCTTTCGAGGATCGTAAAGTCAGCGCAAAATGGTTTTCTTACGAGCTGCGACTGTAGAGACATTATATTTATTTATTGTTACTCAAACTTTAAGTGACTTATAATGGTTGATATCGTTCACAATTGCCACAGATATTTAATTATAAATACCTACTTTATTTAATATATTTGCCTACCGAGTTATTCCACGACACGTTGAATGCATTCGGTGTAAATAGAACAAAAGTACTCCACATCTGCCAAGTAGTGGTGTTGCTCAACAAATGTGGTGCAGAGTAAATCACGGTCAACCTTCACGCCGCTACGTGGTACGAGCAACAAGTCTCCCTATTCAAAAATAAAGACGCTGCGCAAGAATCTCTCAATGGAGCACAATTAAGATTCCCCGCGACTCTTGAGCGCCTTCATGCATATAGAGTACACCAAACTCACTTGCGAAACGCAACTGTTTTACTATCACCATAAATCTCACTTCACACCACACTGAGCACAGCCATCTCCGTATATTGAATAAAAATAAACGCACCCGACGATCCCAAACAATTTTAAACCCAATCCCGTCGGCTACATGACCCAAATTTCAGGGAACAATAAAACCATCAAACCATTTAACGCTTCTCACGTCATGAACTCTCTTGTATAAAGGAAAATGACACATCTGCCCTGAAACGGTTCGTTCTAAATACAACCTTAACTAGATTCAGGAAGACGCAATGTGTGTTAATGGCCAGCTTAAGTAAACTTTATGAACATTTTTGGTGAATAAGTTCCATTTCAACGTCACGTTTTCACAATTCATTGAAAACTAACGACGTCGCGCGAGTGAATTCAGTTCAACGAAGCTCGTTTATTATTTATGTTAGCCGCGTATTCGGAATTTTAATCAAAATATTCAAGCGCGTACATCGCTAATACTTACACACGTAGTAGATTATTGTTACTGCGAATATATTCTATGACTACGTAATTTTTTCTCGAATAAAAAGGAAAGTTACGTAAGATTGTGTCATAAATGTTTTATGATATCTAGTGATTATTCCATTAATTAATTTTGCTATAAGTATTGTGGTCCTGATAAATTTACTAGTAAACCACCCATATTATTATGCCTATTATAAATAAAAAACTATGCTCTAGTAACCAAGTCACGCCGGCTCAAGGGATATCCGAAGTTGCAGGCTAGTATCGCGAACTGTCGTTGTATTTGACACCAACTGTTCTTGCTTTTTTTTTCACTTACGTATTCCACGAAGTTTCATTTTGTTCAGAAATCTTCCACTCCAAAAGAACCGGGTGCAAACGCTGACAGTGATACATTCCTTGCGGGTTTTCGATTTTAACTTTCGAGTTCAGAACAATGCTAGCAATGTACTTGTACCATCGGTATGAAAGAAGCGGATTTTCATTTCAGTGTCGAGAGGAATGAACAATGGAGTGACGCAAGTAGTCGCCAAGAGCCGGAACAATCGTCGATTAAAAAATGTTTATAAAATGCTCTTCGATAAGCCCCTTGTAATCATTTCTGCGGAACGATAATTGGATTTCATTTGTTTATCTTCAGGCGTTGTAAATGTAAATGCATTGGAAATCTGCATAATAGATGCTGGAACCGTAAATGAGCGTGACGCTTTTCCGCGACAATGAAATTAAATCCGTAGTAGGGCGAGTGAAGTGTCAGGAAAGGAAAATCTTGCATTAAACAACAAAAGTGTTGGAATAAAATTTGATGCGGAAAATGCAAGCCGGAAAGAGGTTAAAGGTGTTAGAAAAGATCTTTTACACTACTCGAGCATTGAGGATCGAAGAGGTCGGAATTTCATTGGTTACAGAAGTAGTAATATTATGTTTCTTGGCGTTAACATTCCTTCGTGCCATTTTGCCTGTTGCTTTATCGGCCCTTCCGCTCCGCAGAGATAACATCGACTCTAAGTCGCCTTCAAACACCTAAGAACTCAGTAACAATTACACTTAATTTATAAATAGACAAATAGTATGTCTGAAGTTTATTACGCAGTAAAATTATTAACGAATTGCTTAAAATGGATTTGAAATTTGTAATATTGAGTACATACAAGTCATCAAATTTAAAGGATTCTTATTCAAAGCTGCAAACTTGAATTAAAATGAAACTTTTGTAATTAATTATCATTAAAAGTGGGAGCATCTCAGAACATAATATCAGCTCACGAACGTACGTACTTTTAATTTACATATTTGGTAATTTAAAGTTGTGTATTGTGTTTAGATCATACACATAAAGCTTTAATATTAATTTTAAAATGGATAAAGGATCTTTTCTTAAATAAAATACGATATTTTGTATTTTGCAAAATTATTTAAAAAAAATGTTTGTTGTGTTCGTTTTGTTCTAATAACTACCTAAATGCATTTATACATTGTAGTATAAATATGTACTTACTTACTATTCCCAATAAAATGATCGTAATATCGTAAAATATGATTTTCTTTGCGTAGAAACAAAATAGGCTCTTGGTAAATCCCGCATAACCAAACAAGCAACAAATGTTGACTTTGAGTATACAAATATTTACCGCTCATTGAAAACAACGCATTTATTCCATTATTGGGGCAGTTATATCAATCATTTTGGCTTAAATCGATTGTTAATAGTTTCTTGAAAATATAGGTATAATGTATATGTATTTAATTACGATTCAAGCGCAATCAGTGTGATATTATACACGGTCACTATTTTTGTATCTTACAGGTTGTCAAATTACAGAAAATATTTTATTTAATAATGTTTAATGTATAGAGGTCCTTGGGGGAGGCTTATATCAATGAACTCGTTGATATACTTAAATATTGTGATATATAAGTCTTGTAATTTGTATGATGCATGGATATAGTAACTTATTTGTCTTTATTAATTACTTTACTTAATTAATAATTTCCGACACAAATGTCCTTAACCATATTGATTTGGTGAGCATTTAGCAAGTGCGTGAACCACAGCTTTTCGACACAATTAAAAGCCTATCCATTAAACTTAAAAGCTTTTAATGATTTTACAAAAACCCATGGCAGTCATCTGCGGTTTCAATTTGACGCAGGTCGAAAATACGCGAAGCGAATAACATTCTAAAGAGTCTTTAATTTTCATCAGCGAAACCTTTGCTTGGTAATGAAGCCTTTTGGACAAAAGGTATTCAAAACAAACGTTACGGGTGAGTGTCAGTGTTTTATCACTCAGTTTATGTGTCCTGAGGGTGCAGTGAACTGGAAATGTTTAGTCCTGCACTTGCAACATTGACGCAACGTTTTAATGCCGAAGAAGTTGCTTGCGAATGCTTTAATAAAGTAATAATAGGTACTTATCATAATCCATGTCACAGTTTGTATCCAACATTTTAGTAAACTGCTGCGGCTGTAAGGTCAATAAACTTTTAAACAATTCTTTGCAGGTAGAAGAGGTTAGGTTTAGTGATATGTAATCTGGTTTATGAAAGGTATGAACGATAATTAGTCATAATTAGGGACAATGTGACAGCCAAGTTCAGGAATGAAAAGGGCGACGCACCTAACATTGTGTATCATTTCTCACTTTACATAAAACGTTTGTGTGTGATGTAAAAAATATTAAACTATAATTAAAGAGTAAAAATACATAAAAAAATCTCTAGCAAATGCGGATGTTTCTTGGATGTATTTATTTATGTTTGTTTTTGCGTTGCCTAGTGGCCATAGTACAAGCTTAGCTTAGTTTTTGGTCTAGACCTAAAGCTGTGAATTGTCCAAAGATAATTAAATAATAGTGTGTGCTTATACATTATATCTAGTTGAAAGTTTTATATCGCTCATTTGAGATCTAAATAAAGAACAAGTAAATGTGTTCGAAATTCATTATATCTTCTTTTAGGTATTTGTCCTTCAATTGTTTTCGTACATTTTGTCCTTCATTTGTTTCGTAAATTCAGAAACAAAATTAAAGTATAATTGAAATGCTCTCGCTGATATAGCTAGTAATCAGATGATGCTTCCCGGACACCTGATTGATGGCAAACGGGCCAAACTTTTGGTTAGCACCCGCATTGCGATGTGTAATCAGTATTATCCCGTATTAAGCGTTGTCCGCAGTACAGTTAATGCAATAATTACTGCGACTCTGTTTAAAATGCAGCAAACAATTTACGTTGCACATTTCAGCTTTTTCAAAAAATAATATTTTAGGTATAATATCGGGTAATCCAAGAATATCAACTTATAGCACTTGGCTTTGGTCTAGCAACATTATTGTATTATATATATCACTATCTGATTTCTAAAAAGTCTTATGTGATAGCGACGTATTTTCTTAACCCAGGTGTAAAATTTTGCGTACCTACTAGCCAACTGTTTTGTAATTTTCAACCGACGAGAAAAACGGAGGAGGTTCTCAATTCGACGCGTATATATATTTTTTTTTATTGTCTATTAAGAACTTATCATAACTTCCAAATAATAAGAAAGGTAAATCTCCACATTGTTATAAGCTTAGCTTAATCGGCAGGTATATTTATCTCTATCGGACTTTACCAGAGTAGTGTTTTAATAATTATATTATGTACACTCATAACTGATCTATAACGCAACATGGTTTTGTTACTTACAGTACACGCTATGTTGTGTACTAGACCACCTGGGCCTAATTAACCCAATTGAATAGTGATGTACTCATGTACCTAATAAACTCCACCTCAATAAAAACTTTTACGATCGTACGTTCTACAGGCACATTGCTTTATGATGTTCTATCACAAAGAAGATACGTTTGATAACCTAAAGAAACTAAAATCGTGTAAAAATAAATATCGAACATAAACTTAGAATAATCATGCATTTTAATTTCCGAGAGTTACAATTCGTACCTCTCCATTGGACTAAATTCTAACATCTGAACAAGTTGTACATTAGTGCGGTGCAGCTCACAACATCTGTCCCCGTTTGTCTGTGACAATGTGTAGGTGATTCGCAAACTGTAATTAGTCTGCCATTAAACCGCATAGCCGTGATTTGATTAATGGTCGGGGACCGGTGTGCGTCGGATCCGAGGCTTCGCGTGCCGATGCGTTGTTTTTCGATAATCGATACCGATGCCGTCCCATCACTATTTTGTGGGCATCGGATATTGTAATTGTCATGAAGGCACATAATTGTTTGTCGCTAAATTTGAATTAATTAAAATGATATAGGTATTATTAAGTATATATTATATGTGAAATTAATGTAAGTTATTTTTTCTATGCGATATTAATTGCGAGAAGATATGTTTCTTTGAAGAGATTATTCTTTTACGAGTATTCCAGTTCTTTTGTTTTTAATATCTATACATTGTTTTAAAACAGAAAATAAGTTGTAAACTTTGTTTTTTCACAATCTTCCAGATGACATGACTTGATGTTCCAATTCCAATTAAATTGCCTTTTATAAATAAATAAACAATTTATTGAAGCCATTAGCATCGTTTACCTACTTGTTTATAATTACTGAAAGTGACACAATTAACAATGCCTTAATTGTTTTCCAGGTACGTACCGTTTGATCCATTGTCTCGCAAGACGCGGCGTAAGTACAATTTAACTCATT
This sequence comes from Polylopha cassiicola, assembly GCA_038024825.1. NCBI lineage: Eukaryota > Metazoa > Arthropoda > Insecta > Lepidoptera > Tortricidae > Polylopha > Polylopha cassiicola. The sequence goes on along the minus strand of CP149052.1, from coordinate 2,745,217 downwards.
ATCTTTGCATTGCTGTAGTTATTTCAAAAAACAAAATTAAATGAGCAGTTCTGATGATCGTAATAAGTGTAATGTTAGTTTTTTTTAAATAATGCGTTGCTTCAGGTCCTAGAAAGGCAAATTAAATTGATGCTTATTTAGACTAGACCTTTATATATGACTAGCTGTGCCCGCGACTTCGTCCCCGTGGAATAGTAATTCTTCATAAGGCTTCATAAGTTCTCCGTTTTTTACACATTTTCCACTGTTTCTCCGCTCCTATTGGTCGCAGCGTGATGTTATATAGCCTAAAGCCTTCCTCGATAAATGGTCTATCCAACAAAAGATTTTTTGAATTCGAACCAGTAGTTCCTGAGATTAGCGCATTCAAAAAACAAACAAACAAACTCTTCAGCTTTATAATATTAGTATACATAGAAATAATTATCATAATCGGTTCAGATTTACCGGAGATGAATTATAATAATAACCTCCTATTTTTTAAAGGCGGTTTTATTCAAACAAAAGTTATTTATTTACCCAGAAACGGTTTTGAGTATTTAAATATAATTATTGTTTTGCTTTTGATATAGCTTTATAGCATACTAGTGGTCCCGGCAGACTTCGTCCCGCCCGGCAATGTCGATTTAACAGTTGCCATTGTTGCGTTTTGTTATACTATTTTTAACAAATCAGCTTATTTTTTTTTTCTTTTTTTTTCACTGGAACGTGATAAAAAGTATCCTATGTCCTTCTCCTGGCTCTGAGCTACATCCCCAGCAATTTTCAGCCAAATCGGTTCAGCCGTTCTCGAGTTATAAACGGTGTAACTAACACAACTTTCTTTTATATATATAGATTTGGTATCTGGGAAATTAAAGGAAGTTTTGATAAGTGTTGCAACTACAAACCAAACGAAGATTTTTAGTTTAATCGATTTTTACAAATAACTGTAACAAAGTAAAATTTTCAAAATAGTTCACTTTTACGACACGTATGCCTAAAAGATGCTAATAAAAAAAAATATTTAAAAAGCTTTCCAATGAAAATATCGTTAAAGAACATCTGGTTCGTTATTGCTGATTTATTCATGCAACATTCGAGTTGATGGTTTTATCTTGTTTTATGGTTTATTTTGGTTTGTTTAACTGTAGACATTTGGTAGATTATAGTTTGATTTTTTTGTTATCGCGCCAAATGATCTTTAGTGCTATCGTAGCTGTTACCATTAAATGTATGACGTCATATTTTTTGTAAGCACGTGTCTATAGTAGCGCTGAAACTATGATAATTTGAGATCTGATTTCGTCCATCATGTGTATGAATGAAAGCAATAGTCTTATCTTTTAGTCGACGAAATGTTGGTTCAGTGGTCAGAACGCCTGATTATGAAACCTGAGGTTCCGGGCTCGAATCCTGATAGGGGTAAGAAGTTGGATGTCTCATATAAATTTATATCATGTTGTTATCCTTTGTCTATTACCCATAGTACACTTTAACTTTTCTTAGTGTAGGACTCAAATTAATGTTCTAAGGATATTATTATTAGTAAGTACTTATTATAGTTACCGTCAGCACCTACTCATTTTTTTTATTAGGTTAATTAGTTATTGGCCGACTAGTAAAGAACGTTCTACATAATGCCTTCTACTAGGTATGTGTAATAAAGTTTATATTAAAGAATAAATCGTTTCTACCTGAAAATTTGCAACTAAGGTTCGACTATCTATTGTCCCAGTTACAACATGAGTTTCTTTACAATGCATCTTTAAATGCTTGCGTACCTACATACCGTGATGCATTTAGTCACCGCAAAATAGGTCGCAGAAAGCGATGCGAAGGCATTGTCTCTAGAAAATAACTCAAGAGAAAATGAGAAAAGAAACTATCAATTGTTAAGTAATACAACGGCGGAGTGACGTGCCTACACGTGCAAGGCAAACTCGGTCTTATTATGAGGGTGTTACGGCGCTGTCTACTTTAGGGGTCCTTACAGGTGCCAATTTTTTTACCTACCAGTTTTGTGTAAAAAAATGATAGTTGTATCTAACCTATCAATGCCAATTTGCTTCTTGACATCCATTAAGCGTAACATTTTGTATATTTTAAGAAAAAAATACAAATTAAAATAAAATGTCGCTTAAAATAACTAATTAGGTGGTTATAATAGTACCTAGAAGGTAGCCAATATTATCAATTAGGTAGGTATATGATTTAAAGTAAATTTGAGTGCCATAATGTCGTAATGACAAATTGGAATGAAATATCACGCCTTGTTGTCAAATCTTCATGGGAAGAAAAATAACCGCTAATTTACTGTATCCATTAAGTTCAAATGCAGACGTTGACCGTGAATATTTCAGTGGACATGCAACTGTCTCGCAGATGTCATCTTTCATGGTGGTGTGTCGCGATTCCCTATTAGTAGAATAAAGTTTTAATCGGATTTAATACTTATAATATCAAGTAAAAATAATACAACGAAACCCTCGGTTTCATGAGAACTTACTCAACTTTCTTTTGTTATTTCACCGGCGACACAAATTGAGATTTTTTTTTTCATAAAAATATTCCTCCTCCCTTTAACAAAGTTTCGAAGTGCCCTTATTGAATTTTCTCAAGTTTTGATAGGTTTTTACGTCGATTGTTGCTTTTTGCTTTAAAGTTGACTCGGTCCAGTAAATTAGGTAGCAAACAGAGTTTGTTTGCTTTTCTTAAACGATTTTCATTATGATGTAAATTAATAGAGAACGCGTCTGACCTTTGAATGTTATTGTATGCAAATATAAAAGACTTAGCGAGTCATTACGGTCATTTCCATTTATCTTCGTAACGTTCCATTTTCAGCGACAGGTTTTACTTACAAAATGAAGGTCTGCGAAATGAAATATAACAAAAAATAAGTATTTTGCTACGAAGTAAATAAAGAATATAAATTCACTTCACAACATATTATGAATACCTAAGTAATTGGAGTATGGGTAATTAATAGTTACGTAGGTTTTTTTTGTTTCAATATACCTAATTACATGTCTCGATTCTACGATACGAACCTGATATTTTCTATTATATACGACATTCTTTCAAGCTAGTACAGATATAGGTATATGGAAAATTGTCTATGTTATTATTTGATAACTAATGATACAGTACTTTCAAGTAGGTATTATATTTACCTATACTTTGGTTTTTAATTTGTGCCTCTGATATTTGTTATTATTGAACACAAAAGCACCTTGTCGGTGAATCTTTTTATATATAGGTAATTTTATTTTGAATTGGTTATGATATTGTTGTTCTTTCTTTTTAAGTCACTTCTAAAAATATACTTTCAACGAGTAAGAGATTATTTTGTCTTTGTAAAAATCTCTTGAAAGTATAAACCAAAGTTAATTAAAAATAATAAACAATATCGTTACTACGCAAAAAAATTACTGCGAATATTTAGGAGGTAAATTTAGAATACTAAATGGATACACTTTAAAAGCAATGAATCCTATATGCGATAAATATGCAAGTTGTTTTAGTTTTAAGTGCGTCTAGTAAATTCTATTTTCTGCAAGCGTCATTGTTAAATGTTAATGTGATGAATGGTCTGTCAGAGTCGAGTCGCAAGCGCATGCCAAATTGCACGCTTCGTTAGAACTTTGAGGAGATCTGTAAAATGCACTTGCTTACAGAATGCCAATTAATAAAAAAATAAGTGCTTGGACAAAATTTAGTTGTTCATTGTCTAATTCTATGGAGTAATTATGTGTCTAAGGTAAGCATATTAACTTTGGTCAGCTTAATAATATTGTCTATTGTAATGCAAACTTGTATAAATTTGTAATGTAGTACTTAATAGGTATTTGCTATCATGTTGAGAACGAAAGTGACGTAACTCGAAATACGTCTCTATTCGAATTATAATTTAAATGTTATGCTTAGAATCCTTAATGGAGTGTAGATATATTTTGAACTTTAGTTCTCAACATAAGAATTATGTGTCCATCTTTTCTCAAACGTTTTTAATACCGTCTTTCTACTGGCCCCATACCAAAACACCAAAGTCAGATATCTATAGCAGAATTTTGTGACAAAAAACTGAGTGGGACCTTTTTGGCTATTAATAAGTAGTTAATTATGTTTTGAATTGAGTTTGTACAGTTGTTTTAAATTTCTGTATTGTTGTAACTAATTTTAAAGCAAATAAAATATTATCGTTTATCTTAAAACTTATGATCTTGGCAAATGTAAAATGTCACTTTGCTGCAAGCCCTCTGGCAGGTCATTGCATTCTACTTAATTGTACTTTTGTTTTACCTGCACCGCAACATAATGTATGTGTGTGTAAATTAAAGTAGGTACTATTTCTTTTTACTCTCTTCTGTTTGGTTCGTATTTACTTGGTAGGGAATATACAATGGATAGGTAAAGTTAGTGTTTATATTACTCTTAGTGTTTACATTACCTATAATTAATTATTTTAACTGTTAAACGGGTGATTAACTTCTTCACTTAGTTTCTTTATGCTTTCGCGGTTATTACACATTGGCATAAAACAACTATAACTATTTTAACTCGCGCATAGTATTTGCTTTTATTTACCTATGTTTTAAAATAGTTTGAAAGCAACTCACTATTACTAAAGTTTTCTTCTATAGCACTATTCGTCTGTTATTTCGAAGGCTGTTTAATGCCTTTATATGAACTTACAAGACGGGTTAAAGGAATTTTTAATTATCTAAAGAATTTTTCAAAGTTTTGATTGCTCTTCAACTTTGGCGGAAACTTTCGCTTTCCACACAGCCTTAAGTATAAAGCTTTTTATTATCCAGTGTTTACAAGGGAAATCCTTACTACAAACCCAACTGAAGTTTTGCTGTTCATAAGATCCAGGGATAAAAAGGACTGTTCTGGTGAATTTTTCCTAATTAAGTAGGGCGAGGGTTTTAAATTTATAGTAAATATACTAAGTACATAATTTACCTACTTATGATATATCTATTTCTGTTCTGTGTTCAAATATGCGGAACACACCTCTTTTCTATAGTTTTATGCTTATTCACTAAGTACTGTTTTTGGAAGTATTTTATTTTATATTTATGTCTCGTTTATATACCTACACGTCTGTTGGTCATAAACGATAGTAAAGAAACCACTGACCTTGCTATTTGTAAAGATTATTAATATCCATATATATACATATATATATATATACTTTTATTAATTTCAGAAAGCGTGTTCTTTCACCATTTCAAAAAGAGACTGTCTATTTCTTAAGTCGAAAGAAAGAACAAATAACGCAACGATTCTGAAATACGATCTCGTTGAATGAAATGATTTATTGGGTTAATACTTTTTCTAGTCAAAGGCAAATTTGATTGGCATTGAGGCGCCGTCGAGGGGCGGACCATACAACCTCGGTCTTGTCGAAACTGTCAATTTGCCCCACAAACTTTTCCATTTAACTTTAGGTAGTCGAACTTTTTCCGGACATTCTTCTGTCGAGTTTGTATTGCCGGAGCTCGGTGTAAAAATTGAATTTGGACGATTTGATCGTTACCGAATAGTCAGGATCGGATATACGAATAGTTATCGTTTTTATGTATATTTCATAGATAAAACGTAGTAGGTATCATTTACTGGAATTTTGTATCTAATTTCTTAAAAGGTTAAATTAAAAACGGTGCCATATTGCTTGTAAATTATGTGGTAGCTGTTACATGTCGTGTCTTGACGTATTATATACAACAGAACCTTATTTCAAAACAAAATTAGTGAGAGTAATGTCATTTAAAAATTACCTTTGTCTCCAACATTCCGTTTTGTAACAAACACACCATCCTGACTATTGTAACAACTTAGAGGAATAAGTTCGCTTAAACTTTAGCCCAAAATACATTCAAAAGATTTAACTAAGAGAACTTCGTTTGTTGAGAGTAGTCTATTAGTGTGGCACTAAACTTGATTTGCTCTGTTTGCCTCGAGTTTCTTGAAGATTTGTTCCTAGATGACCTGTCTCTTGCAGCATTTGTTTTAAAGCTGTAGCTTGGAACACGTTACATTCTGTTAAATAGATTTAGAAGTCCTTTAAAGTCCCCACTATTCAGTCTGCATTCGTTTTGCTATTCAATCTGGTATATTGTTTTTTGATATTGGCTGAATTTTTAACGTTTTTAAACAATCTCTATAAAATAAGATACGTCCTACTAAAACGTACTGCATAATTATTTCTGCTGCCGTTGCGGTTATAAAACATCGTAATAAAACAATTATAACGGATTTAATTTCCGTATATTTTTTATTTTATTTCAATATAGCTACCTACTACTTTACCTTTCCAAATAGTTACGGGCACTTTATAGTGAAAGATAATGTAACCGCAGATGACAGTAATAAATAAAATCCCAACTAATATTATAAATGCGAAAGTAACTCTGTCTGTATGTCTGTCTGTTACGATTTCACGCTAAAACTACTGGATCGATGAAATTTGGTACAAAGAAAATATGGAGCCTGAGAAAGGACATAGGGTACTTTTTAACCGACTGCAAAAAAGGAGGAGTTCCACGCGGACGAAGTCGCGGGCAGACGCTAGTAGATAACAAATCTTTTAAACGAGTAGGTACAATTAACTAGATATTAATTATAACAATGCCAGTGATTAAGGAGGTATTCTATTTTTTTTAATTAAAAATATGATTGTAATAAACGTGATCTAAATATTGAAACTTTTACAACTTTGAAGTGGGTGCGTTGCATAATTTAGTTAAAAACTAATTTTAGATTCAAAGTCCTCGTAAACAGTTTAAAGTGGGGTTGGAAATTTAAAAACAAATTTGTGGCAAGGGGTGAATTTGTACACTGAAATCTCTTTTTCTGTAAAAAAAAACCACCATGTTTGCTTAAATCACGTTTAACTATATTATATCATCGTTTGGTACAAAGGCGATACCAAATACGATAATGTTGTATTTATTTCCTCGTTAACTTTTATTTTACTAAACAGTTGTAGATATATAATCTTATATATAGCTAACGATGTTCCTTGGTCAATCTTTTTGGAGTGTTCTTTTTTCTTACGTTCGCTTTCATTGAAAGTTACAAAGCTTTTCTGTGAAGTGTTCGCTCTTTCTCACGGTAACTACAATCTTACTGGTATAGCTAGCCGGTAAAATGGCAAACTTTGTATTGAGGTACAAATGTTTGTAAGGAAAATTATTTTTTTTTTAACTATGGGTATCACAATTTCCAAGTACGTCACTTAATCATTTGTTTAGTTTCAAATACTTAACTTTATATTCAGTATTGACTATAATTTGTTGTAAATTACGTTGATTTTAGATAATATTTTTATCTGCTAGAATGATTGAAAATAGCTTATAGGTATGTTATAAAATTTAGTTTAAGTTTTTCACAGGTTTAAACTAACCGCTATAAACGCCAATAGGTAGTATTACTAAATGTACAAAAAATATGCTCAAAACCACGTTACATTTTAGTTATTCAGATACTAAGAACTAGTACGTAGAATTAGTCGTGTAGTGTAAGTATCGTCTACTCAGTTAAGAGGATTACATCCAGTCTCAATAAATACAAGACTCCGCTCCAAACAACCTAGGTGCCTTTGTTGGTGCTAAGATTTCCTTGCGGATTTTCCCGCTTTTTTTTCATCTCTCCGTTTTACGATGTTCTTTCATCAGTTGTAAGTTTCCGATTGGAACTTGGCTTTTGCAAGCGAGATTTAAATTCGCTAAAGAAAAGGTGTTTTTCCTTTCGAGTTTTATAAATTGATTAAATATAAATAAGTTTTTTAACGAGCTGTTTAAACAAATCCGTGTTAGGTGAATTAATTTGATCTGATTGTTTTGATGCCTTAGCTGGCTTAAGCTATTTCCTTGCATAATTACTACCTTCTACCCTGTTTCTGCGAGAAACAGTGTCTAAAATCAACTATCAAAATTATCGTCATGCGAATATCTTACAATTTGCAACCAGCCAACCAGGCACTAGTTTCCACGACAAATGTTTTCAATATAAGAGTATCAAAGTTTTGATTATGCCACCTGAAGTAGATCAAAAGTAGCATGTGACTTGACTATCCGAAATTAGCTTTTATGCTGTAGGTTTAAGGTACATTAAAGTCTACACAATCACATGTATGATGCAGGAAAACTTTATGCAGTGATTGCCTAACCGGAGCTGTAATTTGTATAATGCTCGAGCATGCTCCAATGTTTACGACTTGGCATCGAGCTCATCATTACTCGGCTTGTAACGGTAGGTATAATTTCAATATGCAACCAATAACAGATCACGACCTATTTAAATTCCTTATAACTCTAGCATTCTGAGAATGCGATGAACATACAAATGATATAAATATAGTTACGAGGTCATTTTTAGGGTTGAAATGGTAACATTGTAAATCCGCACAGTAATTCCTAACGACGCAAAATACAAATTTCTTATTCTTAGCTTGATATTGGTGTATAAAATCTATTTAGTATATATATAGCACACCTAGTGTTAAGATTCGTATTATGCCATTATTACACCATCGAACTACATATGAACAGTAAAACCTACCTACCAATGAATCAAATTTAAACTCTTTAAGCTTTAGATAAAATGCATAAATCCAAACAGATTCCGATAGACAAACAGAACATCTTCAGTGCACATGTACATATTAATTAGTTTTTCGCCTTTCCTGAAAAAAAAAACACTTTTTTTATATATACTGTTTACATCTAGGTGAACGATATGTGGCTAGGTACTTTTCTCAATTTGCGATGTATTGAGTAGGTACCTACATACAGAAAAATAATTAGTAATCAAATAAGCAACAATTTGGATCGTGATGGATTAGGAAATAATGGTTTACAGTTCCAAACCAAATCTTTCTTGTTTCTGGGTATAACCGGCGAACGTGCGGCTTGCATTTGGCAATCGATCAAAGAGCTAAACCGGTCTTTGTTGACTTGAACGCCAGTCAGCCTAGATCATTGTTCGTTCCATTTCGGCATCCGAACAAACTACGTTTCTTCTTCATTAACTGAATCGGGATTATGAAATGCAGATCGTATTTCATTTGTTTTGGTAATGTCTTTAATTTTTGTGGTTTCATTTGTTTATATTCAATGATATCCTAAAGTAACTATGTCTGTCTGTCTGTTACGCTTTCACGCTAGAACGACTGGTCCAATTAAATTAAATTTGGTACAAAGAAAGTTTGGAGCCTGAGAAAGGCTACTTTTAACCGACTGCAAACAAGGAGGAGTTCCACGCGGACTAAGTCGCGGGCAGTAGCTAGTCCTATAATATATGTCTCTAAATATGTTTGTATATAAAGTACTCAATGTATGTATGTATGTAATGATTTTTCATGAATGGCTTAAGTTATTTTTAATTAATTTACACTAAAAGTTAAAGGTACAAAGTTGAATACTTGGCTACATTATTGCGAGGACTTATATTCTCTGTATTTTCACGCAAACTTGATTTTCAATAATTCGAATAGCTAATAGCTAATAGGTACATATTTTCAAATCAGTCAAAATTACATAAATATATGAAGTATCTACGACGTGTGGTAATGTTATTACCTGTTAATTAGTACCTATCCGGAATTTTCCATATTTAATCAAAAGAGTTTATTATTCTTATACTTTTTTTTTTTAAGAGCTTTTCAAAATGAAACGTGAAAATTAAAAATGAAGATGTTTCCGAGTATTTACTTGTAGGTACAGAACGCTATTCCACTGCGGTGCAGGTTACGGAAAACCACAAACCTTTGCTTGGCAGCCAGATTTAAATTTCCCTAGAAACGCTTTCAGGGTAGCGTTTGTTACTTAAATAAATAAACCTAATGCGCAAATGAACTGAGTTTGTTAAAGTGTATAAATTGTAATAATTTCTGATGCCTTCGCGGTTATTACACATTGGAATGAAACAACTATTAACGGATTTAACTCGCGTATTTTTATTTTATTTTATTAGCTGACGTTTCGGATTCTTTACAGTTTCCATAATCGTAGCACGACTGAGCTGACAATAGTCTAACGCTAAAGTGATTTACTTATACAGTTATGCAAACTACCTTATATTTAAATTACAAATTTTGAAAAACTACCCTTTTCTAAATTGTTCCAATATTTTTTAGGGTTTCAAAAAGTAAATAAATGGATTCGCTATTGGATCATTTGGCGTCCGTCTGTCTGTCAAGACCCCTTTTCTCAAGCCCCGTAGAGTTGTGAAAAAAGCATACTTAATGTCTTATTTACCTTCAGGTTTGTACGGAACCCTCAGTTCACGAGTCCAATTCGTGCTTGACTGATATTTTAGATTTTATATACTTTGTTTTATTAGTACGAGCTTACAAAACAAAAGAAATTCCAAAAAGCTACTGTAAGTGATTATAACATTTGGTTAACGTTCTCAATACGAAAAACAATAATATGAAAACTAAATTATTCATAAATATGATTTTGATATTTCTTTTGCCGATATAAACGTACCCTTATGATCTGACCAAAACATATCTAATGGAAAATTTACGAACTTTGGAATCCAATATGAATAAAACTAGGAATGGATAATCAAAAATAAAATAAGAAAGTTCACAAATAAAAAAAACGCAATTAGACACGATACATTTTAAACGTGTGAAATTTGATGACAAAATGGATCCCGGCATCTCAACCACGCCGGGTGATTTATATTAAAAACACGTTCTCGTTTCGTCGGATATGTAATTATAGAGTAACAAAATCATTTCACATTTTTAACATCGGTAGACAAAATTAATCCAAACAGCTGCCGCGTTCTTCAATCGTCACAACTTTGAGAGGATTAAAAGCACACTGTTGCTTCGCAGACATTGAGAGAATATGTAACGAAGAAGTTTTTAATTTATTTATTCATTTAAAAACAATAATGAACTAATAGTCGTGACCAAAACGATAATTATGTTATATGTTGTTCTTATTTAGATTAAACATACATCCCTACTAATATTATAAATGCGAAAGTAACTCTGTCTGTCTGTCTGTCTGTCTGTTACGCTTTCACGCTAAAACTACTGGACCGATTTATATAAAATTTGGTACAAAGAAAGTTTGGAGCCTGAAAAAGAACATAGGCTACTTTTTAACCGACTGCAAAAAAGGAGGAGTTTCACGCGGACGAAGTCGCGGGCAGAAGCTAGTAGGTAATAAATACATGTATCAAAACATTACTTTTACAGTAGGTACAAACAAAAAATTATTAGAAATCTTTAAACTAAAATACGAACAAATATAGCGTAAGTAGTATAATAACATGCATTGTTGACAATTACATTTATGTATTTGTTCTTAATATAATAATTTCTGATGCCTTCGCGGTTATTAAACATTGGAATTGGAATGAAACAACTATGAACGGATTTAACTTAACAATAGTCTAATGCCAAAGACGCTTTAGCGTTGTTTCATTCCAATTTGTACGTAAAATTTAAAAGCAATTACATTTGGCTGTTAGAGCTGGCCAGCTGTCAGCGAATAGGTCTGCATTCTAGAAGTACAAGTAAATTAATTTATAAAAGGTTATACTCTAGTGGTAGGTGCATTAGCCGTAAATGTTTACTATGTTTACTTCTGTCCCACTGATTTTTGTAGTCATCGATTGACAAGGTATTCTGATATGAGTGAATTGTTTGCACAAATTCTGAGATCTGTCGTGTAATCGGCGAGTATACTGGGTACGGAATGCCAAGTATGTGATTGAAATTCCACCGGCGGGCGGGTTTTCTTTATGTGGTTAAATTGATGTCTTTGGCAAAAATTGTTATAGGTATTCATTGACTGAAGTGTTTCGATTTGGCGCAATTAAAAGTATAAATGGAAGTAATTATATATGTAGGTACTTATCTTATAACTTGCGTTTCAAACGGAGAATTTTCTGAATGTCGAAGAAGTATTACATATTTAAAAAGTCCTCCCCATTTATTTTCAGCCACATTCTGATGTGGCTGATTGACTATCCCTACTAATCCCTACTAATATTATAAATGTGAAAGTAACTCTGTCTGTCTGTCTGTCTGTTACGCTTTCACGCTTAAACTACTGGACCGATTTAAATGAAATTTGGTACAAAGAAAGTCTGGAGCCTGAGAAAGGACATAGGCTATTTTTTAACCGACTGCAAAAAAGGAGGAGTTCCACGCGGACGAAGTCGCGGGCAAAAGCTAGTCTTTTATATATACCTATATTACCTATATAGATTATATTTCCAACACACAAAACATGTAAGGTCCTGTAATCCGAAATCCTTATTGTATTTACGTAGCCATAAATGTCTCCAAAAATAAAATAACCCAAATGCGTAATAGAAAAAAGTTGTCACCTTTCGTGGTAAACGGTAAAAATAGCGCTTCAAGTCCTTTCCTGATTCAATATTATGGAACAGGCAAAGTTTCAATTTATACACCAGCCGGGATTACCTGCCTACGCTATTACTGGCCCAAGGTACAGTATATTTTTTCCAAGTATCCTTATATTTCACTTTTATGTTTCTATTCGTAGGGCAGAGACGGCTATGAATGAATACGATTGTGTATGCGTTATTTTATTTAAAGTTTGTCTTATTCGTTGTTATCGTTGGTTATTTAGGTTTTTAATAGGAAATTGAGGTTCGAAAATAAATTACTTTCAATTCGTAAAAGAAGATCCAGTTTCAATAGGATCTTTTTGATTACGTTAACTGACTCAATCTGTTCCAGACACCATTTTGCTTATATAATGGCAGGTATTCTCAAAATGATGTAAAATTACAGATTGATGACTGAGAATTATATTGATAACTGAAATTAAATCTGTTGACAACTCTAATCATAATTTGTTTAGATCAGGAAATATTTCACAAGAATTCCAGTTCTCAGAAATCATTTAAATTTCCAGATTTTAGAATATTATAATCTGCTAAGTTTACACAGCGTTCCTTCAAATTATAATAGACAGGTACCTATCTAAAATTATTACTAACCTACAGAAATAATTCATGAGAAGTTTCGTATCCTTAACCAAGTTGAGATTCTCGCGACAAAAGCTTTTGATGATCTGGGAATTTTAAACTTAAATGTCTAAAATTATAACGGATCATTCTAAAATTATTACGTACTTATACTAATATTTAGGGAGAAACTGGGTCCTTAACCTACGGTACCCCGAATCGTAAGTACTGAGATCCTCGCGACAATTCCAATCAGATGATTCGTAAGAATAGAGGTGGAATCAAGGAAGCAATCTCCTTGCTCAGTGACGCGAGAGAAGCGTATTCTGCTAGCTAATTGGGCGAAAATTACTTTGTAAGTGAAAACGAAGGCTTTGGCAAAGTTATTAAAGGACAATGTTAGTGGTAACTTCCAAGGTGTATTTAGGTTTGGCGATAGATTTTTATGAGATAAACTATGAAATGACGATTGGGTTAGATTCATTTATTTCTCTATAATCACACAATATTTCACTCATACTGAGATCGTCAAAACAAGAAACAATAGGGTTATGTATCAATAGTCAATCAGTTAATATGATATAGAAATATGACTTGTAATTTACAGCTGCACATTGGATTTCAGCTTTAAAATATCTTAAGATAACTATTTCCACTACTAACGTTTTACTAGAAACCTTAATTCGATAACGGGTTGCGTTTCAAGCAGAATGAAGGTTATATTATTACGTATTCTATTTATACAAGAATAATTGTGAAAACAAGTTATCTTAAGGACCAACTTCACAAAATTAAGCTTGATTTTCAAAGACGTTAAGGCAAATACTTCAGTAATTTCCGTCTTGGATTCAATGGAAAATAATTTCGAAGAAATCGATACTTGACACGTGTTTTGAAATGTTTAGCAAGATGCGTAAGAAGGTATATACCTACGCTAAATCTGTGTCGGGATAGGATTCTTTGTCATTTTCCACTAAAATTTTCATAGATGTGTTTCACGCAGCGAAAAAAAATAATAATATTATGATAAATATACCAACACACGACTTCCCAGGTTCTATAGCACTAAGTCTAGATTCTGCATTCTACTTCGCAGTTAGCCTAGGTTAGTCCTAAATTTTCACTGATAGTCAGACAGATTTCGCTTTTATTATATTAAGTAAGGGTAGGATATGTTACAGCGAAATGTGGTTAACTTTCGTTTTTCCTTGAAGGTGTGTAAATTGTTCCTTTTTACGGGTAGCGGATTGAAAATTTGCCCTCCGCCCCATCATTTAAGATCCAGGATGGACGCAATGGAATCGTGATCACAAAGGTAGGGAACGAGTAAAAAGGGGAGCCTATGTCGCAACTAAACGGAACTCGATACAAAGAAATGTAGTTGGACGTTTTTCTTTGCTTATTCTTTGCAAAGCAAGAGGGTCTTTTATAGCAATTATCATTAGGGTTTGTTCCTGGCGGTAAATTGAAAGAAAAGCTTTTAAACTGTAACGATATAAAATCTGAAACAAAGATTTATTTGGTGGGATAAAAACAAGAGAAATTTTTTCATGTGGAATAGTTTGTGCAAGTCATATCACCTACAGTAGTCAAAAGATGTTGCCTTTACTGGGTTTATGCAAGCATATTCGTCCCTTCGACAACGTCTGTAGCTGGGATGATGCACATTTTATTAATAGCTCTTCTTATCGGTCCTTTGTTGGTAAAAACATCGGCGACTCTGCTGACTCCATCTTGGCCTGGGTAAAGTTGAGTGATCCGGGCGAGGCGCCACTGAAGCGGGGGAAGTTGATCTTCTTTCAGGATTACAAGATCTCCAACACGAGGCTCTCGCTCTTGTGTTCGCCACTTGGTGCGTTGTTGAAGCTCCGCGATAAATTCCCGACGCCATCTCTCCCAAAAATGCTGCCTGAGCTGCTCGATGCGTTCATATCTATTGGGACACTTGGTAGTGACAGTCGGTGACGGTATTGACGTTAGAGGCCGACCTATAAGAAAGTGCCCAGGAGTCAAAGGAGTTAGGTCAGTAGGATCAGATGACAGAGGAGTAAGTGGACGAGAATTTAGTATTGCTTCAATTTAGAAAATAGCGTCGCTAGCTCC
The DNA here is from genome assembly GCA_038024825.1 of Polylopha cassiicola. NCBI lineage: Eukaryota > Metazoa > Arthropoda > Insecta > Lepidoptera > Tortricidae > Polylopha > Polylopha cassiicola. Next base: position 2,730,157 of record CP149052.1, on the reverse strand, counting down.
TCAAACGTTAAAGATGCGTTTCCAGCAATACGGCGGAGGTGAAACTTGGCTGATTTCACCCCGGCTTCCCAAATCCCCCCCCCAATTTGGTGTACGAGGAGGACTAAAAAGGAAACGAATCCCTTCGTCATTAGCGAACTCATTAATCGACGTACGACTGATTTTAGTAATCTAATTAGTTCATTATTTGCGCCCGTAAAGTTTGTGCCGTTATCGCAAAAAATTGAAGATGGTTTACCCCTTCTAGATACGAACCGGCGTAGTGCTAGAATGAATGCCTCAGTACTTAGATCGCTAACGAGCTCAAGATGGACCGCCTTTGAAGTAAAGCATATAAATATACATAAATAACTTTTTGTGATTCGATGTCCCTTCCCTTCCTACTCGAGATAGAGAACGGTCCAGCCATGTCGACACCACACGAGTAGAAAGCGAACGATGGAACGCTTCTTTCGGCAGGTAAATTACCCATTATAGGCTGTAGAGTTTTCCCTCGCACACGGGTACAGATTACACACTGCTTAGTAGTGCTGCGTGCCAGAATTCTGCCTCCTATAGGCCAAAATCTTTCCCGAATAGAAGATAAAAGTAGTTGAGGACCAGCGTGAAATAAACGTAAATGCTCATATCGCATTATTAGCTTTGTAAAATGATGGCTGGCATCTAAAATTATAGGGTGCTTTTTATCATATTCAAAGCCAGAGTTTTGAATTCTACCCCCAACTCTTAGAATTCCACTGCTATCAATAAACGGTGTGAGTGGCAATAATTTAGAATTACGATGAAGTCGTTTTTGCTCATGGATATTACATATCTCATTAGAAAACGATTCGGACTGACACTGTTTTAACAAAATATTCAACGATTTATCCAATTCTACAACATCTAAAGGGCCCTTAGTTTTAGATTGTTTATTTCGACAATTATTAATAAATCGTAAAGCATAGGCATATATTCTTTTTAAGTTTATTAAAATTAGAATATTTATTAAATTGAACGAAATTATCATTTTTGATTCTGACATGACATTGAATGAGATTAGAATCTTTACATGTTTTTAATTCAGGCAAGTTACTGAGTTTTATTGAATGAGTTTTAGTAGGCCATTGACAGGATTGCGACTTGAGGAACGACGGTCCTTCCCACCAGATAGAAAGAGAATGTAAAGTTTTGGGGTCGACTCCTCTGGATGCCACATCCGCAGGGTTTAAGTCTGTAGGTACATGGTTGAACGTATAACCTGGCGTTAACTCATTTACTTCATTCACACGATTGCAAACAAAGGCCTTTAAATCTTTGGGTGGCGTTTTCAACCAACCTAACACCACTGTAGAATCAGTCCATATGTATTTCGTGCGAATGGTACATCGCAGTGACTGGCAAATTTTGTCACATAAGCGTGCACCCAACAGCAAGCCACACAGCTCTAACCGCGGAATTGTAGTGGGTTTTATAGGCGCTACGCGTGCTTTAGCGCACAACAAATTTACAGTAACTGTCCCATCCCTATCTTCAGATCGCAAATATGCACAAGAAGCGTAGGCTTGTTGAGAGAGGCGTCAACAAAGCAGTGTAGATCAATGATTACTGGTATTTTACATAAGACACGCCTTGGTACTTGAATTTTTGATAGAAATGAGAATTCTTTTATTATTTTGGCCCAATTTTTAACAAATTCCTCTGGGACTGGTTCATCCCAGTCAAGCTTAGCGCTCCACAACTTTTGTAGCAAAATTTTAGCCACAATAACACATGGACAAAGCAATCCAAGAGGATCAAAGATTTTACACGTTGTTGAAATAATTGATCGCTTTGTACATATTATGTCACTAAGTTCCAAGTCCTTCGAAAACTGCAACGTATCAGAATTAGGTGAATAATTGAGACCTAGAACACTGGATTCCTTCCACAAATCTAATGACTTTGATGATTCAACATCTTTACCAAACAGTTGTTGGCAATTAGTACGGATTTTCCGCAAAGGTAGACAAGCTGATTCCAGTACCTTAATTACTCCCCTTAGCAATGTGCTTTAATTCATTCACTGTATCAGCTCCAGTATTCAGATCGTCAACATAAAAATCGTTTTGTATGACCCTTGATATAACATCGTCAGTACATTCCAATGCTAGCTGTAAGAGACACCGAGTGCTTAAAAGGCGCTGACGCAGTACCATAGGTAAATCGTGTTTAGTTGTAAAACATTGATTGGCTGGTCCATTTTGTCACGCCACAAAATTAACTGTAAATTACGCTGAGATGGGTCTACCTCTACTTGACGATACATTTTCTCTATATCCGCTATCAATATGAACCTGTGCTGCCTAAAACGTAACAATAACGACATTAAGTCACTCTGAACAACAGGCCCAATTCCTTGAATGTCATTTAAGGACTTTCCAGAAGAAGTTTTAAAAGATGCGTTGAACACTACTCTAAGCTTAGTGGTTTCACTTTTTTCTCTAATGACTGCATGATGTGGCATGTAATATCCGAAAACAGGACGCAAAACCTTAGAAAGATGCCCTAAATCAGCATATTCTTTTAAAAACTGTTGGTACTTCTGCTTTAGATTAGGATGCTTAATAAATTTTCGTTCTAAATTTTCAAAACATTTTTTCGATGTGTACCAATTTTCCCCAAGTGCCTCTTCGGGCACTTCCTTAAGAGGAATTTTTACGCAAAATCGACCATCAGAACCACGAGAAAAGTTGTCTACGAAATGCTGCTCACAAAACTGTTCTTCAGGGGAATATGTATTTTTTGTGGGTAGTTCATCAATTGCCCAAAATCTCTAACGAATCCAAAATTTCTTGACTAAAGTTACAGACGACGTTTGTATTAGACTGAATCTTTGCTACAGGTCCCGCTACTAACCATCCTAAATTAGAGTCCTGTAACACAGGTTTGTGAGTACCTAATCTTATAATATTCGATTTTATAATTTCCCAATAAACGTTGGCCCCCAAAAAGTATGTCAATTTCTGACGGACAATAGAACGTAGGGTCAGCCAGTACAATATTTTCAGGTAAGGTCAATTCATCAATTTTGACAGGTGAATTTGGTAAAGTGCTAGTAATCGTAGGTAAAATAAAACAATTGACATTTAAATCATAAGAACTAACACGTGATTTTATATTAATACAACATTTTTCAAATATATTGCAAGATACTTTGTTTATACCAGAAATGTGAACAGAATCAGTTGGTTCTCCAATTATCCCCAACTTCCTCTTTAGGTTATTAGTTATAAAAGACGATTGGCTCCCAGTGTCAAGTAATGCACGAGCGGTATGACTAATATTATTATAAACAACATTTACAAGTGCGGTGCCTAGCAAAACCTGTCCCGTCGAAACTACCGATAACGTAACGGGCGGACCTAACTGTGAGGTAGAATTAGATTCGACATGTTGAGAAATAGACGGTAACGAAACATCTTCATGAGATAATGTGACCGTGTCCGCAACTTGTTTATGTAACAGCGTGTTATGTTTTTTCTTACAAACACGGCAACAACCTCTCAAGTTACATTGGTACGAGTTATGGCCGTTTCGAAACAATTTTTACATAATTGCAATTTTGAGATTGTTACAATTCTATCATCGATACTCATTTGTTTTATTTTTGGACATTCATATAACCGATGATCTTGATCACACAATTGACAACATAATAAGTTTTTCGATTTTTTAGTAACCGAAACATTAAAACTTTTGTAATTACAAACGTTATGACTGTTTTTAATTTTATTGTCACGCGACAGATGCTTGTCACTTTTTTCCATGACATTACTGTAAGAAGTTTCCAGCACGTCTGCACGACTTCGCAAAAACATAAAATTCATCAAGAGTAGGTAAATTATGAAGAGTAGTTTTGACTTCCTCCCACTTTCTACTCGTGTTTATGTCTAACTTAGACGAAGCAATAAAATAATTAGCGCATCCCACTTATCAGTAGGCTGTCCAAGACCGTCGAGTGCACGTAAATGTTTAGAAAATGATCGACTATAAACCTCAAAGCCTTAAATGATTCTGGGAAATACTCTCAATGCTAAATAAAGCTTTGAGGTGATTATTTATTAAAATATTTTTATTGTTGTAGCGATCACACAAAAGGTCCCACGCGACCTTGAAATTTGTACCACTAAATTCAATTGACTTAATTACTATACTCGCACTGCCTTCCAAGGCGGAACGTAAGTAATGGAACTTATGTATATCTGGCATACCGTTATTATTATTTATCATGGACTCAAACATATCCCGAAATTCAATCCAACGCAAATAATTACCGTCAAACGTGGAAGCTTTATAGTAGGAAGCTGTATGGTATTAAAAGTATCTGAACGACAACTAGCCATCGACAGACGATCATCCTGCGTTATCTCGTTTCTTTTCTTTTCAGTATTAATCCCGGAATCTAACATATCTTGCCCGATAGCTAACTGTGAAATAAACTGATGTTCAATAGCATCTCTTTCTTTCACTTGTTCCGCGGGATCGTTATGCAACATATCAATTTTATTTTGCAATTCATCGAACTCGTTAGAAAGTAATTGCAACTTATTTAGTTTTAATTCTAGCTCTTTATATTTTACACTAGTAATCTCAGACGGCACCATCTTCTTTAGCGAATCTAAGTACTCAGTAAATTTAGTTAATCGTCCTTTAACATTACCCCGTTGTCTAATTAGTTTAGTTAAATCAGAAAACTCATCGACCTTGACGGCGCTATAACCTTCTGATTTTTGCGAAGTCATTTTATCACAACGTTTAAATACTCAGGCACGAAACAATGAAATAAGTAGACCACCAACCTGAACAAAGCGGTGACAAACCAAATCCAGCCGTAGGCGCGACACAAAGTTTCCTCTCACCGAGCACACAGCACGATCATCAGCAAGCTGCGTTAGCTTGGCACAGCGAGTGGAAGAAACACGACCCGGTTGACGTGTCTTAAATGCAACCCGGCCAATTCGCACTGGAATAGTCGGCAGAACGATATGACAATTTGACAATAATTTACTAACGTTTTTATGAGGTTATATTGGATAATTTTAATATTTATTTATAAAATTATAAGTTATAAATATTTATGGTTTACTTTTTAGCTATGAAATGAAATAAAGTGCAAGTAGTTAGATAAACAAAGAAGAATGAAAAATGTCCGTTATTTCAAATCCGTAAATGTGCCAACGTACAAATGGGAAAATTAAGCTTAATTATTCTTTATGATTTTAAATGCGTTGCATAGATAGATGCGTGTAGTATAAATAGCCTTGACCTATAAGCTTGATTAGGATTATATAGACCTAACGCTTGAGGAGCAAGAGAGCACTCACACAAAATAGCAAATTAAGTAATTGAGGGAGACAGGAAAATAGTTTGGAATAGGCTTACTTTCTTTTGGGATAGACCTCGAACAAATCGTACCGCAGACGTAGTCCTCTTCAGGCCCCAGGAAACAGCAAACTCCAAATTCCTTTGTTCTCGTTTAAATCGATGAGTCAGTAAATACCGTTATCTACTCGTCGCTTGATAACCAACGGATTCTCGTTACGAATCTTGCAGGTATTCTTTTTTCTCTTCACGGTCGTTAGTCCACGATGGGGACAATGAAATGCAGATGACATTTACTACAATAAACTATATTTTAAATTACAATATTATGTGATGACGTCAAGCATGAGCGTAGCGTACGAATAGTGGTATGTGACTGTCCCTCGTGAGATGCGCTACGCTCATGCTTGACGTCATCACATAATATTGTAATTTAAAATATAGTTTATTGTAGTAAATTCATCTGCATTTTCATTGTCCCATCGTGGACAGATGGTTTAACTAATGGTCGTGTATATTATGATTTTTCTGCAGGAGTTTTCATTCGTTGCAGACATAGTTGACGATAGTCTAATACTGACTACTGTTATTAAAGCGCAAAAAAGGTGTACTAAAGCGTTAGAATATCATCAGCTCAGTCGTGCTACGAATATGGGAAATATTTTCGAAACATCAATAAATAAAATAAAATGCGTGAGTTAAATCAGTTATAATCATTTCACTCCAATGTGCAATAACCGACCGGATTTTGACTCAGTTTATAGTTGAGTAAAAATTTTATATTTATAAGTACCTATACGCATCATAAAATGATATATCACATTTCGGATGCTATTAAAACACCGTTTTTCCTAAATTATTGGAGACGTGTGTTCCGTCCCATTTATTCATGTCTGTAAAATAAGAAAGAGGGCGTGTGGTTACACAAATAAATTGAGTGTCAAAACATATTTCCTAACGGGAGGATGAACACAGACTGTATTAAATAAATCAAATAATTTGATCACGAATGTGCCTAATATGTAAGTCTAGTAGAAACGAAAAAAAATGTGATATAACACCAAATAAAATTGTAATTTTTTAATTTAGGGTCTTTTTGTGTTTAAAATTAAATAGGTACTTACCTAATATTTAAATCACACATTTTTTTTAAATTTTCAATCAGTATTCAGATGTGATCATGTGATTAATTTTTTTATAATAAAAGATTGTGTATCTACTTACATAAGAAGAATAAACCATGAAAACGTTGAATGAAATATTTAATGTCTGTGACTAGTTGTTTAGTTGTACATATTTGAAATCATCTTTGTATCTAAATCGACTCACGTAGTCACTTACTCACACTTCAGAAGCTATAAGTAGAAATATCAGGTGTTTGTTGTGTACACTGTAATCAGCAAACAGCGAAAACCTTGAGAATCATCAAAACAATTCAGAAAACAAATTAAAATTCAAAACTTTCGCTGAAATCTAGCACGTCCGTCAGGATTCCGGGAATCTGAGTAATTCCTTGGGAAAAATAAATAATTTACGTTTATCAGGTTATTGTTGGGGACAAGATTAAAAGCGGGTACGAATCAGAGTCGAGTACTGAGGGTTCCGTAAGCATCGCAGTATTTTAAAACTAAAAATCGGATCAACTAGATTTGAGAATGAATACCCGAATTTGACTAGATAATCGAACAAAAGACTGTTTATATAATACACTTACACCTGAGTGTTAATAAAAATCGTAACTTCTAGAATGGTCAAGTGCAATCAGTGATCACAGTTAGCGAATTCCAACTACTTACACTAGGTTGTCAGTCTAGATATACTTAAAACGACTACTCACAATCTAGGTAGGTACTAGATAGTATATAGATGTTTTGGACTTATCTTTTGTTTAAATTAAGAAAAATACGATCAAAAGTTCAGCGCCATGCCCTAATCTAAAAGTGTACGTGGTATTATTAAATAATCGACCGTGCGAAAGAAAGAAAGATTTAATTTGGGTAGGCAAACGGCTGAGTATTGTATACAAAATTTGACAAGCGAGTAGATGATCTTAATATATTTTTTAAGTTCGAACATTAGCAGAATTAGATAAAGGATTAGGAAGCCGCACGTTCTTATACCTACCTAAATAAAAAAGGTACATATATCTAGGTATAGGGCGAGGTCACTATTTGAAGTGAACTATTACATTTTTTATAATTACTTTTAATTTCAATTGAACCCCAAAATTTACGAGATTAAAAGAGCACTTTTATAAGACAGAGGCATCACTGAGAGGTAAACGTCGTTTCTTCCTGGTTTTAATGAGATCGCCAATCAGCTGCGAGGGACTCTCGTGGCTGTATTGCTTTTTTATTTAATCGCGAATGTTGCCTATGTTTTTTTGTAATTAAAATAGTTTTTATTTGAGATTGGTTTGATACGACTAGACCTGTGGTGATCAATTTCATGATAATATTTATAATATTCTCATGTAAGTGAATTGTGAATTCTTATAGGAAATAAAATCTTAAACCTGATCATAAACATAAGCAGTAAAACTTTAATATTTATTGATACTTATGTATCATGTAAAATCGACATTTATGGCGTATTTTAATTGTTTATAAGCACAGTATGAGTCATTGTTCATTTATTTAACAGAGTTCACGTTTTATTTTAACACTTTATTGATTATATAATTATTTCTGCATTAAATTTATTAAAGTTTAAAATTATCTAGATAGGTAGGTTGCAAACATTTAAAGTTCACTATTTCACTAAATCTAATGCCCTTGCATTGGTGAGAAATATAATAGGTTAGCTTACTAATTCGAGGGTAATAAATTATTTAAACTCTAAAAGCATCCTAATTTCTACATTCTGTTTGTCTGATATTTTTAGTTTCCGAGCGGAAACAAAGTTTGACACATTTCACTTTGCGGTACATAATAGCGCCAGAAGGTCCAAGTATAATATAATACTTTTTCGATTTTGGAAACTGTCATTTACTGTTTCACACTTTGTTATACCTACATTTCTTAACCTAGATAGGTAAGTATAAAAAAGTGAACATAAAGCCTTGAGGCTATTTCTATAGTTAATCAGAACATAATATTACTTTAAAAAAAATCGGGAATATTACGATATTAAGATATACTACAATGTAACTTTAACATAATATTTTACACGAAAAACAACATTAATACCTGGTGGTAGAAGACAGAGTGATTCTTGAAACCAGTTACAGAAATTATTAAAAAGGTTACGTACAATTTATAAAAATAATACTGGTCCGTTATAGTTTACTGAAAAAAAAACGGCGCGGCGGCGCCATATTGTATTAGTGAACGATATTTGAAATTGAAAACCTTCAATAAAATATATCGATAAATTATCTTCCTTGAAAATTGAGTAAACTTTACACTTCAGTAAATTAAAAGTACCTAATGTAACTAAGAATAGACCCACCTACTATTAACTTCACTTCCAATTTCGTTCTATAAATAGGTTAACTTTTTACCTTTGCTTTGGAAAAACATCCTAAGGGATATTTCAAAGTTCTCAATTTTGTAATTGCACGCAGAGACAAGCAGAATAGTCTAGAAAGATGAACAACACGTGTAATTCTAGTTTTCACGTGAACGTTTTCGTTTAGACTACAGTTAGACGTCTCATCGTTCATGACTCTAACAAGTTTACTACAGGCGCGTTATAAATTGCGCTAAGCTTATTAACTGTCATACATAAAGATGTAAATGGAGGTTATTAATCATAACAACAATGGCGCAGATTTGATACATGCTCCGGTAAATTAATAACGTTATAGCGAAAATTCATACGTAAACATTTGTGTGTAGTGAAACTAAAATGAATTAATACTTATGATTAAATGTAAGGTTCGTAATCGCCTCTAATTCTCTTCAAGTCATAAAGAAAATTAGAAGGTTTAAATTACTGATTATTACCAAATTAACTGCAATATTAAACAAGCACGGTCATTCAGGAAGTAGGCGTCATATACATGCCATAAACACAACCTAGCTATATATATCATATCGCTAACATCGCGTTCGTTCGCTGAAGGACCGGACTACGTAAATTACCGGAAAAACAAAACGGTAACATATTTTTTTACGGCAAACTTTAAAAGTTATCGTTCTGCAATATTGCATAAAGTTAACCGCGAAATGAGTTGTGAATGGCGGGTGAGACGGTGATATTGGCAGAGCCTGGTGTAAGAAAGAGAGGGATGATAGATGATGTAGTGGTGCTGCGAAGCTGCATGGACGAGAAATTAAATTGGCCCAAATTGACTTATATTAAATTAAGGCACTCGGTTTTGTGCGCGTCCCTGTCTCCGGTATTATGGCACAGGGATGTCACGCTGATGAGCTGATATCGTTTATATTCAAATTATATTTTAATGTCATAGTAATTAAGTTGGCGGTAACTGATCGCTATTAGCGCACTGAGTAGGTTATGTGGCCTTTGGATTTGGGGTGGTTTTATGTATTGCTAGTCATTGTGTTGTGGTTTGTGTTTCTTAAGTCTAAGCATTTCATCTACATACATTATTATTTAAAGTTCTACCTATTACGACGGTATGTATATTAATTGAGGTTTTTCTGTTTCTTGTAGCACAAAAATAAATATCACTGCATTATAACTGGTGAATGCGACGCGTATGGAAAAGGTACACTAATTATTTATATCTTCTTTGTGTATTAGTTACGAATGAAAAGAAAAATGTAATTATAATTTTTCTTACTTTTATTTCCGCGTGTTAATTACCACGCATCCAGGAAGAATTTAATGTCTCACACTCTAGACGTGGGCACAGTTTTATGGGAACGGAAAATAAACAGTTTCTGAACAAATAGCGCGTCTTTTGCTTGTCGTGGCGTGGGAGCCTCGTAACCTTTAATTTAAGAGAAATTGCAGTGCGATAAGTTCTATGATAAGCTTCCGTTGATGATTCTAGAAACTTAGCCAGGTTATAAAACAACTGTAGCTAATAATTTCTGATACCTTCGTGGTTATTACACATTTGAATGTAACAACTATTAACGGATTTACCTCGCGTAATTTTATTTTATTTGCTGACTTTTGGGATTATTTACAGTTTCCATAATCGTGGCACGACTTAGCTGACAACAGTCTAACGCTAAAGCCACGAAACGTCATTAAAATAAATGTAAAATAAAATAAAATTACGCGAGTAAATCCGTTAATAATTGTTTCATTCCAACTGGAGCTTGATTTAACATTAATATACTTACTTACAGATTTTATGTTGATTCTTTTGAGATCTTAACTTCTTCATATTTTTAGGCAGACTGGTCGTTTTAGTTTTTTTTAAGTAAGTTTTCAAAACGTTAGTAGGTAAAATACGCGAGTTAAATCCGCTATAGTTGTTTCAGTCCAATGTGTGCTTAATAACCGCAAAAGCATCAAACATTATTATTTTTATACCGTAGTTTTATTTACCCTTTTAGCTGTGTAGGTAATAACCGCTCAGTAGTGATAACATTAGACTTAGTACATATTGTATTTATTATATGCGTTGGTACAGTCAGCATTAAAAAATAGTGTAGATAGTATCCATCAAAGTGCTTGAATATTTGACCACCGTACCTAACAAGGTATTATTAGGTGTCTATAAAAAAAATAGCACTCCGGGAGTGCTAGCAGAAGTGAAAACTTCAATATGAACGTTGTGTTTAATTATAAGTACAAAAGTACTATCATTTATAAGGTAGAATACAATGTTTATTTATTGCCCTATCGTACACAAATATGACAATTTGTCATCATCCTTGGATACGCGTGGCACGCTGTATATAAACACACACGACATTCGCGCAAGCGCCCTGTGCCACCTAAACGGAGTAGCACACTCAGGCACGGTAGAAGGAGTGGGAGATACTAGTTCCTCTCCCTTCCCCATCTTACGCATTTTCGATCAGCATCACGTGACCCTGACGCGAGGCATCACGTGACCCTGACGCGAGTTTGAAAGTTTTTACTCATACAAAAAAAAGTGCTCAGCGCCGCTAAAGAAGTTTTCACTTCAAAAAATACCTTTTGTCAACCCTGACGATACTCGGGCCTCGCCTTTGTTATTCAAATCACTTCTCATGTCAATTAATTAATCGGGTGTGTACAGGTTGACAAGCAGGTAAAGTTATATGTAGGCGCCCTAATTCTCTGATTACCATAAAGTAATAAATACAAGTAATTATATTGGTCAAACTTCCGTATATTCGATGTAGCTATCGCGATTCACGAATGCAATAATGAATGTATGTAATATACTACACAAAAAACATTTTTTTTTATTTAGAACTCCTTATAAGGAGGCTTTCGAAATAAACACTTTTATATTTTTATTATTAATTTATTTCTGATTTACACGTTTTCATCGTAATACTATTATGACATTACTCTTCCCTATTTGATTAAAAAAATAAATAAAAACATATTTTTATCTACCGGCCCATATCACCAACACATTGTTGCTTCTACAATAAAAACCTATAATGTTCACCCCTGCTGCCTTGTCTTGTTTATTGTAAACGATATTATTTATCAAATCTTTTAAATAATAAAAGTATAAGTATAAGTGTAACTTAAGACGTTTGCTTTAGTTTTCCGATCCTCATGAACAGACTTGGAAAGTATTAACATAATTTCGCTACCGACTGTACTTTGCGTTTGCATGGTGAGCAGTAATAACCTGATGAAATTGTGCAGCAAATTTTATGCAAAACAAGTGCTAATTTCAAACTGATGTTTAAATAAAACCGGGGGTTTACGATTCTCAATTTGTGTCATTATAAAATAGTTTAAAAAGGTAATATGTTGAAGTTGTCACTAATGAAAAATTCATGTACATGCACCGTTTTAAACCGGGAATAAGATCGTCTGTCACTTTTTATAAGTCTCGTATAACGTGCTTAGAGTAGTCACGCTTTTTGTTGACAGATCTGTACAAAATATTTATTTATTACTAATAATTTCTGATGCCTTCGCGGTTATTACACATTGGAATGAAACAACTATTAACGGATTTAACTCGCGTATTTTTATTTTATTTTATTTGCTGACGTTTCGGATTCTTTACAGTTTCCATAATCGTAGCACGACTGAGCTGACAATAGTCTAACGCTAAAGTGGACTTTTCTTGTCAGCTAATAAAATAAAATAAAAATACGCGAGTTAAATCCGTTAATAGTTGTTTCATTCCAATATTTATTACTAGCTTCTGCCCGCGACTTCGTCCGCGTGGAACTCCTCCTTTTTTGCAGTCGGTTAAAAAGTAGTCTATGTTCTTTCTCAGGCTTCAGACATTCTTTGTACCAAATTTCATTTAAATCGGTCCAGTAGTTTTAGCGTGAAAGCGTAACAGACAGACAGACAGACAGACAGAGTTACTTTCGCATTTATAATATTAGTAGGGATATTATTTGATTTCTGAATTAACGTCACGAAGAATTTAGTTAATTACATAAGATATTTTGGAATGAAACAACTATTAACGGATTTAACTCGCGTATTTTTATTTTATTTGCTGACGTTTCGGATTCTTTACAGTTTCCATAATCGTAGCACGACTGAGCTGACAATAGTCTAACGCTTACTTTAGCGTTACTTTAAATTTTTTTTTTAAATTTTCGTTAATAGTTGTTTTATTCCAATGTAATAACCGCGAAGGCATCAGAAATTATTACATAAGATATTATTATAAAAAATTGTATAATTTTTATAATAATATCTTGTCGACGTGATTAAACACCACAATATGCTGAGGATGTTAACATAGCCTGGCCGCGCCTTTGTATTAATACACTATAATAACTTTTCCTTGTAACTGTCACAAGTGAAAAGTGACGCTGACATTAACATTATAAGTCAGATATACAATTTAGACGTTTTTCTAAATTCAACTTTAAGCAAGAAGCTTCAAGTCTCATTTATAAACATGTACAAATCATACATAAGACCTTCTTTAACGAGTTAACATGCAATATACAGGTTGAATGTTAAAAATGGCAGCATTGACAATCGTCGACCATTTAATTTGGCAAATTAATGTGGCAACATTACTATTATTTATACACTGCTGGCTATTAAACTAATGGCCACACATTAACTGAAGGAGTCTAAATCAATCGCTTTTATGGTTTTATCGTGCTATATTTCTTTGATATACGGCTAATTGGTTATGAACAAAATACAAAATTACGTCTGTATATGTAATTAATTATAATAATACTTAGATATAGTTACTTATGCAAGACATGCATAATTGTTAATAATTTTACATTATATCACAGACAAATTTTGCTCTCAAGACAGCTTGTTTAAGCGTGCGATTTTTTTGTGCAACATTCATACTTAACGTTATTAAACTTATAGGTAATAATAATATAATATGTTTAAAATGATAAGGTACCTACTATGTATTTGTCTTAAGTGACATTATTTTACTTAAAGTCATCAAGAATCGACTGCTGTGATCAGTTTCTATCTTTAATTTTTAAAATGAATAATATCTCACCAAACATAGGCAGATCCTAGTTAAGACGTCTACGAACCAAACAAAATGTTACAATAAAAAATAAGTTCGCCACTAGTGACCGATGATTGCATATCAGCTTGAAGATATAGCATAAGAAATGCAAACACGCAATGTATACAAAACATACGTTTGATTTACTATCGCCTAGCTCCGCGAATAGAGCAAGCGGCGTCTGTCGAATTATTTTTCATTGCTGGCAAATGCTTGGCGCGCACCCAACTTTGCTTTTACGATTATCCAGATTTTTATAGTTTCCTCAATATAACATACAAATAGAATGGCGAAGTTATAGTGCGTTAAGAAAATGGGAACATGTCTGTCACATGTCCATGTGGTTAGGTAATTGTTATGATTCATTACACCAAGCCCGCGCCATAAAGGATCTATTAGCTTTAATCATTTGTGAAAAGCTTTAATGTTTGCTAATGGACAATTATTTTTTACTGTTAGTGATGTTTGTGCGTTAGAAAAATAACGGTCGTTTAGCCAAATTTATTCATAATGGACGTTGAAATTACTCAATTAAGTACGTTAATCTTTTATAACTTTCAAATTTTTGATTCATAAACTCTTAGGTGTGTAAAACTAGACTTTATATGCAATTCTAAAATAATATAACCTATAACCGTTCTTATTTGAGTTGATGTTCTCATAAAGACGGTAAGATATATTTCTGCCAATTTAAAAAGACGTGTTACTATTGTTTACGCCCCACTATATTAGACATTTCCGTTTAGTAGGGTAATAATAGTTTTTTATTAGACATTTGCTGCTTACTATCTTTGATCTACCGCATCTGCTGATGATTATCTAAGAAAGATATGTCTCATAATGAATTTCGCAATAAAATTTTAATGTCGCCGGCTTATAATGGTTTGTAGTGATGCGGAAAAGTGTTTCCTGTGGGAAACTATGCGGGAAACTCGTGTAGTATGTAGTGAAGCGTGGGTAATTTTTTTATCGTAAGACATTTTTACTTAAATACTAAATGGTCTAGACTAGTGATATATAATTTGCTAACACCGTGTTTATCTATGTATGTAAAAGGTTGTACAGTGCAGACTGATGTAACTAATACAAAAACAAACGTATCCCTGAAATCTAGAGGATTAAGAATATCACTTAATTTTTTTTTAATAACTTGAAAATCACTTTGACGTTACTTAAGACAGGTATGATTGAGATCTGTCTATACTAACCTCCCAAAATGTCTTTCAACCTGTAGAAGTTTTAGTACATAGGTATTTACTTAGGTACATATAGACACTAGTTTATATCGAATGAATAGGTACTCATCGATTCCAGTTTGTCAGATTTCATGGATAATTTAACATCGCAGAGAGCTGTCGACTTTACACTGGCAATATTTTCGTCGCGGACGGTAGCTTTCCACTGCATATCCTTTCATTTCATCGGATTCCGACCTTGTGATTCGTTTGAATTAGATAATGTACTTGAATGGTTAAAAACGATGCTGATATGTTACCCTTTTCGATTCACGTATTTATAGAGAAATAAATGATTGACCCAAAAGGTTTATAATGTTTATATTGTTTTAAAAAAATATATTCATATTCAATACCATACCGATACTATAATATGTATGGTGTAAATATAATGAAATGTTAAATTGACATATCGTCCATAATGATTGTTTTATTGTTAAAAAATATGGCACCTTTGTTTTCTTTTCTCAATCATACAGAAAACGACAAAGAAACAAAAGTAGTGGAGTTTATGATATCACGTCTAAATACAAATTGTGTCGAGACGTGGCGTTATAAAAGTAACATTAGGTAGGTACTTTACATTTAATCACTTAATTAAGTGATTGGATAATTTTTGTTGATGATTATTTTGATTTGATGTATCCGCTAACGTCTGCTTAACTTATTCAAAGTGTTTATATTCATTCACCGAAACACATTTAAGCAAAGCAGCAAATCAGCTTGAATATAAAATGTCTTGTTTAAAAGTTTACGAGACTACTAAAACCAATCCGGGCGATACTAAATTATGGCGCACGTATAACATAGCGTATAATGTATGCAAAACCAATACCAAGTGTAGTGGAAAGATGCAGTGAAGGCAGCATCGCATTCCGAGGGATTTCCACGCCGCCACTTCTTAATGGTGTCGCCGGTGGGGCCCCAGGCTGCCGTCCTAACATATTGAATCTTCATTTAATATACCCTTTGGTAAAATCGTAAAAGGAAAAACTTATTTTGTTGCCAGTGTGTGAACTAAAAGCCATTCGTTGTCTTTTGACCGCTTTGTTCTGATTCATTTGAATCGTCGACCCTTATCTACATATAGTGAACGACTTGTATTTTTGAAGTTAATAAAGTAGGAAAGTTGTGAATGGTTTGGTGTGACGGCGGTTTAAAAAAAGTATTTACCTATTACATTACGTCACAAAAGGGATGAAAATTGCACTGTTATAATGACTACTTATAAAAATGAAAAGTTGAACCATTATATATAAAATGTTATGTCCGTTACACATATTTATTTGTTACTACTACTAATTTTGAGCGCTAGTAAACTGTCATTTAATTTCACCAATCCCACAGGGTTGAATGATAAATGTATAGAACTGACATAAAAGCGATCGAACTGTGAACACGTGACCCTTCGTGAAAAAATCATTTTATTTGTTTCCATTCTATAGCATTTGCAACTTTTCTAGAGGGGTTGTACAGAAAAAGAATGAGCAGCGCAATTAGTAGTTTCATACGCACGAACACGCTTTTTTCCTTTCGTACTCTCTCCAAATAATTAATTTACCCTACTAAATTTCTATGTTCCATCTTGCAAAAGGTCGGATATGCGCCATTTTGATTCTATAGAGGTTTAGGTTTTTCCGATACATCCAATTCTTTTTGCAATCTTACAGATTTTTACATATGTAAAGTTACGTTTCTTTCGGGTAGACGGTGGCCACTTCTTTCCACTTGCTGTACTGAACAACCTCTTTCGCTTCCTTAGCTTCCAAGATTTTTATTTGTACGTCATTTTCAGGAGCTCTTGACATTGACCCTTTATCAAGGCGCCCTGAAATTGATCCATTTTAGTATTCATTATTGGCTCCACGCTCCGCAGCAAGGTTGTTTTCTAGAAGAATGACCAGACAAAATCAGTTACAATTTAGTTTTTAAATTATTGAATTTGTTCTTAATTGTCATCGATTAATAATGAAATAGTATTAATTTATTTTAAGGTACATAGATCCTACATGGACATGGTAATTCATAAGAAATATCATTAAATATATCCAACAAAACTTCCGAAATTTATTTTTAGTTACAAATTAGGTTAAAAATATATCGAATACTGATTCAGTAGTTATTCTCTAACCTACGCATTTACCTCGTTATAATACATGTATAAATCCATTGTTTGAGTTTATGTTACTCAGTAAAGCTCATAACGACTGGAACTATTTAATGTTCTAAGCTTCACAGAACTCGGGTCCGCGCAATAACAATACTCGGCTGAAACTGTTATCGCAAAGTTCATTCATATTCCTCGATGAATAGCGCAACTGCAACATTTTGGAGTCAATGTTTGTAACCAACTTGATGTTATGTTTTAGTTTTAGAAACGCAAACTGCCGTATTTACTGGGCAGTAAAGAGTGTGGTCGAAAGTTCTCGAATATTGCTCAGGTCTTTGGTATCTGCGTACTAGAAAGGGATTTTTGGTAAATTATTCTGAAACTTTTTAATCCTTTAAAGGATTTACTTAATACATTGTAAAAATATTGTTTAATTATTACAGTGAAAACTGTGGTGTAAAGTTTTCGTCAAATGAAAATGAAAAGTTGGATTGGAAATGTGTTTGAACACATTTGAAAATTAATCTTTCAATAATGTGGAAGGGGTGGAAATCGAACTCAACGTACTTAACCGAAACGGCATCGCTCGACTCTTAGCTCAAACAATCATAACATTTCGGAAACTTTACAGTTCTCATATTCGTAGCCGACGAAGCTGACACTAAAGTGAAATATGTAAGTTAAATCCGTCATAGTAACTATTCATTCCAATTATAAAATATTTAACTCGCTTATAACATTTCGTATTTTACAATCCCCGTATTCGTAGCAGACTGCAGACCATAATCTGAGTTATTTCAACATATAACCGCGAAAGCGTGAGAAATTCCTTTTCATAACATATTTCCTTAGGAAGATCTATATAATTGTATATCTTTACTCCGCCAAACTTCCGTAGCCGACTTTGCGTAAGATTATTGATGTTGGGAAAGTGCGCCCTTGTGTTAGCAGCTAAGTGTGCCACGTGACACGCATAAACTATCTATGTCCCACCTACTTCATTACACGCTACGTAACTCTATTTACGTGTTAATTTCATCACAAGAGCTTTGAACTGTTTTGCTAGATTGCTTTTACTTGGTCTGTTATATTCATGCGATGCTTATGATCAAAGAATATGTTGGTATAAAGCTGTCTTTGGTTATTTGTGGTGTTCAATTCATTAATTCACAAAATTATATTTTTAGTTGCCTGTTTGTATAAGAAAACTTTTGTCATATAAACTTTTGGTATGTTATATTGATTGTATAATATTGTCATACCTAATGTTCTGAAGAAAAGACAAAATTATTGATTATTATTGCGTACATTGTAGGTACCTCGAATGTGTTAGGCAACCCTAAAATTTAAATATAAAACAAATGACACAACAATCATAACACAGCTTAACTAAAATATTGGCTATATCAGTCTGCTAATCCTTGCAATAACTTTACAAAAAGTACATCGGAGTCATTCAAGTTAATCTCCGACCTTTCCCGATCCATCACGACGGTTAATAGTACGTCACAAACAAACTAAACTGAGCATAACAACCATTCAAATGCGTTCAGTTTACAAACGGGGCTGCCTGTGACGTCACACTACTTGCATTATTTATGTACCAGGGTTACCATTCGTGATAAACTGGGGGCCTTACTCTACGTGTGTATAAGTCAAGTTCTCAGTTGGTTGGACTTGAGGCGGTGTGTGTGATCTGCGGCTGTGTGATTTGTGTACACACTTGAAATGTTTCGGTGATGTATGGTTGTTTGGGTAATGTAATTAAATGAGGCTTAACTACTCGCGTTTTACTTCTGAAATATATTTAATAAACAACATTTAGGTAGGTAACTCAAATAATTGGTTGATTATTAACTAAACTTAATGTGAGAAACGTATCCATTTTAACACAAAATTGTACCTATGTACCAAGACTTTAAAAGACGGCAAAAGAACAGTCCAGCCAACATACAAAATTTTTGTAGCGCAAAAAGCTTTTATAAGCGTCTTTCTTTTGAAATGAGTGAACAAGAGACGGTGACAGTTGTTTTTTTTTTCGCGCCAAAATCCTTACGCGCCACAGACAGGGGCCACCCTAACGAATCTACTTACATATTTAAAACTTACGATTATTTTAAATAGTTACCTACTTTAAAGGAACCATTACTTCGAAAATGCTTTGTACACTTTGTATGTACAATATAGATACCTAAGCGGACAATTTTCACATTTGACCTCGGTTTTGCCTACATAGTTCAAGCCGCAGCGAACGCAGACCATTAAAATTATGTCGACAGCCCTAATGCTATGTGGTGTGTGGGTCAACAACCTCATAAGCATTATGCCAATTGCAATAAGAGTGATTTTAGAATGTATACGTGGTAGCATGGTTTTCAGCTTTTAACCCCCGCATCTCATTTTAATAATGAAACACTTACGTCGCGAATTCTCCCTGGGTTTCCTTGTTATCACGTATTTTATTACCAATCCACACGTCACGTTTTCAAACCATGTTAAGCTAAATTCTACATTTTTTGCATACATCGCAACAACCTTATTTCAATGAAGTGAGCGCTTTGAAAAACTTTGCCTATTATTTCGGAGTCGACTTTTTTCATTTCAGTTACTTACGTAAGTTTATTTTACAGAAATAGTAAACTTTGTCATAACACGACGCGGGACGGATTTCATAAGTTCCGAACTATCTCAATGAAAGAGATGTTAATAAGAATATTCATTCATTCAGTGTCAGTGGACGTTGAATAAAAGTTTGAATATAGAGTGGTGTCCGGACTGTCCGGTTTGCATGACAATGTCTCAGTCGGACCAATTGAAGATGGCGCTGGCAAATGGAACAATTGCGCAACCTTGAGCCAAGATTTGCGCATATTGTGCCATTATACAGCGGGCCCCATTTATGTCTTTTACACGATGCTACTTCCGTCGCGGGCCTGTCATGAATACCAACCTAGATGTAAAGAAACAAGAAGTCCATCTTTTTTATTAAAATTACTAGCTTCTGCTTGTGACGTCATCTGCGCAGGATTAGTAGACAGAGTCTCTTTAGAAATAATATGTGTATATAGACTATATAAAATAAAAAAACTACTAAGTACTTACTTTATTTTTTATTTTTATGGGGGAGTGGAATTAGGTAGTATTATAACACAAAATAAGAGTTTGAAATTGTTTTCATATTTTAAAAAACAGCTCGGGAGTTCGTTGTGGCTGAATGACCCAAAAACATTTAAGTAAAAATGGAAGTAAACAGCGCATCTAGTGATGAGAAACTAAAACGTCAATTCCCGCATATGAAAAGCTAACGTTTTAGACGTTTTGTAACGTAGTTGCCCTTAAGTATACTGTTTCAACAAACTGGAACTAAATTACACAGCTCAGTAGTCAATTAAACTGTTAAGTAGGCAGCGTGAGAATTTTAACATATGAACTGTCATAAATTACAGACACGCTGTGGTGACATGCATTGTGATTAACTTTTACTTAAAATTACCATTATAGCTTGCTAACGATAAACGCAGTAAGTACACATAAGTTTCATACGTACTTACTGCCTTCTATAGTTCAAAAGCATTGCTTACTTATCGGCGACTTTATTTCTTACATGTTTAAATAAACATACATACATTTTTTGAATTTATGAATGTAATGTAAAAAGAATTCTTTGAGCATAGTGCTATAGCTTTATAACTTTATTAAAATATTCACATCCACTCCTGGACATAGGTCTTACTCTTCCCTAAGAACTCCTATAGTGACCGCCCCCGATTATAAATATTAAGTACTAGCTGTCCACCCCGGCTTCGCATGGATTATCTTTTTTTTATAGCCTATGTCACTCGGGAATAGTGTAGCTTCCCAACAGTGAAATAATTTTCGAAATCGGTCCAGCCGTTCTGGAGCCTATTCAATTCAAACAAACAAACCTTTCCTCTTTATAATATTAGTATAGATTGATAAACCAATTAAGTTATATTGAAGATTAATTTAGATCCTGTCTTGAAGTAAAAAGGTAAAAAAATATATTACCTGTGGAATTATTTAGGAACACATTTAGTTCTGTGTTTGTCATATCTGTAGACTTCTATTCAGATTGTATGATGTGGTTATCTGTGGTGAGTCTCTCTTTCGCACGTATGATGTTGGTGAAGGACAGATAATTAGGAGGGAAAAGGTGCTTATATCCATGCATACTTAAATATTTAAGTATAAATGGGCTTTTAAAACGAGAAGTTTTCATATTACCTATTTAAAATGTTAGTGGAAATCGCCTTTTTAATTATGTAGTTTCTAATGTATTATATCATTATGATTTTTTCTGCTACTTAATATTTTTGTACATGCAATTCCAGTGATTTCACCGGCGTGAAACTATCTTATTAGGAGTTCCTCGTGTCTCTATATTATACCAAAATTCATAAAAATTAGTTTAGTGCTTCAGAAGTGAAAATGTAAAACAAAAGACAACCAAAAAAAATATTAGGTGTAATATTTAACTGTATAATTCTAAGAGCACGTCTTTTAGAAGCTTCCATAAGAGTTACCAACCTTTCGGAAAAACTCAGCTTTATGTAAAAATACCGGCGAAAAATTGAATAAGGTACCAATTTTGCACAACATTTCATTTAATGAATATAGGCTACAATAAATTATACCTCGCAAAAATAAAGCAGACGATTCTTTTGAATTCTATCTTTAAAAGTGAAGTACTCTTGTACCTTTCAAATTTCCGCTGCCTGCTCTTGTGTGCTTATGACTCAGAGCAGCTGAAGTGACCTCAACAAAGTGCTTGTGTTATATTGACTGTCTATAGTCTCAAATTTTCCTCAAATAAATAATACCTAGTTAAGTCCAAAAAAAAATACCTAGTTAAAGTTATTAGATAGAATGTTACATGAGGTAACATTATCTATGGTTCATGTAGACACTATTTCACACATTAAACTTACATTTTTATTCTAATTATTTTCTCTGTTCCAAATTCAAAAAATACCTTTTAAATTTCCACGTAGCAGTTCGAGTAGACACCGCACCGCATAGACTTTATGACGGTAAACAGCACTGGCTACAGATTGTTTACAGTGTCCACACGCAAGCATGACGTAGGCCGTTATATGCGTTGCAGAGCTGCCAACATACCGGAATGTTTAGTAATAAAAAAAGTTTTGTAAACTATCGTGTTTTAATGAATGCCGCGATGCTGGTTATTTAGAGAATAGAAGAACATTTAAAATTTGATATATTATAAGTAAATAAAATAGTTTTTATAAACTGTTTGTGTTATTAGTCTAAGTATCTATCTATTGGTATCGAAATAGTAAAAAGTTAGTAATCAGCAGTGACACTTACGCTTGTAATCAAAAGTCCAGATGAATAAACATGATCATAATATGTAAATAAGTCAACTCTCCGATTAACGCTATTCACAGAATAGTTTCATCGAAATAATTCAATTGAATTTTCTATCAAAACGTATTTGTAATGACGTGAAGCGACGGATGACGCGTCGCTGGCACGCATGTTGAATAGAATAATAATCGCAATGTATTTAATATTCAATGAGCACTTCCATTAACAGGAAATGACTGTTTAGACTTCTACCTACGCATTGTATATTTATTCTTCACCGAAAAAGGAGAGCTAATATGGAAAGGGTACGTCCGGCTGATGCATTTTTGAAGTGGTAAGGAATGATGAAGTAATAACGAATTCACTGGTTATGTAACTAAGTACTTAGGTATCTTACTTTGCTATCATTTTGTATTTAATAAATAAAATTGTTAGAAATTATTACAAATATTTATAATATGTACTTGGTTAATTAAGTACATAATAGATAGGTACCTACCAAATTTTGATTAACTATTTACTGAGGTACCTATGTGATATTTTTGAAAACATAACCATTTTAAATATTAATATAAATAAATTTTAAATATTTATATAAGCACCGAAGGTCTAATTATTAGAATAATCATTTTACAACTCCTATTAGGTACACATAATTATTTATAAAATTAATAAATTTTATTTCTTATTTCAGGTAATAAACTCTTGAACACTGTTGGAATGACTGTAACAAAAGACGTAAGTGGAACGCAGCAATATGGCGCGAAAAACTTTTGTTTGCATTATAACTCGCATTAAGTGGCGGCGCTAGTGTTGCGCGCAATTCAACCGTGACTAGGTCTGGCGACTGTCTGGTTCATTCAAGCTAGCGTAACTTGCAATCTTCGTAGTTCATTGGAAACTCCATAGATGGCGCTGTTATCATTATTACAAAAGCGGCGGTTAAACTGATGACTACCGTTTTTTTTATATATTTATTTGGGAATATATTTAAAATCTAGTTATAAAAATACATAATAAATATCAGCGCATATATGCATAAAAGAAATGATAAATAATAACGATAAAATTGACACGGTATTTTTACCAGTTTGATTTGGATGTAAATTTCTTAACTACCTACCTACTTACATAATTATATTTTTTCTTTACAACTACAGTTACCCAAGTTTGCCAAGGAATTAGGGTTTCGTAGTATCAGCTTATTAACCATAGCCACTTTCTTATTGTACTAAGTAAAATTGTGACCTAATAAAATAATCTACTTTCGTACAATCGCCGCGTTATTTGCTTTGAGCTGATATCCATGAATTTTACCCTCCTCTCGTGACCTTATGCATTTCTTATGATCTCCGACTCAGAAAGCTTTTGAGACAAATGTACAGCTATTTAAATGGAATATTTAGTATTGTAGCATCCATTGTTGAAATTTCTTATTCACTGTGTAAGCAGAATACTTGAGTGAGTTTGCATGGAGTGAGCCCCAACACATGAATATCTCCACATTCTTGTGAGGACTACGCCATTTCTTCTGTAGGTCCCTAAAAATATTTAATATTAAATTTAATTATCAAAATAACTTCGACTAGACGGAATTCAGATAGCTAATATTAATTATTTTAGGTGGAATGCCGCGTACCTTATTGTTTTACGTTAGATGTTTTAATCTAAGCCTTTAGCTATTTAATCGTTTATTTTCCATTGTCACTCAATAATTTTTTAGTTACTTTTAAACTATTGCACGAAACTAACTGAGACGTTAAATGAAAAGACTTACCTATGTCCTGCGACATTCAAACCAGTTATTCTGCACTTAAAAGCTCATACATTTTTAAAGTTCAATATAAAGGTATAAGGTACCTATAACTTAATAAACATTACATTATGAAACAGTTAAGAGGATTGTGTACTTAATGGGAAATTGTAAGCTTTCACAAAAGTCTCAGACATACGTACATATTGCACAAATGCAACATTTAAGAGGGAACTTTGAAATCAATAAGACATGTACATCACGTACTACTTGACCCGACAAAGAGGTAGTTACCTAAATCTTTTTGATAAATTTACCTATGTCACCAATAAAATCTAAGATATGAAGAACAAAAAAATACTTGCCATTGGGGTTAAAAAATTTTAAGTCTACATTGTAAAAGCATAGGAAAATAATATTGAAACACATTAATCAGATCTTGTCGTAGGTATCTAACATCGTAATCTCAACCCTAAAAGGAAACCGGTAACAAACATTAAGTTTGTACTTCCTCCTTTTTAACATTGTATGGGTCTTAAGCAGTTATAAGAAGTCTCCTTAGGGGGCATTAAAATATGTAATGGTATAAAATAACAGATGGTTCACCATAACGAACTGGTGGATGGACCCCGGCTCTCCTAAGAGTACCCGAGGGCGCCACGCAATGTAGGCTTAGGGAAATAAAGATGTTTACCTAAAATATTGCTATTTACGTATCATTTTTGTACCAAATCCGCGGATAATAGGGGTTTGTTTACAAAACAAAAGTAGGCATATTTCGAAAGGGTGAGGACAGAAAAGGTTGTTCGAGTGTTCGATAATATTCTGATTTTTTTATTTGTGTACTTACGGAAGACTTTTGGAGTGTGATTGTCTTTGGTATACCTAATGGTAATAAGTGCCTATTATATTAAAATATTTTCGTTTGAGTGGTTAACCTTGGTGGGTTTTAGCAGTTTAGCAGTTAGTAGCCAGATTTGAAGATAACCGATGGACACGGAGAGCGGTAGAATGGTCCGGACCGCCAGGCAGAAGAGCGAGAGGCCGCCCGCACGCCAGGTGGGCAGATGAAATAGCGGAAATAGCAGGCCGAGCCTGGCTAAACATAGCCAAAGATAGAGACAGGTGGTACACCTTGGAGGAGGCTTTTACCCGAAGGGGGTCCATACAGAAATAAATTTTATATAACCAATTTCAATACAATATGTTATAATCCTGTAATGTTAAATTTATTTTAATAATTTCATTAAATGTTAATTAACTTATTATTATAATGTATCTAAAATGTATATCTCTTTTTGCATGGACAAAATAAAAGCTTATTATTATTATTATTATTATTATATTAAAATATACTATTAATATTCTACATTTTAATTTTGTACAAAATCTCTGTAGGTATAAAGTAAGTATATACTTTAATAAATAAAAGGAATTTGGTTGAGTTCATTAATTAATAAGCGGCCCTATTAAAATATTTTGATGAGAAACTGACTTTATTTTAGTCGATGAATTATTGTAGAATATTTTATCTTAGGTAAGATTAGATTATTTTTTATTGCGGTTGCTTTTGATGGAATTTTATATGACTAAATATTTTATTGAAAACAAAATATTTACGAAAATTTAACTTTTAATGGAGAGATAATTTTGCGCAGTCTCATGCTATCTATTTAGTAGTATTAGTAAAAAAAGATCCTGACTTTTTTTTAAATTCATAGCAACATCGGAAACTATTAACATGTACCTACAAGCTAAGTGAACATTATTGCTGTGACCGCCCCAAATATTTATAACAATGTTAGTACTAATTTATATATAAGGAATACGTCACCAGTCGTTACACATTAGATACAGTCACAGTTCAATTTTTTGTTTCTATATTAAAATGTGGAGTAGGCTCGTGAAAACGCAAGTTTACCAAACGCTATGGAGTACCCCATGACAAATTGTCTCTCCGCTGGGTTCCCTTATTGAATGATTGATTTATTTGTGAGGCTACGCGTCTGCTCGACAGGCAGCAGTGAAACTATTCCCAACGCTGCGAATCCCATACATTTTCAATTCCATTACGCGCTTACTTTCCGGTTAGGTCTTAACGCCGCTAACAAAACGGCAATGGAAATCAATATTAGATAATAGTCGTCACAATCAATTATTATCGCTGTGGTCGACTGCTAACAGGTGGAGTGCTCCTTGATTTACTAACTCTAATGCTTTTCCGAATCACTTGATCTTAATTCCTCGACCTTTCCTTTATCAAAATGATGTGACGCGGGACAGGCTAATGCAATGGTCCTTAGAGATTTTGGATGTAAATTGTCAGTTCAAAATGGGTGAATGATTATCTTTGACCTTCTTATTTGACGGCCTGTTGGTCTAGTGGTCAGAGGCCCTGACTACGAAACCGGAGGTTGCGGGTTCGAATCCCGCTAGGGGCAGATGTCAATGTGATGAGCACTGGCATCTGTACCTGAGTCTTGGATGTCTTATATGTATTTATGTATATTTATCCGTTGTCTAGTACCCATAACACAAGCTTTGCTTAAAATGGGACTAGATAATTGGTGTGAATTGTCCAAAGATATTTATTTATATTTATTATTCATTGGAATAAACCAATTAGGTATGTATAAAGGATTTAACTCGCGTATTTGATTTTATTACCTGGCGTTTCGAAAATTTTACAGCTCCCATATTCGTAGACGACTAAGGTGACGATAGCCTAACACTAAAGTGATTATACATTATGCGAACTACTTAAACTAATACGACTTGTAAGTATTTCACAATGATGCTGTCTTTACTCTCGTATCTAATATCTACTTAGAATTCCAAATATTAAAACGCCAGAATTTTCCTTAATATCGTTAGGATTCCGGTGCATAAAGTTAGAGATGGCACATAAGAAGAGGAAATCTGGAGAAGCTTCCTTAAGATGGTCAGTGAATATACATGCGTCATACATTTTGACGAAATGTTTAAATTGAATTTTTCTTTGAAAAATTGCCGTTATGTGAAATGAAATTTACTTTTAGTGTAAGTAATATTAATGGGACGCCGCCCTCTCGGAGCCTCGTAAGAAGCTTTCATGGGGAAAGATTGTGAGTCATAAACTATGATTTTTCTCTATGAATATTACCACAGTTGAGTGCTGGAGACAAGGGGTTATATCAAGCATATTATAAACTCGCATCCCTGCTGGATATACTTTTACATTAAATGGTTAACGGTTGGAAAACACCAAATAAAAAGCCTGATTAGGCCTCTTAGGCGGCAATCGTACCATATATGTAATGAATATTAATATACGTACGTATATGTAATGATGCATTAAAAAAAGTTAGTTTTTTTGCCCCAAACAGGCTTTGCGTCTTAAAGTTATAGATATAGCAAGTCACGCTTAGAAAATCGTATGTCAAAATTTAAGTTCTTTGCAGATTTTACAATGAGTTATGAGATTCAACCTTACATTAAAAGAGCTAAGACTGTAAACATAAATAAGTTGTTTATCCCATACTTGTGAAACCGAAAAAAATTTCAAGATTTACCAAGGATTATACTAGCGCAAAGCTCAACATTAAAACGACACATGTAAAAGTAAGAATCGCGAGGCGTATGGCAAAAACCTAATCTTTTCTTTGTCTGGGGAAAGTTCGCCTAATCCGCTAAGCCGTAACGTTACCAATAATGTGTTCCATATTAGGTAGCGTTAGTTGAATTCTTCTCATGGAACACGGGACGGGGTTACATCTGCATAAATACGTAAAGCGGTCACGTTCGAGCGGTCCGCGCGTTTAGTTTGTATTGTGGATATCGTTGAAAATTTCAAGTGCGATGGAACGAGTCAATTTTTAAAGGCCTTATTAAGTTGTTATTCTGATTTGTTGTTTTGTCAATAACAATTAGTATGATAATATATTGTAGTGTGAATTAGCATAGAAGTAGTGGCATACACTTACATATTATAAATATCACTATCACTACATAGTATAAAACGTAGTTGTCTACAACTCGCTGCTTTTCTAGAATAGTGTCACAACTCGATATAATTTGTTACTCCATTTAAGACTGTGAACCGTCACATATAAATTTCAATTCAGAATGGTAATACATTTCGAGTTGTGACACTATTCCAGAGAAGCAGCGAACTATGCTTAAATCTTTAAAACCTTACAACAGAGGCTACTAAAGAGGTTTTTTATTAGATAGAGTGATTTAAGGGAAAAGTTTGTAGTAGGTACCTGTGTGTTTTATTTTACCGATTACTCAAATCATACCCACACAAAAACACAAGAGTTTGTAGCACAAAAAACTTTTATTTAACTTTTATACTATCCCACCTTATTCTATTCTGCTAAATTATCTGCATAAATCAATGAAATAGTGAACTATTTAGGTAACGCTATGTTAAGATGTTTATCATCAACTTTTCGACTTAAAAAAATTCGACTACTCATCATTAGGTCCCTATGGTGTTATGGTCAGCACGCTGCCGCTAGTAAAGGCATACGCGTGGGTTTAAAATCCCACTATGTGGTCTCAATTTTTCTACTCTTGTCCTGTACAAGTATTATAAGAGTGTATTAATCAATATCCTAAATAGCGCATTCAAGTACACTCGACCAACGCAACGGGTCGACAACGGACAGACGCTCATGTCACGACGCCTTTATTTTCTATTTCCAAGGCGGCGTAGAAACACCGCGGCTAATCGTCCACCCCTTGCCTACCCTCCCGGCTAGAGATGTGCTTAAGGAAATTTAAGTTACATTCTTAATATCGATTGTTTTTTTTTTCTTTGATTGTAATCATTGGCTTATTTAAAATTTAACTAGTATCACATGGAACCGGATAGGATATAGAATCTTATGTCTAGTAGGTAACTAAAATATTGTTCTTTAGCTTTTTATATAGGTATGTTAATTATTGATTTATTGTGGTTAAGTTATTGAATGAATTTCCTCTTTGGTCATTAGTCATTTATAAAGTCACTCGGTATATATGTGAGATTGTAATCAATTAAAAAATCATTAGGAAGTGACGACCAATCTATACCAGATTTGGTCTTAAATTCGAGCCCATTGTATGTGTATTTATTAGTGGGAGAATTTAGCGATTATATATATATAACTGTGAATTATGGTATGTATATTAAAACTGTTAGAAGATGGACATTTGTAACCAGTGCTCTATAACAAAAACGACCAAAACGAATCCATTTCATCTTTATGTATTTTATTGCATTTCATATGGAACGCTACGCCTGCAAAATGAATTGAAATGCCTCACATTTATTGCACATTATTATTCGATGAGTTATTCCAATAATGATATCACTGAAGTGAACTATGATATTCGAAATACTGTTAGATGATATGGTCATTATTTTATAAATGCACTTCTAAATTATGTGTTGCATGTTATTTTTATTTTTAATTTAAAACACATCCTAACCGTATTTATAGATATGTTATAGATTAAATTAAATAGGTAAGTATTAATAGTTTATTCTTTGTGTAATACATAAAGAGGGTTATCGGTTGGATATTTGCCATCTACAAGCCTATCGATAGTTATTATAGAACATCTGGAGCATCATAATTAAAATTATCGATAGGTATTAAGTCCATCCCTTGCTGCCTGATGTGTCCCAAGAAGTAACGTGTTCTTTTAGTGGTTTGTCTAACGTTTTCCTTACCTGCTGTTTCTTTACTTACATATGCGTATTACGTACATTGAAACTTCGGTTATTGCTTTCTGTTAGACACATCGACTGGTTGAATTGCCAACTCAATATAAAAAATAGTAATTTTAATTCTATGTTATCTTATATTGCATATATATTGGTTTTGGTACGGACTATATTGGATTTAACATTGTGGCAAACCAATACAGCCTTTAGAGTTGATTTCTTTTTCCAAATTTAACTGATTGTCAATTAAATACAAATGGCATATAAGTCCTATTTGTACGAAGGTAGCAGGCGTACATGCGCACATAGCAGGTATGTACGAAACAGTTCTGCTCACTCGACCACTTACATCAAAACAAACTACTGTCAAGTACTTAGCAAAGACGCTCACAGAACTCACCTTAGAGAAGTTTCGAGAACACTGTGTCGGGTATTTTGATTTATGTTTGTCTGGGAAGCCCTCTGCGGCTCATAAAGTACGGGCACCTGGTCCCCACAGCTAAATATTCATTTGTCAGACTCGAATGTAAGTTAAAAAGGATGGTTAATTTCTTAGATGGGTTTTGTGCGCAGCGTTTCATTTCGATCCTCAAAGTAGATGTCGTAAGTGATTTGTGCATCGGTTGGGTGGTTTGGATAAGTGGTTCCGAAGTACTGTTTAGATATTAGGGGGGAATGAATTGCTCTCATTGTATAGAAGCGTGGTTATATTATGAACTATAACTCCTTTTTACTTAGGCTTTTTAATGCATATTATTATATAGGTACACTAAGCGTCAGAATTACCTTACCCCACCTACTTATTATGAAGTTAATAGGTGGGGTCAGGCAATTCTGACGCTTAGTGTACTACCAGGTAATACCATTTGACCAGAAAACTTTCTGCTAATTCTACAATAATCACGTACCTAGCGGTATGAAATAATACATTACGACCTGTTTATACCTACCATATAAGTACAAAATTTGATAAAAATCGGTTTAAATTTTAAAGAAGTGTGACCATAGATACCGCTACAAACACGAGGTATTAATTTGTTTTGAATTTATTATTTATATTATTAAATTTATCTCAAGTGACCTAGATTTTTCACGAGATAAAGTTAAGTCCGCTAAACTTCTATTGTAATATTGGAATGAAACAATTATAACGGCTGCCATCAAAAAAATAAAATAACTTATTATTATGCGAGTTTAATCCGTTACAATAGTTGTTTTATGCCAATGTGTTATAACCGCAAAAGCATCAGAAATTATTATCCTACTGTAATATCTTGTAACTTTAATCAAGTAGAAATAGTAAAGTATAAATAAATATAAAATGCAATATAAAGTCGTTTTAGCAGCCTATTTACCGTCTTCCCTTACTTATGCGACTATAAGCTGCCAGTAAGTGCTTATTACGTTCTCTACGCGCATTTTACTTCTTAGCAGCAGTAATTTTACATTACTAGCGGAAAAGGCTTTGCTTTAAATTAATAAAACTGCTTTGAATATGTGGTTAAAACTGCTGGAAATATGGTTGAAATACGGTTTGCTTAATTTTAAATATTTTAAGCTGAATTGAAGTGGAGTAGCACTCTATTGTTGAATAAATTGGAAATATTTTATGGCTTCGTTCGTTTTGTAATAGGCGTATCATGTTTTGATTCATTTAAATAACCACAAATAATAACGAGGTCAAATAATTCGTTTGCAATCTAATATGTTATTTTCATTGCGTTCTATAAAAACACTTTTATTACAATCATGTTCATGTTATATTTAAACTTATGTATTCTTAGCCTTAAGGAACATTGACATTTTAGTTTCTGTTTATTTAATTATGTTATAATACCTTCTTTCCTTTACGATTGCAGTGAATCAACTGAAAATGTCACTAAGCCAATTTAAATTAAATGTGATGTCTTAAACGCTTTAATGGAGTATCAAACGACATTTTTAAAATTGTCTTTAAACTTAAGGATAGGTAGAAAGATAATACGAAATATAAGTAGGTACAAATTTTAGATGCTTTAAACAATATCGTGTTTATTATATAAAACATACCATTTTTTCTAAAAACCATCATCATCATTTTTCTTTTCACAACAAAATTCAAAAGCTTATTTTTTATAACAAAATCTATTCATGAAATATTAAACCCAACAATGTCCTTAACAAATTGTAAAGAAATATAAAAATATACATAATATCGATATATAAAGTATATATAGATAAAGAATAAGCCATAATTATAAAATTGAATGCATTATATTTGATGTGATACGTTGTTAGTGACTTGTTAGCTTCTTCGGCTTATAAAAGGTTTTATAGGATAGGTACCAGCTGCTGCAGTAATTGGCTCGGATGAAGTCGATCCACGATACGTAGCGAATGGATTTTAATATAACAATGCCTTTTGTAACTTTATAGCTAATGTTATAATCATAACGATTCGTGTACGGCGAGTATCTTAAAGGAATATGACTGATTTGTTTCGTTTCATGAAATTCAATCTTGTAACAAAATGGGAAAAATTATTGAAATACCTATAAATCTATACATTTAAAAAGATAAAGTAAAAAAACGAGGTTTGTGGTTGGAATCCTACAGATCAGAGTCTTACAGTACGTGCACAAACTAGTAGTTTAGGGCTAGATTTACTTTATTGGGTTAAATTATCGTCAATCATATAGGCATGATTTATAAGCAGAGCTTTTACATCATTACCGTCTTATTAAAATTGTTATTTGTATCGAGAAAATCGAAAACCAAGCTCCGCTTTTTATAATATAAATAATGTATGTAGGTACTTATCGAAATCTTTTCTATGCAAAAAGGGCTTTTAATATTACGATACTTTATTCTCAGTCATTTTGTGTATCCCTTTTGATATTATTAAGTACATAAAGTGAATGGTGAATCATTTTTTTAACATGGACAGGTAATAATGAAAAAAAAAATGATCATAATAAGCTGCCTACGAAAGAAACCATTGTTAAAGTGTACAAAAGTGCTTCACAATGGCTGTACTGTATTGAAGACAATTTATTTTCTTATTTAGACGTCCATTTTCTTAAAAAAATTTCATGGCATTGTAAAGTTCGTTTTAATGTTGTAAGGATAGGTGGTAATCTCATTTAAACACTTAAAAAAAATGCTTTTTGAACTCATTGTGCACTTTTTAGTTTTCTTTTTTAAAATTCTAATCATTTTGATACAAAATAAATTAAAGGGGCGAAAGGGCGCTTTAATAAAATCTGCTAAAATCTGTGTTTAACCTACTTAAAAAAAATGTAGCTTCACTCGTTCAAGAGCTACGATGCCAAAGACATACAGACAATGAGGGCCACCGCGTGTTAGAAATCTGCTAGATGCGCTAGTGTAGAATGGGGTCCAGCTGTCATATACCACCAATCACAGGCCAGTAGCTTGCCTCTCATTGGTGGAACATGACAGCTAGACCTCATTCTACACTAGCGTATCTAGCGGATTTCTGACACGCGGTGGCCCTCATTACACAGACATGTCAAACGCATAACACTACTCTTTTCCGAGGTTAAACATATAACGAAATAGTAAAACCTAAGTTTTTAGTTTGCTCCATCACATTCTACTTAAAACTGAAATGGGTATCTTTGTGACGGAGAAGGCAAATGAGCTTCAAGATGTGTCGCAGCGTGTGAAATTGGCTTGATTGCTCGTAGCTCACGCGCTAGAACACGTTGAATAAATACCGTCTTAACAGGGTAGAAATACAATTATTAGGGCCTGTTTCACTACCAGTGAAGCCTTATGAATATTATAAACGCGAAAGTTTGTGAGTATGGATGTTTGTTACCCTTTCACAAAAAAAAGAACATAATGGACATAGAAATGAAACAACTATAACGGATTTAACTCGCGTGTTTTATTTAAGTGTCACATTATTGTCAGCTCAGTCGTGCTACGTATATGAGAACTGTAATGTTTTCCAAACGTCAGAAAATAAAATAAAATACGCCAGTTCAATACGTTATAGTTGTTTCATTGCAATGTGTAATAACCGCGAAAGCGTCAGAATTCACTTATTACTTAATGTACTTTAATTAAGCTACTTTCTTTTCTACATTCGAATAACACACCTTATCTACTCAATTATAATAAAGAGGAACATTTTTTTTGTTTGTTTTTTTGCAGGCAGATTTGAAAAAATCTTTTATGTTGGGAAGCTACTATATTCCCGAATGATAATTTGTGAAGATGCCTATTGTGTTATTACATTACAGACTAAACAACGCAAATCTAATACCAACTTTATAAAATTCAACACAACCTATCGCCAAATTTATACCCGGCCGATAATTCATTCTCGTTTGAGGGTTAAAACCGGATCACGGCTTAATGTCACATTTTTTTCCATTAGTGCGACGCCGCGGACACTCAGCGACAAATCGCCTACCTGTTGCTTGCGTGTGGCAGCGACTCGCATTGACTTCCACGCAAATTGTTCTTTAGTTTACTTCGGAACTATATTTGGTACGCGTGATCTAAGCAGTTTTTGTGGAAGACTGTGGAAATTTAATGCTGATGTTGTTGGCTCGGGAGAGACATTTTTAAGGTGCTTAGAATTCTTTTGCTGTAAGCACTGAACAATAGAGACATTAAAATGAAACATTCTTTACCTATTTATTGCCAAAGTCAATTAGCTATTATAAAATTAAATCTAAATATAATCAACAGAGTACCAGGTTAAGCGCGTTTTTGATGTTTATTAAAATCTTTTGAGAGGCCTAAAATTATAAACATCGAGAATGTGGGTGGTACTTGAATTATATGCCTAATTATGTACCTTTTATTAGGGATACAATATTATTATAGTAGGTACTTTCAAAATAAAATAAATATTAGTGTAGGTATGCTCTCTGGAAATCTAAGTACTTCATTCCGCCTCATTATAATAAAACGTTCGTAATGGAATATAAGTAAGTTTTGACAACTTGATTTGAAGAAATTGACATAAAGGAATGTTGTACATGTTATCTATTTCGTTTGTATCCGTAGAATTTGCTACTACTACTAATCTCATTTTGAAAAATGTATTATTCTACATAGGTATTAAAATACTTACAGCAGTATCTAGCGGGCCTTTTGAAGAATCCATTAAAGTCATTCAGTTACAATGTGTAATTACTGTGAAAACATCATAAATTACTTTAGCTTCATTCGATCTTTTTATCCAATACCCATTACTAATCGTGCATTAGAGTTACATAAATTATGTATCCATCCTGAATAATCCGTTGATGATTTAGCCGCTCCCTTAAATGGAATAATCCTAATTAATCCTCTTACGGCCCTTTAATTACATATGTCCAGTCAACACGACGGCTCATTACATCTAGACATACATTATAAATAGCAGGGATGGTACAAACGTCATGTTTTTCACTTTCGTATTACCTATGTTAAAAAAAAAACTACTGGACTATTATGATATTTAAAAGCAAATTGCGTTTGAGTTTAATAATATATCAATTTGGGGACTAAACATTCATACAGTATAGGCATGACGACTATTTTGTTTGTCCATCAAAGTAGATTACTAAAAATCATTGGACACATTTTTTTTCAACCAACAAACAAAAAATGTGTCACGAACTTTTGAAGCGATTATCTTTGCCATTTATTTTTAGACTAGCTTCTGCCCGCGACTTCGTCCGCGTGGAACTCCTCCTTTTTTGCAGTCGGTTAAAAAGTAGCCTATGTCCTTTCTCAGGCTCCAGACTTTCTTTGTACCAAATTTCATTTAAATCGGTCCAGTAGTTTCAGCGTGAAAGCGTAACAGACAGACAGACAGACAGAGTTACTATCGCATTTATAATATTAGTAAGGATTGAGAAAAGAAAAAATATTTACGTGTCCAATATTTTTTTATAATCTTGGTAACTTACGAACTAAACGAAATTTCGGTTTTTTCCTCAGATGTTAATTTTATTGGTGTAAGTTAACGAAAAATCACGTGGAGAGTTCTTATTCGCTTATGTCAATAATATACATTTTTCATTCCTTTTGTTCGTGTTGGTTATTATTCTTTAACATTTGTCTGGGGGCTTATGTCACAATATTTATTATGCAGTAAATTTATTTTCAATTAGTTACTTAATTAAAATTAAACGTTTGCAAGACAGCTTTGTGTCGTATTTTTCAGAGATTATAACCGGCCAGAATTGTTTATGACGTCACAATTTCACGCAACTTTTTCAGCTCGGCAGTCCAGCTATTGCGCTTAATACAGATATTCGTGACATCCCTAGCTAGGTATATGATGAGAACTGTAATCAATCGGTCGTACAATAGAGACGTGATATAGATAGGTACTTGCATGAAAGCCATTCACTGGTCGACACAATGAGGTATGTGACGATGCAGTGTGACGTCATGGGGGAATCAAGTCCGTTCGTCTTGGATTTCTGAGGGCTTTGATATACCATGTTAGGTGTATGATGTATTGAACGTAGAATTTAAACGATTCATTAGGTAAGTACAATATTTAGATGGGACGTAGATGTTACTTCGTCTTGATTATACTGAGAGACTTTATGAATTCATGACGCCACGTGAAATGCATACATTTTCATTTGTGCCACTAATTATTCAGTTAGGTTAAAAATGCGAACTTTACTTTTTTGATTAGTTTCACAATTAGTAAAATCATCATTAGTTATAATAGAAAGAAAGTGCCTATAGGTCCCTGTTTTACGGTTTGCTTCTTTAATAGAATAGTGACTCGGCCCAAAAAGTGTGACTATGTGAATTAAGATTTAAATATTTATAATTTTTCCCCTTATGTATTAAAGAAGCGAGTTCGTTATAAACTTACCTATCACAACATTATAATTGAATTAGTAAGTTATTTTGTAGTGTTAAGCATTTGCTAAGTTTTAATATCGTATAACTTATACAAGAAGCAATATTAGAATTCCAAATAGTACATATTGGAAGTAGGTAGTTCTATCGCACAAAATATCAGAGATTTTAAAATATTTCGGACGAGGTTATTGGTAATGTGAACGTGGAATGTGATATTTTCAAAACAGCGAGGAATATTTGGTAAATAAAAGGTAATATCGACTGAAACGAAATATTCAGAGCGAGGCGCCGACCACCGTTTCTACGTGAAATTGGACTTTTAAAAAAATACGCAGACCGCTACGTAACTAACACCGACCATGCATTTCCAATCTCCGTTAGTAATTAAACTAATTGCCATATCGAATGGAGTTGCCTATGTTAGTGGATATTCAATAGAGATATAGCCTTTAGTGATTTCAATTGCAAACTCTGATCGTATGTCGACATGATAATTATTGCAACTGAAACAGATCTGCCATGGCACATTGATCGAATACAAAGGGCATCTGATATTATATATACACTGGGTAGCCTAGAACTGTCCTTAGATGTTGTTTCTATTTATTAATAACTATTAAGACGATTTTAAAATAGTTAAGAATTTCGATTTATACGTTGTAATATACATAACAACATGAGTTATATCCGTTGTATTTTCCGTTGATGCTGACCATGTTATTGCGATTTTATGCTGATGTTTTGAGAACTTTTCAGTTTCCATCCCTACTAATATTATAAATGCGAAAGTAACTCTGTCTGTCTGTTACGCTTTCACGTTAAAACTACTGGACCGATTTAAATGAAATTTGGTACAAAGAAAGTCTGGAGCCTGAGAAAGGACATAGGCTACTTTTTAACCGACTGCAAAAAAGGAGTTCCACGCGGACGAAGTCGCGGGCACAAGCGAGTATTCTATAATAATATATACCTAATGGTTTCAAATATTATTAAGTAAGTAATTATCAATTGAAAAGTCTTTGTGTAAGTACATAGTATTATTACACGGACATAATCATATCACATTTTTTTTTTTACTTTACGATTCTGTTTTTTTTTAATTTATATGTAGTATGAGACGATAATAATGTCATTTCAATCGCTCGAAGATCCACCTACTTAATAACAATTAAGCGTATATTTTTTTGTAATAATCAAAATACCGAATGTTAATATCGGTATCGAAGAGAAAATGAAAATGTATAAAATGAGAATGCTAATAGTGATGACTGTTCTAGAATGTTTTGTTTCTTTAACATATTATGTCGGTGTATTGTCGACACTGTCTTATTATTACAAGATCCTGAATAGCAAAGCTCTATTGAACTGCATGTTCGGTTGATATACGGAAAATCATATTGCAATAAATAAATACCAGTTATTGAGCGTCACATTTTACCTTTGATAACATTAGGAGCATTTGAATATCACTAGTTGGAACACCAAAGCTTGCAATCAAATAAATGGAAATTGAAAAATGTTGTTTTGATGTCATTCTATTGTTCTCGCAAATATTGCTGATGGCTTATAAAAGTCGTTTGCAAATTAAAAAAATATCTGTAGTGCCATCTTGAATTGTGTCAATGTGAAAAAAAAATACCGACTTTTTTAATTTTTGCGTGTAGGTTCATAATCACATCTTAGAATAAAGCTACCTAGATGCCGATTACATTAGGTATGTTATGTAAGTACTTGTTATATTATGTTCCTTTCCATAATAATATAACTACCTACATATTGTTTTTTTGTGGAAGTTTGCTTTTGTTACTGTTTATTAAATACGTATTTTCATACGTTTCCAAGTACCTTACCTTAAGAACATTCAGACTGTTTATTTAACACTCGTGGTCACAACTCCGACAAAAAAGTATCCGTACGTCCATTTATGTCACTTTAACACCTTTGAATAAAAGATACAGCAGTAAAACTATTTATCACCTGCCTTAAAAACTGGAGACCGCATCCTCGTTGAGTTTGGGTACTTCCGTGTTGAAATGTGTAGTGTCATTCAATGTACTTTGCCCACGTTCACTGGACTAATGTATTACTTGCAACTCTGTAAGTTATTTGTGTTGTAAATACAACTTATGTCTACGACCCTTCCGTAAACTGCGCTATTAGGTTATTTGCATTTAGTTATAAAATAACCTGTTATGTTCGGATCGAGCTGTGGTGGAAAACAAACGAAAATTTTAAATGTCTTCGCGTAAAAAAAAAAACTAAAATCCGCTTACACTTATTTTATATTTTTTTATGGGGCGAAGCGTGTTTCGTATTTAATACCTACGTCTGGACCCTTTTAATCTCTTTTTAACCTCTACGTATAGATTACTTTTTGTAGCTTAATAATTATAACTTAATAAATATGATATAATATATTATCTTGTTTTTTTCTTATTAAATATCATTAAACTAGATAAAACCGAACTCAATTTACTTAAACTATATCTTCTTAAACTTAATTATTTGCACTTGTTCGTATTTATTGCAAATTGTACCTATATCATCGTAACTAGTAACTACCTATTAAATTTCAGTTCATAAAATAGAGGTTTTTTGAACTGCAATTTAGGACTAAGAAGAAACTCAAAGACTCAGCAAACATTTGCTCATTACGGGAATCAAACCAGCACCTAGTTTCGTAGTTAAGGCACCTCTATTCATCATAATCCATCCAATATCAAGCCAAAAACAAAGCGTAATAATAAAACAAAAGCCGATCTACCTGAAAGCTCCCAGAAACAATGTAGGAGGGAATTCAATCTCGAAAAATAGAAAATATTTTACGGTCAATGAATATGAAAGTGTGGAGATGTTGCCAACATTATGGGGTTATGAGTTTTCTCTAAACACTCCAGTTTAGTGCCTCTCGTTCTTTGACTACTTTATATGCTAAATTCCAAAGTTCATAGTGATTTTTATTGCGGGATTCCGTCACTCTTGTACTGAATCTTGGAATTCAGTTTTTGAGTTTCGAAATTATTTGTTGACCACGAATACGTTTATATATGATAGCTTTGAGTAACATTATTCTAACGTGTCTTTATCAATCCATGTACCTACCTAATTTACTCCGCAATATTTAATTACCCAGTAGTAATTAATATGTTGTAACATAATTGTATTATTTATATTAAAACGTAAAATGTTATTGCCCTTATATTAAAATGAGAAATTCTTGTATACATGTTTATATTATGTATCTCAAGAAAGACACAGCGTATTTCGAAGAAGATACATACCTAATTACCGATGTCAAGATTAAATTTCAATAGGTTTTATATACAATATTAATAATAAAATACTATTAAGTAATTCATTGAAAGTTGAAAACATCGTTTACAATACAAGTTGGTGCCGTGCTGTAACGTTTTTCCATAAATTGTAAACGGTAAGCATTATTTTTATTGACGCTGACTCAAAATTTGATGCAATCTTTTCGTAAAGATTTAGTTTATTCTTTTTCAAGCATGGCTCGAGTCGCAACTAGTATAATTATTTAATTGCATGTATAATACTAGCTTCTGCCCGCGACTTCGTCCGCCTGGAACTCCTCCTTTTTGGCAGTCGGTTAAAAAGTAGCCTATGTCCTTTCTCAGGCTCCAGACTTTCTTTGTACCAAATTTCATTTAAATCAGTCTAGTAGTTTTAGCGTGAAAGCGTAACAGACAGACAGACAGACAGAGTTACTTTCGCATTTATAATATTAGTAGGGATATGTTATTTACCTGCAGATATGATAGTGATGGTAACATAATTATGTTACCTACTTCAATTAAAAATAATCCTAGATTTCGATGTTCATTGGGAACAGTTGGTTATAATTATTTATTACGTAATCCTATTAATTAATTTTGTATAATATCATTACATTTATTTATAGTGCCTTTCATGGTGCTACGACAAATTAATTAACTTAATTATATATTTGACAGCGTATTACCACTAATTAGGTGACGATAAAGGACATATATTTAAATATAAATTTTTTCGATACATACTACTATACCTACATATATTTATTACAGTTTGTATTGATTTGAAATACAGTTACTTGTACAAATATACGTAAAATGACAGCACTTTTTCTCAGTGGCAGTTAGAGACCATTTCGCTCCAACTTTTACTTAGATTTTTAATCTCTATTCTTCGATTCCCTTCCTATCAAAACCAGGCTAAGACTACCAACAAAAATCTTCTTTACTGCAAAGATTTTCTCGATTACCTCAACGTCGGTCAATAACGAATAAGCCCTGTGTGTTTAATTAAAGATCCTGTGTTCCGAAGATGTTCAATCTCAGTATTAGGAGCTATTGTTGCGTGCTTCTTTCAAGGAAATTTAAATCGATTCCCTTGCGTTTTCTTCGCTGGGAAACCAATCCCCTCACACAATAAGCCCTCATACAATGGCAGCTGCTATAGAGCCGCTATAGAGCTACGATGACTGAAATCGCGGCGATGCTTACAGCCTCTTACTCGAAAAGGATTATGTTATTTAAGCACGTGCGGAGAACATTTTGATCGCACTTTTTGCCGTTTAACTGAATCTCTAGATTAGATTAGCGCCTTTAATTCCGTTGCACAATTACAATACGAATGTTGAAAAAAAATCAATTGCAGTTCAATAATCAATTGGGTATTTTTTTTGGTATAATATGTATTTAAATTACAGACATTTCTCTACACTTAAAAACAGATTTAAAGTACTTGTATAAGTAGGTACATTGAAGACTATATGTTCTTAGGTATATTCAAGATTTTTTTTAGGTACCTAAGTAGGTAGGTGCCGAAAATTCGAATTCATGACAAGGAGTAAATCTTATACTATAGGCAACTGAATATAGACACACAAGTCATCCAAATCCCAGGTAAATAGTTCGTATTCTTCACACTAACATCTGCTCAATTCAGGATTCAAACCCGCAGACTCCCGCGTACTATCTTTGACCACTAAGCTAATAGTCAAAACACTAACAAAAATATGTTTTACTAGTTTATAAACAACAAGCACAGAATCGAGTAATAAATTAACGTAACTCCAATTAATGGTACATCATTAACAGTAGTACATCACGCCTGCCCTCCGTATCAAACGGCTGGGTCGCCGTTTGAGCCAGCAGTAGGTATTTTAAATTAATTTTGCCGAGATTTAGTCACGGATCATTTCTGTCGAGCCCCCGGCGTCATTGTTCCGCTAATGACGTTACAATCTGCCTGGATAAGCTTTATATAATCGAAAATTATCTCCCGAGGTAAGTTAAAAAATCAATCAGCTGGGAATTAAAAAGTTTATCCTTAATTCGACGATTAGAGTTTCGATTCGGTATTTTCCTTATCTTCTTATTAAGGTGGAAATGAGCGAGTTTTGTGAAGTTGTGAATTTTTAATGATTAGTACGATAATTTCTACGCAGTTCGGGATTGCGTATTCGAATCCTGCGAAGGGCAGATGCCAGTGTAAAAGACACGAGCATTGTACCTGAGTCTTGTGAATTATGTGTATTTATTCATTGCCTTGTGCTTACAAACGTTGCTTAGTTTGGAATGAATTGTCCAAAGATCTTCGACGACCGTAAGTTCAGCGTAATCAGTGAATTTGACAACGGGCAACGGGTAAACATATATAAATACATATAAGACATCCAAGACTTTGGTACAGATCCTACTCTAGCAGTATTCGAACCCGCAACCTCCGGATTATTAGATCAACACGCCATCAAAGTATTTTTTTCGTGAAATACATAAACCGTATTTAAAACATATTATCGTTACCAATTTAAAATAAGCTTATTATGCCGTGACAATATACTTTATAACAACAAAAACAAATTGTAATAAATCAATTTCAACATCAATTTATACTTTTGTAGGTAATATTCAATAAATAAAGAAAATATCAGTATTCACCCCGTGAAATGCTTTTCGTAATCCATGAACTTTTAAAACATTTCCAAATAAGTAAGTAAGGAGTTCAAACGGAGCGGAGCGGGTAGAACCGCGGAGCGTGAAACCGTAACTATACGGGGATCTAGTATTCTAGATAGGACATTGAAATGTCCTAAAAAAGGCATCAGAAATTATTGAAGTGAAAACTTCTTTAGCGGCGCGGCGGCGCTGAGCACTTTTTTGTATGGGTAAAAACTTTCAAACTCGCGCCAGGGTCACGTGATGCTAATCAACAATGCGTAAGATGGGGAAGGGAGAGGAACTAGTATCTCCTACTCTTTCTACCGTGCCTGAGTGTGCTACTCCGTTTAGATGGCACAGGGCGCTTGCGCGAATGTCGTGTGTGTTTATGTACTTACAGCGTGCCACGCGTATCCAAGGATGGTGACAAAATGTGATATTTGTGTACGATAGCGCAATAAATAAACATTGTATTCTACCTCATAAATGATAGTACTTTTTTACCTATAATTAAACACAACGTTCATATTGAAGTTTACACTTCTGCTGGTACTCCCGGAGTGCTATTTTTTATTGTAATTATTTCTGATACCATAGCGGTTGTTGACGATTCAACCTCTTTTTATAGTTTTATACTTTTTATGTGTTTTATGTTTAGAATTATTATAATATTTGTGTTTTGTTTTAAATTCCAAATTGTCAGTTGTTTTTTTTAGTTGGTATTAAATAGTCATAGAAACCACTCGTTTTCTTTAAATGTTTTATAATTAGTTAGATACAGTCCACAGCGGTTATTACACATTGGATTGAAACAACTATACGCGAGTTAAAGCCGTTATAGTTGCTTCATTCCAATGTCAAATTGTAATTTATAAGTCAATTCCTTCATATTTCTAATCTATGTAGAATTCTCGATCTGGCGTGATGTATTATGTTGATTCTACTTAGACTGGCAAGATTCACTCAATTTTAAACGAATTCACACAATTCACAAAGTTCAAGTGCGTTACAGGAATCATAATTACTGCTTAAAAATGCTAATCACAATTATTTTTTTTACCGTGATCCATTTTTTAATAATATGACGCTTAAGCGATTTTTACCTACTTTTTTCTTACCAAATACCTGTAACCGTTTTCACTTGCTTATATTATATTATGCTCACCTTTCGAGAATTTACATCTGTAATAATTGACTTGACGCTAAATACTTAACTTAGTGATCTACAATTCTGAGTCCAAGCCCTTTCTAGGAACATTTCCTCTTTGTATTAAGTTACAACAAATCAAACCGTAAAAACTTTGTCGAAGATTCTCAATAAAGCGGCGGAGTCGGACAACTTTCTGCCGATGTACTTATTTGTACGTAATTTGTATGAGAATGAACTGCTTCCAAGCTTATTGTTAGATGTAGTTGAAAGTGGTTGCAGTGTACTATTCAATTTAAATGCAGTATGAAAACCAATTAGGTGTATAAAAATGTGCGTACTAACTCAATTTTATTTGAAATAAGAGAAATTAATACAAATGTAATATAGTAATTTCTGATGCCTTCGCGGTTATTACACATTGGAATGAAACAACTATTAACGGATTTAACTCGCGTATTTTTATTTTATTTTATTAGCTGACGTTTCGGATTCTTTACAGTTTCCATAATCGTAAAAAATTTTTGCGTAAAATGCAACATTTGTATTTCATAATTCAGAATAGGGTAGTTTTTCAAAATTTGTAATTTGAATATAAGGTAGTTT
Source organism: Polylopha cassiicola (assembly GCA_038024825.1). NCBI lineage: Eukaryota > Metazoa > Arthropoda > Insecta > Lepidoptera > Tortricidae > Polylopha > Polylopha cassiicola. The sequence goes on along the minus strand of CP149052.1, from coordinate 2,685,586 downwards.
GCATAACTGTATAAATCACTTTAGCGTTAGACTATTGTCAGCTCGGTCGTTGCTACGATTATGGAAACTGTAAAGAATCCGAAACGTCAGCTAATAAAATAAAATAAAAATACGCGAGTTAAATCCGTTAATAGTTGTTTCATTCCAAAGTGTAATATAGAATTTAAATACCTAGAAGCAATTGATCTACTAACTATATATGAGTTTTTTAATTATTTCAACGTAAGTATTTAATTCACCAAGAGATTTAGTGATATTTATTCAAGTGCGCAATTCTATGACTTGTTATCATGTATCTATATTAAATCTATCACGGTATAGAAGTAACACTTGACGGCCTGTTGGTCTAGTGGTCAGAGGCCCTGACTACGAAACCGGAGGTTGCGGGTTCGAATCCCGCTAGGGGCAGATGTCAATGTGATGAACACTGGCATCTGTACCTGAGTCTTGGATGTCTTATATGTATTTATGTATATTTATCCGTTGTCTAGTACCCATAACACAAGCTTTGCTTAAAATGGGACTAGATAATTGGTGTGAATTGTCCAAAGATATTTATTTATTATTTATTTATTATTTATTAACACTTCACTATTTTTTTGTAGACACACCGCTTGATTATATGCCTAATATTTTATAAAAAACCTATCTGTATGGTGTTGAATAAAGGTAAGTAAAGGTCGTAAGAATCCAAAGAATGAGCAAGTTGGCGGCCTTCGATCGGCGTGTTCTCTCGCCTTCCACCTGGCCCTATTCTACCAATGACCAATATTACTTAATACCCAATTTTCTTTATAACATATATAATTAGTGTTATTGAGGTTAACACTGAAATACCAAGTAAAACTTTAGCTACTACCAGTCTTTCACATCCATGCGGCCATACTCAAGTCTCACTACTAAATACCATCATCACTCTATTTAAAAAGACGTCACATAAATGGCAGATGTTTTTCCGTGCGCGTAATATTTTGAAGTGATGTAATTCATTTCATTTCCAACGTTTTGGTACATGTCGGAGCGTGGACATATTAAAACGGGGCGAATTACGAACTCGTCTCCCGTACGTGCACCTTGTTTATAATTCATTCGGTGCGATGTCTTACGAATTTGTGTTTCACATTTCAAACGAGTTCGATTCGTGACGCCACAGGGTGAATTTTCTCTGGTCTAAAATCATGTGCCTGTTAAATATGTGCTTCGGTTGTAGATACAAGTCAAAGTTCAGAACGCAAGTATTAATTAACTGATTTCGAAATAAAAGGGATGAGGATGGCTGTTTGGCTGTGTTTTGTTTTTATGTCTCGTGCAGTAGGCTAAAATTAAAGCTTTTATAGATATTATTTAAAGAAAGTAAAAGTTTTTTGATATTTTTGTATATTTAGATATATCAAGTAGAAAGAGGCAGAAGAAATAGATAGGTAGATTTAAGAATTCATTACAATGTGACTGCTGAGATAATTCTTACCTTTGAGAAGTTATATAATTATGTTCGAGTAACCAACTGACAATAGACATAGCCGACAAAGTCATTAATTTTCTGCAAAAATGACTGGTTATTAAAATCCAAAACATTATTTTTAGCCTTTAATGCTCTTAAATAAAAAAAGACAAAAATATAAAGTACTTTAGCGTGTCATTTCGCATAATAAATGCAGTTTTATTTTTATTTCATAATATTCCATTAATTCCCCGTCTTGATTAGAATGAAAACCCAAATCTGACGTTTAGACAAAGTAAATCCTTATCAGGACATATGCAGGCGTTGTAAACCCCCTGTAAGTAGCAATCTGGCTCAAAATGAGGCAAGCCCCGTAAAGCAGAACAAAAGACGAGGTAGGTAAGTAATAAAATTTGTAAACGGCGAAATGATACGGCCGCTTAACCCCGACTACGTTCTTTGGCGACGTGGAATATAATGAATACGACGTTATTCGTCTCCTCTCGCTGGGGTTAGGTAAAAGTTGCATATTTTAATTCTTAGTTACTTGCTTGAATGCAGAATACAATGATGATGACATGTTTACATCATGTTTTCGTATTTTATTAATTAACTGTTCAGTGATTCTCAAATTTTAGGTACTCGTAGGTAATCGTAGGGCGACATAGTTGATTATGGAATCTGTAAATGTTTCGAAACGTCAGCCAATAAAATAAAATACGCGAGTTAAATCCGTCTATAGGTAGTTGCAGACATCAAAATTGATTACTGTACCAAAGTATTTCTTAAACTTGTTTATAACTAAAATACATTTTATTTCCAGAATTAAAGGAAAAAGTACTAGAAAAACTAGGTACCTATTTAAAGAGTCATCAGTAATGCCAATAAAAAAATATTACCTAATATATTTTCTTAAAAGCTTTATATTTTTAATTACATAAAAAAAACACTTCAATGAATATTATACCAAGACACTGTTTAAAAGCTTTCAAGCGAAGCACAAGTTTCCGAAACAAAAAAAACAAAGTTGGGCGCACGTACACAAAGTCATTTAAGTGCATCGTAGCGATGCTACGCGGCTCGTAGCTAAACCGTAGGCCTGTAGCAAAAATCGTAGCGGCGTAGAGCTTACTTGGCTATCCGCCAGCCTACCTGTTGTGAGGCTTCTGAAGGTAGTGGTGTAACTGTTGCATGTTCTATTGTTTGTCAAGTTAAGGCTACTTTCAGTCTTCAATAGTACTTAAGCGGTAAAATTAGTAGGGATTGGTCTATTTCGTTTAATCATTTTGTCTTATCTGTAAATTAATTTTTCGCTTAGATACTTGTTAGATTTATTAATATTAAGCCTTTTGTATAATTACATCCTGCACAAAATAAATCGATTGTCAAGTAGAATTTGAACCTACTTCCGTCGCGTCTCATCCTGATTGCTACAATTTTGTTCGATGTTATTATAATTATACGTATTCAACAGACATTGAGTCTAAAATTATAAGAAAATTATATTTTCATAATGTTATAAAGTAAATTAATTTGCATATAACCAAGAATATTGAGTATTTTCTTACAACTTTGCACAAGGTATTTCTTCACACGACTTCAGAAACGTACTTTATTTCTTTTGCCTTCATGTTCATCATTTATTTATTCAAAATTACTGTCAAAAAGTACGATTTAGGAGTTCTGATAACCACATTTTATTTTTCATTGGAATGAAACAACTATTAACGGATTTAACTCGCGTATTTTTATTTTATTTTATTTGCTGACGTTTCGGATTCTTTACAGTTTCCATAATCGTAGCATGACTGAGCTGACAAAAGTCTAACGCTAAAGTGATTTATACAGTTATGCAAACTACCTTATATTTAAATTACAAATTTTGAAAAACTACCCTATTCAGCAAATAAAATAAAATAAAAATACGCGAGTTAAATCCGTTAATAGTTGTTTCATTCCAATGTGTAATAACCGCGAAGGCATCAGAAATTATCACATTTTATTTTGTTGACAAGATTTAAATTAATTTACCTAATTAGTTAAAAATAATAATTTTATATTGAGATGTTGCAAATAGCTACTTAACTACTTGGATAGAGTAAAACAAATTCAAAGTTTTGTGCATTTAAGTGATTTAGGAAGTAATAAAAGATTTCGTTTGATCTATTGAATCATGGCGCTGAACTTCTATTGGAATGGAAATTAGTTTAAGTGGAGTCGTTTCGGAGGCGGTCCTCTGGCCGTCTGCCAATACAACCTGTTGGCCAGACCAAATGCTCAAAACGTTTATTTTTCCAATTCAATAAACGTACTAGTGTCACCGAAGAGAAATTCAAAATTTTGTGAAGTTTACATGAAGAAACTTTAGTACAGTGTGTAGGGTTCGTGGTCGCTGGTTATAAATTAAACACCTACATTAATTTGTGGACTGTATATTATTATTTTAATTTGGGTTGCGGATGAGTCGCGTCATCGCATCCTTGGTAGAAACAAGACTACTTTCAGTGTTGCCACTTTATGTAGATATGATATCGTACACAGTGGTTTTATTGCCCCAGATAAAAATCATTTTGAGTCTATTTATGCCCACAATTTATACAAATATCAATAATTTTGTAAGATTTGCTCTGTTAGTTTTTATTTATTTCTAACGAGCCGATAAATGTTAAAATTTAAGATATGTAAAAAAAATCGAATTACGAGTATAGAAGATGACAATAAAAAAGCTATACATGCAAAGACATATATAAAAAATATAGATATTATTATGTCAATGTATAAATAGGTATGTGATATTGAATAACAAATTTCATTATGATCTTCTTTTGTTTCAGGTAAAAATTACAGAATGAAGAAGATTTTAAGAACATTTTTTTTATAGACTAAGCCAGAACCTAGCAGAGACCTAGACCTAGGTAAACAATCAGTTTTTAAATGAAATTGAATTTAATTCGTCAAATATTGAAGGATATGTGTTCTTTGTATCCTCATTTATAAGAGAAGATAATAATATACCAAAAGAGAAAGTTCCTATTAAGTTTATTAATATTTAGATGAGAGAGTATTTTTTTATATTATTAAGTATTTTATCCTAAAAATATAAATCGCCTCTCCTAAATACGTAGAACGATAATAAACCTGGCATAATATTGGACATAATAATAAAAATATCACTTAGCTCGCCGCATTTTACAATATTACAGTTTTACGTCATTTTCCTTAAAATATTCGGGGACAAGACAACGAAAAATGTTCACGACGTTGTGTAATTCGAAAAATTCTAATTAAAGCGGACAGCTGTTCTGCTTTTTTTTAATTTTGTCGTCGAACTACGTCGTCAGATGACGCCCGAGATGTTACGGGAAAGGTTGACGAAAAAAGTTTACTTGAAGTTAAACTTTTTAAGATATGAAATGTTTTTGGATGAATAACTATCCTGCCACACCTATTGCTGTTTCATTAATAGACAAAGATTAGTTTATTTTTAAACTAAGTATTTATTCATAAAAAAAATATGTATTATATTTTTGATGTAACATTATATATTATACGAAGTCATGTAAGTTGAATATAAACTACTTACTCATTTATTTTATTTATAAAATAACAGACAGGTTGTTTGTGTCGACCAAAATGTATGTATGTGCAGATATAATATTAATTAACATCTTTTGGTCTTTGTATTTACCAAAGTATCATTTGTACCTACATTTGCTAGTTAATAAATACTCAGTTAAAAATAAGCGCAAGCAAAAGAGTTGAAGTAAAATATTATTCAATTCACTTAACATGTTTTTTTAATCTAGATGACGGGAAAACGATATGAACTCACACAGAAAGAACAAAGTGAATTCGTATAATTTCACAATGTAATTCGTTAAAAAAAAACTACGCTCCGAAATGTAACAGCAATGAAATACTGTTGAAATAAATAAAAACAGATATTCCCAACTCGAAATTTAAATTTAAAATATTGACGTTGCTTCCATAGCGTGCTTTCGATTACCGGTTTTCGATTCATTTTAACAGACCCAAAGCGTGGCTCCAGGGTTTATAGGAAAACATATTGTTCATAATTACTACATATCTGAACGGAAACGATTTCACGAACTTAATGTATGGAAACAATTTCACATCTGATTGTGGTAATGGAATATTGACTTAAATAATTAAATGAAACATGTCGGCCATTACCAAGTGTTGGTAACATTTACCGGTTGGATGTATTTAATGTACCTTGTGCATTAAATAAGGTATGACGTAAACATTATTATGTGTTAGCTTTGCTTTATATATATATAGGAAATAAGAACACATTAGACACAACACCATAGTTACTAAATATTTATTAAATTAACAAATATGTTCTAATTACACAAATTAATAATCGATAATCAACGGGACAACGAGGAGTTTTCACAAGTAGGTGCCTATGGGTACAAACAGACAGTGGCTAGTCGTGTAGTCCAAGTATGCTGCCGAGCCGAGAGCTGGATGTAGAAGAGGCCTTCTGCCTTGAGACCGCGTTATTTAAAGCTTTCTACCGGAAACCAGATGTCACAGCGACGGAAGTGACGCGATGACAGTTTATTTCGCGCCATCACATCACTGACGGGTGTGTGTTTCAACCTTCTTCGATAGATGACGCCAACATATGCTGAATTCAATTGACAAAACTACACAATTAAGCATTGTAGTTGAATATTTTACGTTTAGATTATGTTTATGGCTTTACTTATAACTTTAGATTTACACGATAAATGATTTGATACCGTCAAATCCATTTAATGTTGAAGTCAGTAGTAGTCAAAAAGCCTTGTACCCTTTGGCTAAGGTTAGTGGGGCGTAGACAAGGTGCCAACGTTCAACGTTAACGTTAAACGAAACGACCAAAATGTATGGGATTTGACATCCGCGAACGTTTGTGACGTACGTGACAGTCGTTCGCGGATGTCAAATCCCATACATTTTGGTGCCAACGTTCAGCGTTAACGTTGAACGTTGGCACCTTGTCTAGCCCCCAGTATGTCCTTATTAGGAAAGTTACGAGATGGTCTATGCCGAAGATCAAAGTGTCTCTGATAAGAAAGCGACATTAAAATAACATGTCAAATTAGCGTCTAGACAATATTCAGCATACCTACATTTTTAATTTTTAGGTTAATAAGAGTAAATCAAATAATATGAGTATTTCTTACAATTTGAATTCAGTAAATTGATAATTCAAATGTACAAAGATTCATGATAATCATATAAAACATTTGTCCATTTGAAAGCGATGCCGGTATCGATATGATGAAAACTAATTAATCAAACAAAAGGGTTTGCTTAATATTTAGTCAACCCGTTGAATCTTAATCTCCAATGTTCCAAAAATTAGGTGGAGTTGGTTTAAAAGAGACCCATATCTTGTTAATTAAATCTGCTCAGTAGGGTACTCGTGTAAGGGGTAAGTTTAAACAGCAGGTCCGAATTGACTTTAAAAACATGAATTGGAATGAAACAACTTTAACGGATTTAACTCGCGTATTTTATTTTTATTGGCTGAGGTTTCGGAGCCTTTACATATTCCATAATCGAAGCACGACTGAGCTGATAATAATCTTATGCTAAAGACATGATTTAGATTTACATATTTGTTTCTCATTATTACATACATTATAATTACACATTTTATGTCATATTATATGCACTCATAGAGATCGTCAAAATGTTACATTATAAGATAAACAAACACAGAACAAATAAATTTAAAACTAATTTAGAATTTTACAAATGCCATGTTTTTCTTTAATCCCCATAGAATATGAGTAAGAAGGTATAAATGTCTAAACATAACATAAGTTGTTATATTATTATGTAGGTATGTTTACTTCTTTAATATCTCTATCCTATATCCTAGTGAATATAGTCCCAAACGACTTTATAGCAAACTTTCGGGTCTACATAGTAAAGTTGTGATTATATAATATTACTAGTGGCCTGACCCGGCTCTGCACGGATCCCTAGCTTATTTTAAAATATTCCATGGCTTAACAATATTAATTTGGAATTATGTAGCATTATAAAATAGTACCTAAAAGAATTTTAGAAAGCAATCTCAGCAATTTTTCAGTTTATTTGTTATGTACATACATACAAATCTTTCCTCTTTGTAATATTAGTATAGATATTACCTAGCAAGTTGGTCCATAATTCTTTATAGCATTTTTCATGCATCAGGTAACGGCAAAAAAGAAATTTTATAACAGTGTTAAATGTTTTGTAAAAATTTCATACTTGCTATTATCGCTATGAATTCTTGGAGGTGCTAGTAAAAGATGTTATGAATTTATTTATTAAAATACCTCAGTTGTGTTCACTGTGCTCACAGCGCGGGCGGTCTTCCACTGCTTAGTCCGCTGCCGAATTAATGACGTAGCAAGTCTTTGTGTAAGAATTTTGAGATTGACTTAAAGAGCTGATCAAAAATATTTATTCTGATTTTTATATAAATACCTTACATTAATCTACTATTTTACTCAGTCTTGGGTAAACTATTTGATACTTTTCTTTCCAGTTAAATCGTATAGGCACAAAATTCTTAAATACGTAATTAAATAAATATAGAATACCTAACGGCATGCGTGACCCGCAGTAGTTATGAGTTCGCACAATGCACTCCCCTCTTCGTTCTTCGCTCTTCACTCTCTGTTCTCTGTTCTCCGCTCTTCGTCGTTCATCCTCCACTTTCCGCTGCCTCTGCCTCTGCTCTGGTCCTAAGTACTAATAGTACATTACGCTAATAAAAAAGCCTCAGATCACATTTTTGTCAACCTCGGCTTCGCCTCGGACGACAATTACATGTGATTTTTTATTTTACTGGCTGAGGTCAGTATACTATTTTTCTGTTCGACGAAGCCAGAAAGCGGCAATTTCATTAATTATCGCAGCGGTCAGAAAGTTGGCGCTTTCTGGCGGGAGAACAGAAAATAATATTAATGAACTATTTTGAGGTAAATATGTAATAAATTGAATATAACAGACTCGAAAGGTATATAAGAAGAGCACATGAAAAATACGTTCCTAAGGTTTTTAAAATAACATTCTGAAGATATGTTTCAGACAAAAATATACGGTCACCTTATATTTTATAACCTCAGCTCGAACATAATAAAAAAGAAAGATATATCAGACGTACAATATTATCCCAATTACATAAACTATGTATTGCTATCCAAACGGAGTAACTCTAATGCATGCAAAATAACGAAATTTCCCCTCTTACTATTCACAAAAACAAAGGGTCTCGTTTCTGTGAAGTAAATTGTAGAAGCGCTGTCAAAAGGGATGATAGAATAAAGAATTACATGTAACAAAGCATATTATAACCGAATTAAAATTCTTTCTTATGTCGACCAGTTAGAAGTCGCCAATGCTGCAAAAAGAAAGCGAATTGGCTCCATAGTAATTATATTGGAAATGTTTTTTATTATGATTTACCATGATGAACGGGTATAAAAATCCTGCCTTTGTGGTTCAAGTTTTTGTTGTGTTGCTTAAGAAATAGTTTACCTGTATCTTAAGCAACCATGAGCATTGAAGTGGCTATTTTCTCTGTTTTAGCTATTAAACACTAATTAAAAAAAGGGAATAACAAACTCGTTTTTAAAATGGTTTTAATAAAAATCGTATTTATTAACGATTTATTTTTTAATTCATGCTCATCAATAAACATGAACCCGTAGATAGGTATTATTTGACGGGCACTTGCATATTTTTCATTTAGGTACCACACATTAGCTTTGTCCTCCGGTTTCATATATGTTGAATTAAATTATCCCAAGAGATCGGCTTAAAAGATGGCTTATAATTTTTGTGTCATTTCTTTTTACCAAAAATAATCAAAATTGGTTTAAATGTATTGTATTAATAAAGTTAATCTCACGGAAAATTAATATGAAGCTCCAAGTTAAAATAAAGTCTGATGCAAGCAAACTTAGGTGTATACACTAGTTATATACAAGTACAAAATACCTGTAACCATGTAAGCATGTAATTTGTACCTATAAAGACTACGGTTTTTACAAGAACTGCAATAAGTAGGTAGAGACTATGTTTGTCATAGTATATCTTCATAATATTTCATTTCAGTATTATTTATCTGCGCGAACATGTGTCGAGCGTTTTTAAATAACACTTTGTGAATTATACAAATATCAATATTAATAATGCAGATATCACTGGTGAACATGAAACAGAATACTTTATGTGACATTTAATGTGTTAACTTTACGTTTATAGCGGAACCTGTTGCCAAAAATTGGATTAAAAGCTGATAATACGCAGTAATAAAATTAACTTTAATTTATAAGGGCACATATTATAGTGATTAACTGCGAAATGTTCTAGTGATTTTAACTCTGTTATTTATTTTACGTTCATCATTTAACGATTTACCAGTATTTGCGTATTGATTATAGTTATAATATCATTATCGTCATCGTCATCAATATCATTTCATCATGGTCATCATCATCAATATCATTTCATCAAGGTCATCTATATTAATCGATCTAGCGACCTTAAACTGGTCATCTTTTACACTCCATAAAATTGTTTTTACTCCTGTACGAATACAGTACACTAATACATTATCAGAGATAGAACACCTTTTATTTACATTAGCCACACGTTCCATTTAAAAAATTAGTCCCCGATCCTAAATGAACAGTAGTAATGAAAGGTCTCCGAGTAGCCATTCCAATTTTATCATTTAAAATGAAATGGACACGTTTTACACTGTTCTTACGGCGAGTGCTATGCCCCGGGCAAGAACGGCACAAAAGGTCGGGGTCTATATTGAAAAAGGGGTGATCAAAGCCAAACGATACGCTTTTCCATATTGTAGTCCTTTTTCTATTTCTGTTTGTACAGGTGTTTTTTGAGTTCCCATTCCGAGAGTAATGTAGTTATTATGGCGTTGTTTTGCTGGCCATTGTTCTGGTAGACCTGCTATTGAAAATTTTGATTTAAAAGCCGACGCAAGCAAAAAAAATGAGTTGTTTTATTTGTAAACATTGTGTAGTCAGTACGTTGGTTGTTTTTTGGTAATTTGCACCGTTTTAGATTTGCATAGCTTTGCTTGATGATTTTTCGTTGGAGTTTCTTCACGACGATCAGTCCAGCGCGCCGCATTTGGAGGGATCCAGCGATCACAACATTATGTGGGTCATCTTGACAGATTTGTAAGCATTAGCCAAAGTCATAACTACAACTCGTATTAATAAACTGTTTTTTATTTATAAAAATATTCTGCATGTATTTAATTAAAGGCGGATGAAAACATTCATTAACATTTCCAGATATTAAAATATTAACGCGAGAACATTTCGAATATGCTTACCCGATAAAATAACCAGCTTAAAAATAAATTCGAAAATCGTTTCCGATAGTTTCAAAGCACAAAAAATATGAAGGTAGGCATTAAATCCGCGGGTGATTAACAGATTACGCGTGTAAGCTTTATTTGAATATCGATGTGTATTATATACGGATGTACTGCATTATACGTAGTACGTAGGTATATAAAGAGTAATGGAAAACTGTGCCTCCGGTTACATAAATACAAAACAGCCACGAGGCTTTTGCTGTGGTGCAAATTGCTGCATGGGCGATTTGCTGAAAGTATTTTTTATATTTACCACACTTTATATTAGAGATTGACGGCCTGTTGGTCTGGTGACTAGAGAAAATTACTACGAAATCGGAGGAAGCAGGTTCGAATTTTGTTAGATGTCAGTGATCAGTGATGAGGATAAGCATTTGTACCTAGGTCTTTCATTATTTATATATGTTTATTCGTTGTCTAGAACCCATAGTAGTTACAAGCCTTGCTTAGTTTGAGATTGCTAGATCAATTCATGAAATGTCCAAAGTTATTTTTTTTAGTTACGTAGGTATTTTATTTGTTAATTGATATTTACATTCAATTTACTTAAAATGACATTGGAATACAACAACTTAACGGATTTTACTTTCGTATTTTATTTTATTTGCTGACACATATGACGTTTTTTGAAACATGTGCAAATAAAATAAAATACTCGAGTAGTTGTTTGATTTCAGTGTGTAATAACCACGAGAGTGGAAAAAGTAATCCGAAATGATTACATAAAATAATAATGCAGGAATGTAAAGTGTCGTATTATTATATATTATGTTCTTATCTTTTATATGTAAAATAAACATATTAAGATGTTATTCACAGGAAATATAATTTTATAATACATCGAAGACGATCATTAGGTATTCATTATTATATAAGTTATTATTTATGAAAATAAATTGAAACATGAAATATACAAAAGCAAGTAACTTGTACTCATACCGTACCTGTATGCCCATTGGTTCTGTATTTCTCTTCACAAAATAAATACTATTAGTAGGTACCTACGTGAAATATTTTACAGCAATTATTTTGTATTTCAGTCTATTGTGAAATAGAATACCTAACTTTAATACGCCGTTGTTGCGAATTTCTACCTAAAATGAATTCCTAATGGTTTGAGAAAATGTTATTTGTATTATTTCTGTGCCATATGATATTTTATAGATACGTTTTTGATTGAATTTAAATTTTAGTTTGAAACCTTTATACCTTTTTAATATCATGCAAAATTTAAAGTTATTATTAGTAAATAAGGTAGGTACCTGCTTAAGTATAGTTTCTCACAGTAAGTAGTTAAATAAATTAAATTGACGCAATGATTACAATAAAGAAATTGAAATATTTTTTATTCTAAATGTTTTTTTAACTATTACAACAGAAAGCCACGCACGTGAAAACAGGAAAAAGTAGTTACAGGAAAAGGGTGTTTCTTAACTACAAAACCTTATCTAGACCTACTTTTATATAGATAAATATCCAAACCATGCCTGGATGTGGAAGCTAAGTAGCTCTATCGTTAAACAAAATACATTTTAAACAAAGCGTATTGTGTTATCAAATGAACAATGAGTGCTTTCTGCCTAACAAAAATGGTTAATAAAACTCTCATAATACCTTAAACAATCCATCCATCACGCCAACAACAACTGCAACATTACAAAATAATATTCACAAAAACCTGCCACAAAGTAACCACTCAATAACGTTAAAAATGAGCTCTCAAATAGCAAGAAAATTGTTTTTCCTCCCGACATCGGCCCGATACATCGGCAAAATGAAAAGTTTCCTTATCAGCCCACTGACACATCGATTGGCGTTTACATCTTTGTAAAAAGAATTGTTCAAGATCATGCAAGGGAACATAGGTCTTAACCACATAGAGGGATGGTACGTGTTAAGACATCCACAAGGCTCATTTTCCTATGCGTTAGACTGAGTAGATATTTTCGAGCTGCCAACTAGCTATTGGTAAGCAATCCATCATTCATGGAAGTGTAGAAGGAACAAAAGCGTAAGTACAGTATACCGTATTTTAAAAGTACGTGGTAGCTTATTTTAGAATACTGTTGGAAATTTTTAAAGCTGCTTGCAGGTAAAGCTTTTGTGAGATTTTTTCACCTGAATTTAAAATATTTAGGGTTAAATGAAAGTTTGAAAACTTTAAAAGTTAGAACAATGAGATTTTAAACAGTGGTTCTTAATGAAGATCAGTCATGGAAATATAATGATATTATTTATTAGTTAGTTTAGTCACATTAAAACGTTTTTAGTTCTTTAGATTCCGTGCTTAATCATCTATTTGCTCGAAAGTATTCTTTATGAACACAAAAAAAATACTTTTTAAATTGTTATAAAAAAACAATCAAATTAGTTTCATAGTTCACGATATAAGTGACGACACAAGTAAACAAGCAAATCACTATGGTTATTCCAGTCTTTTTACGGCTCAGTCGTGCTACGAATATGGGAACTGTTAAGTTTTCGAAACATCAGCATATAAAATATAATACGCGAATTTAATTCGGTATAGTTGTTTAATACCAATATATCAATCATACCGCGAAGGCATCACATATTATTAAGCGACTCGCTAATTCAATTTTATAAGTTCATAAACTCTACTTAGGTACCTGGCACTGCCAGTATGCGTAGCGTTCGGGCCCCGGCTAGTAATACGGCCACAATGTGTTGAGTATGGTGCGAGTAATTGATTTCATTGACATACCAGCTTGCAAACTGCTCGGAGAATGCCTCTGCAATTAATCTGGCACAAACGTTGATGGAAATCAGTTTATGACGTGATGCTACGTGTATGTTAGGCTTTACTTTGAAGGTACTGTATATAGGTATACATTGTGACAATATTCCCGAAGCCTCTGACGAGATATTAATTGGAATTTATATTGGTATTAACTATTTTATAGTCGTTACCTAGTTCGTTATTAGTGATGTTTTTCATTTATTATAACAAAAACGAAAAAGATATTATGAGCTGTGTTATAATTATGTCTTTACTTATATTATAATGAGGAAAGATTTGTACCTATTTTTGTATGTTAGTAATGAATAGGCTCAAAAACTTCTTCTCAGTCGTACACTCTTGACAGAGTGGTCGTGGTTACGAGTTGTCATCCTCCATGTAAGCAACAGCCCTCGCGAGTTTCCTCCATCTCTCCCTGTTTGTGGCTTTGCGTGCACACTCTGTCAGGGAGCACTTTGTCGTGGATTTTATAAGGTCTGTCCATCTTGTAGGCGATCGGCCGCGAGAACGTTGGCCTTCAACTCTTCCCTGTACTACTAATCTCTCCATTGAACTTTCGTTGCGGATGATGTGTCCAAACATTTTTAGGATTCGCACTTGCACAATCGACGAAAGACTTTGTTTGATGTTCAGTTCTTTCCGGATGGAGAGATTAGTTCGGCGAGCAGTCCATTTTATTCTCAGCAGCCGTCTCCAACACCACATTTCCAGAGCGTCGATTTTTTTGCGGGTTTTCTGATGGATCGTCCATGTTTCAGCTCCGTAAAGGAAGATAGGAAATACTAAACACCTCATCAAGCGAACTTTCGTGTTTTTAGTTATTCGGCGGTCTTTCCATATCTTCGTGAGCTTTTCCACAGCCGATCGCGTTACGGCACATCGTCTTTTAATTTCTTCTTCACAACTTCCTGTATTTGTGATAGTGGATCCCAGGTATATGTAGCTCTGGACAACTTCACAATTTGCTATACTGTGTGACTCAGGTAGGTTATTATTTTTACGATCCACTATCATCACCTTCGTTTTGTCTCGATTTATAGCTAGACCAAAATCAGAGCTGGTTGTTTCTAGAAGTGAAAGAAGCTGTTCCATGTCTGCCTGTGACGTCGTAAGAAGGGTGGTATCATCTGCATACCTCAAATTCGATATCAAACGACCTCCAATTGATATTCCCTTCGCCCATCTTTCCAAAACTATCCGCATTATGTATTCTGTGTATATGTTAAACAGAAGTGGAGAGAGAATACAGCCCTGCCGAACACCAGCCCGAGTTTTAAAAATCCCCGAATCACTTCCATCCACACGAACCGCAGCTGTACCGTCTTCATAAAGTCTTCTAATGATGTAGACCAGGTGTTGTGGTACACCCATTACCAGTAATATTTCCCATAGCTTCCACCATTTAACTGTGTCAAAAGCTTTACGGAAGTCAACAAAACAAATAAAAAGCGGATTATTGAACTCGCGTGCTTTTTCTATGATTTGTCTTAGATTGAAATCTGCTCGCGCGTCCCCTTTCCTTTGACAAAACCAGCTTGTTCTTGAGCAATTTCCGTACTTAAAAATGCCTGTAGACGGGTGTTGAGTATGTGAAGCATTATCTTGCTAGCGTGCGATATTAAAGATATTAAGCGAAAGTTGTTACACTTTTTTGTTGAACCCTTTTTGTGGAGTGGAATGAATAACGAATGAGACCAATCCTTTGGCCATTCGCCTGTTTCCCAAATCTGTTGACAGATCGTTGTGTAGTATATCCACACCAACATCTCCCATTGACTTGAGAGTTTCTACAGGGATTTCGTCTATACCTGTAGCCTTGCCACATTTAAGGTGTTTAACGGCAGCCTCTATTTCAGTTCGTAGTATACACGGCTCCAGGTCGGTTGGTAACGTGCAAGCGGTCATAATATTATGGCAAGACAAACTCTGGCTGTCCGTAAACAAAGACTTACAGTAATCCTCCCATACCTTAACAATCAGTTTTATCTCTGTAACAGTGTTACCAGTGGAATCCTCTATTGCCCAAGTTTTCGGTTTAAATTGTCTTGTGATTATTTTAATCTTCATATGCAAATCCCTAGTCTCAAACTTCTGTGCGTGTTGTTCAAGTTCTGCGCATACTGCATTGAGTGCCACGTTCCTGTCTCTCCGGCAAGCGTTTTGTATTTCAGAACTAAGTACATTCAGTTTCAGGACTTCTGCGCCAGATGCCTTTTCTTGGCGTCGTTTTCCTATTAAAGTCCATGTATCATTGGACATCCAGTGCTGCCGTTTCGAAGTTTCAGACTTAGGTTGGGACACTTTAACAGAGCTAATAATTGTTGTTTTAGCTGCCTGCCAAAGCAAGTCCGGTCTACCAGCACAAGTGACAGAATCATTGGACCAAGCATCTCGTACATCTCGCAGTGTTTTACAAAAGGCTTCTTTATCAATGATTTCAATGCGTTTAGGTATCTTCTTGGCTGTACAGTTACGCAATTTCAGTTTCAGGCCACACACCAACATTTCATGATCAGACAGACAATCTGCTCCGGGCAAGGTATGCGTGTTAAATATGGAGCTCCTCCATCTAGTTCTAATCATAACATAATCAATTTGGTTTTTATGTTTGCCGTCAGGGCTAGTCCACGTATAAAGCCTCCTCGGGTGGTGCTTGAAGACGGTGTTCATTATCGTGAGGTTGTTATCGGCGGCGAATTCTATTAGTCGTTCGCCCCTAGGATTGCGCGTACCCAAACCATACTGCCCAACTATGTGTCGCAAACCGGATTCTCCTCTCGTATCACCTACCTTCGCATTAAAATCTCCTAAAACAATCAGGGGTTCTCTTTTTGGGAATTGAGCCATACTGGTTTCCAGTTCATTATAAAAGGTCTCAACGACGTCATCGTCAGATGCCGATGTAGGAGCATACGCTTGAATTATGTTGATTGGTACTGGTATTGCATTTAGTTTAATGCTCATTAATCTTTCATTAATGGGATTATAGCCCAAGACAGATCCTTCCCATTTCCTTGGTATAGCAATGGCCACTCCAGCAAAGCTGTTGCTTTCGTCTCCCGAATAGTAAATAGTATGTTTTTCCGTGCTAAAATGACCGCTATCTTTCCAGTGTGTTTCGCTGATGCCAGTTATAGTGGAGTTACATCGCTCGAGCTCGTTTTCTAAGATCTTTAGTTTTCCGGCTTTGAGAAGACCACGAACATTCCATGTACCAATGCGGATTTTGTTGCGAAGTTGCAAAGCGCCTTTCCTTCCAGTAGCATATTTTCCAGGAGATGCCTGGACATCCACACCATCCTGGCCGGTAGCATATTTCACACCTTGACCCCCGGAAAGATCACGGCGCCGGATGCTACTCGGATCGCTCGGCTTCTCAAAATTGGTAGTTGACTTTTTCATAACTCTCATGGGAAAAAATTGTAGCAGTGGTTTCCCGTTGCCTTCTGCTCCAGTACTTTTAGAGGTTATTTAGACCTCAAGGCGTCTGAAGCCTCTGCTACACTGGGTAGGTGAGTGGTTATACCGCCGCATGCTCGGTCGCCAGAGCCTCGTTCGTTATCTAGCAGAGAGTACCACGGTTGCCTATTGGCCGCCGCCGCCATCCGGCGCGTGCAGGTGAGGTTGACAATTGGGCTAGTAGAGATGTTATTACCTTCGCCCCTTACCCCGCTCAAAAACTACTGGACCGATTTTAATAATTCTTTCACTGTTGGGAAGCTACGTTCACCCTGAGTAACAAAAAAAATAGGGATCCGTGCGAAGCCGGGGCGAACCGATCTTTTCCTTTACTAGAAAAAGATCTTAAATGCAGTGCATGGCATTACTAGCTTTAATCCGTATATAATATGAGTATGCAAGTAAGATTATTATAAATAAAAAAATACGTAGTATAAAGGTAAAATAAGTAAAGAAAGTAGTTCCCCAAAAAAAAATATTTTTGACCTATTTTCTATAAGGGTTTTCTTATTTTAAAATTCGGCAAAAATTAAAAATCGAAGTTAAAGCATACAAAAGTATTTAATAATTTGACATTTTCAACTAGCTACAAAACTAAACAGCCTGAAATATAATATTTTATGGCATAATTTTGTAATTTCCTGGTTGTATTAAATTAAATGCATTGGATACGTGGTACGATATAAACCTGTCAGAGGCAGATATTTCAACTTTAGTTCATTTTTAATATAATATTTTAAATATTTTTTGTACAAACGTAATTATTATTTTTTATATATATTTGTAACTAATTCCTACTTTTAACAGGATTAGTTTTTTTATTAATTAGTAACAAAATAATAAGCGTACTACTTATTTTGATGTTATGTATGATGTTTTAACATTTGATAAGAAAAAATCATTGGAATGAAACAACTATTAACGTATTTAACTCGCGTATTTATTTTATTGGCTGACGTTTTGGAGCCTTTACAGATTCCATAATCGTAGCACGACTGAGCTGGCAATAGTCTAACGCTAAAGAATCCGAAACGTCAGCAAATAAAATAAAATAAAAATACGCGAGTTAAATCCGTTAATAGTTGTTTCATTCCAATGTGTAATAACCGGAGAAGCATCAGAAATTATTAAGAAAAAATAACTTTAATAAATATTTATTGCCACACAAATAATTAAGCTAATAAAAGTAATCCACATGTAGGCTTCGTCAAAAAGGTCGGTCGAGACAATATTAAATTAGCAACAAGCTCCGTCAAAATTAATACATAATATGTATTACATGAAACATATCCACACCACGTTTCGTCTGAACTTAGGTACCTACCTACTGTAAGGAGGCCGTCAATAGAAAATCTCTTCTAGGTACAATGGCATGTTTTATGACAACCCCCTATTATTTTCCAAATATCAAAACACTTTAAAATTTCAGCAGTCTGTCAGCATTCTGGATCACAACCTTAGTACCTTTTAAAGGACACTATATTTGGAAATTAGTAAGTTTTACTAGGTAATATACAGTTTTATAAAAAGCGTAGTTCCTTCACGTTGGAACTTCATCACCCCTTCCACACAGTTAGATTTTTGATTAAATAAGTTGATTTTAACTTTATAGGTACTTGATCAGTGTTTACATAGTAACTAAATCAACATTGTTAAGGCAGATCACCTCGGAAGTAATTTATGTCTAATAAGAATTTTACCACCTAAAAGTAGTAAAACTTTATGAAGAATACTGTAGGTACTAAAATATCGTTATAAGATGGATTAATGAATTGAGGATACGATTTTGTTGGCTTACTACGTACTATGTAATTTTATTAAAATCCTTACTACGAGTATAAGAACCTATTTCACAATATACCTACTATTGAGTCGCAGGTAAAATATAATTTAAGATCTAAATTGCTAACATATTAATCACGTAGGTTTCTGATATATACATTTGAGTCAAATTAAAATATAAAATATTTTGAGAAATAAAGTTACAAGTGAATACGAGGTCAGTATAAAAATAAAAACTTTATTAATTTATTTACTATAATGCTGCAGTTATTGACATTTCAAAAGTATAATGGCAGGGTCTTTAGTGATACTATTTTTCATAATGTAACATCTGTGTAAGTAGGTACCTACTGATTTATTTGCATTATGTATGGTAAGTAACATATAATGGAAATTAATAATTAAGTATTGTATATTAAAAATGTAAGACGCGTGTTAAATCCTCTCCTTGTTTCATTGCAAAGTAATACAAAAGTCAAACGCGTCTGAATTGCAACGGTAATCTACTTGCATAGCACTTCGTGTTCTCAAATTTACTTGGCCTGAGATTAATGTAGCAGTTTCTCGATGTCATCATAAGCCAGAGCAATGTCGGTTCTCGGTTTGTCTTGCTAACAACAACCAATGTAAGCTGAATAAGTTATGTGAGTCCAAATGCTTCACCTGCAAGTGTTCTGGAAGTTCCGGCGTACTTGCAAGTTTATAGTTCCGGCGTTCTTATAATTAGTTATGTAAGAACTATGTTGGAACTCTTATTACGGTTGACTTGTAGTTTTACAATGTCCAGGTATCCAAGTTTCATAAGATTTTTCTAATTGATGCAAAAAAAAAATAACACCCAATTATGTGTCAATAAATAAGGCTAAATAGGTAAGTAGACTTTTTGATACTAGCGGAAACAACCGTCAATGTCACCCATTTCTTTACTGTAAAAGTATGACATGATATATGGACATTGATGATAAAATGATTCACACAAACAAGAGGTTTAAACAAAACAGAAGCCAAAAAGTAAGTGCCAAAGTAAACAAAATTAATCCCGAAATTTCTCCGAAAGCATTATTTCATAATAAAATCTTTTCCGTCAATTCGAGCCTAATTAAAACGATTGAAATATTTTCATAACGAAGTGAAAAGCGAATTAAAAGTTTATCGGGGAGCCGGCGGTGTCTGCAGCTTCCTACAAAACAATAACGAAACTGTGACACGGAATCACATTGAAAAGGGTCAGAGTTTTATATACCTACTTACTAGCTTCTGCCTGCGACTTCGTCCGCGTGGAATAGTTATTTTTCCTCGTTTTTACACATTTTGCACTGTTTCTTCGCTCCTATTGGTCGCAGCGTGATGTTATATAGCCTAAAGCCTTCCTCGATAAATGGTCTATCCAACAAAAAAAAAATTTTTCAAATCGAACCAGTAGTTCCTGAGATTAGCGCGTTCAAACAAACAAATAAACAAACAAACAAACTCTTCAGCTTTATAATATTAGTATAGATATAGATACTATAATATATTTTATGCGAGCCACGTTGGTTTCATTTCAATTACCCATAATATAAAGCCGTATACGACCTTTATTAAGTTTCCTTGTATCTTTGTAATAAATAAGAAAATTGATAAGATTACTTACTTACATTAATTTATTTCTCATTATTTTACACTAGCGGCCCCGGCAGACGTCGTCCTGCCCGTCCGATTGTTTCGTCAAAGATCTGTCAAAGTCTTCTAAATGTCACTTCTTCATAAGGCTTCATATTTTCCCCGTTTTTTACACATTTTCCACTGTTTCTTCGCTCCTATTGGTCGCAGCGTGATGTTATATAGCCTAAAGCCTTCCTCGATAAATGGTATATCCAACAAAAAAAGAATTTTTGAATTCGAACCAGTAGTTCCTGAGATTAGCGCGTTCAAACAAACAAACAAACAAACATACAAACAAACAAACAAACTCTTCAGCTTTATAATATTAGTATAGATAAGATACGATACGAAACGACTTATGGAAATTAAGAAATATTTTTTTCTCTTGGCTTCAAGCAGGTACATACTTTTAAACTATTAAGTATTATAAAATATCAGTTAACAAATAAATAAGCTAAGAATGTAATAATATAGGAGTCACGAATAATATATTATGAGCAAGAATACAATATATCCCCACAGACTAAATACAGAGCTGCCAAATATTATTGTTAACTTTGACAGATACCATTATCTGTCAAAATTAAGACAAGTAAAGCCTTGACGGCACTTTCGTGCACCTAGTACGAGTACATTTGCATGCATTTGTTTTATGGTCAGTTTTGTAACTGTATAAAATAAATACCAACATTGTAAAAATAAATAAATAAAAAAAATCAAATCAACTATAACATTGGCATTAACAGGTTATATTAAATCCATAATTATAATTAAATACGTAAGGTAAGGTATAATAATAATATAAGTACACAAAAAGGACAATATAATTTAATGTTTTCTTTTCCTTTGTTTTACCTCAACCTAGTTACGGTTGTCATAAATTAATTTGTCAAGTTAGATTGCGTCCCGCGACATCTTCATTTTGACAAGCTTTTCAATTTAAATACCCACTGTATGTGACGTTCTATAATTTTTCCTTATTTTGTTTCCGCTATTGTTTTAATGGGATACTAAAGTTATTATGCAAGTAATTTTCAACGGGATTTGTTGTACGACCCAAAGAAAGTAAAAGTTTTTATACATACAAAGTAAGTCCCCTTTCTCTTTTCACACTGCACGGCCGGGCTGTAAACTCCGTTCTTCTCGATCCCTCACTCTTCACCATACTAATTTCACTTCCAACTCTTTCGCCCTTCAGGCAATCCGTCTCTGGAATTCTCTCCCTCTATCTATCAGGCAAGCACCGAGTAAGCCAGCTTTCAAGCGTTTTTTACGTAAGCACTTTTTAAACCTTTAGTTTTCATCATCTGTCATAGTAGTTATCCATGTATTTTTGTATATCTATATATTTTAGTACATTTATGTATTGTATTTATGTAGTTTAATATCTTCCTGTTATATATTGTATCTATAATATTATATGTATTATTCCTTTTGCGCCTACACATGCTCTCTGTTTGCTTTAAAGGTTGACTGGTAGAGAATGCTGTATGGCATTAAGTCCGCCTTTTGTACATTTGTGTTTTATTGTGCAATAAAGTGTAAATAAATAAATAAAGTACAAGATCCATGATATTGAATGAGAATATTTAAAACATTTCTGATGCCTTCGCGGTTATTACACATTGGAATTAAACAATTACATATTTTTCTCAAATATTTGTCCCAAAAAATGACTTTCTACTGAGGTTCTTGCGGCATTTATTCTCAATAATGATGGTCTTTCCGAAGCGCTAGTAACGCCCTCTATTCGTTTTATTTGTATTGTAAAATTATTTTAAGTCACTTTAGTGTTAGACTATAGTCAGCTCAGTCTTGCCACGATAAATAAAATACGCGAGTTAAATTCGCGTATAGTGCTTTCATTCCAACATTACCATAAAATTAATACACGTAAGTACCTACAGTGTTTTCACTTGTACACTAGCTGTACTTAAGTAGTTGAGTTTTCGTCGTGCTTGCTGTCGTATCTATAGCATCCTTAAACTTCTAAGCATCGTAAAGGCCGATTGAACTACAGCTGTAAGCGACTACCAGCTACTTCGTTGTTGCAAGCATAAAAATATTTCCGACCCAAAGCTAATTAGCTATGCACAAGCAATTATAATCTCTGGAACTGAGACTAACAGAAGTTCTGCTCTGAGCTGACTTACAATGGGACTTAGCGTCCGTTTGTTTACTGTAACTTAAGCGTAACATGCAACTTGCACCGGCCTGATTGCAATTTAATCGCCAACTAAGTAAGAACTTCCTTAAGAAACTGTTCGAGCAGAGTAATAAGTTGCGAAGATCCGGTAGATGCTGTTTGATTTGACGAATAGGATTTCTTAACTGAATAAAAGTTTACTTATGATCTGTTAGCTGAGATTATAAGTCCATTTAGCGCAATTATTAATTTATTTTATTTAATATCGTGTTCAATCCGTTATAGTTGTTTTATTTTAATGTAAAACAACCACGATTATTAGAAATTATTAAGTGTATCAATAAAAGTAAATGTGTTATTTCTTGAAAAGACAGTATTTACTTGGTTCAGTGTTTTTTTATTTTACACTAGGTGCTTTATGTTTTATACTAAAATTGAAATCGAATTGTATAACGAATGAACCTACATACATAAAAAAGTTTATATTGTAAAGAGTAACTTTTCATCATATACCTACTTATTATAAAATGTATTTTTACCGGTACAAGATTTATTTGTCAAAGCGTTACGAATTATTTTAATAATCTTATATATTTTTATTACCAAATACATATTTAATCGTTCAACACGATTGGATCCGCGGAAGAGCTAAAGTCTCTTTTCGAAATATGTATCCACGAGTATATATTATTTACTGACACTTTTAATTAGCTTTATTTTTCTTGGTAGATTTATCTCGGTACCGACAAATATTTTTACCTTAAAACATAATATTTAAAAAACATTCAATTACTTAAAATAAATATGAAGGAAATTACTTTTCGTCTAATACGTTCCTTTTGCGATATGGATTCTCATTTAGTTTTCCTGATTTTTAACACGAAAACCAAAGCAACCTCAGGATATTTTTGCATTTCATATTTCCATGTGAAATGAAAATTAAAAACAAATACGACGTTCAGGATTCCCATTAGGTTTCATTTGAAACGCATGAATTCATACAGGGAATGAATATGAAGCAAGGAAATAAAAGATTGAAATTCTAGTTATGCTTAAGTAAACCGGCCGGTCATTTAGAAAGCGATATGGTTTTACGTCTGATATGCAAAATATTATATGAGTACGTTTATTTATCCTACTATTCACTGTCACGTCAATGTGGTTGCCACGAGTCAAAAGTTTCTCTTATAATGTTACTAGTTTTCAGTGAGGTCTGGCTGTCTGATTCCACATCGGCCTATCCTTATTATCCTTACTAATCCTTACTAATATTATAAATGCGAAAGTAACTCTGTCTGTCTGTCTGTCTGTTACGCTTTCACGCTAAATTTACTGGACCGATTTAAATGAAATTTGGTACATAGAAAGTCTGGAGTCTGAGAAAGGACATAGGCTACTTTTTAACCGACTGCAAAAAAAGGAGGAGTTCCACGCGGAGTCGCGGGCAGAAGCTAGTGTTTTATATTTATAAATAGAATAATTAAAAAAGAAATAAATGGGTGTCTTTTGATAATTCTAATAGTCTTAAACCAATCAAAACTTGTTCTATAAGTTCTAAACAACAATTATATCTAAATTTAAGACATCCTAACCCTAAAAGTATAAATGATCGTGCCAGTCACATTGACATCTGCTCGCACAAGACCTCAAAAAGTTTTGTAGTTAAGGTTTCTGACAACTATGAATAAGCTGTCAATTTTAGAAGATAATAAACTTACTTGGAAACAAGCGTATCAAATAAAAAAGTTATTAAAATCTGACCACGGTTAGACGTCAAACACCATAGATCAAAACCGCTATCCCTTAACTATTCAGAAGCTAGGGAAGTGTTATCATTCATTAACGTAATTAATGAAGTTACGAACTATGCTGCCAGCGTCACGGCGGGCTTAGAGGTGAGCAATCATCCCCATTGTATATCTTAATAATTATAGCTTCGGTAAGAGGATAATGATGAATTTGTGGGCAATAAGAAGTACTTAATCTTATTGATTTGTTGCTACAACGGCTCTGGAATAACACGTTTATTTACGTTCATCGATTTCATTTGGTGACTCTTGACGATATTCTACTTTTTCAAATGCGAGAGAGAAATGGTAAGAGGAAACTTTTCCTTGATACTTTTATGCAAAGAAAACATAAAACCATAAACAAGTTTTAATAAAACAACAGTCATATCAAATGTGTCTAAATTTTATAAACCCTTACATAAGTTGATTGCCGCCCGTAATGTCCTGAACCAATCTCTTACACGTATCCAGTAATGTTTGTTCAATTTAATGAGTACGCATGTTATCATTAGGATCATTAACATCAACTCCGTTTACAATTCGTACCCACCATTCAATTAGTAAATAGTACAAGCATAATTAATTTATTTTAACAAGGAATCCCCGGGGTGCCGACACGCTCATCGACGTTTCGATTAAAACTTTCTATCCTTTCTGATTCGCATTAAAGCTGTATCGCCGCTGTCTTTTTTGTTAATAAACCTCCCTAAATTAATAACCCGCCGTGCCCGCAAATGTTTTGTTGGATTTTGATTATAAAGGTAATCCAATCCGAACTTCTTTGTGGAAAATAAACTCTTTACTCCTTTATTTTTTTTGTGACAAAGCGGTTTGACTCTTTTTATTACGTTTCTTGGGACTCTTGTTGTTATAACGTTAGAAGCGAGATTTATTTTTTATTAATGGTATTTTAACTGTCGAGCGGTAAAGGGGGTTATATTAAACATCTATATAGGTACATCAGTAAAGACGACGTATCTTATAATAACTACGTTACGTTTGTAATTTATTTTAACTTCAGCGAGGATCCGAGGTTTAAAACTCAAAAAATATCTAGATTTTCTTTTATTAATAATGTGGCCAAATTAAGATAGTAATTTACAGAAGACATGAAATATTGTTAATTCTAATCGGTAAAAGTAATTTGAGTTTAGACATAAGTAATCATAGAATTTTCACCCGTCTATAAAAAATAACTTTTTTGAGTTACCTCCCTTTAAATCTACATGTGCGTAATGTCAACACGAAAGCATCAACCTTTCATATTATGGCACAAATTAACTCATTTGCGAAACCGCATTTGTACGAAACAAAACCGCCAGCAAAAAGAGCAATTAACCGTATAAAGTATTATTGTATCGCCGGCTGTCCAGTTTGGCTGTGCTTATATTTGTCACGTGCAAGCCGGTAATGCCGTTGATCTCGCTCCGGCTCTGCATCCGCGGCTATATATTATTCATAACGTTTTCAACGGGTACCGGCCCACACGGAATATTAGAGGCACCAACCCAGTTCATCCGGGCTTCCGAATTCAACGCTAACTAAATTGTTTTCGACGTTCTCGATCGTATATTTGTCGATTGATGTGTTTTTCGACGGTAGTTATGAAATTGCGGTTTTTATTGAGCAGAAAGGTCGATGTCAATTTATATAACAAACCAGTTATTTACTTAGTCTTAGATTCAGGCATTGCTATGGATAACAGCATTTCATTGATCACTATGTGTATCGTAACAAATGAACTGTTTATTAATGAAGATGCTTTCGCGGTACATATTGGAATAAAGCTATTATATAACGCTGACTAGTGTATATTATTTTTTATACATCCAGTAGGCCAATTTATAACAGAGGACTGCCTTACTAGAGCATGTATTACTAAGCATATGCAGAATACCCACTGCACCTATCTGCTCTTGTATATTGTTTCATTTTATTTTACGTTTGTTTTATACTATATACATCAAAGTAGGTACACTTATGTTTGCGTGCTATAATTTATCATGATACAAGTAATCTGTTCATAATAAAACAGCCTGTTATACCTACTCGCCTGTGTACGTAGCACGCTTGTACGTACATGCGCATTTGCAAAACAGTAAAAACTCAAGGTATACCAACATAATCCAACTAATAGGATTACCTCTTGTCCGCAGGTTGGCGCAACTATGATGTCCTGCCCTCTTCCGCTGCCGCTGTTGCCGGCATTGCATCCTCAGCCAGCGCTAGCCTCCGACTTCCCTATCCACATTGGAATAAAGGTGATTATTCAATATTAACTTCGCTTTGTTATATACAGTTGTTAACGATAACCGCCTATTTTTAATGCGACCCAGCAGTAACCGGAATGCTGGTTAGTTTAGCAATTGTGGACTTTATTATCAAGATAATACAGGTTGCCTGTAAAGTTTTTCTAAACGAAAACAGCTAAGTTTTTCATTTATACTTGGCTAATTATTCAAGAAATATATGTCAGTGATGACAGTTTGCTCTTTAGGTATTTACCTAATCAATCATAACATATGGATTTTAATTAATCAATAAGTTCAAAGTTAATTGGAAAGGTGAGATATTCTTTTTTCATTTCTTTTTTGTAAAATAGGTAGGTACAGCTATAAACATTGTTTTGGGTTTGTATGGAGCACTTATCGTTTGCGATAGGTATTCGGGGCAAAACAGTCATATGGATATTAAATGACTGTTTGTTCCCATTGAGTTATCATTATGGAGCTTGAATGACTTAAAGTCATATTACTACCAGCTTGCTAGTTTTATGAATTTAAAAGAACAAATAGTCATATAAAATCCACACAGCAAACATGCCCATCCCTACTAATATTATAAATGCGAAAGTAACTCTGTCTGTCTGTCTGTTACGCTTTCAAGCTAAAACTACTAGACCAATTTAAATGAAATTTGGTACAAAGAAAGTCTGGAGCCTGAGAAAGGACATAGGCTACTTTTTAACAGACTGCAAAAAAGGAGGAGTTCCACGCAGACGAAGTCGCGGGCAGAAGCTAGTAATATTATAAATGCGAAAGTAACTCTGTCTGTCTGTTACGCTTTCACGCTAAAACTACTAGATCGATTTAAATGAAATTTGGTACAAAGAAAGTCTGGTGCCTGAGAAAGGACATAGGCTACTTTTTAACCGACTGCAAAAAGGAGGAGTTCCACGCGAACGAAGTCGCGGGCAGAAGCTAGTAATATTATATTAAGTATATCAAAATTGCCTACCAACAATATCCCATTATACAAATTGCAAGAATAATCCGACTTTGAATCAAATCCGAACAGACATAGAACTAATCAGGCAAAAAAGCCTCACAATGGATAATTCAAATATAACAACCGAAATAAATATTATTTTCATCCAAAAAATGCCTGTATTGTTAGTTTATTTATTCCGGTACGCGTACGTACATCTCTCGAAATGGCCGCCGGAGGCTTTCATCAAATTATTATCTTTTCAACTCGGGTAAGGGATACGTTACACGTAGCAAGTTAAACGAGGTACAAAATAATTAAGTTCTTATCAAAATTCCCTGATTATTTTATGTGGGGTGTAACTCACAAAGGCTTTTAAACGCTCCCTCGTCGTTGTCGTTCTTAATGTGACGTTGAGATTATTTTGCAAATACAGCTTTGTTTACTTTTACTATTATCATACATTTCACCTAAAACGCTGAATTGGTTTTTCATAACTTTTGCTACATATAGGTAGATGGAACCTTTAAAAAATAAGGATACTCTATATCCCGAATACATAGGGCTATGCTATCAAATTCAATGCAGATGAGCCGCAGCTAGTATCCGCATGAAAACTAATTGTAGTTAGGAAAAGTTGATAGCTTTCAATGGCACTTTTAGTGTTGTTGAATAATATTTCCTAGCTAAAATATAACTGAACGAAAAAAAATGTCAACGATATTCATATACTTAATTTAGGTTGTATTTTAATTTATGTTCTTAAACTAATCAATAATTTTAATAAAATTTTCACTAATTTAATATATAAAATTCTCGTTCGGCGGTGTATGTTGCCAAACGGCTGGATCGATTTTTATGAAATTATGTGTGCGGGTGGGTCTGTGAATCGGCCAACATCTATTTTTTCATACCTACATTCTATAAAAAATTTTTTTTTTAATTGTGAACATACTCTTTTGTTTTTATTTTTTCATGATTCAACATTGAAAAATACAACCATCAAACCGAAAAAAATCACCCTTTACTCATCAACCCCTATTTTTAATAAAATTCTCAAAAAACACGGAACGAAGATCGCTAGGTCAGCGAGTATAATATAAAATGCCCGATACCTCAATAATTTAGTTTCGACTTTGATATTCCGTAACGTCTTTTGAATGCAAAATTTCAAAAATTGCTTTATTTTGACAAACATCCTGGCTTTATTTATGATCCCTGTTAACGTTCTATGTTTTAAGTCTAAAGTCGTTTGCTCCCGTAAGCAAGTAGGAAAAAAATATAATTTAATCCAGTCGCCCTCTCCGACGAGTCTCGGCAACTTAAATTGCGAATATATCAAAGCTAAATAATATTAAGTAAGCAAAAGAATATAAGGTAACTTTTAGAGCCGGGACCTGAGATTAAGGGTGGTTGTACACAGCATTTTTCGTTATTATTTTCGATACCAGACTTTTATAGCCTCTAAAAGTTCTATTTTTAGTGTACAGTAAAAAGTTCTTAGTTTTCTTGAGTTGATTTACCTTTAAGAATTCCTGGTGGTCTCATCTTTAAAATGACTACGAATATGAGAACTGATGAATAGTAGACTTGAAATAAAATAAACTTACACGAGTTAAATCCGCTATTTTTGGTTTTTTCTTTTTATTTTAGAAACAAATAATTTCGTACCTTAATGAGTACCTCAAGTTTAAAATTGATTAAGTTTTTCTACAAGCGTTAGACTCCTAAAAAATACCAATCATTTTCTTAGCATGAGATCACTTACATAGATCCTAATAAACTTTTATAGTTGGCTGTAAACGTTTTAGTAAAAATGTTGTTGAATGATCACTATAAACGTATTTATAAAGAAAAGGAAATTATACACAATTTTATATGACGTTATTTTAATTTCTACGTGCCAATTTAGTCTGATAGAAAATGATTCAAACACAATCAACCGTAACAAAACTCGGTATTTGAATTATGTTAAACTAACGATCTTTGCGTTAATTGGTGTCAATAACTTTATAATAGCTACAATTACAACATTAAACTAATAATTTATATAAACAGATAATAATATTTAATACAAAATCTGGTATTTATATCGTCACACTGCGCGATAAGGGTTCATCAAAATAAAATTATCGTTAACAAATAATGATATTATCCATTTACGCTCAACTTAATATTCCATTCTACTTAACATACCTGAAATAATTGTTCATGACTATAATTCAATTAGGTAACTGTAATATTATAATAATAAATATTGAAAAGTGGTCGTATATACACCATATTATTTATGTGAACACACATGCATTAAATAGTAGTTAATAATTTCTGATGCCTTCGCAGTTATTACACATTGGAATGAAACAACTATAGATGGATTTAATATAAGACTATTGTCACCTCACTCGTGCTACGATTATGGAATCTGTAAAGGTATCGAAACGTTAGCCAATAAAATAAAATACGCGAGTTAAATCCGTCTATAGTTGTCTCATTCCAATATTAGTAGTTTAACAAAAGCCAGTTCAACACATTTCTAACATACCTATCTAAGTTGTGAATACGTCCCATCATAAAATAATTGCACGCAATCCACAACCGAGCCTCTACCTAATCTAATATCGACTTATTATTCATTGAAAATCTTTTCTGTGGACTGCCCCTAAGATTTTACTTCCCTGGTAGCACAACGTCACGGTAGTATCAATATTTGAGATGAACTTTTACCCAATTGCCTTTGCAAGTTAAACCGTCTTAATTTCTAAGTATTGATTCGTATACCTTCAAGTTTAATTAGTTTCCAGTTTTGAGACGTTCGCCTCATTTATCAGGAACGTTTCTGCCCTGAATTGTGGACTATAATGTTGTTTGAGTGATTAAACTTCTCAAGTATTTGCGTTAATTATTGTTATTCTGATCTATAATTTCACCTCTTCTATTTTTGGGATTGTCTTTTGTAATGGGAAACTCTTTATACAAAATGGAGATCGTTTGTGTTGGAACAAACAGAAGGCGTGATGCCGTGAATGAGTTTGCGTAAAATCGCGCCTGTGAAACCCCCGAAGCTTTTCTCTGTACTTTGTACATATCGCACACCTAGATCTAAAAGGATCTAAGTAATTTTTTTATTCAAGAAAGACGTAGAACTGATTAATATGTTCATGTTCCCTGAAGGAGCTGTATGTATAGATTTGTGTGTAATAATTTATATGATGACGTTTCGAAAACTTAACAGTTGCCATACTTATTGACGATAGTCTAAGATTGAAATTATTTAATCTATATATATAAAAGAAAGTTGTGTTAGTTACCCCGTTTATAACTCAAGAACGGCTGAACTGATTTTGCTGAAAATTGGCGGGGAGGGAGCTCGGAGCCAGGAAAAGGACATAGGATACTTTTTATCACGTTCCAGTAAAAAAAAAAGAAAAAAAATTTAAGCTGATTTGTTAAAAATAGTATAACAAAACGCAACAATGACAACTGTCAAATCGACATTGCCGGGCGGGACGATAGTGTAACATTTAAATATGTTATAGTTGTTTTATTCCAGTGTATGATAACCGCGAAAGCATCAGAAATTATTAAGGGGTTTTCTGTTAAAAAAAAACAATGTTAATGTAACAATCTTCATTTAATATAACAGTAGGATTGTATTTAACGTCTTTTTAAATTTATTGTGCATAATATTAACGCTGTGTAATGTAGAACATCATAAAGTTTAAAAAGCTATAACATCTTAGTGCACAGTATAAAGAATAGGTTGTTTCAGTTTAGAACCGGCTAATGGTTTTTAAATGTTTACCTCTAAGTATTTTGATGCAGGTAAACTCAACAAAGACTGAACACGTGTGCTGTTTCTTAAACGTATATTGTACCTAATAAAAAAGGATCAGTGCACGCCGCGGTGCATAAGTTTGCTCATTAAAGACCAATTTTCTCAAACGCCAAGAATGTAAAATATGAAAAACCGGTTGTTACGAGACTCGCTCCGAGCAGTAAACTTTGCTTTGAACACTTGAATAACATTAAGAATTTAACCAAACAGCCTCGGTATCAACTAAAATATTTTGTTATTCACTATCGTATCAACCTAATTTGGTAGCTGATTCAATTTTCGTCGTCTGTAGCCATATTTCAGTAGTCACGGTCGAGATTTCAATTCATACATAATATTTGAATAAATAAATATGCATGAAACCAATTTATACAGGCCAGGCTAGCGAAGCATCGCCGTGGGCCGGCGAGCGCACCACAATATCAGTGCCCTCATTAGGGGCCTCTCGCTACGCCGTAGCTGTAGCGGCCTACGAGCCCCGCTACGGAAGCGTTACGTCGCGGCGCTACGCCGACGTTATTGTTTTATGCCAATTCCACAGAGGACGTGATAACTTTCACGCTGCTTGCTTGTTTACCGAAGCCTTTGTGTCGTGTCACGGCATAGTTTCATATGCCTACTTAACTTGTTTAAAACTAGCCTAAAGAACGAAATTTATAAGTAAAATATTTGACACTCTTCTAGAATGTGAACAATTAAGTTAACTAATTTATATAATTGATACTCGGTAATTTTAATTTTATATCTGCTGAAAGAATAGTACTTATTCATATTAATTTCTAATGCATTTTGAGCTACGTTTAGATTAAAATAACAGTCCAACGTCATCAATCATGTAATGTAGTGTTAAAATATCGTTAAATTAGTCTGCCGTGAATAAGAGAACTGTAATGTTCTCGAAACGTCAATATAAAACAATACGATAGTATTTATAACGACCTTCCAAATAGTTTACACGAGATTTTAAACTGGAAAATAGGTAGTGTAATTAATATCGATTGGGAAAGAAAGGTCATTTCTGCTAAAATATTACAAAACTAACGAGTGCATTGCATTAAAACAATCTTTATTAACAAACTTTTACAGCGAAGAAGTGGGATCATAATATGGTATTCACTTAGTCCTACAAATCAGGCCCAGGTCCCATAGTTTCATAAACGATTAAAATAATGAAACAATGGCAGTACAAGTAAACACAATCTTTTCATCGTCGTTAACGAGAAGCGACGTCGCTGACAAAAAACGACCAAATATTAGTGCGGCACGACATTAAATAACAGGCATTATCCCGGTACAATATAAACGTCGCAACCTGCGCACAATAAGCAGCGCTCCGCGGTTAATGGCTGCCCGTCCGTCATCTTCCAAGGCGAATAGTGTTGCCCTATCTGAGGGAATATAATAATCGATCGTTTTTTTAATTGGATTATTTTTGGTCAAAACATTTTAAAACTTTTTGCGCTTTGTTTCTTGAGCTCTGTCATCTTCTAAGGCAAAAAGTGTTGTCCTATCTGAGAGAATAAAATAATCGATCGTTTTTTTAATTGGATTTTTTTTGTGGAAACATCTGAAAACTTTTTGCGCTTTGTTGCTTGAGCTCTGTCATCTTCCAAGGCGAATAGTGTTGCCCTATCTGTGAGAATAAAATAATCTATCAATTTTTTTCTTTGATTATTTTTGGTAAAAACATTTAAAAAAAAATTGCGCTTTATTTCTTGAGCTCTAGTACTTAGGATACGTCATCTTCCAAGGCAAATAGTGTTGCCCTGTCCAATAATATGATCGATATTTTTTATAAGTGTTTTTTTTGCAATAGATTTATTTCTTGAGTTATACCAAGAAGGTAGGGATGCTACGCGAGTGATTTTGTTAAGCTATTTAGCCACATAGTATTAGGTGATATTGTGGAGCGATTAGGTACCTACGTGCAACTGTTCTATGTCTGATGATTTTATAGAAAATGTTAATGTTTTGTTTAACCACCACATATTTCGTTTCGGTTACTTACATAATTAAAAGATGTTAGGTAGTAATAGTATTTTGTAAATCTCCAAGTTTCAGGTCTCTACGATAAGTGATTTAGGCTATGCGTATTATCTGTCAGTAAGTCAGTCATTCAGTTCAAAGCATTTTACGAGTGTAAGTATTATATAGCTAGGGAAATAGTGCTCGACACCCTGCACTTTTTGACTATGCGATGGAACTTGGCACAGTTGATCCTTAGGTAGTCCTGAGTGAATTTAGATCGGTAGCCATCAGTAGCCCCCCCGCATTTTGTGGGGGGAGGGGGGCAAAGTTCGACCCTGCCGCGCTTTAATTGAAGCAATATTTTTCTCAAACTATAGTAATTATGTGGTGCGATATATCATTTTCGGATAAATTAGGGATGAGGAATTCACTTTTTGAATAAAAACAATGCACTTTCTTACAAAAATAATTAATAAAGTAGAAAAAACTAGAAATAGATTTTTGATTTTTTTATATAACTGCCTATATTTTTACTAAGTATGACAAAAATCTCAAAACTAAAAATACGATCGGAAAGCTACACTAATTAGCTTTTTAAAAATATATAACTTTATATATAAATAATTTAATTCATAGGAGGAAAAAATAATATTAATTGTCGGTCAGGGTGCTCTCAATGGGTGTTCGTCCGTGAAGTAGGGTTAGGTATTGTTTTAAACACACAAATAGTGCACATATTTTATAGTTTTAAATACAGTTGATCCTTAAGTAAACCAGAGTGAATTTAGACCGGTAGCCATCAGTAGCCACCACGCATTTAGTGGGGGGAGGGGGGGAAAGTTCGACACTTCCGCGCTTTAATTGAAGAAATATTTTTCAAAAACTATAGTAATTAGGTGGTGCGATATATCATTTTCGGATAAATTAAGGATAAGGAATCTATTTTTTGAACAAAAACAATGCACTTTCTCACAAAAATAATTAATAAAATAAAAAAAACTAGAAATTGAAATTTGAGTTTTTTTATATAATTACCTATTTTATATTACGTATGACAAAAATCTCAAAACTAAAAATACAAACAGAAAGCTAGACTAATTAGCTTTTTAAAAACATACAATTATACTTAAATAGTTTAATACATAGGAGGAAAAAAATAATATTTAGCATCGGTCAGGGTGTTTTTAATGCATGTTCGTCCGTAAAGTAGGGTTGGGTGTTGTTTTAAACACACAAGTGGTGCATATATTTTATAGTTTTAGATTTTTTACTACCTTAAATGAAACAAAGACCCGTTTCTATGTAAATACTTAGTTATACATTTTATTTTGTACTAAGGTATCACAAGATCCACTATAGACACAGAGGTAAGGTCTAAACTTTTAACCTGCAGTTCTTGTGCATTTACATTTGTCGCAGTATTTTTATTTATTCATTAACTTTCTTTACTTTACAACCGAAACTCAAATAAATGTACCTACCTACCTAAAAATACTGGCCGAGTGCGAGTCGGTCTCGCGCACAGTGGGAACCGTCCAAATCTGTAGGTAAATAAGTTTAAAAATATTTATATTATATTAATGTAACTAAAAATGTATGGTATTCACAATTTTCCCTTTATCTGTGCTAATAGATGTTGCTTGGTATAAAATTTAAAGTTTCTAAGTTCACGGGAAGTACCTTGTAGTTTATATTTGCTTTGCGATTGTCGAAAATTAAGTATATATAAGTTTGAAAATATTTTATTATATGATGTAACTAAAAATTTATAGTTTTTGCAATTTTCCCTTTATCTGTGCTATAAGACATTGCTTCGTACCAAATTTCATGATTCTACATTCACGGGAAGTACTCTATAGGTTTTGATTTCATTGCGAGTGTCGAGAATTAGGTGTATAAGTTTAAAAATATTTTTTTTATACAATTTCACTAAAAATATATGGTTTTCATAATTTTCCCTTTATCTGTGCTATAAGACGTTCCTTATTCCCAAATTCCATGATTCTGTGTTCACAGGAAGTACCCTGTAGGTTTTGATTCCCTCGCGGTTATCAAAAAATAGGTGTATGAGTTTTAAAGTATTTTTTGTTATTTAACATAACTAATAATGTTTAGTTTTTGCGATTTCCCCTTTATCTGTGCTATAAGATGGTGCTGCGTACCAAATTTCAAAATTCTGAGTTGTAATCTAGGTGGGAAGTAATCTAGGTATACATTTTGATTTTTGCGAGTATCGAAAATTAGGTAAGTATATAAGTTTAAAAATATTATTATTGCATAATGTAACTAAATGTATACTTTTAGCAATTTTTCCTTTATCTGTGTTATAAGACGTTACTTTGTATCAAATTTCACGACATTGAGTTCACGGGAAGTACCCTGTAGGTTTTAATTCCCTTGCGAGTATTTTGAAATTAGCGGCGGTTTGCGACATTACGGCTGTATTTATTGATTGCTTTGGTTTAAAAGTTTGATCTTTTCAGTTATATATTTAGAATATTAAGAACCCTAAAACTATAAAATATATGCACCACTTGTGTGTTTAAAACAACACCCAACCCTACTTTACGGACGAACATGCATTAAAAACACCCTGACCGATGCTAAATATTATTTTTTTCCTCCTATGTATTAAACTATTTAAGTATAATTGTATGTTTTTAAAAAGCTAATTAGTCTAGCTTTCTGTTTGTATTTTTAGCTTTGAGATTTTTGTCATACGTAATATAAAATAGGTAATTATATAAAAAAAACTCAAATTTCAATTTCTAGTTTTTTTTATTTTATTAATTATTTTTGTGAGAAAGTGCATTGTTTTTGTTCAAAAAATAGATTCCTCATCCTTAATTTATCCGAAAATGATATATCGCACCACCTAATTACTAGTTTTTGAAAAATATTTCTTCAATTAAAGCGCGGAAGTGTCGAACTTTCCCCCCCTCCCCCCACTAAATGCGTGGTGGCTACTGATGGCTACCGGTCTAAATTCACTCTGGTTTACTTAAGGATCAACTGTATTTAAAACTATAAAATATGTGCACTATTTGTGTGTTTAAAACAATACCTAACCCTACTTCACGGACGAACACCCATTGAGAGCACCCTGACCGACAATTAATATTATTTTTTCCTCCTATGAATTAAATTATTTATATATAAAGTTATATATTTTTAAAAAGCTAATTAGTGTAGCTTTCCGATCGTATTTTTAGTTTTGAGATTTTTGTCATACTTAGTAAAAATATAGGCAGTTATATAAAAAAAATCAAAAATCAATTTCTAGTTTTTTCTACTTTATTAATTATTTTTGTAAGAAAGTGCATTGTTTTTATTCAAAAAGTGAATTCCTCATCCCTAATTTATTTGAAAATGATATATCGCACCACATAATTACTATAGTTTGAGAAAAATATTGCTTCAATTAAAGCGCGGCAGGGTCGAACTTTGCCCCCCTCCCCCCACAAAATGCGGGGGGGCTACTGATGGCTACCGGTCTAAATTCACTCAGGACTACCTAAGGATCAACTGTGCCAAGTTTCATCGCATAGTCAAAAAGTGCAGGGTTCCCATACAAAGTTGAGCACTAAAAACCCAGCTATATAAAATTCATTATGATCTTAAAAAGATTTTATAGTACATTAGATATAATAAATATTGTTTATTATTTAAAATAAGTACGTAAGTAAGTATTCGTAAGTCGATAATTATTATTTTATATCGTAATTAAACACATCCCTTGCTCGAGATTCGAGCACAACTAAGCAAGGCTTTAGTGATATTGATATTTACGTTTATTTTTATGACAAAAATAATTACTACTAAAGTAGGTACTTTATGAATAAGTCGATCATAAAAAACACTGCATTCATTTTAATTAATATTACTTGGCAACATAAATAACTTACCTACTCTTGATTAAATAAATATTTGCAATGTAATAAATCTAATTTATTGTTAATAGTTTCTGCCCGCGATTTCGCACATGTAAAGATTCAAGTTTCTTACCCTTAGGTATAGGTATTTTAGGCACTGCGTTGATATGTCCTTCATTAACTCAGGTTCTCCTGTTTTTTTGCACATCCTTACTAATATTATAAATGCGAAAGTAACTCTGTCTGTCTGTCTGTCTGTTACGCTTTCACGCTAAAACTACTGGACCGATTTAAATGAAATTTGGTATAAAGAAAGGCTGGAGCCTGAGAAAGGACATAGGCTACTTTTTAACCGACCGCAAAAAAGGAGGAGTTCCACGCGGACGAAGTCGCGGGCAGAAGCTAGTTTCTTATAATTTATTTTAATAAGAGACTTAATTTTATCAGATTTTTACCTTTTCTGATAAAATCACTTCTTTAAATCCTGTTTAGATCTAGGTGTGCGATATTATTATATCAAACCTAAGTTAAAACTAGTTTACTTCAAAGAATGATAAATTTTATCTAAGTCATATTTTACTACATAATCTTTTGAAATTTCAAAGACTTTTCTCCTGGAACGAATTAGGTCCTTTACTTAAGTTTACTGCATCTTCTGAGAAATACTAAAGAAAACGCTCCAGTTCTTTTCTGGAGATTTAATAAAAAAATAACGTTTGTATTTAGTTTTACTTTGAACACAACATTTATGTCGTATAAAAGAAGGAAAGATAGAAAGTAGTGCCCTATTTTTTTTAAAATACTAGGTAACTACCTGATCCAGCCAACTTCGAAAATATTATGATTTTAATAATAATAGGTATGTATTTTTTTTTCTAAATTTCTTCTATACAAATCTTGTACTAATAATAACACACACCAAACAAAAGAATTATTCAATTTGGTGCATTCGATTAGAAGTTATGCGCTTACATACAATTCGGTGATATATTTTTATTTATATAGATTTATGTGCTTAATAATATTATGTATTTAACCAATTGCTCTATAGACGCCTTGTTTTTATTATAATAATTTAAATAATCAAGATAAACTATACATGTATATAATTGAATTTCGAGTGAAACATCATTGTAAATGAATGTTTACTAAACTGTTTTTTACAATTTTATTGATAAAGCCTCTCATCAAAGGTTTAATTTTTCAAATTTCAATTCAAATATTTGCCCAATGAAATTTCTCTGTTTAAAATAGTGATCAGATTTATTTTATTTGCCGTAGAAATCAGTGCTATCAACCGTCCACATTAAAAAATTTCATGGTTTTTTTATGGAGAATATATCAAGTGCAAAAGCAAAGGTACGTAAATTACAAAAGAGATTCCTTAAAAGGATAAATTCACATTGCGCACATCTAGATCTAAAGGATCTAGATCGTGTATAATGAAGTCTATATATTTCAAAAACATATATTAAAAACTAATACGAAAGTATTGTGTGTGCGAACTGTAATCCAACGACCTGTTTGTCTGTCGTTAAGTCTTATTTTCTTCACGTACAACAACTTTATTTTTTCATGTGTCACTATAACGAGGATAAAAGTTTTCCAATAAGAGCCTCCCAATAACTTTTCCGCTTATTACCCGCACTGACAATTGACGGCAATGGTTCTTTTTAACTCACTTCTTGATATACTATTGTTTTCTTATAGGGAATGTTTTATAGTATTAAAATTGATTTCAAACATGATAGGGGTATTTTGTCCTCGAGGGCTAGACAAGGGGGCCTATACAAGCTAACGATTAAAGTTAACGTTAAACGTTGGCACCAAAATATGATAAGAATAAGATTTGACATCCGCGAACGACTGTCACGTACGTCACAAACGTTCGCGGATGTCAAATCTCATACATTTTGATCGTTTCGTTTATTGTCGAAGGAGGGGTCCTTAATGAAATATTTTTGTTTAATAACTAATACGCATAAACTACAGATTTAATTACGTGTAATTATTTTTTGCTCAGCTCATTAATCAAACTCCGAATCAAAATATAGTTTACGAATTATAAAAAAAAAGATTCAAATAAGTCCAAGAATGAATTTTTCATTTCATGTATTTATTTTATGATAGTATTAAAGAATTTTTCCACTTCCATTCATAACAGATTGATATGACAAATATAATATTGCAACTGTAATTATCATTAAGCACTAGAAATTATTACGAGGCTTTGACCAATAGTCAAAGGCACCAAAATGGGACCATTCCAGACGGACTTCATTACACATTTGAATGCAATTCCAATCACCGACAATTCGTCCAGAAAATAATGTTTGAACTGCGTGTATTAATCAACATCGGTATCGTAATGATAAATTGAAACCTTTCTATAGAATTATACCCAGTATTTATGTTTAAATAAGCGACAATTCCCCTAACGGTATTCTTTATTCCAAGCAACGTTGTTTATAGTCCAGTGATAGCAGTTCACGCATCTTTAACTGTAAACATCCTATTGTTATATTTCCTTTGGAAATTAATTTTTAACACCCTGCCCGTAATTGGTAGTTCGCGTGTCTGCGTCCCACGCACACTAACGGTAAAGACGGGTTGCACTGAATGCGAGACGCGAGCGATACGATTTCCTTTGACAGTATTATGGAGATTTTTTGTCAAATGTACACCCAACTAGCTTCTGCCCGCGACTTGATCTGCGTATGATAAGCACCCCCGTTTTACCCCATAGGCTTAAAACGGGGTGCTTATCTGATACTGTGCTTATTTGATATAAACCAAGACTTATGCTAATATGTATGTAGCAACTGGATACTAGAAAATAAATTTATTTTGAGCTTGGGGTATCTTTTAAATGTGTAAATCTCGACCTAATTAATATATTATGACTAGGTAAGGAAACATTTTCTCATCTCATTTTTTGATTAAAAAGTGTTTTTTTTCAAGAAACTGCATCTTTTCAAAGTGATTGTAATGAACTAATGGCAGTAAGGTTCGCTGCACACTCAACTAGTACCTAGTGCTGAAAACAATGTCAATCGAAAATAGAATATGCACCAGGCAAATACTTTGAGTTTAAGTAACATTTTCATCTATTACAAAATTTGCGTATAGCTTACTTGCACATTACAAAACAGGGTCATGAAGTTACATTTTGCTACCGCATTCTCTGCCGTTTTTCAGTGCGGACAGCACAAATAGATAGAATATGAAAAAGACAGGTGAATTAAGTACACCGTTTCACTTATTTATACCGTTTCGTAAATATATACGAATACGTTAGAATGCAAAACTGCCAATGGTACCTATCTGTCATATTATTATGTTGAACCCTACAACATTTAATGGTACTTTTGTACACGTAGTAACATATCTGCATATCATAATTTCTAGTGCCTTCGCGGTTATTATACATTGGAGTAAAACAAATTAACTATAGACGAATTTAACTCGCGTATTTTATTATTGGCTGATGTTCGGAACTTTTACAAATTCAATAATCGTACCACGACTGAGCTGACAATATTCTTATGCTAAAGTCACTTTAACATCAGATTTTAAATCCGTCTATAATTGTTTCATTCCAATATCTGCTTATGTTATGACCTTTGTCGCATTCACTCTGTTCCGACCTTTTTTTCAGTGCGTCGTGTGGACAAGCATATTAATGAAAGCTCTTTGTATCTGATGTGAGGGTAATTATAATTTTATCGCCTTCCCTGTTCCGATTGTTGTTATTATCGGCGTGATTCGATAATTCGGTTTTACATTTGTGGCTTTGTTTTTTATTTTTATTACTGAGTTTTTGTGTTGGTTTTGTTATTGGAATGATTTGATTCGTTTTTGTTTATTTATCCGCGGTGGAATGTAAAATATATGTTCTGGAGTATAATTTCGATTAAGGCAATACTTATGACAAGATATAACTTAAATTATTATTCTTATTTTTAATTTCGTATATTATATATAGGTACATTTGGTAGGTATGAGAATAGTTCGTATAGTATATTTCATATCGCTAGGAAGTCAGAGTAAGGGTAGAAAGTTTTCCGGGTCTGCTAGTACCTAATTATACGACTGAGACTATACCTACTCACCTGCTGATGTATTACAAATTTCAAAATTGTAATGTTCACGAAATTTAATCCGCGCATTCTGTTTTTAAATGAAAACAAAACACGCGAGTTAAATGTGAAACAGAGCAACTTGAACCCATGTGGGTTAAAGTATTCAAATCACAATCAGTACTATTGCGGGTCACAATTAAAAAAAAAACACGATTGTACGGCGGAGTGCGCGCGCGTCACCGGAAGCGGCTCGCGGCAAGACTTCCGTCACTTCCGGCTGCAAGCGGCGCGGACGGCCCGCTTCCGGCGTTCAATCCCCGATTAAGTAAACTGTTGGAAAGATTCAGCGATAAAAAAAAAACCTGTTTGATTCAGAACAATGCTCTAAATGGTCTAGGATTTAGAGATAATTTGTGAAATTATTATGATTGGAACTGGGTTTTTTTATTGGAAAAACGGTGGAATAAGGATTGGAATGAAATCCTTAACGGATTTAAGTAGAAAATTCTATTTTTTGACGTTTTTAAGACTTTACAGTTCCCGTATTGGTAACCAACTGAGCCGACTATAGTCTAACACTAAAATCAAGTTTTAATTTTACTTTTAGAGAAGTTAGCAAATAAATAGGCAAAATACGAAAGTTAGCATTTTATAGCATATATCAAATTTTAATACTTTTTCATATACTTAATAAACAAACATTTTATTTGAAATCATCAAGGTGGGCGAAAAAATACGGCAACCTCCTACATTTCATTTTTCAAAGGTCATAAGTAATCTTCACATTTCATTATATTACAATAATAGCTCAACCAAATCTACCTTGAAGAGGAAACACAAAGAGCAATGCAAATGAAATATACAGATTTAAGCTTTTATGCTGTAGAATATGAAAACTTAAAAATCTCCCCGTAGCGGAATTTTCG
The DNA here is from genome assembly GCA_038024825.1 of Polylopha cassiicola. Taxonomy (NCBI): domain Eukaryota; kingdom Metazoa; phylum Arthropoda; class Insecta; order Lepidoptera; family Tortricidae; genus Polylopha; species Polylopha cassiicola. The sequence continues at coordinate 2,643,240 of CP149052.1, read as the reverse complement.
TTTATGAATAATGCAAGTTTGTGCTATGTAAAGCGGTAACCAACAATGTATGGAGTCAACAAACGGTTACGCTCCTGCGGAGTCTTCCTATTAAATTTTCAGGAGTTCAAACAATTCGACAATAAAATTTTTACTGATAACTGTCTCGACACCGTTCTGAACTACTGCAACGAGTCGTCTACTGCCTACCGTGATTTTAATAGTAACTTTTTATGTACTTTTTAAAGCATAGTTTTACTTAGATTGGGTAACGATATTATTTAGTAGAATAAGAATTTTACAGAAGGAAATTGATTTCGTTTTCACTTCTTATTGAAATAGTGCCTGTCGATATGGTGACTATTTGACTATGCTTCCAGATTCACCGCTAATATTTGATATATTTCAACAATGCGATTAATCACTAAACGTTTGACTAGTACTTATAAAATTATATAAATAGGTAACTATATAAAATAACAAGAATATACAATGTCAATATGTACCTACATATTTTCCACGTGTTTTCCGTAAGTTCTTCCTAGTCAAATACTTCACGTTTTCAAACAAAGTTGTTTAAAAACCAATCGCTCACTTTGCGACTGTCGTCTGTGCTGTTAGATAAGTAGTTCTAAAATGTTCGTATGGTCTTACGTTTAACTATCTGTTTTGAAGTATGCAAGAGTGTCATATATATTAGGTATGATGTTTTTATAATATAAAACAATGGGAATTATTCACGTAGGTAGATACTCTAGATAGATTCAATTCCAATTCGAAGTTTCGATATAGCTACTTTTATGTACTAAAATATCAACAATTAAGTACCCTAGAACAATAACTCAAGAAAACATAGATATCTACTTACCTATATATATAAAATCTGCGACATCACCAAGGTGTCGTAAATAAAAAGAAGTTTGTATTTCCATTTATTTTTTCATTAGCGGAACAACTTCAAATCTAATCGTGCAATTCAACATAATCTGTTTACGGTATTTTCGATCGAGTCAAAAATACTTGAAACGCCACTCTGTTTATATTATGCCGAAGAAAATTATCCGTTGCCACTGCTTAACTTCTTTAAAGGAATATCCGATCAAACGTCGGCGTAAACTAATTCCGTAGAGCAAACTCGAAACTCCGTTAAAAAGGAAAAAAGTGCTCCAATATCCACATCGGGGGCCAACTAAATTGGTTACCGATTACACTGTCGATTTAACCCTAGTTCGCTTATGTTAGGTTTTAAACGATACGATCCATGCTTTTCATGCAGATGGGATTTTAAATTTGCCACTGAAAATTCTGGATTTTCGCAGCGATGGAGGAGCCTTTGAGTACTGTAAACGGGCCCAATAGTTTAGCCTCGTACGTTTTTTGTTAAGTTAAAGATCCTTAGGTACTTTTAAAATTGGGTTGTGTGAAAGTTTACGTTTTCCGTACCTATTTTATTATTAAACTATTAATTATTATTAACGTATGAAATTGATTTCCAGGACCCGTTATTTTCCTGAACTGCGCCCGAAGATATAGAACTTTAGATAATCTAGTGATAAATTAGTGGCAAAAAAGTGGTGTCAAAAACGGACGGGTCGTTCTGGTGCCATTGCTGACCGTCGCATTTCGTGAAATGGTCAAGGTAATACAAAAGTATGAATTATTCACCGCTCTCAGTTTACGCCACGCTAACCTTCCGTGTGTTTGGGGCTTCACTTTGTAAATACGTTTTTGAATCACTCACCACCCACTAAATCAAAATATTCGGTGTCAGCGTAGAGACTTTTTTGAATGTTTAGAATTTCAAATTCATAATGAAGCGAACTTGCGTGCCACACTTTGTCCACACTCACAACTTTGTTTTTAACATTTTCACGCACCTTATTTTTGGAGTGTTACACCTGGTTCTTTTAAAATGTTTCATGTCTTTTGGCTATTAGGTGTTGTACGGAATATTTCTTGGTTAGAGCTTTAATCTTCTGCTTTTGATTATTTAACAGTCATTTGTTGGGCGAATAACAAGTACCTACTTACTAATTGTGGATGTAAATAAACAAAAAATATTAAGTGTTATTTTTATTACGTCGATGTGACTTGAAAATATTGTTTGATTTCTTTGTTGGTTTTTCCTGAAACTAAATAAATTAAAAAAACATAGTTAGAACATAAGTAAATAACCAAACATATAACTTTAAATGCAATATGAAAAAGTTATATTTCAATATTTCTACCTAGTTAACAGTTTTTTTTTATTCCAATTACCTATACGTAAACTTTATGCTGCTTAAAATAAATCGACGTGGAAACGTCAACAAATAATTAAGTACCAAATATTCAATTAAAGCTACCTATTTCCAGTATATTCAATTTTAAGGTTTGAACGTGAATTTTGCGTGAAATTACAATATAATATTGTAATCCGCTTTTCATATTAAATGCCCATCTACGCTCATTACAATTTGAAGCGGTCGGCGTGCGGTGTGTTTTGTATGTATTTGTTTAAATTCTACATTTTGTATTTACTTAATTTAAATTTGGTATTTACCAGTAGTGACTGTTGTGGTTCCGATATCGTTTACTATTGGTCAATTCGACTGTCATAAACATCTAAACGGTTTAATATCAATTATTAATTGTTAATAGTAAATTTAATTCGAAATATGCATTTGAACTGAATTCTGGCAGGTAGGTATTAAAATATGCATGATTTTATTAGGGTAAATCATGAAGTTAATCAGTATCCTATTTAGCCTGTATAGACAATTAACATTCTACTGTTACCAATGATATCTACAATCATTTACGCTAATTATCGGCCTTACAGATCTACTCTGCTAACGATAAACGCAGTAAGTACCTACATACATGTTTTATATACGTACATACTGCATTTGTCAATAGAACGGTATAGAAACGGCCGGCATGACGTAATCTTGGACACCAAGACAATTTGAGTATCGAGGAAAGACCTGTACCTACACTCTACAGCTAGCATGTCCCTATTTTTTTATCGTAGGAGAAAACATCATAATATCGTCGACCGTAGGTTCAATTACGGTAAGGGACAAAATACGGTTTTTCAGGAGAGGCCGACAAAGTTTTTTTTCAGACTCAATCGCTTGTAACTTTTTTTGTAATGAACCTTTTTTGGATCTGATTTCACAAAAAACCTTATATTGTAGTGCTCTATCAGTCCTTGTAACGTTTATTTCAATATTCCAGCTATTTTAGAAAATAGATGTCCCTTACACTAGTGTTTTTCGAAAATTACGTCCCTTACATTGCAAATATTTCGTAGTCACGCCCCTTACATTAAATTGACTACTAAGTTAAAATCAAAATCTTTATTACAAATAGTGTAAAAGACGTGTTAAAAATAAAAATTAAAGATAAAATACTGTAAGACAGTTGTTGCAAAAGAAATTAATGGAAAATTTTATCGTAAAGCTAATTTTAAATCGCAAACAGGTTTAAAAAATATTTAAGGGACATGAAAATGTATAGAAAGTGCATGCTGAGTGTTTATTTATAATATATACTTTTACAATGTGTATAAAAGCGAAAATACGTGACAAGTGCTTTCTTGGGTGAGAAAAACCTTAGGTACGTGCTAGGCCCAGCACGTTTCATCGGTCAAATGTCAGTCAGGACGACAATTGATGGACATTTGGCCGACAAAACAGTACACGACTTGACACTGACCGAAATGGATAATCTACTTCTTCCTTGTTAATAAATTAGTATTCCAAGACCTTCGTTATTTTAGACCTAGATACTAAAACTAAGCAGTAGTAGTGAAATTGTCTAGGCATCTGGGTCAAAATAGGTAACAATAATTATTGAAAAAACAAACCTTACTAGGTATTTATGAGATTTTCTCACCAGTTATCGATTCTAAAATTTAAAACGAAATGTTCACATCAAACTCAGGCGGGACGGCGTAGTTACGTACCTACTCTAGCATACAATATGATCCATACATTTCCCCTCCCGTCCTTCCACCTCGTATCACTTCTCGCGAAAACGTTCTTTATCCAATTATCCGAAGATAAATCTCACCTGCGACTGTCGAGGAAATAAGGTAAGAAAACGTTGTGTTACGCCGAAGTAGCGTTTCACAAATCCGACTTTTTCTTTGAGTTACGGTAATAGTGGTCACGATTGATGCTGAATTTCTTATAGGGTTATTTTTGGGGTTTAACGCGATTAAAGATTTTGATTAGACTTTGACAACAAGTCTATAGAGATTACCTAAGCCCTCCTAGACAAGTGCCAATCGATAATAGCGAACGAACGCAAACGGTATGGAACTGATATTAGCAAACGAAATCTAACCACGTGTCTTTTCATTAGCTTACGTCAAGTCCATACAAGTTTGCATTCGTTTCGCTCGTGTGTAGAGCGATACGTGGTATAATAAAATAAATTGATAGTTTATTACAATGATAACAATTCATAATAAGTGGATTACGTGACAGTGCGCCTAAAAGTGTACAACCACCCGTGTGAATCCGGGGCGATTCGCTAATTATTAAATAATCGCACATCGTAAAAGCATGTCTTTAACAATCCTTAATTTAGACGTCGTGTGTGAATGGAATGCATCGATTATGGATTCCGTCTTCAAAAAAATCGTTTTCACTCATGCGAAGCTATTAAATTTCACATTATGCTTCCGCGAATCGGCAAATTAGATCGGCACTCAAAACGGTCAGGCGACACCGGTCTCGTTCTGGATGTGACGCGGTATTCGTCCTCTTTGCACTTATGACGAAATTTAAGAGGCAAGCCAAAGATAAAGTGCAGGCATAGGTTCTGCAGAGTCACGATTCAGAATTCGTTTTTATGTGTAAATATTTTCAAAATTTATTGGTATATTGGAACTGCATCTTAAGGACTATTTATCAGATATATCCTGATATTCACATATAGGAATAATAAAAAGAATTCGACGTTTAGTCCATATGAAATGAATTTTATTGATTTAAGGTAATTGTTGAATCTTGCATTTTTGACAATTACCTCTATTAGGTATCTTCTAATTTTGTATTAAAATAAAATTGGTTTAAGTTGAATTCATAGAAATAGAAATAGGTCAATTCATATTGACCTATTTCTATTACAACACTACCTCAATATACAAAACAACATTTCAATTTGTTCAAAATCCTATCAAGTCACCTCTTTAAAGTCAACCATTTGTAACATTCACGTCTATCTTGCAATTCACTAAAGGGCTCTGCAAGGGACAGATCGAACGGACAGATAAATATTGTACCAAGATTAATAGGGTTCCGGTACGCTGCCCGCGGTACCCTACAAGGGAAGGAGTTCACTCCCTTTCTTAGGGGATCGGAAGCAGATCTCATTTCCTCCGACAACATCAAAGTGAGATAGCAATCGGTTTTTATTTGAATCAGCAATATTTTAAGCGACGTTACGCCACTAGTTGGATTTGAACCCACTTGCGGATTGACTGCGTTCCACTGAATTAAGCACCTACACTGTAGACTGTACTTCGCATTGATTTCTAATAATGTAGATACGTAATATTTTCTGATGCCTTTGCGGTTATTACACGATGGAATGTTACAACTGTGAACGGATTTATGGCCAGCTCAGTTGTGGTACGATTATGGAAACTGTAGTTTTCGAAACGTCACCTAATAGGTAAAATAAAATACGCGAGTTAAAGGTGTTTATTCCAAAATGTATCTACGTTTAAATTTTTGTTTTGTTTTGTTTTTTTTTTAACGACAAAAGTAATTAGTTATAACGATATAATATTTTTTTATCATTATATCATCGTTTTGTGATTAAACAGGTACGAAACGGTTTGTGGCCTAGGATTGAGTGAAAATTAATTGTGCAATTAGGTTTCGGGAAAAGGTAGCTAATTGCTGTCAGTTAATATATTTTTTATAGGAATACCTACGCATATGAATAAAAATCTTTTATTTTTTGTTTTTATAAACATAAAATAAAAGTCATCATCGATTTAATTAAATGTTACTTAGAATTAAAAAAAATACATTTTCTTAAAAATATGTTAAAGATTAGACTTCTAAATAATAGTGTAGTTGATTGGAAAATCGGATTTTTCATTCACATAATATACTTACACAATTAAGAAACGGTGTTTTAATAAACTTTGGTATTGTTATTACTTAATCTGCTTTAGAACAAAACAATTGTCACAGCCAAAAAACAAAACAAAATCGCACAGCTTAAACCCGCACGCGCAATTGGGCAACTGATTGCTCGCAAATAAAAACGAAGTTAATTCAATTGTGTTTTAATGATGTAAATTTTTTCGGATTACATTTGAATCCGGACACACTCTCACGTTGATCAAAGGCGTGGAAATTTACATAATGAACGAGTTGTGACTGTTGGGGTTGTTTGCGGTCACTTTGTGTTTATTATAACCTAGTACTTACGTGTTAAATAGTATCTTTTGTTAGAGCATTCGGTGGTCTAGACATTGAACTGGCGTTAACAACTGTAAAATGGTATCTAGACTGTCTGATGATCTTTTATTCTGATATGAGCAATAATTGTATATGCTTATATATTATAGTAGGTAGGTATATAGGTATGTCAGTGCTTTGATCTTAAGAACAACACAACGAATCTTTACTAAGGAAGGAATCAAAAACGAAACGCAAATAAATGTCAAGATCAAAATCCAACAAGATTTTTTCCCAATAACAATAATAATATACTAGCAAATAATTAATTAATAGACAATATCGTTAAGTAAAATACAAGATGGCGCCGAGCCGAAACTCTTTCCGTAATTATATCCAGTAAGCAATATTTTTCTTGACGTTTTTTAAAATTTGTCGTAACCTTTAAACAATTTATTTTTTGATGTTTTAACTACTTAATTAAAACAATAGATAATATTTCATACTTTGTTTGTAAGGTATGTAGGTATATATGTATGTATGTAGATCTATGAAATCATCCCACCTGTAAATTTTATATAAATATATTACAGCTATAATGATTCTCTACATAAGGCCATGAGGATCCTTTATTAAATTATTTAAGAGATAATAAGTTACTTTTAATGACTTTATAATGGACTATATTAAGTTCACGTAGCGAACTACCCCGTCAATACCGCAGTCCCTAGGCGTTAAATTTACACTAAAGTTAATAATGATCGTGTGAACCGGGGCGCATGCGCGGGGCCCTACCGATGCGGGTCACTAAGTGATGTATGACTCCACGGAGAAAGACTTTATGGCAGAAACCGACTTTATGCACTGGAGCGGAACTCGCGGGTGTACCGCTACCTTTACTTGCTCATTCACAAAATTGTGCCCAACTCTTGTATGGAGGTAATGGGATTAAGATAATGACATGCGAATCATTACGGACGTTAGTCAGTCATTTGTTTTTGAATTGAAATTCATCTCCAATACCTAATACAGTGGAGTACCATACAATGATCCAACGCTCTTTATGATAGCAAAAAATTCGAAATCATGTTATTCGATGATACATTTTATAGTAGGTACCTACTTCCCTAGAGTTGTCCCGAACTCCAAACAAATCTTTATATATAGTTCGGGCTTTTATTTTCCCGGTCTTGTCCTGATTCTATGTCCTGAATCTGATTGATGTGTCAAGACGCCGTCGTAAAGTAACTGTATAGATAATATACCTTTTGATATTGTTTATATGAATTCACGTTGAGAAGCTACGCGTCTTAAGCTACTGGTGACGATGTAATTAAACATAACGTAGAGGAAATAAGTAATTATGTCAAAATCAAATATCTCGGTGAAAAAAATCACGTCCCCTAAACAAGTAGCTTACAATTATTTCCTAATGACCCACCCCCCAGTTTAAACGTTGCCGAAATGTACCTTTCTAAGAAGTACCGACAGAACGCTAGTTAATAAAATACATCACGAAAAGAGAAGGCAAGAGGTTTCTCTTCGGTACGATTAGCTTTATATAGCGCTATCTCTTTCCGTTTATTTTTTTTTATTCTCTGCCATATTGTACGATCGTGGTAGCTGCGGTAGACGAAGTATTAAAGGTATTAACTTGTTCAGCAAATTGAGGATTTTTAATATAGAGGAATAACGCGGTGTAATCTGTAAGGTACTCGTTTGGGTTCTTTAAATGAAAAATGTCTTGTATAGTTAAGTTTGATATTTTCTCTTCATTCCGTATTTTCAGATTTTATATACACTTAGAATGTTTATGGCAAGTAGATTTATTGCAACTTGACATTAGATAATATCTGATTCTGACACATTGTTGACATTTCTCACCAAAAGGTGGTTGTTTTAAAATGAGATTATCTTGAAATACCTAAATACCTTCGCGACGTTAATAATATAAAAATAAAAGGACAATCTGTATTTTAGCTTATATTATGTAGGTAAACAAATTATTTACATACTTTCTAGAAATAGGATGTAGGATGAAATTAGTTATTTTACAATCAGCGATGAACGGCTAGGTTCGGATGGAACGGCAAACTTGTTTTATAACTATTTGAAACATAATGTACCCGAATCTTAAAGATGTAATGATATGAAAGATGTTAAGTAAAAACTAGTCCTGTAAAATTTACGTTAATTTCAACGAGCCTTTAGTTATTAAAAATATAATATCACAAACTTAATTAAATGCAAAGTCAAATTAACATAGCTGATAGTCACAATGAGAAATTGAATTACCGCTTCAAAGGTTCCCAAAATTAGTTTGACCTAGACAATGGATGGCACTGAGGCGGTTCCTCAAATATTTGTAAATTTACTAGTGAATAACCCAAGTTTCGGCCAAGGCTTCGGTTTCGGCCAGAAAGTGGCCGATATTAGGTCGCGCTAACATTTACGATTCCTATGGTAGTTTTTTCAGCCAATTTAGCTTTGTATGACTAGGCAACCTTGCAAGACGTACCTTCATGTAGGTATTAATTGTTAAAAAATTAAACTCAAGACATTTTTGTTTTAATTATTTTGTTCTATGCAACACGTAACTATCACAGATCCACTCCTTATTTATTAATGTGTGTAAGTAGTACCTAAGAGTATACTCGTATAAATTAAGTTTTAACACTTCTATAAAATCGGTTCCGGCCAAAACTTGGCTAGAACAACAACTGAAATTTGGTTTCAGCTAAAAATCGTATTTCGGTTGCAAACTAAATTAAGTCAAGGCCCTGTCGTAAACCAAAGATATTGCTATACTATTGTCTTGAACGGATTAGTTTCCGTGAGTTCTGTGAGATTATGATTGTAGCAATAGAAGTGTACTTTATGTCACTGGAATTCAAATTTTACGGTTATTTCGAATGTGACAAGACGGATACTAACTACAGTTAATTATTGTTTGTCACGTCACTTTATAAGAAACAACATGTTTATTTGTATACATACAATAAATTAGGTAAGTAATCTTATAAAATATTTACTAGGTAGGTATATAAATAAAGAACGTATAGTTAATCGTAGTTTCATCTCATGTTTGAAAATATAAAAAGGTCATAGGACATGACAGGATACTGCTTCTATCACCAATTTAACACGATTCTCCATAGTCGTAGAGACAGTGACAAATAAATAGCAATTGACTTACTTAATGTTCACTATTATTATATTATTACTAAAAATAAGGTTGAAAATTGTACCAAAAAAATATAAACCTCAAAATCTCCTCAACATTTATCAACAGCAGAGTGTTGACGTGGTAATGAGTTAATACGGGAATTAAATACCAGTACATACATTAAAAACCAGTCGAATGGAATAGCACCGCAGACCGAAGTTTACCAGTAACATTTGCTGTCAAACAACCGGCATTACGATGCGGGCACAAGTTTCGCCTTGATTAAAGATAGCTATATCAGTTTCGTCAACCTTTCATTAGATATGCCACAAAGGCGGGCGATTACATCGACGGTCGCGACATCTGGTGGCTTTATCATTAAAGGGCTGCATCTTATACTTGAGTCTTAGTCTTGTCTTACATTAGCAGGTCCGCAAAGCTTATTCCAGAGGGTTTTAATTAAAATAGTTGTTTGGTTAATCAGTGCCGGGCTAATTAGCGAGATGAAATTAGCAGTGAAGGGATCAGTTTTTAATCAGTGAAGTGTCTGAAGTCCGTTAGGAATCGCGGCACTTGCTTTTAGTTGATGGTGTTGAGTTTTCAAATAATTTATTGTTAAAAATTATTGTTTATTGTTTTATGTAAGGTAGCTGTAAAAAGGTACCTAATTCTTTAATAACGTGCTATTTTGTACGTTTAGATAAAAAATAAAACTCATAACATTATAATAATCTCTTAACTGCTACGTGTAGAGTAAATAAATGAACACACGTAATTTTGACTCTTATTTTTATGTGTAAAATTTTCCTGTTAATATTGTACATGGCTGAATAAACGTTTCTTTCTTTCTATAGTTCATTTGTATATAGATAAGCATTATAAAGTCCTCATTTTTCATGTATTAGCTGCCGCGCGAACATCTCCGTTAGGGAGCAAAGAAACCCTGTCCAAACCTTGCCTCGGGTACGTCGTGCTGTTTAAATGTTTGTACAAAAGCTACGCTGTTAGCTCGCGCCGCACCAACATGTGTGTTCCTCGCCGATTTACACACGAAATTGACGACAAATCGTATGCTAACGGAAAAATGCCTTCCCCTTTCAAAAATCCGAGGAACGATAACCTTGTTTTCATTTGTGGTATCGTGTTGACATATAACATTTTAGAAATAATGTAACTAAACCTTTTATATTGGAAATGCTAAATTTACTTCAGCATTATATAGTTAGGTATAATTTCTTTATTTCGATATATTTCAACTGCTAAAGCATTTAAAATAAACTTACTTACTCATATTAAAACTTAGAAGATACGAGTAGGTAATATTTGCGAAGCGGTTTTCCGATACATTAGCAATATATATCTCTTCCTTTGCTTTGTAGTAGTTATTTATATCTTGATACTCTTACAAAGAATCTAGGTATTTATTGAATTAGTAATGCTAAGTATTAATGATCTTAAAATAATAAGCAATCCTTGGTGCTGGTAAGTTTGTGTAACTAACTGAAAATAATACACGGAATATCCGAACTCTATAACATTTAATACAAGAAGACGGTTGTCAAGCCAAACAACCGTAACTAGGCATACACTACACCTCCGCAGTAAAACACAAGTAATTCTAACATAAAACACTTATAAAGAAAAATAAAAGAACAAAAACAACATGCAAATACAAATAACTTAAAATCACTAACAAACTAATTTCATACTGCACGTATAGCTATCCCTATCTATACCGAGGAGGATTCTCTCTCCGACAAGAGCGGAGCGGTCTGGGCTGGGGCGGTTCGGAAGGCGACAAAAGTGGAGCAACTGTCACCGGTTCTGTCACCGGTGGCCCCTCGACACAGTCCTGAAAAATGTCGCGACACACATCCCGCGACACGTGGTCGGACCGTACCGCCGCGGGACAGATCAACGGGCTTACTAATCTAGACCTAAGCTGATCTATATGTTTATGACTCTCTCTGCCAACCGTATCGATGACTTTATAGTCAGTACTACCTAACCTCTCTACGACTCTCCCTGGTATCCATTTCTCCAGGCCTTGCCGCTGACGTAGCCACACGCTCTCCCCCGGTTGCACCTCGCGGGCACCGCTCGGCCCCCCCACCTGCTGTCGTTCCTGTCGACTTCGCACGGTCTCGTCCCTATCCGGTCTTAACGCGTCTAATTTTGTGCGCAACCTCCGTCCTAACATCAAGGACGCCGGCGTCTCCCCTGTCGTGGAATGTTCGGTGTTCCTATAATAAAGAAGGAAGTTATTTAATCCCAACCGTACATCCAACCTCTCTCTTATAGCCTTTTTAATCACCCGTTTTACAGTCCGGACAGCATTCTCGGCTGCGCCGTTCGATGCCGGGTGGTAAGGTGCTGAAAATAGATGTTCAATTCCCAGGGATTGCAAGTAAACCGCAAACTCCCCTGCTGGTGAAAGGCGGTCCGTTGTCCGATACAACCTGCTTAGGTAAACCCCAACGTGCAAAAAGTTCACTCAACCACTCTATAGCGTGACCCGCGGCCGTGCTCGGCACTGGATTAACCTCGATCCATTTAGTCCTAGCATCTATGACAACTAAGTAGGTTTTCCCGGCGATAGGTCCTAAGAAGTCCATGTGAATGCGAGCCCAAGGTCTGGCCGGCCACGGCCACGGACATGGCGCGTGCCGTGGCGGCGCATCTGCTTCCGCAGCACATACGGTACACGCGCGGCACATCGACTCCACCGCTTCGTCAATGCCGGGCCACCAAACGTAACTCCGCGCGATGGCCTTCGTTTTCACGACGCCCATGTGCACCTCATGCAACTCTTCCAACACTCTTTTACGGCATACACTCGGAATTACCACTCGATGCCCCCACATAACACAACCTAGTTCCTCATATAACTCTCTCCTGCGATTAAAAAACGGTTGCAAAGAACTGGTTTCATTATTCGATGGCCATTCATCCCTCAGATAGGTCACTACCCTACTCAACACTGGATCGCGGCTAGTCTCCTTTTTAATCATACTATGATCTAATAATAAAGCATTGTGTGCAAAATGTAAAAAAGTCTGTTCGGGACTTCGATGCTTACTGTGATCGCCGTCCGCTAACGGCAAACGCGATAGTCCATCTGCTCCGTTCTGTTCTGAACGCACAAATTCAATATCGTACGTGTACGCGGCTAGTTTAATGGCCCAACGTTGTAACCGGCTCGCCGCCATAGCGGGAATACCCTGTTTCGGCCCGAAAATAGTCACTAATGGCTTGTGATCCGTTCGTAAAGTAAAACGTCTCCCATATACGTATTGATTTAATTTCTCTAAACAAAACACTATTGCTAACGCTTCGCGCTCAATCTGCGAATAGTGTTTCTCCGCATTCGTCAGCGACCGTGACACATATACTACGGGGCGCTCGGGCTCTCCGGATGCGGCCTGTGTGAGGACCCCTCCTATACCGCGCGCGCTCGCGTCGCAAGTTACGAATATATTTTTTTTAGGATCGTAATGTGCAAGTACATCCGCACTAATGAGTACCGACTTCAACGCAGTGAAGGCTCTCTCACATTCTGACGTCCACGTCCAACGTACCCCCTTCCTGAGTAGGTCATATAACGCCCCCGCGGTTGCACTCATATTATTTACAAACTTTGCATAAAAATTTACTATACCTAAAAAAGATCTTAACTCCGTGACGTCATTCGGTCGCGGAATTTTAGTAATTGCCTCTACTTTCTCTGGATCCACTTTAACTCCCTCTTTACACAAAATATAACCTAGGTACTTCACCTCCTCTATCATGAACGAGCATTTTGATTTCTTAACTTTTAACCCATTATCCAACAGCCTTTTTAAAACTGACTCCAGAGTAATGAGATGTTGACCTTCATCTTGGGAACCTATAATAATATCATCAAGAAATACTTCTACATTCGGAATATCGCTTAAAAGATTTACCATTATACGCTGGAATATTCCTGGACTAGACGACAACCCGAAAACTAATCTTTTGTACTTAAACAACCCCTTATGCGTGTTAATAACCGTTAAATTATTCGGGTCGTCTAACTCAATCTGATTATAAGCTTGGGATAAATCTAATTTTGAAAAGATTTTGGCCCCATTTAGTTTGACCAGTAAGTCTTCAATACGTGGCAGAGGATATCTATCAACTTTCAATACGGGATTTAAAGTAACCTTATAATCGGCACAAATCCTAAGCCCGCCGTCCGCCTTACGCACCGGTACTAACGGCGTGGCCCAGTCCGCGTTCTCTACGGGCTCGATGATACCCGCGCGCAGCATGGCGTCAGCTCCGCGTCCACGCGCTCCACAACGCATACGGCATCGGACGCGCGCGACAGAAAACCGGCGACGCGCCCTCCCGCATGTGCCTTGCCTTGGCTCCGCCTGTGAACCGGCCCAGCCCGTCCGTAAATAAATCCTTATACCTGGAAAGTAACAATTCTAAATTTGCATTCTTAACCTCCTTGGAACTGTAATTTACGGTATTATGAAAAACTGGAATCTTTATTTTTAATTCAGACAGCCACTGCCTACCTAATAAAGATGTCTTCCCCCCCTCGATAATAAACAATTCCAAAACCTTCGCGACATCTCCATACCTCACCTCTGGCCGTATTAAACCGACCGGCCTTATCTTTGTACCATCATAAAAATTAAGCACTATGTTGCTTTTCTCTATTGGTCGCGAACTAAAATATCTATTATAAGTAGTTGTACTAATACAGGATACTACTGCCCCCGTATCGATCTCCATGTGAATTGGACAACGGTCAATTAAAACCGTCAAGCTTACCGGCTTAAACTCGCTTAAACATAGTTGATGCATATCCTCCTCCAATTCGGACGACGTCCCCGACTGCTCCGAGGCGGGGGGTTCGTCCTCGCCTGACAGTTCACCGTCTCCAGCCGGGTCCGCGCCTCTGGTCATATACACCACATTGTGGTGTTCTATACGTTCGCCGCGTTCCGGGCAAACTCGTCGCAGATGACCAATCTGCCGACACTTTCCACAAGTAAATCTGCGATAGCGACACTCGAGGTCTCGATGGCCGCCTACACCACAAACCTTACAAATTGGTTTTCTTTTTTCACCATTAGCATTACGATTCCGAGATACGGCGCGCCCGCTGCCGCGAGCAGTACCGCGCCCGGTACCGAGAACGTGTACGGCTCCAACCCTGGAGACACTTTCCGTAGCTTGCTCCACCGCCGCCGCGTCCTTTTCCGCCGTCTCCATCGTGCATGCTATTTTAACCGCATTCTTGTATGTCAGGTTCTCCTCCGTAAATAGACGCTGTCTGATTATCTCGCTTCGAATACCGCAAACTAGCTGATCCCGTAGATTGTCTTCTAAAACAGTCTTAAACTCGCAGTTTTTGGACAATCTTTTTAGTTCCGCTATATACGTCGAAATGTTTTCACCCACCTGCTGCCTCCTCTGGCGAAAACGATACCTCTCCGCCATAAATGAAGGTGTTGGTTGAAGGTGGTTGCGAAGTAACTCCACTGCGATATCGAAGGTCTTCGTGCTCGGTTTATCAGGACTAGTTAAGTCGCTTAACAAAGCATATGCCTCGTCCCCCATGCTCGCAAGCAACGTGGGAAGCTTAAGGTCATCCTTGATCGCATTCGCCATGAAAAACATCTCGACCCTCTCAACATACTGCGCCCAGTTACCCCCGCGCAAATCAAAAGCGTTCAGTTTACCAAGAGACATTTTGATAACTCCTTTTTCTCCGTGGTATCTCGTTTTATCCCATCCTCGTCGCCACTGAAAATAATACACGGAATATCCGAACTCTATAACATTTAATACAAGAAGACGGTTGTCAAGCCAAACAACCGTAACTAGGCATACACTACACTAACAATACTTAATAGATGATAAATGTTACATATATCCGTATGTTTGTATACGTTTTTGTATTTGCAATTCTTTATTTTGTAATCTCTTTTAATATTCACAATATCTTTTTTCAGGTAAATGTTTTATGCTGAATACATAAAGGTAACGGTTTAATTTAGAATTAATGACAGCTCATTCGAACAATCTTTGTTAAGCGTTATTGTATAACGTTGTGTGTTCTTAGGCAATGTAATGACATTCAATTTCAAAACAGAACAAGTTTTTCAACATAGCGAAATGTAATTGCCAATTCGTATTGAATTTATTTAAATGCAAGCCGTGGAAACAATTGCACACTCAAACAAAATTTCTGAACCGTTTGTTTCGTTCCACACTCGACAAATAATTAACTAATTTTAGTTTCCGCTTAATCGGCTTTTTAGAAACTCATTTGACTGGCAAATTATTTCACCTGCCGTCTGTAAATGAATAATTATTCAGTGTTAACGCGGGCTTGCGGTAATCCGCTGTTCAAATCGCCTGTGTTGTCTCAAACAAACCACTGTCGAAAAACTATATCCAACCAAAAACAAGCATAAATGCAATTTCACTGCCTAAGCTGAAAAGTGATTGGCTACATGAAACAAAAAATATAAACGTGCTCCATTAGCAATATTCGTTCATTTTAATACTCGTAAAGTGTTACTTTAAAACGTATATTATATCTTTTAGTGCAAGGATCACGGTGCAATAGAAGTTTAGGTTTACTAGCAGATTATACTTTACTGGCTTGATTAGGCTAGAGTCCGTTTTCACTATTTACTGATAAAAAAATCAGATAGCTACCCGATATGTTACATATTAAAAAATGTACTTAATTTATTACAGGCTACATGCAACCTATAAAACCGTAGTCAACTCATTAAATTATTACAGACGGTTAACTATTCATACAGAACTGTTCCTTTTTTGAACCATTGCTTGCGTTGGAAAAAATAGGCGCAGAGCGGATTTTTAGTAATGCTTTCTACATTGTATGGTGGAATAATAGTTCAAGCCTACCGATTTTAGAGGTGGAAACAGTGTGTAGTGGGTATTATAGACTGGTGCATTATTAAGCGAAGGCTATAAATGCTCGGATTATGTTTCCATTTACTGCGTATTGGGCGCGCCGGCAAATGGAGCTCACGGTAATTATACGTGTTGAATCTTTACTGTTTGTTTTTGAATAGCGTTCGTTTAATAGAATCACATTTGGAAGTATTGCGTATGCGGAACACCTGACCGGCTAGACTAGGAAAAATTTAATGTAACTAAATGGACTTGCCGCGTGATCTTGTGTATCCTTTTTTTATATGTAACTAGCGGTCCCGGCAGACGTCGTCCTGCCCGGAAATCGATTTGACAGTTGTCATTGTTGCGTTTTGTTAAAAGTAATATTTTTAACAAAAGAGTTTAATATTTTTTTCTTTTTTTTTACTGGAACGTGATAAAAAGTATTCTATGTCCTTTTCCTGGCTCTAAGCTATCTCCCCGCTAATTTTCAGCCAAATCAGTTCAGTCGTTCTTGAGTTATAATATAAACGGGGTAACTAACACAACTTTCTTTTATATATATAGATTAGTAATCGCGTTATGTATGTTTGGAATTAACATTCGAATAATCTCTGTGCTCCCGAAAATCTTTTAAAAGTTCTGATCTCAATTTACATCATGTAATATTTATTATTCCAATAAACCATTTAATTTTGTATTAGACTTTTTGAAATTTCATTTACTGTGATAGGACGTATCAGAAGTATTACGTAATACCGCTATAATTATATAACCTTTAATTTATTTGTGAATCAAGTTTGAATTAACACAAGTTGAACTATGGTGTATATTATTTTATTCCCAGAAACCTTTGCAGTTCCTATATAATATACGTAGCTGACTGAGCAGATGACAGTTAATACGAATACGTGTAATAACCGCGAAAGCAGCAGAATTTACTCGTACCTGTCTAAATATTTTTAACATGTTAGTAGGTATTTGTCTGAATTGTTTGGTATATATTGAATGCTAGGTATACAATTCTTAAATAAATTCGAAGCAACATAAAGTAGCTGACCTTTGAGTGTAAAAGTGAATTCACAATTACAAATAAATGCTGATGTAGGTACATGGAAATGGCGCAGTTTTATTTATCGTTACTTTTATGCTTTCTAGATGTTTCTGAAGCGTTTCAACAATTGCAACACCGCCTCGCAACAAAACAGATCAGACTTAGAATATTTCCTGCAGCATGCTTACGTAAATAATGTTCGCTTGCAGAATCGAATTTCTCCGATGAAAACATCCCTTTGTTACAAGGTGAAGTAACAAAGTATATGTAAATAAGTTTTAATTTTTTTTTCCTTTGTTTATGTCGACTTTGTTTGCTGTTTTATCTCTTTTGCCTGTATTCTGCTTAGACACAGGAGATAGTTTTAAGTTTGCGATGCAATCAAATGGAATTACCTATGTTATACATTTTATTTTAACTTGCGATTGTTACTATTACACCTTTAGAATATTCTCGAACATGACGAAATTCCAATCAGTAATAAAGGAATTCAAATGTTTAATTGTTTTCACAATTTGTTCAAGAGCGTGGTCGCGTCAGTCAATTTTAGTACATTTTTCAGCCAGTAACTAATTAATTTGAACAAGAAATTTTCTACAATTACCAAAACAAGAGGGTGTCCCGATCCAATTTGCGCTATAATTATGACGTCATCCGAGAAGGATTTAATTAAAGACCTTTTTCGAGGCCTCCAAGGTAATTGCTGTTCAATGAGTCTTTGTAGTCCGAGTCTGCAGCTCTTGGTGATTATGTTCTAAAGAATTTGTGAATGCTCAATTCTTGAACTTAACGTTTTACCATGTTCCGATTACGCGAAAAGTTCATTGATATTTTTCAATAACAATATATATATATAGACACCTTTCATTCTTTCACGATTAGAAAGCAACCTCTATAACGGATTTAACTTGCGTAGTTTATTTGCTGACATTTCGAAAACTTCACAGCTACCATAATTGTAGCACGACTCAGCTGACAATAGTCTAACGCTAAAGTTATCGTAGTCTCAGTCTATATTTCGCGACATTAGACAATTATACATTCGTATATTTTTGATTAAGTCTTTCTTTAAAGAGTTTTAATTTTATTCTGTGGTCTTGACTTATAGTCATTACACTAATATCTGCCTTTACCTGAATCCGTACTTAGTACCTACCCATCGAATAATCTTTTCGTAGTATCAGACTATATTAGTTGATGTGAATGGTCCTAGGAATAAAAATACTAAAGAACATTTCCTATCAAAAGGTAAAATTGCTATATTTATACAAGAAATTGAATATTAACACGAAACGGTTCGTAATATGGTGTCAACAAGGTGGAAGTTTAATTAAGCATAGCAAATTGTAGTAGTATCGAAGTTCTGGCATCGTACAGTGCACAGCTACGCTAGCTTCTCCGGCGGAGTTAGCTCACTCGAATAACCTAGATCCAGCGATCTTAGAACTATATCAGTTAGACTTTAAAACAGAACTATCTTAGGTACGGTCGTGTTTCGGAAATTACATGTTGTGTTTTAGAGTTCAATTGATCGGTTTGGTTAATTTCTGTTTTATTAGGTGAAGCAAAATAGTTTGTGGATGATAATTTTCGTTGTTGTTAAGCATTCTCGTATGGTTAATGGATGTCACATGCGCTTATTTATGTTTGTCATTATTTGTGAAAAAAAAATTGAAACAACAAATTAAGTTACTTTCGCATATTTTAGGTACTTTGGTACACTAAATATTTTTTGACTAACACCAATTTATCTGGTCCCAAACTAAACAAAGCGTAGTAGATAACGGATGAACATAAACAATTACGCATTTCTCTTGCTCATTACACTGAAATTTGTCTCTAGCTGGATATGAACTTGCAACTATTTCAAGTACCTACCTACGAGGCGAGTGCGTATAACATTATTTATTTATTTACTTACACTTTAATTCACAAAATGTATAAAAGGCCGACTTCATTTTCGTATCCTGTACATACGGACGTTGTTATTACTGGAGGAACACAAAATCCAGTAGTAATATTACTAAAAAGAAATACTATACTTTTTCGCTTGAAATCCGCCGGCAAATCCCCAAGTATCGATGCGAGTTTCGACGCATTTACTTTTCTCCCCAAAAAATCCATTTGCATCTCTGAAACTTTTTTAGTCTAGGTTTTTTAGCTTTGCTACAGAAGAGCCAATTATGTGATATGCGCTCGTTCATACGTAATATATTGTAAAACATCAACATTTCAATAATATTGTTTTTATAATAATAATAATATTAATCAACGAAGAATGCGATTTGTGCTGCTGTCTCGGTTATTACACATTGGAAGAAAATAATTATAACGCGAATATTTTTACTTGAACTTTAGTAGGTATCTTTTGCGTAAATGAAGTCTTTAAATATGTCTAAAAAAATGGTTTAACTTTACTCTGTACTTTATTGAGGCAAACCGTTTTTTACTGCCCAAGAATTATATAATCCCATGACATAATCCCACCATCAGTTAAAAATACATGGTGAAATTAAAAGAAGACACCTGTAAAGCATTTTGTGGGATATCCGCGGAGCTTACCTAATGAGCTCTGCGCATTAAGTCCCATTCATATTTACGTGGTACTCGCCTTCAATGGTAACCTTTTGTGTTCCCGGCATATCAATAATGTGCTAACAGCCCCACACTTAAACATGATAAAATTTTAATTAACGGTTTCGCTTTTCAGCACAGAATAAGCAAAATGGCGTAGCGTTAAATGGAGCAAAAAATATTTTAATATGCGGTGAAAAAACCTCAGCGGGCAGTCTCTAGGTGCAGTCATTTGCAAGCAAACATTCCCTTTCTTACCCCCTAGAATACAAAAGAGATGCGCGCCTGGAGTTAATTAAACTTAAATATGAGTAGGTGAACGTGATAGACTCCTAGCTTCGTCGGTTTTGCGTTAAGTCTTTATTAATAAGGAGAAAATACTAGCTTCTAACTAAGATACATTTCTCTTTAGACTGAATAATGTTAATCTTTGATGTTGGAAAACGTAGTTTTACTTAATACACAATGCGGTGGTGAGAGAGAGAGGTGAGGTGTAGTCTCAATCTCACACTTTAGCTTGTATATTGATAGACATTTTCGACTTCATAATAACCATAACCACCTCGTGGCTCGCCTAAAATGATAGTTATGACTGGTTTGATAATCATTTTGACATTTCTTATATCAAGATTTGTTTAATAATACTAGTATTAGGAGGCTTCATCCGCCCGGTAGTGTTTTTTTTGATAAAAGAGTAAGCTGACATTATTGCTTGTTCTTGATTAATTTCTACGTAAATTACTGTATGTTTAAATTCAAAACAATCGAATATTTACCAAATGTGATTAGCGCGCTGATTGGAAATAGGAGAACTGTTAATGATCTCTTATTTAACAGATCGTGTTTCTATTAACATTTAGTAGAGAAAACGTTTGCTTTCTATGAATTCAGACATCAAGATATAATGTAGGCTTATATTCTTTCTCTAAATTGATTTAGAGGATTAGACGTGAAAGCGAAACAATCCAACTTATTTCCGCATTTTAAATACTTCCCTATTAGTAAGTGTACAGGGATGAACAACCAATTTACCAATTTTGTTTAGGTACGTTAGCTTTCTCTCAAAAACTATTGCTCGCTCGCCAAAATACCTTTTCATAAATGATGCACGTACATTGCATACAGTACGAACCATATTCGATTAAGCATGGATGTTGGAAACAGCCGTTATGCTACATTTAATTATCGCGATCATTTTCGATAGTTTTCCGAGCGATCAACTTTTTATTTACCAAAGTAAATAAAATGTATTTCCAGCTTTATTTACCGAAAGTCCATACAGAGCTTTGAGCTCAAACCACAATTAAACTGTAGGGTATACTTAATTTGTTGATGCTCATTAAGTCCGGCAAAAATAATGAACTTTTATTAATTTTATCGAAAAGATAATTTAAAATTAATAAAGGTTGGAGCAGCTTTTCGAGTAGCAAATAGTGTTTTATTTGTATATTATATTACCTCATTAAAATATTCTGTGTAATAATTAAAGAAATTTAAAAATGTTTACATGCTATAGCTCTTTGTAACTATGAGCCTTGTTAATGTTACTTGAATTCATATATGAACCTGAGCAGTTATTTTACTAATTCCGTCGTGGTCTACGCATCTTTCATATTATAAGAAAAAAGAATACCAAGTTTATCTTGAGTTGAAATTTTTATTTAGCATCTGCAATAAATAAAGTTACGTGAAGAATATCCTATCAAAGGAAATGTTGTTTAAAAGAAGCGACAAAATAATATTTCTTGTTGAGACGAAATCAAACTACCTACTTAGCTCGTTTTAACTTAATAAATAAATATTGTATACATATTTTTAGACAATTCATACTAGGTACCTAATCTGGTTCCAAATTAAGCAAAGTTTGTGCTATGGATACTAGACAACGGATAAACATACGTAAAGTCATCCAAGACTCAGGTACAGATCGGAATCTGTCCTGGAATCTTGTCTATGCTCATCACACTAAGCCTTAAAGATAAAGGTATCATTGATAACTAATCGTTATGTATTACCGATAATTACCATGTCATTTACTGTAAATCCATTGTTGTGTATGATTCCTAATTCAAATCAGAAAGATAACGAGCAAACAAAGATGGAACACCGATAATAGGAATCCACGCAAGCAATCATTTTCAAAAGCCATTCAGTTCTAAAGAATGATCCTGTTCTCCTTTTAAATCCCCGACTAAATTTCACTTGGAGTTGGCATGTGCGTAATTTGGGCTCGTAATTTAGACTATCCCTTATTGGTTTCATACCTAATTTAACTCTTAAGGAGACATATCGGTGAAGTCGGCGATCCGGCAAGATATATTATGTAGACTTTGAACGCTTGCCGATTGATGAAAACCATTTTAGAGTTGTGCGCCATTGGTTTGTGCGTGAGACGGCGATTTCACAGACAAATGAGACCATTGAAGGGTTGTTAGTCATGGATGTAAGAGTCAATGATATCTTTACTAATGTAGTTTTTTAAACTTATTAAAAAATACTTAACCTCTTTTTATTACATAGGTACCTAGGGTATAATCATATTTTTTAACCAGACAAGAAAGTCACCCCGTAATAATATAAGATAGGTAGATATACACACTTTTTTTTATATCTTTAGCTAAGATCAATAATAATAGTCCGTAAAAGAAAGACGGTGTAACAATACCAACTACAGTTTTCTCTGCAAATTGACGTCACAATGCTGTAGTTAGTTTGTTAATTAAAATAAAGATGCTAATCTTTTTTAAGGCACTTCTCTTATAATTACTTAGTCTCATGCGCAAAAAGCTTGCTAGTGATTCCCCTTTACCGTATCAAAGAGCACCTTGCTCATATTATTAAATCTTCACCCGCTCTAATTCTTCGACCTTACAATGTTGAGTATAAAATTTTACTCTGTATTCCTGAGAGCAACCGCTATTATCCGCTTTGTTAAATTTTTAATTAGAATCGAAAGTCAGGTAGCTTGTAAACCTGCTAGATATAGGAACGGGCACGGGTTCAAAGTTGGGAGCCGTAAACTTTGCTTTGTTTATATAACTTCCAGTTTAGGAAAGCAGGTAAGTTTTCGAACATTGCGGTTTTAATGATCTAATATTGAACGAGCGAGGTAGTAATTAAGGATTCCAAGTATAATACTGATAGTAAAATTACGGCGGCGCGATGCCACGCGATATCTCAGCTCTCCAACGAGCGCGTTCGATCGATGCAAATTTTAATCAGCTCCAACATGCATTTACGTTTTACATTTCCAAAATGTAACACTAACATTTGGGATTAACTCAGAGAATTGAAATTACTAATGGAAGGATATGCGGTGACTAATACTGGATTAAATACTCTGCCGTGTCCTAATTTGGTACTCGTGTTTGTGGTAATTAATTTCATCTGTCGATACCGCGACACGTTTTCTAATAGACTTGATTTTAGAACTATTTGATATCCTGTAACTAAAAAATATTTTTTAATGTCTAAATCCCACCACAAGTAAATACCTACTTGTGATAACAATATTTCTTTTAAATCCTTTTCTTAAAATGCAATACCACAAAAAGCGCGCAAGTGTAAGAAGTTTTGCAGTTGACAAGTGTCAAAATTATTGACATGCTTGCGGTGGGGTAAGCCTATTTTCACAGGGATTTACAGAAATTTGTAACCCGGGGGGAAATAACTGAATAAATAAGTGAGTAGATATAATAAGTTACTAGTATGTAACAAAATTATCTGTTAAAATCTGTTACCTACAGTAATTATTGAAACTTATAACATTTTTATACTAGGTACCTAGAAATACTAAATAAAGTTATATCCTTTTTATTGTAAAAAAAAGTGTACATTTTTGTAATAACATTAATGAAATAACAGCAGATAATTCCGAAACGTGACAGCACAAAGTAAATTTGACAACACAAAATTAAATATTTTGTTAGTCACTAAAGCTGAAAATTTATACTTCAATTCCGTTTTGAGAGTTTTATTATTCTTTCTCGTTTAACCCTCTTTTGGTTTGACTTCAATTTAATGAGCTGGTAGAAGTTAAGACTACAGTGTCGCTGTTTATATTTAAATTGTTTTATTTGTTTAAAATTATCTTATGAAAGTACCAGTACCTGAGTCATGGCTGCTGACAAGAGACAAAGGCGTCATCACCTTCAGTCGTCAACTTCTCTTGGGAAGCCGGTAGAATCTGCTGCTTCCATATTAATTTATTTAGTCACCGAAAGCGGTATCTTACGACAATTGCATCATAGATCGTCTTAAATAGACGTAGTACCTACATGCCAATGTTGAGGTACAGTCAGTCACCCTATATGTCATAAAATTGTTTGGTACATGTCATAATTATACTGGAACTATAAGCTACTATCAGGCCAGCAGTGATCGCATGACTACGTCTTACTGCATCTTTATTATTTAAGTAATCTTATTTTGCAGCTAATATTTTGAGACTAAAACAAATAAAAGTTTAAGAAAAATAAAGCTAGCAATGTTACATCATTTTTTTACATAGTCCTTTACGGACTCACTTCTCTTTTTAAACTCTTCTCAATTACAGGTATTAAGGTATCTCTATTAGGATACATGCTCCGAAATCATAATATTTCAACTTGGTAACAGACCCGTTCCATAAGCCCTAAAATATAATAACCGACTTAACTACGCAGAAGACCAACTCACCAGAGGGCCACAGCTCTTGCCGTGTTCTTTGGCGCGAAACTTGTAAGCAGCTTACATGTCATGCTAAGCTTACTAACTAATTCAGTTAGTTCTAACTAGGGGGTAGGTAATATTCGCAAAATTACCCGTCTAGCCAGTTATAGTTATTTGAATAATTGACTCGGTCGCCGTGGGCTTTGCAAACATTTGCTATCCGCAATCAAAGGTTCGACTCGCTTTCTCTTGGTTACCCCAAGAGTTTCAATTTGACGGGATTAAGTACCTAAATGTAAGTTGTATATGTTAGCCAAAGGTCTTGTGATAGTTTTATTAATATTTTATGTAAGATTTTGAATCTTTCAGTTTAGTGTACATACTAATAATATGTGTACTTACTTATTCTAGCATAAATATTAAGCGTTTACTTGATCATTAGAATTTAAGAATTAGTCACCGATTTTTCAAATCAATTAAATTTTTACTTAATATAGAAACTCGGTTGAAAGCTTTTAAAAATATGCAAATTATAACAGATGAATATTTATATCAAATCCAATACCTTTATTTATAGTACGTATTGATTATTTTTGTACAATGGGCATAATATTTTAATTTGCACTGGATGCGTAAACTAAATTCTTTAAGGCTGATTATTTTTTAACGTCGCTCCGTTGACAGATGCACTAAGTATCCCACTATCTAGAACCTAGCTATTTCCATTACAATGTACGCATACAAACTCATGTGGCGCTACATTGTATTGGTCATTGTTAATTTTATTGGACAATTTAGTTACCTCTCGTCGAATGTGGAATGCTTTAGAAACTATTTTGCGTCAACGAATGTTTAGCGTGAATTAAGTTTGGTGCAACCTTTTTGCAATGTTACTTTGTATTATTTTACATAACTTTCTTGTTAAGATATTAAAATAAGTTTATTTAAGGATTCGACGTAATTTGAGATCTTATTAAACGGAAACTGACATAATCATGTATAATAAGTAATTAAATTACTTCCCAGATTTCGGATGCAACGTGGTCAGGAAGAATGTCTAAGTTATAACTTTAAGCTGCTAACTAATTGCCATTTTTGTACAT
Source organism: Polylopha cassiicola (assembly GCA_038024825.1). Taxonomy (NCBI): domain Eukaryota; kingdom Metazoa; phylum Arthropoda; class Insecta; order Lepidoptera; family Tortricidae; genus Polylopha; species Polylopha cassiicola. Next base: position 2,617,395 of record CP149052.1, on the reverse strand, counting down.
AATATTATAACGTGTAAAAATCAGTAAATCAATTACAAGTTATGAGCGCTTCATTGTTCTGTTATCTTGGGAATCTATTTAAAGTGGCTTTATATTTGAGAAAACAATAATCCTTGCAACATTCTTGACCACTCGGTCTAGAAGCTTGATCTGAGCACGACGTGTGTCGCATACCAGAATCTAGCAACAAGTGACACTACTTTATCTAAAACATTTACAATTTGTTATACTATTTTCAACTCTACCATCGTTTTGATAAGGTTAAAATTTTCACACAAGAGTCAACGTAATGTGGAAAATGAATTTTAAAGTAGATAAAAGAAGAGTTGACTGTATCACAGATGGTTCGCTTTGTACGTGGCCTTTTTAGATCTCAAAACGTCCTCAAAATAAAAATTTCAAGTGTTATGGTCAGTAAAGTTTATTAATTTTATTCTCTTGTTTCTAAAACTATTCAGTTCCCGTATACTAGCTTGACTGTGATTTTATAATAACTTTATTTCACTAACCCTTTCTTGATTATTTTACTTTATAAAATTTAATTGCGTTTAAATTTACAAAGGCTGTGGTCTCTTTTCGGACAGTCTATTAATTTAAATAACACATATAGATATAGAAGCAATTTTGTACAAAGAAAAAATAAAACTTACAAATAACTTCTTAAGATTCGAACGCTCGTCAATGTGACTATTCGAAGGTATCCAGCCGTAAATTGTTATATACTTTTAAAATTCACTTACTATTACCGTATTTATCAGATTTCCTCCCGGGTATCAAAATTAATGAGCACTAATCAGAAGCTGGAATATAATAGCCTCTAATGCATGCTGCATAATTCACTGCTGGTAACACGACCGCCCGCCGTAATTCTATTGTAGTTAAACTTTATTCTGCCCTCACATGAAATACAGAGCTAACGCTGTATTTTTAACCGGCAGCATCTGAAATAAGAGACAGTATTTGCTTTGTTTTATGCAGTTTTAAAAAGTACACATTGTCATGTCATGTCGATCAGGAATTAATGATGAACGCTATTTCTATAAATAGCATTCATCATACGAAACTATTTTCGTAAAATTTGTGTGCACATTTTTATAGCGATGGATAAGCTTATCTTCATCATCATCATCATCATCAGCCCGTCGCAGTCCACTGCTGGACATAGGCCTCTCCAATTGCACGCCACTTTGCTCTATCTTCGGCTGCTCGCATCCAGCTCCTGCCAGCCATCCTACGCAAATCGTCACTCCACCTTGCCTGAGGACGTCCTACACTACGCTTGCCGAGACGCGGTCTCCACTCTAGAACACGTTTACTCCAACGGTTATCGGTTCTTCGGCTAATATGGCCAGCCCACTGCCACTTTAGCTTGCTAATCCGGTGGGCTATGTCGATGACTCTGGTTCTCTGCCGAATCACCTCATTTTTGATTCGATCCCGCAGAGAAACGCCGAGCATAGCCCTTTCCATAGCCCGCTGAGCGACTTTAAATTTGTGAACCAGCCGTACCGTCAGTGTCCACGTTTCGGCTCCGTATGTCATGACGGGTAGGACGCACTGATTGTAGACTTTCGTCTTCAGGCACTGTGGGAGTGACGATATGAAGACTTGACGTAGCTTCCCAAACGCTGCCCAACCTAACTGAATTCTTCTATCCACCTCATCCTCGAAGTTGTTTCTACCTAACTGTAATGTCTGTCCAAGGTAGACATATTTTTGAACAACTTCGAGAACGGCGCTTTCGTGTACCGCAATTGGTTCCGGTAGTACATGTTCATTGAACATGACCTTGGTTTTGTCCAAGTTCATCCGTAGGCCAATGCGTACAGAAGAGTCAGCCAGATCATTCAGCATCTGTTGTAGGTCCTGCAGCGTTTCTGCCACGATGACGATATCATCAGCAAATCGCAAGTGAGAGATGTACTCGCCATTTACTTTGATGCCACGTCCTTGCCAGTTCAGCGTTTTGAACATATCCTCCATTGCATTTGTGAACAATTTCGGGGAGATAACGTCCCCTTGTCTCACACCGCGATGCAATGGTATAGGCATTGTTTGCTGATTCTGGACTTGGACGGACATGGTAGCGGCTTCGTATAAACATCTCATCACTTGGATGTATCGCCAATCGACTTGGCATCGTTGCAGGGACTCCAGAACAGACCAGATCTCGATCGAGTCAAAGGCCTTCTCATAGTCCACAAATGCTAAACACAGGGGCTGATTATACTCTTCGGTCTTCTGTATAATCTGCCGCACTGTGTGGATGTGGTCTATGGTGCCGTATCCGCTCCGAAACCCAGCCTGCTCCGGTGGTTGGAATTCGTCAAATCTTTCGCGCAAGACGGTTCGTGATTACTCTTGAGAACAGCTTATAGACGTGGCTTAGAAGGGAAATGGGTCGATAGTTCTTCAACAGGGTTTTATCTCCCTTTTTGAAGAACAAGACGACCACACCTCTACTCCACATCTCTGGAGTTCTCCCTTCAAACAAGACGGCGTTAAAGAGTTTTTGGAGCTCCTTAAGTATAGGTTTACCTCCTGCTTTTAATAACTCTGTTGTAACGCCATCTTCTCCAGGGGCTTTTCCGTTTTTGAGCTGTCCAAGAGCGATCTCGATTTCGCCAATACTGACTTCTGGCAGGTCTTCGCTGTAGTGGCGTGTTAAAGTGGCTCTAGAATCCTCATTTCCGGGATCAGGTCGAGATGCATGCGAAGCGTACAACCGGCCATAGAAGTTTTCCACTTCGGTTAGGACTGCCGGCTTCGAAGCAACGACTTCTCCAATTTCTGTGGTCAACTTCGTCAGGTGGCTTCTTCCAAGAGAGATTGTACAAACACTTTTGCTCCCCGGTTTTGCGCTCGATCGCTCTTTCGATCGAAAGAGTTGAAGGACCGAAGATCGTGTCGTACGCGTTTACTAATCTCTCGGTTTAGAATCCGTTTCTCTGACGAAGTGACGGGTGGGTTTTCACGTCGTTTCTTCATTAGCCCTAAAGTCTCTTCCGAAAGCTTCGACTTCCTGCCATTACGTTGCATTTTACAGAATCTCGTACCTTCTTCCCTGAGAATCCGAACCACATTTTCAAGGTTCTGGTCAACGTCAGTTGTGGTTTCCACGGCAGCGAATCGGTTCTCCAGATTGGACTGGAACGTTTCAGATCCCATCCTAGTTTGGAGCAAAGTTGGTCGGAGCCTGGCCTTCATCAAGCGAACACGTTCAGCCCTGAAGTCAATATTCAGAGAGCCTCGGACGAGTCGGTGATCGCTTCCGGTATTGAACCTATTGATCACAGAGACGTCTCTCTGAATATATGCTTTTTGTCCGTCATGATGAAGTCGATATCGTTTTTTGTCACAGTGCCCGGTCTTTGCCACGTCCACTTCCTTTGGGGCTTTTTCTTGAAAAAGGAATTCATCAAGAAGAGCCACTCGCGTTCCAGGAAGTTGACGAGCATTTGCCCCCTATGATTTCTGCTCCCATATCCATGGGATCCTACTACCGATTCGTTACAATTTTGTACTCCCACTTTAGCGTTAAAGTCCCCCATGACAACGTTGTAATGGGTCTTAGTAGTGAAGTGAAGGGCCCTCGATATGTCATCGAACATAGCCTCCACCTCATCATCCGAGTGTGTCGAGGTCGGTGCGTACACTTGCACCACCTTGAGGCTGTACCTCTCGGTGAGCTTGATGATGAGGTACGCTACCCGATTCGACACACTGGACACTTCGACAACATTGTCAGCCAGGGACTTATTGACCAGAAACCCAACGCCACCTTGAGATTGTTGGTCTCCCTCTCGGAAGTACATTAGGTGGCCTGATTCGAGAGATATGGTGTCCTCCCCCTCTCTTCGGACTTCACATAACCCTAATACGTGCCACCTAATCTTCTCAAGTTCCACCTCTAGTTGCGCCAGATGCGAGTCGAGCCGTAGCGTGCGTCCGTTGTACGTCGCCAGGGTCAGTTTGCTGTGATGGCCTCCCGTAGCCCGGGGATTCTTCGCACCCCCCGTCCCACCGTTACCATGGTCGCCACCGTGACCAGGAATAGCGGGACCGCCGGGAACTAGGGGCCGTGGTCTTTGGTGTGCCTGCATGGAGGTAAAAGCCCATAATCGCCACGCTGGGCAGGCGGGTTGGCGATCGCAGGGCGTAGCTTCTTGCTTCGATGACGCTGCTGCCCGTCATCGAGCGGAATTTAGCTACGCCTATGTAGGGTGGATATACCGCCATCAGTCGGTCGCCAGAGCCTCGTTCGTTGGACAGCAGGGTGCACCGCGTGCAGGTGAGGTTGGCTTGGGGCGAGTGATGATGATGGTTTCGCCCCCTCTCACCCTAGCTTATCTTATCAAATCATTTAGTAGTAAATATACCGTAAACAACTTGTTCAAAATATTTAATTTATAGTTATGATTTACTCTTTTTTTTTTTCTTAATTTTATGTTAACATCGCTATGTCTGTATAAATCAATTTAGGTACTCTAGTTAGATCCGTTACATTTTTTATATTTCGTAAGGCCATACAAGAAGGCTTTGGAAAAAAGCCTCCTTTAATTAATTCCCTTATCACAAAATAAATTTTAAGTTAATTTCGCTTCTTAACCTTAACTTGAACATTCACTAGTGCTCGAGCAAAAACTTCTCGCATTTAAAGTCTTTAAGAATAAGAAAAACGCATTCAGCTCATTAAAATTATTCATAACAGCAAAAACAAATGAAAGCGCATTTTAAATATTGCTCTAGCATTTATTGCATTTTGCATAGCCCGAGAGAGTAATGTCATGAGATTATATCACCATTTGGGGCGTCCTGCGCGGTCATTCGGGACAGCGACGCAATATCCAAGCCATATAGCCATTGGATATGGAATCTTATGTACTAAATAGTAAAGTTAAGTATATAAGTTAGTAAAAGCGTATACTTCCCGCATGTATCGTCGTCCTCTCGGTGGGAAGCGAGGGACTCCGCGGTCGTTAAGCGGACATGTCTCTGCGTGTTACCTGTGATAAATTGTATTTAGAGTCTAGAAATATTAAAATCGCTTTATAGCGATATTAAACTAACACTTAGATAGTTTTTGATAGATGCCTAGACGTACCATGTATTCCTGTGGTCGATAGGGTTCGCAACTTATTTAGAAATAGCGGGTAAATTATGGTTATTTGATTACGATACATACCTATGTACCTATTAGTTACCTAACTAAATAAACCAAGGTAGTACAATAAAGTCTGTCGATTTAAACCGTATTTATTGCTATTTGCATAATTGTAGGTACCTACTTATTCAGCTAATTGGAATCTACATGGTTAGTTCCTAATTGGTGCTTTAGAAGTGCCTCACTAAAATTAAACTAAATAAAATGAATTCATTGGTTTGTTAAATACAGGTGTAAAATTAATATATGATGTGGTCTAATTTAGCTTAAAAACATTGTTTAATTTCTGCAAAATAAAATACTGAAAATTGGTATTTATATAATCTACATTTTTTGGATGAAATATATTATTCCATAATAATTTCTGATGCCTTCGCGGTTATTACACATTGGAATGAAACAACTATTAACGGATTTAACTCGCGTATTTTTATTTTATTTTATTTGCTGACGTTTCGGATTCTGACAAAAGTCTAACGCTAAAGTCTTTAGCGTTAGACTTTTGTCAGCTCAGTCATGCTACGATTATGGAAACTGTAAAGAATCCGAAACGTCAGCAAATAAAATAAAATAAAAATACGCGAGTTAAATCCGTTAATAGTTGTTTCATTCCAATATATTATTCCATGTTACCCAATTTAACCAGACGCGTATAAAATTACCAATTAAAACTTCGAACTATGTACAAATTCCATTATTATTTTCTGCACTAATTAGCATTTTCGATTTACCGTAAAATCACCGTAAATATGTATTTTAATTTTTATATGTACTTTCACCAGAACGCTGAAAATTATGGTAGGTACAGTACGAATGGTACAGTGTATAGTATATACTATAATAAAACATAATTAAAAATAATAATAACAAAAAATAAATAATTTTCGGTGAGTGAAGATTCACCAAGAAGTTGGCAAGCAATGCTATTAAATTAACTAAGAAGAAATAAATACATTTATTATTATTAATTAATATATTTACCTATTGTCTAATAAATTTACCTACAGGCTAGCTTTGCTTAAATTGGAACAAAAGTCATTTGGTGTAAATTGTATCCATATTAAATAATAAATATGCTAAACTTTTTTATTTACAAACAGTTGACTGAACAGATATAATTTAGATACTAAACTTATTCTTGAACGACATCTCAGAGAGAGTAGCATGAAGATAGCATTACATTATTTGCTTAGGCAAAATTGTCCTAAAACATTAGCACTACCTGAGTTAAGCTTTACATCAAACAGCATAACAAATTCATACATTATGTATAGACGGCATAATGGAGACGGCATGAGGTCAGGTCGGCATTAAGAGCTCTCCCTTCCCGGGGAGGGACCAAAGTGAATTTTATAACAGGAAATATTGAATTTTATCATTTTAACTGATTGAAGATGACAGATCCCTTGGAAATAACGTGACATTTGAATTGATGAGACGTTAATAACCATCTTCAGTTTTTGCGACTGAAACATTGTTAAGGCTTGCTGTTATTTGTTTGTTATCAATCTGGATATTTAATGTTGACATGAAAAGTAAATAAAACATAAGTACTTACATATCTTCATTAGTAACCTCTGAACCGCCCGAACAAATGGATTTGTCATAAAACTAAATACACCGGAAAGCTGGGTACTGGGAGTATTTAAATGCAAATCGAAAAAGAAACCATAATATTTGCCCAAAGTGGGACTTGAGTGCGCGAAAACCTCTAGCCGTAGATATATAGGTAGGTATATCTACTGATTGATACACGCACCGAAATACGTCATAGTCACCCTTTCTTTATATACTGTCTATTATTGATGATGGAAAATACCTACCTACTTACTTAATAAGTCCTGATAATTTCGCGGCCTTTTACTTTATATAAATTGATCGAAAATCTAAAAACACAAGGTACTTTAGCTTCACCGTAAACACCAACGGGTTAGTAAAACGTAGTACAGTTAAGTCTAGAGACGATAGTTTAAACTGGCTTATGTCTACACGTGACCGTAGCAAACGTAGCTAAACGTAGCTATGACTGTGTGTTGTAATTAATTTGAACTGTCACAATATCATCTGTGTAAGTAAGAGCGATGCGGGATTGGCGCTACATTTGCATAAGTTACACGTGAAATTCACTAAGAACGCGTTTACATCGAATTAAACTAGTAAGAAGTGGCCATTTTGTTTATAAATTATGGAAATATCAAACCACAATTGGTGTTTACTAGTTATCTAAATAGATACCTAACTAGTAAAATATAATCATAAACAGAGATGCCATTTCAACATTGGTTAATTAATAGCGTTAGTTATCATTAAATCTAATTGCATGTCATTGCATCCAGAGTGTATGGCTTAAAAAAAATAGCAATTTCTAACTTTCAATATTATTTTTGGACATGAAAGTCATTGAAGCGTATCGACTTTTTCTGTGTTGGTTATTGAATAAAAAAATCTGATGCTTTTGCGGTTATTTCATATATTATTGCACATTGGAATGCGTAATAGAATCAACTCGCCCATTTTATTTCATTTGGACACGTCAGCAATAAAAACAAAATACGCGAGTTTAATCCGTTATAAGTAGTTGCTTCATTAATTTAATTTTTTAATGGAATATGTAACTTCCAGCTTACGTAGTTCCGCGGGCTGTACCCATCTCTACTCTAACTAATCAGCTGTCGGCGTACATATTATGTTTAATCAATTATTATAAACACTTCCCCGGCTGAATGACAGCCCCGATTGTGCTCTTCGCTACGGGATTACAAGTTTCATTTTCACTACACTTTATATGGAAAATACATGCAGCAGTTTATGTTTTTGTAAAAGAAATTCTCCTTATTTTTTGATAGTTACGTATGTCTTTTTTTGAAAGAAAAAATATTTACGGTTTTAATTTGAAAAACTTTGCAATTTGGTACCATAAGACTAGCCACCCGAACTGACGAAAGTCTAACACTAAAATTAATAATAAGTTATAATTGTTTCATTCCAATGTGTAATAACCGCAAAGGCCTCAGAAATTACTAGGTATCTATTTTGTTTTTTTATTGCATCAAACAGAACTTCAATTATGACAAAAAACTGTTTCTATATGACAATAATGAAACTATGCAAGTCCGAACTTAAAAATATCAAGTAAAAACTTTTTTAATTCAATCCCAATATTCGAAGTGATACCTACATCTTTCTCTTCTGTTTAAATCTCCGCGTCTTTAGAAAGTATGAAGAAATAAATACAATTACGTAGGCACATAATTAAAACTATCACAAACAGCCGCGATCATGATACGCTCCGGTGAACTTTTTTCCAAAGTCACACAAGACTTCTGTCCATCTTATAACAATGTCGTCTCAACTGAGGGCATTTACAAGTCACAAAGCAAATACATTTCGTATTCATTCCGAAACACGCCTGGGGCTTGAGCCTAAGTAAACCCACTCTTGGTACTCACAAACCGCTACAAAGTCATGAAGAACCGCGACTCGGACCTCCGGACTGTACGAACGGTCCAGACAAATATTCATATTTAATTCCTCGCAGACTCGTACCTTATTTACTTATTAATAAACAGACGTTCAAAGGACTAATTTTACATTAACGAAGTAACTATAACATAGAAACTCTCTTAAGGCTAACGCTAGGCCGTGGAGTTGATTTATTCAGTTTCGTTTTCAACATACGGGTTTGGAATTGTACCTATAATTGTTATATTTTATTATGAATAAAAGAATTGCTATTTGTATTGAAATGTTTCTAAATGTAAACAGGTATCTTTTGGACACATCGGTAAACAATATAGAATACGCGATTTAAATGAGTTATAACGGTTTCATTCGAATGTGTAAGTAATAATCGAGAAAGCATCCGAAATTATTAATTTGTAGTGTTTAAAACTCAATACTTACTATAAAACATAGATATGTAACTAACTCCCTGTTACCTACATTTCAAAATATTATTGTTTACCTATATTGGAGTTTAAATACGACTCTTATAAAGGATTAAACGATTCACTGATATAGCTAAATGTGTAAAGAAAATATGTAATCATAATTTGGACATAAATTCGGTAAAAGGTTGCTACGGGTGACGTTTTAAGTGTGAAACTAATTTACACCGTACATTATGCTCACCTCACCTCTATACTCCGTGTTAATCTAAATATCGCATTCTGTTTGAACATTTAGAAGCAAAAATACGACGTGCGGTCAGTGGTCGGTCCCAACGGCGAGGGGCCAAGTATTGCATTAAATAATTAATGATACTTATAATAAATTCCGTTTTTAATTTGATCCAGCGGCGCCAAAGAGTGGTGCTGTGTAAAATATTTACGTCGATTTCAGTTAATATTTTTCTTTTACATTGCATTTTTAAAGTTTGCATATTATGAAGATTGTAGGTAATTACTTATTTGATACCGTGTATTATTGTAGGTAGTACAAATATAAATGTACCTACCTATAATAATACACGGTCTATTGTAGGTAGGTACATTTATATTTCTGTAGGTACGTGTTGTATTTTCTTTGGAAACAAGCTCTTCTTAGTTCAGAAGTTTAAAAATAGGAATTACTACCTGTGCTGTGTGGTTACAGGGTAAAAATAGCTACCTAAGCTATTTTTAAAGGTTCATAAACTGTTAAGTAGTTCAAGGAATCACTAACAAATAAAATCACCAACTCGCATTTATAATATAAGACAAGAAATAAAAATAATTATTGGGTACTTGTTAATAGTGTCGGATACTTTAATCAAATGAAAAGCTTTTTGATTGTTATTTTACATATTATTATTGTACCTAACTTAGCTAGGCAAAAGCACACACACACACACATTAGTTGCTATGGGACACCCCAAAAAAAATACTCGGTTAAGTAAATAGTGAATTCACCCTATAAATTAAAGGAAATACTCTGTTTATTTAAATTAAAACCGGAACAAAACGAGAAAGCTCGATTCGTACTTACGTAGTATTTTTAAGCTACGAGGAATACATTTTCTGTATCGCTCGAGGCGTTTTTCATTCTCTTACAAACGCACCTTATTATGAAACAATGTTTGACATGTCTGTTAAGTTTATAACTGGATGAAATTTCATTCCGAATTCGATTTACTGTCGGCGTAAGTTCTACAAATGAGTTTTTAAATTTGTTATTTCCATTTGTTAGTTTTTATTTGAATATGAACATTTTATATTTTTACTAAACGACGGGTACCTAGTATCTACTTCAATTTAAAGATACATACGGTTTAAACTAATAATCAAAAAACACGTGACTTTAATTATATCTCATTAAAAATTATCACATTAAAAATAATGAAAAGTCAGTAAGTACCTAGAACATATTACATTTTTGATTTAAAAGGTGAGTTTATGGCACCTGTTATTGAAATGCGTAATTAATAAATTATATTTGAATGAGCTAATTGTAATGCCGGTTACGAACTACTTGGTCGGTTTTATTGTTTTTATCCTGCGTAATTATTACGTCACGCATTTCTCCTACAATATTCGAAGTCCAACGAGCGCGACCGTCCCGTTGCATTGACTATTCTTAACTGTTCCAACTACTAATAACTATGTGTGCATACTGCAGCAAAAACCAGATTCTAGTGAGTGTAAAAAGTGCATTTCAACCACGAACGCCGTATAAGGTGAGCAGCAAACCGTAAATGCCATGGTCACCCATCGTAACGGCGTGATCGGACCGTCTTTTTTGTAATAATTTATGCCTTATTAAAACAATTTATTCGGTTTTGTTCTTGGATTCTACGGGCGATTTACTCGCTATGCGCCTGTTTAATGTTTTCTTTAGGCCGTCCGTTATTTAAAAATTTCGGACGCGAGCCGGTGTCGTGTTGTGATTACACAAACATTAGTCAATTGTTTTATTACGTATGTACGTGATTTAAAATATTAAAGTCGAATAATGATAGATGTAATCGCATGTGAAGGTAAAAAATTATAATCGGATACTTTCTGTAAAATCTATTATGTAGGTAGGTACCCATAATATAAAAAAGGAGAAGCTGACTTAGTGACTGACATATTATTATATCAACGCAGAATCTAAACTATAAGGGTCATAAAGTTGAAGTTTTGCACAGGGTTTCCTTTTATAACGTATTATCGTATTTTTTGTAAATTCACCCCCTGAGTAAAACGGGGGTGCGCTTAAGAAGTCGTGGCCAGAAGATTATTTATTAATAAAAGTACTTGAACCGGCCGATAGATAACAAAGTGCTCTGAAATCCATAAAATAATTTATATGACGAATCATGTCGGTATTTGATGAAATATTGGTTAACTTATTTACTTATTAACGTTATCAAAAATTCTAAATTATCTTCTCGAGAGCGGCTTTTACTTACATTTGATTAAAATTTGTTTGACAAGTTGACATCTGAAGGCTTCGTTACTTAAAATGAAAAGGGCCAAATAACGCTACCTTTGATCGTTATTATTTCAGAAGAGAAACGTCCACTGCTTGCCAATAGTATAATTTGTAAAGTAGGTACCACTAAGTTAGTACCCTGTTTGGTAAGGTACCTTCTTAGGAAAACAATTAGTTTTTACTTATTCAAACTTAATCAGCTTAATCGCAAGAGAAGGTAAGCTCATCTTTTATATATTTGATATTCTTATAATCTTTAGTACATTTGTGTTCATGTCTATTTTTTTGAGTTTAATAACAAATATTAAATAATATGTAGGTATGTTTTAATAGATACGTTCGTCACTGTACACTATATTACATTTTTTGTGAATTTTTGTTTTTGGTAAACATCAATATTAGTATTTTTTTTTATTTCTGACGCCTTCGCGGTTATTACATATTGGAATGAAACAACTATTAACGGATTCAACTCGCGTATTTTTATTTTATTTCATTTGCTGACGTTTCAATATTTGTGTTTTAATTGAATGCTTTAAAATACACACAATATCTGTTAACAATCTTTATTTATAGATGTGTGTATTTTACAGTTTGCACAAATAGAGAAACGAAACGAAAAAATGATATGAGAATATTATTTCAAACTACTAAATAAACAGGTTTGTTTATTTTACAAACCACCGATTCGCCTGATTTTAATTGAATGTACAAATTTGTTATTTATGGCATACATGTCATATTTTTTTAACTATCCAAAGGCACCTAGATCAAATTAAGGACTTTTTGAAAAATGGAAAATCAAGAAATAAGAAAGAGTTATCAAAGTTTAAGCAAGAAGAATGAAATTGTATCTATACATATTATATACTTACCTATCTCTATTAGGACTAGGTTTCATTGTAAGATAGGTAAATCTTTTTTTCTATAACTGTCTACTTTAATAATTTCATATGCATTCGCGGTAATTACACATTGGAATGAGACTATATTTAACTAGATTTAACTCACGTATTTTATTTTATTTGCACATATTTCTAAAACATATTCGAAGACTACTCACTACTGTAGTAGTTCAGTAGTCTCACTACTTTTTACAATCTAGAACTACGTTTTACTCCTATTAAGTACGGGACATTTTGGCTTATTGTCATTCACCATAAGACCTGTTCCCACCAAATGTTAAGGTCGCGTTACATAACACATCGTAGACGGCTTGGCGGCGTTTGCGCAGGTCGTCGACCGGGGCCGCCGTGGGCGCACAGCCTCTATACCAATCAGCTCACATTCCTAGCACTAAGATCTAAGTTCGATTCTACTATTTTGATTTGCGGTTTCTATGATTAGATTAGATTCATTTATTTCTCATAAGTCGTACAATAACATACATATGTCACATTACATGCTTTTAGGTAATTGAGATCGTCATAAAAATATAATACATAATATCGTATAAATAGGTACATACTATACGAGCTTTTGCTTCTTGCGTGCGTAGCTTTTTGTATTTACTGTAGAATTTAGATAAAAAGTTTTATATAAATTTTAACCCCTATTTCATCCCCTTATAATGTTATATAAGATACCTATATGCAAAATTTGACGGTGATTTTTTTTATTTTTGTTACACCTAGATTTTTTTCTGTTACTACTTTTTACATATTTTAATAATTACCTACGGTTAAGTATTCGTGCCAACCTACTGAAAATGTACGTTCTAGATAACCTAAATAAGAGGAGTGTTTAATAATTATTACCAAATTTTCTCTGGTACCCGTTGGGGCTTAAATGTAATACATAATGCTGTAGATAATTATCCATGTTTCATATTAACATGTTCATATATGTACTTGCTAACGTGTAATCATACAACAAACATTAAGTAGGTATAGGTATATCAAATAACTTTTACATTATATTAGCCTGGTTTTATGAAAGTTAGCGCGAAATTTGTTTAGCATCTTGACATCATCATAAAATAATATTAGAAAACTTATTAAAAACTTGTTAAAATATTTTCCACGATATTACTACGTCGTGTGACAGCAATTTCGCGATAACGCAACGAGTCTGTGAACACGTAACCGTCAACAATGATACTCTTAGGAGCTTTAATCAAATTATATCGTACTTCCACCAAAGTTATTTTATCTATGTTAGTTATCTAACACTAAATAACTGAATCTTTGCTTGATACAAGATTTTCGGTTAAAGCTTGCAATGTATTAAAACGTTTCAAAACAAAAGGGTCTGTCACAGTTTTACGACAATACCTTAGCTGCCCCCCGGACTTGAAAATAAAATGTACTTATAAGAAAAATATACACGTGTTTTGATGTTCATCTGTTTCAATTGTTCCAGCAATGTACCTTAAACATGTCAACATATCCCTCTTCCTAATTACCTTATCATGCTTCTAGCATCGACAGGTATTAATTAATAGTATCAAAAACAGACGCGATTAAATGGTTACTGTACACGCCTCGGGCGTAAACGCGCAAAAGCATGACAACCTGATAGTCGGATTTGATTTTAAATTAATAAATGTTGTTTGTGTTGTAAGGGGTTGAATTGTTGCCGGAAAATCGTATAGTCGAATAATTCAGTATAAATTAGATCCTCATTATTTGTGACGTTTAATTTTAATTATCGCTACAAATTTGTAAGCCAATTAATTTACAGGTACCTTGCATAAAATTAATGAATTCGCAAATAGATAAATTAGAAATGATATATCAATAATTAATGCACAATTACAAAGAAGAAAGTAAAGTAGTACTAAGACGTATACGTTCTTCTTAACCGGACGTTTTTGTACTTTAGTTAAGTGCACACTCTCTCCTGTAGGTACCTCGATCCTGTGTAAATGAATCATCCTTGTAGTAAATAGTGCGCAATGCTAAAAGGTGCTTAATCCCTTTTAAGCGAACACAATGAGCTTACGCCACTACGTGCTCCTTCCGATGCTAACGATTACCCACCGGACCATTGAGATCAATGAGACTTTTCAGGATTTCCGAGTCTTCTGACAAATAATACGATGCGCCCTCTTTTTAACGTCGAGTATGCCAACCGACTCGAGATAACAAGACCAACTAACTTTACGATCTAACAAAACTTTGCATACCCGTAAAGCTTTTTAAAAATTGTAAAACACAATGAAACTAAATAAAAGTTACGCATAGTAGGTACCGATTCCTGAAAAGTATCAGTATTGTGTCGTGCAGTAACATGAAAGGTTATAATGACCGTTGGTAGTGCACCGTAAATGTTTGAAAGAGAGTATCAGGTCGCGATGGTCGGCGAGGAGGCCGCGGCGGTCGGAGGCTGAGCGAGCGCGGCGCAGGCGCCCAGGTGCGTCAGGTGGACCCGCCCCCAGCCCCTCCCCGCCGTCTCCGCGCACCTGCCTCGCCGCTCAGTCCACCGCCACACGCCGGCCTGGCGACTTGTGCTCCGCGCACACCGCCACTTTCTCCACACTCTCGCGAGCCCTGTGCGTCGTTTCTCGCTTCTCCCGACCGCTCAGTTTCCCGCTCCCTCGCAGCGTCCCAGTCGTCCCTCAACTGACTTTCACCACTTTTAAACCCGCCGCTCGCGCTTTGAGAACTTCTGACAAGTTCCCACATTTGTTTGAATCTTTCGCGGCCGCAACGGTCGACGAGTAGGAACCGTGTAGCCGGAGGCTCGACGGTATCGGGAAGTCGGCGGCGAGCGTAGCCGTCGGACGCTCGAAGTCGGCCGCGGATGCGGTCGTAAGAGACGTGTGCGAGGCCTCGAGGAGGCCGCCGGCACGCTGTTCCCGCCGCAGCTCGGGTGCGTGTCCTACGTGACGCCGTGCGCCTGCTGCCCGCCGCTGTATCTGCAGCCGGCCCCACACCCGCACCAGCTCCAATTGCCGTTGCCCTTTCCGTTGCCCTTAGCCCTCCCGCTCCAAGCCCTAGACCCTCAAGTCGCTAAGCACCAACGGCTGCGGCTCTCTAACATGGTAAGTTCAAGTCTAGCTCGTACGTTTTCCCGCCTATCTGCCGGCGCCGCCGTAAGCACTCAACCGATAAGTTTTCACGAATAGAGAGTACAATGCCGGTAAAGTTGCGAACAAACGGATCTGATAACAACTCTCGCGGGCCGCCGACTCATATATATGCGATACAATCGCGGCCCCGAGCGGCAGATGCCGCGCGACTATCGCTCTACATCACACCTCGCACAGGAGCCAAATAAATAAGCATTGCTCATTGTGTAACATTGTCTAATAAAGAGTTACACACAAACTAAAGTGTTCTCGCCGGATAAACTTCGGCCATAACTATTCAGAAGTTTGAGGTCTGTACGCATAAGTTAACCATATTAACGTCTCGGTCATATCTTCATCCGCTATTTTCTTATCGGACTATTTTAGAAACGGTGGAAAGTTTAAACGACTTATCTGCTTTTTGTATCTACTTGTTGTACCTAGTAATTAAAACCATTGAGATTTTATAAAAAACATAAATTGGCATTTTGTATTCTACAAAACATTTTTCTTTGTAAATAATAAACTATTTGCATAGGTATATTTATCCATTATGCATTTTATAAGAAACGTAAAGAATTAGTAAAACTTATGTTCACTCGCAACAGATGTTACGGAGTAAATCCAACCATTGTTTATTATTTCACCTAAAATCGCACTTCATCGTCTGCAAACAAACTGTTCGTGTAAACTTTTAATGCGATTTCGAATTCAGACGCTAAAGAAGTTACAGAAGGCGGAAATCAAACAGAGCGGTCGGAGTCAATAAATGAATGAGGTCCCTTTATAGATGTACAAACCGACGAGACCCACACATTGCTACTGTCCGTGCCAGCTATGAAAGTAAACGTTGATGACGGAACTTTGACTTAAATTAAAGTCGTATCAAACTTTTCTCATTAAGATCACTCTTGACGAGGTGTGTTTATATATTTTGATGTAGTTCATCTTTATTAACGCAACCGATGTCTTCCTCTTATAGCCCTAGAAAAGGATTCAGTCTTATTGAACCATAATACTTATCTAATTGGATCCCTTTCATAGTATCTCGATGAACAAATTTCTATGGAAGTAAATTTGGGAGCGATGTAATCTGACATAAGTGACAACCCTTGATATGATTAAATTAATTAATTAGTTGTCTAAGATCTGTGCATTTCGTTGGTATGTTTTCACATTGATCATGTTTATTCATATAAAGCCATTTGTATTAACATCACGTGCGTTAAATGTTCGAGTCGCGACTGAATAACGGAACATAAAAAATGTTTCTGAGTAGCTTGGACCATTACGATGCTAAATTTCCACATACATACCTAGGTCGTCTCTAGCTAACGGCACATGTCTCACAATCGTTCATGCATACTCACTGCATACAAAAACTATCACAATGCAGTTAATTAATTAGGTACAAACATCAAAAACAATTGAAAACATTCATTCTTCGAAATACGCTATTTTTTTCCGTCCTAAATAGATTAACTTGAATACTGTTTTGGCAGGTCAACGCTGTTTAAAGCAATTACTACAATGGATTTAGTGAAAATTATTAAGTTTCCTTGTTAACGAAATAGTAGTTAGATAAGTATTAGGTATGTTACAAGAAAGAATGTACCTACATGAATTATTATTGCAGGTAAAACATGTTATAAAGAATTTTTTGTTAATTTGATCATAGTTAAGTAAATTAAAAAAAATCCATGTAAGTACATTTCTAATTTACCAGACAAAAACAAAATGCAAAAATATCTAACCTAGTTCTTATTCCATTTACACCAAGAACGCAACATAACCACGATACATATTTTTGACACCGACGACTTGTTACATAAAGTCAAAAGCAACGCGAAAACAAATGCAAAATACATTTTCATTTTTCACATTCGTCCGAACAGTCTTTGTAATTAGGAATCATAATGACGATCGCGTGGTTCTCGCAACACGGTACCTATATCGGTTTCACCGCAATTTTGCTGGAAAGTCGTAGCCGAGGATCGACCGAGCGAAACGGTATTCAGCAACACAAATATGCGCTTAATTACATTCATCTTACTAATAAGCGTATTCGTTCCAATCCATATCAATTTAATATTTAACGCACGGCATGTCTAAGGATATGACTTCTAAGTCAGAAGAGAAATTTGACAATAAAGTGTTATTTTGAGTTAATGTGTACTTTTTCTAATAATAATATATGAAATTGGAATGAAACAACTATTAACAGATTTAACTCGCGTATTTTTATTTGACTTTAGGGTTAGACTATTGTCAGGTCAGTCGTGCTACGATTATGGAAACTGTAAAGAATCCGAAACGTCAGCAAATAAAATAAAATAAAATTACGCGAGTTAAATCCGTTAATAGTTATTTCATTCCAATGTGTAATAACCGCGAAGGCATCAGAAATTATTAATAGGTATATGAAATTTTCGTATCGCGGAGTTTGTTGCCAAACTCATCCAAAAGGCCTGGATCAATTTTTATGAAATTTTTATTTATTAATATTATTATTATGTTGAGGGTAGTCGGCGATCGGCATTTAAAAATACATTGGTACAACAATCAAAACTATTATAAAACAATCTAAAAAAACGCGGCACAAAGTTCGCTGGGTCAGCTATTAGGTAGGTATGATATAAAATCGATTTCTGTCAACAGTCGATAAAGTTATGCGTCATAAAATTAACATAATCGAATGTAAGACTATTCTTATACTTTTAAATAATCAATGATTATTCAACTTATATTGTTGATAAAACTTCATATTTGTCAAACTTGTATAAAATAAATTAAATTGGAATGAAACAACTATTAACGGATTTAACTCGCGTATTTTTATTTTATTTTATTCCAATGTGTAATAACCGCGAAGGCATCAGAAATTATTATAAATTAAATTGTTAAAAATGGTCAATTATGCTTATAATCATAAGACACCATCGATATAATATATTACCTATCATACACTACAAGTGGCTATTATAAAGCAGATCACAGACCGATTTCACACTGTTTCAAAATAGCACTTTCAATTTGTGATTCATCCCAAATTGAAAGATAAACTAATTAACAAAATTAAATTACTATTATCCCCACGAGAGTAAACTGAGTCCGTTGTGTAAAACCGCTTTACATTTAAATTATCTACCTTGATAGGTAATAGCAAAACAACAATTTTGGTTTGTGTTGTTAAGTACAAGTATTAACGGTTTTTTGGTTACATAATCATTTGAAAAATGAAGCTTTAATAATTTTCATCGTTGTATGTATTTTTGCAGTTCGTTAAACTAAAGTCCTATTACGCGAAAATTTTATAATAAAAGCGGTAAATAAATTTAAATTACTTAAATTAAATTTTATCACGTGATGTATGTACATTAATTTTATCCACCTTTGACATAATAAAATTAATATTATTATGAATTGTTGATATGTGGGCATTACAGAAATCTTTTAAAGTATTCTTAAAGGGTGTTATTATGGTATATTATCTCACCCGTTTTTATAACTTAGGATCTCTTAAAATCGGGTTGTGTGAAAGGTTTTTAAGTTCACAGTGTAGGTATAAAGTCGTGACAGAGTCGGGATTTAGCGTTAAGCTTTCGTCAGCTCAATCGTACTACGAATATGGGAACTGTAGTTTTCAAAACGTCAGGAAATAAAATAAAGTACGCGAGTTAAAACAGTTATAATTGTTTCATTCCCCGTGTGAGTTAAGTATGTACGTATGTTTTTTTTAACGCGCAGCGCGTGCGTGCCTACGCGTCACACCATCTAATTATCACAAGTGTACTCTAAATCCTACCCTTATTTACTTCAATCGTTAAACCGTTTTGGTTTAATTAACGTTAAACTCATTTTTAAATTTACTTAACGAGTTTATACCGCCCAAATTGCAAATTTGTTTTGTCTCCTTCAAAATAATCGCAAACATTGCTTTTTTGTTCATTATATTATTCTTGTTACAAAATAAAAGGTAGGGTTGTATCTTGGTATACGTACCTACTTATAGAAACGTCATTAGATTTGTTAATGAGTCTAACAGATTGTTTGATATAAAAGCATGGGCCAAAATCATTTGGTCAATAAAAGTCCTATAGAAATCTAGGCTTAAGCATTTCGTACTTCTTTACGTCGTCTACGTCGAAAAGAAGTACGAAATGTACGCTATCGTCAGCTCAGTCATGCTACGATTATGGAAACTAAAGTTTTCAAAACGCCAACAAAATAAAATACGCTAGTTAAATTCGTTAAAGAAGTTTCATTTCAATCTATACTATCTATACTAATATTATAAAGCTGAAGAGTTTGTTTGTTTGTTTGAACGCGCTAATCTCAGGAGCTACTGGTTCGAATTCAAAAAATATTTTTTTGTTGGATAGACCATTTATCGAGGAAGGCTTTAGGCTATATAACATCACGCTGCGACCAATAGGAGCGAAGAAACAGCGGAAAATGTGTAAAAAACGGGGAAAATAAATTATTTTGATAAAGTTGTTAAATTTCAATTTGTAACAACCGCGATCAAAAATTATTAAGTACATGCTTTATAAAGTTTTAGGTTATTTAACTATCATGCGTTCATGTTTATGCAATATGTAAACACATTATGTATTAAAGCTATGCGTAATCACTCAATGTGCGGTGAGATTAGCTCGTCGCCTGCAGCCGTGCGTCAGTACTGTTTCAACTCAAACGCATCAGTGTTCATTATCAGGGTTTATGCTGAAAACTAAAGCGATATAAGCTCGTGAAATTACATCAATTATTAATAATCGATTTGGTATTTTGTTAATTATTTGCCTGCGTTGTTTTAAGGGAGTTAGGACACTCAAGTTTTAAGAAAGGTTTACCATCTCGTTTGAAATAGACGTGTTAGTCATGCCAAGGTAGGTAGGTAGCTACTTATAAATTATCAACAGTATAGTAAGTACCTTATCATATTAATACTCATATTATTAACACATAATAATGCATTGGAATAAAACAACTTAATGGATTTAACTCGCGTATTTTTATTTTATTTTATTTGCTGACGTTTCGGATTCTTTACAGTTTCCATAATCGTAGCACGACTGAGCTGACAATATGAATCCGAAATGTCAGCAAATAAAATAAAAATACGCGAGTTAAATCCGTTAATAGTTGTTTCATTTCAATGTGTAATAACCGCGAAGGCATCAGAAATTATTACATAATAATGCCTTTTAACATAATTATAATAGTACTATGTTAATATGACAGTAAGCTGTTTCTATCCTATCGTCATTTAAAAACAAAATCTGTTATTTTTCTAACGTCACTATAACATTATACTGCCAAACTCTTAGTTTGCGCAATATATTTCTCATTTATTATCCAACATAGGTGTTTATATGTAGTACAGTCAGCATTAAATATAATTTACATTTCTATTGTCAAGGCCGTAAGAGTCCGCTCTTACGGGCTTGACAATAGAAATGTAAATGTACTACAAATAAGATTGGCTCCGGCCAATCTTGACTACGATGCTGACTGTACCAAATTACAAACAAATGGTCATTCCGCGTATCTAAAAACAAGTGTGAGTAATCCAAGGGGCCCCGCAAGCCCGTCACTGAGATGAGTGCTGAGAAAAATTATACAATTTCACGCTCCTGTGATGAGAGGTAGCGTACAAGATTAACTATACCTACCTATATGTAAAATGATGTTTGTATACCTATGTAACATCGATAAACTGAATTTTTTTCATCAAATTGGGTAATTCTTTTTTATTCTGATTGTTATGACCAGGAGAAGGTTTATATAGAACAAAATTTAACATTTTTCGGAAAAAAATATGGATTCGTCTAGTACGAGTACCTATGGAAAAATGAATTGATTGCACAAACTCGAGAATGGTTGGACTGATTTGGCTAAATCTGTACGGTGTAGAAAATTGAAAAAAAAAACACCATAGTCTTTGTAAAAAAAATATAATACGAGACAACACACATGATGAAACAAATAATACAGTATAATAGTACTCGCTTATGTTCATGTTTCATACCACACTTAATAGGTATAGGGTCATCGCGCTAGCTTACGAACCGGAACGACCAAACACTCACGTAGTTCTTGAATAGAAGCAATATTTGCTAACATATCTATAAAAACTTTAAAAAAACACTGATATAATTTGATAAAAAAACGATCATTAAGCGATGTTATTCTTTCAGTAAAATATGTTGGTTTTTATTCGATCCGATAATAATATGAACGAAATGTGAGTAAGTGGAAAATATATTTATTGTTTGACATATTAGTACTTACATAAAGTTTTTAATTTAAATATCTTCTAGGGATAGGTTAGTTAGCTTAGCTTAGTTAGCTTTTCTCCACATACCACGATACTGACAAACTCTTGGTTTTCAAACTTTATTTTTTTTAAGTACTATCTCTTGACCTTATTTTTCTAATTATCTTTAACTGAAAAAACGCAGACTAACGGAAAGACAAATCACTTATTAATTTGACCACTCTGTTACCAAAGTATTTTAAAATTTGTTATTATTTAAATTGTGGAATGTTGACTCATGCCCGTCTACAATTTATTACGCTTCTAGTTTGCATAATAGGTACCTACGGAACGTATATAATAATTATGCATATATAATATTATGTAGTAATATGTAGTGTTGTATTAACATGTGAGTATCTATGAATCTATCAAAAATGTTTAACCTATTTTGTCGTACAGTTATTTTAGGATTTTTTAATAAAACTCGTCTTTGGATTATTATATTTTTGAAAACGAATTTATCAGCTATAAATACACTGTTGTGCTTAGAAAACAATTCACAAAACGTTGCACAATAACAGAACACAAACTATATTATTACATAAAGATTGCAAGTTAAATATGAATTCACGTAGACACATTTCCAGTTCCACTATTCTATTAAGCCAGCGAATCTTATCGACCGCCAAGTCTTTCGTTTGCCGTCGTCCGCAGCACCAACTTTACCGCAATATTGAAATATGGTATTACAAGACGAAGTAACGAAATTTTTCTCACTAATTACTAGGTGTCGCGGCGATTGTGCAGGAAATGCCTCGGCGCCGGGACAAAGGCACCCGACGTTCATTAATAGGATCTTTCTAACTGCAGTTTCCGTGAATAAAACGGGGTCCTCGGTGGAAATATTAATATTGGCCACCATTCACGCTTGCCTTAATAGTTATAATTTGTTTGTTGCAAATGAAAAGTTGGGGAATATTCTTACTTGCTTAAATGTCGTTGTGTTTAGTGCATTCAATGTTTTATGGAAATAGATTAGTTTGTTTATGTATTATTGCGTGTTAATTTTATATTTTAAATTATCATAGGTATTTAAATTTTAAAACTTAAACAAAATTTACCAATACGAAATCAACATACCTTTCCACATTTATAGTCAACTCTCGGAAAGAATTAAATATAATAATAGAGGTAGAAAAAATTTTAAAAATTCCTTTCAACTGTTTATTTAAAAAAGAAAAAAAAAAGTACCTACTATTTTTTTATACAACGAAGACTATAGAATCCAACACTTCGATGACAATGGAATCAGATTTACAGGCGATGTTGGATTCCTAACAAAGAACGCTATTTTCATATATTTTATTATAGTTGTTTATAATGAAAATACGTTAAATAACAAGACAGTAAAAAAATACATACCTCTTTGTGATGCAGGTAATGAAAAAATATTTAGGTCACCGTAAGTAAGAAGCCCGTTGCTAAATGGGTGAGCTTAGCTGTAACTCTGTCTCATTTTTCCGTTCATTACAGTTGAACGTAAACATTAAAAAATCATATTTCATTTTTACGGCAATTTATTTTTACCCCCGACTACAATAGCGGTTTTGTTCTAACATGTAATAATTTATATCATTCATCAAATTTAATTCTTCATCAACCAATCCATAGTATTATCATGTGAAAATGTGTCTGTATGTTACCTCTTCACGCTAAACCGAAATATGAAATTTGGTCTATCATCTGAATGATAGACCAAATTTCATTCAAATCTGTTCAGAGGAGATAATCTAGAGTCCCGAGGAAGGACATTACATAGGTGGCTGAAAGGTAGGGAGAAATTTACAATGGAAATACCTACAACTTCTACGCAAACGATATCGCGGGCATATGCTACTAGATTTAAAAAAAATACAGATTGAAGCAGGTGGGGTTAGGAAATACTATCAACAAGAGTAGACCGTAAGGATTTCATAGCTCGAGAAAGTGTTAGTCACTGTTATACATTTGGCAATACTTTCTCGCGTGATAAATACCTACGTGCCTTACGTAATAGCCCTTCTAGTACTAAATCACAACCCCAAAGCTATAACTATTAAAATCGATGTAGAAGGAAAAACCAAACCGTAAACATTCAAATAGTCGACCATTAATGGCAATATTGGTTTACGGCGGTGCAATAACGATCTCGATATCGAAACTATCGAACGCAATTGAATCGAAAGGAGACCGCCGCACGGCCAGAATTTTATTTCACGTATGTATTCGAAGCAATATTTCGCTTACTTCCATGCCAGTGCATTTTTATCCCAGCTAAGTTAAGTAACTTTATGGAAGTGTAACTGTAAAACTGTCATAACCAAAGTAAACTACAGCTAGCTAAAGCATTTCACTTGGGTACCTAAATGTATATTGATGCTTATAAATATGCCCCGGATAGAAAATGGTACTTGGTCGTAGTCATAAAATCTAACGGACTTTAATAGTGCATTTCATGTACTAAACATTTTGAAGTTTACAACGGCGCATTTTCATTACGTATGTCACATTTTAAGTTATGATGACGTCATAAAAATCATGATGACGTTTTATCAACCTCATTATTATAATGTTCATTCAAATTATATATAATATGAAAGCAAAGCAATGTTTTTATATAGGAGGCAATATTGAATGTAAAAGGTCATTTTGGTATTTCGACTTCTAACGTTAGGTACAATATTTCTCCACTCTCATAATGTAATGCATGCCATTTCCAGTATTAAAGACGTAGATTTAATCTTGGCACGTAGTAAATGTATTTACATTTGCACCTACTCCAGTCAAAATACATACTACCGATTCTAATATTTTCACGTGAGAAATGCTTCTCCGGTGAAATATTCGAAGTTTGAAACATTTTATACATATCGCCCGAAACACGATGTATCGGTCTTGTAGTTTACAATATTTCTGCTTCCATTCTTTTATTCGAATCTGGAATAGTTTTGGCTTTAACCTTCTCATGGCTAGTCATAACTTATGCTACAATAGCTGTACGCTCGCAAATACAACAAGACAATGCATTACGTATTGTGCAGCATCAACACATTATTTAAAACGGAATTTTAATCAATAGATACCTATATGAAAACTTTTGTAAAAACAATTTCATCGCGTTCGAACTAGAAAGTTTGAATTCCCCATTCCCGAACTTGTACTGAAAACAAAAAGCCTGCTAAACGAACTGCTACAATATTGTTACATTCCAACTGTTCGCAACTGAATCTGTTTCGGCTTCATGCGCGACTGCGCTGTAAAAAGCAATATCTCATCGACGAACGAAAGCAAATCGGTCATGTGATGTAAATAAAAAATCCGCATGCTCCGCCGGGAATTGCAATAGAAAAATCTTTAGCCATAGCTCGATTGCGAAACGGGGCATATCCTAATGTAAGCAAATTGCCGTCACAGCCTTTCAGCGTCCGGCCACGGCTATCATTTCCAAGATAAGCGCTTAAAAGCCTCGTGGAAAACGCTTTCAGCAGATGGACTATTACCTTGGGTGTTTCCATATTTTTTGCTTTGCTTTGAAACCGTCTAGCATAAGTTATACGAATATAGAAACTGCTACATGTTGCTTAATCAAAGTTTACCTTTATGATGATTATCTACAATCAAACTAATGGTTAACCTAATCTGTAATGTAAATAACAAGCAGTTTCTTTTAACAATATAAACTTAGCACAGAAGAAAGATATCAAACGATGACAGCGCGCGCAATCTAATAATCCTAATGCATTTGACTACAAAGAAAGTTGGTCGCTCGATCGTACTCCCTTTATATTACTCAGTCATATCGTATTTTATGATTTTAAAGACAAAGAGACATCAAAGGCGTACGCTCTTTTGCTTTGGTATGTATTGAAATGTGATTCGGATTTAGTTTCGATGCAACGGTCATGGCTAGGCGTGTGGTGGATGAGGAGGGGGAGAAAGGTAGAGAGGGGGGATAGGTACTTGCAGCGTAATGCCGCTGCACTTGCCCTGGTCAGGAAGCGACGCGGAATGCAGTCAGGCGCGTTTGTGCCGCCGCGGGGGGAGACGCGGCGCGGTGAGGGCAATGCACGCTGCGCCGGCGCAACTCTGCCTCCCATTCAGTGCATCTCGGTATAGCTTTGTTTACGATTTTCAAACGTTGGTTTTAAACATCCCAGTCTTATAATAGATACCGAAAAACTATCATACGTAAGACACCTTTCACGTAATTATGAGTGAAACTACATTCGCAGAATTAAACCTAATTGGCAGTAGCGAACCAATCACGAGAAACTATTTGAACACTAACACAGTTTATCCAGATATCATAACATTGATTTTGTAACTAAAATCGTTTCACGTCTAGTCATTCGAAATTGCTCCTCATTTCATCCGAGAACTAGCAAGCGCGGATATTATACGAGAGACATAGTATACGTCATGCATCCACGACATTCAATGATACGGTCCCGTCATCGCTTTGAGCCGAGTGCTGCAATTTCTCTCCGAGGTGCGTTCGGAACACGGCACGGGTCGGGAATGCAGTCGTTATATGCACACCACTCGGGAGGATTACCCACTAGTTGGCGGGCGATTAACTGGCGCGCTCGTGGTTCCCAGTGCATGTATTGGTTTGTTTCCGAACGTAGGTTCATGTTTGAATTTGGGATGTCACAGTGGGAATTAGTTTAATTGAAAATGTTTAGTTCTTTTTTCAAATTAATCATTATTGAAACCATACTAAATATAAATTATAGAATGAGTAAATTAATGTCAAAACTTTATCTTCTTTTCAGGTACGTCCGAGTTGTTAGAGAAAGTACACGTAAATATCGTTCGCTTGTTGCGTAAGTAGCGGGTTTATTTTGTTTTATTTTCACATTTTAATTCTAATTTATTTTGCGTATTTAAATTATTTTCTGTAGTTTGCGCTTTATGTAGCACTTAACCTGAAATCTGTGTAGATATATTGTCTGTCAGTGTTACATTTGAATAGGGCAGTGTCTCGCGTCGCTGTGATTATACGCGAGCTCTCTCAAACGGGTTGAACAAACAGAAAGGCTTTCAGAACGCAGTCCTTTAGGTTTGCGGAGCGGTCGATACTCACCTGACGATTTGGGTTTTTGCCTTACACCTGGCTGGATTCAAACTCTTTTTCACTATAAGAACGCTATTTAAAAATAGAAAATGGCGTTAGAATTAGTAGTGATTTTAACATGTCTTTAAAATTGAATCTGTCTCCTATGGATCTGTCTACAAGTGACATCTACATTCTGTAAATTTTCATTAGTCAAATATACTTTGTTACTCTGTGCTATAGTTTGTCGTTTGTAGAAACTCATTTGTCTATGCCCTCTGTATTCATTTCTACCACTTCAAAGAATTTATTTATTCAATGCACTTCAATTTGCATTCAGAAATAAGCCAATTATATAACAAATCTCCATCCATTTAGAAACTTAAACAAGAACAATGGATGCATTGTAAGACGTTAAAAT
The DNA here is from genome assembly GCA_038024825.1 of Polylopha cassiicola. Taxonomy (NCBI): domain Eukaryota; kingdom Metazoa; phylum Arthropoda; class Insecta; order Lepidoptera; family Tortricidae; genus Polylopha; species Polylopha cassiicola. Next base: position 2,590,048 of record CP149052.1, on the reverse strand, counting down.
ATGAGGCTCATTGCAGCAAGAATATCATTTAGGTATTCGTTAGGAGCTCGCTACCTTGTTTTAGTCTAGCACCCAATAAATATGCTTCAGAGAATTCACCTACAGTGATTCAGTTCGCTGCATTAACATGTTCTATTCAGATTTAAAATAGCAAACCCCCCGTGTACTAAAGTAAAACTAACGACGTTTCGTAGTTTTATTCCTCTAGTAAAATATAGCACCGCGCCGCGTCCCCAGGTGTAGGTCCGAACTGAGCAAGTTTCGCTAATGTGTGGCTTAAATGATGACAGTATTGTGGGACGGACTTAACCATAGCGCACCTCTGCGCTCTGTTTCTACCTTCGGACTCGGACTTTGCTTATCGATTTTTCAACACGTAGGTAAATATTTTGTAACCGTGATATACCTAGTTATGTTTTCTTACGTAGGTATTTTTCGGTTTTCAACAGTTTCTTTTTAAATGTTTAACACATTAGTACAAGTTGAAACAATTTTGTTTTAAAAAGAAAAATCTCCGTCTTCTGTAGTTGGATAAAAGTAGACTATTTTATCTAAAATTGCATTATAGTTGGTGTAAAAATTTCATTTAAATTTCTCCTAGATTAACTTATTATTATAAGTAATTTGATTAACCTTAAGTCGTCTACCTAATAGTAATTCGCAACGTATTTTTAATATCCTAACGCGAATCCTTTCCAGTTTTCCTCCTTCTACCTTTAAAATTTTATTTTCCGATGCTTCCTCGGAGTTTTCCGAATATTCTCAACTCGTTTCACATTCATAAGATGCACACTTAAGTACTGGGATGTGGTTAGCATAAACACTATCTCAACAGCCCCTCGTCACAAATAACCTATATTTATCTTCCTTATTTCTATAAAAATCGTCTCAGAACCGTGTTACATTTATCCTTTTTTTTATTTTATCAATTGACAATGTCTGTGTTAGTGGACACAATATACATAAAACTAGATTACGTCGCAATAGATTCTCTTAATATAAAAAGTGTACATTTTTATAGTCATCGAAACTAACATCACCATCGATCAATCATTTTTCAGGTGATACATTAAGGCACCTTGGTGACTCATGTCTTACGACAATTCAAAATGCAACATTAAGAAAGCTCTCCCTGAAATTTTAATAGAATCCGTATCGCATCAACAAACACGTACGTATTCGATCAAAATATTAAATAAGTCCAAATAGCAAATCGCGGATCGCTTACAAATCTCATCCTATGGAGATTTATTTCGTTTCCTCGTCTAAATCTAGCGTTCGCATACGCTCGTACGAAACCGCACGGCACCCCGTAAATTACGCTCGTAGGTATTTGGCAACAGTGTTTAAATAGGGGGCGCCTAAATTTGTACCCTTAAGTAGGGGGTAATAGAGGAAGTTTGCACGCCTTATGTAATCGAAACCAGAGTCGGGACTGAACCAACTAAGTTTTTATCTGTTAACTTACTCGAGCGGGAATGGATTTATTGACAACAAAACGTTATTCCTCTGAGGCTTGGAAGCATTTTGTTGATTACGGTTTTAGCAAATAATGAAAGTAAAATGAGGAAGCTTTATCACCTACCTGAAAAATTTGTTCCTGTTTCTCGTGAATGTTTTGAATAACGCCAAAAAATACCAAAAAGTTATTTAAGTACACCTAATTATCTGACTTTCATGCATGACCGTGCAATTTTTATATCTATACTAATATTATAAAGCTGAAGAGTTTGTTTGTTTGTTTGAACGCGCTACTCTAAGGAACTACAGGTTCGAATTCAAAAATTCTTTTTATGTTCGATAGACCATTTATCGAGGAAGGCTTTAGGCTATATAACATCACGCTACGACTAATAGGAGCGAAGAAACAGTGGAAAATGTGTAAGAAACGGGAAAAATATAAAGCCTTATGAAGAATTACTATTCCACGGAGACGAAGTCACGGGCACAGCTATAACTTATAAAAGTAGATGTAATCATTAAAATACCTAGGTACTGGTAAAAAAACTCTTATACTCATTAGACTGTTCGCCTTAAAAAATGGGTGGCGATAGATATTCCACCCCGTATTTATTGACTTTTCCATTTTTAACCCCCGACGCAAAAACGACGGGGTGTTATAAGTTTGACGTGTCTGTCTGTCTGTCTGTCTGTCTGTGTGTGTGTGTGTGTGTCTGTCTGTGGCATCATAGCTCCCTAACGCATGAACCGATTCTGATTCTGTTTTTTTTGTTTGAAAGGTGTATATGTCGGGAGTGTTCTTAGCTATGTTTTATAAAAATCGGCTAAGTAGTTTAATAATTAGGGGGGGTTAAAGAGGGGATGTAAAAATAAATGTCTACTAATATACTCGAGTGGGGTATCCAATGAAAGAGGGTGACGAGTACATTACAAAATTGAAATCATAATGAAAATCGGTTGAGTCGTTCAAAAAATATTGGGAGTGAAAGTGGGGATGGAAAACCAAATGTCTACAAATATACCCGAGTGGGGTATCAAATGAAAGAGGATCGCGTGAACATTACAAAATTGAAATCGTAATGAAAATCGGTTAAGTAGTTCAAAAATTATGGGGAGTAATAGTGTAAATGGTAAGCCCAATGTCGTCAAATATACTCGAGTGGGGTATCAAATGTAAGAGGATTACATGTACATTACGAAATTCCGTGTTAAATGGAAATTAGTTAAAAATAATAATATGTAGTAGGTACCTACGTACCTACTTACAAAAAGTATGAAATAAAAAAATAAATTAAAAATTTAACAAACCCCCGACATAAAAACTAAAAGGCCCTCTAAAAAGTATAACAATAATAAAATCATAATATTAGTTACCTAAGTATTAATATTTCTACAAAGAAAACGTCATGTCGGGGGGACCGTAGGTTTAGGTAGATTGTAAATATTAGGTAAGTAAGTAAACCTAAATGAAAAGCGGTCCCTCCGACATGACGTTTTCTTTGTAGAAATATTAATACTTAGGTAACTAATATTATGATTTTATTATTGTTATACTTTTTAGAGGGCCTTTTAGTTTTTATGTCGGGGGTTTGTTAAATTTTTAATTTATTTTTTTTTTAAATTCCCATTCCGATAGCGATACAAATTAAAATGCTCTTTTTAAATGCATTCAACAATCCACATATCGGGGCACAAAGTATCGTAATGAAAGTGCGGGCAGCAACGGCCATTAATTGTCGCAGGTGGCGATTACCGCCGTGACGTCACTATTCCTATCCGATCGTTTTTTGTTTCAATTTTAACATCCCTTGCTATTTGAACGGTTTTATAACATTTAAACGGTTGTTCGGAATCACTGCTTTTTTATTAGTTAAGTTGTAAGGGTTACGATTTAATGTAGGTGCGTATATTATTTATTTATTTTTGATAAAATTATGTTTTGCTGAAATTTGTTTGTTTGAAGTGTCAGAATAGTAGAATTCGATAAAGCACAATACCCTGCGAAACATTTTACCTATTGGTAGTAGTATCATTTCAACAATGGTGCCTATTAAACCATAAGCAAATATAAAAACAAAATTATATGTAGGTAATACATTTGCCGGGAGTACCTATATGATAGTATAATACTCAGCCAGTCTCGTCCGATCAAACGTCGTCAAATAAAATAAAATACACGAGTTAAATCTGTTATAATTGTTTCATTCCAATGTGTAACCGCGAAGGCATCAGAAATTATCATAAATATCGATCTAATTTCGTTTGATACCGTAAATAAATTACAACATGTTAGTGATTTTGAACTATGTTTCGGTCATTTGTTTTTCGTAGTCTGATTTCAGTGCCTGTCTGTAATCAGTAGCGTGTTATCTATCGAAACTGGAAAGCTTACAACGTTACTGATAAAACCGATAGCGTTTGCCACGAACATATGATATTGATTTTTTTTCTAACAACTGTTAATATTTAAATACGTTGATGCGTAATTTTCTCGATGTCCTGGATCTGGTGAATGATATAAGGTATTTTATGTAATATTGAACAGTTTTGTTCTCATTTTCTATATTACAATTGTTGGGAATTCTGTACACCTATACGTTAACTAATCATAATAAATACTTACACGTATGTAGTAGGAACATAGAATAGGAGAAATAAAACGAACGTAGAAACTAGGTAAAAGATTTTTTTTTTAAAAGGTTGTATAAAATTACGATGACTATCTTTATTACGGTAGACCGGGTACTTACCACAAAAAGTTATATCCAAAGTCATACAAAGTAAAGGAAAGGATATAATAACCTAAACAAATCCAAATGTATTCGTCGTTATATTGAGTAACTAAGTAATCTAAAGTTAATAATTTCTGATGCCTTCGCGGTTATTATACATTGGTATGAAACAACTTTAACGGATTTAGCTGTATTAATAATCACTTTAGTATAAGACTATTGTCAGCTCAGTCGTGCTACGATATGGAATCTGTAAAGGCACCGAAACGTCAGCCAATAAAAATAAAATACGCGAGTTAACTCCGTTAAAGTTGTTTTATTCTAATCTAAAGTTATTCATCAATTTGATCAGAATTTTTAAATAAGTTTCCTTTAAGACAGCTCTAAAACCAAACCGAAAACTTCCCAGTCATATCGTAAAACTTAACCAATACCAGCTTTTATTTATCCATAACAAGATACGTCACTAATTCAGTAAACCCTCGGGTAATCGAGTCTTCTTTACGGAAGGGTTTCGCACGCTTGCAACTTACTTATCAGTCGGGACCAATTGTTTGCTTAGGTAATAGACAGTGCCATCGCGTGCCGAACCGACCGCTTCCACCGTTCACCATTGTACATCGTTAATCGCCTATTAAATTTCACACATAAACAATTAATTTTGGTCCAGAGTGGTTATGTTTTCGTTCCAAATTGATTTGGTGTCGGTATAGGTAATTTAATTGTTGCTAGTCGTAAACCCATGTGCTCGAAGAGGGTTAGGGCTGGAAAGTACTCGAGTGGAGACATATCGAAAGATAGATAATAATATGTCTTCTATGGTGTCTAACAACCTATAGAAGGTCGCCGGGATCTGCTGGGCATCCAAACGTTGCTCAGGTGACGTCTTTCTTTGATAAGATTGTGTGTCGAAACTATTTTATTTTAATGAATTTAATTAAAGTTGATGATCAGAAACAGACTCGTCTAACAGTGTCGAAGCTAATGTAAGGATTCTACCTAAATTAATAGGAAAAAGGCGAGATTTTATATAACCTGCCTACGTCTTTTTAAATATGTGAAGGTACTCAACGAAAAACTAATTTATGAATATGTCATAGATAATATTAGTAAAGGTAATATTCATGACTTTGTCAATACATGGAATGTTGACAAAGATGGTTCTAAATAATAAATCCATATAGGGCTTATTTTACGATCGCATCGCGCGTAGAGCACCTGTCTGTAATATCGTTTGTGTTGTCATCGACAACATTGTGTGCAAAACAATTTATAGTGCATATCACTATTTTGTCCGTTACCTCATCGGAATATTATAAAAAAACGTTATTATAATCCAACTGTGATCCACTGTAAGTGCTATTTGTATCGATAATTGCAGTGTATTCATCTACATTATCATACCTGCTGAAAACTAAGTTTAAATTTTTTGGTTTATAAGTACCTACATTTATAATTAAACATATAAATTTACCATGAGTTTGTACTTAAGTACTTTGACTTCATATATATTTCCAATTAAGTTGCAATGTAAACAATTAATTGACACAATTAGTTCGACGTCAGTGGCACTTCGTTGTGCTAATTGCGTGAATGTATTCGCGGGATCGTATCCCGATATCTGAGTACAACTCTCTTACATGATTGGCATGTCAATGAAGTTCGACAGTATTGTCTTTAATAGTCTTAGTGTGACCAGTAATATTGGTCACATATTTAATCAATTACTCCAAGTCACTATTATAATACCATTACTGTCCCGTACACACAAAGCTATTTTCAATTCATTTCGCTAACATTAAGTAGTCAAAAGATTGAATTCAAATGTAAACAGTAAAAGTACTTGAGTAATCAACGACGTAGGCGATTTTAATAAGCAAATAGGTATTTGATTTTGTTAACCTAATGGCCTACAGCCACAATGCTATAAAGGTATGACGTAGGTACGTCGATGACAGTCGTGACATTCGATTGACAATAACAATAAATAGACATTGCGTAGTCAAAACAACTTTGGGTCAGTGCCTAAAAATACCACATCGAAATTCACCTGTCAAATTTCAAATTTCCGCCTGAAACCCTCATTAACTGTTAATCAGGGAAGGTAAACAATCTTCTGTCCCTTTTAAATTACTCAAAAGTTTTGTCCGGGCCCGTCAATAACCGGTTAAATTTTCTTTGCCAAATTAATTGGCTGTTACAAAGATCAAAGAGCCACCTCAGAATCTACAGTAATCCTCGACCGATTCGACTTATCGAACAGCTCAACAGTTAAAGTTCGCGTCAATATCCCTATTACCTACAATGTACAGAGTCACTCCTGTCAATCAACTTATATCATCATTTTGCACCCACACCGCAGATTTAGTAGCATGCGTTCCATTGCGGACCTTACTCCAAAATAGATAAAGGTGGTTTCGTAATGACACTAAACGGCCGTTGTCACCTTGTTGGAGATAGAGGAAGTTTATCTGTTGTAGGTATTAGCGATCTGCTCTGAAATTGCTGATTAAATCTATGTGGTTTCAGTAATAGTGTTTAGAAAGGATTAAAGTGCTGAAGTTTGCTTTAGCTTGACCGAATTAGATATTTTGGTCTCGAGATTCTACCACTACCGCAGACTAGAGAATTTGAACATATTTGCTAAGCTATTTACTTTGACTAATGTAACATTTTTGGGTTTGGTTTTGCAAATGTATCGTTTTCTTTATTCATTTTCCTCTACAGTTACTAAAAAAGTACCTACTACTCGATTTAATTAATGTAATTATATGATTAAAATCAATAAAAACATATACCTATAGTTTCTAATGATTTACAGTTACCTAACTATGTTATCAATGTGTTGTCTCTATTGTCTATTTTTTAGTCTATGATTTTTCCTGTATGATTTCATAGTGAAATACAAGACGTTTGTTTCAACAGTACCTTTTCATACTCAAATAATCGGTAACTGTAGACAGTCGTCCGAAGGACTCCGCCATTTATTTAAATGGATAAGACGTTAATTACCTTACCGTTTTGTTTACACTTGCAGTGAGATCGTCTCAGTTCTTCAAATATTTACTCAGGAAACAATAGTGGCTCCTCCAATGAGACTCGTTTGTTGACGGCGATATTTTTTCTACTTAAAAATAAGCACCATTTTCCTTGTAAACAATTTAACGTCCATTGATATCTTTATCTATCTAAAATATTTACTCAATAACAAATTTTCAATTTTAACATCATAATAATAATATCATTCGCGTAGGAAAACAACTCGTGCGTGAAAATCGGAAACCATGACTTACGATGTTTGCCCAAGGAAATCTTCCCTTACACGGGAGCATTATACAATGTTTATCCAAATCCCTAATTCGGCCGCATTAGGTTCCCAAATTACCGCAATTTCCTCATCGTCGTAATTCTGTTCAAATTTCACGACGAAACGTTCATAACCTCACGAAATGTGTCTAAAAGTTTTTCACGCACTAATTTATGTCCGCCAACCGCTTGTCGACCGGTTGCCCGACCGGTCGGCCGATCAGCACGACTCCGTCGGACGACACCGGATATTGAAGCACGTAATCTGGATGCAGAATGTCTCCACTCGCAATTTATCGAACGATAAATGGCCCGACCATTATTCCAACCCTTAACCTTTCAACTTATTAATATCTACATAATTTATTGTAAATTGCATTCTGCAAATTGATCCCTATGGATCAATTATTTTTTATAAGACAGCTTAGTGTAACTTTATAAGTAGGTACTTACCTATTTTTTTTTGCGTGTTCCTTAATAATATTATATATTTTCCGTCATATGAAAAAGGGGAAATTATTACAAACGAGAGATCTCTAAGGATGGACCTTGCCCTTGTGTCTTACCTATATGGCTGCAATAAATTAAGCATAAAAAGGTATATTATATAATGTAAGCCAGCAAGCTAATTTTAGGTACGGCGCAACGGACGTTGATCAAATTTTTAAAATAGGTTTATCAGTAGATACAACGTTAAATTCCAGAAGGTCATCTATATAGGATGTAATAAGCAGAAATACTTACAAATATCTCCTCAAAATCTGACAAACATGGCGCCCAAGCGAAACTTTTTCTTAAATTGCAAACACCGACTTTATAAGCGGTATTATTTGCCGTAAAAAGTTTTCACGTGATGTCTAAACAATTTCACTTGTTTCCGAGCGTGGCTCACTTTTCCAGCCAGTTAGATTCGTCATTCATTGTTCCACCCAACCTTGGTCTAAAAAAATACACCTGAAATATACCTGCAGCTATTCTCACGCCGTTACAGCGTTGCGCACAAATCCATATTCTGTTTAAAAAGTTGCTTTCAAAAATAAACGTAGATGCTCCACGGTGTGATTTAGTGCGATAGCTATCGGCGAGTGAAACATACCAGCTGGGGCCGCTATCCGGAAGCAAACAGTCATATTGGTCTTGTACTGTTTACTCCTTTAGAGTCGTGTTACTAAGGAGGTGATATACTTCAGCCACAATACCGGCTTGTAGATGGGCGATTTTTTTATATAATTATTTTGATTTCCTTTACATACCTTTACTTTTATAATTGAATAATTAGTGTGAAACTGTCTATATACCTAGTATAATTTAAGCCCTACGTTGATAGATCAGTCAGTTTCTTAGCTTATATAGATTTAGAATTGTGAATGCTTTTGCAAATTTGTCATTAATATACAGGTTGGGAGATTTTTTATTTCCATTTATCATAAAATCAAGTATATTGATTGATGCTGTCTTAAATAAATTAAATGTACTTGTATACTTCTGAATAGCGGCCCAGTCAAAATCCATATGACTGTTCCCGAATAGCGGTGCGGGTTTTAACACTGGCCGAGACCGGTCATATACTAAACCGCATTTTTGAGATTCTCACTTCAAACTAACTCATATATTGCATCCTATGCGAGACTCGATAGCTTCAAGAGACTTTTTTAATAACGTGATTTCAATTTTGCGAAATGAAATTTAGAAAATATAGACTTGTATTTTAGTGTGACTGCGTTTGGTATGAAAATTGGAATGAGTGCGTTTTAGTTGGTAGGAAGCTCCTAGTGGTATCTTTTATATTAAGTTATAATTATTATTTAAATTCAAATTGGTTTCAAATTAAATATTACGTAAAGAAAAAACACTTCGAGACTCAAAAACAGTTTAGAGCAATACTACAAACAATATGCTTATATATTTTTTTAGGCTAATTTACTTACTGTCTACTTTAATTTTAATTAATTCATATTTCGAAATTTGTATAAATGGTTAAGTCTCCGATATTTTTTAAGATGCATTTTTCGAATTAGGTAATATCTTAAAGTAATCATGGCTCATAGTGATTAGCGCCATCTTTGTATGCAAAGCGCACGTTCTGCAAATGCATAATGCATCTAATGACGTGACCTGCACTTCCGCTTCCTGTGGGATATTAATGGCCTTTTACAAATATAACTTTCATTACATGCATATAATTTTTCAATAAACAAAATCCGAGATTAAAGCCAATCGCTTAATTAAATACAAACATTAAATAATTAATATTTTCAACATAATATTAAAAAGTTTATTTGTGAATCGTGAAACCAATAAATACTATTTGTTATTATAACAGACCAAATATTATTCAAGGAGATGCAAATAAATTCTGTATTGTAGCGCAATATCCGCAGTATAACATTTATTTAAAAGAAAATAAGACCACTAAAGTTGAAAAAGGGAGTTTTTATTATTCCTGTTTTTTATATCGTAATAATTTTATTAAAGCCAAAATAAAATACGAGTAATGAAACAACTAGGTATAATGGATTTAACACACATATTTTATTTTATTTTTTGACGTTTCGAAAACTATACAGTTTCCACATTCGTAGCACGACTGAGTTGATGATAATCTAAAGCTTACGAGTTATCACTTTACAGTTGTTGAATTCCAATTGCATCAGAAATTATTAATATAAGAGTAAGTTAATTCGGCGTATCATAGACCTACAAATGAATACCTATTTAACTATAAACTATAACGTACGTACGTATTAATCACTAGCGGCCCCGGCAGACGTCGTCCTGCCCGTCCGATTGTTTCGTCAAAGATCTGTCAAAATCATCTAACTGTCACTTCTTCATAAGGCTTCATATTTCCCCCGTTTTTTTACACATTTTCCACTGTTTCTTCGCTCCTATTGGTCGCAGCGTGATGTTATACAGCCTAAAGCCTTCCTCGATAAGTGGTCTATCCAACAAAAATAATTTTTGAATTCGAACCAGTAGTTCCTGAGATTAGCGCGTTCAAACAAACAAACAAACAAATTCTTCAGCTTTATAATATTAGTATAGATTAAAAAGTATTTATTTGTTAAACACTAGTAGGTAAGTAATTATAAAAGGTCTGAACTGAGTATTAGTACCTATCTTCACCGAGTTCAAAATTGTATTCACATTTCATCCAATTTTCAATATACCATAACAACTCAAAATCCAAACTTCAAGTATAATTGCATATAATACTAGCCCAATTGCGATGCCTGCATCCGTTTCCGTATTAAATTAATTGGTCTGTTACGAAGGAAGGAAATACCTAACAACTCATGTAAATTGCTGGTACACTCCCAGTGGCTGGTTGATACTTAAGACGGACGGAGACTAAACGCTACCCTTTCGGTATGTTTGCTATAAATAATTATAAGGGATGCATTGTGGTATGTGTAGGTATGTACATATATTGTTCCGGTACCCTTAGTCCGGGCGCGTATCGGTAAGGCACTGGTGATAAAACACCACGAGTTTACATATAGTTTATTTAATTTTTATATTATATTTGAATATAGTTAAAAGTATAACATATTTTACGACAGCCTTTATAATGTTACAATGTATTTGATTTTCTACCCCTTCCTTGTACCACCTTAATTTGGTTATAGAAAGACGTTAAGTTAACCATGCATTGTCGTTCAAATTGAACGTGTGTACAAAATATCAGCTCAATCGGTTAAATTTATATTATGCTTCAAAATTCAGTTGCAACATTTCACCCGTACCTACATAGGTACTTACATAACTACTTGTATTGCAAGTTAATTAAAAGCTTTTAAAATGGTATGTTGAGTATTAATAAGTACGAACAATAGGTGCGTTAAGTAGGTATGTAAGCTTTAATTTCTGCATTACACTGCATCAGTACAAAATATATAGGTATCTACTTATATCTATAGGTAATAATGTTTATTTTGTCAATCCGAACGCGCCTGTTCAGAAAGTGTGGACCTTATTTTCCATTGTTTTTGTGCAGAATATTTTCTGTTTATAAATATTCATGGTATCTTGCAATGGATTGAATTGTAAATAAAAAAATATCCGCCAAAAGACAGCGAGTGAATTAAACAGAATTCTCTCTCTGTATAATTTGGTGACAGTGTAAATGTTTTTTATTGTCTTCGTAAATTGTTTAAGCCCCTGTAAGGGTTGAATAAAAAATATTAAGACCATTGTTTTTATTATAAATATATACAAGATCATAAAATTGTAATAAAACGTTTAAATAATTTTATGCTATTAAGTTTCAAAAACTTTACTTTTAAGACTGTACAATATATTTATAATGGAAACTGTAGTTTTCTTAACGTCAGCATAAAATTAATATACCCGACCGAACTCTCATAACCACAAAAGCATCGCAAATTACTATGATAAAATTTATTTTGAATGCTGAAGTAGAATCACAAAATTTGTACCGACGGTTCTAAGAATAAATGAGTTAGGATTTTAAAATAGATAGGTAATCATCGTAAAGATGCAGCTTACGTCACTGGGAGTAGCCAATTTACTACTCATTCATTCTTGTTATAAGATCTTGTTTGTTAATCTGATTAACTTATGATAGCCGTCAAAGAGTGTTAACAGACGCCACCGTAAAGTCCCGCACGTGACAGGTAACGCGCACGTACTTATCGCTGTCACAATAAAATCCATTTTCCCGTGGCCGGCTCATTAGAATTCATCGTGCGCTCGCGCTCGCTCCCGAATAAAGCATCTGTTAAATGTCTCGTGCTAGCTGAAACTTGTTCGTAATTATCTGTTAACATTCCCAAGTTTGACCCCGCGGAAATCTTGGCGAAAGCGAGTATTCGCAAACTCCGGCCCACCGGAGGCGTTTTACTTCCCTAATAATCGGGCTCATGGAGATTTTTAATGAAAAAGATTGTTCGCCGTTATTTAGAAAGTTGGTAAAAGGGATCCAGTTTGAAGTTTGTTTTGATTTAGTGCTGCGCCCCCGACGTTGATTGTATCCTTCGTCTTTGTATCGGATTATAACTAATTAAAATTTTTAGATGATCCTTTATGAAGTTCTGGTGCCATGATACCAGGTGGGTGTTTGAATTGATTTATTACAGTATAAAATACATTGTAATATACAAACCTAATTGCTAACCAAATCGTACGTAGTCTGTTTTTTGCATTGATTATTTTACACTTAAATTTTTATACTACTCATATTTTTTACAAACGTCTTTAATAAACTGAGTATAAAATGACCCATGGGAATATTAAACTTCGTTAAATGATTTGAGTTCGGCTCGCGATCACCCCGGATTGCGAATGTTAATGAAAGACACCCAGTCATTTATCAAATTTGATGACGCCGGCCGTATCCATTCGCCTCACTAATGGTTTTCAAATAAACCACCCGTTAATGACACTGGAATTCTAAAAACGTAATAATTGACACGTACGTTCTTTATAGGGGTACATCTAAACTTTTTTATATCGTGTTTATTTTTGTTTCCCCTAATGCGTGAAAAGCGGTATCATTTAATTGCCCATGGAAAATATAACTGCGCTGCGGTCTTTTGGTGGGAATGATATGCAGTTTTTTATTTAGCAACGCAGTCAAAGGCATGTCATAAGTCTACATTAATCACGACTGACAGGATAATTCGGTCGGACGTCGCCGTTTGAAAGCGCGGCGATTATGCTTGATTAGCTGAATGTTTTGACCCTGCATGTGTCGATTTTTAAATTATTTATCTGTGAAATCTATTACGCTTCTTTGTGCTTCTTTATTTATTTTTCGCTATCAACTTTTTTGAAGCAAATATGGGTCCGCTTGTGGAAACTCTGTCGTCTCATACCGCCGTATGCTAAGCAAACATTATGGCGCATACAAACATACGAATCGCATCCGAACGTTATTCATTCCTATCGATTCCTCGCTTCATTTTTATTTCTTTTCCGTTAGTATAACTTCCCACATTTGCTGTAGTTTCAACTCCCTTCGGTTGCGGTATTTTCTTAACCCATTTCAATACTTACATTTTAACCGTATAAAATATTTTCATGGACACTGACGATATAAAAGAAAATTGTAAAAGTATATAAATCAAGTCCAGTAGTTGAATATCATATAATTTAAAATGGCATGAAATTGATTATGATTAATGCATTATTATATGCCTGTTGATAGTTTTAACTAAGTTACCTACCTAATAAGTAGCAAGAACAAGCTGTGTCTATATAATAATATTATAATTTATTTCATAATAACATTTCAATAAACAATATAGGTAACACCTAGAGTTTGTCACATCAAAACAGATGTATGTACAAGATATTTGTAAAAAAAATCAAATAAATCTATACCGGATTATATTTTCATAAAAAAAGAGTATTTTTAATTATGTTTGTCACGTCACAGAATTCACGCCCGTTTAGAGAGCGAAAACATTTTTTGGACGCATAAAAGGTATGAATACCTTTATAACTCGGTAAACATCGATGTTTCTGAAAAATAGGCAAATGGAGGAGATGTAGAGAGATAGCGTCATAGCAAAAAAAGGCCCGATGAAAAGCCGTCTGCAGCGAAAACTCGGGAAAAAATAGCTGTCTGTTTTATGGTCGATATGTTAATAAACACCCGACGTGCACTGAATTGGCGAGAATACTGGACTTTAGGTAACATTATGAATATATTGTACCTACTTGTAAGAGTTCAAGAAGTATCGAAAGCAGATATGTCTTACCGGTTTCGGTTGAAGAATAACTTATTCTTACAAAGTTGAATCATAAGTAAGTAAACAAAAAGAAACATATAATATAGAAAATCATTATTAATTAAAAGGGTCCGCCTACAACGGTAATGATTAATCACAAAGAGTAGTAGAAGTAGTATCATTTGTGTCAAAATACAAAAGTGTCTAGTCTACGTCTTTAAGCAATTTTATTACCTTTAAAATTGATTAATAATGCTTTTTTATCAATTTTGTCAACGATAATTTGGCATACAAGCTGTCGTAATGTAGTAGTTAGATGATCAAGAGCGTCGTATTTCACACAAGAGACTTTATGAGCGTCGTAAAACCATTTTTAAGTACAGAGTCGAAATAAACTTTGCATTTCTACCCAATCTATGTTTATGCTCACTAACATTATTTTTTGCTAGTATCTTATAATCACCATACGTTTTATAGTAGATATTTAAACATTAGGTACATACCTAATGCTGAATTAATTTTAATATATTAATTATTGAAATGCTTAAATAATCTCCATACCTAAATATTGCTTTTTCCTGAGGCTTGTTATTAGATTTTATGTTATCCGTAACTGCAGAGTTCTGAAGATGAATGACACGAATGCATTTATTATATAGGCTTATGTGTTGAAGTGCAATTCTTGCACAATAGGAATTAAGCGTCTGAAGAAAAGTGCTCTAATATCAGTTCTGTGCTCATTGTACCTATGTCTAGATATTAAACTTGAATTTTTGTAATGACAATTTTACGTTTATTAAAAAACGGATATATAAGATAGGTCGTCGGAAGATAAGTCGTTCTTAAACAAGACAAGTCAGATCTTGTATAAGTTAAAATAAGATAATAAACTATTTAAAAAGTAGACAGTCTAGTAGAATAATAAAGCCGTGGCGCGTGCGCATAGTGCACGTGTGGGTCTTACGTTGAACTGTACTGTATAATTTATGTTCATTACTTGCATGTTATTTTCAGATTCATTTCCTTACCCATGAATAGCTTGTTTATTTTTAACAATAACAATAGATTCAATGCTATGGTATGAAACTGGAATATTAATTTATGTGCTCGTATGAAAGCTTTTAAAATTCTTACGCAAAATAATGATTACAAACGGAATCAACTTAAGAGTTGCGGATGTACCTAAGTCTCACAATATTCTTATCCGCATCTCCGAGGTTCCGAGGATGTCAAAAATCTGCACCCGTTAGCTCTTCGCTTTTGATTGATTGCATGAAGTAGGTATTTAATACCTAGTCTTTTATTATTGCGCGCACCAAAATTTTAAAACGTCTTGTCTCGTCATAATAGATGTTTATCAAAAATGAAACAAGCAAACCACAAAGATATTTTTTCATCATGATATAATAACAAGAAGGTAACACAGAAAACCTTTATTTTTATATATTAAGAAATTACAATTCGTAACATACCATTACCCATTTCTTCTGACATCAAAATCAATTTATACCCAGCTTTGTCAGTGTACGAATGAGGTAAGGGTAAACTGTAATGGGCTTACATATAATAAGGTTTTATTTCGTGATCCATCTCGGCGATACGTTGTATTCTGAAAACAAATAAAGGGCAAAAATATCTGCAGAGATTTTTACCTGCGTCGTACAACTTACATTATTCAGGATTAAAATTTGTAAAACACAAAATGGCCCGCGCGAACAAAGGCAATTGTTCTTAAAAATTGACAAGTAGACTTCACAAACATTATTGAGATCAAAGGGCAGATTGGTGATATCGCCAGGGCACTCGGCGGAATTTTTCTTTTAATCCCGAATTTCGACTTTGTCAACTACAAAGAAATGTAGACTGAGAAAACTAATTTGTAGTTAGTGGATTGTTTGTCTTGTGATGTTTGTTTGTGTTATTAAATGGCCGAGACATGAGTCCCCGCGATGGAACTATTCCTGCCAAGTATTTCGTCATTACGAAGTATACGTGAGCAAGCTTTATTTAATTTTAATTCCGAGACTTTGTCTCGTAAAATTAATTATAAAATATGATGAACTGGCTCCTGTCCCCGACTTCCATCTGGATTAGCTTAAGGGATATCTTCCCTATATCCCTCGTCAGGTCTCATAACATATTATACAAACTAAATTTTCAACCATCAACAGTTTATGTACAAATATGAAATAGAAAGACAAAGTTACTTCCACGTTTGCGTTTGTCTGTTTCAAAAGTCAAAACGATAAAAAAAAATCTAGGCGTGATCATTTGGTATACCTATATAATTGCAGCCTATAAGAAAATAGGTAATTATAAGTTATATATTGTACACAGAAGACTTATATTATAAATGTTCAATCAAGTAAATAAGTAAAGTATTGGACATATTTGTGCACTTAATAGGAGCATAACTTCGGCTGCCTGTTTCACTTCAAGCTCGTAAACTTCTGACAACGCATCTTACCGGTATTGTTTAAAGTTTAAGTTGGAAACATAGCATGACATCAGTAGACTAATGAATCAAACGGGGGATTTCACGGGTAACTTGACTCTCTTAAAATATGCATATTTTATTTAAATATAGGTTAGCCTAAATAATATAGTTAATCTAGATTGTATTAGGATACGTAAGTATTAGTTATGAAAAGATTACTCCGTAGGTGTATATTCTTGGTTACGTTATTGTTACAATATTATTACGGATTCATAAAATCTAGATCCATATTTTCATTATTAAATTCCAAACGAACGATGTACGATGAATATCGTTGCTTAAATTTTACGGAGTTTACGTTAAAATAATATCATCAAATAAAGGTTGTTTTATTGAAGCGATTATTCTCAAGAATCCAGGCATTTCAGTGAACAGAGAATTTATTATCTTTAATAATTGTTGATAACCGAATGCCTGTTTTATAAAGAAATACGGAGTATTTATTTAAGATAAAATATGTGTTAAAATAATTCAGATTTTAATCGTTCTACTGGGAACAGGTCTGGTCTTTTTGAAATGCTGCGGCTGTAATACATATCTAAACTTTATTCGCTACTGAATTATAATAAAAGTAGATAACAATTTATACTTACTCATATAAATTAGAATACACATCATATTTAAATTATAAACTGTAACTACACCTGTGTACCTAAGTAAAATCTGAATTACATTTCGGAAACTTAACATTACACAATACTGTTTGGGATACGAAGCTGTTAAGTTGTTAACGTTGAAATTTATTTTAAGTGTTCGCAAGTATTTAGTCAGTGTTGTTGCATGGCACATCAGCTCGAATGCCCTCGGGGCTCCGTTGCAGTGAACTTCGTGAAAATGCGCTGCTTAATTCTCAGACAAGTTCAGACCGTGACTGACGGTAGCTAACTTACAACGGCTTCTTATAAAGTGAGATATTCACTTAAATAACCTACTAAGTAACACATAAGCTTCGGGGAATGAAAGTTTGTGGTTTATTAAGATAGATTTTGTGTTATTGACGTACAAATTAGCTAAAGTTTAAACCTAAATCATTTAACATATTTTAAATTATAACGAAAAAATCGAAATAACGTACTTATGTACGTTATTTACATTAGAATACTCTAACGAATCAATGATCTTAAAAGAGTAACGTCTATTTCTACCCTTACTTACATCGTTTGATCCTGTTTAATTTCTTATAAAATACATTGACAAAATAGTAATTAGCTCATAAATTAATACCTAAACAGCTGCATTAATAGACAAATAAAGCATGTAAAAGCTTTCCTTTATATAATATTATTATCATATCCATTATTGATTACTAAGAGTCTTGAAACCAAATCATTGACGGTAACAATGCATATAGAGTGAAAACCCAATTCATTCGTCAAGCTCAAATTTAATAATGGTATTGATCCATGTCATCAAACCAAAACATCGAATAGCGTCAAAGATAGCAGCAATTAGACGAATAGACGAAGGCCCATGTTCGGAGCTAAAAGCGTTTCTACGCTGAACCACGTTCCAGCTCACGGTTCATAGAGGTTCGGGCAAACCAGCCACAATCTCCGCTTAACTTCATTATGAGAGTGAATTGCTAAACGGTCCCATTGTTGACCACGGTATAGTCTGTGGCTCGGGCTTAAGGGGAGGTTAGTCATGCAAATAGGTATCGACTTGCGACCGCTCTGGGGATTCATTTCGGGAATTAGATTAGATGTTTTGATTTTGAATGTCTCCGTTTCTATATTGATGATGTTAACTCGGGGTCGCAATATTCACTAACGAGGTTTTGTTGGTGTAACTCGAAAATGGAATGGCTGAGAACGCTAGAATAACCTGGAAGTGCTAAAAATTAGATATTTTTTTATTAATCACACAATTTGATTACATTATTATGTCGAGAGACACTCATGCCAAGAAAAGTAACTTTAATCTATCTAATTATTATTAAAACTTATCGAGATTTAGGGGAAATAACAAACTAGATTTTCAAAGTTAGGTAATAATTTATAAATCCAATGGACAAATTCGTCAAAGGTTACATATTTACGAGAATGGCTCCAAAAAAACCGTAGTTAATACACGCGTAAAATAAATATTTACGCCTGGATGTGTACGGCGAGGTGGCAAGTGGCGCCAGTTTCGCGCTACGCCAAGCGTAAGCTAAGCTCACTGGCTTCGCTCAAGTCATACCTTATTGGCATTCTTATGCCTATTATAATATTTTTGCAAGCTCCACGATCTTCAGAAATACTTTAATGTTATTATGAATCACATGCCACTGATTAATTCTGCGCGAAAAAATCTGAAATAGGAGTAAACCGAATGTTTTATTATGTTACCTATGTTCTGAAAATATTGGTGTTAGCCGCTAAATACTTAAATATGTTTTTATTTAAAACTAGCGGTAGCACAAACCTGTAGGTAAGAAATAATATTGAGTACTTTTCATTTATTTCCTATAGCTGGTCTATTTTTTTGAAGATTAGCTAGGGAATTTATAATATATGTACATAAAGCATGTAGGTATGCTTTTTAATTGTAACAAGATTAACAAAGAATAACCCCTACTCTATCGCAAGATGTTATGGTGCTATTTAATGCACCATGTTCGTCACCCACTAGTCCGCCATGGATAATAAATAAAACACTTCTAATTGGAATGAAACAAGTGAGAATCGAACTCGCGTATTTTATTTTATATGCTGACGGTTCGGATTCTTTACATCAGTTAATATTATAGTTGTTTCATTCCTATCTGTACTGACCGCGAAGGCATCCGAAATTATTAAAACAAGTCTAATAGTTTTTTTTTCATTTCACAGGTGAGTGAATCTTCACTACTTGAGTGCAGCAACGGGCGCTACATAGCGTCCGAAACGGTAAGTTAATACAAATAATCACTATTTTTTTTATTGTTTTCCCTATTCAATAATTATTAGATAAGAATTGTTCATCTTTGCAATGATAAAACTTGCCTACTTTGCGCTAAAGATTTATTAAAACTATAAGAATGTACAATAAACCTTTCTAACGCATGTTTACGAATATTTTATCTATTTACTATAAAAAGGAATCGAATTAAAAAATATATATACTTAAAGCAGAAAACTATAGTTAAATTAGTATCATAAAGTACGAATTAATAAATCAATATAATTAAATGATAACATTTACGCTTTCATAATCCGATGGTGATGAATTGTAGTATAAGTATTATTATATACTCGTACATTATCCTTGTAAGATGACATAGGTTACTATTACCAGAATCTTGTAGGAAAATAGATTTACACAAAATCACAGAACGTATAATTTAATAAATTATTATTTATCCAGTACTCACTCTTTCTACATTTCTATGATTTCAAACTTATAATGACTAAAGTAAGAGTAAAATAAAAAGTCCAGTTAATCAGCAAGACTTTTATACACAACTAGGTTGTATCAAAGGGAATTCTGAAACTTGTCTATGTTTCATTGAAGTACGGTTTTAATATAAATAAAGTTTTTGCGTTTACGTCGTTTCAATGCGTATCTTGGTTAAAATATTTATTTTTTCTATGTCGGTCTGGTTTCTCCTTAATCTAAATATAAAATAAAAACAAATGAACTCGGACCGCAATTCTATTGACGATATAAAAAATATAATATTCATAGGAATGCTTCTTTTTAAAGTCAATTTAAAAAAAATCTCCAACACGTGTCGTAAAGTCATCTTTATAAAAGTGTGTAGGTACCTAACTATGTTTTCTAAAGTTCGTTAGGTAAAAATTCGGCCATCCAGTAACTTTGTATGAGGAGAAAATAAGTAAACCTGGTTGTATTCTTCAATACCATCGGTTAGAAATCACCGATAAAACTAATTCGAATTAGATATGCTCCAACGCGGTATATTTCAAGTTGGATACTTAGCTGATATCGAGGTGAGTTCCCAACGGCGGGGTCCAAATGCATCGACCGTTGGCGCCCACTTGATTCCCCGCATCTGTTCACGGTTCAACTCGAAAGACTAATTACAACCCAGTTTTTACCCAAACCCTAACGTATCCGTTAACGTTACGTAAAAGTCCATCCTTAATTTTAAGCCCTATTCGTATAAGGTCAAGGTAACAAATCTAATGAGAAACCGAAATGTCTCTGATACGTTTTGCGAAATGTAATCTTCAGTCGTACTTGTAAGGTCCATTTCTGATTTGCTTTCCCTATGTTAATTCAACGAAACCCATTAAATTATTTGAATCTTTATGATTTTCTTCTTGAATGTTCTGATCTGATTTAATAGGCGGTGTCGTTTTAGATCTTGGTAGGTATACGTATACCTTTGTAGATAATTTGTCAGAGTAGAGAGTTTGGGTTATTGATTAGGTAATAGGATTAGCAGGTAAGACGTACCTACATAAGAAGAAAGTAGAGGTTCTTCATTGTTTTCACATAAAACAGTAAAAGAATATGTGAGCATTAGATATAAGTACCTAGGTAATTATAATATTAAAATATCCGTTGACTCCCCGTTCACATAATTTTTCAGTTTATAACACTTTAGCAAATCAAACATTGAACAGAAACATGCATGAATTCGTTATTTTCCACCCGCTTTAAAATGTAAAATAAACTAATTAAGATTCTATCAAAATAAATTGAACAAACCTGCAAATAGACTAACTGCATTAACTTTCGCGTCCGATAATATGAATAAATAAACTGCAATCAAATACCTAGTACCTACATTCCGAAATCCAATATTGCTTTACTACGATGGAATTAAACTTGAAAAATATGAGACGAAAGAATTTCATTTAAAACATAGTTGAGATCGTAGCGAGCAATCGCTTGCATTTGTTCGCTGCAATGTTTACCAATTAGCACAGAGCACGCGCGAGCGCGGGGTGCCTCGAGAAGCGTTCTATCCCTCTTTACTCCTGATTGATATTACATCCTAGAAACCATTTCGGGATTCCAAACGTAAACTTATGTGCTAATACGAGTTGTGTCTGCAATTGGAATGAGGGTCAAATGCTATTTATTCCTACTCATGCCTATATATATCTATATGCAAGTACATCCAACTCATTGTACCGAAGTAGTAGCGTGCAGGCAGAAAACAGTCTCAATTGCGGAGTGGTACTCGTAAGATCGCCTCACCTCGTGCACGTCGAGGCTCGACGAGTTTTTGAATTTTTAAATTACTCATTGTACGATGGAATGCTACCAACCCCTCTCTACTGTATACGCATCATTTGCTCAGTCGAATGTGCACCCAAATTCTTAGTCCTATGTTGCAAAATACAACGATGAGATAGACGCCTTAAAACGTTTTGTTAGTCGTCGGTAGCAATATGCTGGCAAGCCCTGGCACGCTAAGAGCAGGGCTAACGAATGTCATCCTAATTTTGTCATAGTTAAAGTCGAAATATCACTGACGCTTGATTGCATACTTGACATCTCGCTTTCAAACTATAGAGATGATCCCTGCTCACTCTACGTAATCCGAACCCAACTTATGATAGCGGTTTAAGACTGAAACTTAATGTTTTCAAAATGTACAATTGAGAGTTTAATGAGCTGTTTAATTTGACTAATGTCACTTTATATACATATAATGATGATGATGAAAATTTATAATACAATGATTATATTTTAGGCGTGCTTAATCAGGACGTCTCATCGTCGTCATAGTTAAGAAAATTGTTTTAGTCAGTGGCGCTGAGATCACGTACATTCTTCAATGGTACTAGTGAGTTGGTATTGTTCTAATTCGAATAGGTACGTATGTAAGCATCGCTTTCTCCGAATTAACACGCGATGAGTTATTCTAGCATTTGCGCCATTTCAGACGAAACATTAAACGTCACCGTTCTCATTGTTCTAGCTAGAGCACTGGACCATTTAAAGATCAGTGAGTTTCTGTGTCTACGGCGTTTGCAATTCTCAAAAATTACATCAAGGAAATTTTATTCCAAGAATACAGAATAATTTTAGTCGCACAGTTATGATCTTCAAAAAGTTCTCTTCCAATAATTCAGTTAAATGTGGGCTCGCCGACTATTGTCTTCCATACAAATAATTGTCGAAGTCATGGACAGAACCCGTTCCACTCTAGCGGCGTACCGCGTCGTAGAATGTTATTACCTCAGTACTCGGGAAACGCAGGCGCAACCACGTGTGGGAGTGAGAGGAAGGGTTGAAGAAAGATATAGGAGTGAGAGAGAAGTCTTCCGTGGGAGTAGGCCTGGGGTCAGCGAAAGTGCATTGCCACGGCCGCAGTGCGCCGCACCCGATGGGAAAAGTAGTTCTTTGCTTAGGTTATATGCAATGCAACTAACAGTTTATATTTAGGACTAGTTTGATACTTAGAGAGTGAAGGATTGACTTTTTTCAAACATAAACGATTTCATCTGTACATTATTTCTATATTATTATAACTCGATTAAATGACAGTGTAAATTAAGTATAAGCTTTGTCGGAAGTACGAATTTAATATAAAATATTAAGAATCAATTTTAGAAAATAGAAGTGCTTAAAAATTAGATGATGATACACGTTGTATAGCCCCTTGTACCTCTTCCAATTTGAAGGAAAGGTAAAAATGAATGCGTGTCAAGTGGGGTTTCGAACTCTCAGGCGGGCAAAGGGCCTGTTGGCAGTCTAAAACAAAGAGGGCATTTTAGCCAACCGAGGTAATTCTGCACCTTGTTAAAGAACTTTCGACTTACGGGTGATTTACACCCCGGTACCCAATCGATCCGAAAGATCTTCAAAAAGTCAGTTACCCCAATACGATAATTATCATTAATACCAGACTACAAACTTTCTCCATAAAAATACTTCGGAATGGGATGCTTAAGAATCTATCGTTAGAGTTTTAAATACTCGAACTGAGCGGAGTATCGTTAAAGCTTACTTGCTGTTGCTTGCGACGTTGCCAGTTCAGGCAAGACGCTCCGTATAATTTAATTGTAATTGAAATTACATTAATTACTTACAAATATATTGACTTGTACATTTTACGATGTACCATTAGCTAATAAATTCCAACATACCTTTATGGTTATTGATAGTGAATATATCGCACCTTCGGTGGCACAAGGGCACAATTGTCAAAAAATTCAAAATTGAGTTAAGTATACAGAAATGTTCCAAATTTTCTTTGGGACATTTCTGTGTACTTGGCTCATTTTTGGATTTTTTGACAATTGTGCCCTTGTGCCACCGAAGGTGCGATATATCGTCATTGGAAATCGTGACGTTAAGGAAGATAAAGTTTACGTCACGAATAAATATCATTAAGTAGTTCAAAAAAATGCAGTACCATTTCGTTTCATAATTAACAAAACTAAATAAAATTTGTAGCTACCTTGCAGAATCTAAAACAACTTAAATTATTCACTCGACTTTTACCTACAACGCTGACTGATTACATTTCAGGTAAGTACCTACAATTAGCTTTGGGTTTCATATTCTTTCAAAGTCTTATACTACTCTTTGCGACTCACATACCTACTTATAATCAAACAACTAGACCTGGTCGCTAATTCTATTATAAGTAAATGGTATGGAATTTTATTAAGTAGAGCATTATGAAATAGTATCAGGAAGAGATCACACCAGTAATAAAATCACTTTTACAAACAACTTTTAAAAAAATACTTATGTATATTTTTGGCCTAACGTAACCGTAAGAAGAAACAATGTAAAATCAAGAAGTCCGAGGCCAAAAACAAGAACAAATGCGTCCAGGTAGAATCTATATTACACCACTCTGAGGAGTTAGTTTAATATGCAACGAATTTAATAGTTAATGTTCGTGACGCCGAGCAACCTCGTGTGTTCGCAATTACTCCACACTTATTCCCCAGCGAGGGCATGTTGCTAGATTTATGTGTGTACTTCGACTTGCTGACACAGGTTTGTGCCCACGAGACCGAATCTGATTTGCAAAAACGCATTACAAACATTCGTTTGTGCCCACTGTGTCTTTATTACTGAATTCGCGAGTGCCACGGCGAAATAACGAAAACATTTTAATTATTGATACGCGACTTACACGTTGGAATGACGCCGTGGCTGATTCTACTCGATGTTGTGTTCTGCTGTTTGTAGCAGACTGACATGATGAATAGCGTGGCTATGAGAGAAAATTACATTACAAAATTACCCCCAAATCTTACGAAAGCCTTAAATAAAATCCGTAACATAATTATGCATAATACATATTATTAAAAAAATATAAACATAAAAAAACATATAAAACTATCTGCAAATAAAATTCTATTTACCACAGTGAAGCTTCTTGCATAACATGTAATAAGTGCTTCTTACATTACCTATAGTGGTCAGACGCTTGATGTTTTAGAAAATGTAGGAATCACGTGACTCAGCGATAAATATCAAGGGTTGTCCCGAACTACAAACAAATGTTTGTATATAATTCGGGCCGTTGTCTCCCCCGTCTCGCAACCCCCGCACATTGACCTGTCAAAACTCCGTTGTTAGATGACTGTAGATATTTAGCTGTAGGTAACTCTACTATGAACGTATATTCAACCTACCTAGGTTCAATATACGTCAATCAAATGAAATATTAAAGATATCCTAATTCTAGAATATAGGTAGAATATTCTTTGACTAAAACAAAATATAACTCGAAGAAACAGACTGAGTTTCCCGCCGCGAATTTTTCTCACCGAAAGATTTATTATCCCTTGATTATAAGGAGACGTCAACTGCTAAAAGGCCGGATTAACGACACCTTTAAACAATCTAAAACATAATTTCTCCATTATAATAAAAGTCCTGAAACAGGAAGTCTAATAAAGGTTTCTATATGCTAATAAAACTGTAGCAAGCAGTCTACTTATGAAAGCGGGAACTTGGCGTATTTTTTTAAGTCGCGTAAAAATTTAATCACGTCGGTTAATTGAATAGGAGGGAGTGCGCGCTAATACTGTTTGTCGTATATTTTTATTAAAGCAGTTAAAAAGTAAAAGCTTTTGAGCTTCAAATTATGTAAATACAAATATCTGCGACAGTATTTTGTAAAGTGTTTTTTTCTAATTTATAAATGTCCTTAATTAACCGTTCTGTTTATTTTGAGGGCTACTAAGTATAGTATCAAGTAAACCTATAGTTACCTAGTTTTGATGTTTGTCCCAGATTATTTGAGATTATTAGGAAATTGGGATCAACATTTTTTTTTATATCTAGTGTGGTATATGTAATTAAATAGGTATTAAAAAATGGACGATACATATATTATTGTGAATGTTCTATTTAAGAATTCTTAAGACTAAGTAAAACATGAAACTTTAAAGTGATAAATTTTCTATGAGATAAGTCCCAGAAAGGGGGCGAGGCCTAAAATACAATCTTACAGTATTACCAAGTATACCTTCGGTGTCCAATTAAAAAATAATTCACGAAAGATTACACACTCCTCAAGTATTCGTAACAACTTTTTAATTAAAATTCTTACCCATAACTTTGGAGATAATTTAATAATTTTTCTAAATTCGATGTTCACATGTATCGTTATCTGCGAAACTTTGTAATAAAATTTTGTACGTCGCTGTTGTAATTTTCCTTAATGAAACTTTTTGTGATAATTAATTTAGATAAGTACCCAATAATCGCACTAAGAAGGTAGGTATATATTATTCTTAAGATTAAACGGTTTAATAATTTCATAAGAGAGTGAGTACACCCGTTGTAGAGGTATAATGAAGTTACACATGTACGTAAGTATACCTACAAACCAACATAATAGTAAACAGGCACCTTAAAACTTACAGGCAGCTAAGTGGTGAAATAAATCATAGCTAAGCTAAGCCATGTGACCGTTTCTACTAAAACTAAGCGGTGTAGGTACATAGCTACATCGCTCGCGCATCCCTAGCTCACCTTCGTTTCACCCATACTTAGCTCATAACCCTTACATGTAAAAGCTCTCTATAAAAAACAAGTAGATGTGACACGAGCTGCACAGCAATGCGTCGTTAAATATAGGACTCATTTGACAGATATATCTATATCTATACTAATATTATAAAGAGGAAAGATTTGTATTTTTGTATGTTTGTAATGAATAGGCTCCGAAACTACTGGACCGATTTCAAAAATTCTTTCACCTTTGAAAAGCTACATTATCCCCGAGTAACATAGGCTATATAATATCACGCTAGGTCTTATAGTTGCGGAGCAGTAACCGAAAATGTTTCAAAAACGGGGGAAAAGTATCGTTTCTGAGGCCTTAAAAAATCTTAAGTCCCCCCGTGCGAAGCCGGGACGGGCCGCAGTAAAGAGATATAACCCAACTTTTATATTACAAGACTGTTAGTATATTTATAAATGTAGATTTTTTAATGAAACTACGTAGTTTCATTTATATCTCAACATATATTTTATGTCAAAGTACATGCATTCATACCGAGATCGTCAATTTGACTGGTTAAGCAATAAGATTATATTATGATGACATTTTATGTCAAAATATATTCATCATTCTAATTTCAATAAACGCCAATGAACACATGAACTATAACGGATTTTTGTTATTAATCGTCATTACTATTAAATTGGTGAACATAGCGTCACTAAAACGAAAAAGAGACCTTATTTTATAGTCAAAATCAAATTCGAATGAACTTTAAAACTTATAATGACTCTTTTTAATAAGTGTGTTGGCACCAAGCACTAAAGGTAGGTACGCTGAAATATGAACTTTGACACCAATTAAGTAATGGAAAGTTTCATTTGATCGATTATGTATGAGTGGAAAACATTGCGTTTTAATATACCGACGTATTTGCTTTGACTTTAATTATCATCGAGCTGCGCTAAGTGGTTTCGGTAAATGCCCTAGAACGGGATGGCGGAACGTGTTTCGGATTATTTTTGTGTCTCTTATTCTATATTGACTAAATAAATGATTTAAAAAATTTAAACAATATGGTAAACAAAAAATAACTAACATCAATCTCACTAAATACTAAAATGCAAGCAAAAATTAACGTTGAAATTTTATAAGTATGATTGTATTCAATACCATAATACCAAATACTTATAAAACAATTTGGAACAACGCAAACGTGTCGTAATTATTTTCCCGGTGGCGATTCGATGTCAAAAACAAAGTCCATTTTTCTCTAGTCATGTTCAGAAACGCCCGAGCACTCAACAAGGTCTTTTCATAACTACGACAATTGGCATACTGGGTGGGCTTTTAAAGGGACCTATTCATTTCGGCCGCAAGACGGCAGGACTTAATAACAGTGGGGTCGAAGGAGCCGAAAACAGCGGCGAGTGAAGCGCGCATCATCGTTACGATTTAATTTCGGGGGAAAGCGGCCGTGACAAAGTCTACCGTGCCATTATTCTGTTCCACCTCGGAGGATGTTTAATAAACAAATGACGCGGGGCCTCGTAATGACGTACCTACTGCTGCCGCTCTCCCCCCTTCTTTAGAGCCCACTTTGCCGTTTCTGTAACTCTATATACACCTCACAGATGTGGTATTGTTGTCGCGATTTACCGGAATATTATTGTCAATCAACTTTTCGACACGGATATTTAACTTCTTTGGTCCACGAAGTTCGCTTTATTAAAGTTCGAAAAGAAGCGAAGCGAAGTAATATTAATAGATGGCCTTTAAACATTTAATTAGTTAACTTTTTAAATAAGTTTAATTTATTCTAGTAAACGTTTATAAAAATCTTCGGAGCTCTGAAGATTTCTTTAAGTTCTTTTTACCGATTCCCTATAACAATAAATCCGATATAATTACTTTTAAGATCTCATTCTGCTGGAGCTGTAAAATTGCGAATGGAGATAACAAGCGGTTGCCCGCTCCATGAGTCGCTCTTACTAATTTATTCGTCGAAGTTCTTGCCGTTATCGTTGTAACTGACACCATTCGTAGGCTTATGGTAATATCCTACTTAATACCTCGAGCATATGGGATCCACCTACAATGTTAGCGTCGATTTATCAATCTGCTCGTGGAATGCCCAATTTAGGTACTGTACGTGACCAATATTGTAATCACTAATGCGTGAATATGTTGTTACTAATCCTATTAATGGGTTTAGTGTATCTGTGTATTTCAATTAAACACCACGAGGTAATTAAATCCCGTGTAACGTATTGTCGCGTTCAAATGTCTCGTAGTACGTGTTTTGGGGTTATAAACGATCTCGAAGTGCAAATTAGAAAATATAAAAATTGTGATGTGCTGCGTAGGTAAATTATAGCATTTTCTTTATACCCCCCTCCTCTCTTCACTCCCTTAAACAAACTTCTATGTCCTTCCCTGGGACCCAAACTAAAACTTCACCTAAATCAGCGGTGTACTCGTAAAAAGGTGAAAAATAGTTTACTTTCGTATTTAATAAGATTTTGCTGCAGGAATTATGTTACAAATTGATCCAAAGCATTATTAATGGGTTACAAACGCCAACATTGAATTAATCAATGATCAATTTTCAAAATGAAACGTAAACAAAATCTTGTGCGTCTGTCACTCTGTCGTAACATACATTGTTTACATTACTTTACAAATGGGCCCGATACTTCCACAGACATTAACACCTGTCACGGGTGTCGCAGTGGTAATGACAGTATTTATAAGGAAAACTCGGCCGAACACGAAAATACAATTTGGTAAAAGGTGGAAGTTGTCACAGTAACGCGAGTGAAACATTAGGCGGGCGGGGCGCGGTCACGTGATCCCAAATACCTAACAGCAAGAAGAAATCGAGACCGAATTAGACGTTCCTTCAAATGGCTGAAGTGTACCTCCCTTGAGTTATACGTTTGTTTAACTTGTCTCAATCACGCAAAATGATACTCACATGGATCTTTCAACAAGGGCTTTATTTAAGTGTTTAAAGTTACATTAAAAGCAAATCATTTTTTTTTTTGATATACAAGTTTATATATTTTGAGTTATGATATTATATTTAGATACCAATGTAAGCGTACACAAGTCGAAACATCCATTTAACATATTGATAACATTATTATTTTAATTACGATACAACTAAATAAAATCCAATTTATTTAAAATAACACATCACTATATTTGTGTTACAAAAAACCCTACCTACACTTAATCCGCACAAAATCAAATAAATCACAAATATCTAAAGCAAATACCGGATACACCAGGATAGTAAGACGAGTACAAGTTCCTCGATGGATTCGATTATACCTCATTGTTTCTTTTATCCCCTGTCACGTGCAAACACGATCCCATCACAAATATTAGAAGTCAACCGATACGACTTTTATTTACTTGGTTTATCGACAAATAATTTTGGGAGGTCACAGGTTATACATATTTGCTTTCTCCAAAAATATCTAAACCTGGTTCTACCGTTACGATATTCTCGAGAATTAAAGCGGAAAAAATATTTTATATTGTATTTCGTTTACAATAGTATTGTGGAGTTATGTGTGACCAGGTATATATGTATATGACTTTTAACTTAAGATTTTCGATTTCAAATGACACTGGGAGGTAAGACAAATAATAATAAATCTTGAGTATTATGAACCTGCATCTTTTTTACGTAGGTACCCAGGTAATATCCACAATATTATTATTATCTACTTAACATTAATTTTATGCAGCTATACCAAGATATTTATTCTTAGATAGGTATCGCAAATCTACACACAAATTCTTTCCTGGTACCTAATAGAAATTAAGACTTAACGAACTACCGCGTAGTCAGGGTACTAAAAACAAAATACCTACCTTAAAAGTAAGTAATAAAGACAACATAATAATTTCTGATGCCTTAGAATTTTTAATTTCGAATCCACAACCTCAAGTTTCATAATTAGCTACCCACAAACCCAACCACTCATTATAATACCTACCAATAGTGATAAGGTTCGTTTAATTTTCCCCGAACGATCTATTTCGGTATTAAATAGCCCGTGCGAGAAAATCCGTCTGAAATCACACGCGAGCGCGTCAATATGATATACGATACCGCACACCGGCGGTCATTATCCTTAACACATCGATTACTCATTCCATTACGCTTGATTAAGTGCTACCTTAAAACTTACATTTTAGCCCGCAGAGAACGTTTGTAAAGTAAACTTATAACCTTAAGCTCCTGCTCGACACTTCGTCTGCGCACGATGAATACTTTACACAATAGGTATCGTTATAAAACGTAGCCTGTAATATTATGTTAGTAATTAATAATAGGAAAATATGGAGCCGTACTGATTTTTCACCATAGGTTATAACCGCTCTGCAATATTTGATCAGCAGCGTTTCGTTATCAAAATTGTTTGCAAACTTTTCTAAACGATTTATTTCCTCGCACTGCTCGGTGTTCCAGCTAGTTCTTACATAAGAGGCGATTAGCTAACGAAGTATTATCATAAATGACGAACAAGACCCATGGGGCCTATGGCCGGCAAATCATGGCCATCGCCACAAATTTACCCACAACAAACCACCCGCGCCGGAACGAAGATTAATCGACGGTGAGCGGGATTACGGTGGCTCGGAGACCATTTTAGTGCGAACTTACTTTGCTCTCCTCGACACTAAAAAGGCTTAGGTCATTACGTAGATAATACAAAATTTTAATTGTTAGCAAACTTCTGAAGGTTACCATAACATTTGTTTTAAGGTCAACCTATTTTGTCTTAATCATGTTATGATCCAATTAAGTAGTCTTATTATTAGCTATAGTATATTTAATACTCTTGTTGATCGCTGACAGTATGAGCAAGACAGGTTCAGGACCCAGTTCTTATAGCAATAGATGTAATTGACATCAATATGATAGTAATACTATAGGTACACCCCTACCTTTTACTAGTTCTGAAACGGATTTTTAAAAAACGGCTTAAGGAAGTGGTACGTCTTATGCATATACCCACAGTCCGTGCTATTTGTAACTAAAAATGTGATAGAAAATAAATATCGATTCTCAATTTAAAGCAGTCTGAAGCGTCTGGCGATACGAAGAAAAAATAACAAAGCTTCAGAGAGGTCCGGATCTCATTTATACAAATCGGTCGTAGCGGTCAGGTCAGATACCAATAACAAGGGGCACACGTGCTATTGTAGTCCATGCCGTCATTAGGCCGCTTCCGCGAATCCTCACAAACTTACCCTTACCGTCAATATGACTCTTATAGCCAAAGCAAGATTGGTTAAATTTGAATAATATACAATGCTTAGATCACCGAACATTCTGTATACAGACCCGAAGACCCAATAAAGGAGACCAACGTCTCTTGAATCGAATTTCGCAATACGGTGCCGAGTGATTTTTTACTAATAAATTGTGCGCTTGTTTATTTATTTGGACTGCGTCATTTGATAAAGATTTCATATTTCGAAACGCTTTTGCACTCAAAATGAAGCGAGGTAATTTTATACGGATAATAAAATGCATGCTGCGTCAGGGACGTTTCAGAGCAAACGCAAGGACTTATTGCATTTAAATTAATTAACGTAATACAGTCAGTACAGATGTAGCTCGCGTAACATGAAATAGAAATAAATCTGAGTTTTGTTCATTCTTTTATAATAAACCCTACAGACATTGCTTTGCTTCTACGTTTAATCGAAATTACTTAAGTTAAGTAAATTCCAACAATTTTAATTTGAACTACAAGATTTTTAATTAACGTAAAGGCTTATTGAAGACCTTAGTCAAACATTTTGCTTTTAATTCGACGTTAAAAATCACAGGTTCCGCCGTCTCAGCTCTCGTAAACTTAATATAAAATTGTGAAGAACTTGACTGGTTGTTTAATTCAGTAGCTTCCATTATAAAACACGAGACAGTCGTTCTGGAGAGCAACGCAAATACGGACTTGTTGCATTTAAGTTAATTAATCCGCTCCTAGATCAGATAGTCCGGCTCGAAGGACCAGTGACTCGTGTAGATTACGTTAAGAAATTCAACATTACTTATTATATAGATGAAAGCAAAAATTATATTTTATTCACGCTGTAAGATGATTTAAATTGATAAGACTGACCCGTTAAAGATAGAAAGAGTTGGTGGGAAGATGTTGAAGGAAATAACAGCATCAGAATCTAATTTTAAAAGTAACTAATAATAAGATCTCCTGTTTTGAGTAGGTATTTAATATATATATATATATTGTAACACGTTTTTTTATTGCACTACAGAGATAATTTTGACTACCTAACCGTACCTGTCTTATATTTACCGATACAATCACATTAATATGTCCGAGTTACTAAGGGGTTTCCGTAGATTTTCAATTGAAATGTCTCATAAGTTATCTGTCAGCTGATAGAGCCGTTGCCGTAATGACAGCTGTCAGTAAATGTAGGTACCCTCATTCCACGAGTGCTAAGCCAGGTGGTGAAACCTCGATGCGTACGACAACCGACCTAATCCAGGATTAGTCGAGACAGCGGTAAGAGCTCGATCACTGCGATTTACTCGTACGTTGCTATGGCAACAAGGAATTTATTTTGTATGACTAGCGTTTTTGTTTTCTTGACCTTTTTTAATGTCTAGGTACACTTATGGGATTTATATGGTACCCACTCATATTCCAAGAATGAAGTCCGAATATATAATATGACGTCAAAATTAAATTGCAACAGGTTTTGTCTCTAATAATAATAAATTATAGGAAATAATTACATTATTGAGATTCTAAAATATTTTATAATAAATATTAAATATATTTCAAGATGGGGCCGTATGCTTATTTTATTCCATGGATTGTAACCGACAAAGTTTTTGATGAAACCATTTAAATAAAATCATATATTAGTTTTCGACCATGACCCATCTTTTTCAGCTAGATTAATTTTAAATAATCTATAATTAACATATATAAAAATTAATAGATGTTCACGTGTCTCTCTCATCTTTTTGTTTGGGAGAAATTATAAAAGTCCATGGAAGTTTTGTAAGGTGAGGAAATTTGGAAAAAAAAAAACAAAAAAATACGGTTCGTTGGGTCAGCCAGTTATTTATGAAGTTGATATTGTTGATAATGCTTTGCTTCTTTCATACTGCGTCGCAATCCAGGCAAGATAGTTATAAGCTAGATCAAAGGCTAAATAGATAATAGCGTAGGATGACTCCAAGATAGAATTATTGGAATTTCTATTTCAAACTGAATGAAGAGGGTTACTATTAATATGAAAAAGTGGTTTCAATGCTAACTCGTAGAATAGCTAGTTCTGGGCAGCTTTATGCCGATTCAAAGAGATAAGTAAACTGGTAATCTTTTCATGAAATTTAAACAAGATTTTAAATAAATAGAGGGTTGACTTTGTAATTGAATTACTTAAGGTCGTGAAAGTTCTGAAGCTCTGCTCTGTTTCTTAGTAATAACTTTATTTAAGATTCTTATTATTTAGGTTGAGAAAAATATACAGCATTTCTTAACTCTGAAGTTGGTTCTGTTACTTACCTGTTTTTAATATAAATCACACATGTGTAAATTATTAAGCAAAAACGTTTTCGCAGCCAGCAAAATACCATTAAACAATCCAAAACCAGGTGCCATATCTTTCTCTTCTGCCATCCTCGTCTCATAAGTAAAGTTCAAATGTTGAAACAGGAGAATGAAATTCACGTTCTAATTTATGCTTACCCACATGAGAATATTAAGGGCGATAATTTTAAATGTACGAACGTACGATGGCTGGAAGCGCGTGTCTCTTGAAACGCGTGCGTGATAATTAGTACCTACCGCAGAAATATTATGAATATAGTAGTAGGTTCTAAATATTAACTGTTATACATACCTACATTTATAGTTTTTTATTTGGTGTAAACAAAGTACAAAATTAAAATGCTTAATAGCGAGATGCGAACGCCAAAAATAATGTAGTAAGAAGAAATGAAGTACAAAGTTACAAACAATATATAGTATCTTGGATTAGGACAATGTTTTCCAATCAAAGATCTTATAAATATAATAACTTAGTAAATAAAGCTACAACGAAATAACTTTTACAGTATTTGGTTATGTAAAATCTTTATTAGGGAAAACAGCCTCGGGTAAGTTACTACGGGAAGGAAATATGACAGAGTTCACTGATCTCATTTACTAATAATGTGTCTTATTTAGCGTATAATATTCTGTATTAATAGTCGAAATGTCACTTGTCAACATATTCGTTGGATAAGTATAAATAAAAAATCGCTGGTTGACAATTTTGTTTGGCAGCGTTACGTGACCTAACGCGATGATCATTTCAGGCGCAACCTCGTAACCAATGATACAAAACCATGTGTATATAAGACACGTTATGAAGCTAGCCTCTGTGTGTATAGTTAATTGGGTTCGTTCTCAAAACGAGTGTCAACGCACGCGCGGTCCGATTCTCGCAGCGATAACGCGAGTATATTCCCAAACCGTCAGCTTAAACGAGGCTTAAACGCTGTTTAACTTGCCACAAACTGCGTGCGGAATGCCACCACGTCGACACGTCAAGCCTTGTTAGTCTTGTGGCAAAAACTGCCGCCAACCGAGCTCACTACGTGACGATTTTTCGGCTTACGCTCACTTGTATTTCCATGTTTTCGTTACAGGAACATGATGGATCTCCTATGAGTTGTACGAAGAAATAATGTTTAATTTATCTGTATTAAGCTTGCAACAGTCTACTCGACTCGGGGTCGGTATCGCCTCGTTTCACTAAAATACATCAACTTAGGCGAAACTAAACAAAGCTGATTAGTGTGCGTAACAAACATGAATCAAAACCATTTCCTTATTACAATTAGTATTTGTGTAGTGACTATAATAGCCTCACGATTAACCGTAAAAATGTAATGGATCGGTGTCAAACTTCCCGTGAAAAATTTTAGTCAATGGGGGAGATAATTTCCTCGTAGCAACGCGAGAGGAGTGTTTTATGAAATTTCAATGAAAAATTGTCGCTGAGCTGCGGTCTCGGGGGCGCGGGACGGCTGAAGTTGCCGCAGTAATTTAGCGTCATTTGTTTTATGAATATTTATAAGCCGAATCGAAAACAATGACTGGATTGAAATCCAATGTTCAAATGAATTAAATGTTTCTATTAACGAAATGATAGTACTTAGAATTAAACAGTTCTATGATGACAATGTACTAATTTGCGATACGATACACTACAATGTAGGTTGCTTAGAGACAATCGAGCCTTAACAATCCCAGGTGACATTCGGCGTACATTAATTCCTTGATAAACATTCCTCACATCACGGTACAATAGATTCATTGTTTCGGCTTCAAACCAGGAACTATGTCTGTCGTAAACTAGAACGATGCATAGCGTGAAACACCATCTCACCCTACTATGGTTTGTAATTAAGGACCTAGTCAAGATGAAACACAGATCAAAGATGAAGATATTTCGTTATTGATTTATATTAGTTATAAAAATACGATCTTCAATTTTCTTAAAAGCACACGAGCCCTTTGAGGACACAAAAGCAAACGTAAATACGGCACACGCAAAAAGACGTCAACAATCCCTTCACACACAGTGTTCGGCAAAGCGTGAAAATTTTCGGAGGCAATTTATTATTCCAAACTGTTCGTAACGGCTAGAAGTACCCACTAAACCAGGCGTTCCTTAAAGCGCGATATTTAAATTTGCCGCACCAACTCTGCCGCCGGCGCTCATTCAATTACAACTAATAGCCTCTGATTCATGTTTGTATTGTTAATTAGTCGGCGACTGAAGTTTTGTCACTCCTCACTTACTGCCGCTCTCGCACTGTGTTCACTGTTTTGCTTAACAGATTGTTCCGTCTCCGTTAAACATCGCTGCTTATAGTTCGTATAATTTGATGCATGGCTTTTAGTTGTTTTAATTGATTCGTGATAACGAATAAATATTCTTTCTTTTATTACTAAATTAAATTGTTTTTCATTTTGTTTTGTGTTTTCTTGGAGAAATTCAATAAAACAACTGTGATTTAACTAGTGACTATTGCTTTCGTTTGGTACCTACGAAAATAAAAATCTTAAAGTATTCAAAACATCGACATAAATTTGTTGCAGTTTTTTTTTTACCACAAAAGCAGCAGAATTTTCAAATTAAATAGGTAATTCAATATCACGTATGCTTTTTATTATCCAAATATCCTACATACTTCGCTAACATTGAGGTTAACGTTGTATTTAGTAAATAATATATACTTAGGGATTCATCCTCTTCAGCGTTCCGAACGTACATCAAAGCCAAAGCAATTACTTTTATTAGGTGCAAGTAATTCACTTACGTATGTCAAATGCCAATTGTTAATGTCCCATTCCAATTAGCTAAAAGCTAATACACGCTCTTTGGTATATTGCATCTGCCCAGTAGTCTAGTCACAAAGGGCTTTCGAAGGTGGGCTTTGCCAAAAACAATGTCTTGTGAAAGTTAGTTAAGCCGTGGCTAACCACAATAACGGCAACTAGCATTTGGACCAATAGAAGAAAACTTGTAAATCCCCCGGTAGAACCACAAGGTACACGCGACCCGAGAATTAAGGAGCTTCCCAGTTTGCGACCGGCCTTCTTGCGCTCTCTAAATAATGCTCAGTACAAATACAAGCACATTTTCAGTTGTCGTGTTTTAGTTTCCGTCGAGAATCCTAGCGTGAATAATTTTGATAGTTGTTCCGTAGTTTCGTACATTAATTTTATTGGGTGGTTTCCTATCTTTAGTTAGATACAAAATATTTCAAATACAATGTTGTTTTTATTGAAACTATTTCAAAGCAGAATCGTTGGCAGTGACGTCTAAATTGAAAGTTATTGAATATAGTGCTCTGTTATGTCTGTAGGTACAAGTGGGTAGTAAAATCTATTTTGAAACTAGAAACTTTAGTATTTCCTTTGACATTGCATTCGAGTGGTGTTGCCATTGTAAAAGCCTTGAAAAAAATCTCTCGTATCACAAAGGTTCGAGTGGGTCCGATTCTAAAACAATGCATGTTTGTACGGGGATGGCACTTCAACCCGGAGTTCCGAACAACCCTCGAGAACAAGAGGACATCGGGTAGTGCTGCTGAAACTACGTAAAAATTATTAACAATCTTTTCATATCCTACATCGGAATGAAACGGTGCCGATGTATATTTAGTAAAATTTTGAACAGTATTCCAATTAGAATCTAGTAGTCAACAGACGTTATATAGCATTGCTCGAAATCTAATTTCGATTTACGTTAAGATTGAGGATTAGCGCATCGGCATCGCTTTGCTACTAAAGCAAATGGTTCTTAGAAACAAGAACCCGGTAGGATCGTAACACTAACAACTTGAAATAACATTGCATCGAACGGATGAAATGGTGTAGAAATTACAGTTGTTGTATTATAAACTCATTTAATTTTAATAAACATTAAACGTTTGGCTCTCAGTGAATATTAGCGTTTTGAACGATATGATAATTTGGTTAAGTGTCGAGTTGCCCAGGTATTCTCAATTCCCTGGAGCAGTAAGTAGTAAGCACTAGGATAGCAGAGACACGTTCGTAGTTCCTACTAGTTCCATTGTATTGCCAGCGGAGCGGGCTCGAGCAACCTGTTGCTCTGAACTATTTTATTAGCGCGAGTGTGTCGGTGGGCCATTCTTTACGGCTCTTTTGTTGGCGTGGCGTTTAGTCGCACATTGTGCGAGCTACGTCGGCGTGATTGGCTGGGTTTATAACGCAAACAACGGCCATATTTTCCATTTGTGCTACCCTTTGTCCGGTTTACTTTTATATGATTGTTTTAAAATGCAGTTCGGATTTTTAATTGATCTTTCGAGTGCCTTTTTTACTGACTATCTACGTGTTTTTTATGATGTTAAAGACTTGTTATTTCCATAGCGTATTGTCCAGACGCCATCCATACGTCAAGATTGTCAGTCTGATAGACGCCAATGCAGGTTTCTGCATAAATTGAAGGCTTTGCAACCGCAACGTTGTCGGGAATTTCCCTCAGGGTTTTCAACGAAAAAAAAACTAGGATTCATCCCGTTGCGCCAACACCCCATCAATAATTCAATATTCGCTATTACCTCAGACAGCTATTTTACAATGGTAATTTGCGTAACTAATTCGCTGTATCCACTTGGATGAATAATGCTTTAAGAAGTTGATAAATTCTCAACAAAAAACGAGGTTGAAAAGGAAAACTAAGAATGCTGAATCCATTTACAAGAGGAAAATAATTAACGTTTCAACATTTCTGTTTTTATTTTCTTATTAGAAAAGCTAACGTTTATTTTGTCAAATTGGAGAGCGATAAAAAGTAACACGGTGTGTATACATCGCGAAGGTCAGTATTTAGTCCGTCTTTTATTTTATTAAAAGTCTCGCCCGTCCAATATCTCCAACTAGCAAATCTTATAACTTTATATTAAGTTAGGAAATCGCTTAAAGACTACCCAGCTCCGACATCGGGGTATCGATGCTTTCTTATTTAAACCAACTTTTCCGAGTTAGAATTCAATAAGGCGGGTAAGGAATTTACTTACATCTCTTTGACTAAATAGCTGAACAGATTAATTATGGACAACTTCTACAGATCCGGTTACTGTTCTAGCGTAAACAGTTTCAAGTTTACTTAAAAGTATGTTGGTTGCCAGGAATGAGCATATTTCAGTTTGAATAACTTATTTTTAATGAGGGGGCGTACGTATTTCAAACATACCTACTTTATGTATTGATTATAATACAGGTAAACTAAGTGTTAATTGTAATTGCTTTAATAACTTACATCGATGAAAATAAATAAGTATATATTACTATATATATTATTATCTGTTGTAGGTAATCATCTTGGTAGAAGCTAGGTTAACTCATTATAACAATGTAAAACGTTCCACAAGATGGTTTGTCGTAAGCTGGCTTTTTCGATAAGCGTACTTCATACTGTTTAGTGGTCTCAACTGTATTCTTTCCGCTTAGAGTCGATTAGCTGAGATAATCTCTGCAAGTACCTCGTTGGTCGGAGACTGTGCATGCAGCGGATTGCAGTGTCATCACATTTCAGCGACCGCTACGTGACCCTATTTGGTTGTAATCCCCGCACACCTGCCTTTGAACCTCACTAGACTTTCTATTAAATTGCCGCACTATTTTTATTTTATTTGCGACCGATACGCCGGTTTCATTGCTCATGTTTGTTCCCTTTGTAAAAATATTTTCACGTATTTTATAACGCCATTTTAGTATTATTAAATTAAATTTCTATGCACTTCGTTTTTACGCTACCTTTGTTGTTTACTTTGTTTGATGCGTAGCTCCAATCTGGATTCCAGTATTGTTTTTTTTTTTAGTAATATCCATCTGTAAAAGCGTGATTGAAATGCACGAATGTAATAGATATGCTTTGATCTCGCGTTACGTACATGCAATTTCTCTATGCGAATTAAATAAAAAAACACCGCAAGCGGACGCGTGAGTGTACGTTGCAAAAACTGCTAACTCAGTGTTCCGTTGAAACTATTCTGCGGTTTTATAAATAGGAGCTTTCATCCGATGAAAAAACGTGGCTCGGCACGACAGATCGCGTGACGCAGGGATGAGCGCGACGCATCGATCGTGACGCGAGGTGCGAGATTTCGAATGCTTACCGCAGCAATTTTAAGAGATTTACAGTTTTCTGTAAAAAAAAGTTGATGTCGCACCTCAAGTAATTTCGTCAACTGAGCACCTACCTAAGTAGGTATGTGCTGCAATTGCCATGATGTCCACCGAAGTTTCTTCAACAAAACATCAAGTAGTAATCCACAACACGCTTCGTCTACATATTATACAGACTACCTAAATTATTTTTAATCCTCAAATTGGCTTCACTCAAAGCAAACGACCCAAATTTGACAGAGTTATATATTTTTTTTGTTAGTAATATCATTGTCATAAAGAAGTTTACAACGTGTGACACGTAATATGGTATATTATTTATAAAATAAAGGACCTACTTACCTACCCAACATAATGATGATTATGATTTTCTACCTACTAGAAGCGATTAATTTTATAAATTCATCAACTTTTAAATAATTGCTAGTGTCACAGATCGTTAATCGCGATTACGAATCGTTAAATAGAATAAGCTTAATTAGATCTGTCTCCCGTTATGATTGACAATTAATTCGCGCTTTCATTTGTAGGAATTTAATTATAATTTATTGTAAACAATGTCATTTATCTACTTTGAGCTCTTTATATCGGTACAAAGCAGGCTCAAGTGTAATCAGAGGTGCTCGACTGCCGAGGGCCGAGTTTGCCTTCATCAGTCATAGCATATTTAATTAAATAAATTTCGTTATCAAATAAATCATTTGATTTATTAACGACCCATATTGAAAATATGTCGTGGTCAATTTCGTAATATGCTAATTTTTCGCTAATATTTTTTTAATATTACTCATTGGAATGAAATTATAACGTATTTTATTTTATGCTGAAACTTTATAGGTTCCCATATTCACTCATTAAAATTTTTCAAGGTAGCTCTTTTGAATACTGTATTTCAATTTACTTTTAAAAAAAATTACCTAGGTATCTGTGTTTATTGTAATTACCTAAGTATAATATAATGACACTATAATGTCAGTAGCTTTGATAGATACACTTGCATAAATTCGCATGGCTATTAAATATAAACCTTTTGTAAGTATTGAAAATTTACAATATTTAATCTATCTTAATACCCTTGATTTTAAAATAGCCTATGTCGTTAAAGTTTAAATGATATTTAAAATGAAGCTATAATGTAAGTAGGTTGGAGACACTCGCATCGGCTCGCTCATCCGACTGGACGATTCACCGGAAATGACGCAGAAAATTGCCTAGCCGCCTCACGTGGACGCAATATCCTACGACGACTTCCAATTATGCAGATTATCTTGCCTAGGATACACTTAATACTAGAGATTACTTGTATGCTATAATTATATCAGACAGTGATTTTATATAATCTACCACATCTTCTACCTACCCATGTCCCATTATTTGGAGTCTGTACAAGATGTATCTTATTTCATATCTATTAGGTGTTGCCTTTTAATTATATCGCTACCTCTAGGTATCTAATTCGCTAATACCTACAGGAATTTTTAAGGTAAAATTTATACATTGGAATGAAACAACTTAAGCGCTAAAACTTTAGCGTTAGACTATTGTCAGCTCAGTCGTGCTACGATTATGGAAACTGTAAAGAATCCGAAACGTCAGCTAATAAAATAAAATAAAAATACGCGAGTTAAATCCGTTATTAGTTGTTTCATTCCAATGTGTAATAACCGCGAAGGCATCAGAAATTATTATGTAAAATTTATATTTTAATCGCTCTCATGGTTATTCCAGAAAGGCAAGAAAATTATAAACGTATTTTAGTATTTACGGATTTTACTCACATATTTTATTTGGCTGACATTTCCATAACTTTACATTTCGACGACTAAGATTACGATAGTCTAACGCTAAAACTCATAATTTTGCCTCGCTATCTACTTTCCGTAACTATTTCACCGATTACAAAATAAAACACACGTACTGAACCATATTGATATGGTTTTAAACACAACTTAGAAGTCAAGTGTTCAAATTGCAACATACCATACAGTCCGAACAGCCGTTCAGTGCAAATGGCCGGTATCGGAACAATTTATTTCACTGATGCTGAACAAGTTCCGCGGTAACGGAACCGACTCGAACATGTTGCGTCGCAAGATGTTTAGTGAACGTGCATACGAGTATCGAGGGGCAATCTACATAATGAGAAGTCAGGGGTTATTGTGTGGATCGGACCAGCTCGGCAATTTCTCGGCTCGATTGTTATAGAGTCCGTGTGGACCGCCGCATACACATTGAATTTACTGGTCGGCTTTTTTGGTTGTGCAATTTTGCTATTAAGTTTTGATTCTATGCTTTGGATATGGGGATAAACGTCATAACAGGAGTTTTTATTACTTCAATCATCGATTGGAAATGTCAGATTCGATTACAGTTTTTGTTCTTTTGTTTTTATATGTGTACTTATACATACTTAAGTAAGTATTAACAGTGTCTCTAATTATCATAACACTGATGTGATGCATTGTAGGTTAAACAGAAAATTGTGCGTTGTAGCTATAAATAAGTAGGTACTGGAAGAATAGGTAGGTAGGTATGGCGATTAGGTCACGGGCCATTTATGTATTATAATAATATGATTAATAAAACATTTTATGCGAAATCGTAATTATAAAAGTCCAGGAATAAAACTATTAACCATTATTTTCCATGAAACCATATTTCATAGAAATACTAAAAATAATCCATAGCAAAAAAGTAAAGTTTTTCAATAAGTTACGAGTCATATTATAGGTACTAAAGCTTAGTAAGAGGCTAGTCACGTGTACATTAAAGCACTCACATTTGCCGATTACCGCACGTTCTTAGACGTTAGTGGCTTTTCGAGTACGGCCATTGCCCACTGCATCTACGTGTTTATAAAATACTATCCTATTTTTATTTCGCTTTAAACCTTTATACGATGTTTTGTGGTTTTATACGCTTTTGAGAATTCCAATGATCATTAATGCCGTTTAATAATTCTTGTGTTACCAACATAATTATTCAAAAGTAATACTTTCTGTCCGATTGTTACCTATTCTTGAATTTGTGGTTTTTGATGCATCAGCTAGGCTCAGTATTCATTCTATGCAAACGAAGTCGCGGGTAGAAACTAATTATAATTAAAAATGAAGATATACAAGCGGATGAGTTCTTAATTAATAAAATACATTTCAATACACTCATAAACCTAATAACATAAATTTCATTCAGATAATATATACTTATGTTATAATATATTTTTTGCAGACACCATGTATTTTATTTATGTTTGTAGAAAAATCAGTTATTAAAATATCATTTGGAGTATTTAGATTAGATATTTTAACTGACATGTTAAATGAGCTTTTACTGTATAGTGCATAATATATAGTTGTATATAAGTAGGTACATAGGGCGAAGTCCGGGGCGAAATAGTAATTAATTATAAAACGTCAGAAGTGCACCGACAGCGATAAACATTTTATCTCCTCTACTTTATTTAACTACCTCAAAAATACCTGAAGCTAAAGCAATTTCGCCTAGATACGAGACGTCAGTTTAACTCTTAAAATACTTCCAACCAATATACCGCGGAAATTTCAGTAAATGGTTGCAGTTGATCGGTTTATGTATGTTATCAAGGTTTAAGAAGTGTGCACGTCAAAGATTTTTAGATAAAATAATAAAAAATAAGGTAGGATAATAAAATAAGTATACGAAATGCCATTTAAATAGAGAGTTCTAGATCTTAGAATAGCATTATTCCTCAAACTAAAGAAGCCAAGATATTTTGTGCGACAATTTTTGTTACCATAATAATTTCTGATGCCTTCGCGGTAATTGGAATGAAACAACTTTAGACGGACTTAAATCGCGTATTTTATTTTATTAGCTAACGTTTCGCAGCC
Source organism: Polylopha cassiicola (assembly GCA_038024825.1). Classification (NCBI taxonomy): domain Eukaryota; kingdom Metazoa; phylum Arthropoda; class Insecta; order Lepidoptera; family Tortricidae; genus Polylopha; species Polylopha cassiicola. The sequence goes on along the minus strand of CP149052.1, from coordinate 2,545,911 downwards.
TTTATAGATTCCATAATCGTAGCACGACTGAGCTGACAATAGCATAAGACTATTAAATCTGTCTAAAGTTGTTTCATTCCAATTTTTTTACCATCAACTTAGCATGCTTGATATATAGTGTCCCTACATTTTCTTAATGCACACTTATATTATTATAGTGACTTAAGTATAGTTTTACCTGAACGTTTTGTGCCTCTTATTCAATGCAAAATAAGGAAATATATGGGATACTGAAAGCACTAGACTTGACTTGATGTCTTTCGCAGTCTACCTTGAGGACGGGTTTATATTCTGTTTACCATATTTACATAAGCTTAGGTGATAGGTACCTGCTTCAGCCATTTTTGAAGTATCTTGTGTGATATTGCACAATCTTACCTTTTATAAGAATATTACCAATAGACTCATTAAAATTTTATGCGGATTGAGTGAAATAAAAATAGATTCTGTATCGGTATAAGTTTGTTTTTTATCCAATCTATTTTTCTTCCTTTATCCGGTTAGTTTATTTAATTTGTGTAGTTAAAAGTTTACGAAGTCAGAGTTGAGCTGCATGTTCATAGAAAAGTTGGAAAAGTATCGAATAAACTTCAATACACCTGGTCATCGACTTTTTGGTTTAATTTTTTAAAATATAAGAATGTAACAAACGTAAAAACTCTCGCATACTGATTTCATGTTGATCTTTCGAACTGTATTTTTTTTTAACTTCAGCATCCTATCCATATATGAAAGCGTCGTAAATTAATATATTATAATTAGGTGTATATTGGAATACAACTGCTACCTATGGAACCTTCTAACCTTGTTACTTGGGTTAAGTTTTAAAAAGCCTAGACAAATAGGACTATTTAATTTAATCAGACATTCATTAGATTTAAGTAATAACCTGTTTCCAATAAACCTAATCCATTTACTAAAGGAATGTTAATCATTCAATCAAATAAAATATAAACTTATATACAAATGGAATCACTCATTAATTATTATTGATTTACGGGATTTTTTGCTTATAAAATTTTATAGCTTTTATGATTCTATTGAAACCAATTTGATGTCAGTCTGAAACTGAACCAGTTATATGTACCTAACAGGAATATTTTACAGACTTCGCTCATATGTGTTGAGGCTCAAAGTTACGAAGATTGGCGATCGTAATAAAAGTTTGCTATAAGATTCAAAACGGAAGTTATCCGCGACCGGCGTGTGTCAACAGCCCATTCTAACTCGCCCACCATTCGATAAAACGATACACTTAATCTAAAGAATGTGCCATATTTTTTATATCAGCGGTATCTCGGTCGGTTGTCACTAAAGCTCTCCAATTATCGCCGATTGATGGTCTCCCCACGAGTTGTCTCAGATCAAATTTCGACCACTTCTCGCTCCTCCCTCTGACATCTTTCTTTTATTTTTCTTCAGAAGTATTTGACAGATTTGCTCCGACCCCGACGACGAAAGATTTTATTGGCCGGTTATTATTTTATTTTATGGACATTCACTCTTATTTCATTGGCTCTAAGGCCAGAGTTACGGAATTTGTCACCCGATTATTGAAACAAGTGTTACGAGATTTCTGACGTTTTTATTGAATCAAATTGGATGGCAATAGTGTTATTGTTTTCCTCGAAATATAAATAAGCAAATAAAATATATCTCCGAGAATAATACGAGTACGGGTACTTACTTACATTCTGTAATATAATAAGAAACCATATTACTCTGTTTATTGGAACTTAAAAAGTAAATCTGTTGAAAGGAAATCCAAAACCGAATCAAATCAACCATAAAACTTCAGCACAATGGAACCATGAAAATATTTTCTGAAACCTCTCCAAGATTAATCAAAATAAATGGTGCAAAGCGCATCTCACGGATAACTATTGTATTGGATGAAAATAAAAACTGAAGAAGTGTCGTGTAGTGTTTTCGATCAAGGAAAATTACGACAGGCGCGGACGGAGGAGGTCGGTCTTCGAGACCGTGTTCTTGAGCTCTATAAAATCCCTTTTGCCGCAACATATCGTTCTTTTCTCCCTAAATTGCGGCTGTCCCGACGCGGCAGACACGTCCAGGTAATAACGCAATAAACCACTGAGAGCTTCCCCCTGGAAAAGCGATCGAGTTTTCCTTGAACCTTTCGGAAACGCGTTGTCCCCTAAGTTTCGTTGGCGGTTGTGCTTTTTTAAACCTAACCTTATTTTCTCGGTGCTTGTGTTTATTTTTAGCTAGGACGTACAGATGTGAGCGGCGTGCAATCGGTCAGGTTCTCTGACCGCGCTAGCGTTTTTCGCGGTGCGCCGGCAGAGCGTTGTGGCCATCACTTTGTGTAATTGAAAACTCAATGTGCATTTGAGCAGAACACTTCTTCACAAATAAATCTTTTATGACCTCGTGTTATGTTGCAACACTTTAAGTTGACTGCTAATTTTATACACGAAACTATTCAACCTGCTAAAAGACTACATTTAAATCTAAGTAAGTAATTATTATTTACATTGGGTATATTACACTAATCTATCTCTTATGCGTATTTATACTTATATTATTATGTTTTTGTAAGATTTTCACTTAAATAATAAATATAAAAAACCATATTGTTGAAATATTGATAAAAAATATGAGTAACCAAAAATGTTTCCCTATATTTTCCTGTAATATCAAAACCAACCTGTCCTCCGCTTTCCTTACCCATATAAAGACTCGCTTACTTCCCTTAATTACAGTAAGGATACTTCAATAGAAATTGAAGTTGGTAATGGAAAATACGATTAAAGCAATAGGCGATTACATCGATCCAATAAAATGTTAACCGTAAAAGCGTTCTTAGAAAACCTTAACAATTTTGTTATTTTAGTCTCAATAAACTTTATCAAGATTCGTTAAATTTTTTCATGTAATTGTGAATACCCCGCGCAACCCTGCATAAAATTCAAGATTAAGTTTCCTTTCGGGTTTGGTTATTTTGCCGGAATACAAAGTATCCATTGTCCTTCCTATATGCATACTAAACTTTATTGAAACCGGTTCACCTGTATTGGCATGAAAAAGAGATAGGCAAAATTACTTTAAGGTGTTTTATTCGTAACACCAAACAAGAACATAAAATATTTTCCTAAAAGAGTTACAATAAAAATGTATCTCTTATTAATTTTCTTCCTCAAAGGCTCCCTAAAAAAACAAGGCAATAATTTAACAATAAAGAAACAAAGCAGTTTCAGTTCGGTTTTTTTAATATCCGGATTTGAATAACGCCAGGAAACTGAGAAATCCTTTGTTGCTCATAAAATACTGGAGAAAATAAACTAGCATTTTAACTCGATGATCGAAAAGAAAGGCCAAAGCGGATTTTAATTAAGCACTGACCTTTGTCAACTGTTCTCTTTAATTATGATGAATAAAGAAAATTATTTATTTGGAGCTGTTAGCTCTAACAGTGATTTATTCGCCAAGTTAACGGACGTTTATAGGGCATCCGACTCCCCGCGGGAAATTTTCTTTTTATAATTTTTGTGCTCTGACATCTTGCATTAGCACGGGATTTAGTGAGGGTGGATTAGCGTAGAAATTTGTTTGCCTCACATTTTTGATTAAGATTGCTTTTAACGTCTCCGACTGTACTATATGAAACGGACATTTTAATAGTACTTCTTATATATAAGCTATTATTGAAGCTACACGGCATTATTTCGGTTAATTAGGACAACAAAAACAATAAATATTTTATGGTCATTCTTGTTCTGAAAAATCTCTAAAACGAAGTCTAAACTTCTTATTATTATTTATTTTTAATTTCTATACATAATATTGTGTTTTATAACAGTTTGTTCATTTTTCCAGGTACGTATCTCGTCAGCTCTATAGTCCCGTACAGAGGGTGAGTAAGGAAAAGAATACCATTAAGAAATGCGAACGTGACAATAACCAATACAAAAGGATTACAACGTTATTAAACTTGTAAAATTGTTCGTAGAACTTAAGCGTAGCACCGTAGAACCGTAGCAACACAGCGGCGTAGCGGTCGCCCCCACGCCCGTACTAAATCTTTTAATCTCTTTACAATGGTCCGACGTCATAAATTTGACATCTGTGACTTTTTTATTACGATATTCGAAAACGTGTCCCTCCCAAAGGTATGATAAAATCGTGTTTTATGGCCGCGGCTCGCGTCAGTTCATTATTTTATTTTGTTTCATAGATTAATTGACGTTTAAATAACACGGGTTAATGAACTGTATAATTCCGAGCGTGATTGATTTTGGGATGAAAATATTATCAGATACGGTTCGAGTAACTTTAGATAAATAGATTTTATTAAACTTTTGAATACATTGAATAACAATTTCATCTGACATTGTAAACTATGTTTAGGTACGGCCCGATCAAATGATGTAAGGTTTGACGCATTTAAGTAGATAGGTACTTAAGTTACTAGGTACGTAGTTTAAGTTTTAGTCTATTGAATAATAATAAACTTTGGTAAATTAGGCAGTTCTTTATAGAATATTTCCTAAAGCTTTCGTTACACATTGGAATGAAAAAATATTATGGATTTAACCCACGTATTTCATTAAATTTGATGACTTTTTACAATCTTTTCAGTTTCCATATTCGTAGACAACTGAGCTCAGGATAATATCATTTTTCATATTTTTTGAGAAAACATTAACGCCATTAAGTGAAGTATAGATACCTAAACATAATATTTTGAATGGTAAAAAAAATATTAGAAATTGGAAAAGAGGTTTCAGGTTACTGTTCACATTAGGAATTCAATACATTTTCCATCCAAGTGGTCCCATTCAGACGAAGTTGGGGGGTCCCTATGAATAGATAATATCCATTCGGCTAACTCGGGCCCTATCATGACTCGGCGACTGTCAAATCACAAATATAACAAAATGGACAAAATACAAAATAAACCCGCGTACCATCACTTAGGATTGTATAAAATATTCATTTATTCGCGATCAATTTGCAATTACCCCCCCGGGCGCAATTGCACAAACATTAAAACAGTGATTTAAAATCATTTAAACGTTGCCCAATACGTTTTGGCCGGTATTTTATTACATGATTTTATGGTTCCTTTGAAATGAGTAAATATTTTGAAAGGGTATTTTTTGGATATCAGCTCAAATTACGTAAAATAACTATTAAAAATTTCAATAACTGACTTTAGATCAAACACTGTTTATTTTTATATTGAAATATCCTGGTTTCGATTCGCAGGCGAATAAAAATATACATTAAAACTAAAAATTGCAATAACACTAAAACAAATTACCATTTATTGATTGAATAGTAAAATAAGTTTTAAAAAAATATTTTCATACTAGGGTTAAATGGATTTTATCGCAGTGTTAATAAACTAGCTACTTTACATGCAAATCAAAAAACTTCACTTTTCATGCAATTCGCAAAAACAAAGCTAGCCCGGCTAATGGATAACCATTAAAATCCATACCCTTTTATATAACCGTCAACGCAAACGATCAATCAATTAATGAAATCGACAGATTAGAACTATCCACTCACTATCACGGACATTTCGTGTTATTATTTTGCTGACATTAACCAGATAAACTCATTCATCACCATTATCCGCGTTTATGGAGTTCAAAGTAAGTTTACGATATTACCGACATAACAACTTGAAGTACATACTCACTCATAAACGGCTCACATAAAAACGTCACTCCTCGGTCTGTTAATCTAACATTAGTTACCGGGAAGTTCCTAACAAAAATATACTCCAGTTATCGCGACACTCCTAATGCTGGTTCTTTTCTTCCCAACTCGAGCATTTTTATGCTCATCCTCGGAACTTTTGCAATCCACTTATATCAGCCGTGAAGCGCTAAGCAAATACAAAAAGTTTTTCATGTTTAATTTGCACGCTTTAAGGATATTCATTGAAATTTTTTCGCCCCCCGAGTTGCTTTAAATAATCCCCGGGGAGCGTTTCTTGTGTGACTTCGTGTTTTTCATACGAACTTTATTTGAATTTGATTGAGGAGATGGTTAAATTAACGTAAAACGTTTTTAACGAGTTTGGGCATGTTTTCATCTTGCAAAGTGCTTTTTTATAAACGTGGGACTATAGTGATGAAATTGACAGTTTACTGATGCGTAATGATCCTTATGTCGGAGATGTAGGTACATGTAGGTATGCATTAGTTAAGATTTAACTAAGAAGCAACAAAACCAAAAAAAAATGCTTAAAATAACGTGTCCTTAGGTGAGTATATTATTTTTTAATATTCAACCAATATACTCTTGACACCTTCAATAAATTGTAAAATCAGAACATTTCTTGGATTTGCGTAATAAATAGCTTTATTTCAAGCGTATACTTATCTCGCGGAAGAAATTTTGCAACGGCGGTGAATTTCCAACAGACTGGTTATTGAAAATTAAATTTACATGATGCGTTTATTTAAAGTAACCTTAACTAAAATAATATATTATTATAATAATATACATTATATTTATTTAACTTACGTAGGTACAAAATGAACTAAACAAAATTAAGTTATTAAAATGAATTATGATCTAAAATAATTATAACGGATTTAATTCATCTACCTACGGATATGTTAAATAAGCGCCAAAGCATCAGAAATTAAACTGTAAGTAAATGGGTAGTATCGTTAGACTACTAAAACTTTTAAAGTACATATAGCGTAAATGTTTCTTTGGAGTAAAATTCCATCCTCTGTAATTTTACAGTATAGGTAGTGGATATATGTATTACTGAGTATTACCTACCTACTACGTGGTAATAGTGCAGTAGGCACGCGTATCGCCCCTCTTTGCAGAGTCGTGTGTTTCTTGGCTTAGGTGCATAAATTAGAGACTGCGCGCGACTACGGAACTGGCTTGTAGAATTGAGTATGCTCTTCTTTCGTCGGAATTCTGATAAATAGCTAACTGAGTGAAATTATTCCCATCGTTCTGTAACGATTCCCTCATACATCTACAGTTAACGTTTTGGCGCGTCGGGAATTCTTATCTCGGGAACGCAGTACTTTGATTATGAAGTAAAGGAATATTTAAAGAAGCTTTGCGTTCTCTGTGTTGTACTACGCATGTGATAAATTGACGGTAGGAATATAAGTTTAAAAATGGCTAAATAGAACCCTGTTATATTGGAATGATACAACTATAGACAGAATTAACTAGCGTATTTTTTATTTTATTGGCTGACCTTTCGGAACCTTTAGAGATTCCATAATCGTAGTAACGACTGAGCTCATAATAGTCTAACGCTAAAAATACGCGAATGTAATCTGTTTATAGTTGTTTCATTTCAACCGCATAACATGAAGGTTTCAATATCACTAATATAAATATACCTACTATCTTGGGTCGTCAAAACATTTAGTGAAATTAAATATCAATAGGTACTGTATAAACAAACTATAGGTACACCTTGAAATATCAATACTGTATAAACAAAATACAACATTACACTTATTTTGAATAAAATGTGATATATTTAAGTTATTTTTGAATATGGCATTACAGTTTCTCTTTATATACCAGATATTTATTTATAACAATGATTCCGGTATATTATCCCGATCATTGAAATCGAGGATAATACGATCGCTCCCGTCTCCCCATCACTTATTCACTGGTCCATGAATACTTAAGTCAATTTGCTGGTCGTAAGGCAAGAAACAATCTTCTTCGCTTAATGACATTGTAGTTATTGCATTACACTATTTTTATTTATAGCATCTCAGTAAATACGAGGGTATTATTGTTCTCTAAAAAGAGTGTTACAAAAATCCTTATATTACAATACAAGCAATTACGAGTTCGGTCAACATAATTATCTGCTATATAACAAAAAGGATCTCAGTCGTATTTTAGGTGACAAATTCTATGTAAAGGTTGGAAAGTGCCGATAATGCAATAAGTATTTAATTATAATATGCTTTTACGGTTATTATACATTCTACTAGAATGAAGACACCTTATTGACAGCTCAGAAGGTTACCATTATCGGGACTAAAGTTTTCGAAACTTAGAAAGCTAATTAAAAAGAATATTCGCAATTTAAATCCCTTATAGCTATTTTATTTAAATATCCAACTGTTATTTATATTTTCTTACATAACAGCAGGTACTTAAAAAGTTAATTAAGTACATCCTTTAATCTTATGTTCATCATTTGTCCCATGATGAAACTACCAGGCCAGCATAGACACGTAAGGTGTCAGAAGCGCCAACTGCAGTTAGGCAGTATGCACGTACCAACGTTCATTAGCGGACAGATGCATCTACGATCGGAATTCAATCTCACCACTTTAGACCGAACAATGTTAGGGGACAGCCTGTAATTGACATCTGTTTCAAATACGTGTTTGATGTTACATTGTTTTATGCGTTCCTGGTAGTTTGCGGGAAGGAATTCTGTATTTATGTGGCGTTAGTGTGTTTGTCATGCGTCAAAATTTATATTATAATTAAATTGTTGGTTATTATAAATTCATAATAATTTATCTAGTCTAAACTAAACAAAGCGTGTATTGTGAGAATCAAACAATGATAAACGCACATGAATATATAGGTACCTATAACACAACTAAAAGTTAGTATAGGACATACAAATAATGCTCATCACATTGATTTTTGTCCCTAGCAGGATTCGAACCCACAATCTCCAGATTCACAGACAAAAATGGCAACGAAATTATGTAATAATATTATGAATAATATGAAAAATATTTTATGTACCGTCGAGACCCCAAACTTCGCCTGGATTTTGGCATATTTTGCAACATAACTTGTTAATTTGAAAGTATTCTAGACCGTTCAAAGAAAAAAACTAATTAAAGGACTCCTGTCCATCTTTAGAGACCATTAGAGCATTGAATTTCAATGGCTAACATGGCAAAAAATGGACAAAATGGTGCTAGGCGAAGAATGGGTATTTTTCCCTAACTTCGCCTATGTATGCCTGACCGCTTATAATAAACATTGATGGGATCTACTCACGACAAGTCTCTTCGGTTTGAAGTGTGATAATATAGTATGAACTTAAACAACGTCAGATTACTGTTATTTCCTAGAAAAGAGGGGTAGGCGAAGTATGGGTGCAATATGACGTTAGTTACATACATTGACAGTGACGAAGCTAGGGCTGCCAAAAATCACGCATTTATCTAGCATGCCAAGAAAAAAGAGGGTATAGTGTTTTATTCAATTTTATTTTTTTTAAATAATTTCATTTCATTTATTTTAAAAGGAGTTTTTTTTGCACGGTTGCTTTTTATGGTTTGTAAGTATCTCTTCAAAAAACGGTATGCCCACTTTCTGCCGGGTAATTTATCAGCTAAAATTGAACGCTTTCCACTGGGTTCTAAGTATCTGATAATTTTAAATACTCCACTACACTTTACAAGTAGAAACAAGTCTTATTATTCATTTAATTGAAATCTTATAATTTTTATATAAATTTTGTACAGTACATTTGCCATCCCTAAGGGCAGGCGAAGTTTGGCACGAACATGATGACCAAATGCCCTAATGAACAATTACTTTTATTCTGACTTAAAAACGTAATATATCTATTAATTAATAGTGTCAATTGATAAAGCGATAGTTATAGCATATACCTGTATAATAAAAATAAATTTATCTGGTCTGCAACACTCCTTAAAATCAAAGTTCATTCACGTCTTGAAAAAAACGTGCGGTCGGCGTCACGAATAAACTGCACTAGACGCCAACCATATGAAGTTAGCCTCAGATTGTCCACAGAATATTGCCAGTCATAAAAAATACTTTATACTTAGAGTTATTATATAAAGCCTGCCATAGAAATAACTTGTACATTTGAAGTTATGTAAAATTAGGCGAAGTATGGTAGTCTAGGTGAAGTTAGGGGTTTCGACGGTACCTAGGTATCTTGTTTACTAAATTATAAGTTAAACTGATTTTTTTTTCTCATAACCTTCGTGATCTATTTTGATGTTAGCTCGTGTAGGTAGGTATAAAAATATCAATACCAACTTATAACAAATAAAGTTTTATAAAAAACTGGTACGATGATGTAAAATTGTCATTAAAATTATTTACAATAATGTCCAAGAACAAATTCAGTGGTATCTTAAATAGTAAATTAAATTAATTTTATATTTAGTTACCTACTGTATTATTAAGTTCTAACATTCCATAATTCTTTCTAAGGAAACTGAACATTCAAAGCGGCACGTAGAATGCGTAGCAAAGCGTGAGATCTAGGTTCTCTCCGTGTTTATCGTATGACACCTCCGCTCCACTGGCCTGCAAATGCTACGTTTCCACTACGATTATTATATGTGACAAACTTAACTTTCTTGAGAGAACACACTGGCTGGAATGACTGCATTCTGAGTTTAAAAATAAAAATATCCATAGACACAACTCCGTATAAAAAAACAATGGCCGAAAACAAATTTTAAAAGGGTATTTTGAACGCATCGTAATCGAACGACCGTCATTTGTTATTTATCGAACGTGGGTATGCCGTAATTGCGTTAAACGAAACGTCAAACATTCTTGTCCTCTCTCAACTCTTCTGTAACTATCATGTGTTTCTAATTGATTTAATAATTCAATCTTTGTTAATTATTTCTGTTTTCTTTTTGTGCCGTTAATTATAAGTGTGCAGTGAAAATGGTGTTTAGTTTGCGCGATATCATGTCCCGCTTGCGTTACGTTCATGACGAACGGGACTGCAATGATCAGGTAAATATTAAATTATGTATTTTATTCTACTGGTCTTGTTAACTTGATAATAATTTAAACTAATTAGCTATTGTTTAAAATAGAAACAAAAACAATTTACAGTTAGTATTTGCTGATATTATTTTATATAACTCACTCTTAATGAAAAAAGTTAGAAATAAAAATTATGATATTAGCTATGCCGAACATCGATACGACACCACTTCGAAGTGGTATACCTACTGATGATCGGCGTTGACCTCTAGCAATTAATATCCTTCTATAAATACCTACGAATTAAAAATTCTTTGATATTTTAGTTTAACTAAAAGATGAAGTGTACATATGTCAGTTAAATGACAAAATAACCTCATGCTGTGTATACTACAAAGTGACATTAATGCAAAATGAAATAAACTTTCACTTAAATATATTATCTCATGAAGGTACATACAACACGATGAATTTTGAGGGCCGTTTCCACATAAAAATATATTGGCTGATTGAAAGTTACAACTTTTATTGATAAAATATGTATCTACTCAAATACGAATAGTAAACATTGCACTATTTATCTAATGGTAGCTATTTTTAGAAACTATTGTTACGTAAACACAAGTTAATTTTATATTGTGTTGACAGTAAACACAAACCATTTAATATAGTTTATTCCATATACCATTGATCACTTTTGACAGCATAATAAATAACCCTCCCGATATTAGGACACAAAAGATCTGAATTTGTTTATGGAAGCTAAAAACTGTTTGAGTCATCAATCAATGCTGGTAACAATAATTTGACACGTGATAGATGTAAGTGAATCTATGGAAAGATTTCCTTACTATTTTGCCTATTTACTTATCTGTGGTGACGTTCCTTAAATGGATGTTATTTTTCGTCGTCTTTTACATGAATTCGCTCGTGATTTAGAGAGGCGTGCCTTAGGGATACCATGTACAATTTAAGACGTATTTTTATTGAAAAGTGATGATGGTAAAAAATAATACGATTTATGTTATGGTGTGAATTATTACGTAGAATTAGAATAATATTATATTCTTAGACACTTTTTTGACTTGTAGACAAACCTACTTACCTAAACTTATTAATTTGATTTTGATTTTTAAGTAGGTACCTATCATACTTTAATTACCTAAAAAACAATACACAATTCTTTCAGGATTCTCAAACCCAACCTTTTTTTACAAACGGTTCCTTATACATATTATTTTATGGTTACGTATGCGTGTGTAAATTAATTAAAAAAATCTAGATCAATACCTATACGGAACCCTATCTAAATGCGGCCCGACACGCTTGGCCGATTTTTTCAATGAAGTTAGCGCAAACTTCAGTTAATGTTACAAGTTCACGATTAGTAGCAATCCTTTCGGCAGTAGGGACAGAACAGTATAACAACCATTTTATAGTTATCACATTTTATACACACAGTGATATTCGTCGCGTCACCTTATAAACATTAATCACTAAATGGTTGTGCTGGCAACACCTGAGAAGTGTTTCTGAGCATTAGGTCTGTAGCACTTTTATGTTGCCATGTACACCCAAGTACTTATCGTACCTTCCACAGAACAAAGACGTTAGTCACATACAAGCTATATAATACTTAAGTCCTTCTTCTACGGATGCTATGTTATGTGTTTACGACCAGTCATGGTTGCTTCTGGTTGGCAAAGCCGTGTTCACACTGCGGTAAGTAAAACAAATGGATCTGTACCCGCTCAGAGTGTGTGTCTTGTTTTAGTTGCGCGGTGGAAAATACTTTGTATTTTAATGTTTTTTTTGTCATATGTCTAGACTTAATTCCTGTCATCCTTAGGTATCAAGGGTCGGTGCCTTACATTTAACATTACAACTGACCATACAAAAAACATATTTTATTAATTGTTTATTACCAGTAATTTGCTTGGTTTTAGGAAAGTACCTACATAAATGTTTTATCGGTAGAAAACGGTATTAAAAACTATTGTGGTATAAAATATTTTTTCTATTTCTTTTTTACTTTTGGGCATAATTTTTTATTTTATGGCATTGAAAAGTTCCTATAACCCTTAGTTTTTACTCTTCAACCATAAACTCCACTTTTTTTAATAAAATTGACAATGAACGCGGTACGAACTTCGTCGGGTCAGCTAATAGTTAATAGGTACATAAAATATTACCTATGTATTTTTTTTACAAACTACATCCCTCGCCACTCACTCACTTCACTCTGTTTAGACAAACATTAATTTTGCATCACTTTATCAGAATTAGGTACCCACGTACTGAAATAAATCCATACATATCTAGGTAATCCTAGATTACAGGTAACATTGAAACCTAATACCTAATTATTATCAAATACTATGATAATTGCTAGATTATTATACTATAGTAACCCGATCGAATTATCATTAGTAGGTAATTATATGTATTAAATTGATAATTAGACACATAATTATAGCTGTAATTCGAAATTTATCATATATTGACGTAATAATAATCCTTACTTCCTTACTAATATTATAAATGCGAAAGTAACTCTGTCTGTCTGTTACGCTTTCACGCTAAAACTACTGGACCGATTTAAATGAAATTTGGTACATAGAAAGTCTGGAGCCTGAGAAAGGACATAGGCTACTTTTTAACCGACTGCAAAAAAAGAGGAGTTCCACGCGGATGAAGTCGCGGGCAGAAGCTAGTATAGTTATAATAATATAATTGTTGACTGATATGTTATTGTTTATTTGTGTATGTTATACTCGTACCTACCTAATATCTATAACTTTCCCTGCTTTGCAAAACAGAGGGTTTTTTTTTGCACCTAATATTAATGCTACGTTCATGCTAAATTACAAATTACTGTAGGTACCATAAAATTCACTCTTGTCATTTATTTGTGTTATTTATTTATTGAAAACATAAGAATAATTTGTGAAAACCTCTTAGACTACGTAGGATTTGTCTGAGGATTATTATATTATATCGAACTAAAACAATAGTTATGTCATTGTCTGCTAAACACAAATACGATACCTACATGGGAATTATTCGGACGTAAAACTTAGCATTACCTACGTGATTAAAAATTAACAGATTCATTTAGAATGAAACAACAATGAACGGATTTAACTCGCGTTTTTTTTTTAATTTTATTTTCTGACGTTTCGGATTCTTTACAGTTTCCATAGTCGTTTCCGAATCCGAATCGTCAGCAAATAAAATAAAATGATGTACGCGAGTTAAATCCGTCAATAGTTGTTTCATTCCAATGTGCATCAGAAATTATTAAATTCATTTAAATACATAGCTATATATCCCTTTCCACATCTCAGACATAGACGGATAGTCCCAGTAGATCGCTTAGTACAAAATCACAGCAAACATAAATCAAATGGCATTGCAAGACCGGAAATTGATACCGTTCTGACAGACCCCGGTGTTCCTAAACTATGTACACATAGTGTATAAAGCTCTTTACTCGGACATTTCGTTGTGTAGCTTACCATCGCGTCACTAACACCGGAATCGCTTTTAGCGAAGCAAGTTTGTCGATCTGTGTTCTTGTTTAATGAACTTTGTGTTTGGTTTTAATATAGAGCTATATATGTAGGTAATTTTTAAAAACTTAGTAGGTACTAATGGAACACTTTTTTATACATTGGAACGAAAAATCGATAATGGATGCAACTCGCGTATTTTCGCATCATCTCAGCCGACGAATATAGGCTTTCATATTTATTTACTCGATGTTCATAACATTTCTACTGCTGATCTATTTATTTTTAATTGAATACGAATAAACTCACTTTAAGGTATATAATGCCATGCACTCACAATTTAATTAATCCAGAACCCTTTTCGCTCGATCTACTCTAATCGCCATAACAATTTCAGGAGCCAATTTTAAATTTCAGCCACTGAAACTGTGGAGAGCATTAAACGTTAATGCACCAACAATATTCCTAGGGACGGGCTATCGTAAAAACTTTGCCCACTACCCGTCGCTTGCAGCGTAAATACGGACGGCGTCATGCAGTTTGACATTGTTTTAAAGTAAATTTCGATAACCAAGAACTTTGCCGACAATAAGACAAGTCTTTTACTTTTTAAGTTGCTCCGTCGACGTTTATGACAAATGGTACTTTTTTAAGACTTTAGCTGACAGTTCGCTTAATGTAAAAAGCCAGGTTGCACGGCAATTTATTAAACCCCCAGCTTGCTTTTAACATAAGTAGCCTTATCGAACACTTTATCTTAAATCTAGCTACCACTTTAATACATGCACATAATTATGTATATAGACTATATCTTTATAAGTTACTGATAGATAACTTAATACAAACTTATTTTTCAAAGTGAAACATATTAGGTACACTAAATATTGATGCTATCGTTGAATATTCTTTGTCACGAGTACATTATGTCGTCCCAACATCGTATTTTGAATTTGATGGCGAAGTGCATCCTCTCGCCGCGCGGAGGTGAAAAACTTGTGCTGCACTTGCAGAGTTTAACCTAACGTTATGTTGCAATCGACACATGTGTCAACTCGTTTTAGGAACTTACTAAAAGTTTCTGTAAGTATATAATCATTAATGTACATCATACATGCTAAACTTCAACTCGCAAAAAGGTTCAACGTATTAATACGACGCCAAAGAGAAAGTTTATTTGCGTGCAATAGCTGCAGTAGGTAACTTAGATACAAAAGTAAACAAAAAATTATAGACTCGCGCCGTTCCGCACAGTGCAACAAATTTCCACTAGGCATGCCGAGGATTAACTCGGGCAGCTCAGCTTCACATTCCACATGTTCAGTAGTTACGGGGCTAGTAATTGGTATTCAGTGCATTGGACGCGCCTACGACGGAAATTAAAAATGATTGTATTGCTTTTCACACACGGCCTGCTCGAGATAACGTTCCCGAACGCATATTTCACTGTTACATTCCCAACAAAACGATACTCAACAATCAAAGACTTGAAACAGGAGCTTTGTTTCCAAATTAACCAACGAGATTCACAATCAACCTGGCCGTAATTACAGTGTTAATATTTACAATGACTGAAAGTTTAAACATGCAAATTGCACACTTTTCCACCAATTCATGTTTTGTGTTAAAAACGGTCGACAAAGGCAACGCGTAAATGTTTACCCGACACATCGGTCGCTGTGTGCATCAATTAAAAATATATTACTTGCTGGACTGACTTCCGCTCGTGTGCTACGCTGAGCTTCGCTTCGCTCGTGCCATACCTGCGCTGTAGGTACTGTAGGTACGTGACGCCATGCCATTTGTGTGAGTGTTTACAACTATACTACACTCAGATACACCTATTAACGTTTCAAACAAAAAATATATCGGTTGATAGCAGTAATAAACTTTTTTGAGCATGAATAAACATATTTACCGAACTTTTATCACTGCCGCTCGCTATGACATTTGCATATGAATTATATTTGGCTGCGACATTTTTTTCATTTCGTACTTTAAACGATTGATCATAGTCGATCAGTCAATTTTCCTCAATCAAATATGAATCTAAATTGGAAGCACGTCATACTATTTGCAGTTTTGAAATGTTATTCGTAAATGTGGTCCAGACTCAAACGCATGTAAATTTTAATAAATATTGATATAGGGAGATTCTGTCAACCTTATAATGTGTTGCAAAAATAAAACGTTGTTTCCTATTTTTATTGATTTATTATTATACAAAGGCAGTAATAAAATGTCTACCTTCGCTAGTTGTGTTTGATTTATGATAGTTGCAGAAGTGCTGACGTGGCGAATGCAACTCGCCAGGCCGCCACGGCTCTCCACTCAATTAGTTACTGTAACTACCTGCCGGTTGAAACAAATACCGTTTTTGATAGTTTAGCTATTTCAACAAATCATCCTATGCACTTTTCAAGCATTACTTACTTCATTCGTTTTCGGTAATTAATGTTATCTATTTATCTCTATGCATCGGAAGCATCACTACACTAACAGTAAGTAGGTATATGTAGAAGGTTAGTCCCAACTGTTTCACTTAAAATTTGTTTCATGAGTTATTAATACAAAGAACACTTTGTGCATTTAGCGACATACCTATGTACCCAATTGTTTTATTATCGATGCATTTAGATGTTAATTTTGTTTCTAATAATGGGATCAAAAACTTCGACTCACGCGATTTTATCGGACGGTATTGTGTATTTCATATTATATTTATTAGTGAATTTCAATTCTACGATAAATTATTAAAATAATTTAAGAAAAGCATTTAAGTATACCTATCAATATTGTTTCAATCAACTATGAGACATTGGGTTTCTTTTATGTCATAATGTCAGTCAATTCAAACATAACGGAAAATTGCATTGTCTTTCGTAACTCTTCGGAAGCGAGGGGCAGCAGGGTGTTTGCCTACCACACCCTCTATTTGACGGTAAATTAGCAGGATAGCGTTTCCTCGCTTTCCTCTATTTATTCCCGGCACATAATGGCTATTTTAACGACATTGATTTCTGATTGATCGATCAACATCAAAATGTATTATCCGTGTATCATCGTCATAGAAAACTCATTTCTCAACAATCCATGGAATTAAATTCTAATATATAAACTTTTGTCACGTAATCGATTATATATGGACTTATCAACTTGACAAATGTAAACAAAAAAAAACGTTTCCCCCTATCTATTATGTGACGACAGTAATATCCGAAGATTCATCCACTGCGGGCTTCTTTTCTTGTTTACACGAATTTCACGAAGCGCGGAAAGCTGCATATTTTAAACCATCTACCGCTCGCTTCGATATGTTTATCTTAGCTTCATCTCGATATATTTATTGGGGAAAGCCGCTATCCCGGTTCCCTTCTTATTGATTACAACAGAAACCGTAATCGGTTTTATCCGGTATTCCTAATTTAAATATCGGTCTACTTTAACTGTCCGAATTTTTATTTGTGGTTGTTTTTAGAATGTATCTCCTCTTATCGTCAAAGGCTGATTCTAGTGTTGCATTTATAAAATACGTGTGTAGCGCCATGTTCTGGGCGTGTTAGCTTTTCATCAGCATGGTAATCGTGCAAAAATATTGGTTGAAACAGGCCGCGGCGCACCTGCCTAGAATTAAATAAAAATAACCCACAGAAGAGCTCCGAAATGAGCTGACTGTGTAATTTCTGTCGAAACGTTTAGCGTATCAAACGGGTGTAGTTTATTTAGCTGTCTGTGTTCCTCGCGCCGAATTCCACTAAAGGGGATTAGGACATTGTAAAAGAAATAAAGTGTTTTTACCAGTTCGTTCATGTGAATATCTACTTATTTTCTAAAATGTGTATCAATACAATATATTATTGCAGTACAATACAAATACTCTTTCCTGTTCATTTAATACAAAATAGTATTACACAGAATAAAAAGTAAACATAGATATCTACTTAGGTATCTATGGTATGTTCTTACGCACCTACTCAGTAGGTACGTACCTATAAAATCTAAAAAACAGTAAATAAAAAAACTGCAGCTATTCATGTTATCGAAGCCAGTCAAACACAGTGTCAACTTTACTAAAATAACCCAAAACGTACGCAAAGGTAGTAATTAGCTAACGGCCGTCGGAATGACCGCTGTTGATGTCTCTTGGCCAGTTTGCGGTACTTTTTCAGTTTTACGGCACTATATGTTAAGCGGCACTCGTAAAAGTACGGTGGCCATATTTTACACCGTCCGTAAAACCGCGGTAACGGCATTGTATCGAAGAAAACTTGTTTGACATAAAACTAATCTATTCACCTAACGGCGACCTTATACACAGATATAGCGTAGGTAAGTAGGTATTGCCAAAATTAAATGTTAATACAATTATAGGTTTTATAATGATTGATAGAACAGATCATGTTTAGCTGTCAATATTTGATAAAATAGTTTTACAATTGACAGTTTTAATTATCGATGTAGGTAAGAAAATATTTATTGACTTGGTATACTTATAATAATATTTATTTTAGGTATAACTTTAAATTACTTTTTATCATTAATTATGTAGGCATTATTTTACTTAATTTACGTTATTGTACAGATCGAAGTTATAGTAATATTATTATAAACAGACAGTGAAATTAATTAATTTCCAAAATGTAAACAGTATGTTGTAGATCAACTAAAATATTAACTTTTTACTTAGTCTGAAAGCGAAACATTGTTTATTATAAAATAGTTTAATTCCCAAAAGTAAGTTCAAGAACTTCAAAGATGAATATTATATTTAGTTTGTTTGAAACTTTGAATACTATTAATATTTAATTCTTGTTTGAATAACAGTGTAACCATTTCATAAGATACCTACCAATTACTTACTAATGAAGTACCTATTCTTCCCAACCCTAAATATTATAATAGGGTTGCCTAACTAAAAATGTATAATTAGTAGATACGTAATGTAACTTACATAACGGAAAATGTTTATATATTTTTGTCAATAGAACAGAGAATGTCAATTACTGGTTAAAGTCTTGTTATCGAAATTACGTGGAACACAGTACCTATCCCTTATATCCTATTATAAATGTGAAAGTAACTCTGTCTGTTACGCTTTCAGGCTAAAACTACTGGACCGATTTCAATTAAATTTGGTACAAAGAAAGTCTGGAGCCTGAGAAAGGACATAGGCTACTTTTAACCGACAGCAAAAAAGGAGGAGTTCCACGAAGTCGCGGGCAGAAGCTAGTGTTTATATATTTTTGTTAATAGAACAGAGAATGTCAATTACTGGTTATATTCTTGTTATAGAAATAAGATACGTGGAACACAGTACCTATTGATAATAAAAACGTTGAACCAAATAGTGGTGGTTGTATTACAGCCGTGGCCACACAAAGATTTATTGTGAAAGGAATGGCGTTTCGAAGTATCTCATCCAGCCACCGGGAGAGTTTCAGCGCAAATAAATTTCATCACGGCCCTTAGTGGTTATATCGAAATATGCTTATCCAATAAATTAACCTATAACTTTATATAATATAACAAGATTAACGTGTAATGTCACTACGTTAGTTTCCTGAAGGGAATTCAAATGAATATTAATTAATGTAAGTATTTATATAGTTACGCGGCCCTGTGATTCTAACTTTTATCCAAATAATTTATAAGGTACTTATTAGATTGATTTTAACATACGGTTTCTGAGTGTTTACCGGGTTCTATAATTTTTGAATCGTCGGTATGATCTTTTATTTTATTATCACTGATAAGATGTTATTTTTTATTACTCATCCAATAAGTTTGTCCTCATTTGACAACCCTCAAGCTTACGAGTCGTAGAATAATATATAATTATGATGGTACAATTGTTACTATTTTGTCATGTTTAACGTTTTACATCTCCTGTCATTTATTTAACGAACGTCTATTTATTTAAGCAAATAATGAAAGTAGGTCGAATAAAAATAAATGCGGGCTCGCAGTTTTCGCTGTTATTGACTAAATCAATCTGTCTGATATTGTTTTGTATTGTTTAATTTACAATGCATACACTTACTGACCTGTTACATCCATTCGTATTTAAAAAATACAAGCGGAGTTAAAAGTAGGTATCTACTATTTAAATATTCGTTGACAATTTATACTAATAATGTATTTTTTTTTTTGTAGGTAGTTAGTTATTTTAAACTTTGTATGCCGGCGATCTTCGTCCCGCCTTTTCGAGATATCATTAAAGAAATCTGTTCCGTATAAAATGTAGGTATGACAAAAATAATTTTCTTCCCTTTTTTTAGATACATTTATCAGATGTTATAATAGTTGTTTTTCTATTCAGGGCCTGACATATACCTACAACAAATATCATATAATATCTGTCCAGTCGTTTTTTATTTATAAATGTAACTAACCTGACTTTGTTTCTTAGTAAGTACAAGAAGTATAAAAGAATTTTAGCGCATTTATTGGACTAGAATAGTCAACTCATATTTTATAGGTACCTACCTATCCCTTGTACCTACCGTGAATTTGAATCTTAAGTGTTTTTTATTGTTTAATAGAAAATAATAGCTTATTGAAAATTGAAATACGCCATTTAACTAATTGCAACATTTTTATAGTGATACCAAATTGTAATATTGTAATTATGTTGTAAATACAGTAAAATGCGTGTGGTGTCGACCCCTGGCGACCGCGGCGGCCGCTGTCAACATCAGCTGTACACCCAACATAGCTCATTACCACTGTCATCTGTGCATGACAATCTGTGACCTAAGCCCTTCCCATAAAGTACAATTTCATTTAAACTTTTAACCCAAAGTAAATTGGTTGACGCTTAAACTGTAGGTTTCAGATGGTTATAAACAGATTTGTCATTTTATCTTGTCAGTATTATTTTTGAAATGGTAAATGGTTTATTATTTATGGAAAAGGGTACATAAATAAGAAGGGAAACTTTTAGAACATTCTTTTTAAAATGTGTATTTAATTGTATATTATTTTGTTTCAGGTAAGCTGTCATATTGATGCGAGTATCTACTTAACTAAGAATGACAATGTATTAAAAAAAAACACAGAGTGAGTAAGCAATACTGATTAATAAACTTTTACTTGTGTTAAATAAACAAATCAATCCGTTCAATTTTAGAATATTCGGTAATCTAAAATAATATCAAAGTCCTTATCAAAAGGAGCCCGTTTTCTACTTACCCTTAAACTTATACAAGTACCGGTTAATTACCCTTAATGGAGAGATTGTTGAAATTAGGACGATTAAAATCGATAAGGAGGCTGTTTGAGATTTGCGCGGAATGATAAACGGCTTATCACCGTTGTCACTGAGGTTACGTTATAACCTTGCTTGCCAAATACCAAGTACAATTCGAAACGTGTATTCGTTAAAATCATACATTTTAACATCGCCAGCGCCTTAAATATCCAAAGATATCCGAACCGAGTGAGACCGAATATAGCTCCTGTGAACCCTTTTCAATGGCGAAATACACGCGGTGACTACGCATTGTAGGTGCACGAACCTCTTTCCTTCACAAAAGCTTTCCTTATTATGCTCGCGTGTAGGATATGAGGAAATTGGCTGAATGGCTTTATATGAAAAACTCACGTAATCTTCGCAGGGCGCCCTACAATATCTTGCACTTGCCACTTGAGCCGCTTTTTGTTAAAACACCTTGGCTTATATACTCAAAAGGATGTTGCAAATAACATAAGCATAACACAATTTTGTATAACCGGATTTCTTATAGGTAAAAGTATATGTCATAACGCTATGAAAGGTTTATAATAATAATATAACCCAGGTACTACGACTTATTCTATTCTCGAGTTCCCATATCGATCAAAACATCCGATTCAACTTACTCCCCGCCGCTTTACGCCACGACGTTAATAACGTGGAATGATGCGTTCACATTTTATACGCATACGTGAACATGGTACCTGGCGAAATAAAACCTTTGATCGTGGGCAGCGTTGATACGGTGTGTTTATTGTGATCCGAGGGTCGCAGACGTATTTCGCGAGAGACAGCGGGAGGCGCGGCGGGCAGTGCGGGCAGTGCGGCGCGGGGTGGTAATAAAGTACAGCGCTAGGATTCCCTGCCGGCCGGCGGCGCGGATAGCGATCGGCACCTGAACGCGCCGCGAGACATAAATTCGGTATCTTTCACCTGGAACGCTTCAACGACCACCGACGCCACGCGCCGGTTATGAAAATTCCAACACTGGAATTCTTGCTCACACTACAGATTTTTGCTGAGCTTTGCGGTTGTCGTCGCCCGGATTTTTTAAAGAACCGAGTCTGTTACGTATATTTCAGTCTGCATTTTATGAAGGCGGGAATGTGCTTCGCTTTGGTTTATTTGCGAGCCGCCTTTCTCATGAAATTGCGCTGTTTCATTGCTTACGAGCCATTTTGAGGTTCTCGTTAGAGTTACAATTTTTATCGTGATGTATTTTTCTTTGCAAATTGTCTACCGCGACTGCCGAAACCTTTTTATTATATTCGGTTGGTCACACGAGCCGGGTGGAATAAATTGTAAGGATAAACGATTCTTGAAATAACAATCGTAACGGAGCGAAAATGCGTTTTCGTATTTTATTATCAATCCAGTTGCTTTTCTGTGCAATTAGGAACACGTCATCTAGATTAGGATATCCGATAACAAATTACACTTCGGACGATGTTTTCTGGGTGAACTGGACATAAATTTCCAAAACCCATCAGCCATTAACAATTACAAAAGAAAGGCAGCAGGAATTAAATGTTTTATTCATTCCGTTAACGAGAAAATTACCGAGAGGGGGTGGCGGTAGCGGATCGGATTGCAAGGACTCGAAGAACCTTTGTCTTTGGGGAGAGGTGTGCCCAATGAGCTCTCCAGATACCTATACCAATTAGGAGAAGCAACTCACTCGAATGCCTTATAGCCTTGCTCTTGAAATATTGTAGTACCTACTCATTCAAGAAGGAGCGATAGTAGCCCTGACATTGCGTAATATCAAGAAAAAGCGTGATTCCCAGTTTTCCAACGATCAAAAAGTACTTTATAACAATATTATCCCTCCAAAATGACGTACAAAGTAGTCTTAACTTGCAAACGTTTTGTGCGGAAACGTATGAAATGAAAATATGTTATCAGAAAAAAAATATTTGCTCTCTTTTGCGGATGATCCGTAGCTGAGATGA